>CM062293.1:77173921-78601158 GCA_031216915.1 Pictodentalium vernedei | reverse complement strand
GACAATTGTTTTACCAATCATATTTCTGCCCACAAGGTGCGTGCATTGTCTACCTCTTGGGCTTATGCTAACTCCGTCAAGTTGTTGGATGTTATGCTGGTAGCCTACTGGAGAAATCCTTCTATCTGCGTCAGTTGCAGGAGCCATTAGGCTTCTTACAAGGTCAGTTCCAGCCCTGTGCTGTTACTGTCCTTTCTGTCTGTGCATACTTATGATTGTGATGCTATGGTTTGATGGGCCTAGGGACCTCTTCATCTGTCCACAGTTCCAGTGCAATTGGGTTATGTGGGGGTTGTTTCTGTGATTACTTCCATCCTATTGTCTATTCAGCCTGTAGTAAACAATTGTAAGGTAGGTTGATAAGAAATTTAAATTTTATAGCAAATTTCCTTTCTTATTATACCCACCACAATTGTTTACATGGAGGCCCTCCTGTCTTCTTAATCGGGTAAGAATCCTTCTTCCCCTCTGATCACATGACTCCATTGTTGGCGGATTCAAAAGAATGATTCATTAGTTACTGCCTGCGCACTGGACAACGGAAGCCGTGGATATGTACTTGGAGAAGAGCGTCCCCTACTGGTTGTGTGCCGGTAGCACTCGACCCAGTTTTGGCTTATTTTTTCTTGGTGCTTTTGCACCACTTTTCTTTCCCAAATCCCTTGGGAAAGATTAAAATAGAGAGTATATTTTCCGAGTTAGGGTCTTCCACTGTAGTGCAAGCCTGTAGTAAACAATTGTGGTAGGTATAATAAGAAAGGAAATTTACTATAAAATTTAAATTTCTAACACTTTATTTTTATTTTGTTTTGCTGACGACTGTTAACTGTTGGGCTGTCTGTTCCCAGAAAAACACGAATGGAATTGAAACACGTGAAAAAAAGCTTTAGTGATGCCAAGAAAAGCTTTGTACAGGGCACAAGTGTGCATATGAAGGGTCTTGCAAAAGTTCCTTCCAAGCAACCTTCTTACATCTGGTCCTAGTCACACTTGGGGACTTAGGAACTTATTAGCTTTCTAGACTTTGGTGAAAGGCAACCACAAGAGGGGAGGGGTCGTGAAGGAAAGGGTAGCAGTGGAGGATTTTTAATCAATAATTACTTTGTGATTTTTATTCCCCCGAAAAAAATAAGGATTTTTATTCCCCCACGGAATCTAGCCGTGACGTCGTCCGTCTGTCCGTCTGTCTGTCTGTCCATCTGGGCATAGACGGAATTCGTGTCCACTCCATAACTTCTTACAGCCTTCAAGGATATTAATGATACTTGGTATTATTATTGCCCACAACCAGAGAGTGTGTCGCGAATAAGGTTGGAATGGCTATCAAGGCTTTTTTCGGGGAAATCAGCCACCCTTTGGTGGCCATCCTCTAGTTTAACCTGGCATAGATGCATCATAGACATCTGGACTTGGATTAATCAGACGTTAATGGAGGACCACAAGCTGAAAATATGAAGGGGCGGCAGGGGGTGGTACATAAATATTCTTAATTTTCCCCACTTGCCTATGAAGTCTCCCTACTTGACTCTGCAGTCTCCCTATTTTTTTCTGGAGGGAGACATGAAATCTCCCTAAAATTTCCCCCAAGGCTGGTCCTTGATGTGCATGTGTGTGTGTGTGTGTGTGTTTAGGGCATGCATTATCTTTATAAGCTCGTCATTGCAATCCTATTGGAATTTCCAAGAAGGGCGCGCAAACTTTTACTCTCAATTGCATTATGTGATTGAAGATTCCCTCATTTTGTTTATCTCTGCTACTGCGTTTAAGTCGAGGAAATACATATTTTTGGTTCCATATGTGACAAATTTCCCCATCAGGACGAAAAAATGTTTCGGCTCGATGGGGAAATTAGTTAAATATGGAGTCACAAATGTGCATTTTCTCATGGGGAAATTAGTTAAATATGGAGTCACAAATGTGCATTTTCTCAAACATTTGTTGGGACAGGGCAGAGGAGAGGAAATTCCGGCCCCCAGGGTTAATTCTGTGACGAGCCCCCTTTCAAAAGTGTGGGGATACTGATGCAAATGTCACAGGCATCTGCTGTGAGTGCCGAAGGTATGATAGGAGGGGTGGGGTGGTTCCCCCCCCCCGCCCCCTCCAAGAAAATTTTAAAATCATTACTTTTGGCGGCTTTGGTGATAAAAAAAATCATGTTATTTTTTGCCGTAAAAATGACGTTTTTTAGAAGCAGTTTTCAAATTTCCAAGTTCATCAGTGAGTATCCAGTGACTGAAATTTATAGCTTTTGACTGCACAATTCTTGAAGTGATAACTTTTTTCATCAAGGTGATTTAATAAAGTTATTACTTCAAAAATCATGCAGTTCCAAATTACAACCGTTTGTCAAAATCAGAGCTCCATTCACGATACAGGGGGGGGGGGGGGGGGGGGGGGGGGGGGCTAGTCCAGACTTAGCCCGAGAGCTTGTATTTTAATTTTTGGTTTGGTACGTCCTTTCAAAGGTCATACCAAAGCAAAAAATTAAAATACAGTCTGTCAGGACATGTTTGGTTTAGGGGGAGGCAGGCCTAACCCAAGAATCTTGGACTCCTTGGCCAAACCCGGCCCCCCCCCAAAAAGTTCCGGGCCCCAAGGTTACTACTTCGGGCCCCCACCCTCTCCATGGCCCTGTGCAGGGAGTAAAAATGTATCTATTATTTCGACGAAGGAAAATACAAATCGATTATGTCGTGAATGATCGATGATCGACTAATTAATATTCGTGATAGCTCTAATATTTATGTAGATAAACTGAAGTCTTGAGTTATATACATGGGTCCCACTTATAGGATATCTCTTAACTGAATAATCCTGTTAATTGAATATATTTTCCCAACACAAAACCATTTACCATATCTCCAGTACAAACTTGACCTGTTAATTGAAATTTGGTTATAGAGTAAACTCCTGTTAATTGAATAAAAAATCTTGTAACCTCTCGAGAAATTACCCTGTCTCTCCCCAGTTTTTCTTTGTTTGTGGACCTATTTGGCCTCAGTACATCCAATACAGGCATTTAATCTATTATATCTTGCTTGACAGAGCTCATGGAGCTCTGTCAAACAATATATAATAGAATAAATGCTAAGTTTATCTCTAGAATACAGAAAAATGACACAATCCCTGTTAATTGAATTCTCCTGTTAATTGAATAATTTTCATTGGCAGAGTGGCTATTCAGTTAACAGGGTTCCACTGTATCTCTATTTATTTTATTTTCATTCGTTTTTCTTTCCCCAAAACAAATCGTATTCCCACTCCTCGAAAATTGTATTCCACTCCCAGCATCGTATTCCATCCACAGTGATGATGAACTGGGTTTTTGTTATTGTTTACAAATAGGTTGAGTTGAATCAATTGGGGAAAACAAATATGGATGAAAAAAATAAATACAAAGGTTCACTGCTCGGATTCGAGTACGTTTATATCCTCTTGTGAGCTGCACGGATTGTTTGTCCCAGCTAATACCTTGTGAAATAATCCTCTTCATGCCCCCTTGCAGATAAAAATCGTACTCGAATCTGAGCAGTGAACTATAGTATGTGCTTTTTTTTTATTATCGACCTCAGAACCGAGTCATCTGCATACCGGTGTCCAAAATAAAGGTCATATGATGATTACAAGGATTTCACCCCAGCATTCAAATTTAGGGGTTACTTTGTGCCTGATGTTTCATATTTTAGGGATATGTCCTGAATGAAGCTGGTATAATGATACCAGGATTTCCTTTGCTCCTCGTGTTTCCGATTCTAGAGGTTATTTTTCAGTTTTATCCCTTTACCCAGTGTAATGGATAAAACCGGACAGCACTATTCACAAAATCACCACTCAGTTTTCATTATTTTTTTGCTTCAAAAACAAAGCTTATGACCCCTCATTGGAACGAGCTCATTGAGCTCGTTCCAATGAGGGGTCCTAAGATATGTGTTAAAGCCCACCTGTCTAGTGTATGTGTTAGAATGTTGACCATCTAAACCCTAACTCCACACCGAATGGTATCATCCTATATTCTACTGTAAACAGGACATTTACATGGGTTTTTTTTTAAATTTCAGGGAAGTTCAGTAATGATTCACTCCTGCAGTTCCATAGGGCTTGGGGATTGAATGGATACTAATCATCCTTCCCAGTCGGGAATTTATTATGTTGTTGCCAACTTAAGGACAGTGAATTTTTCTAATGGTATAAAAAATGTGCCCACTTGCCCACAGTAAATCTTTCATCCAGAGTCATTTTGTTGGACAGTGTGCAAAATGCAGGATTCATGCGTCAACTCAAACCCCGGATGATATCAAATTTGGCTGAGCAAGCTCAAGTGTGGTTCAGTTTGAATGTCCACAAATTTCTTGAAGGAGACTTTTCTCAGGATCCTGGAACTTGAGGTCCACAAACATCTTTTATTTTTAAATAATGCGACCACACCATGTGCACATCAAAGGAATTATCCGAATATTGATAAGCTTGTGCTTAACAGGGGAGGTAATCATTCATATTCAATTTTGAAAATGTACTTTTATTTTCATCTTGATTTTTCGCTTGAATAAATGCATATTTTTCTCTTCATGAGTATACATTGGCTAAAATGTTTACCCACAGAATCATCTAAAACCGTTACCCCAACTCCAAATAAATAAGTACAATGTAAAGCCTGCATATCAGGGGAGGTAATCATTAATATTCAATTTGAAAGCTGACGTTTATTTTTCTCTTGATCTTTCCCTTGTGTAACATTTTTTTCGCTTTTCATAAGCATACCTTGGCTAAAATATCCACCTACAGAATCAACTAAAACGGTTACTCCCAGTGAGTAAGTACAATGTAAAACTTGCATATGTGTCAAGATAAGCTATTGCCATCACGCGTATGGAAGGCTGTTAGTCTGTGAGTCTGTTCACATTTTCCTTTAGCACTGGCTACACCCTGCAGTTCTTGTCTGATCGTCACAAAATTTCATATGCAGGTTTGGGGTCATGTCTAGATGAGAACGTTCCCTTTTGGTCGCGATCGGTCAACCGGTATGGCTGCCCGAGCCCAAAACCCGAAAACCATTAGCACAGTCTACAGGTCGTATTTATGAAGGGATTTTATTGTAACTTGGTAAGATGCCTCTGTATAATACCTAGATGAGAACGTCCCCTTTTGGGCATGATCTGTCAACTGTGATGGCTGCCCAAGCCCAAAACCCCAAAACTTTTAGCACAGTCTGCAGGTCATGTTTAATATGGAGGGATTTCATTGTAACTTGGTAGGATGACTCCTTATGATGTCTAGATGAGAATTTCCCCATTTGGGCGTGATGTGCCAACCGTGACGACTGCCCGAGCCCAAAACCCGAAAACCTTTAGCACAGTCTACAGGTCATATTTATTGAGGAATTTCATTGTAACTTGGTGGGTTGACTTCATATAATGTCTAGATGAGAAAGTCCCCTTTTGGACGTGATTGGGCAGCTGTGATGGCTACAGGGGCCAGAAGCCTGAAAACCTTTAGCACAGTCTACAGGTCATATTTATGGAGGGATTTCATTGTAACCTTGGTAGGATAACTCAAAATAATGTCTAGATGAGAACGTCCCATTTTGAGCATGATCATTCAGCCTTGATGGGTGCCTGAGCCCAAAAACCTTGAGCATAGGCAAAAGATCATATTTTTGGAAGGATTTCATTGTAACCTGTTAGGTTGACTCCATATAATGCCTAGATGATGACATCCCCTTTTGGTCGTGATTGGTCAACTGTGATGACTACAGGTGCCCGAAGCCTGAAAACCTTGAGCACAGTCTACAGGTCATATTTATGAAGGGATTTCATTGTAACTTCCTAGGATCACTCCAGATGATGCCCAGATGAGATTGTCCCCTTTGGTTGCGATTATTCAACCATGATGGCAGCCCAAGCCCGAAGCCTGAAAGCCTTTAGCACAGTCTACAGGTCACATTTATGAAGGGATTTCATTGTAATTTGGTAGGTTGACTTCATATAATGTCTAGATGAGAACGTCCCCTTTTGGACACGATTGGGCTACAGGGGCCCGAAGCCCGAAAACCTTTAGAACAGTCTACAGGTCATAATTATGAAGGGATTTATTGTAGCTTGGTAGGATGACTCCAAATAATGTCTAGATGAGAACATCTCCTTTTGGTCGTGATCATTCAGCCTTTATGGCTACCAAAGACCTTTAGTACAGTCTATAGGTCGTATTTATGGAAGGATTTCATTGTAACTTGTTAGGTTGACTCCATATAATGCCTAGATGATGACATCCCCTTTTGGTCGTGATTGGTCAACTGTGATGGCTACAGGTGCCCAAAGCCTGAAATCTTGAGCACAGTCTGCAGGTCATATTTATGAAGGGATTTCATTGTAACTTCGTAGGATCACTCCAGATGATACCCAGATGAGAATTCCTCTTTTGGTTGCGATCATTCATCCATTATGGTTGCCTGAGCCCAAAGCCCAAATACCTTTACCACAGTCTACAGGTCATATTTATGAAGGGATTTCATTGTAACTTGGTGGTTTGACTTCATATAATGTCTAGATGAGAATGTCCCCTTTTGGACACGATTGGGCAACTGTGACAGCTACAGGGGCCCAAAGCCTGAAAACCTTTAGAACAGTCTACAGGTCATAATTATGAAGGGATTTCATTGTAGCTTGGTAGGATGACTCCAAATAATGTCTAGATGAGAACGTCCCCTTTTGGTCGCGATCATTCAACCTTGGTGGCTGCCCGAGCCCAAAAACCTTTAGCATAGTCTATAGGTCGTATTTATGGAAGGATTTCATTGTAACTTGTTAGGTTGACTCCATATAATGCCTAGATGATGACATCCCCTTTTGGTCGTGATTGGTCAACTGTGATCATACTGATGGCTACAGGTGCCCGAAGCTCGAAAATCTTGAGCACAGTCTGCAGGTCATATTTATGAAGGGATTTCATTGTAACTTCCTAGGATCACTCCAGATGATGCCCAGATGAGAATGGCCCCTTTTGGTTGTGATCATTCAGCCATGATGGCTGCCCGAGCCCAAAGCCCAAAAACCTTTAGCACAGTCTACAGGTCATATTTATGAAGGGATTTCATTGTAACTTGGTAGGTTGACTTCATATAATGTCTAGATGAGAACATCCCCTTTGGACGCAATTGGGAAACTGATGGCTACAGGGGCCCGAAGCCTGAAAACCTTTAGCACAGTCTACAGGCCATATTTATGAAGGGATTTCAATGTAACTTGATAGGATGACTCGTTTTGGAATAATTTCACTGTAACTTGTGAATTTCTGGAACAACATGGCAAAATTATGGCTGTGGTGTTGCGGTAACCAGTTCTCGTCAGATCGCCGAAGTTAAGCAACGTTGAGCCTGGTTAAGCCTTGGATGGATGACCGTCTGAGTGATCGATTCGGACTCCTGCATTGTGTCCTGGAGCAAGGCACTTCACCCCAATTGTCCACATGCGTGCATGATGACGCTGTGTGTTTAAGCATACTGCACATTGATGGTGCGCATGTCTTCAACCAATCTAACCCTGCCTGTGCAGCAGTACAGAGTTATGATGTTGGGGAGCTGGCAGATGCTTGTCATTACTTTGTGGTTCTAACCAGGTACTCCGGCTTCCTCTGGCTGTTAAAAGTGTCATTAAACCCTAATAAGTAAATAACTGTGGTGAGTCTCCATTCCTAATAGTAATATCATCAATAATTCTGTCTAATAAAGTCTTGATTGAGCAACATTTCTTGCATTGATTCGAATAATACAAGGTGCAATGCCACCTGTATTCCCACCAAGGGTTTCTAAGTTGAAAAAAGTGGGAAAAGGCCCATAATTCGAGAAAAAATGGACAAAACCTGTTACTTGTGAATATCCTTTCCCCCAAGGTGGGCTATCAGCTTACCAAAGAGCTTTTAAATCCAGCATCCACTGACTGAGATATGAAGGTCCAAAGATGTTATGGATGGACGGACGGACAGACCCCCATTTTAATATCCCCTGCAAAACTTTCTTTTGGCGGGTGATAATGAATGTTTCTGTAATTTTTTTTTTATTCAGTCGTTTGGAATATATAAGTTGTTTTGAAAAGTGAACCGTGGGTTCGCTTTCCCAGTGAACTGAAATATGCCAAACTTGTGTTTCGAAACACAAGCGATAGACTTTTAACCCGTAACCCGCTGAGTATTTGTCAAATACATTTCATCACATCTAGTCAAGGCTGCTGAGAAGCAGCCATGACTAGATTTTGATGAAAAATTCATACAAATTTAACCTAAGAAATCATTGATCAAACATATAATCCAATATACAAGGGAGAATTATGATAAAAGTTCCCAGGTTATACTTATTTCGCTGGCATCTATTCCTTGTCCTCGGGAGGAATATCTGCCAGCAGCATGCAAGGAGTTAAGGGATAAACTGGTTCCAAGCTACACCCACGTCGAATTCATTACAGAATTAAACTGGAGGTTTGAGAGTTTGTCTTGAATTATGACATGAAACATTTGTCCATATGAATGGAGGTATGGACAGACGTGTGGCCAGAGCTCTACGCTATTTGACCAGCGTAATTGTAGAAATGTTTGACTACTCAGACATGCTTGTTAGTCACTTTCTAAACAAATCATTACACTGTACGTCATACTTAATAATGTCCTTTTCACACTCTGATGTTTCCGAATACAGGGAATATATAACGCATCCACGTACGGTGATTTATTAATACCTCGTTGGGTTGTATTCCCCCTTCCTCAATGGCAACTGGGACTGAGTAAAGATTGCGACGCCCCCGAATGGCTCTGATTACAGTAACGTTCTTAACCAAGCTTCCAGACCACCAGTCTAATTCTCTTCAAAATTCGATGCTGTTATGGCCTGAAACCAGTCTAACTCTTAAATAGTTCATCTCCTATCCATCGTCTATTTTTCAAGTCTCTTGTTTGGACTATTTCAGTTGGTTGGAAAAGCGAACCAAGGGGTCGCTTTTCCGACCAACTGATATATTCCATATGATTGGATCTAAAAAATACAATAATAAACATTGGTTTTCTTCGATGCAACGCAAGAAATGTTGCGTAATCAATGTGTGATTTGACCGA
Source organism: Pictodentalium vernedei (assembly GCA_031216915.1). NCBI lineage: Eukaryota > Metazoa > Mollusca > Scaphopoda > Dentaliida > Dentaliidae > Pictodentalium > Pictodentalium vernedei. Next base: position 78,592,062 of record CM062293.1, on the reverse strand, counting down.
ACCTTTGATGACATTATCATTATGAGTTGGAGCCTGATGGCTCAGTGGTTACGGAATTGGACTTCAAACTGAAATGTCCACGGTTTGATCCTCGCCAGGGTAACTGCATTGTGTCATTGAGCAAGACACTTAATCCCGATTGCCCACGTGGGGGGCATGGTGGCACAGTGTACTAAGGCATACTGCAAGTCGATGGTGCACTTGTCTTCAGTCAGTGATACCCCTGCTTGTGTGGTGTTAGTATATTGGGGAGTCTGGCAGTTGCTTGCCATTGCTAGGTGGTTTTCTCTGGCTACTCCAGCTTCCCCACCTAGCTGTCGAATGTGTCATTAAATCCCAATAAATTAATACATAAGTCATTATCAGTGAAGACTCATCACAGTTGAAATTTCATGATTTTCTCTGCAGAGTTCCTCGAATTATGCTATTAAAATTTTCAGGGTGAATTAAATACTTATTGACTGGAATAACCATAACTGGAGCACAAAGGAACATCTGTATATCTTTGTAAGTGAAGGGATATTACATTACATCAATGATCGTCTACGCACAAATTTCCACAAAAAGTGGGTAAACAAACAGCCCATAACAGCGTCGAATTGCGTAATGAATTAGACGGGTTACATGCTAGCTTGGTTCCTAACAATAAGTAAAACTTTCTTTCACAGGGGAACAGGGACTTGTACTCAGTCCTGTTCCAGCAGCATTCCTTAGAACTGAAGAATCGTTTTACAAAGGAAACCCCAAAGAGAATGTCAAGAAACTGGTACGCAATGCTTTTACTGATGGAGACACATACTTCAACTTTGGGGATGTTGTGTATCTCGACAAGGACTACTTTGTACATTTCCGCGATCGAATCGGAGACACATTCAGGTAACAACATTATTTGTAACCTCCGATTCATACATAAAGTGTGATGGATATTGTCTTGGGCATGTCGGGCTTCCATCCATATCTCTGGATTGCCATGTCTCACTGTCCTTTTAATTGTGTTCCTTGAATGTTATTTATTTTAGTGGTTATATTAGAGGTTGGTTTAACAGCGAAAATCCATTGGAATATGTCGGGCCGTGCATCTGTCCATCTATCCTTATTTCATTTTCGTCTGCAGGAGCAGATCTAGCATGGAAACCGTTGTGAGTATAGACTGCACAGTTTGTGTGCTTCTTTCATTCCTTGTCCAACTGTGCTTTTTGCTATTTTGTATTTACAAATTTATTTTTCGAATTTTTGGGGGATTTAAATTTTTACTTGGACTTTTTAAAGCAAGGGTTTGGTTTGGTTGGAAACCACTACAGATATATACCCCAAACTTGGTTATTCCTCAGATATGCCTTATATTCAGGGTTGTTGCTAAGTAGGTGAAACCTCCTCCTCCCATAAGTTTATGTTCGGGAAATTTTTGTCAGGATTGGAGCCTTTGATATCGATTCGCTATATATTGTCAGATATCCCCCTAAGTGTGGGTCCTTTTAACTCTTTACCTAACATGAAAATCAGACGAACTTGCAAACAAAATTCTAGAATAACTAATTTTTTTGTCTCAAAAACGCTAGACAAGCTCTTTCCAAAGAGGGGGTCATAACCTATGTTTTTGAGACAAAAAATGAAAAAATAATGAAAATTAATTGGCGATTTTTGTGAAAAGCGCTGGCAGGTTTTGGCCGTCATGTTGGGTAAAGGGTTAAAACAACTTTTATTTTGGTTGTATCTATTACTCCTTATTGGAACAAGCTCATTGATCTCATGACATTGAGGTTTCGAAAGGTATGTTTTTGAGACAAAACATGAATTTTTTGAGTTATGGGAGAATTTCTTTTCCAAGTACTGCCTGCTGTTTGGGTAGGGTAAAGGGATAAATTGGAAAACGAGGCATTCGGTGCCGTGTGAAAGAAATTAAAAGTTTAAAGCATTCCTAAACATTAAAATGATTTTGTCAAACAGAATTTCCTTCAGTTTCTATCAGATACTTTACGTAACTGGTATATAAATTATGCTTCTTTGAAGCAACCTCCTACATATATTTCTGATTTATGATTGAAAATATCCCGTTTAATTGATATCTTTTTATAGTTTCGATATTTAACAAGCTAAAAGTCTGTGGGTTACTGTTAGTCATTGTTTCCAGTAACTCCATGAAAACAATTTCACCTGATTTCCGACTCTGAGACGTTTGGGTTTAAAGAGAGGCTGAAACGTCAGCGAAACATTATTGGTAACCTCTCGTTACCTTCTCACGCCCCATATTTTTAATAGGGCAATGCATTGTAGGTATTTTCAGTCTAAATTTAAAAATATATTTACTCAGGAGAAAAAACCCAGATTGTTAAGGAAATTCATTCCGTACAGTACACAGCAGAATACTTTTTCCCATAACTGACACTTTCCAAATTCACTTTGATTAATATTAAATTTGCCAGTGTTTTATAACTTCTTCCATTTTCCCACAGCAGAAAGACACTCAGTGGAAAAGCTGCATTTTCGCCGAACGGAAAGAGTTAAAACCTAACCTGAACTCTACAAATTTGTGCGTAATTTGAACTTTACAGTATACATCAATAAGCCAAACATTCTTTTCAGTTCCATTAATTTATCTTTGTCAAGGACTGACGATGTTTCAACGTTGTTCGGACACTGAATTGGGTAAACAAGTTTGCAAAATCAACCTAAATTCGACGAACGAACTTGACCTGTCCCACCACCGCACCGCAACCGCAGTTTTACTTCTTAAAAAAACACTGACACCAACTTGAAAATTCACCACCGACCCACCTCTAGCATACCGTAAAACCGAACCGAACCAATCGTTGAATAACAAAACTGTTTGAATTTTTGAATTTTCCTACATTCACTATTTATAAGTCCTGTTGAGGCTTGATAGCAGTTGAAGGGTTCATTTTGATGAAAGAAGTGGCTGATTTTCTTTTCAGTTGTGTTAACCCTCAGGGCCTGGGCATTTGTCCTGATTCTCACCAGACTACAACCTGTACATGTGCAGCTGCTTAGCCACGATTTCTTGTCAAGTCTTGGCTGCCTTAACAGGCAGCCAAGTCTAGTCTAGAAATCACTGTCCAGGTACTTTGCCTATTGCCGGCAGGACCTCTTGAGGATGACATGGTCAGAGCACTTGCTCTGAGATTGCATACGCCTGAAATAGGGCTTTAGCCCTTTACGTAACGAATCGCCTGCATCTGCCCGAGTAATTTGCAAAGTAAGCAGTTGAAAAAAATTAATTTTGAAAAATTTAAAAAAATAGTAATTAAAATAATAAATTTTGATATTCTCTGCATTGGGTAAAGGGTTAAAGGTTAAGGTGTGTTTAGCACAAGTCACAAAATTACTGTAGATATGATATCTTTCGTAAAAGAATGCCACTGTTGAGCTCCCTGGCAGTGATATTTGTGGCGCTGTGGTAGAATGATACAAGAACAACTTAATCTGTATTTTCCTGGTGTGAATTCACCTTTGGTACTGTCAGCAAATCTCAGTCAAATCAGATACCAAATACTGAACCGATACCGAGATATACCCCCTTAAAAATACCGAAACCGATACTGAACTCAACATTCCAATACCACCCATCTCTATTGATATCTATATATCTTAAGCAGTGTTCATGCGATAAGGTGCTAGTTTAGAGAATTACACTACAAATTTTGATTTGGTACCCAAAAATCTTTGTTCTAAAATTTTGGCACCAAAAAAGTTCCTTCCACTGGTAAAGAAAAGCCATTGCAACAGTGAAGGGCGCGAACGATGACGAAACAAACTAAGAAAAACTTTTTTGTTTATTACTTCTAGTACGGGGAAATCACCAGATGGCAATGAAGGTAGTGATAACAACCGATATTTTTATACTGTACCAATGACCCAGACATAGCTGGTGCTAACTCTTAAAATATAGGGCCAAACACAAATTTTGCCCCCCAATCCCCAAAATTTGCATCTAAAACTAAAGAAAAACATGTCCTGAGAGGCCCTCCACACCTCGCCCCTACTGCGCATGCGCAGTGTCAAGGACGTTCCGAAATTGGCGCCATTAATCATTCTAAGTTTGGCCCTTCATCAGTTATCATCTGACTGATCTTTGTGCTTTTAAATCTCAGTTTAAATGATGCCAGACACATAAATATTAGTGAAATGGTGATTCTAAGGAGGATAGAAAAGGAGGAGAGGAAAGGAATGTGTGACAGAATATTATCAGGGCTGTAACTTAAAATTTTTTAATGAAATTATGTTAAGTTACCTATTTTCAAGGCAGCAGCCATTTTGTTGTCATTCTGATTATTTAGTTACACTGTTTTTTCAAGTGTTTTTCCTCTCTCCCTGTCCTTTAAGTTCCCCCTTGCTATTCTCCCATGCTTTTGGCATAGTTTCTGTAATTATTATTACTAAAATTTCCTGGGAGTTTTAGCTTAATAACAGAATGAATTCTGTTCTTTCCCCATGTTTACGTCTTCACCTACGGGTGGTTAGGCGTTGTGTTCTGCATCTACCATCTGATGTTCTGCAGTTTCTTCCCTGGAAGTCTCTGTTTTGCATCAGATGGTGTATTTTTGGTAACTGATTTCGGGCCTGGGTGCCTGGAGTCTTATTTTAGTGTTTTTACACTCATTGTTTACATTTACAACAGCCCTCTGTGTGAGGGGGGGATTTCTAAATAATAATATCTTTATGTTATTTTAATCATAACTAGATACATTATTATTGTTCGTAAGTGTTGAATAAATTGTTTAAAATATTTTTAAAATTTTTGTCCACACTTGGGCTTGGGATCCATTGGGGCTCAACGTTACTTTTCAGAAACTTGGGCTGTTCTGAAAAAATATTTTTTCAAAATATTTTGATTTCAATTATTTTTTCTATATTAATGGATCATATTATTATTATGTATTTGATTGCCAGGGGTTAGTGCGAGTACCAGGACTTGTTTTCTTTTCTCATTGAAAGGATATTGATCAATTGTTTTAGGAGGAAGTCTTCCTCTGACCTTATTATCATTCTATATGTGGTCAGTGTACTCGCATTAACTCCTGTTCTGTATCGTATGATTTCGATGACAATATGGGAAGCGTATGTCACGGTATGTTGTTGGGGATTTGGACACTCCGGTCCTTTCCCTGCAGGGTCACTCTACTTTATCAATTTCTATTTCAGACGATCAAGATTAGGGTGATGTATCTGTGATGTCTTCCATCAGTGTGCCTCCGTCGTCACAATTAATGAAGGGCTAGCGGAAAAGTGCTCATGTAATACGCCAATTGCCTAAGAGGACCCTAGTAGGTTCGACGGCCTTTGACGTCCGCTAGCTCGCCCGGTGTAGCGTCCATTCACCGAATGGTTCGGCAGCCGGGTTCGTCCGTTGCGGTCTAGAAGGAATTTTGGGGTGATGCGAGCACTATAAAATTAACTTAATGCACACCCAGTGACGGCGGATCGGAGGGAGAACGGAGGAAGCCTTTTAGTCCGGTTCATAGCTCGTTCCGGTCCATCCGGACGGCAAGCGAGAGAGGCCCCTCTCTCGTTCAACAACATCTGGCCCCAGATGTTGTGGTACAAATGTGTTGTTAGCGGAGCATACGTCCGTCGCTCGGGACGCTCCGTTGTATAGGCAGTCCGCTGAGACTGCTAAGGCTTCCTCTTCTCATCAGCGCACACGACCGCACCTTGGCTGCGTGACCGCCGATATATTACCAGCTTCGCCGATCAAGGATTCTTCGGCGACCAGGTCACACCATCCGGCAGCCAGGGATTCGAGACCGATGGACTCCGGACGTTCGCATAGGAAGTATGCGGGAGCCATCTGATGCGGAGCTGCCCTCGGCGAAGCACCGATAGACTGCGCCTCCGCAGGTCTCGACGCCGGACATTCTTGTGCACATAGCACAGCTTATCGCAGCATCCCAGCAGCCGACAGAAACGGTGTCGGATCGAGAATTATCCGACAGCGCTGGGTCGGTAGCCGGGGACTCGAGGCCTGCAGACTCCGGACGTTCGCATAGGAAGTGTGCGGGAGTCAACGTACACGGAGCTTCCAGCGGCAATGCATCGTAAGTCCGCTACGGCACAGGCCTCGGGAACGGACGTGCTTTCCTTAATAGCACAGTTTATCGCAGCATCCCAGCATCAACTGAATCTGTCGCATATATTTTATCCGACGATGCTGGGTCGGGACGCTCCGCGGAAGCGGGTACGGACGTCCGAAAGTTTCATCCGGTCCGACGGGATACCGAAAGGGATTCGGTGGATTTCAAGCTTTCCCTTTCGGAACAACATATGCTGCGATGCCGGATAAGAAACTGATAGCGTCGGTGGACTTAGAAATTTTTGGTTCGGTTCAGGGACATCGTCCCTCAGTTCCGACATAGTCCAATAATGTCACACAAACCTTCGAATTATTGAACGACGCTATATATATTATTATTTTATGCTTGCTATCCAAGCATTTCTGGTTTCTTGTTCGAAGAGTTATGGAGATGTCTTTCAAAAGTGTGCCTCTGTCGTCATAGTTAATGAAGAGTTAGCGGCAATAAGTGCTCATGGAATATGTCTATCGCTTACGGAATGACATTCGCTAGCTCACCCGGTGTAGCATACATTCATCGAATGGTTCGGCTACCGGGTTCGTCCGTTGCGGTCTAGGAAGGAGATTTGGGTGATGCGAGCACTTTAATTACTTTAGTACTCACCCAGTGACGGCAGATTGAGGACAGATCGGAGGAAGCCAACAACATAGGGGACCGCATGTTGTGGTTCAGATATTTTACATTCGGAGCATATGTCCGTTGCTCGGGACGCTCCGTTATATTGACAGTCCGAGAGACTGTCTTTAATGCTTCCTCATCCTCACAGCAGGGCACACGACCGCACATTGGCTACGTGACCTCGAGTATCCGATCAGTTTCGGCATTCAGTGATTCCACAGCGAATAGGTCGCGCCATCCGGTAGCCAAGGGACACGAGGCCTATACACTCCGTTCGCTCGCATATTGGAAGTATGCACGGGGTATCGATCTCGGAGCTTCCTGCGGCAATGCATCGTAAGACCGCTGCTCCTCAGGCCTCGGTGACGGACGTGCTATCCGAGTTAGCACAGTTGTTTCGCAGCATCCCAGCAATTGACGGTTTCTCGGTCGAATCAGGAATTATCCGACGGCGCTGGGTCGGTGCGGTCCGCGGTTGCATCAAGCTACGGACGACCGAACGCGTTATAGGGTCCGACAGGATGGCGAAGGGGATTCGAAAGATTTCGAGTTTTCCCTTTAGTAGTATCGGAAGATGCCTTTCATATCTTCTGGCATTTCTTCCAGTGATTATTTTTCGGACTTCATTGCTGCGATCTTGGATAAGAGACTTATAGCGTCATTGGACTCGGATTTTTCGATCGGTACAGGGACTTTGTCCCTGACTTACCGACGCAGTCCAATATTGTCATTACAACATGTGTTTTATTTTTCGACGCTATATATTATATATATATATACAAGCCTGCTACTAAGCATGATAGTTTAGTTTCTTGTCCGCGTGGCTCATTTCTGCCATTTTATCTTTTTTACATATAGTTTATTTTGGCAGAGCAGGGCAAACCGAGAGTTCATATGCGTCTAGACGGTGTGATTAAAGACTGCATATATTCTTTTTCGCCGTTTATGTCTTTTCCAATTTCAATATTGGGAACGACATTATGTATAGTAGACTTAACTTAGACGCTTTATTATACGTAATCCGCCTTACTGAGGCGTTATCATTACGTCTTCAAGAAAAGATTTACGGGATATTATTCCCAATGTAATTTCTTTTGAGGGCGGTATTTTATTCACGTATAACTCCGCCCTTCAGTGGCTGATTGGAGTGTTTAGACGTGATGCAGCCCTAGCTACATCCACGCGTGGATAGTAGGTTAAGAACTCTCTCAGAGTCGCTTCGTTCTCGGAGGAGCTTCTCTTCGACGGCAACTTTCCGGCAATCCATGAATTGCTTGGTTTATACATTCTCTTGTCTATCTAGTGTTACAAGAGATTCAGACTGGGGCAAACATTCGGTGGTTGACTCAGAGAGTGCCGCCGTAGTTGCCGGACCCTAGTGTGGCTGTTATGACGGTTGCCAGTCAAACAGATTGGGATATATACTGATCCCTACGGATTCGAAGTGCCAGGGTCTTTGGGTTCCGCAGTCTTTTAGCTATCAGTTTAACTTCCGCGGAATAATGTTTTTTAGGCTTGCTTTATGTCATTGCATGAACATTATTCAGAAATGCATGCCCAAATTCCTGTCCTTTAATTCGACAGTAGTGGCGTATCTCCGGAACCAGGGAGGCACTCTTTCGTTTCCGTTATTCAATTTAATGGAAAGAATCCGTCTGTTGGTTATAGTACACCAAGTTCAGTTTTGGTCCGTCATATTCGGGGTCGTCTGATTGTTTTATCGCACTCCCGTTCTCTTACGGGTCGCTTGTTGCTGTCAGAATGGACTCTCAACAAACAAGTATTTAATCAGATTTGCTATCTATGGGAGCGCCCAATGATGTTTTATTATGACACAGCTTGCTAATCAATTGCAGACGTATGTGTTGGCTTGTCCAGATCTCTGAGCTAATTCTGTTAACGCTCTATTGATCTATAGGACGCAATGATAGGATACGTGTATCCTCCGGCGCTGTTGTTTTAGCAGGTATTGCTATGATAAACAACCACAATACATTTCTGTTGATAGCATCTCTATCTTCACAGAGATCATGAGTAATTTACTCTCTTGTCTACTGTGGATCTTAACGTGAAATCTTCCTCTATGTGAGGATCTTTTTTCACTGGGTAAATCGTGTCATCTTTATCACAACCAGCAAGGTCGCAACCTTCATGTATTCCGTTGTGTGGTCCGTATTGCATTGTAAGCACTGTACTGGACGAGCTTTGGACGCGATTTCTTACTATAGGAGATCCTCTTCTTCGCTATTCTATGCGACTAAAGTGGAGGCTCTTCCGTCGTGGTGTAGGGATCATTATGTTCATATGGTTGATCCCTCTATACTACGCATTGCTAGTTTTTAGTATACTTGTTTCACAAGATCTACTGCAGCCTGTTGTTATTTAGGTTATAGGTTTATGTTACCTCATACCTATGCACTCTACGATAGTTTACAATTGAGTCTTTTGTCTCTTTATCTAAGTCAGTTAGTAACTTTTTGATAAATAGACTTAGAATCTTTAGATTAAATTCCTATACGGATTTTAACTTCGGTTCTTATTTAGCTAAGTAATCATTTGAGCCTCTGGAAACAGTAGTTTTCAAATTCTGACCTTTTAGACAGCTCTTTTACTGTAGAGTCAGTGAGTTTCATGCACTATCGATGGATGATTTTCACTTTCATAGTTTCGGAATCAATACTTCCGTTACTATTTAGGTTGGATTGTTGCATAAGAGTTAGGCTCCTATTATCCGGAACCTATTATTTTAAGGTCCTTCCGTCTTCGTATGGGCATAGGCCTTTACTCTTTCCGGGTACAGTTTATGTATTTATAAACAGATATCTGTTTATTACATGGGCGTAAGCTTCTTCTGTCTTTGATGTCTAGTAGAAGGACGTTACGCTCCATTTTATTGTTAATCGATTCTATTAACTAGCGTACTGCTTATGGTATATCATTAGCTTAGCAGTTGTGCTTAAGATTTCGGCTCATGAAGTAAGAGTTCTTCTACTTCTTGGGCTTACATTAATAGTGTTGCTATTATAGATTTTTGAAGGCTGCTCATTGCGCTCAGCCATCCATTCATGAATTTTATCTCAGAAATATCGAGTCCATTTCTGGAGGCCTCTATTGTTAGGTCTATTATCTACTGCTCAGAATGTCATTCACTTAACAGTTGCTACTATAGCTAGGTAGGCTGTCTGTTTCGGCAGTGTCTCCGTTCGGCTGCCCTCTTCGCTCTGGGCTATTTGACCCAGGGCAAGAAAAAGGGGGGGGGAGGGTGTTCCCTTGGGTCACCTGTTTTTACTATGAAAACAAGGGGATACCTCCTCCGGAGTTAGTAATTCTGAGCTGTTATTGGGATGGTTGTTTAGTGAGAAGTTTAAGTTTATAAAATTCATTCAAGTCTTAGTTTTTAAAGTATAGCTTTTGAATATTGCATATGTCAACGGACATGATTATGCAATTCTCACACTCTTTTAGGAGTATAAGAGTCTCTATTCTCTAGACTTACTTTATTATTGGCTTACTTTAAAAATTATTAGTATAAGGATTATTGGATATTAATAGAGTACATGGATGTATGAAGCTCAATTTTTGGAAGGTGTTGTATCTTTCTAATTTATCATAAATAAGAAAGATACATGTAAGGCCTATTACTTCTTTTCCCTACAGGGGATGACTCTATTTTATTTTATTGAGCGTATTCCATTTTGCTCTATGTCCTTGGCCCTCCAGCCTTTTTACTATTCAGCTATGTCTGGGTCATTGGTACAGTATAAAAATGTTAAAAAATTTATAGTAATTTATATATTTTTTATACTTACCAATGACCCAGACGGGGATGGCCCTCCCAGGAGTTGGGAACTCTTGCCTCCCCGCTGAGTACATAGCGCTTACCAGGCACTGGTTATTAGAATGATTAATGGCGCCAATTTCGGAACGTCCTTGACACTGCGCATGCGCAGTAGGGGCGAGGTGTGGAGGGCCTCTCAGGACATGTTTTTCTTTAGTTTTAGATGCAAATTTTGGGGATTGGGGGGCAAAATTTGTGTTTGGCCCTATATTTTAAGAGTTAGCACCAGCTATGTCTGGGTCATTGGTAAGTATAAAAAATATATAAATTACTATAAATTTTTTAACTTTCACTAAAAACGCTCAAACTTAGTAATTTTGTCAATAAAGTGTTAGAAATAGTGTATGAATTGTCAGTGAGTGGTAACGGGGCATTGTTTTTCTTCAGTACAACATTGTATGGTATCAACTTTACAAAAGGCAGCACTCAATTAAATTTATTTATTAAGGTGTATCAACACCTTAACAGCCAAGGTCATATCGTGTTTTATGGGTGGAGGAAGCTGGAGTACCCAGAGAGAACCACCGAGCAACGACGAGTGGCTGCCAGCTCGCCAACATAGTAATTCCGAATTGCAGCACAGGCAGGGTTAGATTGATTGAAGACATGCGCACCATCGACATGCAGCACGTCTTAGTATATGATGTCATCGTGCCCCCATGTGGACAATCGAGGTTAAGTGCCTTGCCGAAGGACACAACGTGGAGTCCGAATCGATCGCTCAGATGGTCACCCTGGATATCCAAGGCTTGATGTTGCTTAACTTTGGTGATCTGACGAGAACCGGTTACCGAAACGCCACCACGCCCCCACTCAATTAAATAAATGTCTTACCGTCGCGAGTGACTCGCAATGTTATGAAGTATTTATCTAATTAAATTTGGCCTTTTGTAAAGACTCATGACTCGCTAAGCCCTGTGAATTAACAGTAATTAGTTGAGTAATCTTATTATCTAAGTGCAACAACAGATGTATGTACCGACAGCAACCTGTCTAACCATTATTTGAATCAGAATCGTAGATATAACTTAGGTGACCATCCTTTTTGCCTAACGAGTATTGCGTTAGAAATTTCAAATTCTGTCCGATTTTTCCGTTACCAGTTGTCTGTTTTTGAAATATTTGCCAGGTCATTTTTCAAAACTCCATCAATATATTAGTATCAGACACAAAAATATCCGCACCTCCCCCTGTACCCCCCATTAGCTTTTTGGCACCAACACACTTTGGCATTAAAATATCCATAATTGGTAAAAACTTGGCACTAGGTAATTTCGGGCCAGCGTGGACACTGATCTTAAGTTCACTCGATGATTTAACCCGTTACCCATTGCAGACGATATCAAAATTTATTATTTGAAATATCATTTTTAAAAAAATTTCAGCAAAACCATATGTGACCCCTCATTGGAATGAGCTTGATGACCTCGTTCCAATGAGGATTCACTTGATATGGTTTTGTTGTAATTTTTTGAAAAATAATATTTTTTCAGCTGCTGAATTTGCATATTACACGAGCTGATGTAGTCGATTCGTTGGATAAAGAAACAAGAATGGAATAGTCTCAGCAGTTGTCTAAGAGGTCCTTGATGGTATTAAAGGGTCATTAAAAGTCCTTACATTAAATCATCTTTGTGACAACAAGCCAGGCATTACTAACACACCCATATAAATTTTAGATGGAAAGGAGAGAATGTGTCAACAACAGAAGTGGCCAATAGTTTAGCGAGTATTGACTTCATAGAGGATGCAAGCGTTTATGGTGTAGAAGTGCCAGGTATGTATGCTGTACTTTCTTCAGGGGCTGCGTAGCCACCTCTGACTTACATCGTCATTAAAATCAACTTTCGATAAAGTTATTACCCTCAAATTTATTAGACGAGCAAGGATGGTCCAGTTAAGAAGCGAGTAATTGTTGGGAAAACACTTGATAACATCAGTAGAAAATAAAGCCAAGTTTCCTTTTGTTACTTTTAATAAACAAAAACAACTGAGCTGTCTGTGGTTTTCATTTATTAAAAGTAAAAAAGGAAACTTTGCTTGTTAGGACAATATAGAAGCAAGTACTTCCAAGATAATCGGGGGCCTAATGGCTCAGTAGGCAGAGGTGCGGGCTGCAGACTGAGAGGTCCTCGGTTCGAATCCCACCTGCGACAACCACGTTGTGTCCTTGGGCAAGACACTTCACCACCAACCCAACCCCCCCCCCTGCCCTCCCCCCCCCCTCACATGGGGAACTAGTGATGTGTACTACGGTGGACTGCACATCGATGGTGCACTTGTCTTCAACCAGTGCTAACCCTGATTGTGTGGAGTTAGTTTGTTGGGGAGCTGACAGTTGCTTGCTGTTGTGCAGTAATTCTCTCTGGGTACTCCAGCTTCCTCCTCCCGTAAAACTGTCGTGGTCATGATTAGCCATTGTGCAGAAATATGTGACCTTAAAAACCAATAAATAAATAAATAAACAAATTGGATGTCGTTCCACTGCAGGTGTAAATTTTAACTATTGAAATCCCATTGCTGGCGTGTTCACCACAGACACATATGTTCACCACAGTTGGTGTGTAAAGCTAAAATTTATGTCATAGGCTTTTTATTTTCAGTAGAATAGGTTATCATGGTAGAAAAATATATACACATGACTAGAGCAAGCTTTGTGACACACCCTCTAAAACCAATTAGTGATGAAAGTTCGATGTTACTAACACTTAGCTGTGTCTTTAGAAAAAAGTATTGTGGTCAGTTAAATTTCACATGCATTTATGACGATATCGTGACAGTTGTGACGCCCACTTTTGTAGTAATTACCACTTTTGTGGTAGCTCACCACTTTTGTAGTAGAAAACGCCCACTTTTGTGGTAGCTCACCACTTTTGTAGTAACGTCGCCCACTTTTGTAGTAAAATGAGGTCTCCACTTTTGTAGTAACCGTCGCCCACTTTTGTCATAAAAAAACAAAGTCACCACTTTTGTAGTAACATTTTTACCACTTTTGTAGTAAAATATTTCCCAGTTTTCCTAGGCTAAAATTATTCGCGCGATATGATCAGAGTTAAATCAAAGAATTTGCCCTTTCTCACTGATGGAACTTTGTATAATTCGACCCAAACTTATATTGACCAATTGCTTTGGGAAATCCATGCAAAAAAATTTGGCACTTTAACCCTTTACCTAACACAGCACTTATTGAGATTATTAAATTTCGTATTTTTTCCAATATAAGTTCCACCTATTTTCAATGAAACTAAACATTGTATACACATTTGGATATCATTAGAACCCAAAAAGCCGATTCTGATAATATCCAAATTTCAATAGGTCTGCGAGAAATTTTGGAGATATTTAAGGCTATTTTAGGCTTAACGTGGTCAATGTTTGGGCCGTTTTCGTCTTTATGTTGGGTAAGTGGTCAGCGTTTGACGTCTTCAGTCCGGTGGCAGCTGACCGCACATATCCATTCTATAAAACGCATTTTCAATCGGTATATTCCTCCCAGTCAGTCTGCAAGTATGCATGAATACTTGAATATTGCATTATACTATAAATATTGCTTGTGTGGATATTTTAGGGGCAACTCTATTTTGTGCGTCTTGTTATGGCTTCTATAAATAGGGTGGGGGGGGGGGGGGGATCTTGAGGCTTGCAATTTTAGAATACGGTTTTAGCTACTCTTTCAGCTCATCTAAAAATTATTAAAATCTTCGAATTTATCATTTTCCTGTTCCTTACACAAATGTCGACAAAGGAATACACATTGTTAGTACACATCGCTGGCTGTCTGAACTCGCTTGCTCATGTGCATCACAATGACACCGTGCATTGAGGCGCACTGCACGTCGATTGTGAATGTCTTGATGTTGGAGAGCTGATAGTTGCTCGTTTGTGTGTGTCTGTCTGGGTTTGCTATAGACTCAAAAATGTCTGGACATATCGGGACGGAACTTGACATGCACATGTAGTTTGGTCCTGGGAAGGTTTCCACCCATTGGACCTGGGGTGGGGGCCCGCCTTCGCGCATGTGCAGTGACAATCTCGGAACTACTTTTGCGATCGGGACAAAACCTGGGATTTGTATGTACGTTCCACCAGGTAGTGATTTGCCACTGTCGGCTATGGGGTGTTAGCCAATCTTTGCGCATGCGCAGTGACAATTTCAGGCCCCCATCTAGTCTATATATATATTTGTGTAATTTTGCTTATCTATTTGTCTGTCTGTAGGTATAGACTCAAAACGACCGGGTTGATCTGGGAAGAAATTTGGCATGGGTGTGTGGTTCGGGCTCGGGAAGGTTCTACGCTACTCGGAGGTGGGGTGGGGGCCCGTTTTCGCTCATGCGCATTGACGATCTCAGAAACTACTGGGCCGATCAGGACGAAACCTTGGATTTGTATGTAGGGTCCATCGTGTATTCATTTGTCATTGCCGATTATGGGGTGGTGCCCGGCTTCGCGCATGCGCAGTGACGATCTCGGAAACTACTGGACCGATCGGGACGAAAACTGGCATTTGTATGTATGGTCTTTCGGCTATGGGTGGGAGCCAATCTTTGCGCATGCGCAGATGCGCAGTGACAAAAGCCCAGACAAAGTCGGGCACCCAGCTAGTGTACTATATATTTGAACTTGTCTGTCTGTCTGTCTGTCTGTCTGTCTGTCTCTGTCTGTCTGTCTGTCTGTCTGTCTGTCTGTCTGTCTGTCTGTCTGTCTGTCTGTCTGTCTGTCTGTCTGTCTGTCTGTCTGTCTGTCTGTCTGTGTTCGCTATAGACTCGAAAACGGCTGGGCCGATCGGGACAAAACTTGGCATGCGTATGTAGTTCGATCCTGGGAAGGTGTTCCACCCATCGGACTGGGGGTGGGGTGAGGAAAACCGTCTTCGCACATACGCAGTAACGATCTCGGAAACTACTGGGCCTATCGGGACGAAACTTGGGCTTTGTATGTAGGGAATATCGGGTGGTGATTTACCACCATTGGGTGTTTATGTAGGGGCCGTCTTCGCGCATGCGCAGTGACGATTTCGGAAACTACAGGTCCGATCGGTACGAAACCTGGGATTTGTATGTACGTTCCACCGGGTTGTGTTTTGCCACCGTCGACTATGGCGTGTTAGCCAATCTTTGCGCATGCGCAGCGACTATCTCTGTAGCCCGGACAAAGTCGGGCACCCCCAACTACTCTATATATATATTTGAGTAATCTTGTTTGTTTGTTTATTTGTTTGTTCTTTATAGACTCAAAAACGGCTGGGCCGATCGGGACGAAATTCGGCATGGTTGTGTGGTTTGGGCCAGGGAAGGTTTTAGGCCACTCGGACGTGAGGTGGGGGCAGTAACGATCTCAAAAACTACTGGGCCGATCGCGACGGAACCTGGGATCTGGAGCTAATCTTTGCGCATGCGAAGTGACAAAAACTCATTCGCCATCGTCAGGTGTGTGTACGGTCAATCGGGTAATGATTTGCAGGGGTGGGAGCCAATCTTTGCGCATGTGCAGTGACAAAAGCCCGGACGAAGTCGGGCACCGAGCTAGTCTACTATGTATTTGAGTTCGTTTGTGTGTGTCTGTCTATTCGCTATAGACTCGAAAACGGCTGGGCCGATCGGGACGGAACTTGGCATGCGTATGTAGTTCGGTCCCGGAAAGTCTTCCACCCATCGGACTGGGGGTGGGTGGGGGGCGTCTTTGCGCATGCGCAGTAACGATCTGGGAAACTACTGGGCCGATCGGGACAAAAGTTGGGATTTGTATATAGGGATCATCAGTAGTGATTTGCCATCGTTGGTTGTGGGGTGGGTGTCCATTTCCGTCTTCGCGCATGCGCAGTGACGACCTTTGTAGCCTGCACGAAGTCGGGGACCCCGTCTAGTCTGCTATATATTTGAGCTTGTTTGACTGTGTCTGTGTGTGTGTGTGTGCGCGCGCGCGCGTGTGTTTGTGTGTGTGTCTGTCTGTCTGTCTGTCTGTCTGTCTGTCTGTCTGTCTGTCTCTGTTCGCTATAGATTCAAAAACGACTCGGCCGATCGGAACGAAACTTGGCTTGCGACTGTAGTTTGGCCCCTTGGAAGGTTTTCCACCCATCGGACCGGGGAGGGGGGGTGGGCGTCTTCGCATATGCGCAGTGACGTTCTCGGAAACTACTGGGCCAACCCGGACGAAACTTAGGATTTGTATATAGGGTCCATCGGGTAGTGATTTGCCATCGTCGGGTGTTAGGTGTGTTCCCGTCTTCGTGCATGCGCAGTGACGATTAAGGAAACTACTCGGCAGTTTGGACGAAACGTTGCATTACGTATAATTTTCATCAGGTAGTCTTCTGGGGCACTCAAGTTGCGCATGTTCAACACACCTGCCCATTTAATTCGTTCTCGGACGAAGGCGGGCCCCAGCTAGTATATATATATATATATATATATATATATACACTTCATCAAATATTTTATATAACTTCGTCAAATTGCCGTCATGCTCGGAAGTTTACTTCCTTCTAAGCGGCTTTCATTTTTGACTAATACTTATTCCGTTACGTTAAGTGCCGTACCAATGTGTATCGCGTCATGGGAACGTAAAATTTAGCGTCACGCTGATCCTAATTGTTGAATGGGAATTATAAAATTGATCGTGATACGCGTACGTCTTACAGATCGATTTATTATTTGGCAAGTGGCTGCCTAGCTCCTAATCACGAACCCGTCTATAAAATCGCCGATGCATGTCTTCCTTGGGTGGCAACAAGTAAAGATATGTTCCGCATTACACGTTGTTCACTGTTTTTAATTGTAAATTATGGACAAACAAGACCGTATCATATCTTCCTAAGGTGGTAACGAGTGGAGATATATTCCGCGTTATCGCGCGCATTTTTGTGTTCTCAGCCTTAGAATTAGAAGCATTCAATCATTTATCTCAACCTCGCCCTGGTAACAGAGGCAGAAGCGAGTTTGCATGCAGTATTCACACATTCAGCCATTCCTTGACCCGAATTGTTCACACGCGTTGTTCTCCATATTCAAGTGTATTGCTTGTAAAACCACCGTATCATATCTCCGTTGGCTGGTAAAGATATGTTCCCCGTTTCATGTTGTTCCCCGTATCCGAGTCTATTACGTGCAAAATAACCGTATCATATCTTCCTTGGGTGGCAACAAGTAAAGATATGTTCCACGCTTCACTTTGCTTTTTGTATTCAAGTGTAAATTATATAAAAAAAAAAAAAAAAAAAAAAAAAAAAAAATACCGTATAATATCTTCCTTGGGTGGCAACAAGTAAAGATATGTTCCGCGTTATTACGTAAAAAGCAAATATGAATTAGACACTATTTCTAAAACCTCGCCCTGGTAACAGAGGCAGAGGCAAGTAAGTTCGTATACCGTATTCACACATCCAACCACTCCGCGCGCCTCCATATCTCCGCCCCAGTACCCAAACCGCGTCAATCAGACATCAATACCGCTGATGGAAAATATAAATTTTTATACTGTACCAATGACCCAGACATAGCTGGTGCTAACTCTTAAAATATAGGGCCAAACACAAATTTTGCCCCCCAATCCCCAAAATTTGCATCTAAAACTAAAGAAAACATGTCCTGAAAGGCCCTCCACACCTCGCCCCCACTGCGCATGCGCAGTGTCAAGGACGTTCCGAAATTGGCGCCATTTATCATTCTAAGTTTGGCCCTTCATCAGTTAACATCTGACTGATCTTTGTGCTTTTAAATCTCAGTTTAAATGATGCCAGACACATAAATATTAGTGAAATGGTGATTCTAAGGAGGATAGAAAAGGAGGAGAGGAAAAGAATGTGTGACAGAATATTATCAGGGCTGTAACTTAAAATTTTTTAATGAAATTATGTTAAGTTACCTATTTTCAAGGCAGCAGCCATTTTGTTGTCATTCTGATTATTTAGTTACACTGTTTTTTCAAGTGTTTTTCCTCTCTCCCTGTCCTTTAAGTTCCCCCTTGCTATTCTCCCATGCTTTTGGCATAGTTTCTGTAATTTTTATTACTAAAATTTCTTGGGAGTTTTAGCTGAATAACAGAATGAATTCTGTTCTTTCCCCATGTTTACGTCTTCACCTACGGGTGGTTAGGCGTTGTGTTCTGCATCTACCATCTGATGTTCTGCAGTTCCTTCCCTGGAAGTCTCTGTTTTGCATCAGATGGTGTATTTTTGGTAACTGATTTCGGGCCTGGGTGCCTGGAGTCTTATTTTAGTGTTTTTACACTCATTGTTTACATTTACAACAGCCCTCTGTGTGAGGGGGGGATTTCTAAATAATAATATCTTTAGGTTATTTTAATCATAACTAGATACATTATTATTGTTCGTAAGTGTTGAATAAATTGTTTAAAATATTTTTAAAATTTTTGTCCACACTTAGGCTTGGGATCCATTGGGGCTCAACGTTACTTTTCAGAAACTTGGGCTGTTCTGAAAAAATATTTTTTCAAAATATTTTGATTTCAATTATTTTTTCTATATTAATGGATCATATTATTATTATGTATTTTGATTGCCAGGGGTTAGTGCGAGTACCAGGACTTGTTTTCTTTTCGCATTGAAAGGATATTGATCAATTGTTTTAAGAGGAAGTCTTCCTCTGACTTTATTATCATTCTATATGTGGTCAGTGTACTCGCATTAACTCCTGTTCTGTATCGTATGATTTCGATGACAATATGGGAAGCGTATGTCACGGTATGTTGTTGGGGATTTGGACACTCCGGTCCTTTCCCCGCAGGGTCACTCTACTTTATCAATTTCTATTTCAGACGATCAAGATTAGGGTGATGTATCTGTGATGTCTTCCAACAGTGTGCCTCCGTCGTCACAATTAATGAAGGGCTAGCGGAAAAGTGCTCATGTAATACGCCAATTGCCTAAGAGGACCCTAGTAGGTTCGACGGCCTTTGACGTCCGCTAGCTCGCCCGGTGTAGCGTCCATTCACCGAATGGTTCGGCAGCCGGGTTCGTCCGTTGCGGTCTAGAAGGAATTTTGGGGTGATGCGAGCACTATAAAATTAACTTAATGCACACCCAGTGACGGCGGATCGGAGGGAGAACGGAGGAAGCCTTTTAGTCCGGTTCATAGCTCGTTCCGGTCCATCCGGACGGCAAGCGAGAGAGGCCCCTCTCTCGTTCAACAACATCTGGCCCCAGATGTTGTGGTACAAATGTGTCGTTAGCGGAGCATACGTCCGTCGCTCGGGACGCTCCGTTGTATAGGCAGTCCGCTGAGACTGCTAAGGCTTCCTCTTCTCGTCAGCGCACACGACCGCACCTTGGCTGCGTGACCGCCGATATATTACCAGCTTCGCCGATCAAGGATTCTTCGGCGACCAGGTCACACCATCCGGCAGCCAGGGATTCGAGACCGATGGACTCAGGACGTTCGCATAGGAAGTATGCGGGAGCCATCTGATGCGGAGCTGCCCTCGGCGAAGCAGCGATAGACTGCGCCTCCGCAGGTCTCGACGCCGGACATTCTTGTGCACATAGCACAGCTTATCGCAGCATCCCAGCAGCCGTCAGAAACGGTGTCGGATCGAGAATTATCCGACAGCGCTGGGTCGGTAGCCGGGGACTCGAGGCCTGCAGACTCCGGACGTTCGCATAGGAAGTGTGCGGGAGTCAACGTACACGGAGCTTCCAGCGGCAATGCATCGTAAGTCCGCTACTGCACAGGCCTCGGGAACGGACGTGCTTTCCTTAATAGCACAGTTTATCGCAGCATCCCAGCATCAACTGAATCTGTTGCATATATTTTATCCGACGATGCTGGGTCGGGACGCTCCGCGGAAGCGGGTACGGACGTCCGAAAGTTTCATCCGGTCCGACGGGATACCGAAAGGGATTCGGTGGATTTCAAGCTTTCCCTTTCGGAACAACATATGCTGCGATGCCGGATAAGAAACTGATAGCGTCGGTGGACTTAGAAATTTTTGGTTCGGTTCAGGGACATCGTCCCTCAGTTCTGACATAGTCCAATAATGTCACACAAACTTTCGAATTATTGAACGACGCTATATATATTATTATTTTATGCTTGCTATCCAAGCATTTCTGGTTTCTTGTTCGAAGAGTTATGGAGATGTCTTTCAAAAGTGTGCCTCTGTCGTCATAGTTAATGAAGAGTTAGCGGCAATAAGTGCTCATGGAATATGTCTATCGCTTACGGAGTGACATTCGCTAGCTCACCCGGTGTAGCGTACATTCATCGAATGGTTCGGCTGCCGGGTTCGTCCGTTGCGGTCTAGGAAGGAGATTTGGGTGATGCGAGCACTTTAATTACTTTAGTACTCACCCAGTGATGGCAGATTGAGGACAGATCGGAGGAAGCCAACAACATAGGGGACCGCATGTTGTGGTTCAGATATTTTACATTCGGAGCATATGTCCGTTGCTCGGGACGCTCCGTTATATTGACAGTCCGAGAGACTGTCTTTAATGCTTCCTCATCCTCACAGCAGGGCACACGACCGCACATTGGCTACGTGACCTCGAGTATCCGATCAGTTTCGGCATTCAGTGATTCCACAGCGAATAGGTCGCGCCATCCGGTAGCCAAGGGACACGAGGCCTATACACTCCGTTCGCTCGCATATTGGAAGTATGCACGGGGTAACGATCTCGGAGCTTCCTGCGGCAATGCATCGTAAGACCGCTGCTCCTCAGGCCTCAGTGACGGACGTGCTATCCGAGTTAGCACAGTTGTTTCGCAGCATCCCAGCAATTGACGGTTTCTCGGTCGAATCAGGAATTATCCGACGGCGCTGGGTCGGTGCGGTCCGCGGTTGCATCAAGCTACGGACGACCGAACGCTTTATAGGGTCCGACAGGATGGCGAAAGGGATTCGAAAGATTTCGAGTTTTCCCTTTAGTAGTATCGGAAGATGCCTTTCATATCTTCTGGCATTTCTTCCAGTGATTATTTTTCGGACTTCATTGCTGCGATCTTGGATAAGAGACTTATAGCGTCATTGGACTCAGATTTTTCGATCGGTACAGGGACTTTGTCCCTGACTTACCGACGCAGTCCAATATTGTCATTACAACATGTGTTTTATTTTTCGACGCTATATATTATATATATATATACAAGCCTGCTACTAAGCATGATAGTTTAGTTTCTTGTCCGCGTGGCTCATTTCTGCCATTTTATCTTTTTTACATATAGTTTATTTTGGCAGAGCAGGGCATACCGAGAGTTCATATGCGTCTAGACGGTGTGATTAAAGACTGCATATATTCTTTTTCGCCGTTTATGTCTTTTCCAATTTCAATGTTGGGAACGACATTATGTATAGTAGACTTAACTTAGACGCTTTATTATACGTAATCCGCCTTACTGAGGCGTTATCATTACGTCTTCAAGAAAAGATTTACGGGATATTATTCTCAATGTAATTTCTTTTCAGGGCAGTAGTTTGTTCACGTATAACTCCGCCCTTCAGTGGCTGATTGGAGTTGGTTAGACGTGATGCAGCCCTAGCTACATCCACGCGTGGATAGTAGGTTAAGAACTCTCTCAGAGTCGCTTCGTTCTCGGAGGAGCTTCTCTTCGACGGCAACTTTCCGGCAATCCATGAATTGCTTGATTTATACATTCTCTTGTCTATCTAGTGTTACAAGAGATTCAGACTGGGGCAAACATTCGGTGGTTGACTCAGAGAGTGCCGCCGCAGTTGCCGGACCCTAGTGTGGCTGTTATGACGGTTGCCAGTCAAACAGATTGGGATATATACTGATCCCTACGGATTCGAAGTGCCAGGGTCTTTGGGTTCCGCAGTCTTTTAGCTATCAGTTTAACTTCCGCGGAATAATGTTTTTTAGGCTTGCTTTATGTCATTGCATGAACATTATTCAGAAACGCATGCCCAAATTCCTGTCCTTTAATTCGACAGTAGTGGCGTATCTCCGGAACCAGGGAGGCACTCTTTCGTTTCCGTTATTCAATTTAATGGAAAGAATCCGTCTGTTGGTTATAGTACACCAAGTTCAGTTTTGGTCCGTCATATTCTGGGTCGTCTGATTGTTTTATCGCACTCCCGTTCTCTTACGGGTCGCTTGTTGCTGTCAGAATGGACTCTCAACAAACAAGTATTTAATCAGATTTGCTATCTATGGGAGCGCCCAATGATGTTTTATTTATGACACAGCTTGCTAATCAATTGCAGACGTATGTGTTGGCTTGTCCAGATCTCTGAGCTAATACTGTTAACGCTCTATTGATCTATAGGATGGAATGATAGGATACGCGTATCCTCCGGCGCTGTTGTTTTAGCAGGTATTGCTAAGATAAACAACCACAATACATTTCTGTTGATAGCATCTCTATCTTCACAGAGATCATGAGTAATTTACTCTCTTGTCTACTGTGGATCTTAACGTGAAATCTTCCTCTATGTGAGGATCTTTTTTCACTGGGTAAATCGTGTCATCTTTATCACAACCAGCAAGGTCGCAACCTTCATGTATTCCGTTGTGTGGTCCGTATTGCATTGTAAGCACTGTACTGGACGAGCTTTGGACGCGATTTCTTACTATAGGAGATCCTCTTCTTCGCTATTCTATGCGACTAAAGTGGAGGCTCTTCCGTCGTGGTGTAGGGATCATTATGTTCTTATCGTTGATCCCTCCATACTACTCATTGCTAGTTTTTAGTATACTTGTTTGACAAGATCTACTGCAGCCTGTTGTTATTTAGGTTATAGGTTTATGTTACCTCATACCTATGCACTCTACGATAGTTTACAATTGAGTCTTTTGTCTCTTTATCTAAGTCAGTTAGTAACTTTTTGATAAATAGACTTAGAATCTTTAGATTAAATTCCTATACGGATTTTAACTTCGGTTCTTATTTAGCTAAGTAATCATTTGAGCCTCTGGAAACAGTAGTTTTCAAATTCTGACCTTTTAGACAGTAATTCTGTTGGTTTCTCTTTTACTGTAGAGTCAGTGAGTTTCATGCACTATCGATGGATGATTTTCACTTTCATAGTTTCGGAATCAATACTTCCATTACTATTTAGGTTGGATTGTTGCATAAGAGTTAGGCTCCTATTATCCGGAACCTATTATTTTAAGGTCCTTCCGTCTTCGTATGGGCATAGGCCTTTACTCTTTCCGGGTACAGTTTATGTATTTATAAACAGATATCTGTTTATTACAAGGGCGTAAGCTTCTTCTGTCTTTGATGTCTAGTAGAAGGACGTTACGCTCCATTTTATTGTTAATGGATTCTATTAACTAGCGTACTGCTTATGGTATATCATTGGCTTAGCAGTTGTGCTTAAGATTTCGGCTCATGAAGTAAGAGTTCTTCTACTTCTTGGGCTTACATTAATAGTGTTGCTATTATAGATTTTTGAAGGCTGCTCATTGCGCTCAGCCATCCATTCATGAATTTTATCTCAGAAATATCGAGTCCATTTCTGGAGGCCTCTATTGTTAGGTCTATTATCTACTGCTCAGAATGTCATTCACTTAACAGTTGCTACTATAGCTAGGTAGGCTGTCTGTTTCGGCAGTGTCTCCGTTCGGCTGCCCTCTTCGCTCTGGGCTATTTGACCCAGGGCAAGAAAAAGGGGGGAGGGTGTTCCCTTGGGTCACCTGTTTTTACTATGAAAACAAGGGGATACCTCCTCCGGAGTTAGTAATTCTGAGCTGTTATTGGGATGGTTGTTTAGTGAGAAGTTTAAGTTTATAAAATTCATTCAAGTCTTAGTTTTTAAAGTATAGCTTTTGAATATTGCATATGTCAACGGACATGATTATGCAATTCTCACACACTTTTAGGAGTATAAGAGTCTCTATTCTCTAGACTTACTTTATTATTGGCTTACTTTAAAAATTATTAGTATAAGGATTATTGGATATTAATAGAGTACATGGATGTATGAAGCTCAATTTTTGGAAGGTGTTGTATCTTTCTAATTTATCATAAATAAGAAAGATACATGTAAGGCCTATTACTTCTTTTCCCTACAGGGGATGACTCTATTTTATTTTATTGAGCGTATTCCATTTTGCTCTATGTCCTTGGCCCTCCAGCCTTTTTACTATTCAGCTATGTCTGGGTCATTGGTACAGTATAAAAATGTTAAAAAATTTATAGTAATTTATATATTTTTTATACTTACCAATGACCCAGACGGGGATGGCCCTCCCAGGAGTTGGGAACTCTTGCCTCCCCGCTGAGTACATAGCGCTTACCAGGCACTGGTTATTAGAATGATAAATGGCGCCAATTTCGGAACGTCCTTGACACTGCGCATGCACAGTGGGGGCGAGGTGTGGAGGGCCTTTCAGGACATGTTTTCTTTAGGTTTAGATGCAAATTTTGGGGATTGGGGGGCAAAATTTGTGTTTGGCCCTATATTTTAAGAGTTAGCACCAGCTATGTCTGGGTCATTGGTAAGTATAAAAAATATATAAATTACTATAAATTTTTTAACATTTTTATACCCTCCTTGCGTAGTAATAACCCCCCCCCCCCGCCCGATCCTTCCAGGGTGTGTAAATGTCTTGTCCCAACCCACTATTGCGGCATATATATGCCCTCCACCACTGATCTAAGTGCAGTCCCTCCTATAATGTCTACACTGACAATCGTAGGCTAGGGTTCCATACACCCCCCCCCCCCCATCCCCCCCCCCCCCCCCCCACACACACACCACATTCACATGATGTACGCACTGGCACTGACATGTACCAAATGATCATAATCTCGCAACATATACACGCTATGTCCAACACCAATGCGTGTTTAGGTGTAATTGCTCTGTACACTAATTTATGTCCCCCCCCCCCCCCCCCCCCCCCCCCCCCCCCCGTTCAGCAAGTTTATAAATGAGAATATTTGGAATTATTCTTGTCTATTGAGCCCATTGGGTTCTAGTGTTTGAAGTTTGCTAATCCAAAATGCTTCACGACCCCTCCTGTAAGCTGTATTTTGTTTATTAATTTGTTCAATCCCAATAATCTTAAAATTGTTTATACTATGGTTTTTGGTCAGAAAATGATGTGGTATCGGTTCATCCATAACCTCAAGTTTTATTCTATTCTACTTATGGATGAACCGATACCACATCATTTTCTGACCAAAAACCATAGTATAAACAATTTTAAGATTATTGGGATTGAACAAATTAATAAACAAAATACAGCTTACAGGAGGGGTCGTGAAGCATTTTGGATTAGCAAACTTCAAACACTAGAACCCAATGGGCTCAATAGACAAGAATAATTCCAAATATTCTCATTTATAAACTTGCTGAACGGGGGGGGGACATAAATTAGTGTACAGAGCAATTACACCTAAACACGCATTGGTGTTGGACATAGCGTGTATATGTTGCGAGATTATGATCATTTGGTACATGTCAGTGCCAGTGCGTACATCATGAAACGGGGAACATATCTTTACCACCCAACGGAGATATGATACGGTGGTTTTACAAGCAATACTCTTGAATATGGAGAACAACGCGTGTGAACAATTCGGGTCAAGGAATGGCTGAATGTGTGAATACTGCATGCGAACTCGCTTCTGCCTCTGTTACCAGGGCGAGGTTGAGATAAATGATTGAATGCTTCTAATTCTAAGGCTGAGAACACAAAAATGCGCGCGATAACGCGGATTATATCTCCACTCGTTACCACCTTAGGAAGATATGATACGGTCTTGTTTGTCCATAATTTACAATTAAAAACAGTGAACAACGTGTAATGCGGAACATATCTTTACTTGTTGCCACCCAAGGAAGACATGCATCGGCGATTTTATAGACGGGTTCGTGATTAGGAGCTAGGCAGCCACTTGCCAAATAATAAATCGATCTGTAAGACGTACGCGTATCACGATCAATTTTATAATTCCCATTCAACAATTAGGATCAGCGTGACGCTAAATTTTACGTTCCCATGACGCGATACACATTGGTACGGCACTTAACGTAACGGAATAAGTATTAGTCAAAAATGAAAGCCGCTTAGAAGGAAGTAAACTTCCGAGCATGACGGCAATTTGACGAAGTTATATAAAATATTTGATGAAGTGTATATATATATATATATATATAAAATATAGATAGATATACTACATGGAGTGCCCGACTTTGTCCGGGCTGGATTGAGTTCAGTTGGATTGTATGGAAGCAAACATGTGCCACATATAAAAAAAATGCCTGATACTAAGTCCAAATTGGGAGATAATAACTCACGATTAGGAGTTACCAAGTCCTAATTAAGAAATAATAACTCCTAGTTAGAACATATGATCTCTAAATTGGGAGATAATGACTTCTACTGAGGAGTAATTATGTCCTAATTAGGGGATAATACTTCTAATTAGGACCTAGTATCTCCTATTTAGGAGATAATAAGCCCCAACTAGGAGAAAATAAGTTCTTATTGGGGGATAATAGCCCTAATTAGGAGACAATAACTCCTAATTAGGACATAGTATCTCGTAATTAGGAAATAATGGGAAATGTTAGTCCCAAATCTTCTCCTCAAACACAGCTTGTTGGTGTCCTGTCGGTGCTGTCCTCTGCTTGTTACCTTAACACCAGCCGCCAGGCATTCTATATGAAACTTGCCGCTTACATTTGTACCTCTGAAATAAATTATCTCCCCCCCCCCCCCCCCCCCCCCCCCCCTGAAAATAGCTAAAATAAAATCATATTGGAAGCGCTCTGTTTCCATTCTATCTTTCGCTGTACAAACATTGGCTAGGCGAATTCTCATGACTCCGGGCTGACTTCAAACACCAGAGCCGACTTCTCCTGACCTCGGGACAGACATCTCACGCCAGTATCAACTTGCAAGGCCGACTTTTGCGGGCGACTTCTTTGAAATCGATTTCTCTGGTTCCCCGGACCAACTTCTTCAGGCCGACATCTTTTATTAGGATTGGGGTTTTAAGATACAGCTTTTTAGGGCTGACCGTATTAATGGTTTGAATTCCCTATTGGCTTCACGAAGTCGCTTTGCTGCCTACACCCCAGTTTAGTACAAGGGGTATGTACTAGACACAATTCAAGTACATAAGAGTACGTTCTGGTAGTGTAGTAGTGCTATAAAAAGCCCGACCTCGCCTTATTTTCCTTACTTTGTTGAAATGATGTCCGCAATATTGGTTTCCCTGGTAACCGCATTTCACATTGTGGCCTAAATGTCTGTACTAGAACAGGTGAATGTTTTCAGGCCCCGTCCCATTAACTTTGACTACAATCAATTACCCCCAAAGAGCTCAAAATTGGTTATTTTTCCATACTTTGTCAAAGAAGAACCTACCTCCCCTTTCTCTCATTTGATAACTTTTAGACTGAACATGGTTGCTAACCAAGATATAATTGTTTGTCAAATACAGGAGTACCGTATATAGTATTGCTTAATTCAATGGTAGTATAATAAACCCATAAGAGACACAAATACAAATAATCCCCTTTCACCCCCTCCCTCCAGCTCTTTTTTGATGAAGAGCCACTATTTCCAAGTTTCCTGTATAATAATGTTTAATTTGGCGGTACTATAACCAAGTGATAACGTGCCAATGCAAATAATATCACTGCCCCTCCCTCTCAAATGAGTCAAAAAGACGGTTTGTCTTTTTTCCAGTATTTGAATTGCTGCAAAATTTCTAATTTTGGGTATTTATCCAGTCACTGGTCTCAGTAACCCCAATTCCAACGTCCTATGTTAGCGCCCCATTGCAAAACATCAGGCAGGCCCCTGGCGGCCCAAAATGAGTCTGTGGAAGCTATTAGGATG
Source organism: Pictodentalium vernedei (assembly GCA_031216915.1). Classification (NCBI taxonomy): domain Eukaryota; kingdom Metazoa; phylum Mollusca; class Scaphopoda; order Dentaliida; family Dentaliidae; genus Pictodentalium; species Pictodentalium vernedei. Next base: position 78,563,738 of record CM062293.1, on the reverse strand, counting down.
TGCGCACAATGCTCTCTTTTTCATACTACTCTTTGACTCATTTTGCTATTTTGGTGTCCCAGCGCCCCATTTCAACTATTTGTATCTATGTCCCAATTTTAGCACCTCCTTTTAGCAAGGGATTTAATAGCGTCAGGCTTTTTGGTGTCCGCAATTTAGTCCATGAGACCGATGAAAATTAGCGCAATGTTCTATTTTCCATACGTCTCAAAATGGGGGGGTATGAAAATCAAAGCATCGCGCCCATTTTCATAGCTTTCACAAACGCATTTTGGGTGTCAAAGTTAAGGAAATGGGACCTAAAAACATTACCTCGTACTATGATACAAACCTTTGGGCTACAAAGGGAAATAAGGTACTGTAGTGAACCCATACGATGGACAACGAAGTCAAAGTAGGTAAAATAGGATCATAGGTATACGAGTAATTGCTTTTTTTTCCGGGGGAGCGGCCAGTTGGATGCTTTTGCTTTTAATGCCCTATGTATAGAGTTGTCTGTACCAATCCTGACACGCCAAAGACCTCCTGTGTATACCTGTGTCTGCCACAGTAGATAGAATTTCTCGAGATATTTGAACTATTGGCGCCATCCTACAACCTAAAAGTGAAGTAGATGGGCTACTCCGGCCACATTTCTCAACTCCAGGAGAGAGGGGACAAACTTGCCCAAAGCAATACAAGGGGTTGGCAACGAGGGAGTAGGCCTTAGGCTTTTGTCATTGATGTTCTTTATATAGAACTGCCCAGTTGCCGTAGGCCACCTATGTATACTCATACCCAACCCAACAAAATAGCCCCCCGGACCACTTATATTTTTGCAGACTTATGCACTACACCTATTTCTGTAGATTTCTATACAGAGTCTCCCAGACAGCCCAAGCCATTACCACAGTCGTCAGTGCCAGATATTAAAAGGTACTCTTCGACCATTTCTATGAATTTAATTCACACATCAATACCCATATCCCTGGAGCAGTCCAATGTATACAGAAGCGATTACCAATACTGGCGCGCTATAGGCCTCCCGCATGTATTCATACTAGAGTCTAAAATTGGGACCCTCTTATGACGTCATTACGTCGGCGCCGTCAGAACGTTTCCAAATTCCCTTCACATTCTAGAACGTTTTTGTGAACATGTCTATGTGGGACAAACGTGTTCTATTGACACCCATGTTACTACTCACGTCTATCATGAAAGGATGGCCGAGTGAATACAGAAGATCTAACCCCCTCACCCCTTTCACCAATTCCAGAAGACGTCGGTCTGAAAAAGTTGGTTCTGAGAAATTGGTCCCAGAGAAGTCGCACCGGAAAAAATGGCCCGCTCTTGTCGGCCCAAGAGGTTAGGAGAAGTCGGTCCTGGAGATAGAAATCTGCCCGAGGTCAGAACTCGACTCTGAGAATGTCAGACTGAGGTAAGGAGGAGTCAGTCTGGAGTCATCAGTCACCCCGTCAAAATTTATACTTTGAAAGAAATAAATGGAAACAGGGTGTTTCTAATATAATTTTATTTTTACCACTTTTCACGGGGATGGATTGAGGTGGGGTGGGGGTGATCATTTATCTTAGGGGTACAAAATGTAAACAGCAAATTTTATAACGAATGCCTGGCGGCTGGTGTTTCTGTAACAAATTGAGGACCGCGCCGAAACGACACCAACAAATTGTGTTTGAAGGGAAGATTCGGGAATTATATACCAAATTATCTCCTAATTAGGGTTTACTGTGTCTTAATTAGGCGTTAGTATCTCCTAATTAGGACTATTATCTCCTAATTAGTAGTTATTATCTGCTAATTAGGAGATACTAAGATCTAATTAGGACATAGTATCTCCTAATTAGTAGTTAATAAGTCCTAATTAGTAGTTATTATCTCTTAATTAGGAGGTAACGTCTCCCAATTAGGACATATCTCCTAATTAGGACTTACCTCCCAATTAGGACATATTATCTCCTAATTAGGACTAATTATTTCCCAAAAAGGAGTTATTATTTCCTAATTATGACTTAGTATCTCTCAATCACGAGTTATTATCTCAGTATCTCTAAATTAGGACATATAGAGTATCATTCATTTTTTCTTTAGATGTGGTACTAATACGCTTCCATTTTATTCAATTTGGTTAAAACAAAGAATACTGAAGATGCCGGTGTTCTGTTTCTTATTTTGCAATATCTTCTGAAGAAAGGAACATGATCATGTGCGCGGGAACATTAAAGGTTACAAGTTTATGAAAGAAATATAAATAAAATAATACGATTGAAACAGAATTTGAGTTCTCATCTCCTACTGGTAAACGCTCGTTGAGCCTTTTAGTGTTCCGGGATGGAAAATAATAAAAAAAAAACCACATTTCTGCCAAATTAATAAATGTTTCATTTTGTGCTTTCAAAACATACTCTATGACTCTAACTGGAATGAGCTCGGTGAGCACGTTACAATGAGAGCCTATAAGCTATTGTTTCGACAGAAAAATGCAAAACAAGCAGATAACAAGAAACTGAATTGCTCTTTCAAAATGGAGTTTGTATGTCTATTTTTGTCTCAGAATAAATAAAAACACATTTTTGTGTGCATTGAATCATTTTTCGTATGAAAAATGATTTATTTTAGAATTGAAATGATGGGGATCCATGTTAGCCAGGTATTGAAGTACCTAATCTGTTGTTCTGCCAGGTATTCGTGCCACATGCTAACCAAGAAGAGACAATGATAATTGTTCTAACTTATATTCTGTAACTGGTACTTTAAGTGATGCGAGTATTGGGCTTTGAGTGCAGGGCCCAAGACGTGAGACAAAAAAAACTGTTTTCAGCCCCTTAGATTGGCTCGGAAAAAAAGTAACACTGGGCCGCGTATACATGTAAGTAATGGAAAATGTGGCGAAGGGTAGGGGAGTCCAAGGCTTTGCTTATATCTAAATTACTCTGGAACCAAGTACCGGGAACCTCTGGAAGCCAGAAACGAGGAAACACTCAAATGGAAGAGCCCACCGCCACTTTTCCGACAGTCATTTCTTCGTCAATCATATATGTACCATTTTCATCTTATCTCGGACTACTGTAAATAATTATTAATTACTTCATTCATTAATTATTATTCCCTCCATATTTGACGTCTGGGGACAAATGGCCTATTTGGTCCAGGGAGACCTACAAAATAATCAACCGATTGTTATATTCATATTATGAACATAACAATTGATTGATTGGTTAGTAGTTGTAACAAACAATCAAATTACCTCCAAGGAATCTCAAACTTTCCAGCAAACGTACAAATCACGGAAAATTCTCATGAATTAACTCATCGCACCACACCACAGAGATGAAAAGTATTCAAACATTCCATATATTTGATCATTGACCTATGTTTTGGTCCACAGAAACTGTTTCCTAAATCAGATGTCAGTGTTGGATCTCCTGCAACCCCTTATAACAGCCGAAGTGTTTCTAAGAATTTGTGACAACCGCTCTCATCTTTGACTTTGGGGACCTAACCACCCCCTGCCCCCACCCCACCACCACCACCACCCCGCCTCGTCGCTATGTAAGTCTTTCCTCGACAGGATTTTCCTACATGTGCCAACGACGTTTAATTAAGCGCGCGTGCATAATTATGTACGCAATACTCACCTGTATTGAATATTCGTCTTCAGATTAAATATCGCAATAAAAGCTTCTCTTCACAAGGGAAAAATAATCTTCTCTTTACAAGACAAATAGCACAAAGATGCAGTTTCAGTTATAAAAAAAAAGAGCTCACTAAAAAGCAAAATTGCAAAAATGTCATTATTATGGTTTTGCTACCGGTGCGTCTTTTTTAATGATAGAAATCAACAACTTCACATATCTTTACCATTTCGACATGATAGAAGTCGACAACTTCGATTTCCCCCCAAAGGACCAGCACCTCAACATCAAAGAATAACACAGGGAATCCAGTCTGTTTGAAATGTTATGTTATCAAAATTACAAGGAATTAACCTATGAAACTTTGGGCAGAGAGTTCCGTTTCGTCGATCTGAAAATCTTTGATCTAAGTCCCTGCCAATTCACACCATTCTCACCTGAATGAAAAAGGGTGAATCTGAAATGAAACTGCCGAAACATAGTATCGTCAAAACCTTTTGTAACGCTTGAGAAATGCCAAGGTTGATTAATTTTGGTTAAACACTTAAACAGCCAGAGTCATAGAGTGCTGGACAGTGTCACGGGGAGGAAGCCGGGGAGAACTATCGGACAGAGACGAGTCACTGTCAAACTGTTTAAGTTACTAATCCCACTGAAGTAGGGTTAGCATTTGTTAAATGTACGGACATACTCAGTGAGTGGCATGCCTTATCACACAACGACATACTTGAATATAAAATACACAATATGCAATCACAAATAGAAACCCCACAAAAGCTTTTTAAAACGACCTGGCATCCCACCCACATATGCCCATAGTACTGGCTGAAAGACGAACGGACAGACCGAATATATTCCTGTCATGGTAATCTCAACAAAGAGAGCTCAACCTAAAATAAAAAGATGAAGATGAAAATCTGATCATTTCGTGTGGACATCTGAAATGAAATGGTTTGTTCAAAATTTTCAAAGTCTAGCAGTTTTTGAAAATGTTACTACAAAAGTGGTAAAAAAGTTCCTACAAAAGTGGTGACTGTTTTTTTATGACAAAAGTGGGCAATGGTTACTACAAAAGTGGAGACCTCATTTTACCACAAAAGTGGGCGACGTTACTACAGAAGTGGTGAGCTACCACAAAAGTGGGCGTTTTCTACTACAAAAGTGGTGAGCTACTACAAAAGTGGACAGTTACTACAAAAGTGGGCGTAACAACAGTAAGGCAAGAATAAACTTCAGTTAGTCACCTGTGGGATCAGGTCAAACAAAACTTCACTTCAGTGTTAAAAATAATTTCAGTTCTGGGAGGACTATTTTATCTATGTAGTTATCAAGACAGCTGATGTGCTCAACGCCTAACAAGAAATCCACCACAAACTTCTTTTTCATGACTATTTTTTGGAGCGAGCTCTTCGTGTTCATTTAAACTCTTCGAAACAATCACTTTAGCATGGAATGTCTTGGTGTCAGCCAGATATGTTAACCTCATCTGATTGACCAGGTTACTGTTGCTTCTCCATACTGCAGTTGAAAGGCAGAAGAGGTGATCGATTCCACTTCACCCCTCTTCTACAGACTCCCCAATGACAGTGAAAATGTTTTAACCCTTTACCTAACATGAAATTGAGACGACACTTGCCAAAAAAATTCTTGAATAACTAATTTTTTTTCATTTTTTGTCTCAAAAACATAGGTTATGACCCCTCATTGGAACAAGCTCATTCCAATGAGAGGACATAACCTATGTTTTTGAGACAAAAAAATGAAAAAAATAATGAAAATTAATTGGCAATTTTTTTAGAATAGTGCTGGCCTTTTTAGGCTGTTACATTGGGTAAAGGGTTAATATCGACTCCAGGCTGTTATTTTGCATTCTCTCGGCAATTACACTAAACGATAACACCTTTAATAACCCCAGTTCCCCAAACACCCAATGTGATCTTTCCCAGGGTACCCCCCTCCCCAATCGGGAAAATCGGCCAAATTCATCGGGGAGATAAAATTATGAAAACACCATAAAGATAGGGATAATACTCCCGAAGACCCAATACACGTGCACAATAGGAATAACTCGATGGGCATATAATCACGGCGGCATAGGCAGAGTTAATTACCTGGCGAGAGTTCCATTTTAGTCTGTACCAGAAGCTTTCTACGCAATCACTTGTCGACACACATCGAGTCTCTGTTGTGAGTTATATCGTAGCGAATTACCATGACAGCTGTTTTTCATACCCTACTTCCACAAGCCATAATTCTTTTTTAATTTTAAAATTTTTTTTTGCTTCTCGTTTTGACTCTCTTGAAGCCTCTAGAGTCATGGATATTACAGATTTTTCCCACTTAAACCCGAAATTTCTTCCACGGGACTGAACAACGGTCGGTCCGGAGACTCACTAACCCCTCCCCTCATTGGGGAAATCCTGACACTACCCCTGATCTGTCCCCAGCATGTCTGTTTCCAACTCGCTCTGTTTCGGCATCACTAAAAATATTCCGAATGAGGAAAGTAAAATACTTTTTCATAACAAGTTTTCGTAGATGTCATGGGTCACACAATTGGCCGGTTGTGGGCAACTGGATGACAATGGCAATGGCTCCTTGAACATCGTTTCAACAGATTGTTGCCGAGCATTTTGTGACGATTCATAAACCACATTTTATTAGTCCCCTACGGGAACCATAAGGGGACTATAGGATTGCACTCCGTCTGTCTGTCTGTCTGTCTGTCTGTCTGTCTATCTGTCTGTCCGTCAGTCCGTCCGTCCGTCCGTCCGTCTGTCTGTTTTTTTGTGTTACCACCTCTCCCTCCAACATGCTTTAAGCTACACCTTTTATATTTGGTACATGGATAAATGGTTCTGAGGGGATGATGCACGCTCAAAATTTTTTTTTCAAAATCCAAGATGGCGGAATGGCGGCCATTTTTGTTGTGTTTTTTAAGCTTTTTTTCTCTATTTTCATGTTACCACCCCTCCCACCAACATGGTTCAAGCTACACTTTGCATATTTGGCACATGGATAGAAGGTTGGGAGGGGATGATGCACGTTCAATATTTTTTTTTCAAAATCCAAGATGGCAGCATGGCGGCCATTTTTGTTGTGTTTTTTAAGCTTTTTTCTCTAGTTTATGTTACCACCCCTCACTCCAACATGGTTCAAGCTACACTTTAGTTTTTATATTTGGCACATGGATAGAGGGTTGTAATGGGATGTTGCACGTTCAATATTTTTTTTCCAAAATTCAAGATGGCGCCATGGCAACCATTTTTGTTGTGTTTTTTTAAGCCTTTTTCTCTATTTTATGTTACCACTGCTCCCTCCAACATGGTTGAAGCTGCACTTTTCATATATGGTACATGGATAAAGGGGTTGTGAGGGGATTATGCACGCTCAATGTTTTTTTTCAAAATCTAACATCTGTCTGTCTGTCCGTCTGTCTGTCTGTTTTTATGTTACCACCTCTCCCTCTAATATGCTTCAAGCTACACCTTTCATATTTGGTACATGGATAAATGGTTCTGAGGGGATGATGCACAGTCAATATTTATTTTTCAAAATCCAAGATGGCAGAATGGTGGCAATTTTTGTTGTGTTTTTTAAGCTTTTTTCTCTATTTTATGTTACCACCCCTCCCTCCAACATGGTTCAAGCTACGCCTTTCATATATGGTACATGGATAAAGGGTTGTGAGGAGATTATGCACGCTCAATATTTTTTTTCAAAATCCAAGATGCTTATATACTCTAGTGTCTTCTGTGACAAAAACACCTTATGTCACAAAAGTACCGTAGGGGACTAATACCACCTCGGTGGTCAAACACTTGTTATCTTTTGCAATTGTGCAATTGTTAATGTAAAATGATGTCAATGATACCATTCAATAAAGTTGAAAAACCACCACAAAGTGTATTCTTAATCTCTGTAGACGCCCCTTTACGAGATATACAAGTTAAACAACATGTAAAGCTCACAATTGAGTGTACTTGCGGCAATCGCCAGTTCATACTGAAAAAGTGAAGGTTACAGTAAAAATTACTAGTACAGTAAAACCTGTTTGAGAGACCACTGTCGTGAGAGACCTCCTGTCTTGAGAGGTCGCTGTGGCCTTGTACCATTTGGTTGTTTTACTTTGTAATGGACCTGTCATGGGAGACCACCTGTCTTGAGAGACCACTTTTGCCTGGCAAAAAGGGTGGTCTCTCAAAACAGGTTCTACTGTAGCGCGCACTTAGGTGGTAAACGTGGCTCTGAGAGCCACTTTTACTGCCCAAGTGTGCGCACTGGTAATTTTATTGGACCTGAGTCAACGGAGTTTAACACTGTGAAATATGTTCAGTTTAATGTAGTTCTTTCGAGTCTGGACTTATCTAGAAGTGAAGGGACTATAAAATAAGTTCAATTTTATATAGTTCTTTTGAGACTCGACTTGTCTAGTAGTGCACGGTATTACAATTGTAATCGGCATAGGCCGATTGCGAGCCAGCGGCCATTTTTGGTAATCGGTTGAACACTTGTGCTGAGTTTTATTTATTTATTTTAAGGTTCGGATGGGAAAGCGGGAATGGCAGCTATATTTCTAACCAATAGAGAAGAACCAGCCAAGAAGGAAATGTTAATGGAGATCTACAGAACATGCAAAGAGAAACTTCCAAGTTATGCACGGCCAATGTTTCTGAGGTTTCCCAAAAAGATGCCGATGACATCTACATTCAAACACACAAAAGTTGATTTTCAAAAAGAAGGATATGATTTAAGTATTGTGTGTGATCCATTGTTTATCATGGATGATGCCCTGAAAACATATATTCCACTAACAGAAGAAGTACTCTTGAGGATGAATACTAAATCCAAATTGTAGTTGTCTATTGTAAAAGTGAAAGATTAAATAATGAATATTTAAGATATGATAAACGTGATACAAAGAGGATATGGAATGTGTGTTTTGGCCTTTTTATGAAACAGGTCTAAGAATTTTCCGTTTCCGCAAAATGGGAAATTTGTAGATGAGTTTCATAAATAGAATATGACCAAAACACGAATTTCATATTCTGTTTATCATATGACACCACGGTTACCAAAAAAACATATATTTTTATACTGTACCAATGACCCAGACTTAGCTGGTGCTAACTCTAACAAAACCAGGGCCAAACACAAATTTTGCCCCCCAATCCCCAAAATTTGCATCCAAAACAAAAAGAAATCATGTCCTAAAGGACCTCCATACTACGCCTCTACTGCGCATGCGCAGTGACGCAGTCGTCCCGAAATTGGCGCCAATTATCATTCTCTGTTTGGCCCTTCATCAGTCAACATCTCACTGATCTTTGTGCTTGTAAATCTCAGTTTAAAGGATGCCAGACACGTAATTTTTGGAGAAATGTGATTCTAAGGAGGATAGAAGGAGGAGAGGAAAAAGAAGTGACAAAAAATAATCAGGGCTGTACTTAAAATTTTTTGATGAAATTATGTTAAGTTGCCTATTTTCGAGGCATGGGCCTCTTGTTGTCATTCTTGCTAATTGTTGCACTGCTTATTCAGTGTTTCCTCTCCCCTAGCCTTCTAAAGTCCCCCCTTGCAATTCTCCCATGCTTTTGGCATATTTTTGAGAAATTTCATTTCTAAAATTTCCTGGGAGAGTTGCTTGGTTACAGAATGTTTTCTGTTATTTTCCCCATAGTTACGTTTTCACCCATGGGTGTATAACGTTTGTGTTCTGCATCTTCCATCTGATGTTCTACAGATTCTCCCCTGGGAGTCTCTGTTTTGCATCAGATAGAGTGTAATTGATGACTGATTCCGGGCCAGTTTTTTCAGTGCCTGGAGTCATGTTTTCTGGTGTTTTTACACTGTTTGTTTTCATTGGCAACAGCCTTTTTTGAGAGGGGCTGTTTGCCTTTGCTGCAGTTTATCTCACTATAAGATACATTTATATTATCCGAAAGTGTCTCATTAATTATTTTATATAAATTTAAAATTTTTGACCACACTTTGCCATCGGATCCATCGGGGCTCAACGTTACTTTTCAGCAACTTGGGCTTCGCTGAAAAAATATTTTTTCAAAATTATTTTGTTTTGCAATTGTTTTTTCATTTATTAATGGATCATGTTATTATGTATCTTTGTGTCAGGGGTTTTTGCGAGTAACTAGGACTTATTGTTGTTCTTTCACAATGAAGGGACATTGTTCAAATTGTAATAGGAAGAAATCTTCCTCTGACTTTCATGATCATTGTATTAATTGTAGTCAGTGTTCTCGCATTAATCCCTGTCCTATATGTGAACATTGGGATGAGAAACATTGGAAACGTGTGTCACGATATGTTGTTTCTGGAGAAAGAGCGATGCCGGCTCTTTCTCCGCAAGGTCACTCTACTCTCTCAGTTTCTATTTCAGAGGAACCAGAACAGGGTGATGTTTCCATGTTATCTTCTTCAAGTGTGCGTCCATCGTCACAAATGAATTCAGAGCTAGCGGCAAAAGTGCTCATGGAGATTAGACAAATGTCGTCCGCTAGCTCGCCCGGTGTAGCGTCCATTCACCGAATGGTTCGGCAGCCGGGTTCGTCCGATGCGGTCCAAGAGGAAATTTTGGGTGATGCGAGCACTATAAACATAATAGATGCACACCCAGTGACGGCGGATAGTAAGCGAGAACGGAGGAAGCCTTTTAGTCCGGTTCCTAGCTCGTCCAGGTCCAGCCAGGCCGCGAGCGAGAGAGGTCCCTCTCTCGTACAACAACATCTGGGACCAGATGTTGTGGTACAAAATGTGTCTTTAGCGGAGCATACGTCCGTCGCTCGGGACGCTCCGTTGTATAAGCAGTCCGCAGAGACTGTTAAGGCTTCCTCTTCTCGTCAGCGCACACGACCGCACCTTGGCTGCGTGACCGCCGATATATTACCAGCTTCGCCGATGAAGGATTCTTCGGCGACCAGGTCACACCATCCGGCAGCCAGGGATTCGAGACCCTGGACGTTCGCATTGGAAAAGTATGCGGGAGCCATCTGATGCGGAGCTGCCCTCGGCGAAGCAGCGAAAGACTGCGCCTCCGCAGGTCTCGACGCCGGACATTCTTGTGCAGATAGCACAGCTTATCGCAGCATCCCAGCAGCCGACAGAAACGGTGTCGGATCAAGAATTATCCGACGGCGCTGGGTCGGTACGCTCCACCGAAGCATCGGGGGCGGACGACCGGGAACATCATGAGGTCCGACCGGATGGTGAAAGAGATACGGATGACTTGGAGCTATCCCTTTCGGAACAACATAAAGCTGCCGTGGACTTCATCCGGCACTTTCTCCCTCAAGTTGTTCCGTCGGGCCAGACTGCTGCGCTTCCGGACAAGAGAATTATAGCGTCATTGGACTCTGAATTTTTTGAGCGGTTCAGGGACATCGCTCCCGAGTTTCCGTCGCAGTCCAATAATGTTGCTAGAACATTTGAATTATTGAACGACGCTATATTTAAACTTGCTTCCAGGACGGGAAAAGCAGGTTTCTTGTCTGCTAATACTCTCAACCTGCCTTTCATTAATGCAAGGAATAAATTCGATACGGCAGGACAGGGTATACCGAGAGTTCCTCTGCGTATGGACGACGAGGCGGAAGACTTAGAGCTATCATTACCGTCGTCAGCTTCTATTCCAACCGCGGTGTTGGAAACAGCTATTGCATCTAACAGAGCCAATTTAGATGCCTTATCTTACGCAGATCACCTTACTAAGGCGTTATCACTGCGCCTTCTAGGGGAAGAGTTTCAGGATATACAATCCTCTTTAAGACTTCTTTCAAGGGCAGTAGCTTATTCCACGTGTAACTCCGCCCTTTCAGTGGCAAATCTGGAGTTGGTTAGACGTGACGCAGCCCTAGCTACATCCACACTAGTGGATTCTAAGGTGAAGAACTCTCTTAGAGTCGCTTCGGTCTCAGGAGAACTTCTCTTTGACGGCAAGCTTTCCGCTATTTATGATAAAATTAAAAAGAAAGCTAATGATTCTCTGTTGTTCAGATCTGCTCCTAAGAAGTCGGATACAGCACACACGAATAAGACAGGCACTTCTGGGTCTAATGCGCCCAAGAGAGGTTCCTATAGAGGTTCCGGTGCGTCCTCTTGGTCTTATTCGAGAGACCGTCAGGATAGCGACTCTCGTTCGGGACGTCCTTCAGGCCGGGACAATCGGTCGGACGCCCCGAGGTCGACGAGGCGAGGTGCGGGCCGTGGAAGACGTGGTTTCTCCTACCGCAGGCCTCGCAGGTCCAGGAGGTGATGGCTTAAATCTCTATCGCGTTCCGGTTGGCGGAAGGTTGTCGAGTTTTTCACAAGAGTGGGCGTCGATTACGGACGACCCTTGGGTGAGAGGAGTGACTTCGGAAGGTCTGAAGATATCCTTCAAACGAAAGCCTCCATTAACTCGAAGTCCAAAGTGGACTCATCTTCCGTCAAATCCACAGAAAAGAGACGCTCTGTTATCAGAGGTGCAGTCTCTTTTAATGAAGAACGCGGTAGAGGTCGTAGAAAACCAGGAATCTCTGGGATTCTACAGCCATCTGTTTCTGGTTCCGAAACCAGACGACTCGTTCCGTCCAGTCATAGATTTGAGCTGGATAAACAAGCTGATCGTCGCTCCGAAGTTTTATATGGAGACGATTCGATCGGTCAGAGCGAGTATTCGGGTGAACAATTATGCAACAAGCATAGATCTCAAAGATGCGTACTTTCACGTCATGGTACATCCGACATTCCGAAAGTATCTACGCTTCGCAGTCCTTGGAGTGGTGTATCAATTCCGGGCGATGTGCTTCGGATTGAATCTAGCACCCTGGGCTTTCACTCGGGTAATGAACTCGGTAATGATCTACTTCCGAGCTCATTCGTCTGCGGTAACGTCGGGCTACCTGGACGACATTCTTCAGAGGTACGGCAACGAGTTAACGCTTCAGAACGATGTTCAGAATCTTCTTCTATTGCTCCGACGTCTCGGTTTTATAGTAAACGAGGAAAAGTCGGATCTGGTGCCGTCCAAGTCATTCACTCATCTGGGAATGAGCTTCGAGACGCACAACAATCTCGTTCGTCTGCCGTTAACCAGAGCGAAATTAGTCAGTTGTTACGCTCGCTATTGTCTGCACGCAGACAAGGTCACGGCGAGAGAATTTATGAGACTGATAGGTCTGTGCGGAGCCGCCGCGGATCTCATTCCGATGGGGCGGTTACGCACACGTCCTCTTCAAATTTTCCTGACTTATAATTGGAGTGTGAAAATTCATTCGCTCGATGTAGACGTTCTCTTGTCAGATCAAGTGAAACAAGAGATTCAGACTTGGGCAAACATTCAGTGGTTAACTCAAGGAGTTCCGCTGCAGTTGCCGGATCCGAGTTTTACTGTTATGACGGATGCCAGTCAAACAGGTTGGGGTGCATCATTAATCCCAACGGATTCGAGATGCCAGGGTCTTTGGGATCTGCAATTCCTGTGCAAGCACATAAACATCAAGGAAATGATGTCAATTTGGCTTGCGTTACGTCACTGGATGGACATTATTCACGATGCTCATGTCCAAATCCTATCTGACAATACGACAGTAGTGGCGTATATACGGAATCAGGGAGGCACTCATTCAGTTCCGTTGTTCAATCTAACGGAAAGAATCCTTCTGTTTGCGTTAGAACATCACGTTCTTCTTTCGGTCCGTCACATACCGGGTCGTCTGAATGTGCTAGCAGACTCCCTTTCACGAAAGGGTCGTTTGTTGCCGTCGGAGTGGACTCTCAACAAACAAGTATTCAATCAGATTTGCTACCAATGGGAACGGCCAATGATAGACTTATTTGCGACACATCTCAACAATCAGTTGCAGACGTATGTGTCTCCGTGTCCGGATCCAAGAGCATTTGCAGTAGACGCTCTGTCGATCCCTTGGGACGGAATGATAGGATATGCGTATCCTCCAGCGCCGTTAATTCAACAAGTATTGCTAAAGATAAAACAATCTCAATGCAAGATTCTGTTGGTAGCATCTCTGTCGCCACAGAGACCGTGGATAAATCTACTCAGGTGTCTGTTGTGGGACCTACCGCGGAAGCTTCCTCCACGAGAGGATCTTCTTTCGCAGGGGAAATCGCGCCAACTCCATCACAACCCGCAAGGTCTCAACCTTCACGTTTTTCCGTTGTGCGGTCCTTCTTGCATGGCAAGCACTTTACAGGACGAGCAGTGGACGCGATTTCTAACTGTAGGAGGACCTCCTCTTCGCTAAACTATGCGGCTAAGTGGAAGGTTTTTCGTCGTTGGTGTAGGGATCATTCTGTAGATATATTTGATCCCTCTATACCAGACATTGCAAACTTTCTAGTATACTTGTTTGACGAAATCAAACTGCAGCCTGTTACTATAAAGGGTTATAGATCTATGTTATCTGATACCTATGCACATCATGATAGTTTACAAATTGGATCTAATGTCTCTTTATCGAAGTTGGTTAGAAACTTTTCGATAAATAGACCCAGAACTCTTAGATTAATTCCTAAGTGGAATTTAGCTTGGGTTCTCCTTAAATTGAAGGAAAAGCCATTTGAACCTCTTGGGACAGTAGATTTCAAATTCTTATCTTATAAGACAGCTTTTCTCTTAGCTTTCTCTTCTGCCAGAAGAGTCAGTGAGCTTCATGCACTATCGGTGGATGATTCTCATTATCGTAGTGTTGGGAACACTATCACCTTCACTACTAATGTGGGTTTTTTAGCTAAGAATCAGGCTCCTAATAAATATCCGGAACCTATTGTTATTAAGGCTCTTCCGTCTTCAGACGGGCGTAGGTCTTTACTCTGTCCTGTTAGAGCGTTACGTATCTATAAACAGAGATCTCAGTTTATCAGAAAGGGACGGAAACGTTTCTTTCTGTCTTTGATGCCTAATAGAAAGGACATTTCAGTCCATTCTATTGCTAGATGGATTCAGTTAACTATCCGTACTGCTTATGAAGATTTATCTTCTTCTCAGCAGTCTGTGCTTAAGATTTCTGCTCATGAAGTAAGAGCTCTTTCTACTTCCTGGGCTTATGCTAATAGTGTTGCTATTACAGATTTAATGAAGGCTGCTTATTGGTCTCAGCCATCCACATTTACGAATTTTTATCTCAGAAATATTGAGTCCATTTCTGGAGACCTGCATTGTTTAGGTCTGTTATCTGTTGCTCAGAATGTCGTCCACTAAACAGTTGCAACTATAGTTATGCAGGCTTTCTGTTCCAGCAGTGACTCCGTCCGGCTGCCCTCTTCGCTCTGGGCTATTTGACCCAGGGCAAGGGGAAGGGGGGGGGGGGGGGCGGGTGTTCCCTTAGGTCACCTGCTTTATAGTGAAAAGCAAGGGAATGCCTCCTCCAAGTCAGTATTTCTGAGTCGCTTCCGGGATGGTTTTAAAGTGTAATATTAATGTTTAAATTCATTCATGTCTTATTTTTAAAGTGTAGCTCGGTGTGAAGCATTTGTATATGTCAAGTGTCAAACGGGCTTTAATATACAATACTCGGACACTTTTAAATGACTATAAAGAGTCTCAATTCTCTGGACTACTTTATTTATTGGCTTGCTTTAAAAATAATTAGTATAAGGGTTATACTGGATGTTAATAGAGAACATGAATGTTATTGTGCTCAATTATTAAGGGTAGTGTATCTTTCTAATTTAATATTAAATAAGAAAGATACATGTAAAGCCTAATACTCCTTTTCTCCTTAAGGGGTTACCTCTTTACTATATAGTTGAGCTTATTGGATTTTCCTCTATGTCCTAGGCCTTCCAGCCTGTTTACTATTCAGCTAAGTCTGGGTCATTGGTACAGTATAAAAATGTTAAAAAATTTATAGTAATTTATATATTTTTTATACTTACCAATGACCCAGACGGGGATGGCCCTCCCAGGAGTTGGGAACTCTTGCCTCCCCGCTGAGTACATAGCGCTGACCAGGCACTGCCAGTAAGAATGATAATTGGCGCCAATTTCGGGACGTCCGTGACACTGCGCATGCGCAGTGGGGGCGTAGTATGGAGGTCCTTTAGGACATGATTTCTTTTTGTTTTGGATGCAAATTTTGGGGATTGGGGGGCAAAATTTGTGTTTGGCCCTGGTTTTGTTAGAGTTAGCACCAGCTAAGTCTGGGTCGTTGGTAAGTATAAAAAATATATAAATTACTATAAATTTTTTAACTTTTCTGATTCCAGAAAGCGCGGTGTAGAAGGTAGGTGTGCATATTTGTTACTCGTGTGATATTTTCCCCAGTACAGTAATAAACTCATGAATATTATGCAGATGATTAATTTTCAAGTTGTTTAACATTTGCGTCACTGCCGCCCCCAATAATTTGATTTTTTTATTCAAATTTTTATTGAAAATTAAGATAATTTTATAAAACCATAGCAAAATACCCCCTTCCCAATGTACAGGGGTTCAACCATGACATAGCCCCATTTTCATGGTATTTCAATTTATACATGCTCCTTGCAGAGAGCTTTGATGCTATGGAAATGTACATACAGTATGATCATGCAACGATGCGAATCGCAGAGAAATATGTATATGATAGACAGACTAGAAAATCGTATGCGATGGTGTGACCGCCGCCTTAGTATGATCGCAGTTTTGACAATGCTGCTCACTAGCATTACGGTTAAAACAATGCACACTCTGAAACAAAGAATTCCGTATATCAGTCGGAAGTAATTTTTATTAGCTCAACTTTGGCAAAGCCAAATTTGAGCTTATGCCATGGCCCCTCGTCTGCCTGTCCGTACGTCAAAAATTGGATACGGCTCGGGCTAGAGGCCGTATTTATGAACCGATCTTTACGAAACTTCTTGGGTACCTTTGTTATGACAGCGGGCCGAGAACGAGTGTTTTTGGGTGCGGTCCGAAATTCAAGATGGCTGCCAGCCGCCATTTTGTACCGACGATGCAGAAATCTGTTTTTTGTACAGAACTTCCATATGAAAGCTCTGGTTTGAATAATTTTTTGTATGATTGTTTATTACCATGAGATACATTACATATCATACAGGTTTTTTTCTCGTGCTCAAATTATGCAAATTAGACTAACTTTATTTAGTGTTACTTTCAGCACTGTCGGTGCAGATGCCAATACGGCTCGGGCTAGAGGCCGCATTTATGAACCGATCTTTACAAAACTTCTTGGGTACCTTTGTTATCACCGTGGGACGAGAACGAGTGTTTTTGGGTCCGGTCTGAAATTCAAGATGGCCGCTGGCAGCCATTTTGTTCAAAATTAGGGGCAATCAGATTTTTGCGCAGAACTTCCACATGAAAGCTCTGATTTGAATAATTTTTTGTATGAATGTTTAGTACCATGGGATACATCACATATAATACGGGTTTTTTTCTCGTGCAGAAATTATGCAAATTAGATGAACTTTGATTTTTTCAGTGCAACTTACACACAGTAAGTACACATGTCAATACGTCTCAGGCTAGAGGCTGTATTTATGAACCGATCTTTACGAAACTTCTTGGGTACCTTTGTTATCACCGTGGGATGAGAACGGATATTTTGGGGTGTGGTCCGAAATTCAAGATGGCCACCAGCAGCCATTTTGTACCAAAATTAGTGCAATCAGTATTTTGTACAGAACTTCTGTATGAAAGTTCTGATTTGAATAAATTTTTGTATGAATGTTTAGTAAGATGGAATACATCACATACGGTACAGGTTTTTATCTCGTGCAGAAATTATGCAAATTAAATGAATTTTGATTTATTTAGTGATAATTTTACACTGTAATTGCACATATCAATACGGCTCGGGCTAGAGGCTGTATTTATCAACCGATCTTCTCGAAACTTCTTGGGTACCTTTGTTATCACCTTGGGACGAGAACGAGTGTTTCTGAGTGCGGTCCAAAATTCAAGATGGCTGCCAGTGGCCATTTTGTACCGAAATTAGGTCCAATCAGTTTTTTGTCACAACTTCTATACAGCTCGTATTTATGAACTGATCTTCATGAAACTTCTTGGGTACCTTTGTTTTCACCTTGGGACAGGAATGAGTGTGTTTTGGGGTGCCTTTGTTATCACTGTGCTATGAGAACAAATATTTTAGGGTTCAGTCAGACCCACTCTGGGACTCAAAGATTTCTTTTCTAGTTTAGCATCTGACTGTCACCCACCTTTACAATACTTGACCTAAACATTTGTTAAGGCTACAGTCAGTATTTATGTACAGACCGTTACAATACTTTATATGTACCTTTGTTATCAGGTCATTACCTAGATGTTTGTCATTGCTGTGTCACATACTATATATGTACATGTCTTGACAAGTTGAGCTACAGTGTCATTGAAACTTTCATTAGTCTTCACAGCAGAGAAGAGTTCTTGGAATCAGGTGGAGACAGCATATATATCTTTAGAGCCTACAGATCCTGTTACAGTTATTCAGCTGAGTATGTCTGTTTTTTAAGAAACATACAACTTCTCATTAACAGGGCCAAGGATATTTTGTATTTAAATTACCTCCCCTATTTATAATGCTCATAATGTATACATTTTCTCGAAGATCTCCGGTGTGGCATTTCCTGGAGAAAAACAACACCCAATCAAGATATCACTATAAAATTCAAACACAATCAGCTGAATGGCACAGTTCATTGCCGAAAAATGGATACAGCTTGAATTAAGACTACCAGCAGATTATTTTGGACATATAATCATTAATGATCATTATTTACGAAAGCCATACCATCTCAAAATACAATTATGGCTCAAAATAGCTTATAATAAACTATCCAACATTTTCACAGACCAGGGGCCAAAACTATAAAAACTTTTACAATTGTATTTACCAGAATTGTATTTTCTAGTTATGACTTTAAATGGGCTAAAAATGAACCGTTAGTATTTTCGAAGATCTGGCAATTTGCCAGTTGGCAAATTACCATATCTTTTAAAATGCTAATGATTCATTTTAGTCAGTTTTATTAATAGGTAGAAAATACACTTCTAGAAAATACAATTTTACAGTATTGGCTCCAGGTCAGAGGTTCGTCATGGATGAGTCTGAACCGAAACAATCGATGGGCGACAATTTCTACTGTTTCCCTTTTGGAATCACAATCTTACAATGGTGCTACACACAAACAACAATTTTGAAGGATTCTATAATCGCCTCAACAGGTCTTTACCTTATTGTCAGAGTGCCCGGTGGCTCAGTACAGGGTTCCCACGCGTCCTTGAATTCCTGGAAAACCCTTGAATTTCAAAAATAAATTTCCAGGCCTGGAAAACCCTTGAAAATCCCTGCACCCCCAGAAAACCCTGGAAAAACGACTGCGGGCCCTTGAATTTACGCACGAAAAACCAATTGCAAAAAGCCAAGTCAAAATAGTGTAAATTGGAAAAAGTAACTAAAACACTGGTAGCTGAGTTTGCAGCTTCAGTATAACGTAGTGATTTATTCAATATTAGCGTTCTATTTACAGTGATGAAACCGTGTATTATGGAATACGTAACATTTAACTGGTAGCTCAATTTGCAAGCAGTAACCTCTACCAGGGAACTTGCCTCTATTCTGTATTGATTTTTCTCATTGGTTGTTCGCTGCTGTTGAATTAGCTGTTATCCAATCACACTCACTGACACATACAATCAATGTACAATGTGAATGACCTTGTTTTGTACACACGTTTTGAATAGACATTGATATTAGACAAAAGACTCAGTGATTCGTGACTTGGAATAATAAAATGTTTTCAAAATCTCGACAATGCAGATTTCAAGAAAGCTGGATGGGCCATGAAAGCTATAAAGATTGGATCAAAGCGGTGAAAAATCCACACTACGCACGTTGTGATTTGTGCCAAAAAGAATTTTCTGTTGGGAATATGGGCAAAGCATCACTTCGTTCGCATATGAAAAGTGAAAAGCACACGGAAGCGGTGCGAGATTCGAATACATCTTCTTCATCAATGAAACATTTTCTTACAAAAACGACTGCTAATAACGGCAACACAAGCGTGTCAATGACTGATTTTGTGAATTCAGTGTCGCAAGAACAGGTGTTTAAAGCCGAAATAATTTGGGCTCTAAAATGTGTCACTGCACACTATAGTTACAATAGTTGTAAGAATTAATCGGGCATGTTTGCAAAAATGTTCCCAGAAAGGTGAGTCCTTACCTACTGATGAAGGATAAATTTTGTCTCATGTATAATCACAATTTATTGTGACTGTTATGTCATTCCCAAATTTTGTCTTTGAAAACCCTGGAATTTTTTATTTAAAAGTCCGAAAATGCCCTTGAATTTTCCTTAAAGTGTCCTTGAATACCCTTGAAAACCCTTGGATTCTTCCCTTAAAAAGCTGCAGGAACCATGCAGTAGGTAGAGGTGAAGGCTGCAAGTGGCCTCTCATTTTATCCTTCCGCGCTGGCACTCATGCCATATCGATTAATCCATTCACACGTGTGTGTCGTTCTGTGTATTTTCTGGGTAGAATGAACACTTGAAAAGTACTGTAAACACAAATTAGCTAAACAGAACCAAAGTGGATAGTTATTTGGTTGATTCTATTTAGCTTGCCATAAGAGTCAAATGGGAGCATGGCAGCTCAGCAGGTAAACCGTGTTGTGTCCTCGGGCATGACACTTCACCCCCTTTGCCCACGTCAGGGCACGGTGGTGTTGTGTACTAAGGTGTACTGCAGGTCGATGGTGCGCTTGTCCTAAGCCAATGCTAACCCTGCTTGTGTGGAGTTAGTATGTTGGGGAGGTGACTGTTGCTCGCCATTGCTCGGTGGTTCTCTCCAGGTACTCTGGCTTCTTCCACCCGTAAAACTATTGTGGTCATGATTATCCATTGTGCAGAAATATGTGACCTTAAACACCAATAAATAAACAAATGTAACAGGTCTTTACCATATTGTCATCCAAACATATTCCGTTTTGTAGAGGTAATTCAAAAGAAAGAAACAGCGAATAAGGCCAGAATTGCCCAAGTAGGTTTTGCCACCACTCCACTAAGAAGAAAATGTGTTTACATGGAGGCTGAAATCGGTTAAAGGGCAGACTCAACAAAGAACAGAAAAATTCCTTTGGACTATGTATTTTTTTTATAAACTTTTCTTATTTTTTCATGTTCTTTGTCTGAAAACTATAAAATTGTGAAAATGTTTGTTACACTCATTTGTACAAACTTGTGGTGTAGTACAATTATTTATTTATTACTTTTTTGTATGCATTTCACATTTTTCATGCTCCTTCTCTAAACACTCTTTGAAAATAATGTAATTAATTGAATTTAATTAATTAATTTTAATTTAATTTAATAGTTTAATGCATTACACCATAATGGCAGTTGCACAGTACAAACAACAAATAAGAAGATATAATAAACATGATGTATAATATAAAGTACTAATGACATTTTTCTTTAACAAGGTGATCTCGCTTACAGAAGAATGACCAGATCATGTTAGAAATAATATTAATCGATTTACTATCACAGTTTTTCAATATATAATAGTATTTCGAATCATTTAATTCTTTGAACCCTGTTTCCCTAATTTTGACATATGCCTCACAATCCATAACAAAATGATTTTCGCTCTCTATTTCACCGGTATCGCATACCTGGCATCTCCTATCAATTAGGGGCATTGGGGGTTGTTTATGTCTCCCCTTTTCTATTTCTAAATTATGGTTACTAACCCTAAGTCTAGTAAACAGTTCACGGGCCTGTCGAGATCCTGTGATTTTCAGATAAGATTCAAGCTTGTATTCATTTTTAACTAATCGATACATGCGTAACTTATTACTGCCTTTCATTTTGTCATCATTAAACATATCTTTAGTAAATCTTTCTCTATGCTGAGATTCTAGTACAGCTTTCAGGCATATTCCATTACTACTCCTTAACTGAGTTATCCAAGTTTTCAGAAGTTTAAATTTCAGCGACTCCTTGAATGAGTTGGAGAGTATGTTATCGCCAGCAATTTGGGATAATTTATCAACATATTTATGGAGATGTAAGATGGCATCGTTCACAATAGAATATTTACCCAACTCTCCTCGTGCTGGTTATTAGATGCTTTTCTATTCAACATTAATATTTGTTTACAAAAATTCAAGTGGACTTGTACACAGGCTGTAGTGTCTGCAAAAGGAGTATTAAGGTCAGGAGACCATATCTCGCAACCATATAATAAAATATGCTAAATCAATTTATCAAAAAGTTTACATTTCACATCAAGAGTTAAGTCAAGTGACTTTCTGAGACAATTTGTAAGGAAAAACATTGCTTTCAATCCTTTTGTACTTAAATTCTCTTCAACTTGTTTTCTGTTTTCATTGTATGTGAATTCAAGACCTAAGTATTTATATTGATCTACGATATCTAATTTTGCTATTCCAATACAAAATGTAAGATCTTTTTTATCTTTTCTATTTTTGAAAATCATGCATTTTTATTAATATTGACACCAAGTTTGTCTTTTTTTTATCTGCACAGTGTTCTAACTTCTGAACACATTTATTCAATCGTGATAGAGACTCTGATAACATTACCAGGTTATCGGCATTGATAAATAAATATAAAGAAGAGTACATTGGTTTCTTTTCTTCTTTATATTTATCAATGTGCGCAAAATGAATGCACTGTCAGTTGTTCAACGATACTTTCTGAATCCAAATTGGTTATCGCTTATTAAATCATTGAGTTCTAAATACTCATTCAGCCTCGAGTTTATAACTTTATTAAATAATTTTCCAAAATTGCTACCCAGCGCAATCGGTCTGTAATTGTAAGGATCATGTCGATCACCTTTCTTAGAGAGTTTTTATTATAGACTCACTCCAACATACAGGGTAATGACTTGATAATAATATTCGATTAAATAGCTTGACAACATCATCTATAATAATTGGAACAATAAGTTTTAATAATTCATTCGGAATGTTATCTATAGCCAATGACGTTTTGTTTTGGAGTTGCCTTACAGCGTCTAATAATTTCTCTAGCGGTTACGAAGTCATTGTTTAATTTGATATCTGGCTCCTTAATTGTCACCAGAAGGTGACGTATTTCAGACTCAGATCTTTTCAGACAAAGTAATGTTTTAAAGAATTCTACAGTTTCATCTTTGTGTAATAATTGGGCTCTTCTTTCTTAGCATGAAATGTGTTAATAATACTCCAGTACCCGGAAGGATTAGCTGTATGTTATACCGACAGTACGAGTTTTCACAAATTGAAACAGAGAAAACTTGTGCTGTCAAATTTAATCATTTTTGTGTGTCTTTCATATTGTTCATGTTCTTTGCCCAAATGATCAGTGTAAAATGATACCATGACTGTTGCGATTATTCAACGTTACCCGATACAATACAGACATTCAGAAAGGTGCTAGATATATCATGCGTGGATTCTGGTCTACGTGTAAGGACGTCATGTAAGAATAAAGCCCTGCAAAGCTTCGAGGATAGAGCCACGCGAAACTTCGAGATTCGATTCGATTTCAAACCTTAAGTTGATAATCGGTTTGATTCGAATCGGCTGCACAATTAGTTTCCATTCGAATCTTTTCACTGGACGAAAGCGTGTCGCCAGACATCTTCATCGTCTCGTGATACATATAGTTCAGGTGGAAATTGTACATAAATAATATTGAAAATAAAGATTGATGCAGTTTCTGCTATCTAAACAGAAACAACATTTGTACCCATACCACCAAACATGCTAATTCCTGTCTCGCTAGACACTACCACTGTTGAAAGACTATTTAAAGTTTCCAGGAAATGTCAACAACGATTGGGTCAGTCTATTTTTACCAGCAGCAGAGCAGGTCTAGTAACCGCTCGACTCCATCCGTCAGTCTGTCCAAAACACTTCTTCTGTCAAAGTTTTCTTGGCTTCTATGAAAGGGAATGATTTTATATTTGGTCTGCTGCTTCATAATGATGAGTTGTATCGTGTATCTAATTTTCAGATCTGCCGTGCAGCCACTTCCTCTTTGCCAATACTTTGAAATTTGACTGTACTCACTGAACATTGAAATTTTTCGTCACACTTTTCTCGGCTTCTATGCGACAGATTCATTCAATATTTCACCTGGAGCTTGATAATGTTAAGTTGTATCGTGTATGCAATTTTCAGATCTGCCGTGCAGCCACTTCCTCTTTGCCGATACTTTGAAATTTGACTGTACTCACTGAACATTTTCTCGGCTTCTCTGCGACGGATTCATTCAATATTTCACCTGGAGCTTGATAATGTTCAGTTGTATCGTGTATGCAATTTTCAGATCTGCCGTGCAGCCACTTCCTCTTTGCCGATACTTTGAAATTTGACTGTACTCACTGAACATTTTCTCGGCTTCTCTGCGACGGATTCATTCAATATTTCACCTGGAGCTTGATAATGTTCAGTTGTATCGTGTATGCAATTTTCAGATCTGCCGTGCAGCCACTTCCTCTTTGCCGATACTTTGAAATTTGACTGTACTCACTGAACATTGAAATTTTTTTTCTGCGACAGATTCATTCAATATTTCACCTGGAGCTTGATAATGTTCAGTTGTATCGTGTATGCAATTTTCAGATCTGCCGTGCAGCCACTTCCTCTTTGCCGATACTTTGAAATTTGACTGTACTCACTGAACATTGAAATTTTTCGTCAAACTTTTCTCAGCTTCTATGCGAGGGATTGATTCAATATTTCATCAGGACCTTGATAATGTTGAGTTGTATCGTGTATGCAATTTTCAGATCTGCCGTGCAGTCAATTCCTGTTTGCCAGTACTTGAAATTTTACTGTACCCACTGAACATTGAAATTTTTACCTGCGTCGCCAGCGGCAGAGCAGGTCTAGTAACTGCTCGACTCCGTCAGTCCGTCCATCTGTCAGTCCGTTGTATCGTGTATCTAATTTTCAGATCATTTGCATGCAGGGACGCAGGTCCAGACCCGGTATTGGTCTTGGCTTGTTGCAGTAAGTTCCTGAATTGCAGTAAGTAACTTTGCGGAAGTTCCTCGGTGTGCGCGAAGGTGTTATTAATCCTTTGTCTTGTTGGTACTTAATTGGATTAGTGTTGTCACCTACATTAGTCTATTGTTAATAATATATTTTTTAGCTCACCTGAGCGAAGCTCAAGGGGAGCTTTACTGATCACTTTCTGTCTGTCGTCGCTGGCGTACGTCTGTCCATCCGGCGTCAACTTTACATTATCGACTTCTTCTCACAAACTACTCAACCAAATTGAACCAAATCTGTTGCGCATGTTCCCTATCCTATGTCAATTTAAATTTGTTCAAATCAAGTTGACCCGCCCCTTGGTAGGGCCACGCCCAAAAAGTGAGCCTAAATCTTAAAAAATCTTCTCATGAACCAGCAGTAGCAGAGACTTGATATTAGGTGTGCAGCTTCCTTTTGGGGGTGTAGACTCAGATTTGTCCAAGAGAAGTTCTAGGG
Source organism: Pictodentalium vernedei (assembly GCA_031216915.1). Classification (NCBI taxonomy): domain Eukaryota; kingdom Metazoa; phylum Mollusca; class Scaphopoda; order Dentaliida; family Dentaliidae; genus Pictodentalium; species Pictodentalium vernedei. The sequence goes on along the minus strand of CM062293.1, from coordinate 78,538,637 downwards.
GCTATATTTGCCATCATTTTGGGAGGGGCAAGAATTTTTGCCACGCCCAAATTTTCTATTTTCCAAACCAAGAGGCTGATTTGGACCAAATTTGATATGAGATTTTATTGGGACATAAGTAGTTGATTTATGCCAAACGAAAATGTTCCCGTCGCCCCATGGAAATCACAGGAGCTAAAAATAGAAAAAATTTAAAATGCTCTTATCTCCAAAACTGCACGGCACTGAAAATTTTTGTTTAGTGTGAAGTTTCCTTAGGACCAACAGAATGGAATGGTAAAAAAAAAAATTGCTCTCAGTTTCATCATGGAGTACTTTTCTGGGACTTTGAAAAAGTGCTGAGTCAGGATTTTTTAACACTGTGGGTAATGGGAAAAACATTTAAGACTACTTTTCTCCCAAACTACTGCTCCAAAAGCTTTCAAATTTCACATATAACATCTTTGGAAGATTTTTTCACATGTTTATTGAAATCAATTCCCTGGGTCCATATTTGGGCTCTCTATGGGAGCCCAAATGTTTAAATTAGTGCAGCATGAGGAATATTCTTTAAAATCTTCTTCAGATCTACCAATAAGAATCTTTTGATTTTTAGTATGCAGCATCCTGGGGGGGGGGGGGGGGGGGGGGGGGGGGAGGGGGGGGGGGGGCGATTCAAGTTTGTTCAAGCCAAGTCCCTGGGTTCATATTTAGGCTGAAAATTTGGGGTCCCGTTCTGGACTTAGGAATTTTGGACCAGAATCTGGAAATTTTTTTTTTTAGCTCACCAAAGAGAGCTCAACTTATTTATCGTCATCCGTCGTCGTGAACATTTTTCAAACGACTTCTCCTCTGAAACCACTGGGCCGATTTTCACAAAACTTCATGTGGATGTTCATTACTATATGGCAATTCATGTTTGTTCAAATGAAATGGCCACGTCCCTTGTAGGCTCTGTATGGGGCATAACTCTGATAGCACTGTATGAATTATAGAAAAATTATTAAAAAATCTTCTTCTCCAGAACCAGTGGGCAGAATCTTTTGATACTTAGTATGCAGCATCTTGGTATGGGTCTGATTCAAGTTTGTTCAAATCGACCCCCTGGATTCATATTTGTGCTCACTATAGAAGCCCAATTTCGAACTTAGTGCATTTCAGGCAAATTTCTTAAAAAATCTTCTTCTCCAGATCCAGCAGGCAAAATCTTTTGATATTTGGTATGCAACATTGTGGGGTGGATCTGATTCAAGTTTGTTCAAATCGGCCCCCCCTGGATTCTTATTTGGGCTCAGTATAGACGCCCGAATTCGAACTTAGTGCATTTCAGGCAAATTTCTTAAAAAATCTTCTTCTCCAGATCCAGCAGGCAGAATCTTTTAATATTTGGTATGCAACATTGTGGGGTGGATCTGATTCAAGTTGTTCAAATCGGTCCCCTGGATTCATATTTGGGCTCAGTATAGAAGCCCGAATTCGAACTTAGTGCATTTCATCAAATTTCTTAAAAAATCTTCTTCTCAAGATCCAGCCGGCAGAATCTTTTGATATTTGGTATGCAATATTGTGGGGTGGATCTGATTCAAGTTTGTTCAAATCGGCCCCCTGGATTCATATTTGGGCTCACTATAAAAGCTTGATTCGAACTTAATGCATTTCAGGCAAATTTCTTAAAAAAAGCTTCTCCAGATCCAGCAGGCAGAATCTTTTGATATTTGGTATGCAACATTGTGGGGTGGATCTGATTCAAATTTGTTCAAATCAGCCCCCTGGGTTCATATTTGGGGCTCAGTATAGGAACCCAATTTGAACTTAGTGCATTTCGGGCAAAATTCTTTAAAAATCTTCTTCTCAAGATCCAGCAGGCAGAATCTTTTTATATTGGGTATGCAGCATGCTTAGGGGGGTGAGATTCAAGTTTGTTCAAGCCAAGTCCTTGGGTTCATATTTGGGCTCACTGTGGTAGCCCGAATTATAACTTAGTTCAAAATGAGGAATTTTCTTTAAAAATCTTCTTCTTCAGATCCAGCAGTCGGAATGTTTTGATGTTTGGTATGCAGCATCCTTAGGGGGTGAGATTTAAGTTTGTTCAAGCCATGTCCCTAGGTCCATATTTGGGCTCACTGTGGAGGCCGAATGATAACTTAGTTCAAAATGAGAAATTTCTTTAAAAATCTTCTTAGTTCCATAAAATTTGTCTCTCATGACTTCATTCCTTTGTAGAGTTGATGAACCATGTTTAACTGAATGTGACCCCCAAATACTTCTTTGAACCACTTTGGCCGGTGAGCGATTAAGGCTCCTTGGGGCCTCTTGTTTTTTATGCGTTTCGGTCAATTGTAAGAAAAAAAAAATGTAAAAGTGCAGAAACTGAAAATATAAGGAAAATCCTGTGTATTGTGTGGGCACAACTGCTTCATCTAGTTGGTATATGCTTTTCTTAGAAGGGTCGTATGCAGCTTATTCAAGTCAAGTCCCTGCTTTGATATTTAGACTACCATGTCAGGTGAGCACCCTCAGGCCCCCTGGGGCCTCTTGCTATTGACTGCATCCATTAATGTTTCGAATGAAAAGTTTCAGGGCGCCAAAGGCGCACCGGGACGATGTACTTCCCTTGCCACCCACAGGTATTCGGCACAAGCTGGGAAATCGAAATAAAATTATATCTGATGGCATTTTTGGATCTATAAAATTGGAATATAAATATTAACGTTAATATTTATATTCCATTATGGGTGCGCGACAGCATCGATCCAAAACTGCTAGGATATCGGGTATCATTTTTTTTTTTTGATTTCTCAGCTTGTGCAGAGTGTTTGCGTTGCGACCAGATTAACTTTATTATACCCCCCGCAAACAAAGTTTGGGGGGGGTATATAGGAATCACCCTGTCCGTCCATCTGTCCATCTGTCTATCCATCGTAAGCGCAACTCCTCCTAAACCGTTTGAACAATTTTTATGAAACTTTACACAATGGAAGAACTCCATATGAAGATGTGCATGAAGCAATATAATTCCGTTCTGACATTTCCAAGGGGAGATAATCTAACTTATACCGTCTGTCCATCCTTGTAAGCGCAACTCCTCCTAAACCTTTGAAGAATTTTCATGAAACTTTACACAATGGAAGAACTCCATATGAAGATGTGCATGAAGCAATATAATTCCGTTCTGACAGGCACGGGGTGTATCACTTTGTGAGCTTGCTCACAGTACCTCTAGTTTGCTTATGAATCCACAGGGGTTCTCCAAAATACCAGAGAACCCCCCCCCCCCCCCCCCCCCCCATCTGAAATGCCCTTGCGCGATATTTTAGTTTTCATGAAATATTTTTATTTCCTATATTTATCCTTTTTGCTTGGTGAGGCAGTCATTCAAAGGTGCATTGATTTACCCAATACTGCCCATTACATATGCCTGTTGGATTGAAATTGGAATCGGAACGGGATTGGGGTGACTGATACAAACAGTAGTGTAGGGTGATATGGGGCCCCATGGGAATGTATTATGCAGGGGCAGTGGGGGCTGGGGTAGCTTCAGCCCCCCCCCCCCCCCCCCCACCATCCACTTTTTTTTTGCCAGGCCTTGTATATTTGTATGCATATATTTTAATACAACCAATAACTGTTGAAACAAGGGGCAGATCCAGAGCCTCCCCCATATTTTCGCCAGCTATGTTTCTCTCGTACTGGTTCAGTTTCGATGGATTTAGGATCATTTTTTGAGGTAAGTGCAGCAAACACTAAAATGTATACAATCTGTTAAAAAATCGGTTAACTGAAATAGATCGTAATCTTACAGACATACAAGTACCAAATCCACCCCCAGACAAGATAATCCACGGACAGTATAATTGTTGTTAACATCTGGTAAAACATACAGGTGAGGTCTATTTATCGTTACGACTAAAGCTGATATATAGACCTCACCTGCATGATTTACCAACGTTTTTTAACGGCTCTCAGAGTGTGAAATCTTTCAAATACATTTCCTGAAAAATCTCAAAATATCTGCTCAGATGCATGGGAATGGGGGTTTTGGGACCCTGGAATTTAAAATTTTCATATGACAACCATCCATCGCCTCATCCAGCCCCCCCCCCCCCCCTCCACTTTGAAAATCATTCCACCGCCCCTCTATGTTGCTGATGTCTTTTTAAGTAGAGATGCATTATCTAGCCTAAAATTAATTATAGTAATATTCACTAATAATATAATAACATAAAACCACAATCCATATTCTGCATATGATGTATGTTTAACCCTAACTCTCGTAGATTCAAAAGCAAATAATGTTATTCGGGTCGCAAGGGATTTCAATCCCACATCGTCCCTGTGCGCCTTCGACACGCTGAAACTTTTCATTCATTCAAATAAGATTTTTGGTCTCCACTTCCGACCCTCGTGGATTCATTAGCAAACAAAGTTATTCAAGTCGCAAGGGAAATCCCCTATAAGAATTAATAGGCTACAAATAAGTTATTCACGTCGCAAGGGTAATCCCACACAAAATTAATGGATGTAATCAATAAAAAATCAGTTATTAACAATAGACTAATGTAGGTGACGACACTGTAATCAGATTAACTACCAACAAGACAAAGGATTAATAACACCTTCGCGCAGACCAAGGAATGTCCGCAAAGTTACTTACTGCAATTAGACCGACCGCAATAATCTGCTGCAAGCGGCTTGCCCTGTGCAATGCCTAGTACCGATGATTCTCGCACCCATTTCTTTTTTTGAACCATAATCCTTTATGGGTAATATTCCAACTACAACACCGAGGCATGCCTTCGACGAAGTCATGTCTTGGTGATGTAGTTGGAATATTTTATCAGTCTGCTCTTGAGCCATCACCGCAGAAACAAATCGGGTTTACATCATCCCCTCCCCCAGTGTGTCATCTTCAAGACACCCCTGATTCCATTTGAGATTCGATTCGAATTCGAATAATATTATAATAGACCCAATTTGATTCAAGAATTGATTCGAAGCGGAAATGGGTGATTCGCAGAGCCCTATGTAACAAAGCATCTGATTAATCGTTACGCATCTGTGTTACATTATGATGTGATTGAAATAAATATATAAGAGTGTCAAAGAGTGATAAGCAAGAATGCAAGAATGAAAACAGACATTTGAAGGTGATATTTAGGAGATAAATGTCCCTTGTTGAGTTAGCCATTGAAATTCCCGAATGTCTAATGGAACAAGAGAAGTTTATCTCCATTTTAATTCCTGTCATCGTTAGGAGTGAAAAAAATTCTCCAAACCCATTTTATTTGAAGAAAAACAATCAAAACAATGTCATTTTCGATCTCGGTCTATCTGCCATGATCAAATTTACAGGGTGTGTTCTTTAGTGTGTTCTATCTGTGACAACAGTGGCTTAGCGCCATTGCTGGCATGCACTGTGAATACAGACATGTTCTAATTGACCCACTTCCACCAATTAGAGCACAGTAGGAGTGAATTTACCAGAGATTAGAGCACAGAGCCTACTGGCTCTCAGCCAATCAAATTACGGGTTCAGAAAGAACAACGAGGTCAAATTTAACTGAAGAATTACAATTTTCTTTGAATATATCAGGTCCATCCATTTAATTCAAGTTTAATCATGGTATAAATACAGAACACAACTCGGGTAGAGTACAGAGGATAGGAATCAATGACCCTTGTTGGTTTTTAGCTCACCTTGACAAAGTCAAGCTGAGCTAATTCTGTCGCTCTCCGTCCGTCCATCCATCGTCCATCAACACCATGTTTTGGTCTTCTCCAAAACCACTGGGCCAATTCAAGTAAAAGTTTGTGTGAGTGATGGTCCCGAAGGGGCATTGCATTTTTGTTCAACTCAGCATGCCCAGCCCCATAGGGAGGGGGTGGGGGAAAATGCTCCAAAATATTTAAAAAATCTTCTTCTCATGAACCAGTGGGTACAATGACTTGATATGTATTATGGGGCTTCCTTTTGAGGTGTTGATTGAAGTTTGTTTAAACGAAGTTCGTGAAGCAGTATTTGGCTTTGTTGTGGCAGTGGTAAGATTTTTGGCCCCGCCCAAAATTTCTATTTTCTGAACCGATGGTCCGATTTGAACCAAATTTGGTATGTGGTATTATTGGGTCATAAGTACTTGATACAAGTTTGTTAAAATGAAGCCCATTGGTTCATATTTGGGCTCAATACAGGAGCCTAAATTTTTAACTTAGGGCAATATGGGGAATATTCTTTAAAAATCTTCTTCAGAACCACCAATCAGAATCTTTTAACCCTTTACCCAATGCAGACGATATCAAAATTTATTATTTTAAATATAATTTTTTCAAATATTTCAAAAAAATTCAACAAAACCATATCTTGTGACCCCTCATTGGAACAAGCTCGACGAACTCGTTCCAACGAGGGGTCACAAGGTATGGTTTTGTTGAAATTTTTTTTAAAATAATATTTTTTCAAGTGCAGAATTTGCATATTACGCGGGCGGATGTGGCCGATTCGTTGGGTAAAGGGTTAATGTTTGTTATACATCATTGTTATGTGGGTCAGATTCACAGTTGTTCAAACCAAACTACGGAAGTCCAAATTTTAACTAAGTTCAATATGGGGGATAATTTTTAAAAATCTTCTTCTTCAGATCCACCAGCCAGAATGCTTTCATATTTGGTATGCAACATCTCTAGGGGGGTCAGATTCAAGTTTGTTCAAATGGGGTTCCTAGGTATATATTTGGGCTCGCTTTGAAAGCCCAAATTTTAACATAGTGCAATATGAGGAATTTTTTTTAAAAATCATCCTCTTCAGATCTACCAGTTGGAATGCTTTCATTTTTGGTATACAACATCTCTCGGGAGGTCAGATTCAAGTTTGTTCCATTCGAGTGCCTGGGTTAATATTTGGGCGCCATGTGGGAACCTGAAATTTAACTTAGTACAATATGAGGGAATTTCTTTAAAAATCTTCTTCTTCAGATTCACTTGTCAGAATCCTTTAATATTTGGTTTGCAACAACTCTAGGGGAGTTGCATTCAAGTTTGTTCAAATTGGTTCCCTGGGTTAATATTTGAGCTCCCTATGGTATCCCGAATTTTAACTTAGTGCAATATGAAGAAATTTCTTTAAAAATCTTCTTCAGATCCACCAGTCAGAATGCTTTCATATTTGGTATACATCTCTAGGGGGGTCAGATTCAAGTTTGTTCAAATCTGTATGGTAGCCCAAATTTTAACTTCATGCAATATAAAGAAAATTCTTTAAAAATTTTCTTCTTCGGATCCAATAGTCAGAATGCTTTCATATTTGGTATACAATATCTCTATGGAGGTCAGATCGTTGTGTCCTTGGGCAAGATACTTCATCTCCATTGCCCGCATGGGGGTACGATGACGCCGCATACTAAGGCGTACTGCACGTCGATGGTATGTGGGGGTGTGTAACTAAGATTAATCCACATAGGTTGTATCAAGAGGCTTCATAGGGGAGCTCTACATTTCACATTATGATCAACTGAAGAAAAGACATGATGCTCAGACTATTTGTCACTCCTGCGGGGCTCAAGGATTGATAATGTATCCTTTGAAGATGGATTACTTAATGTAGACTCATTCTTGGACTCTGTTTATATCGTGTTCTGTTCAAGGTGAGTGCTTCAGGCCCTGTGGGACCTCTTGTTTTAAGTATTTTCCGTGAGCCAAAATAGAGGAAAAACTACAACTCGGATCATTAATTCAATCACCCCACCCCTTCCTCCATACTCCACCCTTGTGATGTTCTATCGTTTTTAGCTCAACTTTGGCGAAGCCAAATTTGAGCTTATGCCATGGCCCGTCGTCCGTCTGTCCGTCAACAATTGGATACGGCTCGGGCTAGAGGCCGTATTTATGAACCGATCTTTACGAAACTTGGGTTCCTTTGTTATGACCGTGGGACGAGAACGAGTGTTTTTGGGTGTGGTCCGAAATTCAAGATGCCTGCCAGCCTCCATTTTGTACCGACGATGCAGAAATCTGTTTTTTGTACAGAACTTCCATATGAAAGCTCTGATTTGAATAATTTTTTGTATGAATGTTTAGTACCATGGGATACATCACATATAATACGTTTTTTTTCTCGTGCGTAAATTATGCAAATTAGACTAACTTTGATGTTTTTTGGTGTTACTTTCAGCACTGTAAGTGCAAATGCCAATATGGCTTGGGCTAGAGGCCGTATTTATGAACCGATCTTTATGAAACTCCTTGGGTACCTTTGTTATCACCGTGGGACGAGAACGAGTGTTTTGGGGTGCGGTCTGAAATTCAAGATGGCCGATGGCAGGCATTTTGTACAAAATTTGGTGCAATCAGATTTTTGCACAGAACTTCCATATGAAAGCGCTCATTTGAATAATTTTTTGTGTGAATGTTTAGTACCATGGGATACATCACATATAATACAGATTTTTTTCTCGTGCAGAAATTATGCAAATTAGATGAACTTTGATTTATTCAGTGCTAATTATACACTGTAAGTGCAAATGTCAATACGGCTCGGGCTAGAGGCTGTATTTATGAACCGATCGTCACAAAATTTCTTGGGTACCTTTGTTGTCACCTTGGAACGAGAACGAGTGTTTTGGGGGTATGATCCGAAATTCAAGATGGCCCCCAGCAGCCATTTTGTACCAAAATTAGTGCAATCAGTCTTTTGTACAGAACTTCTGTATGAAAGTTCTGATTTGAATAAATTTGTGTATGAATGTTTAGTAACATGAAATACATCACATATAGTACGGGTTTTTTTCTCGTGCAGAAATTATGCAAATTAGATGAACTTTGATTTATTCAGTGCTACTTATACACTGTAAGTGCACATGTCAATACGGCTCGGGCTAGAGGCTGTTTTATGAACCGATCTTCACAAAATTTCTTGGGTACCTTTGTTGTCACCTTGGGACGAGAACGAGTGTTTCTGAGTGCGGTCCAAAATTCAAGATGGCTGCCAGTGGCTATTTTGTACCGAAATTAGGTCCAATCAGTTTTTTGTCACAACTTCTACACAGCTCATATTTGTGAACTGATCTTCACGAAACTTCTTGGGTACCTTTGTTTTCACCTTGGGACAGGAATGAGTGTGTTTTGGGGTGCCTTTGTTATCACTGTGCTATGAGAACAAATATTTGGGGGTTCAGTCAGACCCACTCTGGGACTCGAAAGATTTTTTTCTAGTTTAGCATCTGACTGTCACCCACCTTTACAATACTTTACCTATACATTTGTTACAGGCAACGGTCAGTATTTATGTACAGACCGTTACAATACTTTATATGTACCTGTGTTATCAGGTCATTACCTAGATGTTTGTCATTGCTGTGTCACATACTATACATGTACATGTCTTTGTCCTGACAAGTTGAGTTACAGTGTCATTGACACTTTCATTGACTTTATAGCCCACATTTCATTATTATAATATAATAATATCTTTAATAATACAACTTTCCATATTATGTGTTTTCTTTAGTCTGACCAATCAATTTAGTTGTTGTAACACAAAGGATATTCTAAAAAAATGCCCTTAGGAGAAAAAGAAAACCTCAGATATAATGCCCTTGAACAAAATAGTGAATTTGTTGGGGTGGACAAAATGCCCTTTAGACATAATGCCCCCAGGATAAAATGCCTTCAATCGTATTCCAGCATTATATGACTACATGATGTTCTGCTAGCATTTGTCTCATATATTGTCCCTTGAGTGGAACTCTGTTTGGGTGGAAAAGTAGGAATGGGTTAGGGTGGATCACACGTTGCTCAGGTGGTGGTGATCAGGCCACCTGTGACAAACCACTGGTTGAAGGCGATCGGATTGAGTTATATGGTTGGGTAACTGGGTAGTTGTCAAATGGGTGATGGGGTCGAGCGTCTTTGTCGGGTTACACGTGGGAAGGTTGGTAATGAAGAGGCGAGTCGAGGTGGTGAGAAGGTAGGGGTTTTACCACTAGATCATTGAAAACGTTTGCCAATAAACTTTTTAAGTTGTTACACCAACTTTGTTGTCCTGTTATAACAAGTTAGCTATCCTGTTATATACTACTCCAAGTTTGCTATGCAGAAAATGTCGCAGAATACGATAACCATGGAAAATGGATATTATTGGTAAAAGAGGATTTTTTTCAAATTTGCCAAAAAGTTGACGGAGCAAACTGATATAGGTTCAATATCAAGTATGAGACCCATTATTGTTAATTACAGCTTGACGACGCCTTCTCATGCTCCCAATCAGGTTCCAGATGGTCCTTTGTGGGATGTTGTTCCATTCTTGGACCAGCATGGCACCAGGCTCCTGGACACTTCTTGGTTGGAATAGACGGACTGAAATTGCAAGCTGCAACTCATTCCAGACATGTTCGATTGGATTGAGGTCAGGGGATCTTGCTGGCCAGTCCATATGCTCAATCCCCTCCCTCTGTCGGTACTCCCGGACAGCATGGGCGATATGAGGATGGGCATTATCGTCCATCAGAATGACTATCATCCACTGCACCTGTATACAATCTGACGTGGGCATCCAGATTCCAGGATCTCATCAATATACCGCTGTGCAGTCAATGTACCACAGTGAAGAACACAGAGCTCTGTACGTCCATGCCAGCTGATGCCACCACAGACCTTTATTGACCCTCCACCATAGTGGTCATGCTCAGCAATGTTGGCTGCATGGAATCGTTCTTCTGGTCTTCTCCATACCCTAGAACGCCTGTCTGTGTTGTCTAGGCAGTACCTTGACTCATCTGTAAAAAGGACATGTCGCCAATCTTCTCTGGTCCATCCAACGTGATCCATGGCCCATTCATATCGTGCCTGGCGGTGGTTCCAGGACAGATGAATGCGAATACATGGTCTTCTCGATCGGAGACCACCTTCGTGCAATCTTGCCCGGATAGTCTGCGTCAAAACATTTCTACTCCGGATGCATTCTGAAGGTCACTGCGAAGCTGGGTTTCTGTGTCAAAGCGGTTAATACAGGCCTGAATGATCAAAAACATGTCTTCAGCTGCAGATGTTGCCCTGTCTCTGCCACCACCATGTCGTCTGACTGGTGTGCCATACTGCTGAAATCTTGCCCAGGCTCTCTTGATCACCGTATGGTGCACACCAAGGGCTTCACCAACCTGACGATGGGTAGCCCCTTGTTCCACCATCCCTACAGCCCACCACATTTCTGCTTCAGACAAATGTCTTCTTACATTTGCATTTGCCATATTCAGTCATTAAATCACAAGGTTTTGTGTTGAAATGAAGACTGAATACCCTACACATTTCATGTACCCGTGGACAGTACACGAAAACATCATAGAAATCAAGGGGTACATGCTTTCCATGACTGTCACCAAAAGTCTGCCTGTCAAGAGAGGTAATGTAAACACTGGGGACCATCTCAATACATTCATCAATCATATCCACCAAATATATCGCAAATGTGTCAAGAAATTTTCACAATGATGTGTCAAATATGTGGTGCTTAGCCAAATTTGAGTAGTATAATAACTTTGATATATTGTTGCTCTATTGTTATTACAACTTAGCTATCTTGTAACAACATAGATATTTTGTTGCTTTATTGTTATATCAACGTAACTATCTTGATACAACAACTTGGCTCTCTTGTTGCTATACTGTAGCAGAAATTATTGATACACAAATACAATAAAAGCTTGTAGATATATACCTGAACTCGTGGTACGCTTTTAGGAACTGTATAGCATCTAAGTGCGAGCCATATGAGAGCTAGGAGCTGTATCTGAGCCATGTCAGGTATCTCAAATATCCAGATGGGGATATGATGCATGATAGATTATACCTCATTCAGGGATTTCCTCTTGGCCTCATATTCCCAAGTACCCGGGTGAGGATATAAGGGCATTGAGGTTAGACGTCATTGTTGGTTTTCCTCATAGGTTAATATGATGGCAGAGGAACTGGCACACATAGGTCTAGACACAATATGTATTGATAATGGGAGGGGGACAAGATGAATTGGGTGATCTGACTAGTCGATGTTAGAGGTCGAGACCAGATACAGCAAGGAACTGCTAGGACTAGATCAAACGCTAGGGTACAAATAGCCAAAATAGAGATTGGAATAAGTATAACCCGAGGGTTCTGGAAGAATCCGATCCAACGAAGTACCCAAGTTTAATTGTACGCCTCCCCAAAACACACCCCGCCCCTTTAGAAGCCTTACCGGCTCATAGCAACATGCCATCAAAGAGAGCTGTTTGGATATACAAAATGATGATTTTGGAAGTTTGGGGGACGTTGTCGGGTCCATTTCAGTAATTAGATATATTCCTGTTCAATCGAACACACTCCCGACCAATTACGGGTTTTTTGGATCACAGCCACGTGCCACCATAGAAACCAAGCGGCCTCTGGTAAACAACGTTTCACCCTGACAACACGCGCTCTGCATGCGCACTGATACCATATGTCAACATGGCCGTTCACACTGACTATCATTACTACTCTCTCTCTCTCTCTCTCTCTCTCTCTCTCTCTCTCTCTCTGCCTCTTTCTCTCTCCCACTTGCTCTCTCCCACTTGCTCTCTGCCTCTTTCTCCATCTCTCTCCCAACTATCTCTGGAAAAAGTTGACGGCACGTGCCCTCGCCCCTCTCCTATGTCCCCCCCCCCCCCCCCCCGATTTTACGTCCCGTCTTGCAGAACAATTCGATGCATGTATCTGCGAAAAATACTGCTAAAAATAAATTTCAATGAAAAATGCAAATTATTCCAGAAATCGAATCCGGCAAAAGTATTTCGGAAGCGGAACCTCCTTGAACTCTTCTTCTATCATCAATTCTCCTGTACAGGAAACCTGATGATAGAAAAATAGTCCAAGGAGGTTTAACTTCCGAAACTACGTTCCGATTTTAAGAACATCGCGGTAATTCGAAAATTTCCGAATTAGCGCGGCTCGACTCGAATCGAATCCGAATCCGAATCGAGTTTCGAAACTTTGAAGGACACTATTTGAAGCAAAATAATTTGATTTTGTTTATATTAATTTTTGGTGTAGTTTATTGGAGACTGCTCCAGTCAGTCTCGAATAAACTGCATCCAAACAAATCTATTTGAACAAATTAGGTCTACTAAAAGTAATACAGCACCCTAATATTAATAGCGCTGGCCGGATACGGTCGATACTTTTGGTGAATGGTTAACCAACGAAAAAGGCGAACTGCAGCGTACTTGTATCTTATCAGCCATCACGCACGGGATGGTAAAAACTTCTATCGGTCGATAACTGGGATGAGCATTTGTCGTTCGTTCGAGTGTTTTGTTGGTTCTAGAAACGGCTGGTTTGGATCTGAGATTGCGGCCGAATACAACAGACAGGTATGTAGTATAGCTCGTAACTAGCTTCAGGTTTTGGAGGGTAGGGTGGAAGTAGGTGATCCGTGTTTGACCGACCATGACATGAATTTGACCGACTATTCTTTTGTGCGCATACCGACGCTTCTTGGCGAGCTTTTCAGACAAGAAGTGAACAATCACCGTAACTAGTCAACAATGCCTTAATAAAATCCATGACCTTAACTAAAATCTAAGGCTGATCCGACTCGTATATCACCAAACTAGAACAGTTAACCAAACCTGGAAATAAGCAATCTGTTATTTGCAGAATGAGGTCCCCAGGGAGCGAATTTGCTGATGCCATCCCATACAGTTGACCAATTTGTCCTCTGGGTACCTCTTTCTGTTTAGGGCTGAGACCTTGATTTCGATTGAGGTTCACAAGGAGTGAAGTTAATGATGCTACCCTGCTGGTCTGGGTAGCATCACCAAATTCACCCTTGGTGACCTCATTTAGTAGAAAACTGGGACAGTTTCCCCCCCAGAACCCGCCCACCGCCTGGCGGGGCCCCAGCCCTACTGTAGCACAGATGCAGCAAAGCTGCATCTATCCCTAGGATGGGAGCACATAAACAATTGATTAGAAATTGTGTTTGTCGAAGGGCGTCCACGTACATGTACTAAGTCGACAAACTATTTGACAAGCTATACAATACACTGAATTAAACCGTGTTTACTAGGTTATCGGACTGGGAAATTACCCAGTTTGTCGTCACAGTTGTGATACTTTGTTCATAGGGGGAATATATCTCCATATTTTTTTCAAGGGGGAATATATCTCCATGTTTTTATGCCCCCCGACATATAGTGATTGAAGTGTGAGGGTGTGTGTGTGTCCGAGCCAATAACTCGAAAACGGTTAGGGCCACAGTCATCAAACTTCACACAATTATAAAGGACCATGGGAGGATGCATCACACACCATAGCCGGGTTCGTACCTTCAAGGTCAAGGTCACATTTCAAGGTCACATTAAAAATTGGTCAATATTCGTGTCTCAGCCATAACTCAGAAACGAATAATAGTACAGTTGTCAAATGTTAAGGGCAATCAGAAGGTGTGTCGCGTATAATAGATTCCGCCGCATCTGCAAGGTGGAGGTCACAATTGACCTTCATATGTTCAGGGTCACAAATCGTGTCTCAAGCATAACTCCAAAACTATTAGGGCTACAATCATCCAACATCGCTCAGTTATAAAGGACATGACAACGGTGGAGGTGTCACACACCACATCCAGGTCCGTAAGGTCAAGGTCACATTTCAAGGTCACACTGAACACGGTTAGGGCGACAGTCATCAAACTTCACACAATTAAAAAGGACCATGAGAGGATGTGTCACACACCACAGCCGGGTTGGTACTTTCAAGGTCACACGGAACACGGTACTTCTGGAACACATCTCGGAAGTTGACCTCAAAGGCCTCTCCGTGTGCCTGTTGCGTTGCAACATGCGACGCGTGTTGTACGATGATGTCGCAATTGTGTCGTAACAGCAACTGCCTAGCACCTAGGGTTCAAGTGCAGCGGAAGACCACGCCCGCTTCATAGTTGACATTCCTTTTGAAAGTAAAGGCTTCTTCATCCACCATTCCGACTGCGCTCTTGTTCGTTTACAAACAAGCCTACAATGTAAATAACATTAACTGACGTCCAAAACGCGGACCTGCCCAAGTCTTTGTGTGGAGAACTTGAATGCGCCCTCGCCGAAGTGACATATTACCCTAGCTGGTTTAATATTAACGCTGCGTTCAGCAACAGTGTAATCTGTAACAGTGCAAGGGAAAAGGAGGTAGCAATACCCGATGGGTTACTATAAATGAGAGCTGAACGAGGAAGTATTTCAGAAAGTCGGAACCGAACTGGACCTTCATAGACATTCGGTCGTCTCAGAATCAAGTCAACCAAATGGCTCGCATCAAAAGCGCTCGTCGCTACTTTGGGGTTTTCTCACTATATAATCCGGGAAAACACAATGCGGGTGCATGGGCGGATCGTGGAATTAAAATATGGGGGGGGGGGGGGGGGGGGGGGGGGGTGCTGATGTGATCCGACATAGTCCCATCATCAGTCGCCGAAGGCGACTGCCGCACGCACCGAAGGGACGTGCGTGTGTGTGTGGGGGGGGGGGGGGGGGGGTCAAAGTTTTGATTTTCAGGTGCCCTGAGGTGGCTTCTGAATGCATTCTGGCCTCCAATTGAATATGATGAAAGGAAATCCAAAACGCACATTTTTCGTTGTAAAAGTTAAAATTATCAAACCATACATCGCATACACTGTCACATACTGCTTCTGGTCATAGAGCTAGTCTGTCGTGGTTAAAATATGACAGTCAGACTCACCTATTTGCGAAAGTGACTTTCGCGAATAGGTGACTGTCATATCTTGTCCACGACAGATTAGTGATCTTTGAAATCATGGGAACATCAATCGTCGGAAACGCAGAAACAAGAAACCTATTTTACCTTACATTTTCTGGCTGTATAGTGGCAACAAATTTGGGAAAGTGTTGCAATCCAGTATACCCCACTTTTTCAGAAAGTGGGGGTATAATAAGTTTAAAGATTGTCGTAGGCACTGCGGTGTGTCACAATGAGAACTCGACCGGTCAACTCAACTGGCCATTCGCCGATTCGGGCGAATGGCCAGTTGAGTTGACCCGGCGAATGCCAGAAGCCCTCAATAAAATTAGAACTTGGAAACATACGCGACTGGAAATATTGGCTCCCCATTAACATTAACTTCAAGTTTGGGGTATGCGATGTAAAAATAATGATACCAGGAACATACATTTCTTGGGCCTTGTGCACGCTGGTCATCCGATTACCACCTTTGCGGTGCAGTACCTCGTTTGCGGTTTAAAAAAGACGGAAACGGTTGAAGGTAGGTGTCATAAAATATGGTATAACTGCTATTAACCTGCGTATGTCACTAAAAATGTAATCTGGCGATCTATGGAATACTATTGCATTCGTGTACATAGTGTCGGTGTGTTTTATGAAGTAACTGAGCTGTGTTATTGAAAATACATTAGCGTTCATCCTCATCCATTCGGAAATTTTCGACAAAATTTGTTCTCTCCGTGAATTTCAAGGACATAGAAGGTCAAACCTTCGCTCCATTGTTGCTTCAGACTTTTGTCTTTGGGTTTCGCCTTATTTGGCAGCTTCGACGAGAGGTGCTGAACTTTTAGAATACCTGATTTGCGGTGTTGTCCTTTTAATGAGTACCTTCATTTACGGTTCACAGTACCTCATTTTGCGGTGTCAATCTTTCAAGATTACTAACGAAACATGACCCTGGCCCTTCAGTTTTATATGTACAGACGTCTTGAATTATTTCGATGTGCGTAGTATAAACACCCACACTAATCAATCAAAACCATTGATCTAATCAGCATTCTGTCAAGTCGAAAGGATTTATCAACCGTGCCTGGTGAGAGCTGGGAGGAATAACCCGTGTTTCATTTATTGACTCGTCGTGTGTTGATTGAAAACAGTATTACCTTTGGGGGCTAGATGGACCGTTGTTTGGACCAAGTTTAGTACTCCTTTGTTATAATAGTACAAAGATACAGGCAACATTGTGTGCTGCGAAATAATTTTAGTTTATGCAATCAAATTAATGAAAGGTCTGATAAGATATCCATAGATATCCTCAAATACCCGTGTGTGCCGATATGTGCTTATGTGAAAAGGCTCAATGTGACACAATGTGCCCTAGCACACAGGCACATACGGGTATTTGAGGATACCTATGGCCTGGTATTATATTATTTGAGGATACCTATCTAGGATACCTTCTGGAGAATCCCTTTTTTGTCACATGTGCTTATGTGAAAAAGCACAATGTGACACAATGTGCTCTAGCTCAAAAGCACATGCTTCATGTGCCGATATGTGCTTATGTGAAAAGGCACAATTTGACACAATGTGCTTTTTCACATAAGCACATATGACACAAAAGGGATTCTCTAGAAGGTATCCCAGATAGGTATCCTCAAATAATACAATACCAGGCCATAGGTGTCCTCAAATATCCGTATGTGCTAGGGCACATTGTGTCACATTGTGCCTTTTCATATAAACACATATCGGCACAGAAAGCATGTGCTAGGGCACATTGTGTCACATTGTGCCTTTTTGCATAAGCACATATGACAAAAAGGGGATTCTCCAGAAGGTATCCTAGATAGGTATCCTCAAATAATACAATACCAGGCAATAGGTATCCTCAAATACCCGTATGTGCCTATGTGCTAGGGCACATTGTGTCACATTGAGCCTTTTCACATAAGCACATATCGGCACATAAAGCATGTGCCTATGTGCTAGGGCACATTGTGTCATATTGTGCCTTTTCACATAAGCACATATGACAAAAAAGGGGTGCCGAAGGTCGAATATTTTTCAAAAAAAGGGATGCCGAAATTGGGGTGCCCGGGGATATTGCCATTGGATATAGAGGTGATGAGAATCGGATACAACTTCGTTGTAATAAGGGGAAATAACTCTGTACGATTAAGTACAGGTTATGGAAAATCAAGCAATCTGATTGGTTAGTTATAATTTATATAAATGATCTAGATAAATGAAACAAGAGTACTTGGAATAGGATCAGAACTAACAAGAATAGACCAGAATAGCTAAATATATTTAATATAGTAATAATAAGCAAAGCTGTTCCAACTAACAGGCTCGTCTACGCTACTGGAGTATACTCTAGAACACAGGAACATGGCCAGATAGACGAAAACTATTGCATATATATAGACAGAAGCAGAGAATTCTGAAAAAAATTTGAAATAGTAAAACTTGTCTGGTTGTTTGTGGTAATTCGTGATACTCCTATTCAATCGAACATACCCTCCGAACATACCCCTGTCTTGTTATAGGCCTTTAGGTAACATAGCAATCACGTGCTACTATAGAAACCAAGATGGCGGCCTCCAGTATACAAAAAGGACGACGGAAACACGTATCACCCTAACAACACGTGCTGCGCATGCTCACTACCACCATGTATCACCATGGGGCTGACGTTACAAAATGGCTGCTCACGTGGGTTACCATGACAGCACAACATGGCGGCACTGGGTCACGTGACATGACGTCACCACCGAGGTCCGGCAAATAAGGGGTGAAAAGCCCGAGACATACTACTCTCAACGCAACAAATATCTCATCCACCCCACCATCCACCTTTTGTCCATCCAGCTTTTGTGATGTGAAAAATACATTTAAAAAAAACAACAACAGGATTCGATTTTACTATACGTGCTAGTTATTTTGAAGAGCATCATTTTTCAGTGTGGTGCTTTTCGATATTCACGGCACGTCGATGAAATTTCTCGTGGAATTACAGGTTATTTCAAAAATGTGTGTTGGGGAGGTGGGGGAGGGGGGAGGGTAGTGTGTTTAAAATACGGAACATGGAACTTTGTTTTAGTGCGAAAAGACATGACCGCTACTGACAGTTCACAACTGAATACGTTTATTGAATATGCTAACAAGCGAACTCATGTGTTTCCATAGCTGTACGGTATTTTGTTTTAACGGTTGAGTGGTAGGTTGTTGAATTTCTTGTGAAGTGGGCTCAAACCCCATCCAAGAAAATGTGGGACAGAAAATTTCTTGACAAAATATCATATTTATTTATTGTTGTTTAAGGTCACATACTTATGCACAATGGCTAATCGAGACCGTGACAGTTTTACGGGTGGAGGAAGCGGGAATACCCGGAGAGAACCACCGAGCAGGGCCGAGCAACTGTCGGCTCT
Source organism: Pictodentalium vernedei (assembly GCA_031216915.1). Classification (NCBI taxonomy): domain Eukaryota; kingdom Metazoa; phylum Mollusca; class Scaphopoda; order Dentaliida; family Dentaliidae; genus Pictodentalium; species Pictodentalium vernedei. The sequence goes on along the minus strand of CM062293.1, from coordinate 78,519,489 downwards.
TCAACATTCTAACTCTTTTCAAGCAGGGTTACAGCGGTTGAAGACATGTGCACAATCGTCGTTCAGTACGCCTTAGTACGCGGCGTCATCGTGCCCCCATGTAGGCAACCGGGATAAAGTGCCTTGCCCAAGGACACAACGCGGTTCGTCTTGAACGGGGATCGAACTCAGGACCCCTAGAAGTGATGTTCAACAGTCTACCACTGAACCACCGCGCTCCCCAAAATATTGTAATAGCCAGAGCAAATGTTTATCAGTGATTGTCCGAGATCTTGTTTTCAAAATTGAGCAATAAGCCTATGTTCTCCTTTGGAAGCATAAGGGTACCAACTACAATGTTCCAAACTCTGTACGGTGTTGTCTCTCCTCGCTATAACCGATGCCGACATATATTTTAACCAATTAGGTCTACTAAAAGTAAATCTAAAGCCCTACTGTTAATAGCGCTGGACAGGTGGAGCCGATGCTTTTGGTAAATGGTTAACCAACGAAAAAAGCGAACTGAAACGTGCTTGTGTTTTATTAGCCATCACGCACGAGATTGTAAAATCTATCATTGGTTAATAACTGGGATGCGCTTTTGTCCTTCATTCGATTGTTTTCAGGTTGTTGGTTCTAGAGAAAGTTGGTTCAATCTGAGAGGACGGCCAAATACGACAGGCAGGTATGTAGTATAGCTCGTAACTATCCTCAAGTTTTGAAGGTATGGGGTTGGGTGGAAATGGGTGATCCGTGTTTGAGAGGGCAGGAATTTGACCGACTGTTCTTTTGTGCGCATACCTATGCTTCTATGTGAGCTTTTCAGACGGGAACTCAACAATCACCGTAACTAGTCACAACCATTAACAACCCCGCAGTAAAGGCCGTGGCGTTAACTAAAATCTAGGGCCGATCCCCCTCGAATACACCTGTAACAGTTTTAAGCCTACGCAGATGCCTATAAACATCCCAACTATCGGGAGTAGTAGTAGGAGAGGGATGGATCGTCCACTATTGGCCGGACCTTGGGAGTGACGTTATAGTCACGTGACCCAGTTACGTCATGTTTGGTTGCCATGGTAGTCCTCTTGAGCGGTCATCTTGTTACATCATCCCCATAGTGATGCGTGGTTTTAGTGCGCAGTGTTGTGAGGGTGACACGTGTTTCCGTCGTCCATTTTGTATGCAGAAGGCCACCATCTTCGTTTCTATGGTGACCCGTGCCCCGTAGTTGCTATGTGACCCAAAGTCCTACCATAGGACGGGAGTTATGTTCTGAGGGTGTTTTCCTTTGTACAAGAGTACAAATAATTACCGCTAACAGCCCGATAATCCATTCAAATCCTCAAAAAACTCCGACTTTATTTGGCTCGGATTCCTTCGGAATCCTCGGTTTCTATCTCTTGTTCGGATTCCCCAGAATCCTCTTTTTTCTAATAATAGGTGCGTCTAATCCCTTGCTCTCGCCCAAGGACTAGTGGAGGACCACTTACAGGAAGACCATGAAGTCCTTCTTGTTCTGACCCAGGCTTTAATACTTTAGGTGTGGTAAAATTAAATGACACGTTTTTAACATTCCAATTCCATTTATTGAGTTAACAGTGAAACTGTTTCTTCTTGGATAAGAGGGATGCGAGATTATACCTCATTCAGGGATTTTCTCACGGCCCTCATGGCATCATACGATAGAAAAGGGGTGTCGAAGTTCGGTCGTTCGTTAGTTAGTGGTGCTGGAAGTAGGGTCCATGGGATGTGTTCGTTTAATACCCAGATGAAGATAAGACATGTGGCAGGTTATACCTCATTGGGAGATTTCCTCGTGCCCTTCATGGCATCATACGATAAAAAGGGTGCCAAACGCCTGTAGTTTGTTAGTTAGGTGTGCTGGAATTGGGGTGCCACAGTACGTGGTGGTAAAGTGAAGTGATCCGGCTAGATGTATTGGGGTGTTCATGTCAAGAACAAGAGTGCCTGGAATATGTTCAGAACTATCAGAATTAAAAATAGTAGCAAATAAGCTAAATCTGCTCCAACTGAAAAGCTCTTCTACGCCCCTGGAGTATAATCCGATCCAATAAAACAGGCCCAAGAAGCCCTTCATGATCCTCCTGTAAGTAGTCCCTTCTCATCACTAGTCCCCGTATGAGAACCAGAGACAAAGTACGAACGCGCATATTATTGGACAAAAGGTGGATTCTGGGAAATCCAAACCGCAGATAGAAACTCTAAAAGAATCGGAGGCAAATAAAGTTGTGAGCTGGAGGGATTATCGGGTTATTTGTAGTAATTAGATGTATTCTTGTGCCAAGGAACACACCCTCAGAACATACCGCCGTCCTATTGTAGGCCTGTGGGTCACATAGAAACCATGTGCTACCAGAGAAACCACGATGGCGGCCTCCAGTATACAAGATGGATGACGGAGACACGTGTCATCCTAAGGACGTGTTGTGCATGCCCAATAAAACCATGTATCACGATATGGGGATAACGTCAGAAGATGGCCGCTAACGCGGGGTACCATGGCAAACAAACATGATGTAACTGGGTCACGAGACTATTACGTCACTTCCAAGGATCGAGACGAGGTGCGGCCAATAGGGGACGCTCCATCTCTCTGCTACTACTATCGGGCAATGATACTCTGGTCTACTACTGTCGGTCGAGATAAAGAATTTTTTTTAAAGCAGTCTATGTGTACATATCCATAGGAACCGTAAATTATGTTGATGTGCTGCAAGTGTCGAAATTGCAGTGTCGAAATTGCATCTAGATCTCATTAAACAGAGGTCATGTGTCTGGGTTTGACTGTCGATGCCACGAAATGCTCTGATTCAGCAGATCCCAGTCAGTGCTAGACTTTGGTGTTGATCATTTCTCTGGCAATTCCTTCTAGTATGATACACATCAAATTTGCTATTCAAATTTCTTCTTTTTTATGATCTTTTTTTTCTAATCCTTTCCCCATTCCGAAAAACTATTGGGGTGGAATGTGGTCGCTATTCTGCGTACCCGTCACTATGTATGTCCGTTTGTTTATACTTTTTTCCACAGTACCGGAAAACATTACTAGGAATGCATGCGATCATTTTCTGTGTCCAAATAAAGTTCATATCCAAATTGAGCGGTGTTCACATTGTTCCCACAAAATGTATATTAAAATTTCTTGTCAAATTTATTAAACACACACTAAAAGATGTTAAATCCCCGGGAGACAACAGACACACACTACATGTTACTTCCAAGACAAAGTCATTCCAAAGTACCAAATTTCACTGAACTCCATATTCTTAAAAATGCAAAAATTCACGGCCGCTAAAGATAGGAGACCAGAAAGTTATAGATTACAGTTTGGGGGATTGTGACACAGTGCGATTGTCATGTGTTTGTAAGAAAATTCGTTTACACTGTATCACGTGACAATGGGTTTGTCACTGGGTAGTCTGTCACTTCAAAATGTTCTACATGGATTGAAATTTTGAACTGCTATTAAGTCTTTTGTTACATTTAAAACACAATTTATTCTCATAATACTGGATACCAGTTGACTCTCCATAAGTAGGATATTTCCATATTAAGAGCGAGACTCATTGATCATATTGATATTTTAAAAATTCTCCGTTTCACATTAAAAACTAGATTTATATATGCTGATTATTTCTGTAAACAACCTTTTATACCATGATTACCTATTCTACTATATATAAAAAGCCTATGACATGAATTTTACCTTTACACCTCAACCGTAGTGAACACGCCAGCAATGGGATTTCAATAGTTAAAATTTACACCTACAGTGGAACTACATCCAAGTAGGTGTGAACATGGATGTAGTTCCACTATAGGTATAAATTTTAACTTCTCTAAATTTGCACCTACAGTAAAACGTGTCTGAATTTATCACTCGCTACCTCGTGAAAAGTGAAATGAAAGAGGCAATTATTTATTACGTTTTTATATAAGTTTACCTCATAAGATACCAAACAATTAACATACATACGCTGTTCCATGTTAATAAAGCATCCATAACTCGAAATAGTATGTTATTACAGGGGGAGGCCACCAAAAATTTGCAAGACGTAACGTGGGGGTGGGTGGGTCTCTTGAGAGCGCCAAAAATGTGCATTTCCAGCTTGTGCAATTTTTTAAATTTTTTAAAAATATATCAATATATCAGCTAATATATACCATCATTTGTGTTTTAAACCTTAAAGATGATGTTGTACATCACACTCTTAACATAAATACAACATCAGGAGGCTTTATATGTGAGAATATTGGGCTTAAACTGGAAAAATGTCACACGTTAGTAGGGGGTGGGTGTCTTGTTCGAAATGTAGAAAATGTGCAGACAATATTTTGGGAACATTTGTTCCCGTATATGTACACCTGCTCTAACCAAGCCTGGTAATGAACAGCTTGTCATTTGTAGATTGGGGCCCACAGCAGCCCACAGGGGTTTAAATTGGTGGTACCAGTTTAACCCTTTACCTTACATGAAAAGCAGACGACACTTGCCAAAAAATGATTGAATAATTAATTGTTTTCATGTTTTGTCTCAAAAACATAGGTTATGACCCCTCATTGGAACGAGCTCGACGAGCTTGTTCCAATGAGGGGTCATAACCTATGTTTTTGAGACAAAGAATGAAAAAATAATAAAAATTAATTGGCGATTTTTGAGAATAGAGATGGCCGGTTTTGGACGTTAAGTTGGGTAAAGGGTTAAGAACATTATGAAAACCCCCTAAAGACAGCTGTGCCTACCAAGTTTATAAGCTTATTTTGGATTTTAATGGGAGAGTTGGGGGGGGGGGTCTGAGAACGGTAGTAGAAAATTTGCACGTAGTGGGGGGGTGGGTGTAAAAAGGAGCGGAATAAAAAATAGGATGTCACGTCTTGCAAATTTTTAGTGCCCCTCCCCCCCCCCCCCCCCCCCCGTGTTATTATGTTATTAAAATGAAAAAGGCCCCGTGATTTGCGCATTTCATTTTCTATTTCGTTTGGGTGATAGAATTACTAGCGGAAGTACCGCACACTGGTGTCTATGTAAACAATTCAACAAATTCTAATTCAACAAAAATAGGACGTCACGTCTTGCAAATTTTTAGTGCCCCCCCCCCCCCCCCCCCGCCCCCCTTGTGTTATTATGTTATTAAAATGAAAAAGGCCCCGTGATTTGCGCATTTCATTTTCTATTTCGTTTGGGTGATAAAATTACTAGCGGATGTACCGCACACTGGTGTCTGTGTAAACAATTCAAACAGATTCGCAAATGTGAATATTGATTTATGTAACATTTAAACTCTTATTAATCTGACGACCATGGTATAAATATAATATACCCAAAGTAGCTTGCAGTACCAAATGTTCGAAAATTTTACATCTTAACATTCAGAGCTTAAATCCCAAATTGGACACTGTTGAATGTGAATCTTCATCCAATGATATCTTGGCATTAACTAAGACATGGCTGCAGAGCAACGATCCTACTCCATGAGTTCCATGAACTGTTGCGCCACGACCTATCTACAAGGTGGGGTGGGGTTGCCATCTATATTGAAGACAATATCTCTTTTCGATAGCGGCCCGACCTAGAGGTACTGAATATTGAGTGCCTCTGGGCTGAAATATTTACCAAACATAGTAAGTCACTATTGTTAGGAGTCTTCTACCGCCCATCCAACGGCCCCCGGAGACATGGGATGCCATATCGGCATCTATCGAAAAAGCCAGAGATACGCAAATTGTCGATTTTGTTGTTACGGGCGATTTTAATGAAACCAACTGATTCCTTCGAGAGGCGGTTTTACAGAAATAAGTAACCTCTTCAACCTGAGGCAGATTGTGAGTGAGCCAACCTGTTTTACTGAATCGTCGGTCTCCCTCTTAGATCGTTTTGCTGTGAGCGACTCACTCAACGTGAAAAACTGCAAAGTCCTAGAACCAATCATCCCGGACATGATTCGGTACCACTGCCCAATATTAATTAATGATGAATTCTCAAAACCACATCCCCTCTCCTTTAAGAGAAGGGTGTGGCTGTATCCTCAAGGCAATTATGAAGCACTAAACGAGGCCCTTTCGAATGCTGATTGGAATTCTCTCTTTGATAATTTATGTCTTGATACTATCATTTCCAACTTCACGGACAAATTACTCGACACGGTATCTAAATATATCCCGAACAAAATTATTTTTTCGCGACCAGATCAGCCGAAAGGGTTCCACAACGAATTTTTCGCGACCAGATCAGCCGAAAGGGTTCCACAACGAAATCAGAGTACTAATAAGACAGAGAAAACGGTTATGTCGCATAGCAAAATGCACTGGTTATCCGAACGTCTGGGCCAAATATAAACGCAAAAGGGATGAAGTTGTATCGGCTATTAGGAAGGCCAAAGCATATCTGCTATTATCCATCTAAATAAAGTATACTCATCAAGCGTTGAGAAAGCAGAAATGTTCAACGAATACTTCAGTTCTATCTCAACAGTCGACGATTCGAAAGCCTCACTACCTGACTCCTCATTCCAACCTTCACAAGTCATTGATAGTATCACTCTACATTGTAGTGAAGTATATGGAGCAATGAAATTGATAAAGGTATCTAAGGCGCCTGGTCCTGATCTTTTAAGTTCACGTCTTCTTAAAGAATGTAAATTGGCCTTATGTGAGCCTCTTACAATCCTATTTAATGTTCTGTTGAACAACTCCTACTTTCCTATACTGTGGAAAAGAGCAAATGTCTCCCCAGTTTTGAAAAACAGCCCCCAAATTCGGTTTCTAATTATCGCCCGATATCACTGATCAGCTGCTTTGGTAAAATATTTGAAAAATGTGTTTTCAAACGCTTGTGGCAATTGCTGATAGATAACAATGTTCTCAGTCAATTCCAATCCGGCTTTGTAACCGGTGATTCAACTGTCCACCAGCTGACTGACATATATGACGAATTCAGTCGAGCTCTCGATGAAGGCAAAGAAGTCAGGGTGGTCTTCTGTGATGTCAGTAAGGCTTTCGACAAGGTATGGCACGATGGTCTTATTCACAATCTGATCAGAATTGGTGTGTCGGGTGAATTACTATTGTTCTTAAAATCATATCTTTCGGATAGATCGCAACGGGTTGTGATAGGATCGGATGCATCATCATGGAAACCCATTAATGCTGTTGTCCCACAAGGGTCGATACTTGGCCCTTTACTTTCCTGATTTATATTAATGACATAACCGAAGACTTACTAGGTAGCATACGCCTCTTTGCAGATGATACATCCTTATATTTAATTGTAGAGAATCCAGAACTAGCTTCGACTTTGATAAATCAAGACTTGGCCACAATAGAACATTGGGCCAAGACGTGGCTGGTTGAGTTTAATCCCCACAAAACAGAGAGTATGCTTTTACCACGCAAAACCAATCCCATTTCCCACCCACCTCTGTTCTTTGCGTCGGAGTTGTAGTAGGCTTAATTCTCATTTATGCGATAATCATCTGTCACCTACCCCTTCCTGTCAGTGCGGTATGTGCGAGACACCAGAGCACTTGTTCCTATATTGTCCAGGCTACACAAATATTCGTAATAGTACGATCAATCTACTCCCATTTACTACGGCAGCGTTCTGACGCCAGTTGATGTATTTTTTTTACCTGTGCTAAGTTGTTATAACAAGTTAACTAACTTGTTATAACAACTTAGTAACTTGTTATAACAACTTAGCTAACTTGTTATAACAACATAGCTTAACTTGTTATAACAACTTAGCTTAACTTGTTATAACAACTTAGCTAACTTGTTATAACAACTTAGCTATCTTGTTATAACAACTTAGTAACTTGTTATAACAACTTAGCTAACTTGTTATAACAACTTAGCTAAGTTGTTATAACAACATAGCTAACTTGTTATAACAACTTGGCTTAACTTGTTATAACAACTTAGCTAACTTGTTATAACAACTTAGCTAACTTGTTATAACAACTTAGCTAACTTGTTATAACAACTTAGTAACTTGTTATAACAACTTAGCTAACTTGTTATAACAACTTAGCTATCTTGTTATAACAACTTAGCTATCTTTTTAATCATTGCCCACTAGGTCAGTTTGTCCCTTCCTTGGGGCTGAGAGTAATTGGTCAAAATGCGTTTAACCCTTTACCTAAAGTAACGGCCAAAAACGTCCAGCACCGTACACAAAAATCGCTATTCCGTTTTTTTTATATTTACATTTTATGCTTCCAAAACATAGGTTATGACCCCCTCATTCGAATGAGCGCGTTGCGCTCATTCCAATGAGGGGTAACACCCTGTGTTTTGGATGCAAAAAATGAAAATTTTTAGTTACACGAGGGGGGGGGGAGGGGCTCAGTTGGTAGAGGTGCAGGCTGCAAGCCGAGAGGTCCTCGGTTCGAATCCCACCTGCGGCAACCGCGTTGTGTCCTTGGGCAAGACACTTCACCCCCATTGCTCGCGTGGGGGCACGGTGACGTGTACTAAGGCGTAGTGCACGTCGATGGTGCTCCTGTCTTCAACCAATGCTAACCCTGCTTGTGTGGAGTTGGTATGTTGGGGAGTTGACAGTTGCTCGCCGTTGCTCGGTGGTTCTCTTCGAATACTTTGGCTTCCTCCACCCGTAAAACTGTCACGGTCATGATTAACCATTGTGCAGAAATATGTGACCTTAAACACCAATAAATAAATTACCGGATATTTTGGTGTTGATGGGTGGCCTCAACCGCCCCAATCGGACCACATTTAGGGGCCCTACTAAGGCCCCAAAAAGGGCCAGTTACGAAATATCACCAAAGCAGGTTAAAATCACGGGACATTTTGGTGTTGATGGGTGGCCCCCGAGGAATAAAGAAGACTGACACCTCAACCACCCCAATCGGACCACATTTAGGGGCCCTACTAAGGCCCCAAAAAGGGTCTGTTACAAAATATCACCAAAGCAGGTTAAAATCACGTGATATTGTGATGTTGATAGGTGGCCCCCGAGAAATAAAGAAGATTGACACTTCAACCGCCCCAATCGGACCACATTTAGGGGCCCTACTAAGGCCCCAAAAAGGGCCAGTTACAAAATATCACCAAAGCAAGTTAAAATCACGGGATATTTTGGTGTTGATGGGTGGCCCCCGAGGAATAAAGAAGACTGACACCTCAACCGCCCCAATCGGACCACATTTAGGGGCCCTTCTAAGGCCCCAAAAAGGGCCAGTTACAAAATATCACCAAAGCAGGTTAAAATCACGGGATATTTTGGTGTGATGAGGTGAATTTTATCATACTTGCTAAACAGAGATGTGACTAATCAGTGTATGTAACATATGGATATGTTTGTTCACTATGAAGGGATTTAACAGAATTTGTTTGGAAAGAAACCATTTGTAATTTAAAGGAGTAAAGCTGTGTAAAGCTATTTTTTTAATTTATTTTCAGTTAGCGTTTCACCATACACACGCCGAGGTGATTATAAATATTGAAAGCAACACTCAAAGTAATGTTGAAATATAGTAGCTAGACGTCAAAATATTATCAAATTACCCACAGTATTTCCGGAAAAGAGTTCTATCCATGCCATTGGATACTAGTACCAGTTCTAGATTCATGTATGCTCTACGCCATGATTCTCACCCAAAGCTGTAGGAGCCATTAAAAATGGGACCTTGTGAGCTCACGCCATCAATCCCTATTTCTGAGCTCCCAGTGGAGGCTTGGGGGGGGGGGGGGGGGGGGGGCTAACGGCCCCTAAATCAAAAATCCAAACTGTCACTTATTGCTTTTATTTTAACCCTCACCTTCCCTCAGGCACATGAATCGATACCCGAGGAGCTTCAGAATTTGAAAAAAAATATCCGGGGAAGGGTCTCTAGACTAACAACAGTAGGACCGAAGACGCCAATCCCATGTTCGAAATCTGTCAGCGGCATATCGATCGTGCCCTCTTCCACATCCCCAATTTCGAAAATAGGAAAATGGATTATATATCTAGACCTCAGAATGGGGAAATTACCGGATATATTACCGAGAAAAGAGTTTTGTCCTTTCTTCAAATGCATGCCGAAATACATCCAAATAATAAAAAGTGACGGTTGCGTTTGTTTTGCTCAATAGCAATCCGACTTTTTTTATTTCTTTTCTATTATCTAACACACACATAATTTCAGGGACTCAGTCCGAAATGAGCTGTCTCTGAGCTGATAAATAGAGGTGGGCCATTTCTGAACAGGACATTCACTATTTGGAATTCCAATAACCCAACAGGATTGAGTAGGCAGGTGAGGGACTTAATAGTGAGCCGTTCAATGGAAGGGTTCAGTGGGCAAGTGCGGGTGTTACGATGTAAAGACATCGCGCGCCAGGACGGGCCGGGGTTATCAATTCCGGGAAAAGAGAGCGTAAAAAAATCACAAGAATTGTAACCAGGCTTGTCAACCGGTACCAGTAACGACACCGGTACCACAGAAACGGGGCCGTTTTTGCGGTACCGGTTCTGAAGCCAAGTACCGGCGGTACTCGGTACTCGAGTCAGTCACACCTCGGACTGTATATAAAATTTCAGAGCAACACTCAAACATGGTCCCTCCTGGACCCCATGTTTTGTAGCAAATCGAGAGACCACGTTCAGTGTTCTCTAAGTACTGGATAGCTGTCTTTTTCAAGTCTCCAATGCGCGTGTGTCTAATTATAAAATCTGTTATTTAGAACGTCGAAGGCATCTACCTAAGATCGTCACTGAAGGTGCCGAGTCGACGCAGAGAGCAGGTTTAAAGTTCGAAGTTTCGTCCACCCATAAGTTTATACTCGAAGTGACGCGATGTCCCACGAATATTCGAATCTTAAGAACTCGGTTCACATAACCGATTTATTTGTTAGGAATATATTCCATAGCATACATTGTTTCATTGTCATTTAATGACCGTTTTATGTGTTGTTAAAGGTACAGACACCGGTACCGGTACTGCGGTCTGGCCCAGTACCGTCTGGGTTCCGATAAACCAAGTACCGGCGGAACTTTGACAAGCCTGATTGTAACCGAAATTGTGGTAAATGATTCTGGTTTTTGTGTGGCATACAGGATAAAGAGAAACCAAAATTTGAGGAGTACCTGGATGGCACCTTTTTGAGGGGAAGGGGAAGGGGTCGAAGTTTTAAATCCTAAACAATTCATTAGTTATTCATTCCAATCGTCCATTATACACATTATTGTGTGTCATATACAATATGTTAAGTGGGCGACTGGAATTAACAACTAGTAGAGCTTTCTTCCCACGGCTGTGAGTCAGGAGACCCTTTCCCGGATTTTTTGTTTTAAATTCAGAAGCTCTGGGATCCATTCTGGTGCCTCCGGAGCGGAGATAAGGGTTAAAAACTCTAAATAACAGTTTGAATTTTTTTTTGGGGGGGGGGGAGGAGGGGGCAGGCCCGGTCCACCACAGGGAGCCCACACATAGAGATTGATGAAGTGGGCGCGCAGGGCCCCAGTCTTAATGGTTCTGAGGCTTTGGGTGGGTATCAAGGGGTAGGGCATGCAGAAATCTGGTACTAGTACTGGTATCCACTAATATAAATAGTACTCTTTTCCAATAATATTGCCGATGATTTTCCCATTCTCGCGCCTTAATACTATATAATGATTAATAAATCGTATGTTGGTTTTAATATTTATTATCACCTCGGCATGTGTTTGATGAAACGGTAACTGAAAATAAATTATGAACCCCCTTTTTTAAAAAGGGCTTTTACACAACTTTATTTTTATTTCTTCAAATTATAAATGTTTTCTTTCCTCAAAACGTTCTGCTAAATCCCTTCATTGTTAACAAACAGATCCATATTTCACGCACACGAATTAGCTACACCTCTATTTGACAAGTACGTATGACAAAATTCACCCGCCGTGCACCTCGGCTAAATCGTTTTTGTGACATAAATAGTGTGTTGATTGCCACACCGTAGTATGTTTCCAGGGATTCCTAATCTGTTTTTACAGATTACTAATCTGTTTTTACAGATTAACTAATCTGTATTTATAGATTAGTAATCTGTTTAAACAGATTAAATAATCTGTTTAAACAGATTAAATAATCTGTATTTACAGATTACTAATCTATTTAAACAGAATACTAATCTGTATTTACAGATTACTAATCTGTTCAAACAGATTACTAATCTGTAAAAAACAGATGAACTAATCTGTATTTACAGATTAGTAATATGTTTAAACAGATTAACTAATCTGTGTTTACAGATTAGTAATCTGTTTAAACAGATTAACTAATCTGTATTTACAGATTACTTAGTTAATCTGTAAAACAGATTGGTAATCTGTTTAAACAGATTACTAATCTGTAAATACAGATTAGTTAATCTGTAAAAAAAGATTAGTAATCTGTTTAAACAGATTAGTAATTTGTAAAAACAGATTAGTTAATCTGTAAAAATGGATTAGTACTCTGTTTAAACAGATTAGTAATCTATAAAAACAGATTAGTAATCTATTTAAACAGATAATCTTTAAAAACAGATTAGGAATCCATGGAAATATACTACGGTGTGGCGGCTCTACGCTGCCGTAAATTTCGCTTGAAGACAGCCTTCAATAAAATAAACATTGCTTCACCTTCATTTATACACATTTCAGTGCGTAAGTTTTATTAAATTGCCACTTTTCACACGTTCGGGGCTACTTTTAGTACTTTAAAACGTAGTTTTATACACTCACCGGAAACATTACCGGATACCGGACTTTTTACCGGCAAAAAATATATCCGAGTTGGGATAAAATTTATTCTTCAGTTGCACCTGGATGTGATTCGTACGCCAAACTGAAAACAAAAGCGTGTGCTCTTATTACCTGCATGTTTTTACTGAATTACCCGGTCGCAGCTATTTGTTTCGGCCACTTGAGCGAATTAGATGATGGGTTGCACATCGATAGAGGGGCAATGGCATTTACACGTGAATGTTGCATGAACACTGGTCGCTATGCCTAATATTTTGAACTATTCCATTCAGCTTTGGAAGCACAAATACACATAATACACACGGTTATCCAAGAGCTGTAATTGCTCTTAGATAATTGATCATACATGCACTGGAATTTAATGTATTCTTCTGCTTCAAATTGTTTTACTTTGGATTCTCTGCTTCCATTTGCACATAATTTTTACAGAACTCATTTATCCAATATTTGTTCTTTGTTTATGTGCTTATAAACTTAATATGCAAACTCTTTGATTGTTGGTTTATCATTCATTGTTTTCATGTTTTACTGGGCTTTTATGACACTTTAATGGACCAAGCCATGTCATATCGGGTAGTATTACGGTGGATTATGCGCCACAGAAGCTGGAGAGAACCACCGAGCAGCGGCGAACCAATACCAAGCACTCCAGCCTACTAACCCGACAGAAACAGGGTTAGCTACGGTTGAGTGCAGGTGCAAAAACAGACCTGTACACTTTAGCACACAAAACCACCATGTCTGTACATGGGCATTTGGAATAAATTGTCTTACCCAAGAAATCTCGAGTATAATGAATCTATAAAATTAAAAATAAAAATAATTGACAATGGTCCAGAGAGCATATGTATGGAGCCGATGAGGTGACATATGTTTTTAAAATCCATACGCACGAATTAATAATCTGTGCACACGAAATATTAATCAGAGCGAACAAATGAATAATCCAAGTACGCAAACTAATAATTCATGCGCACAGATTAATAATCCGTGCATGAAGTAATGATCAAGGCAAACGAATTAATAATCCGTGCGTTTGAATTAATAATCCGTACGTTTGAATTAATAATCCGTGTGCGTAAATTAATAATCCACGCACACGAAAAGATAATCCATGCCAACAAAATAATAATCAATGCGAACGAATTAATAAAATCATTCACGTGAATTGTAATCTGTGCACACGAAATAATATTCCGTGCACACAAATTAATAAGCTGTGCAAGTGGATTATTGATCAGTAGTATGTCACGTACCTTTCGAGCAAGATCTGGTGGACCGCGCGGTGTACCCCGGAAGTGACGTTTTGGTTACCCGCGTGAGCGGCTATGTTGTGATTTCATTCTCATGGTGACGCGTGGTGTCACTGCACATGTGCAGCGCGTGTTGTTATGATAATACGCGTTTCCGTCGTCCATTTTGTATATAGGGAACCGCCATCTTGTTTCTATGGTAGCACGTGGTCGCTAGATGACCCAGAGGCATCTAATAAGATGAGGGTATGTTTGGAGGGTACGTTCGATTCAATGGGAGTACAACGAATTACTCAAATGAACCCGAGAACGTCTGCTGTTCACGCGAAATAACCGAAACGGACCCGAATTCTCTTAGAATATTGACCCTAATAGTACCACGTAGTGGTATAAGATCTATAAGAGATGTGCTCCTTATCTAGCTCGAATTCCATCAGTATCCTCGTTTACAACTACATATTTTATAACATATCTGTTCTACTTGACGTCTATCTACTCTAGTATACTAATTATCCCTGAGTGCCTTTTCTACCCATGATATGATATGGCATTGTCCGTGCATTCGTGGCTCTCCCTTACCTTAGTAGATTATTTGGCTTGTTCTACCCGTGCTATGACTATTATCTGCACTAGTCTACCATTATCTGGCTTACCAGTAGACCTTGACATAGCTGCAGTTGATACTTTCCCGACGGGCCATCTGCGCCCCGTTTTCTTCGTGTGAGGCCATGAGGACTATGAGGACGCCAAAGGCTAGTCCTATTCCATAATGGGGTACCAGTAATGGTTTGCCCATGGGGTGGGGGTCCCCAAATACCGAGATGAGGCCATAGGACCATGATGGCTATGAGGTCTTCATAGCCCTCATGGCCTCCTACGATGAAAAAGGGTACCCAAATACCGCGATGAGGATAAGAGTAATGGCATTTCCTTATTGCACTCATAACCCTCATGGCCTCATACGATGAAAGGGAATTCTGATTCTGAAAGCCATCCAGATACAAGAAAGGGATTCCAAAATTGGAATTCTGTGGACCGTGGCGACCAAATACCGAGACGAGGATGAGAGCAATGGCATTTCCTTGTGGCCCTCATAGCCCTTATGGCCTCATTCGGTGAAAAGGGGATTTTGAAGGCCATCCAGATACTAGAAAGGGATTCAAAAATTGGGATTCTGTGGACTGTGGGGACAAATGTGGATATGAGGATGAGAGTAATGTCATTTCCTTATGGCCCTCATAGTCCTCATACGGTGAAAAGGGGATTCTGAAGGCCATCCAGATACTAGAAAGGGATTCCAAAATTGGGATTCTGTGGACCGTGGTGACAAAAGACCGAGATGAGGATGAGAGTAATGACATTTCCTTATGGCCCTCATAGCCCCCAAGACCTCATAAGAAGAAAACGGGGCACCGATTGCCCGTCGGGAAAGTGTCACCTGTAGCTATGTCTGGGTCTACTGGTAAGCCCAACAAATAGTGTAGATAATAGTCATATCACGGGTAGAACAAGCCAAATAATCTACTAAGGTAAGAGAGAGCAATGAATACATGGACAATGCCATCATATCATGGGTAGAACAAGCATAAGAATCGACAGGGACAGTCAGGGATAATCAGTAGACTAGAGTAGATAGAAGTCAGGTAGAACAGATAAGGTATAAAATATGTACTACTGAACGAGGATTCTTATGGAATTCGAGCTAGATAAGGAACACACCTTTTATGGATCTTATAACACTACGTGGTGCTATTAGGTCAATATTCTAAAATAATTCTGGTCCATTTTGGTGATTTCCAGTGAAAATAAGTCGTTCACGGGATCATCTGAGTAACTCGTTGTACTTCCATCGCATCGAACATACCCTCCAAACATACCCCCGTCTTATTAGATACCTTTGGGTTACCTAGCAGCCGCGTGCTACTATACAAACCAAGATGGCGGCGCCCTGTATACAAAATGGACGACTGAAACGCGTATTACCATAACAACACGGGCTGCGCATGCGCAGTGATACAACGTTTGACCATGGGGATGACATCACAACATGGCCGGCCAAGCGCGTTACCATGACAACACAAACTGGCGGCACCCAGTCACGTGACTATGACGTCATTTCCGGGGTCCACCGCGGGGTTCACCAGATCTTGCTCGAAAGAAACGAGCACCACTCCTTTGATCCATGCACATGAATAATAATCCGTGCGCATGAAATGAAAGATATAAAAACTATGGTATAGGTTATTAAGTCAAAATGGCATCCATCCTGTGACCTTGGTATACTGGCATCCCACCATCTTAACGCTGAAATAGCAAATCTTAGGTCTACTTGTTCTTGTTTGAACCTAAGTTATCTAGGACCCTTCCGCCCTGGGTCGCCACCGCCTCCTCATATCTTCAAAAAAGGAAGGTCAGGAGGGGTAACCTAACGATCCGAGGTCCGTCCTTGTTAGGCATGCTTCCCGTTTTTTAACGTGCGATAGGCGAGTTAGGACGAAGTGAAGTCTGCGTAAGGCCTCACATCGCTGCACTCTGGGCCTGTGGCAGTAAGTAGGTGTATGTAAGCGTGGCGGGAGAGGGGGGGGGGGGATCTCTTGTTGAGACGTGGGGGGCGCAAACATAATGTCAGCGAAGATATACAATTCAGATGTCTAAAAGGGCCTATAAAGCAGCCATCGAAAAGTACTTCACAATGCCGGGGGAATTTGGGATAGCACGTCACCTAAGGTTGACTGGGATGGCAACATATGCCTGTGCTTGTCCGCTACATGTCTAATCTTTGCGGTATTATATATATTTTTGGTAGGCCCTGGGAAGGTTGGGATCAGTGGCGGGGGCATGCGAAAATGCACACAGCTCGCCCCCAAATATATTTACATTGCACCCCCCCCCCCCTTCATAATAAATACAAACTGCCACATATGATTTCGATCCCCCCCCCCCCCCCCCACCTTCCATTTGGAGACTTCAAAACTATTGATATAGCTTCGAAATTTGAGACTATTTCAGAGAGACTCAGGCTCTTACCGTCAAGTTACCGATGACCTCGCCATCCTCCATTAGGCTCCAGAATCGCTCTCAAAGCTTCACAGTTAAAACTGAAAAATTTACCAAGGAAGGATAACCGGCCCCCCATCAATGGCCTTACCACCTCTAAGGAGGCTTCAGAGTCGCTTATAGAGCTCCAAAAATTTATAATTCGGGGAGAGGTCCCGAATCCGGTGGCGGCGCCGCAGGACGTCATGAAGGGGCATTTGCCCCCGACGACAGTCTCTCTCTCTCTCTCTCTCTCTCTCTCTCTCTCTCTCTCTCTCTCTCTACATACAAAATCAGCTGATCAACATAAATCCACTGGAATTTTGCAAGTTCGGATGCAGATACTTATGAGACATGTACGTTTATAAACCTTGTCTCTAAAATGTGGGTCATCCAAAAATGTGGCGATCTACCCTAAAAGCCACCAGAAAACTTGATTCAAATGCACAGTGATTTTGTTTTGTCTGGGGGGCGACTCCCCGCCCTCCACTCCCGGGGACGGCATGTCGGCTTCTCCTCTCAGGATACCCCTCCATACGGAGCATGTCCCCTATTTGCAGTCTCCACCACCCATCCCCCCCCCCCCCCCCGCATATACCACCGCCAGGTCACACAAATGGGAGAGGTTGATTCACCTGACTACACCCTTCCCTTCCTGTCTGCGGTCTTTGAAAAATACACGCGTCATATCGCTCCCCCCCCCCCCCTCCATTGGAATTCTCCCCTATAAAGGATTCTGGTTCCGCCACTGAACAGGATTCCCATGCATGTAAGTATATATAGCAGGTCCGTCTTTTGGGACATCGGGGGTGGGGGTCCTGATACCTTATGTTTTAATCCGTGCGCACAAAATAATAATCCGAGCACACGAGTTAATAATCCGCGAAGGCGAATTGATAATCGGTACATACAAAATAATAATCCGGGCACAGGGATTATTATTTCGTGTGCACGGATTATTATTTCGTGTGCGCGTGTTATCATTTCGCCGCACGTTATATTTATTCTGAGTAGTATGAAATGTGCCAAATGAGCCCCATCTGGGGGGGGGGGGGGGGGGGAGGGGGGTAACATACCGCAGAAGTGACAGCATACCGCGGGGTATTGTGGGTGTCACGTGGGTTGTCATAGAAGCGGAGGGGAGCGGGCATGTTGTGACCTCATCCCGATAGTGATACGTGGTTTTAGTGAGCATGCACATTGGAGACTACCATCTTGGTTTCTATGTTAGCTTGTTGTTGCCATTTGCCCCAATGGCCTCTAAACAGACGGGGTCTGTCCTAAGGGTGTGTTCGATTCAACGGGA
This sequence comes from Pictodentalium vernedei, assembly GCA_031216915.1. Classification (NCBI taxonomy): domain Eukaryota; kingdom Metazoa; phylum Mollusca; class Scaphopoda; order Dentaliida; family Dentaliidae; genus Pictodentalium; species Pictodentalium vernedei. The sequence goes on along the minus strand of CM062293.1, from coordinate 78,501,164 downwards.
GTCTTGCGAATTACCAAAATAAGCTCGACAGTTACCCCAAATCACCGTTACCGAAACAGAGTCGCGCGAAGTGTTATATGACCCATAAGGGGTATTTTCGATTGATGAGGTATGTACTCCGGTAGAACAAAAGAGCCCCATACTTGGAGTAAGATCGATGTTTTGTTACTATAATTAACTTTTGTGGCATGTTCTGACTACTCTCTGACCCAGGTATTCAACTGCAGGAGTTAGTACGCATGGCATAGCAGACGTGCATCAGTCAGGTCCTTGGGCCAGTTATGGCTACATGAAGAATAAGCAAGTAGAAGGGAATGGGTGGTGGTAGAGTGCATAGTAAGTAGACAACAGAAAGGGGAAGTGGGAGGGAATGGGTAGTGTTAGCATGAATGGCGTAGCAATCAGACATCAGGTAGGCCCTCGGGCATGTCAGGGCTTAGGAAGAATAGGGAAGTTGGGGGAAAGGGTAGTGCTGGCATGCAAGACGTAGCAAGCAGATACCAACAGGCACGTTGGTATGCCAGATTTTAGAAAGAATAGGAAAGTGGGAGGGAAATGGATGGTATTGCTATGCTTGGAGAAGGCAGCAAACATCAGGCAGGGCCTTGGGCATGCTAAGACTTAGAGATAGGAAGGAAAGGAAGTAAGGATAAGGTGAGTAAATTGTGAAGTGGAAGTTGCGCCCCGGTTTGGGATATTTACGGACCATGTTACATAGAGATACACTTGTGGAATCTCTTTCTGTTACTTGGCTGGCCTTCAGGATGCCCTTTTCATTATATGAAAAGCCGACTGCAATGAGGGACAACTTGCCATTCCACATATCCTCAGGGTCATAAGGGCCACGAGAAAATTCTTAGTGAGCCATAATTCGTCATTCCTCATGTTCTCATATTTTGGGATGACGTTCCATGGAATCTTCTCTATTCTTCTCGTGTCGCACACCAACATCAAAATATCTGGCGATGTTTGTCACCTTAGGTAATATTTTGTAACTGGCCCCTTTGGGGGCCTAAGGAGGTCCCTAAATGTGGTCCGATTGGGACGGTTGAGGTGTCAATCTTCTTTATTCCTCGGGGGCCACCCATCAACACCAAAATATCCCGTGATTTTAACCTACTTTGGTGATATTTTGTAACTGGCCCTTTTGGGGGCCTTACCAGAGCCCCTAAATGTGGTCCGATTGGGGTGGTTGAGGTGTCAATCTTCTTTATTCCCCGGGGGCCACCCATCAACACCAAAATATTCCGTGATTTTAACTTGCTTTGGTGATATTTTGTAACTGGCCCTTTTTGGGGCCTTAGTAGAGCCCCTAAATGTTGTCCGATTGGGGCGGTTGAGATGTCAATCTTCTCTATTCCTCGGAGGCCACCCATCAACACCAAAATACCCCGTGATTTTAACCTGCTTTGGTGATATTTTGTAACTGGCACTTTTGAGGCCTTAGTAGGTCCCCTAAATATGGTCCGATTGGGGTGGTTGAGGTGTCAATCTTCTTTATTCCTCGGGGGCCACCCATTAACAACAAAATATCCCGTTATTTTAACTTGCTTTGGTGATATTTTGTAACTGGCCCTTTTGGGGCCTTAGTAGGGCCCTAAATGTGGTCCGATTGGGGCGGTTGAGGTGTCAATCTTCTTTATTCCTCGGGGGCCACCCATCAACATCAAAATATCCCGTGCTTTTAACCTGCTTTGGTGATATTTTGTAACTGGCCCTTTTGGGGGCCTTAGTAGGGCCCCTAAATATGGTCCGATTGGAGCGGTTGAGGTGTCAATCTTCTTTATTCCTCGGGGGCCACCCTTCAACACCAAAATATCCCGTGATTTTAACCTGCTTTGGTGATATTTTGTAACTGGCCTTTTGGGGGGGCCTTAGTAGGGCCCCTAAATGTGGTCCGATTGGGGCGGTTGAGGTGTCAATCTTCTTTATTCCTCGGGGGCCACCCATCAACACCAAAATATCCCGTGATTTTAACTTGCTTTGGTGATATTTTGTAACTGGCCCTTTTGGGGGCCTTAGTAGGGCCCTAAATGTGGTCCGCTTGGGGCGGTTGAGGTTTCAATCTTCTTTATTCCTCGGGGGCCACCCATCAACACCAAAATATCCCGTGATTTTAACCTGCTTTGGTGATATTTTGTAACTGGCCCTTTTTGGGGCCTTAGTAGGGCCCCTATATGTGGTCCGATTGGGGCGGTTGAGGTGTCAATCTTCTTTATTCCTCGGGGCCACCCATCAACACCAAAATATCCGGTAATTTTTTCGAATTTTGAATGTCGAATAAGGAAACGGGAATAAGTAACTAAATTCACAGTACTATTTAAGTACTGTGAATTTATATTGGTAATGTTTTAATAAGGTGTACCCATCTTTAAATAAAAGTTTGATTAGTTTTTTCTAAAAAGGCCTTGTTGGCAAAATAATTAAAGGTCAAGTCGCACAGTTTGCTACACGTGAGTAGGCCGTCGTTGCCCCCTCTAACAGGGGCGGATCCAGGATTTCTGAAAAGGGGCGTGTCTTAGTCTGAAACTGAGCCATGAAACAACAGGGTGCGTGATAATCTCGAGATCGATTCTCCCATCTCTAAAGGCAGAGGGGGGGGGGGGGCTCTCCTGGGAAAAGATAAATAAATACTGGACTCTGAAGTGACTTTTAATCCAGTACCCAGGACAGCAGCCAAAAATGTCCAGAAATGTATTTTATAAAAGTTTTTTAGTAGGACAACGTAAATGTGGATATCGTTGGAACCGGCTGAATAAGCCGGTTCCAAGTATGCCCATATTTACATTGTTTCAGTAAGATATAGTAAGGGCTATTTCTCAAAACGTTAAAAAAACTGCTTGTGTAAAGGTGTGTGTTGTTTTCGACCCATTAGGAGTGCGCTCCGACATGTCTCGGGGAAAAATAGAGGGGGCGCGCACCGGATGCGCTCCGTCTAAACCCGCTACTGTCTAAGACAAAATATTTTTTCACGATTCTTCCATTTTTACGTTATACAAGAGGTGATACAGTATGCCTTCAAAATGAGCTGCGTTTTCAGGATCAAGTGGGTAGGTCCTGCTTAGAGAAGACCAGCAACAGAAAACAAAAAAGAAATGTTTGGTATTTCACACTCACTGCATAATTTTGACGACGCAAAACGGTTGGCTTTCCCGTGACTGAGTGATCACGTAGCCTGGCCCACCCTTGGAATGTAGGCTGACCACTATGTGCATGAGAAATTAGGCTTTGTTTGTTTTTCACATTCACTACGCATATTGTTTGGTCAGCCATCACAGGACTATTTTCAAGCGTTAAGTTCCCCAATGAAGTAGCCTTTTTGTGCCGAAATATATGATCTTAAACACCAATAAATAAATAAATAAATAAATAAATAAATAAATAAATAAATAAGAAGGCGTACCCAAGCACAATGAACTTGCAATCAAAACGTTGTGAGTTTGATGCCTGGTCGGGGCAAATTGCGTTGTGTCACCCAGAACCCCCGATATCCATATTTAAAGGGCGTTATTGAAAAAGCTCGAAGATATTTCAGAATTTGTGAGCCTTATTTAAGTTAGTTTTTTTTAAAAAGTTTTTGTCATTTTGTTGGATAGAGTGCTTCTAATGTAGCTCCGTCCGTGGGACACATTAACCCATAACCTAACGCTAGTAGCAGACGATATTCGTGAAAAAAATTCTCGTGTAACTCTAAAAATTTTCATTTTTTCCATCCAAAACACAGGGTATGATCCCTCATTGGAATGAGTGCAACGGGCTCGTTCGAATGAGGGGTCATAACCATTGTTTTGGAAGCATAAAATGTAAATATAAAAAAGACTGAATAGCGATTTTTGTGTACAGTGTTGGCCGTTTATGGCTGTTACGTTAGGTAAAGGGTTAAACGCATTTTGACCAATTACTATCAGCCCCAAGGAAGGGACAAACTGACCTAGGGGGCAATGATTAAAAAGATAGCTAAGTTGTTATAACAAGATAGCTAAGTTGTTATAACAAGATAGCTAAGTTGTTATAACAAGTTAGCTAAGTTGTTATAACAAGTTAAGCTAAGTTGTTATAACAAGTTAGCTATGTTGTTATAACAACTTAGCTAAGTTGTTATAACAAGTTAGCTAAGTTGTTATAACAAGTTACTAAGTTGTTATAACAAGATAGCTAAGTTGTTATAACAAGTTAGCCAAGTTGTTATAACAAGTTAAGCTAAGTTGTTATAACAAGTTAAGCTATGTTGTTATAACAAGTTACTAAGTTGTTATAACAAGTTAGCTAAGTTGTTATAACAAGTTACTAAGTTGTTATAACAAGTTAGTTAACTTGTTATAACAACTTAGCACAGGTAAAAAAAATACATCAACTGGCGTCAGAACGCTGCCGTAATTTACTATAGACGTATCGACACTTCTTTTTGGATCCGAATTCTTGAATAATCAGGAGACTCGTCTTGTTTTGAAGTGGTGCATGACTTCAATTTATTAAATGGGCGTTTCCATTGACTGCTGGGGATTCTATTAACACGTACGGTTACTACTATAGGGTGAATTTACCCCCATTCTCTCCAACGATCTTACTTCGGTCTCCATTTTATTCGCGTTAAGTGCTGTCTCACTTCTAATTAAAGGTGCATATGCTGCTTACTTACAAGTGTGTCTTCAACTATTCTGTCTTCAAATTGGCTTCCCTTGTTCTCCTTTGCTCCTCTTCTTTTTACTCACTTTCCATCTACTTCTTCGTTCGTATGCAAGGTTTCAACAATATCATATATCGTCGTCTGGTGGTTGGACTTCCCATGCTTATCCTTCTATGACTAGAGCTACCAACAACTGTCTCCCCAGTTATGTGCCGAGGCTGGGCATCGGGTCTTTGCACTCGCAGTTTCCCATGTGTGTTGAGTACAGTGTTATAAAGTTAAGTATGAATGATCTGCTCCCAGGTCTACATTCACATGAAATCTATACAGCCATCACTGTGTGTGTATTGACGCGATGAATCGACTTAACCCTTTACCCAACGTAACGGCCAAAACCGGCCAGCGCTATTCTCAAAAATGACCAATTAATTTTTATTATTTTTTCATTTTTTTTTTTGTCTCCAAAACATAGGTTATGACCCCTCATTGGAACGAGCTCGTCGAGCTCGTTCCAATGAGGGGTCATAACCTATGTTTTGGAGACAAAAAATGAAAAAAATTAGTTATTCAATCATTTTTTGGCAAGTGTCGTCTGCTTTTCATGTTAGGTAAAGGGTTAACGCCAGGCTGCTAATCATCTTGCTAATCATCTTACTGACCGACCAGAGGCGATATATGAGTACATCTACTATTTTATACCACCTTACTGAGAAAATTTAAAAATCACTCAGGGAGATGACTCGCATTAGCTCTTAGCTTCCTGTCAAATCCCTTCTTCAGTTAGCAATTTGTTTAGTGTTAAATATAAGTTATATATATGCGGTGGCTTGTGCAGTTACTCTTTGATGTTCAGTTTTGTAATGTATAGCATTTTCTTTGAATAAATATTATTTTAACTAAATGATCACCACTCGTTGCGAAGTGATGTTAACCGATCGCCAAAGGCTCGCATTTAACACCACTTAACCACTCGTGGTGAACATTTGGTACACCAAGCAACTATATGTATATTCTATATTTAAACATACAAAACGTCTGAGACCTACCAAACATATAGTTTAGGTGCCAAAAGTTGGTGCCAAACCTTGTATTTTTAGTGTATTGTTAGTGCAATTGGCACCATTGGCATCCAACAGTTTGAACAATGCTCGTCCTGCTTCTTTGAGACTTGTTAGTTTGTGTTTCTCTGTTGCATGCAGAAGCAGTTAGGGAATAACATAACCGATTAACCATTTGCTATTACCCCCCTCTTGATAAGTTATCTCCGCCCACATGTAATGTATATGGAGATTTTATACCTGGATGTCGGTTTTTAAAAACCGAGCCGCAGGTACATCAGTCATAATATACAATAACCCTTCCTCAATGCATGTTACAAAAGGCAAGTCGATATGCTGTTTAATTTCGGCTGTGCATAATTTCACTTGACATGCTCAAGAATAATGCTTACACGAAACTCGATGTTGTATGTATAGTTTGTACAGTTCTTACCAAAGGACAAAACAATTTCTTGTCATCTGCACATTCGTCATGACCAATTTCAGGTATGTATCTAATTGTCTGTTTGTCTACTATTAACATATGTGATTCTAATTGATATATTGTGACTAATCTACTCGTGTAAGATGAAACATTTGTGGTTACATTTTTCAATGGTAGAGGTAACGCTTCTACTCGAAATATCTCAAACTGAAAATTTGTGTTTACCAATGGTATTTTCTTACTAGTATTACTAATTTATCTCGTGTGAAGACTGTTCCTGTCATCAACAAAAGATAGTATTGCCATAACTCTTTCTACAAATCTTAGGGCAGTTGTGTAAGCTTTCCTTGCAAACTGTGTAATACAGTTGTCATCATGATCGAGTTAACTATGTCCATTTGTTCATGCACATCACACATATATGTTTCAGCTGTCATAATAATCATCACTCTTATCTATGTTAAAACTTTCTCTAACTGGTGATACAGCTGCGTAAAATGTTCTATCAAGGAGAGGAGATTTTCTACATCCTGTAGCTGTCTTTCAACTTGCTCACAAAAATCAGCTACCAGGTTCAACAAATTCAACATAAATTCCCTATTTTCTTGTTCGGCTGAATAATTTATTCATGGTTAAACTCTGCTTCTGCACATGGTGCATTATCTCTTGATTTCTGGATAATCGGTCCAGGTTTCTCATAAAACCCTCTAAATCTGATTCGGTGACAGTGCCAAAAAGAAAATTTAACCCTTCTCCAATAAAATTGAATAGTCCATGCTTATTTCGCGACGAAGAAGGGGTGTGTCCTGTTGTTTAGGTCCTATTTTACTCATGCATAGTGATCATTAATGAACCTTATCGTTTGCTATGTATCCATTATCATCGATTTTAATGCAACATTAAGGATTAAGGGTGTCATTCGCACTGCCATATATTTCACACACTCGCTTGGTTTTGCCCTATCACAAATTTGGAACAAGTAGCTCTGGTGAAAAGGCATTCCAAACAAATTATTTTAAACTACACCAGGTCTGTCGGAATGGTAGATCAGGCAAAGATGCCCTCTCAGGCCGGTGCTTATATATGGAATGAATGGGGATGGTTATTTGATGTTTATCAGCCTGCTCCCATAAAGAGATCTCAAATCTTGCCTATCACTTAACACGTACTGGTTCACGCACACATTATTCATGAGTGATTTTTATTATGGGCATGTTTAGGGAATAATTGACAATTGAGAGTGCATGTTGACAAGTTTGTTGATCTTCAGCAAAGTGAGTGTGTGATAAAATAAAAATAACGTCATTTTTGCTTCGGAGTGAATTTTATTTTAATAAAATAAAACCACTCACCTCATTTTGACATATCAAGACATGCAACAATCCATTTCTTGAGCATTAGATGGAAAAGAAAACCGACACCGTCTTCCGGGTAATGAAAACACATAGCTACTCACCTAATTTCGTTTCAAATTCCCCTGCGAACCGGCGGACTTTTGAAGTTTTCGAAATTGGGTGAGTGGGTTTGAACACGGAGAGGGCAGCTTGTTTCAGACACCGCAAAGTCTTTTTTTTTGAAAAATGATAAAATATTCGGTATTCAGTCATACCGCGATATTTTTAAAGTACCGAAACTCGGTATCGAAAATTGAATACCGTGAAGGCCTATGTAAGCGTCTGCCATCTTGGTGCTTGAAACACCCTTTATCCAGGAAAACCAGACAGGTGACACCACCAGTCAATTCTCCATGTCCCCCACAGTGTTGCCAGTTCGAGAATGTTGGTTAAAGTGGTTGGGCATAAAAGTAGTTACAAGTGGTCACGTCAGCTGGCCGATGTCAGCTTACTGAAATGTTCAAATAGCTCATCAAATATAACAATTATACAATGCAAGCAATGAGAATGTACCTAATATCTATAAACAATCTATGATCATTTGCAGTGGAACTTATCAACATAAGGTTTTGACAGCAAATGTTTACAGTTATTACTGCATTGTCTCTCTAAGGAATTTAAACAATGACATATTTGTGGATTTAGTCAATAAGAAAGTATCATACTCTTGTACTTCATAAATCCCTCAGTTAGTTACCTGAACCCACAAGTAGGCTGAATTTTGCTACAAAACCAGGCCAATGCACACTGCCAGCTGCATGCGGGGGCCAGGGGAGAATGGGGGTGGAAAGTAACCCTGGGGCCTAGAACTTTAGGGCCCAGGAGTGAGTCCAGGATTCTTGGGTCAGACACAGGCCCCTCAAAGTTCTGATTCCCGTGCCAAGCCCCACTCCCGATTCCCAAATGAGAGCCAGCAAGATAAGGTGCCCGTCGTATTGGCATACTAGGTATGACTCATGTGAAGAAGGAATGGGAGTGCCCTGTGGAGATGCCCAATCTGTTAATAGACTGTCATCTATATACATATACACCAGACTCGGTGTTATCACTTCAATAATTGTGCAATCAAAAGGTATAACTCAAGGTCACTAGATACTGATTGATGAACTTGCAAAATTTTCGGTCATGTTGACGACCATAACAAAACATGATTTTTCATCTCAAAAGCCGTCAAAAGTCTCCATTTAGTAACTGATTTCAAAATATCCCCCCCCCCCCCCCCCCTCTCCCTCATCATCACTGGTGCCTTCAGCTTCTGCATCAGTATCCCGACACTCTTGAATGCGGGCCAGTCACAGAATTAACCCTAAGGCTTGAATTTCCTCTACCCAGCCCTGGATGCACAGAAGTCCAGCAGTTCTAATCATGCTGCAAAAGTCGATGTGAAAACAAAGGGACAAAACTCCCAAGAATTGGGCAATACATTTGGAAGCGTTATAAAAAGAGAGCAAAGAAAAACGAAAAAAAAAATACCTAAAACAAATTAAAAATATAACAGAAAGAAATGCTGGGGAAGATCCACGCACCATACAATATTATACACAACAATTCACTTACGCAGGGCAGAAAATGTGAAATATTATTTACGTTATGTTTTGCAGAAAGTAACAAATAAAAAATGAAGAGAAATATTCTGTATGGCGCTGCTGGTATTCTTGGCGCGAGTGTGGTGAGCTGGAAGACGTTTTTTCCATGGATTGGGCATGATATTTACGCAGCCAGAATAATTAGGTCTGCCCAAAGAGAAATAGAATTATTACTCGAAAGTGGAGATTATTTGGTGGATATGTTTGAAAATTATGCCTCGAAGAATCCAAACAAAGTAATGCTCATTTATGAAGACACTGCGTACACCTTTGGATTCGTAAATGCCCGGGCTAACCGCGTGGCCAACGTGGTGAAATCGTGGAATGTTGAACTTGGCGAGACTGTCGCCATGATGATTTATAATGAGCCAGCATTTGTTTGGACTTTACTTGGTGAGTCTTTTAGACATAACCTTTAACATATTAGACTGTGTTTGCCGATTTTTAAGCGTGATTTGTGCACCACCGACGTCCAGTACGTCTTGGTACACAGCGCCACCGTGTCCCGACATGGGCAATCGGGATGGAGAGCCTTGACCAAGGACACAACGCAATTACCCCGGCGGGGATCGAACCGAAGTCCTTTTGGTTTGAAATCCAGTGTAGTAACCACTGAGCCACCGCACCCCCTTGTTATAGTTATAGAAAAAATGAGTAAAACTCCTTATATCGTGCCGTGATCACAAAACCGGGCAAAGATTTTCGACCATACCGCGATCTGATCGAAATTATCTGTAGGCCATCCTCTTGTCAACATTTTAGAATCTCACGAGTCGGAAAAAAATGTGAAAACATACACAGAACGACACGCATGTGTGAATGGGTTAATCGATATGGCATAAGTACCAACGCAGAAGGGCAAAATGTTCTGTGTTTATTACACGCCTTCACTTCTAGAAAAAACAAATTATTAGAAGGACATCAGCAATTCATTTGACAACTGTCAACAAAAAGAACATATTTTATCGCCAACCAAATTTGCGTACTCATTCTCTTCTTCTTCTGGATATTCATCATCCCCTTCATATATCGACTCTTCTTCGCTATGTTCGTACACATTAAATTCGCCATATCCTTCAGTTTTAGACATTTTATTTAGTTACTTCGGAATCGGTTCCGTTTCGGGTGATCAATGATCTGCTCGACGATTTCCATTCGGCACAAGTGTGTGGAACGGATTTTCATTTTCCGCATGGTTTAGTTTTGCTGTAGATGGTGATTTTATAGAACAGGAGTGCAATAAAATGAACTGTAGAATTTCACTGTTCGAAAAAATAAATGTGAAGACAATGAATTACAGATAGGGACGTGGCTGGAAGTTTCTGGTTGGGGGTGTAGGGTATTGAATTTCTAACTAGGGGAGGGGTCGGGAGGGGGAACCCCCTCCCGGTCCCTCCTTGTAGTTGGAAATTCACTACCGAGAACATTTTTGAAAATAAAGCCATGAAAGGGGGCATAAAGTCTATTCTGGTAACTGAAATGCCAACACATTCATGATAGAATAATCAGGTTATTATTATTTGGTATTACTCTGGGAAATAAATATGTTCTAAACAAATGCTCAAGCTGAGAACTTTGAGCAATTCAAATGTGCTAACATTAAATGAGATCTTAAGCACGAATGGTCAGCTTTCGATGTTTCATCATATTGTAACTGTGCATGATGGAATTAACTCAGGATAACGATTTTACACGATGTGATTTTCTTGAAGGGCATTTGGAGAATTTTTTTATTACGATAAGTAAACGTACTATAGAAAATCTCGTACACTGCAAAAAATAAAGGTTCTTCTTAGAACCAAAACTGGTTCCATCTTGTCCCTGAGATGGAACCAGTTTAGTTTAAACAGTATTTATTTCAAATCAAATAAATTTACCAAGATTAGCATTCAATTTTAACAGAATAATACATGAACTGAAGTAGATTCAGCAGTAAACTTGGAGCTTATTCCACGCAGTCGCCAAACATTTTGAAACAAAGCGAAAAAAAACCCCTGGTATATTGGTTCTATACAGAACCAAAACTGGTTCGATATGCCAACTGTTCATATCTCCTTTGCTTAATAATGATTTGAGACAACTTCGTATAAGCTCTAAACTTACGGCTGAAACCCCCTCAGTTTATGTTTAATTGTGTTAATATTTAATGTTAATCTTTATAAATTTATTTCATTTGAAATAAATACTGTTTAAACAGAAGTGGTTCCATCTCAGGGACAAGATAGAACCAGTTTTGGTTCTAAGAAGAACCTTTATTTTTGCAGTGTATCGAATGACATCATGCATACTAATGAAGCTCGATATTGCGTACACTGTAGTTCTGAATAGTAACAGTTGAAATTTTTGGCGATTTGAAGCAGAGTTGGAATTTTGGAAAGTAAAGGACACATCACCATCACCAAAGAAGCGCTAAAATCGAGATAGATGGAATTTCTAACTATTCATAAGTTGTTCTCCGAATTTCCAACTATAGGAAAATTTGGCCAGGATTGGGGGCTGACAACCCCCCACCCCCCCCCCCCCCTCCCCCCCCCCCCCTCTGTCGCCACGTCCCTGATTACAGATGCTATTTTCGTGTTGTTGTTTTTTTACCTGATTCATTTCACAATATTTTATTTCTTAAATCCTGGCCCATTGGTGTTTAGAGCTGAATGTTTGTTTTGTTTTTTTTTTTGTTGTTGTTGTTTTCCGATTCAGGTTCCGGTTTTTTTTGTGGCAAACCGGAAAACCGAACCACAAGCCTCAGCAATAATAGGCCGAACGCTCTTACTGTGTGTGTGCATAAACAGATCAAACTATCTTACTGGGAGGGAACTGGAGAAATGGCGCTTAGTCTATCTCACAAAGGAGTGAATACGTCGTATTTGCATTTTCTCTCTTACTGACTCGTCCACCGGTGTGATAATGAGAACACAATATATATTAGATGAACTTTATTCATTTGTTACCCAAATTTCTGACTCAGTGGGTTTAGAAACTGATCCCCTTAGAACCACTAAGAATGATCAGTGGGCAGGGCTGGGAGGAGTTAAAATTTTCCTTAACACGTTAATGTGTTAAATAATTCTACGTTAACGAGTTAAATGACGTTAAATGTTAAAATGAACAAAATTTTAATAACTTCGGCCATTTTTATTGATTTGAATTTGAATAACTGAACTTATGCACAATTCGTCTCTTGAGTTCTAATGTGTTCTATGTGCCTACTGGCACATAGAACACATTGGAACTCAGGGGACGAGTAGTTAAGATAGTTCTCTCAGGTTATCGTAAATTATAACATTCAGCGTTGTTTTCATTTAACCCTTTACCCAACGTAACGGCCAAAACCGGCCAGCGCTATTCTCAAAAATCGCCAATTAATTTTCACTATTTTTTTCATTTTTTGTCTCAAAAACATAGGTTATGACCCCTCGTTGGAACGAGCTCGTCGAGCTCGTTCCAACGAGGGGTCATAACCTTATGTTTTTGAGACAAAAAATGAAAAAAATTAGTTATTCAAGAATTTTTTTTGCAAGTGTCGTCTGCTTTTCACGTTAGGTAAAGGGTTAAGAATACAATCACTACGGTCGTATCCTTAGAAAGAGACATCCGCCGTTGCTCGAATACCAGTCCTCACATGGAAAATAGGCGTTTGGGTGAAGCTGCTATTGCTGTATCGTCAAATATCGATGGACCAACTTCGCCAACGTTAGTAGGAGGTTCTACGGACATCTAAATTATTCATGTTCTTCAATTTCGTCAAATGGCGCAAAATCCGACGTCATCCCAGACACAATAAGTGAAAAACTCAAAGGACTTGGATTTAACAGTTTGAATGAAACTGAAATTTCCAAAAGTAAAATGAATCTCCTAAAGTCCAAACTTGAATCGGACCATCTTAAATTATTGAAAGAAGATATACACAGTGATAATAAGAGAATAGGAAAAAACAAACTTAAGACTTATCGACTATTCAAAGTAGATTATCAAATAGAACCGTATCTCATTCACACTTTTTTCATTGAAGCTGGAAACACTTTTACGCGATTACGCATCAGCAACCATAAACTGTGGATCGAACGTGGAAGGCATTTACAACCTACTCGTCCTATCGAACACAGAATATGCGAAGCTTGTGCAATGGGGGAGGTTGAATCGGAATGGCATTTCGTAATGGAATGTCCGCTTTATGCACCATTGAGAGAAAAAATTATTTCGCGCAATTTCTGACGAAAAAATTGACTTTCCTCTAATGGATACAATGGACAAATTTAAAGTACTGATGACTGATGATAATCCAGTGCTGTGCAATGTTATTTGTAACATAGTCGAGCTCTTCCTTCACAAGAGGGACTTATCTGTAATATGATTTATGTATATCATATGAATTAGTGTGTTTATGATTTTGTTTATGTTGATTCTGTGTTTAGCAAAATCTGCCTTTATTCTGGTGTACTTGCTGAATAAATCTTATCTTATCTTATCTTATCGGCACGCGCGATCCAGCTTGGGTAAACACAAGATAACGACGCAATGCTACACATTATACAATTATAATCTTCAAAGTTAAACGTTATTAACTTGGTTAAATTTGTTTAACGTTGTTAAAATATTTTAACACATTAACTTTTGAAACGTTACCTGCTCCCAGCCCTGTCAATAGGTAATTAGGTTGAATCAAGCAGAGATAATTACACGCAGGGCTTTTTTGTGGAGAGTGGTGTCAGATAAACTATTGGGGATATGTTCCAAATTAATGAGCCTGAAGTGTTAACTATTCTTTGCTCTTAGCCCTTTACCTAACACGAAAAGCAGACGACACTTGCAATTAAAATTCTTGAATAACTAATGTTTTCAGGGTTTTTTTGCGTTAAAAACATAGCTTATGACCCCTCATTGGAACGAGCTCAACAAGGTATGTCTGAGACAAAAAATGAAAAAAAATTAATGAAATTTGAATGGTAATTTTTGTAAATAGCGCTGGCTGGTTTTTAGTGTTATGTTGGGTAAAGGGATAACACACAGAAAACTTGAATCGGGCCGAAGTTTTTTTAGTTTTTTTTTTTTTGTTTTTGTTTTTGGAGAAATCAAAACCTCCCAGCTCTACCGGTGTTAACGTGTGTGGCAACCAGTTCACGATCTAGATGAGAAAGCGATCACTTTTGCGATCACTGTGTGATCACAGGTATGAATTGTTCTGTACGATCACAACAAAAGGCTCGGATCCGCCGCTGGAAGTTCCAATATGACAATATTGCTGCAATATCGGAAGTAGCTTCAATCGGAAAATGAGGGGGCGCGGTGGCTCAGTAGGTAGAGGTGTAGGCTGCAAGCCGAGAGGTCCTCGGTTCGAATCCCACCTGCGGCTGTCGCGTTGTGTCCTTGGGCAAGACACTTCACCCCCATTGCCCACGTGGGGGCACGGTGACGCCGTGTACTAAGGCGTTCTGCACGTCGATGGTGCACCTGTCTTCGACCAATCCTAACCCTGCTTGTGTGGAGTTAGTATGTTGGGGAGCTGACAGTTGCTCGCCGTTGCTCGGTGGTTCTCGTCGGGTACTCCGGCTTCCCCCACTCGTAAAACTGTCGAGGTCATGATTAACCATTGTGCAGTAATATGTGACCTTAAACACCACTAAATAAATAAATATCGGAAAATGAGTTGTCGTTCTTGTACGAACTGATGTCGGTTGGTAATTTGCAGCATGAGAGACCTTTCGCACAATGAACGACGGCTGACGAGGATTACGAATGGGGTACACGTCATTGGAATTTGTGTTCTTCCTACCAGCAGTCGTTTTCCCTTATCCGTAGTTACGATTGCGATTTCTCATTAAAACGCAAGAGATATATCACAGTGCAAAGTTTGAGAACGTTTCTCCGCCACTTAATATGGGGGTTCACTTCAATATTATGTTCTTAAACTGTAATCGCCTTGAGGCCTAAATTTCTATTTCTATCTGGTGATCAGATCATTCGTCGCCGCGCAACACGGGGAAAATGCAAAACACAAACAGTCACGTAGTCCTCAATTCTGCGTTTTGACCGCCCGACGAATTTACGACTCCTAATAACCATTCGTAATTTCCATCAGTTGTCGTTCATTATGCGAAAGGTGTCTAACGTAAACACTACGACTCCATTTGACAGCAAATTTTCAATTTTTCCTAGGGAGAACACCTGGGAATCACCCCTCCACCAACCCACCCCAGCTGGGGTGGGTTGGTCGACGGAGACACTGGGTGTTCTGTCCTCGGCAAAATTGTGCGTGACAGTCAACATGTGTTAGGAGCAGGAAAATGTAAATTTCTATTCAACGTTTTATCTAGCACATCTAGCAGATGGTACTTGCAAATATCTTGAGTAACTAAAATTTTCATTTCTACTTCAAAAACATAACTTAGAGATAAGATAAGATAAGTTTTATTTATTTATTTATTTATTTAGCAAATACACCAGAACAAGTGCAGATTGCTATACACACACAAAATCAACATAAACAGAATCATAAAACACACTAATTCCATATGACATACATAAATCATATTACAGAAAATCCGACAAGTACCTCTTGTGAAGCAAGAGCTGAATCATGTTACAAATAACATTGCATAGCATTGGATTATCATTAGTCGTTATTACTTTAAATTTGTCAATTGTATCCATCAGAGAGAAGTCAATTTTTTCGTCAGAAATTGCGCGCAATAATTTTTCTCTCAATGGTGCACAAAGCGGGCATTCCATTACGAAATGCCATTCCGATTCCACCCCCCCCCCCCCCCCCCCTATCGCACAAGCTTTATATAGTCTGTGTTCCAACGGAAGATGAGGTTGTAAATGCCTTCCAACTTTGATCTACAGTTTATGGTTGCTGATGCGTAATCGCGTAAAATTGTTTCTAGTTTCAATGGAAGTGTTGTGAATGAGATACGGTTCCATTTGATAATCTACTTTGAATAGTCGATAAGTCCAAAGTTTGTTTTTTTCCTATTTTCTTATTACCATTATGGATACCTTCTTTAAATAATTTAATGGTCCGATTCAAATTTGGATTAATTTCACTTTGGGAGATTTCAGTTCCATTCAAACTGTTAAATCAAAGTCCTTTAAGCTTTCCACTTACTGAGTCGGGGAGTTTACATTTCTTAGCTTCCACAAAAGCATCATTCTGAATAGTGTCCGGGGAAGTAAGCAATTTAATAGTATAATTTGCGAATCGTACTAAAGCATCTAATGTTATTAGGTATCGACCAATCTCCGCCCGTACCGCATGGTTGGAGAAATGTTTACCTACATTTAAGATCAGTTTGCAGAACTTGATATAAGCCCTTTCACTTGGTGCAGTATCTCTATTCCTCATATTCAGCTCCGTCGATCATATTTCACTGCCGTATAATAATATCGGCTTAATTAGGTTATCAAACAGCTTAGAAAAGACAACGACAGTGGGTGTGCATTTCTTTTTGAACGAGCTGTGTAAACTGTACAGAGCCTTGAGCCCCTTAAGACTAAGTTCAGACCATGCATGTTTCAGGACGCCATTTTCGGAAAAGGTTAACCCTAGGTATGTGTATTTTGAGGTATATTCCAGTTCTTTACCCCCTACTGAAAATATTGGGATATTCTTTATTTTTCGGGCCTTAAAATTCATATATTTCGTCCTGTTTATGTTCGAACTAGCGCGACGAGCGCATTCCGATTAGGGGCCAAAAGCTATGTTCTGTACATGTCGCTTGTAGATCGCGTTCAGTAGTAGGTCAGTTCTTCATTTAAATATCACAGTACTACTATTGCTTTTCAGGGCTCATGAAACTGGGAATTGCTGCAGCGTTGATCAATTTTAACCTTAAGAATGAAGGATTGTCACACTCTGTTAATGTTTGTGGGGCCAAGTATCTCATTGTCGGACAAGGTATGTTATTGTGTTATAAAACTGCTGTCTGTTATGGCGTTGTTTTTTTTTTATCACATTATACCACAGAAAAAATAGAAATTGGATAATTCACAATCAGGGTGAAATTAATTTTCAGTCATCACTCTAGTGCTGGATTAATCTCTGTTTTACTGGTAAAATTGGACCAAGTCACCAATGCTTGAGGTTTTTGTTCAAACCATTGTACCTCCCCCTAATGGAAGAGGGTGGGGGACAAATACCCCAAATTTTAAAAAAATCTTCTCATGAACCAATGGATGAAGTGATTCCATTTTTGTTATACAGCTTTTTTGAGGTCTAGAACTAGATTTGTTTAAACGAAGGGTAATATTTGTAGTCGTCCTGGAAGAGGCAAGTTTTTGGGCCTCGCCCGAAATTTCTATTTTCTGAACCGTTAGTCCGATTTGAACCAAATTCGGTATGTGGTATTACTTAGTCATAAGTACTTGATTATGCAACCAAAGTGGGAACCATAGGAATTGAAAATAGAAATATTTTAAAATACCCGTGTTTCCCAAACGGGCCACACGGAACAGAGAACTGCTAGTTGGTATGAAGCATCCTTGGGACCAGTTGAATGGAATGATAAGAAAATGCCATTGGTTGTGTCAGGGTGTTCTGTAGGGGGGAGGGGCATCGAAAAATGTTCTGAGTTAGATCAGAATCTTTTGATATTTGGTATGCAGTATCCATAGGGGGATCAGATACAAGTTTGTTAAAATGAAGCCCCTTGCCTAATATTAGGGCTCGATTCAGGAGCCCGAATTTTTAACTTAGGGCAATATGGGGAATATTCTTTAAAAATCTTCTTCAGAACCACCAGTCAGAATCGTTTAGTGCTTAGTATACATCATTGTTGCGATGGTCAGATACAAGAGTGTTCAAATTAAGTCTCTCGGTTAATATTTGGTCTTCCTATGGGGGCCCGAATTTTAACTTAGTGCAATATGGAGGATAATATTTGTTTAGGATATTTGGCCTACAGCATCCTCAGAGAGGTTAGATCTCATTTTGTTCAAACCAAGTCCCTCGGTTAATATTTGGGCTCCCTGATGGAGCCCGAATTTTAACTTAGTCCGGTACGAGGAATAATCTTTAAAACTCTTCTTCTCCAGAAACACCAGTCAGAACCATTTAATATATAGCATACAGAATCTTTACAGGGGTTGGATTTAATTTTTTCAACTCAAGTACATTGGTTAATAATTGGGTTCCCTAAGGGAGCCCGAATTTTAACTTAGTGCTATATGAGGAACAGTCTTTGAAAATCTTTTTCTTCAGACCCACCATTCAGAATCTTTTGAAATTTGGTATACAGCATCCCCATAAAAATCGGGCTCCAATAGGGAACCCAAGTCTTAGGTTAAAATTTGGGTTCCCTATTGGAGCTCGAATTTTATCTTAATCCCATATGAGGAATGATCTTTAAAACTCTTCTTCTCCGGGAACACCAGTCAGAATCATTTAATATATGGAATACAGAATCCTTATAGGGGTTAAATTCAGTTTGTTGAACCCAAGTCCCATTGGCTCATAATTGTGTTCTCCAGGGGAGCCCGAATTTTAACTTAGTGAAATATGAGGAATAATCTTTGAAAATCGTCTTCTTCAGATCCATCAGTCAGAATCTTGTGATATTTGGTATACAGCATCCTTAGGGAAGTCAGATCTAAGATTGTTCAAATCCAGTCTTCGGGTTAATAATTGGGCTCCCTGTTGGAACCCGAATTTTCACTTAGTGCAATATAGGGAATAATCTTTAAAAATCAGCTTCTTGAGATACAGTCAGAATGTTTTGATATTTAAAACCATTAATATGTGAACACAAACATTTCATATTTACAAAGTTGATTGTGGAGTGAGAGCTTGTCCTAAGAGCACAACTATATGCGTGCCAAATTAT
Source organism: Pictodentalium vernedei (assembly GCA_031216915.1). Classification (NCBI taxonomy): domain Eukaryota; kingdom Metazoa; phylum Mollusca; class Scaphopoda; order Dentaliida; family Dentaliidae; genus Pictodentalium; species Pictodentalium vernedei. The sequence goes on along the minus strand of CM062293.1, from coordinate 78,482,257 downwards.
CTTTTTTTTCGTCGAACGCGCTCCCGCGGACGTACGATCGACAAGAAGACCCCAAAATTCTATCAACAGAGACCCATCCAAAGATCCAACAGATGAGGTGAAACCAAAAAGAGAGACGGAGAAAGTGATCAGGAAGTGTGGGTCCCACCCACCCCCTCTCGTCGTTTTTCGTTATTGACTGACTTTATTTTCAAACCAGCAATTGGTTGGCTTTCGTGTGTAAATTGCAATCTAAAACACGCCTGGAAATAAGCTGACTGTCATCTGCAGAAGGAGGTCCACAGAGGATGAATTTGGTGATGTCACCCTGCACAGCAGGGCAGCATTGCTTAATTTACCCTTTGGGAACCCTAATCTGAATCAAGGTCAACAGAAAGAGGTACCCAGAGAATAGATTGAGGGAGGGGAGGGGGTTCTAGCCCATTCTATGGGATAGCATCAGCAAATTCACCCTCTGGGGACCTCATTCTGCAAATGGCAGCTTTCTTATTTTCAGTCTTGTCCAGAAACATTTTTTCATGTTATCGGGTCGGGCATTAAAATAGTTTAACCCTCAATTTGAATAATAATGGTGATATGAGGCATCAGTTTCGCGAGGCGTGGAATATTATCGCCGGAAGATAGTTGGCGTCATCTAATTAACTCTCTTAAACTCTTAATACTAATTGGTGTAATTTCTGTTCTGTTAATCAACAAAGATGATGAGGGAAGTTACAACAAGTTATTTCCATAACTACGTTTAATTAAGTTATTTTAGTCGATTGTGTTTTTTAAGACATTGTATGTACATAAGTTTGTTAACTATTTGTATAAATTAATCTGTATGGTCGATCAGAAAGAAACCTACGACAAACTTCGGTTACCGACTCTTATTACCGTTCTCGTCCCACGTATGCTAGAGTCCAGTAGATTGTTATTAAATTCGTTAGAGTGTAAAGACTTTCAGTTTCATATCTTACGTGAAGTACAAAATATCTTTGTGAAAAAGTTTTCTAGTTACATTAATCTTCGAGAGTAATAATGACTGTCTGGCACGAACTCCAAGCAGTGTTGTCTCCCTTCGCTACTCCGGTGACGCCAGCGAAGCGAGGGCAGACAACGCTGCTTGAAGTATGTGTGTGGCAGGGCATTCTGCTTTAAACGGAATACACCATGTGGTTTAAATATCATGAATTCATTTTAGGTCAAGAACTACTGGATGCTGTTGATAATGTGAAATCTGAGCTGAAGATACCTATATATGTTCAAGACGAACCAGAAAATCTTTTGCACGGATATATATCGTTCAATCTGCTTGTGTCTAGATCGCACCCAGTGGCGATAAGTAAGGTGAAACGCAGGAACATGAAGCTACATACAAATATGCTTTTCATTTTTACATCCGGAACGACAGGTAATGCTGAAGTCTGATACATATAGGTTATTACAGCCTTGGGGTCACCCGCGAAGCTAATTGGAGTGCTGGGGAAAGCTTCTTCCCACGTGACCATGTTTGACTTCAAATTTGTTGTCCGTCCGAAAAATTGGCGATTGCTCAAATACCATCATTTCTCTGAAAGCTGCTAATTTGAAAAAATCGACTATTTTAACCCTTTGCACAACACACACGATCTCAAAATTTCTTGTTTCAATTTTTTGAAATTTAAAAAAAAATCCATAAACCATATCACGTGTTTCCTCATTGAAACGAATAAGAGCTCGTTCCAATAAGGGGACACATGATATGGGTTTGTGGAAATGTTTTGAGAAATATTTTTTCAACTGCTTATTTTGGTAATTGCACGGAGGTGGCCAATTTGTTTGGTAAAGGGTTAAATAAATATACTGAGTTAGGATTCATGTTTGTACCAAGGTTAGTACACTGTTAGATAATTTTACCTCTAGCTGCTCCACGTCAGGAAAACTTTTGAGCTCCTGGCTTCAGGTCTTCTTGGGGCGGAGGGGTAGAGAGGGAAACGTCCATACATCATTTTGACCCCCACAGTGATAGTAACCAATATATCTTACAATTTTCCCCTTCAAAATGTCTGACCTTTCATTTAAACAAGGGATTATTTTATTGTGCGCGAAACAATTTAGAGCGTTGCCATAATGAGTGATTTGCTGAATTAAAAACAGTTCCATTGTCAACTTGGTTTAGGATCATTTGAGCGCAATTCATTAACCATTTGAACACGAGCGGCCGCTTCTCTGACCCATGAGCAAAAACGTCGTAATATCATTAATATCATTAAGGCGATCATCTTCTCCGACTCTCTTTCCTCTTTACTTGCTTTACTCAACCCCAGATTGAAGAACCCTCTCATTTTGGAACTTCGTGAGAAGTTAACTCTCATGTCTGACCAATATGATATCGTGTTTTGCTGGTTACCCGGACATGTAGGTATCGCTGGTAACACCAAAGCAGACAGTGCAGCAAAACAGGCTTTAGCCAAGCCACTCACTGATTTTAACACCCCTTTCAGTGATTTCAAACCACATATTAGTAACTACATCAAATCTATGTGGCAGACGGAATGGGATGGAGCGACAAATAACAAGCTTCATCGCTTTCGACCAACTATTTCAGATCACTACCCGTCTAGTAACCTTTGTAGAAAGGATCTTGCAATTTTGACACGGTGTCATATTGGTCATACACGTTTTACGCATTCCTCTTTGTTAGAGGGCAATATGCGACCAGAGTGTGTTCCCTGCCAACAGGTGTTGTCAGTGGGGCACATTCTTTTACATTGTACTGATTTTAATCTTAGTGGACGACAGTATTTTAATGTAGCGTCTCTTCGAGACTTATTTTACAGAACAAATCCTCATAAAGTTCTGTCGTTCTTGAAGGAAATCAACTTTTTTTAATAAATTTATAAAATTGTTTTTAATCTTTTAATCAACATTTTTCACGTCTCAATTCATCAGGTTGAATTAGAAGTTATTAACTTCTCTCCTTTCATTACCCTCTGTTGTTTTAATCACTTTGGTCTTTCACAGATCTCTTGTAGTTATTTTCTATTTTTATTTAATCTTTTTACTTCATAATTGAAAATGAGTTTTTACTTTCCACTGTTTTCTCGCCACGATATGGCCTTAGCTGCTGATGTGGCGTTAAGCACCAATAAATAAATAATAATAAATAATCATTAAGTCGGATGGCCGCTAAGTGAATTTTTGAGGTAGACCTATCAATTTTTCAACGTGCAGCCCTAAGGCTGCACGTCGAAAAAATTGATAGGTCTACACCAAATATTATTGGGTCTACCCCCAAATAATAAGTATGGGCTCTTCCAATTGCTGTCGGTGAACTGACATGGAAGATACCACCAGGATTTAGAGGGTTAAATCATTTTGCTTTATTGGCTTAATTAATATCACCAAAAATAATGACCTGGCAAAAACACACTTATTTCCTTTGTTTTGTATGAAAGTTTGGGAAAGACTCTTGTTATTCTTCTTTTTCAAAATTTTTCTTGTCTATATTTTTTTTTTTTTTTTTTTTTTTAATTTTTTTTTCCGCCGTGAATTTTGTCTGTTGCACTGCTCAAAAATAAGCGATTTTGACCAAATTTGGCATACTTATGTAATGTCATAAAATCTAGTGAAATGCGGTATCGTCATGTCTTTGAAAATGCGTATTCTCAAAATATTCTGCCAATACTTTAAAAATTTTAACATTTTTTGAAAGTCTGAAAATTGATTACAATTATTTAGCTCAAATTTTCCGCACATTTAGAGCATAATATGACACACCATAATCACCACTCAAATCTTTCAGCATTAACCTCCATTGGCCAAAACTGACATGAATATAGATTTTTTTTCTTCAAAATTGACCAACTTCAAGGGCACGTTTCTCTAATTACAAGGTTGTTGTAACAATTATTTTGGTATGGATAGATGCAACAATGATTGTGGAGAAAGTTACTGTTTACTTTTTAATCTCAGATTTAACCCCCAAGCACAATGACGGGAGAATAAGAGTACCGTTTGAAAATGCCATTTTGGAAAGGGTTAATTTCAAACACTTTTCACGTACATATTCACAATTGACTACCGAGCATATTTGCTGTTGAAAGTTTGGTTGTAAAGTTTAACCCTATCCCAGTTGGTTGCATAAAAGTAGGTACCGTCCAAACAAACTCCAATTTTTCAGAATTTGGTAAGTTTAGGTGACGATTTACTCCTTTTTTAATTGATTGAGCTCTGAATCTTTTCTAATGCTGCGTGCAGCAGTCAAAGTATGACAAATTTTGTTCTATATGTTATTATTAAAAGTTTAACCCTTAGCAGATTTGAGACTTCCCATAAGGAATCTGTCGAAATAATTGTTATTTTCGCCAAAATTTACATGCAATTTCTCAGCACTGGAGCCATATTTTCTCAAAACGTTTCCCATGAGAAGATAGGGCATTCGTCCAAGAACAATTTTGCTGTTATATGTTTTATTCCAAGTTTTAACCCTCACCTTGTTGTCGTGCCTTGACTTGGAGTCCTTTAAACTTGTACATGTTCATTCAGATACTAAGATTCAAGATTCCTCCATGTCTCTTATAAGACACTCAGTCTGTGATTGATGTTCAGACATTTAGAGCATAATATGATACACTAAAATCACCACATAAATATTTTAAAATTAACCCACATTGGCCACAAATGATATGAATATAGCATTTTATCTTCGGGATTGACTAACTTCAAGCGCTAATTTCTCTAATTGCAATGTTGTTGTAACTTTTGCTGTTGTTATTTTTGTATGCATAAATGCAACAATGTTTGCAGAAGAAAGTTACTGTTTAGTTTTTAATCTCATTTTTAACCCTCAAGCATAAGGATGGTAAGAGTGTCATTCGAAAATGCTAAAATTAGCTAACTTCGGTTACATTGTCCTGTCATTTTGAAAAGTGTTAATTTTAAACACTTTGTTTTGCTATAGGTAGAGATGCTTAATGAATAAATCTGCTCCTGTAAGTTATGCTTTGGGGCTTAACCCAACATATGCTTTGGCCGTCTAAAGAATATTATTATGCCTCACGTTTGTAACATCAGCCGTGATTGGTTAATTTGACACCTTCAAAAAGTCAGAGTACTGGAGTTTTGGGGCAAAACACGGGTACTATCGGAACGTTTTTCCCTGGAGACAAGAGAACGAAGAAAATGTAAGCGCCACTTCCATTGATCAGCGTCGATTGGAATTTCTCAACACCAAACGCTGGCTCCGTGTCCGTTTAACTTTTTTGAACACCGGTAGACACAAACTTACCAACAAATATATCATCTTCAGTGGGTGTGGTTTCAATTTTAACTCCAAACAATGAATTCAAAAGAATCAGAAATTAAAAAACTCACTCACGTGTTGTTCACCACTTCAGTGAATCCTGAATATGAGTCTCAGTTATGACTTCAATCAATTATATTTCCACTCCGCTTAATTCTAATTTCTATCAAATATTGTCGTCCCAGAAACATGAATTTATATTCCATTAATTTATACCACTTATCACACAAGCTTTAATAATGAATTATAACATGAACAGCATGATGCAGTTGTAAACACTGAAATTTGTTGATATAGAAACTCCCCAACTTAAGCGACGGCACTTGTGACAAGTCATTTTCGAAGAGACGTCATTCGTTCAAAATGACGTCATGTTTTTGGATTCGACAACATTGTTATTACAAGATTGATGGCATGAACTTTGCAGTTAACGCTTAACAAAGCAAGTTATTTTTTGTTCGGCATAATAAAATAATTAGAACGTTTCTTTTCATGTTCTGTCGGTCGATAGTACCTGAGTTTGTGTGATTTCTGAAATAAAACCTTCAGCAGCTTCGCTGCTTCGCTGCTTCAGGTTTTATTTCAGAAATCACTCAAACTCAGGTACTATCGACCGATAGAACATGAAAAGGAACGTTCTAATATTATAGTATTGTCCGACAAAAATTGATTTTCAGTGAATTTTACTAACATCTGTACTCATTTCCTCTAATTGCAAGGTTGTTGTAGCAATTATTTTGGTATGGAGAGATGTAACAACGATTGCAGAAGAAAGTTATGTTTACTTTTTAATCTCAAGATTTAACCCCCAAGCACAATGAGGGTGAGAATAAGAGTACCGTTAATATAGAATGCCAAAAATAGCCAACTTTGGATGCTTTTTGTCTATCATTTTGGAAATGGATAATTTCAAACACTTTGCTTTGCTATATGTAGTCTGCATTTTCACATTGGAAAGTTGGGAAAGCCTGTAATTTGTCCAACAAATTACAATTCTCTAGTTATTATTATTATTATTATTATTATTATTATTATTATTTTAAAGAATTACTTTCGTTAAAACGAAAGTAATTCTCTAAAATAATAATAATAAACGAACTTTTTGGGCCTGTTTCGGTTATTATTGTTGCAAAGAATTTTATTGAATTAGATTTTAAGTACGTAAGAACGGTCAACGACCTGGGAACATTGTCGGTAAATAATCTAATGACTCTACATTCTGAATGACATCATCGCGCACTGTAACATTATGTCACAGACCTATTATGTTTTTAACTCACCATATGATGCTTTGGTGTGAATACTTCGCAATATGCAATCATGCCATGTCACTCTCCAACCACAATAAGTTTTAATTTTTTAAAAACTGCTAACTTATAGGCGAAACACTGTAATAAACGAGGGTGATTTTATTAAATGAAAAGCGCCGATTATATATTGCCCCCTTTGCCAACTCTACTCTGGAACTTACTTTTTCTTGAAGGTTTACCAAAGGCTGCCATTATCCGCCAAGCTAAAGCAATCTCAACTCTGACTTTCATGAGAGCTGTTAAGGTTGATGAGAGTGACGTCATCTATAACACTTTACCACTCTATCATTCAGCAGGAGGTTGTATAGGGTTGCTTACGGTCCTCAGCAGAGGTACGTTACTTATTAAATGTTCAAGCGATCAAGCCACAAGTCTAACTCTGTAATGAATTCGACGCTAATATGGCCTGGAACCAGCCTAGCCCTGAAGTAGACCATCGCGTATGTTCAGATTCAAATGGCTGCAATATTTCAGTTGGTCGAAAGAATATCCTTTTATCGTTTTGAGTACTGATACATCACATTACATGCACCATTATCTGCGCGCATACTCCACGATAAATGGGTAAACAAACAACTCGAATTCCCAACAGAATTAGACTGGTGACCCGAGAGCTTAAAAAAACGATATCAAACACCGGATGCGATTCCGTTCGACACACTAAACATCGCACTGAAACGTTAACCATCGGTTATAATTTTGACGTAACCCAAACCTTGTCATCTCTGTGGCTAAAGCTTCGTGCACAGCCGGTTTAGCTGCAGCGGTAATGTGATGACGACAACGCGACAACGGCAAGAATAATCGATCTATATGAAACTGAACTGGTGTGTTCACAATCATATCTACGACAACGACGATGGTATCCGGTTTCTGTTAACGACACAGTCCGACAATGCGGCTATTTTTCGAATCGGTTTGGGAGCTATTTTTACTGTTGCCGGACACAAAATGTAGGCCTACGACAGAGTTCCTGCAAATGAAGTCACTCGCTATCGAGAACTGCATAATGTAACTTTTTAGACCTTCATATTATTCTGTCTTTTGTCAGAAAACCAAAAAGGCGATCACCATACACCAATAAGGTCCAAATATCAGAATGGCTGTAATTTATCCAAAATCAGCTCCGAGAGAAGCCGAAGACCACAAATAGAAGATTTTGCGGATGATTAAGTATTGTTTATAGGCTCTGATAGGTGGACATCCATATCCGGCCAGCCGTCCCAACTCACCTTTCAGACAGCAATACCGCAGACCTCAAACTGGATGAGTGTGCCTCTCACAAAAGTGAGGTAACAAGAAGAGCAGTATAGGAACATATACATGAGAGGAAAGGCAGAGAGCAATTAAAATTCTACAATTTTTTCCCATTCAGTGTGAACGTTGGACAATTATTTTCTGTTTAAACCCATTTAAAAATAAGAAAACAACCCTTTCACCGTCTTTTGATGTTCTGTAACTTTTTCTATTCATTATATCAACAGTGTCCGCATCGTGACATATAATACAGACACTATCCTTTTCATTAATATACATGTCTAGGAGATAAGATTTGCTAATGTTTTTCCTGGGAAGAATAAAATCTTGAAAATTACCGTAAAACACATTCGCTAAATAGAGAGCGAGAGAGCCAAAGTGAACTGTTACTTAGTTGCTTCTAATTAGCTTACCATAAGCCAAGTTTCATTGTGTTATCTTTTTTTAACTAAAACGACAGACAGCTCATACAGCAGTCTCTTATTTTCGTTTATTAAACGTAACAAAAGGAAATACCGCTCTATTTTCTGCTGATATTATACGTATTTTCTCAACAGTTACATGCTTCTTAATTGAACCTTGCTTGCCCGTCTAATAATTTAAGGGGAGATAACTTCACCGAAAATCGATTTTCATGACGTGATAAGTCGGGGATGCATATCGGATATTTACTGACACAATCCAATTTAATCCACGTGGGACCATCGTACAGTCATATAAACTCCGTAACCAATCGCCAAGCCTATATAACTTGATGAACAGGATACCCACAATCCACTGGATTAAGTAGGTTCAAATATGGTTCAATTCGCTTAAGACCGGTGTAACAGGAAAGGAAGTCCGTAGGAAAATTAGTCCCTCTGGACTATTATTCCGCGGAATTATAGTCCTAGGTCTAACATTTCTAGGAATAGTAGTCCGCCGGACTACTATTCCTAGAAATGTTAGACCTAGGACTATAATTCCGTGGAATAATAGTCCAGAGGGACTAACGTTCCTACAGACTTCCATTCCTTTTACAATAATAATAACACTTCGGCCGGCCGCTGATTTGTCGCGGTTCTCGTATGAGAAGGCCTTGGTTACCCATGTTCTACCAACTGCCTCCCTATTCCCGCGCTTCTTCCCAACACTCGGAGACGAACTGCTTGATGACATCTCTTGCCTCATTCTTCCCAATCTCTTCGATTAGTATATTACCCCTTTCCTTTGAGTCGCCCCCTAACCACATGTCCTTCATTCTATCATCCCACTTCCCCATTATACTCCCCTGCTGATGGGTATACGCACATAGCTGCCATTTTATTACATAAATTTTTATTTTACCTGAGAGGATAATGTCTGCAGTTTATGATATATGTTGATTCATTTTTTTTAAACATTCCGACATTTCATTTTATATGTACCTGAACATTTACATCAAAGACAAGTTCATCAAATTAAAAGGGAGATAACTTTTGCGAACGTCAATCCGAATGGAGAAAAAAGTTCGTCGGGTTCAAGTGTGCTGTACACACAGTGGTTATTGTTTGATAAGGCTTGTGATGTAATGGGTTTTTTTCCATTTATTTCATTCTCTAGGCTGCACAATGGTTTTGAGGAACAAATTTTCAGCAAGTCAGTTTTTCGCCGACTGTCGGCGCCATGATGTCACAATCATAATGTATATTGGAGAGTTATTACGTTATCTTCTAGCACAGCCAGAGGTATCTTTAAGCTTATTTCATCCCTCACTTATATCATGATGAAAATCGACTTGCGATAAAGTTATCGTCCCTGAAATTATTAAACGGCGAGGAAGAGTCAATAAACTGGTTGAGGGCTGTATTATTTTTGGTGGTCTGAATTTGTTGTTATTCAAAATTTATTTTATTACAGATTATTGGAGAGTGCCCACGGGCAATCTTCAATAATTTGTAATGAAACAATATATTTAAACGAAATCTTATATGCGTTTGAGTGAATATGAAACATGGGCAAGGAAAATGTTGGGTTTTGCTCTGGTACCCTTTTTTGAAAGCCCTGAGGGAGCGCGTTGGCTCAGTGGGTAGAGGTGCAGGCTGCAAGCCGAGAGGTCCTCGGTTCGAATCCCACCTGCGGCAACCGCGTTGTGTCCTTGGGCAAGACACTTCATCTCCATTGCCCGCGTGGGGGCACGATGACGCCGTGTACTAGGGGCGTACTGCACGTCGATGGTGCGCATGTCTTCAACCAATCTAACCCTGCCTGTGCTGCAGTGCGGAGTTACGATGTTGGGGAGCTGGCAGCTGCTCGTCGTTGCTCGGTGGTTCTCTCCGGGTACTCCGGCTTCCTCCACCCGTAAAACTGTCACGGTCATGATTAGCCATTGTGCATAAATATGTGACCTTAAACATCAATAAATAACAATTGAAAGCCCTGATAGTGGCTTCTAGCGCTCAACCAGTTAAGAAGCATGTTATTGTTGAGAAAACACGTATGACATCACTGGAAATTAAAGCGAAGTTTCCTTTTGTTAATTTTAATAAAAGAAAACAGCAGACAGGTCTACGAGCTGACTATCGTTTTTATTTATTAAAAGTTACAAAAGTAAACTCGGCTTTCTATGGCAAGCTAATTAGAAGCAACTAAGAAGAACAGTCTACTTTGGCTTTCTATAGCGAACGTGCTTTAACAGTAATCTGCAAGTTTTATTCTTCCTAGGAAAAAAAATTAGCAAATCGAATCTCTTAGACTTTTATATTAACCCTCCACCCAACGTAACGGTCAAAACCGGCCAGCGCTATTCACAAAAGTCGCCAATTAAAATTTAATTATTTTTTTAATTTTTTTCTCTCAAAAACATAGGTTATGACCCCTCTTTGGAACGAGCTCGTCGAGCTCGTTCCAATGAGGGGTCATAACCTATGTTTTCGACACAAAAAAATTAAAAAAATAGTTATTCAAGAATTTTGTTTCCAAGTATCGTCTACTTTTCATGTTGGGTAAAGGGTTAATAGAAATGACGTCGTCTCTATTATATGTCATGATGATCTCACTGATGATCTTCATATAGTCAAACGTTCGAACTGTTTTGGGAAAAAAGTGTGAAAAAACAGATCCTGTATTTTTATACTACCTTACAAAGGGTGTGTGTGTGGGGGGGGGGGGGGGGCGGGGGTTCTGGAAAAGGTTTGCAGACACATGGTAAAAAAAAAAACATTTTCCGCCCTCTTGAGTAATAACTATGGTTGACTGTCACATACGCTTCCCTGTTGTAGCCCAAATTGTATGCAATCCTTTTACTTTTTGGGACATGAAGGGTCCCTAAACTACATTTGCTTGGAGTGGAAGGGGGAGGGGGGTGGGGTAGTTGTTTTTGTTTTATTGTTTTATACCAGTGGAATTGGGAGGTATTTTGATTTTTGTTCATATAAAGTTTCTGAAATTATTTTTGACTATTTCTCCTTCAATTCACATGTTTTGGTCAGATAGATCAGAAAGGTCAGATGCAAGCCCATGCCTATACACACAAGAAACATTATTGCACACTTAACCAGATTGATTATATCAAAATTTCAAGTAGTTTCAAGTTGATATTTGAATACTTTTCATATATTTCACTTTGTCTGATGCAAATTTGCCAACGATTTCTCTATAACCATATCGACAGCATTAACCCTTTACCTAACCTGAAAAGCAGACGACACTTGCAAAAATAATTCTTGAATAACTATTTTTTTTCATTTTTTGTCTCAAAAACATAGGTTATGACCCCTTGTTGGAACGAGCTCGTTCCAACGAGGGGTCATAACCTATGTTTTTGAGACAAAAAATGAAAAAAAATAATGAAAATTAATTGGCGATTTTTGAGAATAGCGCTGGCCGGTTTTGGCCGTTACGTTAGGTAAAGGGTTAATGGCGGGTACCAACATGGAATTTATATGTATTTGGACTTACCTACACCCCTAATATGATAGCTTATATGTTTTAAATGGCCTGGTTGGCCATATAACTGATAATAAAAAGTTATTAGCACAGAACTTAATGATTTTATGTGGAGGACAAATTTGCATTTTTGGTAATTTAAACCACCCACCCACCCCCTCCCTGTGTCTGGAAATTTTCAGGCGACCCCCAACCCCGCTCCCTGTACTCTACAGAAAAGCGCCAGAAGTTTGTTAAATGGGACGCAGATCAATGGTACAGATTCGCTAACATTCCTAAATTTCAATTTTTGTATGAAATTCCCATACCTTTAAACTTACCGACAAATTGTGAAAATTAAGGGGAGCTAACTTTTTCCAGTAAATCTCATTCCAATGACGAAAATTGTCAGCCAGTAAATTACAGTTCTAGAAAAGTTAATCCTTTACCCAAAGTAAAGGCCAAAACTGGCCAGCGTTATTCACAAATTTTACCATTTTATTACTTTTTCATTTTTTGTAACAAAAACATAGCTTATGACCCCTCATTGGAACGAGCTCAACAAGCTGTCTCCCGTTAACACATGTTAGACGGTCGTTCGTCGTAGATGTTTACCTACCAGCTTGGGTAAACGTCATGTAATAGCAAGATGTTTGGACTCAGTCACCGTCACGGCAAACAATCTCGTTCACTCTTGCTAACACCAGGCGAGAGAGCATTCTCAGTAACTGCACCACTTCTGTGGAACAAACTCCCCGATCATCTCAAGGTGCCACAAAGCTTGAGTTCTTTTAAGATTTCACTTAAAACCCATCTTTTCAGGTGTGTTTCTGATACTGGTAATTCCACACGTTGGAAACCTTTTGCGACCTTGTCGTGTGCCGTCAGGGAACAAACTTGTTCGTGTCACCGCTGAACATATTATTATTATTATTATTATTATTGTTGTTGTTGTTGTTGTTGTTGTTGTTGTTGTTGTTGTTGTTGTTGTTGTTGCTGCTACTGTTGTTGTTGTGGCGATATTTTATCGAACCATTTGAGAAAAGGTGCATCTTCTGTTTCAGTCGTCTCTTGATGCCAAACACAAGATTCGAGCGGCATTGGGAAATGGGCTACGAAAGGATATTTGGGCTGATTTTCAGAAGAGATTCCAGATTCCACACATCTTTGAATTTTTCGCTGCAACAGACGGAAGCGGCGCATTTGTAAACGTGAGCAGCAAACCAGGATCTGTTGGGAGACATTCGCCTGTTTTGGTAAATATTTCTTTCAAGCTGGAATATAACTTTATTTCGTGCGAACTTTATTCCTGATGTAAGCAGAACACATAGCTGAAACATGTAATTTGATGAGATGTGCCAATATCGAGCGAAAAAATAAACTATTAAAATGGTGGAAGTTACCGAATAAAAGCGCCAGGGAACGTGGCTAGGTGGTCTTGGTTCTCGGTGTGTGTCCCCGCTGAATTTTCAGCTGTACCCCCCCCCCCCCCCCCCCTCTTGATTGAGGACGTTCCAGCTGGTACCCGTGAATTTCCAGCTGCTAAAAATCCGAATGTGCTAGTCCCCATTGTGTTCGAAATATATTTACGATTTAAACATATTTTGCAACTTAACATGTCAAAATAGGATTGGAGAACAAGTGCTTAAGAAACTCTCCTCTCCTATTCCGTATACAGACAAATACTATTGTAATTGACAACAAAGGTAAATGTATACAAAATTAAAAGAAAAAGAAAATAGTGAGAAGTGATGTTGGTTATGTCCCTTTGACCCTTTACCTAACACGAAAAGCAGACGACACTTGCGAATAAAATACTTGAATAACTAATTTTTTTCATTTTTTATCACAAAAACATAGCTTATGACCCCTCACTGGGACAAGCTCGTTCCAATGAGGGATCATAAGCTATGTTTTTGTGATAAAAAATGAAAAAAATAATGAAAATTGGATAGTAGTTTTTGTGAATATCACTGGTCGGTTTTGTCCGTTACGTTAGGTAAAGAGTTAATAACTTGAAAACTGCAATGTGGGGACCATATGAACATATTTTTAATCATTTATTTATTTATTGGTGTTTAAGGTCACAGTGGCTAATCGTGACCGTGACAGTTTTACAGGTGGAGGAAGCCGGAGTTTCCGGAGAGAACCACCGAGCATCGACGAGCAACTGTCAGCTCCTCAGCATACTAACTCTGTTCAAGCTCCGCTCAAGCAGGGTTACAGCAGTTGAAGATATGTGCACCATCGACGTGCAGTACGCCTTAGTACACGGCGTCATCGTGCCCCCATGTAGGCAACCGGGATAAAGTGCCTTGCCCAGGGACACAACGCATGTCGTCCCGGATGGGGATCGAACTCGGGACCTTTGGCAGAGAAGTCCAACAGTCTACCACTGAGCCACCGCGCACCCATATGAAAATATAAGAGAATATGTAAGAGAAAAAAAGATGCCATAATAGTAGGCAAGCTTTTATAATATTTATTTATTGTTTATTTATTAAGGATAACTTTCAATATTATGGCTGTTCACCACAGATAAGTCTGGGTCCAATTTGGCTGGTAAAACAAAACCACTTTCTGGATTTCCCAACTTTCTCTGTGCTCGACGAAATCAGGCCAGCGTAAGAGTACCACTTGCCGAATATCATTTATATATTCGGAGTCCCTTGGATCACTCATTTTGTTCAACAAATCTATCTGTTTTTATAACTAACTTGTTATAACAACTTAGTTAACTAACTTGTTATAACAACTTAGTAACTTGTTATAACAACTTAGCTAACTTGTTATAACAGTTGTTATAACAAGTTCGCTAAGTTGTTATAACAAGTCAAGCTAAGTTGTTATAACAAGTTAGCTAAGTTGTTATAACAAGTTACTAAGTTGTTATAACAAGTTAGTTAACTTGTTATAACAACTTAGAACAGGTAAAAAAATACATCTACTGGCGTCAGCACGCTGCCGTACTGCATCCACATCTTAAACGAGAATGTAAGACATTTAGTTTCCGATTACCTATCTTAAAATAATCCGGTGGTCCACAGGGTTGAGTAGATATGATGTTTGGGGAATTCCGATAGTGAAGCATTCCTTATCGCTTCCTGAAGAACGTTCCACGTTTCAACACAGGATGGGAAAAAGGAACGTTTAAACAGTTCAGTTCATATTCGATATCGCACAAAGTCTGTGGGGTTTCTTAGGCTAAAATGCAAATTATCTTGAACTCTGGGAGGCAATAACTCTATCCGAAAATCTGGGGCCTGGCTATTTACAATTTTATGAAAAGTACACAATTTATGCAGATTTCGCTTTTCCTGAAGTGTTTGCCACCCTATTTCCAAAAGCAGACGTTGTCCAGACACTGACCTAGTAAGACCTGTAACAATCCGGGTGGCATTACAGTATTTGTCATCGAGGCAGGCGCGTAGCCGGGATATCAAAGTTAGGGGGAGGGGGAGGGGGGCAAGAGTAGTATCTAGGGGGCTAGTTCAGCGCACAGAACGTGACGGTTAACCCCCTACGAAGGTGTGGCCTAATTATTGATGCTTTTCACAACTTACAAATTATGAACACAAACGGACTCAGAATCAATGAAACTGCCAGATATTAAAATTTCTTGCCCGATGTTCCCTATATGAATTAACTTAACGCTGGGGGGGGGGGGGGGTATGACTGATTTTTTTTTTTTTTTGGGGGGGGGGGGCATGTGCCCCCTCAGCCCCCCTCCTCCATGGATACGCCACTGGCGTCTGATACTTTAAAATGACTATCCCCTATTGGTGTACTACCACTTGGAAAAACATTTTATGGTGTATATGCTGAGACAAAAGCTAAGAGGATACTAGAAGAAAAACGGTCTATTCTTTTCGTGTTTAAGATGCCATTCGTGTGTCGAAAGGGTTAAGCTAGAGCTCTGCGAATCTCAAATTTCGGTTAAACTGAATCGAATCCCGAATCGATTCAGACAGAGGATTTCAAATCGAATCAAATCTCGAATCGAAACTCACCACATTATTATTTATAAATATTCCACTTTCTCACAGCCATAAATATTACCAATCACAACTCGTGTATTGCTGTCAACGGCAACTCAGCTATTTGTTTCAGTTGAATATTCCAGAACAGACTCGAAATAATTTTCGAAAGCGGGACCTCGTTGAAGTATTCTATCATCAGGTTTCCTGCAAGGAGGTCCAATCATAGAGAAAAAGTTCAAAAAGAGACATTTTCGTTAACCCTTTACCCAACGAATCGCTTGCATTCGCCCTCGTAATATGCAAATTCAGCAGCTGAAAAAATATTATTTTTCGAAAAATTTCAACAAAACCATATCATGTGACCCCTATTTGGAACGAGCTCGTGGAGCACGTTCCAAAGAGGACCACATGATATGGTTTTGTTAAAAAATTTTGAAAAAATTTTAAAAATGATATTTAAAATAATAAATTTTGATATCGTCTGCGTTGGGTAAAGGGTTAAATTTTGAGAACGTCTCGACGATTGAAAAAGTTCCGTATCAGAGTGATTCGAATTTCCAAGTTCAACAGTTCCCTGGGGTTAGGCCCCTTGAATGGCAGTGTGTTACTAACATTATAAATTCCGAGAGATGTTGTAGAATGTTACTTGCAAATATAACCCCTCCAACAGCAAGGACTTTTATCTGAGATTTTTTTATCACCCTGCTCAACGAATTTCACTGAGAAACTATTCTTAAATATTTTTTTTTATCTACAGAAAATACTGGGCCTGAGTAGCATTGCTATAGTCAAGTATAACGAAGATACCGCCACCCCAATCAGAGACAAAAATGGAAGATGTATTCATATCAGTGCTGGTATGTACTTGGACTGACTTGGATGGAAATATAAAAATATACCTGTTTAGGGATGGTTTACAAGTTTGCTCAAATCAAGCCTCAGCCAATACTATAAAACTGTGATTCCCAGTACAACTCTAATGTTGGGGCCAATACTATACAACTTTTACAATTGTATTTTCCAGAATTGTATTTTCTACTTATTTATATAACTGACTAAAATAAATTATTAGCATTTTAAAAAATATGGCAATTTGTCAACTGGCAAATTGCCAGATCTTTTACGGTGCTAATGGTTCATTTTAACCAATTTAAAGTCATAATTATAAAATGCAATTCTAGAAAATACAATTGTAAAAGTTGTATAGTATTGGCCCCAACATTAGAGTTTCACCGGGAATCACGGATCTTTCAACACTATCGATAATTGGAAAAAGGACATTTAAAAAATATTCTAGCCCCAAACAACTTTTCCCAAGTGTTTCCTTGTCTGATATGTAATATGTTTAGTAACACTGTTGGTATTGGACAGAACCTCAAAATCTTCTCCAAACAGGGACATTTTCTTCTCCCAAACACTACTCCAGTTGGTTATGTGCTTGATATGGCAACTCCAATTTTACATCAGATGGAAATTCGAAGCCTTAACTTGGAAAAAGTTAGAAATTTCAAAGAGGACGCTAATGGAATGTTTCCAAACATGTCTAGAATTTGGCCAAGATATGGAGTTTCAGACTGAAATGTAGTGAATGTCATCCAAACATTATCAAAAAGCAGTCATTATTAAAAAGTAGTTAGCCTACCCCCACCATTTGTTGAGTTGGATTTTGTGAATATCAAGAGACCCGACTGAACAATTAAGAGTGATGTACAAATGGAATTCTGCAACTTACCATTTACCTAACGACTCGGCCGTATTCGTCCACGGAAATGACAAATTCAGCAGTTGAAAAAAAATAAAATAAAGTATTTTCAACAAAACCATATCATCTCGACCAGCTCGTTGCAATGAGGGGTTACATAAATATGGTTGTGAAAAAGTAAAAAAAAAAATATAACAAAATTTGAAAATATGATATCGTTTATGTTGGGCAAAGGGTTAAAATCCGAAGTTGGAAAATTTTGACCAGGGCGTTTGGGTGCTAATGGAATTTCCAACTTGTTGAATATTATGTAGTGGTAGTCAGAATTTTGCCTACTGAGGAAGAGCAATGATTCATTTAGGGATGACCCCCCCCCCCCCACACACACACACCCATCAAAAACCCCTTAGTAACATTTCTGTCTCGCAAACCACCTTTACAAATTCTTACATGACTGATACATGAAATCTTTCTAAAGATGATTTTACAAGTTTGTTCAAAGCAAGCCCATGACGCCATATTTAGGGGTGGCATACTTCTCTCAGATTTTAACACAATGGGTAATGGGGAAAGCAATACAAAAATCTCGACGCTGGGGTTCTATGTAGGGTGCCAATGGGATCACATATTTTAACCCTTTACCCAACGTATCGGCCAAAACCGGCCAGCGCTATTCACAAAAATCGCCAATTAATTTTCATTATTTCGTTGAGCTCGTCCCAATGAGGGGTCATAACCTATGTTTCTGAGACAAAAAATGAAAAAAATTAGTTATTCAAGAATTTTGTTTGCAAGTGTCGTCTGCTTTTCATGTTAGAGAAAGGGTTAACCCGTTGATAATGAAAAAAAAAAAACATGCAAGAATTCTTCTTTAACTGGTATAAAGTGCTGAATTATTTTTGATCATCAAAATTTGTTCACTTCTCTTTGATTTGTTATAATGTATGGGAGAGTGGCTCTGGGTACTCTAGACACGCCCCCATAAATTGTGACAAGGTAAACCCACACAGACTTAATAATAATTTCACTTCAAAGTTAATATGAACCACATCTACTGAATATGAAGGTTTTAATCTGTGGTACATGCACTTCAGAATAGGGACTAAATATGGGCTTCCCGGCAAGCCTGAAAATAAGCAGACTGTCATCTTCAGAATGAGGACCCCAGAGGGTGAATTTGGTGCTGCTACCCTGCACAGCAGGGTAGTATCACTGAATTAACCCTCTGTGAACCCTCAGTCTGAATCAAGGTCTCAAACCTAAACAGCAAGAGGTACCCAGAGGACAAATTTGCACACTATATGGAATAGCTTTTAAGAGGATGGCGCTCGGGTTTATTCAAATCGACCCCCTGGCACGAAATGTAGGTTTGTCGCAAGGCCCTGGTTTTCAACCCAACGCATAATGGAAAAAAAATCTTCAAACAGTGTCATGAGATTTAAACTTGTAATGTATACTTTGTGATTAAAAAAAAACAGTCAGAATTTGAGTGTAGAGTGACCAGGACTTCCGGTTGTGTCACAATCATTTTACTCCACCCCACCATTTTCGTTTTCGACCTGTAATAACAAAACGGATTCGTTCCTTTTCCAATATGAAGTATTTAGTAACTTTCTTTCACAGGGGAACAAGGACTTGTGCTCGGCCCTTTAAAGCCAGAATTCTCCAAAATTGACGAAAAGTTTTACAAAGGAGGCCTCGAAGAGAATGAAAAGAAACTGGTACGCGATGCTTTCATTGAAGGAGACATGTACTTCAACTTTGGGGACGTTGTGTATCTCGACAAGGACTACTTCGTGTATTTTCACGATCGAATTGGAGACACATTCAGGTAACAACACATTATACCCCCCCCCCCCCCCCCCTCCTGGCATGACGTGCGATGGATATAGTCTAGGACATGTCCATCCGCCCGGCCGTCCCTTCTGTCTAACATTTCACTGCCTTGAGTAGTAGGATGTGTGCCCTGACAGAAAATACTCCCATCCTATTGTTTATGAATTAGATCTTTTGGCCTTGAGAGATAATTTCTTCTCTTTCAAGTGGCTGGGGTTAGATGTTACATTAGTAACAAAAGAAAAAGCCTTGAGGGTCCATCCGTTGATAAGTCCATCTGTCCGTAATTCCTTTACGCTTCCAGAACATATCTCAGGAACCGTTGTGGAGGTTTTGCTAGTATATTTTGTTTTCACACCTTGTCTGGTTATGCTTTTTGGTACAGTGGGCCCCACTTAATTTGACAGACTCTTACGGAATAATCCTTTTAATAATAAACAATTTTCAAACACCAAACCATTTACCATTCCTTTACTAAGAATCTGCTCTGTTAATTACATATGGGTTATAAAGTAAATCACTGTTAATTGAATGTGATCCGTCGAAGAATTAATCTGATAACAACTGATTTACCCATTTTTCTAGACCCTTTTGGCCTCCTTTCATCTGATATGATAAGTTATTGTGATGAATTGACGGTAACATGGTCTGAGATTTGAGGCCCGAAGCATATGTTGAACTGAGACGCGAAGCAAACTCCACGAAAAGTGGGCGAACATACAGCCCATAACGGCGTCAAATTCCTCGCAGAGTTAATTAGACAGGTGATCTGAGAGATTGGTTGGGATCCTGGATTCGAGGGCCAGAACCAGCAACATGAGATGCCCACTGAAGTGGAATAAAAGCCACAAGTCATTCGTAGACAGTGTTCGAGGGCCTTATGAAATGAGACTAGTGGCCTGACAGCTTACCTCGAACTGTGAGGCATTTGTGTTGAGTTTCTTTCATTCATGTTTTATAATAATTTTTTTTTAACTCTTGCCTTCGAAACATAGTTTGTGTCCCCAAATTGGAACGAACTCATTCCAATGAAGGGCCATTAAGTATGTTTTGGTGAAAAAAATGAAATATTTTAGCTAGTAATGAGGCATTGTTTTTTCATCAATAAAATATCGTAGGTTATCGTAGGCTATCAACTTTACACTAGGTAGCATTTAATGAAATAAATACTCCATATCCATTGGCTATCCTTCCGGGATAGGCCGTAGAAAAACATACTGAGGTCCCCAAAATGCCGAGGTGATTTATCTCATTATCTCGATATGTATACCCCAGTAAGTGATTCCAGAAGTGATATCGCGTTAAAATATTTGTTGTACATTGGGAGCCGTGCTGTCATCATGACAAAACAAGCCTCAACATGTCGCTGTAAAACCATGTATACATTTTTAGCTCAACTTTGACGAAGTCAAATTTGAGCTATTGTCATGGCCCGTCGTCCGTCTGTCCGTCTGTCCGTACGTCAACAATTGGCTATGGCTCGGGCTAGAGGTCGTATTTATGAACCGATCTTTACGAAACTTCTTGTGTACCTTTGTTATGACCCTGGGACGGGAACGAGTGTTTTTAGGTGTGGTCCGAAATTCAAGATGGCTGCCAGCGGCCATTTTGTACCGATGATGCAAAAATCAGTTTTTTGTACAGAACTTCTGTATGAAAGTTCTGATTTGAATAAAGTTTTGTATAAATGTATAGTACAATGGGATACATCACATATAATACGGTTTTTTTTTCTCGTGCGTAAATTATGCAAATTAGACTAACTTTGATTTATTTAGTGTTACTTTCAGAGCTGTAAGTGCCAAGCTGCTATGGCTCGGGCTAGAGGCCGTATTTATGAACCAATCTTTACTAAACTTCTTGGGTACCTTTGTTATGACCGTGGGACGAGAACGAGTGTTTTTGGGTGTAGTCCCAAATTCCAGATGGCTGCCAGCAGCCATTTTGTACCGACGTTGCCGAAATCTGTTTTTTGTACAGAACTTCCATATGAAAGCTCTGATTTGAATAATTTTTTGTATGAATGTTTAGTACCATGGGATGCATTACATATATTACAGGTTTTTTTCTTGTGCGTAAATTTTGCAAATTAGGCTAACTTTGATTTATTTAGTGTTACTTTCAGCACTGTGAGTGCAAACCCCAATACGGCTCGGGCTAGAGGCCGTATTTATGAACCGATCTTCACGAAACTTCTTGGGTACCTTTGTTATCACTGTGGGACGAGAAGGAGTGTTTTTGGGTCCAGTCTGAAATTCAAGATGGCCGCTAGCAGCCATTCTGTTCAAAATTAAGTGCAATCAGATTTTTGCGCAGAACTTCCAAATGAAAGATCTGATTTGAATAAATTTTTGTATGAATGTTTAGTACCATGGGATACATTACATATAATACAGAGTTTTTCTCGTGAATAAATTATGCAAATTAGGGGTCCGGGTGGGACTTAGAAAATTTTGGACCAAAATCCGGAAATTAGTTTTTTGGTTTTTTATGCGTTTTGGTCAATTTTAAGACAAAAAAAAAATTTTTTTTTTACACTGAAAATTTGGGGTCCGGGTGGGACTTAGAAAATTTTGGACCAAAATCCGGAAATAAGTTTTTTGTGTTTTGATGCATTTTGGTCAATTTTAAGAAGAAGAAGAAAAAATTTTAGTCTGAAAATATTTTGTTTGGGACTGAAAATTTCCACACAAAAATAATAATCTACAATGATTGGTCTTAATCTGTAGTCCATTACAGTCACCTTGTAATTCTTTTATTATTGTTGACTGGGCCAAAACAAATACTAATTCCTGTCATATTCATTATTCAGTTGTCTTGGTCACAGCAAGTACTAATTCCTGTCATATCCAAGTTGAGCTACAGAGTCATTGACTCTTTCATTTGTGTAATGTACTTAGTTTTATGTACTTAATTATGCATTTTATATGTTAACCCTTTGGACTCGAATGGTAAATTGCATGCTAGTTCAGAGCCATCAACTGGTCGAGTCTTTATTCATTACTTGCAGGAAGACCAATCAATATTTCCAACGTGCAGCCTTGGGACTGCACCTTGAAAATTTTGATTGGTCTACCACACAAATTCACTAAACAACTGTCTACTTTGTGAATTCAGGCCGCATTACGATATTTGGCCGTTAAGCAGTCTTTCGTGTTCAAAGGGTTAAATCAGTATTCAGGTTTCATGACTATCGTACGTCATATAATCTAGTAACAGACATGAAAGAGATTGAAATGAAATACACAGACTAACATTTCACCAACATATCTATAGGTATATACCTCGTTCATTCGGCTGCACCATCTTGAGGGTTAGTGACGGGATGTGTGTGAGACGTGTGTGGCGGGGGTGAGGGTGTCTTAGAGGCTTTATGAGAACCTAGACAATAGTGTTTGAATCCCCACAAGGATTTCCTTTGTTTCCTCCAGGTCCTCACAGAGAAAACAATGGGTTAGAGTTTGTTTTCCTGGTTCAGTGGGGACTTATTTGTCATTGTTTGTCATCAAAAACAAAAGAAAAAAATAAGTTCCCACAACGACGGCTAAACAAGACTGTAGAGTGTGTGAGAGTTTGTGTGTGTGTTTGTGTATTCCATGTCATCTTAGACCGTCAATCGAATCATCATCAAACGTGGCATGTATACTCAGCTCAGTCCAGAGGGTGTCACCAGGAGAGCTCATACCAGAGAGCAACAGGGTGGAATGTTTGAAAATGGGAAATGGAAATGTCTGTATTGTTTGTTGGCAAAATTATCTGGCACCATTGACCAAATCACCACCAAACTTGGCATGTATATTACCCTTAGTCTAGGGAGTGCCACTGGTGTCGTGATGCCATATGCCATATGTGGGGGATAAATGGGTGGAACGGGTTGAAAAGGGGTGAAATTGCGTAATTTGCTTCTCGAAATATCTTGATTATTTTCTTGATTTCCAATGGACTCCTTTTCGGTTCTTGGGAGGTTGGACCAGCTAATATCTACAAATTACCCTGAATCATTCAAGATCGAATGCACACGGAACGCTTATCGGTATGTGCCGCAGTTCTCAGAGACTATGGTTATATTCCATTTCAACCACACCCATATAAATTTTAGGTGGAAAGGAGAGAATGTGTCGACAACAGAAGTGGCCAATAATTTAACGAGTATTGACTTCATAGAGGACGCAAACGTTTATGGAGTAGAAGTACCAGGTAGGTATTGTTTGCTTTCTTGGGTACGGCAGTGTTCTTTACGTCCAAGTGCGTCACTAATGGGGTGGGGTTATGGGGTGCACTACCGCCTACAATAATCTTTCCAGTCGGGACGTTCCCTGGCTTATCTCGTGACTAATCTCGTCATGAAAATCGACATTCGAAAAAGTTATCTCCCCTGAATTATCAGATGTGCAAGGGAGGTCCGATTAAATCTTGCTCGCCATATTAAATGCATTTAAGCTGCTGTATATAGCTCGCGCAACCTCGACCAGACAACAATTTCCGCTTCTTTTGAAGAGTTTTGAATACTAAATCTCCAAATTTTCCTGGAGGTGAACTACCAGACCCTCTCGAGGTGTCCTTCAACAACTCGTGATGCGTCGGCCATCGCCGCGCGTTAAGCATCCGTTCCGAACAGACAATCTACGCGCAGCTATGGCGGACACGCGACGCGTGCTCTTCCCCACTCCTTAATTACGTATAGTACCCTGTAGTACCACTGATTTATAGTCGTTCACATTTTTAAGCTAAAAGTTTATTGTTATGTTACAATGAAAATATATAGAGATGGTGCCCCTTGTGTCTCCACCCTTGTTTCCCGACTTTTATCGGGTGCTGAATTTTGTTTATGTTTTGAAGGTTCGGATGGAAAGGCTGGTATGGCTGCAATATATCTAGCCAAGAAAGGAGACCCAGTCACGAAGGAGATGTTGATGAAGATCTACAAAACGTGTAAGGAGAAACTTCCAAGTTACGCACGTCCGATGTTTCTAAGGTTTCCCAAGGAGATGCCAATGACATCTACATTCAAACACTCAAAAGTCAATTTTCGGAAAGAAGGTTATGATCCAAGTATTGTGTATGATCCGTTGTTTTTCTTGGACGACAAAGTGAACACATATGTTCCACTAACACAACAAGTACTCACAATGTTGAAATTTAAACCCAAGTTATGACAGCTGTCTCTTATAAATGTGGAAGATCAAACTTGTCAGTATTTCAAATGTGATGAAGTCAATACAAAGATTTATGTTTCGTGTCCGTCTCTAAACGTACCATATGTTATTATACAATCACGGACTTTTGAGGTGGTGAATATGATGTGATATAAACCTAAATATCGTATCACATCACATCACATTTACCACCACAAAAGTCCATAATTGTTTTATTATATACACCATCCCTCAAAAAAATCCAATCTCTATTTGTCATTTAAAAGTTCAATTATATCAGCCAGAAATACTTTTATTTAACAATAAAATAGTTATCATCTGCAGAGTAACATAAAAATAAACAATGTTATAGAGATTACGTCGATTGAAATAGAAATAGAGAGGGGATTTCCAAGAGCTGTATCTAGAAAGTTGGTATTCACTGGAAAACGGGTGTACATGGATTTTTGAGTAACAGTCATGTGTATATGATCCAGCCAATAAAAACGTGGTTATTTGCAAAGTATATAATAATAACATATAAATGGTGGTGCCTTTGTACGCAACTGTACATGTGTGTTCGCTGGAGGGGGGGGGGGTAGATTGTCCGCCCTACTCAAACATTAGAACGCAGCTGTTCGACATTTTCAATGAAGAGGCATCTGATTTTATAAAAACCAGTAAACGCCAAAGAATGAAAAGCCCACATTAATCAACCCCATCGGTAACATGACCCTGTTGTTCTTCGGGAAGAGAGAAACACTAATTGCTAGAAACGCGAAATAGATAAACAAGCACTCGCAAAATCTAATTGTAACTCGGTTCTCTTTTTCTCTAAATTAACCCTTTACCTAACATGAAAAGCAGTCGACACTTGCAAAAACAATTCTTGAATAACTATTTTTTTTTCATTTTTTGTCTCAAAAACATAGGTTATGACCCCTCGTTGGAACGAGCTCGACGAGCTCGTTCCAACGAGGGGTCATAACCTATGTTTTTAGAGACAAAAAATGAAAAAATAATGAAAATTAATTGGCGATTTTTGAGAATAGTGCTGGCCTTTTTTGACCGTTACGTTGGGTAAAGGGTTAAATTAATCTTTTTGGCTCTTTTGTATATATTATCGAATTATCTATTGTTTGTCGTACAAAAGTGTTATTTTGCTTCAATAAACTATCTATCTGTCGATCTATCTATACCCAAAGTAAGGAATCTCTTGCTATAATTGTCCGAGTTATTGGAAGATCTTGCCAAAAATTGTCGAAAATAGCATATCAAGTGGCAATAACCCTTCATAGACTTGACAGAAAGGCATCACATTCTTTTCAGGTCGGGTAGACACGATACACACGACTCTCTCACGCCACCAATCAAATTCATAGACGGAGCAGACGCTGTTATGGTGTGGAACCAATCCAGCCCTTGAATTGTCCATTGCTAAATTAGATTAAATCCAAATGAATATTTCCGTTGATCGTTATGAGCAAATGAGTTATTCCTTCTGATTGAATTTAACCCTTTACCAAACACGAAAAGCAGACGACACTTGCAAACAAATTATTGAATAACCAATTTTTGCGTCAAAAATCAAAGCGTGTGACACGTTATTGAAACGAGCTCAACGAGCTCGTTACAATGCTGGGTCATAAGCTATGTTTTTGAGACAAATATGGCAAATAATGAAAACTGAATGGTCATTTTTTCGCATAACGCAAGCTGGTTGTGACCGTTGCGTTGAATAAAGGGTTAAAAATACTATAAAGAGTCATTTTTATTGAATGAATGTGAGATAACAGATTCGAAGTGTCAAATTCCTTGAAAAAATCGACTGGTGTTCTGAAAGCTTGGGTATACACTTACACTTCGAATGACGGGAAAATTCGGTGATAACTGTTGGAATAATAGTTATAGTTTAAAATTGCAATTCTAAGGACAACAGCTATTGGAGGACTTTGTTGGCTGAGCTAAAAAGCTATATATCTCTTGACTTCGCAAATATACACCTGTACAGAAAAACCTGGAAAATCAAGTTATGATTAGTTAAGTTATTGGAAAACATAACTATGCAAACGGACGGATGACGACCGACAAACTGATGATGGATAGATAGACGACCGATGAAGAACGGATGAACGGACAAATGATGGATAGTCAGTCGGATGTGGAAATATACCTGCATACCAGAAATAAAGAAACCCTTGTGATAACTGAAGCATTAAGCCTTTACTCAACGTAACGGCCAAAACCGGCCGGCGCTATTCACAAAAATGGGCAATTAATTTTCATTATTTTTTCATTTTTATCTCAAAAACATGGTTATGACCCCTCTTTGGAACGAGCTCTTCGAGCTTGTTCCAGTGAGGGGTCATAACCTATGTTTTCGACACAAAAAAAATGAAAAAAATTATTCAAGAAATTTGTTTGCAAGTGTCGTCTGCTTTTCATGTTAGGTAAAGGGTTAACGCCCATGTGCATGTAAGTGTTTTGAACATACTACTTGTGTCCCTCTTTTGGACAGTGGTTGAGTGTGAACTTGTGATAATTGCTTGGGGTCGGCAGACAAAACCTAAAATCGCCCAAACTAGCTATACAAAGGGAAAAACTCTTGATAAACTTGCAAGAGAGATTTCAAGTTCTGCATTGCTCTTGTCTTCTTGGATGTACGTATGCATACTCAAAAAGCTGGAGAACTGAATGAAAACTGTCCGAACTGTAGTGAGACAAATCTTGTAAAAACTGGAAATCAACGGACAGTTACTCATAATAGACTTTCCTGGCAGATCTACAAAATATACATATATTTTTATAACCCTGGAACCCATATAAAGGCTGTAAATCGGAAATTAGGAACATCTGATTGTAATTATTCAAGTTATAGGAAAAGATAGCTTGCAATAACTGAAAATTGCAATTCAAAGAACAGTTACTCTTGATAGACTTTTCGGTCAGAGCTACAAAAAAGGAAGACAAAACCATGTCCATACTGGCTACACAGTAGAGTTGTGCGTTTTTTTCCGGTTCGGTTCCGGGTTTTGCGGCAAACCGGAAAA
Source organism: Pictodentalium vernedei (assembly GCA_031216915.1). Lineage (NCBI taxonomy): Eukaryota > Metazoa > Mollusca > Scaphopoda > Dentaliida > Dentaliidae > Pictodentalium > Pictodentalium vernedei. Next base: position 78,454,836 of record CM062293.1, on the reverse strand, counting down.
CCGACCCGCAAACCCCTGCAGAAAACTGCCAAACGGTTTTGTTGAGTTTATGCATAAACAGATCAAACTTACTTACTGGGTCGCACCAAAGAAGTGTTACTAATGTACTCTTGTCACTCAGCTAAGCAGCGAATACACCGTGTTTTCAATGTCGCATTTTCTCCCTTATTGACTCGTCAACCGGACTTAACCGGACTCCACCGGACGAGTCAATAAGGGTGAAAATGTGACAATGAGAACACAACATATACTGAAGGAAAAAAGATACGCAAGTTCAGTTTCGGTAATATAATTTTTTTTATCCGCAGACCAAATGTAGTATTATTTAACACATCGCTACCTCAGTGTCCTGTCTAAAGAGTTTTGGGTTAAAATTCAGTCAACCATGACCACGTGCGACGCTACATGCTTTCAACAGATTTTTTCGACAAAGCGTGCATCCGGGGCACTCCCACATGCTATGGGCTTGAAAACCATACCAAATCGAAGATTTGAACAGTACACATCGATTGCACATTTCCTTTCAACTCGTTTCAGAAGCAAAATGCCGCGAATGTCCCGAAGTTGATAGGGGTAGGGCTATTGCTCTAATTATGCAGGGCTAATCGCAACTTCTCATCGCCCAGCAATTTGGAATGAGTCAACGATAGCGCATTTAGTTGGGCGTCTCAGAGCCACAGGAAGATTAGCTGACCGTCCCAGAAGCGGACGTCCGCGCGTTACGCCACCACTTCGAGATAGAGGCATACGTCTCTCACAACCGAGAGGCCGTAACCGATTTCAGATGGAGACTGCGAGTCAGGTTGTAGGCACTCATGGTCGCCGAGTGTGTGTGTCCAAGAACAGTTATGAATCGGTTGCGGAGTTCAAGTTAAGCCCACGACGCCCCTACCTTGCTCCGCAAGTTACACCCAGGCGACGTCAACGTCCATTGCAATGACTGCGAGCACATGTATCAAATCGATTTCACTTGGCCCACTGGAGACGTGTGTTATTTAACATTACTATCGACTTCGAGGTGAGCGATATTCTGACGCGTGCGTTAAGGAAAACGACATGTTCTGGGCAGGGTCTGTCATGGTTTCGTGGGGAGATTTCTCATGGCGTGAAAGCACCTCTCGTCGTCACCCAGAGCAATCTTACAGCCGTAAGCTATCGGGATCAGGTCCTCATGTCTCACACCCTTTCCCTTATCCATGCGCGTAACCTTACGCTGAAAAAGGATAATGCGAGGCCGCACGTTGCTAGGGTTTGTCGTGACTTCCTCAACCAAAACACTGTTCCAGTTCTCGATTGTCCACCCTACAGCCCAAATGTGTCCCCGATCGAACATCTGTGGGACTAGCTCGACAGGAGAGTCAGGAAGCGCATCAACGTTCCAAACTAAATCGCTCTGCTCACGCGGACCCTTCTTCAGGAGTGAAATAACATCCCACAAAGAGCCATAAACACATTGTTGGGGTCAATGGTAAGGAGGGTTAGAACAGCGACTGAAACCCTGAGTGGGCACACCCGCTATTGATTTTGATTAGGATATGGCGTAGGATACCCACGTTTGAACGTTATCCGTGCCGTCTGTGTTAAGACAACAAAACTCGTCAAAATTTAATCAGTAATGAAGAATAACATCAAAATCCAAACAATGAAATAATCCGCGTCCATAACGCATTAGAAATATTTACCACAAAAGAAAACTTGCGTTAGATTTTTTCCGCCAGTATAGATTTGATGAACTTTATTTATTTGTTACCCAAATTTATGTTTTTTCTGATTCACTGGGTCTTATCAGCTGATTCCCTAGAACCCCAAAGAATGATCAAAGTGAAGTTAGGTTGAGCCCAGTAGAGATGCTTACAGACAGTGTTTTTTGTCGTGAGTGGTGTCGTACAAACTATTGCGATTTTCTCAAAAGCTTGAAGTGTTATTAACTCTTTGTTCTTAACCCTTTACCCAACGCAGAAGATATCAAAATTTATTATTTTAAATATCATTTTTTCAAATTTTTCAAAAAATTTCAACAAAACCATATCATGTGACCCCTCGTTGGAACGAGCTCGACGAGCTCGTTCCAACGAGGGGTCACATGATATGGTTTTGTTGAAATTTTTTGAAAAATAATATTTTTTCAACTACTGAATTTGTATATTACGCGGGCGGATGCGGGCGATTCGTTGGGTAAAGGGTTAACACAGAAAAATTGAATCGAAACCAGCCGAAAGTGAGTTCCCCCCTGAAACCGAACCGAAACCGAAACACAGTCTAAAAAAATCAAAACCTTCCAGCTGTATTCCACTGATGGACGACAATGACGTGTGGACAGACGTCGGACAGTTGATCGGGGACATTACGTGTACCATACTATGTATATGTACACACAAAAACCAAGTAGTAGCCAATCCCCTTAAGCCTTTATTTGTGTACAAGTGCACTGAAAACAGGACAGGACGGGCAGTTGTCGCCATGTACTGGGGCAAGGAGCAGCACGTGTCCTTTTTGATGGATGCTCTCCCGTGGAAAGACTTTACTTCCGAGAATTGTAACTGGGAAACTCTCGAGTATTCGTTTCTAAAGTATTTTACGTTTGCAAATGCCAATGGATGTGTATCAGATGTAATGATGGAGTTGATAATTACCAGACAAAGAAACTATAGAATCTGTGGGGTAATTCTACAGCTTTATATCGTCCCTTGAGTGGGACAGAGTGTCACCTGCAGTATGGACCCACTAATCCAGCAATATAGTACACCAAATTAAAAAAGGCATCAATTGATAAAACCTTGAATACTTATTCCCGTCCTAACTCTAAATGCGACAACCCAGCATGCCCCGACTGGGTCATCCGTCAGCTATATCTCCTGGCATCTCACCCTCCTTTTCCATACACTTAATCCCCCAATACCATCTACCCCCTCCCCTCCCCCCCCCCCCCGATCCCCGTATCACAAATAAAAGATTAGATAACCCTGTTTTGGGAAAGCATTTCGCTACACTAATGCCAAAGAGATTTGATACCTTTCTTTTGTACGGGAATGGCAGGGGGACATCCTTTCAGGCTCTGCCATTTCCATGAGTACACTGGCTTATGTTCTTGTTTGTATCCATCCAACCATCTATCCATCCATGTTAATACTGTTCAGCGTTACTTTACAATTATGATACGTTTTTATTTAATCTTATTTGTTTTACAAGGATTGGCGAACAAGTTACGCAACTTATATTAACGCTTCTCCTTGGTCCAATGGCATACGTTATGAGCTCCTGGTTTCAACCCACACTAAGGCTGTGGAAAACTCTATTTTACTGGAAAAAGAGGACCCAGTAACCAACGCCTGAGGTTAGAGTCCTCGAAAATGGGCAACATGGGTATAAACGATTAGCTGGACTTGCCTTTATTCCACGTTGCGGCCACGATTAGCTTTTGTGCAGAAGTATGTGACCTTAAACACAAATAAAATGAAAAAAAAAATAATAAATGCCCTTTTCAATACCCCCCCCCCCCCCCCCGCCCTCGGATGCTTCCTGTGTCATTGCTTGTATTTGCGTACACACAAAAATCAAGAAGTAACCAATCACCTTGACCTTCTATATTTATATATAAATGGCAATCATGTTATATATAACATATATTGCACGAGGTTGCGAGCCATATGGCAGCTTATGGACTGTGCAGTCAAGCCGCAATGTGTATATCGACCGAAAAGCTTATGACCCCTCATTGGAACGAGCTCGTTGAGCTCGTTCCAATGAAGGGCCCTAAGCTATGTTTTTGACGAAAAAATTGTTTTGCAAGGTTTTGTTTGCAAGATATCGTCTGCTTTTCGTGTTAAGTTAAATCAGCAAACAGACGAGTGTGGAAGATTAGTGATGTACGCCAGACAGTCTAAGATGAAACGAAGGTAAGTTGAATAGTGTAAATTAAGGGAGTTTTTTTTTATGAAAGCCTCAACGTATCAAACATTTCTCCCCAATGCATATGTAACATACGTGTGTCCCGGGTGAGATAGCAGGGAGAGAAAGATGTATCCCACCCCACCCACGTGACGTTATACATTTCTAACGTTATTATGACGTTATGCATATCGTATCAGTTTCTTGCTACCACCTAAGTCATATTATTGATGTCATCGGAATGCAGTGAGATCAAAGTTTGATGCTATAAAACTCTTCAACCCTCAAGCTGCCACCGTTCCTAATCGATTTCATGGTATATACCTTTGGTATATACATAACCTGTGCATGCTCTCTCCGATGGTGTCATCAATATCGTAATCACTGCATGTTGGGGGGAGAAAATAATCCACGATGGGTACGGGAGTGGGATGGGAAAATCTCACCCTCAGGACAAGATATTTGGTCCAGGCACTCGGCAAGCCTCGTGTCTGGCCCAAATATCTTGCTCTCGGGTGAGATTTTCCCATCATGGATTATCATAGTCTCCCACCCCACCCTCCTGCTTTTGTGATGTGAAAAATACATTTAAAAAAAAAAACAGAATTCGATTTTACTATACGTGCTAGTTATGTTGAAGTGCATCATTTTTCCTGTTTGGTGCCTTTCGATATTCACAGCATGTGGATGAAATTTCTCGTGGAATAACAGGTTATTTCAAGAAAAAAAGGGAGGGTGAAGGGGGGGTATGTTCAAAATACTGAACATGGAACTTTGTTTTAGTGTGAAAAGACATGACCGCTGCTAACAGTTCACAACTGAATACGTTTATTAGAATTTTATTTTTTATAGAATATTCTAACGAGTGAACGCATATGTTTCCACAGCTGTACGGTACTTTGTTTTAACGGTTGAGTGGTAGGTTGTTGAATTTCTTGTAAAATGGGTTCAAACCCCATCCAAGGAAATGATATTTTTCCAGTGATGAAATGAAACACCGGGACAGAAAACTTTTGTTTCTTGACAAAATATCGTAACAGCCAGAGCAATTGTTTATCAGTGGATTGTCCGAGATCTTGTTATCAACATTCAACAATATGTCTATATTGTCCCTTGCAAGCATAAGGGTACCAATTGCAATGTTCCAAACTACGGTCAGGTTTGTCTCTCCTCGTTACACTCGATAGCGACATCTATTTGAAAAAATTTTGTCTACTAAGATTAATATAAACCCCTACTATTAATATCGCTGACCGCATATGGTTGATGCTTTTGGTGAAGGGTTAACCAACGAAAAAAGCGAACTGAAACGTGCTTGTGTCTTATTAGCCATCACGCACGATATGGTAAATACTTTCATCGGTTAATAACTGGGATGAATTTTTGTCCTTCGCTCGATTGTTTTGTTGGTTCTAAAAACAGTTTGATGAATCTGAGTGGACGGCCAAATACGACAAGCAGGTATGAAGTATAACTTGTAACTATCCTCGGGTTTTGGAGGTATGGGGTTGGGTGGAAATGAGTGATCCGTGTTTGACAGGCTATGACATGAATTTGACCGACTGTTCTTTTGTGCACATACCTATGCTTCTAAGTGAGCTTTTCAGATGGGAACTCAATCACCGTAACTATTCACAACCATTAACAATGCCGCAGTAAAAGCAGTGGCCTTAACTAAAATCTAGGGCCGATCCGACTCGAATATCACCGAACTAGAAAACACCTGTAACAGTTTTAAGCCTATGCAGATGCCATTGAAAATCCCAACTGTCGGGAGTAGTAGCAGCAGAGGAATGGATCGTCCACTGTTGGCCGGACCACTCCCCGACCTCGGGACTGAAGTAATAGTCACATGACCCAGTTACGTCATGTTTGGTTGCCATGGTGGTCCGCGTGAGCGGTCATCTTGTTACGTCATTCCCATAGTGATACGTGGTTTTAGTGCGCATCATTGTGAGGGTGACACGTGTTTCCGTCGTCCATTTTGTACACAGAAGGCCACAATCTTCGTTTCTATGGAGCCACGTGGTTGCTATGTTACCAAAAGTCTTTCAATAGGACGGGGGTTATGTTCAGAGGGTGTTTTTCTTTGTACAAAAGTACATCTAATTACCACTAACAACCCGATAATCCCTTCAAATCACCAAACAATACAACTTTATTTGGCTCGGATTCCTTCAGAATCCTCAGTTTCTATTTCTTGTTCGGATTTCCCAGAATCCTCTTTTTGTCCAACAATAGGCGCATCTTACCTCTTGTTCTCATCCAAGGACTAGTTGAGGACCACTGACAGGAAGACCATGATGTCCTTCTTGTTCTGATCCAGGCTTTAATACTTTTGGTGTGGTAAAAATAAGTAACAACACGTTTTTTAACATTCTAATTTCATTATTGAGTTAATGAAACAGTTTCTTATTGGCACATGTTCTTCGTGGAAACACTCTGCTATGGTATGTAAATTGTCAGGTATTCAAAAACAGTCTTTCTGCATATTGGACATCGTCTCAGTGGTTTGGAACAGTCTTTGCACAGACACAAGTGATTACATGGTCGCGGGGCGACATTAGCTTCAGCTGATAAGCCGACACAACACTTCATCTTCTGTGAATATTCTATTTTTCAAACGTCTTGAACTTCTTCGACGTCCGTGAATTCTGATGGTAAAGTATGAGTGTGATAACAGTCTGGGGCATATTTTCTGGAATAATGAAGATGATATCACACAAGAACACAGAAAACATTCATTTCATTTCAATCTTCTCTGTATTTGTTCTGTTACGTCCTCTTCCATCTTCTTCATTCACTCCGTTGTCATTTTCCTGGTTCTGTTTCTTGATCGTTAATGGCTGTGAGACATTATTGTAGAATTCTCTCAATTTCTCCCTAATGCTGTAAGATCTCATTGTGTCGAAGAAACTTCTCATTCTCATTCATGGTTTGGGATTCTATGATCTCTCTCGTGTCTCTATCCAGGTATATAGCGGGAAGCTGGTTTGGGTCTCTTCTTAGTGCATGCTGTCATTCTTCTAAGTTTTCCAATAAACTGGGCTCGACCAATACGTATTTCCTCTCTTCAGTTGTTGGATTACTCTGGTGTTCAAGCAGTTGTTCATTATTAGGCATTGGTGTCCAAGGTTTTCTTGATTCACGACTATCTGCCTGGTGCGGGTGTGGTAGCACCATTGATTCCAACTGGTTTATTCACCGATCATTGTTTTCTCTTTGACCAATTTGTGTCCAAGGGTTTCCGACTGGTTCAGCGTATTCTCTCTGATGTGATAAATCCTTTGGTCTGTTTTTCAAAGGGATCTTCTCGTGTCTTCTCAGATGCTCGCTTTTTTGAGCATCTTTGCACAAATAGATCATTGGAAGTGTTAGCTCAGTGGATGGATATTCTATGACGCAACAGACCTTTCTGTTGAATGAAGGATCTTTGGCACCATCGCAGATAAGGAGTTCACCCATTGCTGGAAGTGAAATGATGAAATGAATGAATGAAAGGTTTTAGCGTGCCGAAGGCGTGCAGGGACGATGTGGGATTTACAAATCCCTTGCGACCCGGTTAACCTTATTTTATTTCACATGGATCACACAGGCCTAGCTTTCCTATCGCCCAAAATGGAGTCTGAGGGGGGTATGCACGCTGTTAGAATACCCGGCAGTTTACGTTGGAGTGTCAGATGGTCAATACTCAATCCCTCAACGTCTTTAAAACTATTAGAGAGTGGGCTCTGTTCGGTTCCAGTTCGGCGATGGTAGAGGTTTGAGTCCCACCATGGTGATGAAATTCGGGTGTTTTACCCTTTTTATGCCCTCAGGGTTCCATACAAAATGTAGAAATCACATTTTACGGAATCAGCTAGGAATCCCATTTACGGAATTCCATTTTTTCAGAATCCCGTTTTTGAAAACGTCTATGGTCAGAGAATCCCTTTTCCGAGATGTGGATAAGAGGGATGGTACATTATACTGAAGGCTAGTTGCTTGTTTGTTAAGAGTGCTGAAAGTGGGACGTAGTCATTCGATACCCATGTGAGGGTACAGGGAAGTCAGTATACCTCATTAATGGACTTCTTCATGCCCCCCCCCCCCCTCCATGGCCTCATACATTAAAAGGGGTGCCAAAGGCTTATAATTTGTTGGTGAGGTGTTCTTTAATTTGAATGCCACAGAGCATGGTAGCTAAATACCCAGATGAGGATAAAAGTGAAGGTAGATTATACCTCATTCAGGGATTTCATCATACTACTCATTGCCTCATACGATAAATGGGGTCCCAAAGGCCTGTAGTTTATTAGTTAGGGGTACTGGAATTGGGGTGCCACACAGTGTGATAGTTTAATACCCAGATGAGGATAAGAGGGAAGGTAGATTATACCTCATTGGGCATTTCCTCATGCCGCTCATGGCCTCATACGATAAAAAGGGTGCTGAGGGCTAGTTTGTAGTTAGGGGTGCTGAAAGTGGGGTGCCACACACCATGGCTTTTTGATACCTAGATGAGGATAAGAGAGATGCGAGATTTTGCCTCATTCAGGGATTCTCTCACGGCCCTCACGGCATCATATGATAGAAAAGGTATGTCGATGTTCAGTCGTTCGTTAGTTAGTTATGATGGAAGTGGGGTGCCACGGGGTGTGGTCGTTCAATACCCAGATGAGGATAAGACAAGTGGCAGGTTATACCTCATTGGGAGATTTCCTTGTGCCCTTCATGGCCCCATGCGATAAAAAGGGTGACAAAGGCCTGTAGTTTGTTAGTTAGGGGTGCTGGAATTGGTGCATTATCTCTTCTTTTCTGGATAATCAGTCCAGTTTTCTCATAATACTTTTTAAATCTGATTTGGTGACAGTACCAAAAAGGAAACTTAACCCTTCTCCAATAAAATTGAATAGTCCATGCTTACTTCGCGACAAAGAAGGGGTGTGTCTACTTAATTTGCGATAATTGTTTAGGTCCTGTTTTAGTCATGCAGAGTGATCATTAATGAACCTTATCGCTTGCTATGTATCCATTATCATCGATTTTACTGCAACATTAAGGATTAAGGGTGTCATTCGCTTTCACACACTCACTCAAAATTTTCATCAATTAAATTATAAAAATAACCACTTGGTTTCTTAAGTTTCCCATAAACTGTATAATTGAATTCAATTCTTGTACGTAGATGGTCGACCAGTCACTATTGACCATATAAACTTCTTTCACCTTTGTGAATATTACATTGTTTCTGATTATTGTAGTCCAATTTATGGCTACCAATGAAACACTAGTGCAACATCATGCTCCTACAATGATAAGGAAAGCATGGGTAAGCATGGTGGGTGATTCCTGTTCCAATACAAATATATATCTCCATAATTCACCATGCACCTGTGAATGTCCAGAATTGTACTAAACACAGTGAAATCGTTTTGTTGGTTTGCAACACCAATAATAAGCAACCTGGCTGGATTTTCAGTTTCTTAATCAAATCATAAGTCAATATAATTTGTCACCCATCCAGTAACCCCACCTCCATCTGTGTATAGCTGTTGTACTTTCAACTGGCCGTACTCCAAGGTTTATAATCTATTTCCTCTGTTTCATTCCACCCATCATCTTGTAGAGTGGCTCTAATTTTATCAATTAAATTTTCTATTTTTGTTCCATTCCCAGTGTGTTCAGGGTTTGGTTGCTCCTTATTTGTTTTTCTCAGACTTATACTACAGTCAGAGAGCCATTCTAAACTTTATTCATCTGACCTTAAATCTTCTACTTTACAATGAATATACTTCCATCAGTTCATCTGACAGAAGAACTGGAGTAGCTTTCTTATTTTCTCTATAGTGTTGCAGACAACACCTTAAGTGTTCTCATATTTGTCTTTTATTTCTGATCATATTGGTCAATGGATTCTCATTTCCATTTTCCTTCACACTATCACTGCTGCCCTCATTGTCAGTAGCCAACTGTAACTGTGATGCTACATATCTCTGCATTCCATGTCATTTACTTGGTGCTAGGACCTCCCACTCCTGAGGAGCTAGGCTAAGATTTTCCCCATGACACTTAATAACTCATCCAGTCAAATGATCTTTTTATCTCAAGAACTCGGAAAGGATATTCCCATTTCTTTTCCAACCTACAATTTCACCTCCTGTCTTGATACATGATGGCATCTCCTACTTCAAACTGAATGTCTTTTGTTGTTGTGACTGCTGTTGGGAAAATGCCTTATGTTGTAATTATCCCACATATTTCTGTCTGGGTTTTAGAATCGTATCCAATGGCAAAACCACATCTCTTGCATACATCAGACAATATGGAGAGAATCCAGAGGATTCATTTCTATTAAATCTGATGGCTGCAAGAGCCCGGTTAGTGAACAAATCCCAAACTTCAAGATATTTTTGTGACATTTTTGCTAAGACATATATTTAGTGTCCTATGTAATCTTTCAACTTTTCCATTTGACTGAGTATGGTAATATCAAGTGGTCACATGATGGATCTTTAAATGGTCAGTAAAATATTTCATTACCTCATTACAATATTCGAATCAATTGTCCATTAATAAGTCCAATGGACAACCAAATCTTGGGAATATTTGATCTATTAATAGATTTGCAATCATTTCTGCCTTCTTGTCTGGTACTGGAAATGCTTCCAGCCACCAGATTACATATCAATAAATGTCACTATGTATTTATTCCCTGGGAGTGTAGTTGGGAATGTACCACTCATATCCAATGCTATTTTAGTGAAAGGATATGGTGCTCTATCTACTTCTTCCATTAGCAAGTGTATTTTCTTCATATTCCAAGCTTGACAGGTATGACATTTATCCACAAAATGATAAATATTTTTATATAAATCTGGCCAGAAATATTTTCTACTGATGTTATAATATTCTTTATCAATTCCTAAATAGCCATCATGATATTGTCTCAACACCTCATCTGTTAACCCTTTACCCAACGCAGACGATTTCAAATTTATTATTTTAATTTTTTTTTTTTCAAAAATTTTAACAAAACCATATCATGTGACCCCTCTTTGGAACGAGCTCGTCGAGCTCGTTCCAAAGAGGGGTCACATGATATGGTTTTGTTGAAATTGTTCGAAAAATAATATTTTTACAGCTGCTTAATTTGCATATTACGCGGGCGGATGCGGGCGATTCAGTGGGTAAAGGGTTAAATGATCAGGTATGCATAACCCTTCTGGTAACCTTGATAACATATCTGTACAAGTATTTTGTCTGCCTGGTAAATATTCAATTTTACAATTATAACTGGCTATTTTCAATACCGAACAATGAACTTTGGCATTGTTTTGTGGACTCATCAACCAGTATAACAAGGGGGTAAGGTCTGTGTTGATGACAAACTGTGCACCCTGTTGAGTGTGTCCAAGGAATATGAGATGGCAAATGCCTCTTTCTCAAACATGGACCATTTTGGTTGAGATCTCCCAATTTATGAGACAAAAATATTATGGTACCCCAGGTAACTGTCATGTGTTATCTTCACAAGGTGGGGTTAACACAGTGTCTAAACAAGTCCTGGAGGTGTTAGTGTATAAATTAGGGTAATTCAAATAGCTACTTTTTGTCAAACTTTCTTTCAAAGAATCAAAGGCTTTCTGTTGCACCTCCTTCCACTGAAATCTGGCATATTTCTTTGTTAGCTCCACTAAGGAGTGTGCAAGTTCACTAAAATGTGGAATGAATCTCCTGTAATATGATATAATTCCCTTAAAACTTCTAACTTCTGTTACTGAAATAGATGGACCTAATTTTCTGATACCTTCAACTTTACTCAGCTTGGGCCTGATCCCATCACCACTATTTACAAAACTAAGATAAGATGTTTCACTCTGAAAGAATGACCACTTTTTAGCTTTAAATTTTAATTTGTGCTGTGCAAGATGCATGAAAACTGCTTCTAAATGTTCAATATGGGACTTCGCATCATGACTAAAAACCAAAATGTCATCTAAATATGCTTATGAAAAATCACTCATTCTTAATAGTTTCAACCCCTTGACATCTACTTGTTGCCCTTCATAAGTAGAGTTTTGCCCGTTCAAATGTTCTGGTCTTACTCTACAACAACGGATCAAGTTCCTTAGCCATCCACATCTAAAGCTCCTAATATCAGCCTCTGATCCTTCTATTGGCTGTTGTTCTGTCACTGTTCACATCTGCTTGGCGATTTGTACATGGCATTCCCATTTAAGGCGCCCCATCTATCTACATCAATGGCAGATAGTTTTCTTACAATTGTTTGCTGTACTGGTTTCTGACCTCACACATTTTGTCTATTTTGTGTCTGATTACTATATCTTGGAGAAGCAGGACTTTTAGAAATCACATAAACCCTACTTTTTTGGGTGGGATACTTTGATGTCCATGAGAACATCCTTTGGGTCTTCAGAACTGTTCTCTCTGCTCTTATAATCTTGATGATTGTGATCTGGGTGGTATGATTTTGACATGTACGCCAGTTCACAACACTTGCATACCTTTTCCTTAACCCGTTTCAAATAGTGCCATGGACAAAACTTTTTCCAAATTTGAGGGGGGCCATCTGAGTCAGTTTCATTTTGACATCACCCTCATGCAACCCATCACAAAAGTAGTCAGCCAAAGTTTTCTGAATTAACAGTTGGTCAATGCTCTTCCCATAAGCATCTTTTGCAAGGCAAGGTGTTATCACTTCGATAATTGTGCCCTCAAAAGGTATAACTCTAGGTCACTAGATACTGATTAATGAACTTGCAAATGTGAAACTTACTGTCATTTTGACGACCATAAAATGTCATGATTTTTCATCTCAAAAGCCGCAAAAAGTCTCCATTTAGAAACTAATTTCAAAATATTCTCCCTCCCCATCATCACCTGTGCCTTCAGTTTCTGCATTAGTATCCCAACACTTTTCAAAGGGGGCCAGTCAAAGAATTGACCATGAGACCTGAATTTCCTTTACCCAGCCCTGGATGCACTGTTGAGCTCAATAGCAGTTCTAATCAGGGTACAAAAGTCAGTGTGACAACACAGGGAGTAACTCTCAACAATTGGGCAATACATTTGGAAGTGTTATAAAAAGAGAACAAAGAAAAACGCCCCCACCCCCAAAATACCCAAAACAAATTAAAAATGTAACAGAAAGAAATGCTGGGGAAGTGTCCATGCACCATACAATATTATATATAACAATTTACCAACTCAGGGTAGAACATGTTAAATATTATTTGCATTATGTTTTGTAGAAAGTAACAAATAAAAAATGAAGAGAAATATTCTGTATGGTGCTGCTGGTATTCTTGGCACGGGTTTGGTGAGCTGGAAGACTTTTTTCCCATGGATTGGTTATGATATTCATGCAGCCAGAATACTTAGGTCTGTCCAAAGAGAAATAGAATTATTAATCAAAAGTGGAGATTATGTGGTGGATATGTTTGAAAATTATGCCTCGAAGAATCCCAACAAAGTAATGCTCATTTATGAAGATACAGAGTACACCTTTGGATTCATAAATGCCCAGGCTAACCGCATAGCCAATGTGGTTAAATCGTGGAATGTTGAACTTGGCGAGACTGTCGCCATGATGATTTATAATGAGCCAGCATTTGTTTGGACTTTACTTGGTGAGTCTCCTAGAAATAACATTTAACATATACTTTCTGCATTTGCCAATTTTTAAGTGTGATTGGTTCACAAACCCATCATTTTAATTCCTGTACAAAAAGAATTTAGGAATTCCTTTCTATAAGTTCTGGTGCTTTTGAGATCTAGATTTTTCTTCTCTCCTTATGTTGACTTGAAATGAGCAGTATTAGTATTTTGAGTTTAGTATCGTTTTTGGTATTTTTATAGGGTATACTTCAGTATCAGTTCGGTATTCAGAATCTTACTTGACTGATATCTGCAATAGTACCAAAGATGGATTCACATCAGGAAAAATGGAATAAGTTGTTGTTGTATCATACTGCCACAACACTATAAATGACACTGCTATTGAGCTCAACAGTGGCATTCTTTTACGACTACAATCATATCTACAGTAATTTTGTGACTTGTTCTAAACATGCCTTAATATTTAAAGACCTACCATATCTCAGGCTTTTGTGATCTCAGAGCATGTGAATTGACCATGCTTGGTCCACTGACAATAGACAAAACACATGGGCAGTGATTTCTAGCCAGGTCCTGGCTGCCTTAACAGAACAAAGGTTTAGGTGCTCTGTCCATTGAGGGATAACAAAACTAAAAAGAAAATCAGTCACTCCTTCATGAAAATGAACCCTTCAGCTGTTAGCAAACCCCTACAGGGATTTATAAATAGTGATTGTAAGAAAATTTAAAAATTCAGACAGTTTCAGTATTCAATGATTGGTTCGGTTCAGTTTTTTTTGGTATCCCTTTGATATCGGTATCGGTTCAGTTTTTTGGTTTATTGCCCTTCTCTAATGTTTACATACCAGATCCAGATCACAACTTTGTAAACATGATCTTGACTCTCTACCTCGAGGTGTGGTGTTATCTTTCCAGATCAGGAGTTTGCAAGTCAAGCTGCAGAGAAAAACGTAGTTTACATTTGCAAGATAAGATACATAGGTTTGCAATCATTTGCACATTAAATGACAAGGTTGAGAAAAAGATCATGATACACAGTTTTCAAGATATCATTTGTGTTCAATTTGAAAGATTTGCAGGAGGTCTAGAAGGCAGGGCTTATATTTCGATGAGAATTTGAGAACCAATTCATGGAAAGATTGACGCATCAAAACCAAGAGGAATCCACGTAGATTCTCGTTGCACCTCTGCTAGGATTCGGGTGAATAATAATATACACATTTATATAGTGCCAAAATTATAGTTCAGAAGATGTAGAACCATATTCTAAGGTGTTGTACATGTTACTGAGCTCGTGCAAATATACAAACGGTATATATGCAGTATCTTACATTCCACAACATCACTTATAGGCTTTTTGAAACAGGTATGTTTTAAGATCTTTCTTGAAAAGGATGACATTTGAGAGTCTTTTTTGGTGTTCTGGTGTATTATTCCACAAGTGAGGGCCTGGACCAGCAAATGACCTATCTCCAAATGTCTTACACCTTTGTTTTGGAACATGTAGTAGCATTTTGCCATCGGACCTCAGGTTGTATTGACACACATTCTTGGTATTAAGGAGTTCTTCTAAGTAGGCTGGTGACATGTTGTTTTGTGTCTTAAAAACTAATAATAAAGTTTTGAAAATTATTCTGTACTCTACTGGCAGCCAGTGCATATCCATCAGAACAAGAGTGATGTGTTGAGACTGTGATACCCTGCATACCACTTGGGCTGATGCATTTAGTACCATCTGCAGGCGAGAGTAATAATATTGTGGAAGGTTGAACAGTAAGACATTACAATAATCCAAATGTGAAGTTACAAAGGCATAAAATATAGTCAATGTAACCCTTAACCTAAAATTGTGACAACAAATTAAGCAATACAAGACTTACATGACCTGAAATATCCTGAAACTTTCTCATTAAAATAGTACAAATATGGCTTTTATTGGAACCAGCTCAACATCCATATTTGTAAGGCTTTATTGAGAAATATTGTTTATTTTTTAAAAAATTATAAATTTTAGTTTATGTTTTAAAAATCAATAAGCTGTATTGGGTAAAGGGTTATCATGTGTTATTAGTATACAACATGGGATCTACCATGGTGGCCTCATAGAATCCTGGGACACTAATAACAGGTGTATTTTCTAGCAATCATTTTCGTGAGAATCCAAATGTATTCTCCCAAGTTTAGATGAAATATAAGCCCTGAGAAATGTACAAAAAAGATGGTGGGCTTCTAAAGCTGATTTGTGGTTTGCCATCACGAGAACGTGAGCGCATAGTGTTGTGTTGGGCCTTTTGGAAGTTACCCATCTCCATTGCTGACTTTTTTCGGTGTTATTGCTACAGAAAAACGAGTAACCGACTCTTTAGAAAACTTCTTATACTTTACCATGATCACAAAACTGGTCAAAACTATGTGTCTGTTATTCTGTTGACTACAGTGTTGAATCTTACAAGTCAAAAAACTAAATGTGAAGACATACACAGAACGACACACGCGTGTGAATGGGTTAATCAATATGGCATGAGTGCCAGAGTGGAAGGATAGAACGAGAGTTTTATCCTTCCACGATGACACAAGTGCCATATCGATTATGCAGCCTCTCTTTCTATCCTTCCATGCTGGCAGTCGTGCCATATTGATTAACACATTTACATGCATGTAATTCTGTGTTTATTACATGCCTTCAGTTTATTAAAACAATTATTAGAATGACACTCAGCAAGACAACTATAAAACAATTTTTTATCGCCAACCAAATTTGTGAGGGGAACCATGTTACTATTTCGTCCCTTCAGTTCCAATGTATTCTATGTGCCTAATGGCACATAGAACACATTGGAACTCAGGGGACGATTTTCATCTATCACTGGCGATTCAAACTGTAATTCTGTTGCACGATTTGTGCAAAATTCCAATGAAATTTTGCTTCTGTTTAAAAATCGTCCATTAACGATTTCCATTCCACACATATGTGCGGAACAGATTTTCATTTTCTGCATGGCTTAGTGTTGCTGTAGATGGGGATTGCATAGAACAGAGTGTAATAAAACTATTTTCGTATTTTTTTTTTGCCTGATTCAGTCTTCATTTCACAAATATTTTATTTATCCTGGCCAATTGGTGATGAGAGTTGGGCATTTTGGGGTGTTGTTTTTTTTTTGGGGGGGGGGGGGTGGGTGGGGGGTCTGCTTCGGTTCCGGTTTTTGTGGCAAACCAGAAAACCAGTGGCATAACAGTAATATTGGGGGCCTTAGGTCACATCGTGTAATTATTCAGTACAGTATAATGTTATATTCTAGCAGACTAACTGGGTACAAACATTCTATTCAGTAGAATATCCATCCGGCCTTGACTAGCTTTAGGGCTTCACAATATTTCGGTATTTAACCAAAAGCCGGTATTTTTTTTAAAATCGAGTAAATACTGAGCTCTTTTTAGTTTAGTCAGTATACCGTATCTCACAGAACAATTCCGACGGTAATCTGAGTAAAAATAAATAACAAGTTTGTACGTTTATAAAGAGTAATGCTCATAATCCTTATCGCTTGTGTATGTATACAATGGAAATCCGAAATTTCACTAAATGTAAAGCTATCAAATTATCATCAAATTATATTGGGAGTCGTTTCGTATCGAAAATTATGGCAGCATAGAACCACCACACCATAGTATATTTCCAGGGATTCCCAATTTGTTTTTACAGATTACTAATCTGTTTTTACAGATTACTAATCTGTCTAATCTGTTTAAACAGATTACTAATCAGTTTTTACAGATTACTAATCTGTTTAAACAAATTACTAATCTGTTTTTACAGATTCACTAGATATCAACTAAGATTAACTAATCTGTATTTACACATTACTAATCTGTATTTACAGATTACTTATCTATTTAAACAGATTACTAAACTGTTTTTACAAATTAACTAATCTGTATTTACAGATTAGTAATCTGTTCAAACAGATTAACTAATCTGTATTTACAGATTAGTAATCTGTTTAAACAGATTAAATAATCTGTATTTACAGATTATTAATCTGTTTTACAGATTAACTAATCTGTATTTACAGATTACTTCATTAATCTGTAAAACAGATTAGTAATCTGTATAAACAGATTAGTAATTTCTAAAACAGATTAGCTAATCTGTAGAAACAGATTAGTATTCTGGAAATACTGATTAGTTAATCTGTTTAAACAGATTACTAATCTGTAAAAACAGATCAGTTAATCTGTTTAAACAGATTACTAATCTGTAAATACAGATTTGTTAGTCTGTAAAAACAGATTAAAAAATTCTCCAGTTAATTGTCAGTAGGCTACAGACTGTACAGTTTGTTTAACTGCTGCACACTTGGACAAATGTGAATGGATCAAAGGAGAACCTCCACAGTCAGGCATAAGAAGTTCCAGTGATGGTTAGTGGTTACAGTATGTCCGCCGTGGACTGGCCACTTTCCACGGATGGGCAATATTTTCTCAGGGGCAATAATATTAGCTTCCAAACACTAATTATAGGAAGAATAGTCAAACATTTAATTAATGATGCACGGGTACAACCCTGTGCTTCATTAATTAACATTTTTCTGTTTCTGTCTTTGTTCCTTTGTTGGTTGGTCAGCACCTCAACGAAGAAGGATTCATGTTGGCATTGGTTGATTCGGATATTGGTTCAACGGTTTGACGTAACAACTTGTACAGAATGCATCCACATTTGTAAATGATTTAAAATTAAAATTGTTTTGTCATTTGAACTACTGTCCCATGTTGTCATGTCCCACGCACACCGCCCCGTAACTGGTTTCAGAGAATATCGCCCGGTTCTTTATGGAAGCTGGTATTGAATCATACAACATCAGTGCTTCAGCTTCAATACTGTTTTGAGACCTTTAATAATGGAATTATTGGGTGCCCCTAAAAATGCACAATTGTTGGGCCCTTAGGAGACGCCCTAACCTCGCTATATGCACATTACGCCACTACAAAACCGAACCGCAATACTCAGCAATAATAGGTCGAACAGTCTTACTGTGTTTGTGCATATACTAATCAAACTATGTTACTGGGAGAGAACTGGAGAAGTGACCATTTTTGACTGCCGCCACTTACTTTATCCGGCTAGACCACTTTGGCTCAGTGGTTAAGGCACTGAACTTCAAGTCGAGAGTTCCACGGTTTGATCCACGCCATGAGTAAATAAGTTGTGTCCTTCGGCAAAGGAATTCCGGCGAGAGGTCATGCGCTACATTCTCTTTGTGTTGCCTGTAGATCACGTTCAATAGTAGGTCAATTCTTCATTTAATATCACAGTATTACCCATACCCAAACCTCACTCCCTAAAATACCTTCTAACTATTCAATATTGCTTTGCAGGGCTCATGAAACTGGGAATTACTGCAGCGTTGATCAACTTTAACCTTAAGAAGGAAGGGTTGTCATACTCTGTCAATGTTTGTGAGGCCAAGTACCTCATTGTGGGACAAGGTATGTTATTGTGTTATGAAACTGCTGTTTGTTATGGCGTTATTTTTTTTACCACATTATACCACAGAGAAAATAGAAATTGGATAACTCGCAATCATGATGAAATTAATTTTCAGCCATTACTTCAGTTCTGGATTAAATGAGGCCATAACATTATACCCTCCATGGTAACCCCGGGAAATGAACCTGTTGCTCACTGTGACAAACGAGCTCTGTTTTACTGGTAAAATAGGACCCAGTCACCAATAGTTAGGAAGGAAGTCCTCAAAAATGGCCAACATGGGTATAAACGATTGACTAAACTTAACTTTATCTCCGCGTTGTGGTCATGATTAGCCATTGTGGAGAAATATGTAATAAATACAGTTTAGAGCCATGAATCCGCACAATTATGCGCTCTCAAGCTCCAACAATGCTCTGTTAGTATATTGTAAATTGTTATATGGAACACATGGAGAATACACTACTAACGCACACCGAAAACTCTTTTTGAAGGTTTTCAGCATCTGTGGTGCCTTAAGGTGGTCGGGCAGCCTATTCCAAAGCGAGAGACTCGACACGCAAAACGCTCGATAGCCTGCCGTTGCAAGGCCGCCTGATTTGTATAACAGGGAGTTCGAGGTTGTTGAACGGAGAATTCGAGATGGTACATACCTTTGTACCACACTGCTGAGATAATCAGTAGCCAGACTGTTCAGGGCTTTAGTTAAGGAATGTAATTCATTTGGCACA
This sequence comes from Pictodentalium vernedei, assembly GCA_031216915.1. Lineage (NCBI taxonomy): Eukaryota > Metazoa > Mollusca > Scaphopoda > Dentaliida > Dentaliidae > Pictodentalium > Pictodentalium vernedei. The sequence continues at coordinate 78,435,108 of CM062293.1, read as the reverse complement.
GAATTATTATCTATGTGCAAATCGTCTGGGATAAGAATAGTGAATGGCAGGAAATTTGGAGATTCTCTTGTAAATTATACGAGCTACAGTTACAATGGCGCTAGTATTGTTGACTATGTATTGATAAATAGAAGTTATCAACCTGATGTTAGCTATTTTTATGTCAAATCCCCGACAGAATTTTCAGATCATAGTCAACAGTTTCTGGCTGTTCATTTCGATTTTAGGGTAATCGAAGTAGAAAGTACTAAGCTTCAAAATACCTACCAAAAACATAATTTAGTTAAGGAGAGCGGAGGTAAAGCCATATCTACCTTATATGATCCATATGTTCAGAAAAGATTAATGGAGTTCTCATTAAGTGAGTATTCTGCGAATTCCATTGGACCGAAAGGGCCCCTCGAGATCCGAACGTCATCATATTATTCATCAATAAAGCTTCATCGAAAGTGATAAATTCTAGGTATAAACAAAAACGTAAACGTAGACGCCTCTGGTTTGATAGACACTGTAAATAGTCAAAAACAAATATGACAAATGTCGGAAATGAGATGAAGAAGAGGCCTTGTGATGAGACATTACTGATTAAATTTCACGCTATAAAGAGGCAATATAAACGGGAGACAAAGCATTAGCTCAGAGAATTGTATGAATGTATCTCTGATATATTTTCTAATATGGAGATAGCTGATCCTTCCAAGTACTTGCGTATCATTAACAGATTTCGTGCAAATAAAGAAGAGCCCAATTATTTACACCCAGATGAAACTGCCGAATTCTTTAAAACATTAATTTGTCCGAAAAGATCTGAATCTGAAATACGTCATCTTCTGGCGACAATTAAGGAGTCAGATATCAAATTAATCAGTGACAGCATAACCGCTAGACAGATATTAGACGCTGTTAGGCAGCTCTCAAACAAAAAGTCATAGATAACATTCCGAATGAATTATTAAAACTTATTGTTCTGTAACAGGAGGAGAGATAAGTGCCAACCAGGCTGGTTGGTAAATAGCCTTTATACCTCGACGGCTACACCACCCTCCAGCCTTTATACATCGATGGCTACACCACCCTCCTTTTCTTTTGAGATTCACCGTCCGCGAATCTCACCACGGATTCCACTTCAGAGTGGTCAAAACATCCAACATGCTTCACCACAGCGTCCAGAACACCACCAATTGCTGATGATCGGACGAGCCCCTAAATGTCACAGGAGGATAGATAAGTGTGGCAGCCAGGGTTCGAATCGTTAATCTCTAGCACACGAAACAGCGACCGATTTAAAACAAGACTAAGAGATCTAGACCAACTAGGGTGTTTGGTAAATGGCCTTTATACCTCGACAGCTACAGCTCCAATCATCATAGATGGTGTTGTCAAGCGATTTAACCAAATATTATTATCAGGTCATTACCCTGTCTGTTGGAGTAAGTCTATAATAAAAACTCCCTATAAGAAAGGCGATCGACACGATCCTAACTATTACAGACCGATTGCTCTGAGTAGCAATTTTGGAAAATTATTTAATAAGATAATAACCTCGAGGCTGAAAGAGTATTTAGGATTCAATGTTTAATAAGCGATAACCAATTTGAATTCAGGAAGCATCATGGAACAATTAGCAGTGCATTCATTTTGCGCACGCTGGCACTTAATATGAAGAAGAGAAGAAACCAATGTATGCGGTTTTTGTTGATTTTAAGAAAGCATTTGATTTGGTTGATACGTTGTTACTTTTTGAGAAAATGAAGTCGTTGTGTATCGGTAGGAAAGTCCTAAAAATTCTTAGCTCTCTTTAAAAGTCGACTTACTATTCTACAAATACCTGTATAGGATTGAGCCCACTTTTCCTCTCAACAGTGGGAGCGCGGTGGCTCAGTGGTAGACTGTTGGACTTCTATGCTAGAGGTCCCGAGTTCGATCCCCATCTGGGACGACCTGCATTGTGTCCTTGGGCAAGGCACTTTATCCCGGTTCCATCAATGGGGCACGATGACGCCGTGTACTATGGTGCACATGCCTTCAACCGCTGTAACTCTGCTTGAGCGGAGCTTGAACAGAGTTAGAATGTTGAGGAGCTGACAGTAGCTTGTCGATGTTCGCTGGTTCTCTCCGGGTACTCTGGCTTCTTCCACCCGTTAAACTATCACAGCCACGATTAGCCATTGTGCATAAGTATGTGACCATAAACAGCAATAAATAAATACTCTCAACAGTGGGAGTTAAACAAGGGCATTCTATTCCCACTCTTTACAAAATTTTTATTGATGACATTAATTTTGCGGGATGTTTGATGAATCCTGTTCCCCAGTTAATGTGAAGGGACAACGACTCAATCACCTAGTTTTTGCCGATGACCTGGTAATGTGATCAGTCTCTATCAGGATTGAATAAATGTGCTCCGAAGTTAGAACACTATGCGGATCGAAACAAACTTAGTATCAATAGTAACAAAACAAAATGCATGGTTTTCAAAAATAGAAAAGATAAAAAGTATCTGCCGTTCTGTATTGGAACAGCGAAATTAGATATCGTAGATTAATATAAACACTTAGGTCTTGAATTCACATACAGTAGAAACATGAAACAAGTTCTGAAGAATTTAAGTACAAAAGGATAGAAAGTAATGTTTTTCCTTACAAATTCTCTCAAAAAGTCACTCGACTGAACTCTTGATGTGAAATGTAAACTTTATGATAAAATGATTAAACCTATTTTATTTTATGGTTGCGAGATATGGTTCCTTGACTTTACTACTCCTTTTGCAGACACCAAGCCTATGAACAAGTCCACTTGAAATTTTGTAAACAAATATTAATGTTAAATAGAAAAGCATCTAATCACGCAGCAATGGGAGAGTTGGGTAGATGTCCTATTGTGAACGATGCCATCTTACACCTCTATAAATATGTCGATAAATTATCCAAAATTGCTGGCGATAACATCTCCCCAACTCATTCAAGGAGTTGTTCAAATGTAAACTGATAAAAAACTTGGATAGCTCAATTATCTTGTTATGATATTAGAGTTTCCGATGCTAATACTTTGACTGATAGCAATGGAAATTGCCTGAAAGATGTACTAGAGTCTCAGCATAGAATAGAAAAAAGATTTACTAAAGATATCTTTAATGATGACAAAATGAAAAGCAGTAAAAGTTGCAAATGTATCGATTAGCTTAAAATGAATACAAGCTTGAACCTTATCTGAAATTCACCAGATCTCAACAGGCCTGTGAACTGTTTACTAGACTTGGGTTAGTAACTACAATTAATAAATAAAAAAAGGATAGACATGAACAACCTCCAAGGCCCATAAATGATAGAAGATGCCAGATATGCGATACCGGTGAAATAGAGAGTGAAAAACATTTTGTTATGGATTGTGAGGGATATGTCAAAATTAGAGAAACAGGGTTCGAAGAAATTATAAAAGAACACAAAGAATTTAAACATTTGATTGATTCGGAGAAATACTATTATATATTGAAAAACTGTGATAGTAGCTTGATTAATATTATTTCTAACATGATCTGGTCATTCTTCTGTAAGCGATATCACCTTATTAAAGAAAAAAAGTCTTTAGTAGTTTATATTATACATCATGTTTATTATGTCTTCTTATTTGTTATGTTTGTATTGTGCAACTGCCATTATTGTGTAATGCACTAAACTATTAAACTATTGAACTATAGAGTTGCATATCATCGCATAGAAGTGAAAATTTAGCCCATATTGACTAATAATGTCTCCTAGCGCCAAAACATAGATTGCATAAAGCAGGGGCCAATGACGGATCCCTATGGCACTGCAAAGTTCAGCGGGAGCTCCGACGACACCGAACCCTGGATAGTGATTTTCAGGATTTAGTGCAAGAGGTACTACGTGAACAAGTCCATCGTATTCCGATCCTCTTTCCCAGAAGGTGTAGTAGCATGGCATGATCAATGGAATCAAATGCTGCTCTCAAATCGATATGTACAAGAATGATACTTGTATTGTTTGTCCATTGACAGCAGAATGCCATTTTCGACGGGGAGTAAGGCAGTTTCAGTGCTACAATTCTGTCGGTAAGCTGTGTGAAACTCCTCGGATAAACCACATGAGTTCAAGTGGAGGAATTATGTGACCATAAGCGCCTATCAATCAATAAATAAATATAATACGCAGACAGTTGGCGTCATCTAATTAACTGGCTCTTAAACTCTTAATACTAATTGATGTCATTTTTGTTCAAACAATCAACAAAGATGATGAGGCAAGTTGCAACAAGCTATTTCCATAACTACGTTTAATTAATTTATTTTATTCGATGCTGTTTTTAAGACATTGTATATACATAAGCTTGTTAACTGTTTGTATAAATTAATCTGGATAGACGATCATAAAGAAAGGTCAGACAACTGTTCGTGAGCGACTCTCATTAACGTTTTTGTCACACTCATGCTAGAGTCCAGTCCGTTGTTATTAAATTTGTTAGAGTGTAAAGACTTATAGTTTTATACCTTACGTGAAATACAAAATATCTTTGTGGCAAGTTGCCCAATTACATTAATCTGCAAATGTTATAAGAAAGTGCTCAAGGTGTGGCACAAACTTCAAGCCGTGTTATCTCCCATCGCTATGATGGTGAATCCATCATAGCGAGGGGAGACAACACTGCTCGGAGTTTTAGTATGGCAGAGCATTCTGCTTTAATCAAAATGCACCCTTGAGTTTGAATATCATGAATTCATTTTAGGTCAAGAACTACTAGATGTTGTTGAGAATGTGAAATCTGAGCTGAAGATGCCTATATATGTTCAAGACGAACCAGAAAATCTCCTGGACGGATATATATCGTTCAATCTGCTTATGTCTAGATCGCACCCAGTGGCGATAAGTAAAGTGAGACGCAAGAACCTGAAGCTACATACATATATGCTTTACATTTTTACATCCGGAACGACAGGTAATACTGAAGTCAGATACATATAGGTGATTACTGTCATGGGGTAACTCCCGACGCTAATGGGAGTGCTGGGGGCGGGGGGGGGGGGGGCCTCCTTCCTCATGACTAAGTCTGCCATCATATTTGTTGCACATCGGAAGAAAGGAAAAATTGGTGGTTGCTCAAATACTATCATTTTCTTTGAAAGTTGATGATTTGAAAAAATCGACCACTTTAACCCTTCACCCAATCCACATGATCTCAAAATTTGTTGTTTTTTTTAAAACTTTTTCTTAAAAAAATTCACGAACCATATAATGTGTTCCCTCATTTAAAGGGGGGTGGGGGCTTGTTCCATGATGTGGTTTTGTGGAAATGTGTTTAGAAATTTGTTTTAACGTACGCGAGAGGGTGTGGTCATTTCGTTTGGTAAAGGGTTAATGAAGTATATTGAGTTAGGATTCAAGTTCGTACCGAGGGTCATTGACCCGGGTACACTGTCTGATAATTTTAGTGATCACCTCACCATGTCTGGAAAATTTCGAGATCCTGACTTTGGGTCTGCTTGAGGTGGAGGGGATAGAGAGGGGTACTTCAACACACCATGTTGGACCACATGGTGTAAATAACCAGTATGCCTTACAATATTCTCATGAAAGAAGAATAACTTGTCATTTAAACAAGGAATTGACTTATTGTGTGCAAAAAGTGCTGCCATCATTAGTGATTCGCTAAATTGTAAACAATGCCATTGTCAACTTGGTTTCCACTTTATTTCAGTGCAATACAAAATCATTTTGCTTTATTGGCTTAATTAATATTACCAAAGACAATGACTTCACAATGTGGAAAAACTGAAGTGTTTGATTACATTACTTTTGGAATCGAGTGCATCCACTAAATTCCACCTTCCTTCAATCACCCGTGCATGGAGTTCTGCAACACACAATACTCATTTGTGTGTACCATAAACGGTTGTACTTATTTTGAAGGAAATGTATACTAGTTAAATAAAGAATGTAATTCCGTAGGTTAGATATAGACCAACGAGGGAAACTATGAGATGAGGTGTTGTCCGATATAATACTTTACTCAAATTAATAACCAGATTCGGTGGCACTGTGTACTGAGGCGTACTGTACATCAATGGTTCACTTGCCTTCGACCAATGCTGACCCTGCATGTGCGGAGTTTATACGTTGGGGAGTCTAACAGTTGCTCGCCAATGCTCAGTGGTTCTCTGCGGGTACTCCGGCTTCCTCCACCCGTAGAACTATCCAACACGAGGTGTCCCTGGCTGACGAAAGTGTTGTTAAACCAAAATAATAAATAAATAAATAAATAAATAAATAAATAAATAAATAAATAAATAAAATGTAGCAGCGTTTCCCTTCCAGTGGTTCTGAGATAATATCTTGACTCTGCCACAAGACTTTGTACACAAGCATAATGGTTACAGTATACATGTATCTCCCGAACAGCCGACACATGTCAGTTGCTGGATGTATCCAGTAATACATCGTGGAAACATGGCACCTGAAGAAGTCTTGTAAGTGTCAACTCCTGGATTCTTTCTTGTACACTATAAAGAATTTGATGACTCTACTTCCCTGTCGGGGCCGTGGGAAGTCAAGCAGTGCTTGTTTACTGTGATTTATTTATTTATTTATTGGTGTTTAAGGTCACATACTTATGTACAATGGCTAATCGTGACCATGGCAGTTTTGCAGGTGGAGGAAGCCGGAGTACACAGGGAGAACCAGCGAGCAACGACGAGCAACTGTCAGCTCCTCAACATTCTAACTCTGTTCAAGCACCTTTCAAGCAGGGTTACAGGGGTTGAAGACATGTGCACCATCGACGTGCAGTACGCCTTAGTACACGGCGTCTTCGTGCCCCCATGTAGGCAACCGGGATAAAGTGCCTTACCCAAGGACACAACGTGGGTCGTCCCGGACGGGGATCGAACTTGGTACCTCTAGCATCGAAGTTCAACAGTCTACCACTGAGCAACCACGCACCCATTTACTGTGATGAACAAGTTTTATTTTACAGGTAAAATAGGACACGGTCACCAATGTTGGGGATGGAATACCTCTAAAATGAGCAACATAGATATAAACGGTTGTCTGGACTTGACTTTATATCCATGTTCCGTTCACTGTTAGCCATTGTGCATAAATATGTGATAAATTAATTCATCAATTGATTGATTACTTTGCATTCTAAATTACATCGCACATACTAGTAATCATATTCTGTCAGAGGTCTATTATGTTTTTAATTTGTCAATTTAATACAATGCTCCGGCAGACCTGAGGCTGGGAGGATGACTCGGGGTTTGTGTGTGTGTGTGTGTGTGTGTGTGTGTGTGTGTGTGTGTGTGTTTGTGTGTGTGTGTGTGTGTGTGTGTGTGTGTGTGGGTTTGTCTTACCAACTTGACGAGGTAACTAGACAAAAGAGTTTGCGTGTTTCGCCTTACCGAGGTACAAAAGACAAAAGAAACGCTTTACCTCGGTTGTTTTCCCAGAACTGTACCGGCAAAACGAGGTAGAAACCGTTAGTACACACAAAGGACAAACAATGGGGTACCTCGGTATGTAGGGAAGACAAGACTGTGTGTGTGCGTTTGTCTTACCAACTTGACGAGGTAACTAGACAAAAGAGTTTGCGTGTTTCGCCTTACCGAGGTACAAAAGACAAAAGAAACCCTTTACCTCGGTTGTTTTCCCAGAACTGTACCGGCAAAACGAGGTTGAAACCGTTAGTCCACACAAAGGACAGACAATGGGGTACCTCGGTATGTAGGGAAAACAAGACTGTGTGTGTGTGTGTGTGTGTGTGTGTGTGTGTGTGTGTGTGTGTGTGTGTGTGTGTGTGTGTGTGTGTGTGTGTGTGTGTGTGTGTGTGTGTGTGTGTGTGTGTGTGTGTGTGTTGGGGGGGGGGGGGGGTTCTGCTCCTGCTATGATTTTCTGATCTTCTCCATCAGAACTTTTTTTTGTCTTTCGGAAAAAATTTTTGCTCGTCCAAAACATCAGCATTTTCTGAAATATGCTAATTTGAAGAAAACTTTTACCACACTAAAGTGACAGGGAATGTATTATAGTTTTACAGCAGTGCTGTCAATTACACATCAAGTGGTGCCCGACGATTTGGGTGTTTTTGTTTTATTATTATTATCATCATCATCATAATCATCATCTTGTCATTATTATTATTATTATTATTATTATTATTATTATTATTATTATTATTATTATTTTAAAGAATTACTTTCGTTTATAATTCTTTAAAATAATAATAATAAACAAACTTTTTGGGCCTGTTTCGGTTATTATTGTTTTAGAGACTTTTATTAAATTAGATTTTAAGTACGTATCGACAGTCGGCAGCCCGGGAACACTATCAGAAAGTAATTTGATGACTACATTTTGAATGACGTCATTGTGTGCGGCAATATTCTGTCACAGACCTGTTATGTTTTTAATTTACCATTTAGTGCTTTGGTGTGAATATTTTGTAATATGCAATCATGCCATGTCACTCTCCAACCACAATAAGTTGTGTTTTTTTCAATATGTTAACTTATTATAGAAGCAATGTAATAGACAGGAGAGATTTTTTTTAAAGTGAAAAGCACCGATTATATATTGCTCCTTTGCCAACCCTACTTGTGTACTGAAGAACTTACTTTTTCTTGTGGAACATGGTGGTTCTGTGGTTATGGGGGTGGACTTCAAACCGAAACGTCCAAGGTTCGACCCCCACCAGGGGTTACTGCATTGTGGGTTTAGGCAAGGCACTTAATCCCGACTGCCTATGTTGGGGCACGGTAGATCTGTGTACTAAGATGCATTGCACGTCAATCGTGTACTTGTCTTCAGCCAATGCTAACCCTGCTTGTGTGGAGTTAGTGCATTGGGGAATCTTACGGCTGCTCATCACTTCTCGCTGTTTCTCTCCTGGTACCCTGGTTTCCTAATAAATACATAAATATATACTTTTTTCTTGAAGGTTTGCCAAAGCCTGCCATTATACGCCAAGCTAGAGCAATCTCAATTCTGAATTACTCGAGAGCTGTTGCGGTTGATGAGAGTGATGTCATCTATATAACTTTACCACTCTATCATTCAGTAGGAGGTGCTATAGGGTTGTTTACAGTCCTCAGCAGAGGTACGTTACTTATTAAATGCACAAGAAATCAAGCTGCAAGTCCAATTCTGTAAGGAATTCAATGTTGTTATGGCCTGGAATCAGTCTAGTATTGAAATAGTTTATCGCCTTTATTCAGATTCATTTAGCTGGAATATTGCAATTGACCGCAAAAGCGAACCTCTCAAATAATTTCAGGGAAGATAACTTTATCAAAAGTAGATTTTTATGACGTGATAGGACAGGGATGCATATCAAATATTTACAGACACAATCCATTTCTACCCATGGGGGACCATCGTACAGTCACATATACTCCTAAACCAATCGTCAAGCTATTAAAACTTGATGAATAGGATAACCACAAACATTGGGTTAAATAGGTTCAAATAGATTCAATTGTCCAAAGACATCAGCCATTCAACCCTGCACAATATGCTGTCCTTTGCAGATGATACTACAGCTTTTGCGTCAAGTAACAATCTAGACAATTTGATAGACGAGACCAACATCGAACTAGAAAAAATCAGCGAATGGTGTTCCGCAAATGGATTATGTCTTAATGCAAATAAAACAAAATGCATCTTATTGCACCCTCAAAATGATTCTTACAACGCTGCTAGTAGATCAATATCCCTAAACAACACAGATATTCCATTTGTTGGAAACCAGAACGATGAAAAAACAGTCAAATTCCTAGGAATCCATATGGACGAGAATCTAAAATTCAAACAACATACTTCAGTAATCTGTCTAAAAATGGCTAGGGCAATCTTTGCCCTTAATAGGGCAAAGAGAATTCTTCCTTTTAAAACCCTAAAGACACTGTATTTTTCACTTATACATAGCCACCTATTGTATGGTATACTTGTATGGGGTCACGCACCATCAAGCAGAATTCTTACTCTGCAAAAAAAGGCTATTCGCATAATAACGAACAGAAAATATACCTCGCACACAGAACCTCTATTTAAAAAATGTGGCATACTAAAATTTGAAGACTTATATAAGTTACACGTCCTTTTGTTCATGTTTGATTGGTATCATGATAGATTACCAGTGTCTTTTGACGGTACTTTTGAAATTTACAGAAATCCTTCTGGAATGGAAACCAGGCAAGCTGGGAATATACGTACAAACAAACCGAGAACGCGTTTCTCGGCGGACCTACCGTTACATTCTTTTCCAAAGGTATGGAATGATTTAAACCCTGAAATACAGCAATATAGTAGGCCCTTATTCAAAAAGAAAATAATCGATACAATTTTAGATTCTTATTCTTCCACAATCATTTGTACCAATCCATTTTGTCCCGACTGTATATCAACTTAAAGAGATCTCACCAAAAATACTGCACTCTGAGGTTTGTTGGGTCCTCAAGAAGGATAACTGGGTTTGCTTTTTGTTCTCCTTTCTGGTGATTGGTCCGGATCGCCTGGGTTGGGCGAATATGAACCCCATATGGGTTCATGTTTGCCCAACCCAGGTGATTTGGTTTAGTTCTTGACCCCGTCGATTTTAGAATGTACATTAAAGTAATAACTTATTTGTTTCCGGTCTGTGCATTGGGAACGTTCCACTCAATTTGAATCCATGAAGACAAGAATGAAAGGGCAATGATGTCAAGAAAAAGAAAATTGTGTGGGATGGCAGGAAGACAGCCTCTCAGGCTATGCCATCTCCATGCAGTGTACACTCACTTTATAATTTGTTTTATTTGTCTCACATTGTATATCTGTATGCTGCAGAATAAAATTTCAATTTCAATTTCAAGACTGGCCCTGCTGATCGGCATTTGCACATAGCTCCCACTTTATATATAAATTTTTATTTCACTCGATGGGACAATGTCTGCAGTTTATGATTCATATATTGTTGATTCAATTTTTTAACATTCTGGCATTTCAAGTTATATATACTTGAACATTTAATTCAAAGACAAATTCATCAACTTAAAAGGGAGATAATTTTTATGAACATCAATCTGAATTGAGAAAATAGTTTGTCAGTTTCAAGTGCGCTGTTCATGTAGTGGTTACCGCTTGATAATGCTAGTGATATGAGTTTCTTTTTCATCTATTTCATTCTCTAGGATGTACAATGGTTTTGAGGAAGAGATTTTCAGCAAGTCAATTTTTCGCTGACTGTAGGCGCCATGATGTCACGTTCATACTGTATATTGGGGAGTTATTGCGTTATCTTCTAGCACAACCAGAGGTAAATTTAAGCCTATTTCATCCCTGACTTATATCATGATTAAAATCGACTTGTAATAAAGTTATCTCCCTTGAAATTGTAAGACAGGTGAGCGAGGGCCAATTAAGAAGAATGAAATTGTTGAAAAAATGCGAATGACATCACTAGAAAATAAAGTGAAGTTTCAGTTTGTTACTTTTAATAAATGAAAACAACAGACAGCTCTATGATCTCTAGGAAAAAAAATTAGCAAATTGAACTTTCTAGACTTTTATATTAATGGAACTAACAGTGTCTGTATTATATGTCATGATGCTTACACTGTTTATATAAATATAATGAACAGAAAAAAGGTTACAGAACTTCAAAAGATGGTGAAAATGCTGTTTTGTTATTTTTAAATGGGGTTTCATGGAGAACCATAGTCAAACGTCCAGACTGTTTGCACGCTAAAAACTAAAGTGTTAAAAACTACACTTGAAGTGCTGTATTTAACACTTACTAAGTGCTGAACTAGCACTTTGTTCAAGTGTAGATAATCCAGAACTTGACAGGTGTTACAATAATACCACTTGACAAGTGTAATGTCACGACACTTGAAAGGAAACAACGCAGATGATGTGGATCAGGCTCGAACTCTTGAGCCTGATCTGCGACATCTGCTTTGTGTCCTTTTAATTATGTACCCACCAAGCGCAAACCAAATTATGGATGACTCTGGAAGAACCACAAATGCTAGACACATGGGATGTGCCATCCATTCAAGTTTCAGATGTCTGTCGATTGTAAAGTCTAAGTGCTTAAAGCATTGCATTTTGAGTGTTAAAATCAAAACCTAAGAGTTAGAATAAGTTTAACACCTTGAAAGTGTCAGTTTTAACACTTTAGTTTTTAGTGTGTGGGGGAAAATGTGAAAAGCCAGCTTTTGTATGTTTATACTACTTTGCAGGAAAATACCTGAAATTTGTTAAATGATGTGCACATCGATGATACAACTTCGCTAACATTTTGAAATTTCATTTTTTATATGAAATTCACATTCCCTTAGTGTTACCTTTTCTAACAACTTTTGAAAATTAATGGGAGCTAACTTTCCAGTAAATATTTGTCAGCAATGATGATAAGAATAAATTATGATTCTAGAAAAGTTAACAAATGTTAGATGGTCATTCGTATAATTTGAACAAGCCTGATGTTTACCTACGAGCTTGGATGAAAGTCATGCACCAGCAAGATGTTTGGGCTCAGTCATGGCAAACAATCTCGTTCTCTAACTGGTAACATTGGGCAGAAAAGCCTTCTCCATAACTGCACACTTCTGTGGAACAAACTCACCGATCATCCCAAGGTGCCACAAGATATTACTTTTGATTTTGGCAATTCTACATGTTGGTAATTTTTTGCACCCATGGCATGTGATGTCTACGACCCTTTATATGTGTCACTGCAGAACATATTATTATTATTATTATTATTATCATTATTATTTTTATTATTATTACTATTATTATTATTGTTGTTGTTGTTGTTGTTGTTGTTGTTGTTGTTGTTGTTGTTATTGGGACAAAATTTTTCATGTTAAGGTGCATCTTCTGTTTCAGTCGTCTCTTGATGCCAAACACAAAATTCGAGCAGCATTGGGAAATGGGTTGCGAACGGACATTTGGGTTGATTTTCAGAAGAGATTCAAGATTCCACAAATCTTTGAGTTTTTTGCTGCAACAGATGGAACCGGCTCATTTTTAAACCTGAACAGCAAACCAGGATCTATTGGGAGGCAATCGCCTGTTTTGGTAAATATTTCTTTCAAACTGGAATGTAATTTTCTTGTTGTGCAAACTTGATTACAGATATAATCAGAACACATAGGCAAAACATGTTGTTATTTGATGGGATGTGCCAATGTCGTGCCAAATAAATTACTGAAATGCTTGAAATTACTTAGTTACATAACTAGGTGGTCTTGGTTTGTGGTCTGTGTCTCCGCTGAATGACCAACTGTATGCCCCACTTTCCATTGCTGAACATTCATCTTTTGAGGAAACCATCCCACCCCTAGAATGGGCCAATTGGTATCCATGAATTTCCAGCTGCTAAAGAAATCCGAATGTGGCTGTCCCACTTGTGTTCGAAATATATGCCATTTGGCTTCTTAAATAATCCATCACATTTACTGTGTTTGCATTAATTTGTCTGGAATATTTTAGTTGGTTGAAAAAGCGAACCAGCAGTTCGCTTTTCTGATCAACTGAAATATTCCAACTGACTAAATCTAATAATACCATAAATAGTTATTTTCATTAAATAAAGGCAAAAACAATATTTCTACACTGAGATGTTTTGATGCTATATCAAATACCATTATATTACTAATGATGAATGAAGACTCACCACTGCCATAGTTCTGTGATTACGCTATGGCGTTCCTCTAAGATTGTGTTAGTGTCTTGGTGTCTTCTGGGTGGCATGACTAATCTTTGATTGGAATATTATAACTGGAGCACACAAGAGTATCTGTATTTCTTTGTGAGAAAAAGGTCATCACTTTTCATCAACAGCAGACTGCAAAAAGTGGAATAACAAACAGCCCACAACAGCGTCAAATTCCTCATGGAATTAGACTGGTGGCCTGGGAGCTTTGATGGTGTTATGAGATACATTTGCAGTAACCTTCATCAGCAAGTTTGGAGTCTTAAGATGACAAAGTGTCAGTTTATATTGAAAAATTGCAGATGGTTTGGGCTTCAAAGTGAAAGGTCCACAGTTCGATCCCCTCCTGGGATTACTGCATTGTATCCTTGGGCAAGGCACTTAATCCCAATCACCCATGTGGAAGCATGGTGGTGCTGTGTACTATGGCATCCTGCATGGTGCATGTGTCTTCAAACAATGCTAACCCTGCTTGTGCAGAGTTATTATGTTGGGGAGTCTGGCAGATGTTCTCCATTGCTGGGTGGTTCTCTCCAGGTTCTCTGGCTTTATCCATCTGTAAAACTGTCCAACACGAGGTGACCCTGGCTGTCAAAAGTGTCCATAAACCCCAATAAATAATAATGATAAATAAATAAATAAATAAATAAATAAATAAATAAATAAATAAATAAATAAATAAAAATTGTGGCTAATGGTAAACCCTTAATGGGTTAATCGGCAAGAACAAGTTGGTTTGGCTTATTTAAATTAATTCATTGACCTCTTATTTTGTCACCCCCTTCTCCCCCACTCCACCATTATTAATTATGAATAACCTAAGGATGTTCAGCTCAAGTGATGCATCAGTATAAAGCTTATTGTCTCAACTATCACTCGAACGAGGTGTTCGGAAATACATCAATTGGTCCCCATTATAGACAAACAGAAAGAAAGTCGGTTGTTTCCTTTTGAAAAGTGAAGTTGCAAACCTTGTTATATTTATATATATACTGATAAAAAAATATGCTACCAAATATAATTTTTTTCTGACTTCTCAACTTGTGCCAAGTATCTGTAGTCGAAATTTGATCTTTAACCTATTGCTTTCATCATGTTACATCATTCTCTTACTTCAAAGACACGAATTTCCTCTACCCTGCTCTGGGGTTAGAACACTTGAATGGCAGTGTCTTATTAACATCCTAAATTCTGAGAGATATCGTGGAATGGCATTTGCAAATATCACCCCTCCAACAAACAAACACTTTTATCTGAGTTTTTTTTTAATATCATCCCGCCCGACAAATGCCACTAAGAAAACTATTCTTAAATGTCATGTGATTTTTTTCTATCTTCAGAAAATGCTGGGCCTAAGTACCATTGTTATAGTCAAGTATGACGAAGATACCGCCACCCCAATCAGAGACAAAAATGGAAGATGTATTCATATCAGTGCTGGTATGTACATAGATGGAAAAAAAAATAAACTGGTTTAAGGATGGTTTACAAGTTTGCTCAAATCAAGCATCTAGGTCAAATTTAGAGTTGCTCTGGGAACTTCTGCACATTCTCCATTTTTACTAAACCAGTCAGGCTTTTTTAACGTCTTAGCTTGATTTCTGCTTATAAAAATGTTTAACAACTAACATGCGATCTTGCTGAAGTGAGACCACGCGTTAGTTGTTGCTATTTATTTTAGCAGAAATACGTTTAAGATGGAAACAGTGTGCCATCCTACTCATACGTGGACGCAATACTCAACCTCCAAGTTGAGGTAGTTGAGAATGATTGTCAAGTCCTTTTGTTAAAACATGCGGCATTAGTAATTTAACAAAGTTATGCTGTAATACTTCGTCATAACCTGTAGTTCTTTCACGTAACCCACACGTAGCCTAAACGATCGTTTGTGCGTTATTTCCATGCCTGTAACTCTTCAAAAACTGCCAACAAATCCATGTCGTATGATATGTGTTGACAGTTTTTGAAAATAATACTTTTTCAACTACTCAGTTTGTAAATTACGGATGCGAAAGCAGACGATTCATTAGTTTAAAAAAAAAACCTGTGGGCACGTTGGAATTTCGCTGATTACACCTTCCTCTCAACTCCTCCACTTCCCCAGAGTTCTGAACTAATTCGAATCGAGTACACAATAGCCAAACAATGTCTTGAGATTTAAACTGTAATGTCTACTTGATGAAAGAAAAACAGTCAGAATTTGAGTGCTTAGTGATCAGGACTTCCGGTTGTGTCACAATCATTTTCACTCCACCCCAGCACTCAGCCAGATTCAATGTTTGTTCTTGAGCTGTAATAACAAATAAAAATGGCCGTTCATTTTTCAATGTGACGTATTTAGCAACTTTCTTTCACAGGGGAACAAGGTCTTGTGCTCAGTCCTGTAAAACCAGAATTCTCCAGAATTGACGAAAAGTTTTACAAAGGAGGCCCCGAAGAGAATGAAAAGAAACTGGTACGCAATGCTTTCATTGAAGGAGACATGTACTTCAACTTTGGGGACGTTGTGTATCTCGACAAGGACTACTTCATGTATTTCCGCGATCGAATTGGAGACACATTCAGGTAATAACATCATATATTTCTCTGCCCCAAGCCCTAGCATGAAGTGCGATGGATATAGTCTAGGCCATGTCCAACCACCCGCCCGTCCGTCCGTTCGTTCTGGCTAACATTTCACTCCCTTGAGTAGTAGGATGTGTCATCAAACAAAATGCTTCCATTGTCTATTATTAGGACTTTTGGCCTTGAGTGATAATTCCTTCTCTTTCAAGTGGCGAGGTCTTAGATTAGTAACAAAAGAAAAAAGAACTTGAGGGTCCATCTGTTGATAAGTCCATCTGTCCGTATTTCCTTTACCGTTCCAGGGCAAATCTTAGGAACCTTAGTAGAGGTTTTGTTTTTACACCTTTTCTGGTTATGCTTTTTGGTACAGTGGGCCCCACTTAATTTGATATAGTCTTATGGAATAATTTTCTTAATTGTAAACAATTTTCAAACACCAACCCATTTACCATTCCTTTAGTAGCAATTTGCTCCGCTTAATTCATATGGGTTAAAAAATAAATCACTGTTAATTGAATGTGATACATCTAAGAATTACTCTGGTAACAACTGACTTACCCATTTTTCTAGACCCCTTTGGCCTCATTTCATCTGATATTAGCATCTAAGGTGTTCTATGATGCCCACTTTATCTCAACATCATAGGGAAATAATTTAATTCCTGTTAATTGAATATATCCGTTATTTGAATATTCATCACTGGAAAAACGGTTATTCAATTATAAGGCGTCCACTGTAGAGACCGACGAATCAAGATGTTTCTCTCGAATCGAATCAAGCCAAAGGTTCGAATCCGATACGAATTTTGAATCGAATCCACTTTTCAGTTGTTACGATACTACTGTCTGCTGGTGCTGTCTATATCCGTAGGGAACCATTATCAATTGCATACAAGAAAATTGACAGGTATTACTAAGATTGTCGAAGAAAAGGCCATTTATCATCCTTGGAGTGCACGAAGGCGTCATCTGCAATGCCAGTGCATTGCAGATGGCACCTTGGTGCATTTGAATGACGATATATTGTGCAAACGAGCCATAACTCAACCTTCACTCTCGTGTCGAATGTCATTTTTATGAATTGTCCAACTGAATTTGTGCTATCTATTTAGACTGGATACGTATTTGAGGACCCCATGAAATTAGACTAGTGGCCTGAGAGCTTACCCCGAACTGTGGGGCTCTTTTGTTGAGTTTTTCCATTACACTTTGCCTGACACAACGGCTGTATCCGGCCAATGCCGTTCACAAAAATCGCCATTCATGTTTTATAATAACTTTTTCAACTCTTGCCTCCAAAACATAGCTTGTGACCCCAGATTGGAACGAGCTGATCGAGGTCGTTCCAATGAAGGGTCATAAGTATGTTTAGGTGCAAAAAATGATTGAAAAAAAATGTACAAGTATTGTACAAGTATTATTGTCTTTTAGTCTTATTAAGTAAAGGTTGTGATGGGCTGCAATGTGATCATTTGGCCGGGAGCACAGTGGCTCTGTGGTTACGGCATTGAACTTGGGAAAGGCGCTTAATCCTGATTGCCTACGTGGGGGCAAGATAGCGCTGTGCATGTATTAAGGCGTACTGCATCTTCAACCAGTGCTAACCCTGCTTGTGTGGAGTTCGAGAGTTTAACAGTTGCTCGGTGGTTCTCTCCATGTACCCCGGCTTTCTCCACCCGAAAATCTGTCCGACATGAGGTAACCCTGGCTGTCGAAAGTATCATTAACCCTTTACCCAACCCAGACGATATCAAAATTTATTTTTTTAAATATAATTTTTCAAAAAATTTCAACAAAACCATATCATGTGACCCCTCATTGGAACGAGCTCAATGAGCTCGTTCCAATGAGGGGTCACATGATATGGTTTTGTTGAAATATTTTGAAAAATTTAATTTTTTCAACTGCTCAATTTGCATATTACGCAGGCGGATGCGGGCGATTCGTTAGGTAAAGGGTTAAACTCCAATAAATACTCAAATAGATCATTTGGCCTCGGAAACAAATCTAGACGGAATACATTAACCATTGTTCACGCTCTCGTGTGCCAATTTTGCTAATTAAACGAAAAACTTTTGATATGGCATCACAAAATCTTGGTTGGTTGAAATTTTGCTACCCAAAACTTGTGAAGGAAAGTCATTGTGGCACTGAAGAACTCCACCGATGAATGAATGAATGGTTTCGTGCACCGAAGGCGCGCAGGGACGGTTTGGGGCAAACCCCTTTCGACCCTTCTTTGACGTTTCGGATTGAACTTTTCCGCAGATCACGACCATGGCAGGGGAGAGCAGAGGATGAAAGGCTGAGGGAGAAGGCTTTGGCGTTCTTCTTATGTTGAGATTATCTTCTCTCGGGTGAGGACCAGTGTGAGAGGGGGTCCTCCTGATAAAGGTGCTACCTCTCCCCGAGGGTGATGGGATAGGGTCTTCAGGCAAGTATAATCTACCTCTTGTTTTTATTTCTGATTCTGGGTCATCATTGGCAAGTATAGTCTGCCTCTGGCAATTCTTGGAGAGGAAGAGCAGTTTTCGGCTTCGGCAGTCAAGCACCTTTCACAAGCAATGGCCCCTTTCGGGCTTCCACCCAAAGAATGACTCGAATTTCCCTGGTTCTGGCGCGAGCCTGCATGTAAACCTATTTGACCGGGGTCTCACAAAAAGGCTAAGACAAGGGACGCAGGACCAACGCTCGTCTCCTCGGATGTGGGTGACCACCACTGGGGATGGAGTGAAGGATAATCAGATTCCATAGCGGTTACTAAATATCCATAACGGTTATAATAGTTCCGTAACGGTTATTGGGGAGAAGAGAAAAAAAGGAAAAAAACAAAACAAAAACGGATGAAAGAAGTATTTGGCCCTGCAGTGGGTGTTTGGTGTAGGCAGCCTAGTCACTGGTCGTAGCCACGGTATATGCCGCATCTCTGACTGATCTGATTTGGGGTCACCGTTGGGCCCACATAGAGCCCTTGTTGTAGGCAGCGTAGTCACTAGTCCTAGCCACTTCTGTTGTCAGAAAGGTGTTAGAAATAGGGTTTGGACGAACTTTCATTGTTTATTGTTTGGACGAACTTTCAACGTTTATTTCAACTCCCCTCGGGTTTAAATGGGGATGAAATCGTGTAATTTACTTCAATTACTTCTAGAAATAACTTGACTATATTATTTGATTTCCAATGGACTCCTTTTCGGTTCTTGGGAGGGTGGACCAGCTAATATCTACAAATTACCATGAATCAGTCAAGAGCGAATGCCTACGGAACGCTTATCGGTATGTGTCGCAGTTCTCAGAGACTATAGTTACATTCCATTACAACCACACCCATATAAATTTCAGGTGGAAAGGAGAGAATGTGTCGACAACAGAAGTGGCCAATAATTTAACGAGTATTGACTTCATAGAGGATGCAAACGTTTATGGCGTAGAAGTACCAGGTATGTATTGTTTGCTTTCTTAGGTACGATAGTGTTATTTACGGCCAAGGGCGTCGCCTAGGGGGTGGGGTTAGGGGATGCACTACCGTCTATTATACAATTTCGTGACTTATTTCGTCATGAAAATATAATAAAGTTATCTCCCCTGAATTATCAGACGGTCGAGGGAGGTCCTAGTAAGAAGCATGTAATTGTTGAGAAAACCCCCATGACATTAGTAGAAAATAGAGAAGTTTCCTTTTGTTACTTTTAATAAACGTAACCAACAGACAGCTCTCGGAGCTGTCTGTTGTTTTCGTCTATTAAAAGTTACTAAAAGCAATTTGGCTCTTTATGGCAAGCTAAATGGAAGCAACTAAGTGACTTTTCACTTTGGCTCTTTGCTTAGCGAATGTGTTTTACGGTCATTTTCAAGTTTTTTATTCTTCCCAGGAAAATATTATTTATTTAGTTATTGGTGTTTAAGGCCACATTTTTCTGCACAATGATTTATCATGACCACGAGCGTTTTACGGGTGGAGGAAGCCGGAGTACCCGGAGAGAACCACCGAGCAACGGCAGGCAACTGCCAGCTCCCCAACATACTAACTCCACACAAGGAGGGTAAGCATTGGTTGAAGACATGTGAACCATCGACGTACAGTACACTTCAGTCCACAACGTCACCGTGCTCCCACGTGGGCAGTGGGGGTGAAGTGTCTTGCCCAAGGACACAATACGGATGCCGCAGGTGGGATTCGAACCGAGGACCCCTCGGCTTGCAGACTGCACCTCTACCAACTGAGCCAACGCGCCCCCTCTCGGAAAAATAGCAAATCTTACCTCATAGACTATTTTTATTAATGGAAAGGATAGTGTCTGTATAATATTTCACGATGCGCTCACTGTTGATATAATGAACACAAAAAAGTTACAGAACATCAAAAGATGCTGAAAACGCTAATTTTTAAATGAGGTTAAATAGAGAAAAATAATCAAACGTTCAAACTGATTGGGAAAGAAATTGTAAGAACTCGGCTTCTGTATTCTTATACTTCTCTATAAAAAAATGCCTGGAGTTTGCGGAATGATGCGCACATCGATACAAGTTCGCTAACATTTCGAAATTTATATTTTTATATGAAATTGCCACACCCTTAGTGTTAAATTTACTGAAAATAAAAGGGGAGCTAACTTTCCTGTAAATCTCAGCAATTACGATAATTGTCAGCCTTGGTCTTCTGATTTGTTGTCTTGGATACTGATTCTCTCTTGTTAGTAGATTTGTGTTTTATTACAAGTGTAATAGGCCGGCATCCGAAGGATAAACACATTCCACAGCGTATTTAATATTATAAAATTAAAGCATGAGTGTTAATTTTTGTAATGATTATGCAGTAATTACAGTGTTGTTTGTGAGGGTACAGTATACATGTGCTGATAATCGCTGATTAGTACTTCAGAAAACAGTTGCACACTGCTTGACAAATCTTGTAATTCAAAAGGGATTAACCCTTTACCCAACGAATCGCCCTCATCCGCCCGCGTAATATGCAAATTCAGAAGTTGAAAAAATATTATTTTTCAAAAACTTTCAACAAAACCATATCATGTGACGCCTCGTTGGAACGAGCATGTCGAGATCGTTCCAACGAGGGGTCACATGACATAGTTTTGTTGAATTTTTTTGAAAAATTTGAAAAAAATGATATTTAAAATAATAAATTTTGATATCGTCTGCGCTGGGTAAAGGGTTTAATTGCCGTTTTAGAGTAATGTTTAACCACAGCTGTTGTGTAACTGCTTTGTATATAATGTTATTATTTTCTTGAGACCTGTAGTCTGGATACCAACTTTGAGTTTGAGTTTCGCCGGTTACCGCCGCTGAATGTAAATAAATGTTTAAAGTTGACAAGCGCTTTATGGCAATGGGTGTCCATGTGTTGGGATAATACCGTACCCAATGCGTAGAGCTATAGCTCCTGCATGGATCCTGTCTGAGCCGTTATAAATGTGTTTCTCTTTTCATTTCAAAATTTAAATGTGTGTGTATAAAATTGTGGGCACATTTTGGATAGAAAACACTGTCATCGTTTGCAATGACGTCACCAGAGGGCCACATTGATCTCCCATTTTCGATAAATTCCCCGACCCCGAATCCTGACAACGAGTGTTATCCCCAACCGTGACCCCCATCCCCCCCCCCCCCCTCTCCAACACACGGACATGATTTGGCCTATTTCTTCTGCTTCAACTACCTTCTTATCCGAGGACTAACGCTCAAGTTAGAAGATGATTGACGAAGAAGAGACAGACTCAACCAAGCAAATGTTGAATTCGATGACCAGATGCAACTAAATTCTTTTACATTTGCAAATAAAGTATTGGCGGAATGTCTGATGCTGGGATGCCCTTCCTCCACTTTTGTCTTAGTGGGTACACGCTAGAATGACTTTATCTTCATCAGTATCTAAAAGTGAGCACTCGCCTGTCTTGCTAGCCACATTAAATACATTCTAGCTGAGTACAGTTCGCACAACCTCGCAACAATTTTCCAGGAGGCGAACCCCCAGGCTCCAACGATGAGAAGGTACACTCCTTCTCGAGCTGTCCCCCAACAACGTGTCCCGCGTTAGCCGTCGCTGCGCGTTGAGCACCCTTTCCAAACGGACGCGCTACGCGCAGCTATGGCCTACACACGACGCGAGCTTTTCCCCCATTCCGTAATGACGTATAGCATTACTGATTTGTACTCATTCACATTTTTTAACTAAAAGTTCGTAATTATATAACATTTGTGTACAGAAACATTTAGAGGGGAGGGGGTGTCCTCCGTGTCTCACTCTGGATGGCCGCCTCTTATCATGTGCTGAGTGTTGTTTATTTGAAGGTTCCGATGGAAAGGCTGGCATGGCCGCAATTTATCTAGCCAAGAAAGGAGACACAGTCACGAAGGAGATGTTGATGAAGATCTACAAAACGTGTAAAGAGAAACTTCCAAGTTACGCACGTCCGATGTTTCTAAGGTTTCCCAAGGAGATGCCAATGACATCTACATTCAAACACTCAAAAGTCAATTTTCGGAAAGAAGGTTATGATCCAAGTATTGTGTATGATCCGTTGTTTTTCATGGATGACAAAGTGAAAACATATGTTCCACTAACACAACAAGTTCTCACAATGTTGAAAGCTAAACCCAAGTTATAAGAGCTGCCTCTTATGAATTTGAAACATCAATTGTCAGTATTTCAAATGTGATAAAGTCAGTACAAAGATTTATATTTCGTGTCCGTCTCTAAACGTACCATATGATATTAACAAATAAATAGGGAGTGTCTTGGTACGCAACTCTATATGTGTGTTCGCGGCGGGTGGCGGGGGGGGGGGGGGAGGGGTAGCATAGATGGTCCGAACTACTCAAAAATTAGAACGCAATTATTCGACATTATTAATGAAGAGGCATCTGATTTTGTAAAAACCAATAAACGCCAAAGAACGAAAAGCCCATATCAATCAACCCCATCTGTAACATGGCCTCGTTGTTCTTCGAGAGAGATGCATTAATTGCTAGAAAACGCAGAATAGATAAACAAGAACAAGAGCATTTGTTTTGCACATATTCAGTTCCCAGAAGAATACCAAATAATAATAACCTGATAATTCTATCATAAATGTGTTGGCCTTTCAGTAACTTGGATCAATTTTATGCCCCCTTTCATGGCTTCATTTTCAAAATCTTTCTGGGTTGTGATTTTCCAACTGGAGTTGGGACCGGGAGGGGGTTTTCCTCCCTTCCGGTCGCCCAGTTGGAAATTCACTACCGTACACCCCCCCCCCCCCCCCCCAATCGAAAACTTCTAGCCACGTTCCTGCCTCACTGTATGTGTTATTTCGCTTCAATAAACTATCAGTAGTATGTGATGTGGTTTTGAGGACTTATTTGGATGACCTCAGTGGATGACCTCGGAAGTGATGTCATGTCACGTGTCCCAGTGGCGCCATGTTGTGTTGTTATGGTAACCCGCGTGAGCGGCCATGTTGTGACGTCATTACTATAGTAATACGTGGTGCTAGTGCGCATGCGCAGTGCGTGTTGTTGGGGTGATAAGTGTTTCCGTCATGCATTTTGTATACTAGAGGCCACCATTTACGTTTCTATGGTAGCTCGTGGTTGCTATGTGACCCTAAACCCTCTAATAGGACAGGGGTATGTTCGCAGGGTGTGTTCGATTGAATAGGAGAAAATCTATTACCACAAACAACCCGACAAGTTGTAATTCTCTGCTTCTATCTATCTGTGCAATAGTTTTCGTCTACCCGACCATGTCCGTTTATCCTGGAGTAAACTCCAATAGAGGGGGAGAGCCTATTAGCTGCAACAGGTTTGCTTATTATTACTATATTTAGCTTTTCTGGTCTGTTCTTGTTAGTTCTGACCCAATTCCGAGTACTCTTGTTGTTCCATTTATCCAGATCACCGAATCAGTTCACTTTACTTACGCTAACTAACCAATCAGATTGCTTGACTTCCCATAATTTGTATGCAGAGTTATCTCCCTTGTGTATAACAAAAGCCTCTTTCATTCCCAAAGCCAATAATCTATCGAGTTGTTACTGAAGTTATTGCTCGAACGATTCGAAGCCCATCGAGCAAATGAGCTTTAGAGTATTTGCTCGATCGAGTGACTCCACATACTGCTAGAACGACTCGAGGTCTACCGAGCAAATGAGCTATCGAGCAATTGTTCGTTCGAGTGACTCGCACATACTGCTCTTAGTCTCATTTCAGTATCTGAGGATACCGATGGCCTGGTATTGTATTATTTGAGGATACTTTTTATAGGATACTTATCTAAGAATACTATTACTTGTTTGGCCTAGCCTTCTGGGCCACCCCAGGACATACCTATCCCAAATTCCCCTTATAAGCTATCGAACAATCACTGAAAAGTCATCGCTCGAATCTCATCTAGTAAATGAGCTTTAGAGCAATTGCTCGACCGAGTGACTCCACATACTGCTCGGACGACTCGAGGTCTACCGAGCAAATGAGCTATCGAGCAATTGCTCGTTCGCGTGACTCGCACATACGACAATACCAGGCCATAGGTATCCTTAAATACTGAAATGAGGATAAGAGTCGTATGAACGTGTAACTCGATCGAGCAATTGCTCGATAGCTCATTCGCTCGGTAGACTTCGAGTCGTTCGAGCAGTATGTGGAGTCACTTCCATTTTTTTGGCCGTACAAAGGTTTATAAAAAATACTCAGAGATTTTTCATCGAGTGACTATTTCACCTGACCTGTACATAGTTATCCAGGTCTGGAGTGATTATTATTATTTTTATTATTATTAATATTTGCTGGTATTACCGTTTTGGGAATTGGCTTGGGGCTAAACAGGAAGCGACGTCGAGAGCTTGGGGGGGGGGGGGGGGGGGGCACCACCAACAATACAGACTTAACTTTTTTTCTTTTTTTCCATCTTTTTCAGGTTTCTTATTTTTTTTTTTTTTTATTCCAAATTGTGCATCATTTTATGCCATTTATTTTGTTTTTGTTTATCTAACCGCCATTTGTATAATCTATATTCATGAAAAGGGGAGCGACGGGTGTTCTAAGTGAATAGCACTTGTCCTTCAATCCTCATTTGCTTTTTATTTATTGGCAAATAAAAATATTTTTAGTAAAAAACTTATCACTATAGTAATGACGTCACAATATGGCCACTCACGCGGGTTACTATGACAACACAACGTGGCGCCACTGGGTCATGTGACATGACGTCACTTCCGAGGTCATCCAGTGGGGTTATCCAAATGTGAGGTGAAACGTGCGAGACATACTACTAATATCTACCTGTCAATCTCTGGTGTAATTGTTCGAGTTATTGGAAGACCAAGCCAAAAATAGTCGAGAATAGCAAATGCAGGGTCAATAACCCTTGATAGACTTTACAGACATCACATTCTAGGTTACAATACACTAAATGATTTGCATTAGCGACAGTGCTAACATTTTCCTGTCACCTAAGCTCATCAAGCTCATTGGGGGAAAACAGTCATTTTTGGGTTCAAAATTGGCGATTCCTGGACTACCGTCCAGTTTCGCTCTCAGTTGAAAAGGCATATTTTACTTATCCCCCTCACCTTTTTTTCAATTCTCACAATTTTGAAAGGACAGCCGGTGCTAATATTTTAAGTCTTTTCCAAACTAGACACTGTGACATTTTTGTTGAGGGTTCTAAATTCAAAGAATAATGCCCCAATCATCTGATCTCCTTCATTTTATGCTATATTAAATGTTGAGGTGAAATCCGCCAGGTGGCGTTTTATCCTCCATATGGTGTATTGTAACCTCTATACAGCTCTGGGGGACACGACATGCATCACGCTCTCAAGCCGCCAATCAAATTCATAAACGAAGCAGACGCTGTTATAGCCTGGAAACAATCTAACCCTTAAATAGTCCTTCACCGATTTTAGATTCAATCGAATGGAATATTTCCGATGGTCGGAAAGGCGAACCTGGACTGTTCGTTTTCAGGAGCAAATGAAATATTCCATCTGAATGAAGTTAAAAATTCTATAAATGGTCATTTTTATTGAATGAATGTGAGATATGTTCCTCTATAATAACAACATTTTAGCCGACCGCTTTTGTTACGATTCTCAAGTGAGAAGCTCTTGATTAGCCCTGTTCTCCCAAATGCTTCCTTATCCCCATGCCTCTTCTCTCCTCCCAACACTCTGAGAAGAACTGCTTAATGACATCCCGTACCCCATTCTTCCCAATCTCCCTGATAAGCATACTACCCCCTTCTTTGTGTCACCCACTAACCACGTTTCCTTCATTCTCCCATCGCACTTCCCCATCAAAATCCCGATGAAGCATTCTCTGTTAGGATGGTATTTTGAACATTCTAATAGAAAGTGTTCCATGATCTCCACTACGCCTAAATTACACGGTTGGCACTCCTTTCCATTGTCTTTCCCAGTTTATTCCCTAAGCTCCAGCTACCGCGACCTCATCTTGAACTACAATGACCCCGCAAACGTATCATCATAGAGACTTAATTCGGCCGATTCATTGATGACATTTACATTACTATTAGAAACAGTCGTTTACTTAAAATTATGAATGAAGACTCATCACAGCTGTAGATTCCACCGCGTGGTGCCGCTAATTGTGTTCATACCGCCATGTGTTGCGAAGTTCGCCCACAGGGGTTAATCAAGCTCGAGAGAAGAGCTACAGCTCTTCTCATGTTAGAATACATAGACATGAAGCGATAGGGTCATGTTAGAATACACAGAAATTTCTATGTGGAGAATTCGATTCGAATTTATTAACAGTTTACCTAACACGAAAAACAGACGACAGTTGGAAATAAAATTCTTGAAGCACTAATTTTTTTGATTTTTTGCGTCAAAAAATGGCTTATGATCCCTCATTGGAACGAACTCGTTGAGCACGTTCCAATGAGGGATCATAAGCTATGTTTTTGTTGTAACAAAAAATGAAATGGTAATAAAAATTGAATGGAGAATTTTGTGAATAGCGCTGGCCGGTTTTGGCCGTTACGTTGGGTAAAGAGTTAACAGTTTCAATTAAAACTAAATTATATGGAATTGTAGTAACTGACGATCAGAGTACAGAAGTACTTTGAGTTCCCACAAAGGAGTGCACGCTAGATGTTCTGTTGACAATATTAGGCATAACTTTGCAAGCCAATATTGTCAACAAACAGTAATATTGTAGGATTTGTTGATAGATAGTATAATAACATTCTGCAGTAGTTTCTGCGATGGTTTTGTTCGAACTGTCAACAAATCATAACATGCACCTGGTGGAACATCACTAGATATCAGGCGATGCTGAGTTGCAAATTGTGCATTCCACTTGGACATTCTGCCGGTTAACAGGTACCCGGCAGAATACTAATTGCGCGTGTCTCCTAATTCGTCAGAGAAAACGTCTTTATTGCATCGCGAAGCGAAACGGCAAACCGGAATATTGGCAAAAATATAGAACCAAACGAAACCAGGTAGTTTCAGCTATTAGGAAATCAAAAGCAAAATTCAATGTGAAAATACAAAATACCTTGAATGACCCTAATACGCAGCCTGAAGACTGGTGGAAAATTCTTAAACGTATTTTGGGGAACAAAGATGACAAAATTCCAAATATAAATTATCAGAATAAAATATTGACACTAAACTCCGAAAAAGCTCAAGACTTTAATGATCACTTCTGTACTATCTCCAGTATTGATGACTCAAAAGCATCCCTAACCCTTCCGATGATCCTTGGTCGCCACGCACTCGCTGCTGCTACTATAGAAGTAACTGATGTATACCTGCCCTTAAAATTATTGAAAATATCTAAAGTGTCTGGGCCTGATTTACTTAGTACTCGGCTTCTTAAAGAATGTAGTACTAGTCTCACTGAACCACTAACTTTATTGTTTAACTTGTTAACTAGATGCTACTTCCCTTCGCAGTGGAAAATGGCAAATGTATGCCCTGTACTTAACAAAAATCCAGCAAATTCAATCTCCAACTATCGTCGAATTTCTCTTATCAGCTGTTTAGCCCTTTACCCAACGTAACGGCCAAAACCAGCCAGCGCTATTCTCAAAAATCGCCAATTAATTTTCAAAATATTTTCATTTTTTGTCTCAAAAACATAGGTTATGACCCCTCGTTGGAACGAGCTCGTCGAGAGCGTTCCAACGAGGGTCATAACCTATGTTTTTGAGACAAAAAATGAAAAAAATTAGTTATTCAAGAATTATTTTTGCAAGTGTCGTCTGCTTTTCATGTTAGGTAAAGGGTTAGGCAAAGTTTTTGAGAAATGCATTTTCAACAAAATTTGGCAGTTTCTCATGGAAAATAATTTATTGTCACCATTCCAATCGGGTTTCATCAAGAGTGACTCGACAGTCTTGCAATTAACTGATCTATACGATGCGTTTAGTAGAGCTCTTGACGAAAGCAAGGATGTCAGAGTAGTATTCTGTGATGTTAGCAAGATCTTTGACAAGGTCTGGCATGCAGGTCTATTGTATAACGTAAACAGATTGGTGTTATTGGGGATCTATTGGAAATTATCAAATCTTACTTAACAAATAGGAAACAACGGGTAGTTGTAAACTCTGACTTTTTTTCCCGGCAGCAAATAAACTCAGGTGTTCCACAGGGGTCTATTTTGGGGTCTCTCTTATTCCTCGTCTACAGAAACAATATAACATTAAACCACACCAGCAGTATTCGATTATTTGCTGACGACACTTCCCTTTACTTAATCGTCAAAGACCCCAAGCAAGCTGCTTTAACATTAAACAAAGACTTAAACACAATCGAGTAGTGGGCCCAGCAGTGGCTTGTCGAATTTAATCCACAAAAAACACAAACAATGCTAATTTCACGAAAAGCAGAAACCACCAATCACCCCGCTTCGTATGTCCAATGTACAAATTACTGAGGTTAATCAGCATAAACATTTGGGTGTAACTGTCTGTGGAATAGTCATATCGATTATATTTGTCCTTGACATGATGAAAAAACTGAAATTCACCCTCGACCGAAAAAGCTTAGAAAAGATTTATTTCGCATTCGTGAGACCCTTATTGGAATATGCAGACACTGTATGGTCGATCTGTACTGTGTTAGCAGCTCAGACAAACTTGAAAAAAATCAAATAGAAGCTGCTAGAATTGTTACTGGAGCTACAGCAAGTACAAGTAAAAGTCATCTGTATACTGAAACAGGTTGGGAGTCGCTCAGCTCCAGGCGTGACAAACATAAATTGATTCAGTTTTTCGAAATGTATCATAACCTGGTACCACCTTATATTGGAAGTAAAATACCCCCTTAGTGTCAGCCAATCAGCAATACAACTTGCGGACGAGTAACAACCTTCTTGTTCAAAGGTGTCGCACCCTGAACCACCAATCATCATTTACACCTCAATAACAAAAATGTGAAATGACATCCCTAATCATATCAAAGGAGATCCTAACCTTTGTAATTTCAAAGCGTACCTCAATAAAGACAAGTGCCGCCCTCCATCTTTCTATTAACAATCTAAATCTCGTCTCGGCCAAATTTACCATTGTAAGCTGAAGCTTAACTGTAGTAATCTTAATACACATTTATGTGACAATCATTTGAAACCCTCTCCTAATTGCTTCTGTGGCGCAATTGAAACAAATAATCATTTCTTACTCAACTGTCCACTTTACGCTGATGAACGTTATGAATAGTTTGGAACGCTCCCTGATGAGTTTGATGCAGACGCGCTATTATTTGGATTTGAAACTTTAACTACAGAGGAAAACCGTCTTGTTTTCAACTTAGTTGAACAGTTCATTCTCGCTTCGAAAAGATTTTGTTCATCCGCCTAGATCGTAACCCTCACCCCAATTGTGGGTTTGTCCCCCTGTCCACGTTGAGGATGATGAATCGTAGAGTCTTGTTTATGGCGCATCAAAGTACAATATCTGTTCACAATTTTTGACAATATGCACGCGTAATGTGTAATTACACCTGATATTAGTGAGGTTGCCAACGGGTCACCGTCCTTGGTTTGGGGTCAATTACCATTGCTTCCATGACATAACGCAGCTCCTTTTCCAAAATCATTTCATCGTTTTCGTTTGTGTTTCTCCCATCCTCTTGGTGTATGTTCGTTTGATTGTAATATGCTCATCAAGTGGAAACGGATAAATATAAGCTTGCATGCTTACTGTTGAATCCATATATTCTGTAAACTATTTTACATTTTGAGTTTACGAAATAAATATTGTTTAAACTAATTGGACATGTAAAGATTCCATGGATTGCATGCAGACTGACCGGCAGTCTGCATGGAAGTACAAGAGTCCAACAATGGCGACTGCCACGTCAGGGGCCTTTGCCTAAATTTTCTGCTAACTGGTAGTCGCGTGATTAGGTGTTGCATCAGAAAACTGGTTTATATAAGCACCGTTTTCATGGGTGTGTGTGGGGGGTGGGGGGGGGGTGAGCCACGTTGTCTCCTGGCTCATAACGCACACGATACCTTGCTGAAAGACTTTAGATGGATGCCGCCATAGATGTTGAGGTATGAACTTTGATGTTTTATTTTAATGTACAGCTACCAGGAGATAACGACAGTTAGTCGCTAGTTATATATTAAAATTATAGATAAAAGATCGAACAGTTCGTTAGGTTAAATGATGATGATGCACGACAAGATTCGCGAAGTTACGGAAAACTGAACCGTACTGTCTGGAACCTGTGTCCAAGGTTCGTCTGTAAGAGAAAGCCAAAACGCCATGGGCTGGTGGAACTTCGAGGTTCTATCGGTTACACAACGACTAGTTCTAGCCTACGATAGCAGATCTATAGGCAAACTTCTCTAAACGTTTTAAGGTGAATTAATCAATATATTTTGTGAATAAAAGAATGTCGCTGTTGAGCTCATTGGCAGTACCATTTAGAGCGTTGCGGTAGAATGATACTACAATAACTTATTCTGTTTTTTTTTTCTGATGTGAATTCCTCTTTGCTGCTATCAACAAATCTCAGTCACGTCAGACACCGAATACCGAACCGATACCCCCACACCCTAAAAATACAGAAACCGATCTCAAAATTCCAATACCGCCCATATCTACTTTACAGCAACGGTAGTCTGCACACACACTTCACGAAAAACCCATAACAGTGTCGAATTCTTTGAACAAATTGACTGAAAGCTTGGGTACACACATACACATTGAATAACGGGAGAATTAGGCGATAACTGTTCGAGTTATAGTTAAACATAACTCAAAATAGTTTAAAATTGTAATTCGAAGGACAACAGCTACTGGGGGACTTTCTGGGTTGGTCTAAAAGCTTTTCATCTCTTGACCTCGCAAATATATACCTGTACAGAATAAAAACAGGAAAATCAAGTTATAACTAGTTGAGTTGTTGGAAAGCATAACTATGCATACGGGCGGATGAAGACCGCCAAGCGGACGATGGATAGACGACCGATGAACAACGGATGATCGGGCAAATGATGGATAGTCATTCGGATGTGGAAATATACCTGCATACCAGAAATAAAGAAACTCTTGTGATAATTGTTTGATGTCGGCAGACAAAACCTAAAATAGCCCAAACTAGCAATACAGATCGCAAAAACTCTCGACAGACTGGCCAGATAATTCCCAAGTTCTACATTGCTCTTGTCTTCCTGAATGTACGCATGCATACCAAAGACGGGAGAGTTGAATGAAAACTATCCGAACTATAGTAAGACAAATCTCGTAAAGGCAGTGGCGTAGATAGCTTTTCGCTGGCGGAGGGGCAAGCCCAAAATTTTCCGACAGACCAAAAATTTTCCGACAGTGTAACAACAACAAAAACCCAAACAAACAGAAAGAATCTGTTGTTTACTGCAAATGTACTGAAAATTGGTCTTTTTTACCCAACATTTACCCAAAATGGCGTGTTTTTATCCCCAAAGCCAGCATTTTAATGTTATTAGGCATAAATTCGCCTAAAAATGGTCCCAAAAAATTTCCGACAAAACTTCTGGTGGGGGCCTCTGCGCCCCCCCCCCCCCCCCCCCCCCCCTTATCTACGCCACTGAGCGTAAAGGTTAAAATTAGAATTCAATGGACAGTTACTCCTAAACTCCTAATAGACTTTCCGGGCAGATCTAAAAAAAAATATATGTTTATCACCCTGGATCCCATATATAGGTAGCGTGTATACCTGAAAATCGAAAGTTAGTTAAATCTGATTGTAATTATTTAGGTTATAGGAAAACATAGCGTGAAATAGCTTAAAATTACAATTCAAAGCACAGTTACTCTTGATACACTTTTCGGCCAGGGCTACAAAAAACACCATATATGGCTTATAATTTCTCACGTTACCGGAAGACATAACCATGTCAGTAGTAGGAGAGGGATGGAACGGGCCTATTCAGCCGGAGCGAGAGCTGGAGGGGGGAAGTGACGTCACAGTCACGTGACCCAGTGATGTCATGATAGGTTGTCATAGTATCCCACGTGAGCGGCCATCTTGTGACGTCATCCCCATAGTGATGTGTGGTGTTAGTGCGCATCCGCAGCGCGTGTTGTTAGGGCGATACGTGTTTCCGTCGTGCATTTTGTATACTGGAGGCCACCATCTTGGTTTCTATGGTAGCACGAGGTTGCTATGTTACCCAAAGGCTTCTAAGAGTGACTCATACGACTCTCAGCCTCATTTCGGGAAAAAGGGATTCCATAATCACAAGCGTTTTCCGAAAAGGGATTCTTAAAAACGGATTCTTCAAAACGAATTCTTAAAAACGGATTCCGGAAATGAGATTCCTTTCCGACTCAGTAGAAATGGATTCCGTGATTTAACATCAACACTCAGGGGTATTCCCCTTCCCTACTTGTGAGTAGGAAAAGAAAAACAAGAACTTTCGTTATAGTTAAAAAAATTATTGTTTTTTCTGTGCACTGTTACATGTCTGGGACGACCCGCGTTGTGTCCTTGACCCACTAACCCAGCAATATAGTTGACCCAAATTCCAAAAGTCATTAACTGATAAAGCCTTGAATACTTATTCCCGCCCTAGCTCTAAATGCGACAACCCAACGTGCCCCGACTGTGTCATCCGCCAGACATATCCTCTGGTATCTCTTCATCCTTTTTCCAAAACTTAATCCTCCACTACCATCCATCCATCCATCCATCCACCCCGAATCACAGATGAAGGATTGGGATAACCCTGTTTTGGGGAAAGCATTTCGCTACACTAATGCCAAAGAGATTTGATATCCGTCCGTCCGTCCGTCCGTCCGTCCGTCCGTCCGTCCGTCCATCCATCCATCTCATGTTAACCCTTTACCCAACGTAACGGCCAAAATCGGCCAGCGCTATTCTCAAAAATCGCCAATTAATTTTCATTATTTTTTTCATTTTTTGTCTCAAAAACATAGGTTATGACCCCTCGCTGGAACGAGCTCGTTCCAACAAGGGGTCATAACCTATGTTTTTGGGACAAAAACTGAAAAAAATTAGTTATTCAAGAATTATTTTTGCAAGTGTCGTCTGCTTTCTACGTTAGGTAAAGGGTTAATACTGTTGAGCGTTTCTTTACAATAATGGTACGTTATGAACTCCTGTTCTTAACCCATATCAAGACTGTGGAAACAGGTTCTATTTTACTGGAAAAAGAAGTCCCAGTAATCAATGTCTGGGTGGAAGTGCTCGAAAATGGGCAAGATGGGTATAAACGATTAGCTGGACTTGCCTTTTTTCCATGTTGCGGCCACACAAATAAATAAATAAATGCCCTTTCTGATACCCCCCCCCCCCCCCCGCCCTAGGATGCTTCCTGTGTCCTTGATTGTGTATGCGTACACACAAAAATCAAGTAGTAACCAATCACCTTGACCTTCTATATTTATATATAAATGTTAATCATGTTATTTTTAACAAATAGTGCACGAGGTTGCGAACCGTATGGCAGTTTATGGACTGGGCAGTCAACCCGCGATGTGTTTTTCGACAGAAAAGCTTATGACCTTTCATTGAAGAGGCCATAAACTATGTTTTTGACAAAAAAAAAAATAAAAAATTACTTATTCAAAAATTTTGTTTGCAAGTATCGTCTGCTTTTCGTGTTAGGTAAATGGTTAAATCAAAACAAACAAACATGTGTATGGAAGATTAATGAAGTACACCAGATAGTCTAAGATAAAACGAAGGTAAGTGGAATAGTGTAAATTAAGGGAGGTTTTTTAATATGAAAGTCTCAACGCAACATCCATCTCACCCACCCCACCCTTCAGGATTTGTGAAGTGAAAAACACATTTTTTTAAAAAAACAGAATTCGATTTTTCTTTTCGTGCTAGTTATTTTGAAAAGCATTTTCCGTGTGGTGCTTTTCGATATTCACAGAACGTCGATGAAATCTCTCGTGTATTAAAAGGTTATTTCAAGAAAAAAGGGGAGGGGTGGGGGGGGGGGGGTATGTTCAACATCCTGAACATGGAATTTTGTTTTAGTGTGAAAAGACATGACCGTTGAGCGCAAACCAAATAAACTCAAAATAATCTACCGTTGCTGACAGTTCACAACTGAATACGTTTAAAGAATATTCTAATAAGCGAACTCATGTGTTTCCACAGCTATACGGTACTTTGTTTTAACGGTTGAGTGGTAGGTTGTAGAATTTCTTGTGAAGTGGGTTCAAACCCCATCCAAGGAAGTGATATTTTCCAGTGATGAATTGAAACACCGGGACAGAAAACATATTTCTCGACAAAATATCGTAACAGCCAGAGCAATTGTTTATCAGTGGATTGTCCGAGAT
The DNA here is from genome assembly GCA_031216915.1 of Pictodentalium vernedei. Taxonomy (NCBI): domain Eukaryota; kingdom Metazoa; phylum Mollusca; class Scaphopoda; order Dentaliida; family Dentaliidae; genus Pictodentalium; species Pictodentalium vernedei. The sequence continues at coordinate 78,400,059 of CM062293.1, read as the reverse complement.
CTTGTTATCAACATTCAACAATAGGCCTATATTGCCCCTTACAAGCATAAGGGTACCAACTGCAATGTTCCAAACTACGGGCAGTGTTGTCTCTCCTCGCCACACTCGATAGCGGCATCTATTTGAACCAATTTGGTCTTTGAAAAGTAATCTAAAACCCCACTATTAATAGCGCTGTACGGATGCGGTCGATGCTTTTGGTAAATGGTTAACCAACGAAAAAAAGTGAACTGAAGCGTGCTTGTGTCTTATTGGCCATCACGTTTGAGATGGCAAAAACTTCCATCGGTTAATAACTGGGATGAGCGTCTGCCGTTCGTTCGATTGTTTTCTTGGTTCAAGAAGCAGTTGCTTGAATCTGAGAGGACGTCCGAATAGAACAGTGAGGTATGTAATTTAGCTCGTAACTATCCTCAAATTTTGGAGGTATGAGTTGGGGGTAGTGCAAATGGGTGATACGTGTTTGACAAGCCATGACATGAATTTGACCGACTGTTTTATTGTGCGCATGCCTATGCTTCTGAGTGAGCTTTTCTCAAACTAGAACTCAACAATCACTGAAACTAGTCACAACCATCAACAACGCCGCAGTAACAGCTATGGACGTAACTAAAATCTAGGGCCGATCCGACGCGAATATCACCAAAATAGAAAACACCTTTGCAGATGCCTATGAACATGCCAACTATCGGGAGTAGTTGTAGGAGAAGGATGGATCGTCCGCTATTGGCCGGACCTCGGGAGTGACGTCATAGTTACGTGACCCAGTTTGGTTGCCATGGTAGCCCGCGTGAGCGGTCATCTTCCTACGTCATCCTAATGGTGATACGTGGTTTTAGTGCGCAGCGTTGTTGGGGTGACACGTGTTTCCGTCGTCCATTTTGTGTACTGAAGGCCGCCATCTTCGTTTCTATGGTGCCACGTGGTACCCAAAGATTTACAATAGGACGAAGGTTATGTTCTGAGGGTGTTTTTCTTTGTACAAGAGTACATTTAATTACAAATTACATTTAATAAACACAAACAACCCGATAATCCCTTCAAATCACAAGAACGACTTTATTTGGCTCGGATTCCTTCGGAATCCTTGGTTTCTATCTCTTGTTCGGAATTCCCAGTATCCTCTTTTTTCCAATAATAGGTGCGTCTAACCTCTTGTTCTCATCCAAGGACTAGTGGAGGGACCACCTACAGGAGGACCACGAAGTCCTTCGTGTTCTCACCCAGGCTTTAATATTTTAGGTGTGGTAAAAAAAAATAACAACACGTTTTTTAACATTCTAATTTCATTTATTGAGATAACAATGAAACAGTTTTTTCTTGGCACATTCTTCTTTGTGGAAATACTCTTCTATGGCATGTAAATTATCAGGTATTTATAAACAGTCTTTCTGCAGATTGGACATCTTCTCAATGGTTTGCAACAGTCTTTGCACAGACACAAATGATTACATGCTCGCGGGGCGACATTGGCTTCAGCTAATAAACAGACTCAACACTTCATCTGTGAATATTCTATTTTTCGAACGTTTCGAAATTCTTCGACGTCCATGAATTGTGATGGTAAATTAAGAGTGTGATAACAGTCTGGAGCATATTTTCTGGAAAAATGAAGATGATATCACACAAGAACACAGAAAACATTCAGTTGATTTCAATCTTCTCTGTATTTGTTCTTTTCCGTCCTCTTCTTTCGCTCTGCTGTCATTTTTTACTGGTTCTGTATCTTGATCGTTAATGGCTGCGAGGCTTTATTGTAGAATATTCTCTCAATTTTTCTGTAACGCTGTAAGATCTCGTTGTATTGAAGAATCTTCTCATTCTCGTTCGTGGTTTGGGATTCTATGATCTCTCTCGTGTCTATATCCAGATCCATCGCGGGATATAGACACTCAGTGCATGCAGTCGTTTTTCTAAGTTTTCCAGTAAAGTGGGTTCGACCAATATGCATTTCCTTTCTTTAGTTGTTGGATTACTCTGGTGTTCAAGCAGTTGTTTATTATTAGGCATTAGTGTCCAAGGTTTTCTTGATCCACGACCATCTCCCTGGGGCGGGTGTGGTAGCGCCATTGATTCTAACTGGTTTGTCCGCCGATCGTTGTTTTCTCTTTGACCAATTCTCGCTGATGTGATAAATCCTTTGGTCTGTTTTTTTGACTGGATCTTCTCGTGTCTTCTCAGATGGTCTCTTCTTTTGAACATCAGAACACAGATAGAGCATTGGAAGTGTTAGCTCCGTGGATGGATATTCTATGACATAACAGACCTTTCTCCTTTCTGTTGAATGAAGGATCTTTGGCACTGTCGTAGAAAAGAAGTTCATCCATTGCTGGACAGAAGTGAAATAATGAAATTCGAGTGTTTTACCCTTTTTTCTACCCTCATGGGTTCATACAAAATCCAGGAATCACAATTTGCGGAATCGGCTAGGAATCCCATTTACAGATTCCTTTTTTTTTATAGAATCCCATTTTTGAAAACATCTGTGGTCAGATAATCCCTTTTCCGAGATAAGGACAAGAGGGATGGTAGATTATACCTCATGAAGGGATTTCTTCGTGGCCCTCGTGGCCTCATGTGATAAATAGGGGTGCCGAAGGCTAGTTGTTTGTTAGTTAGGGGTGCTGAAAGTGGGACGCAGTTATTCGATACCCAGATGAGGGATAACAGGTAAGGCAGTATACCTCATTGAGGGATTTCTTCGTAGCCCCCATGGTCTCGTACGGTAAAAAGGGTGCCAAAAGCCTATAGTTTGTTAGTGGGTGATGCTGAAATTAATTGGTTTGCCACGGGGCGTGGTAGTTAAATACCCAGATGAGGATAAAAGGGAAGGTGGATTATACCTCATCGGGGATTTTCTCATGCCTCTCATGGGCCCATACTATTAAAAGGGGTGCAAAAGGCCTGTACTTTGTTAGTTAGGGGACTGTAATTGGGGTGCCACGTAGCGTAGGAGTTAAATACACAGATGAGGATAAGAGGGAAGGTAGATTCGGGGATTTCCTCATGCCTCTCATGGCATTATACGATAAAAAAGGGGTATCGAAGGATACTTGTTTGTTAGTTAGGGTGCTGAAAAAAACTATGTTTTAAATTTTCTATGTTGATAAAACAAGGTCTTGGTATCGTTTCAAGAATTTGCATTATATTTCTCTGCTTTGATAAAACCAGGTCAACGCACAGTCTCGGCTGTACGCAAAATGAGCAATTCTAATATAAAAACAGAACAAAGAAAAATGCAAAAATAAAAAAAATACCCAAAACAAATTAAAAAAATATAACAGAAAGAAATGCACCATTATAAGTTATTGTGATGAGTTGACGGTAATATGGTCTGAGGTTTGCGGCTTGGATCTTATGTCCAACCGAGACCTTCTGCAAGGCAACTTTTAAAGATCACAGGTTTAGTAAATTAACCTCTCGTGTACCCACGACGACACTGGCTAAATAATCAATAAGCAAGATAAACTCATTCCATCTTAGTTCAAATCGTAAATCGGTTTGTAATTTAAACAACACTTTATCCGGAACACCGTTTGCTGCACGTGTGAAAAATCCAGAAAAATGAAGCGGCTTGCTAGTCACTCCGTTGATGAAGCAATTACGAACGGGGCGGCGTCATTTGACATATTTCCCGTGGTGACGTCAGACGGTAACATTTGGCACTTGAGCCGTAAACATAGAATATACTAAGCGAGCTCTCATACAATCAGAGGAGGAGGAGGAGGATTTTAGTCTTATTAGAACATACAGTATTATCTACAACAATCCAATTCCCCAAACTCAAGGCTGAAAATGTGAAATATTATTTGCGTTATGTTTTGCAGAAAGTAACATATAAAAAATGAAGAGAAATATCCTGTATGGCGCTGCTGGTATTCTTGGCGCGGGTGTGGTGAGCTGGAAGACGTTTTCTCCATGGATTGGTTATGATATTCACGCAGCCAAAATAATTAGGTCTGCCCAAAGAGAAATAGAATTATTACTCGAAAGTGGAGATTATTTGGTGGATATGTTTGAAAATTATGCCTCGAAGAATCCCAACAAAGTAATGCTCATTTATGAAGACACGGAGTACACCTTTGGTTTCGTAAACGCCCAGGCAAACCGCGTGGCCAACGTGGTGAAATCGTGGGATGTTGAACTTGGCGAGACTGTCGCTATGATGATTTATAATGAGCCAGCATTTGTCTGGACTTTTCTAGGTGAGTATTTTAAACATAACGTTTAAAATATTAAACTTTCTGCATTTGCCGGTTTTTAAGCTTGATTGTTTCGCCAACCCTTCGTTTTAGTTCCAGTATGAAAAGAGTTTGGCACATAGAACACATTGGAACTCAGGAGACGTTATGTTGACTCAAGGTGGGCGGTATTGAAATTTTGAATTCGGTATAGGTTTCGGTATTTTTAGGTGGGTAAATCTCGGTGTCGGTTCGGTATTCGGCATCTTACTTGACTGAGATTTACTGAGAGTACCAAAGAGGGATTCACATCAGAAAAAACAGAATAAGTTGTTGCAGTAAAATACTTCCACGACACCCTATAAATGACACTGACAATGATCCCAACAGTGGCATTCATTTACGACCACAAATCGTATCTACAGTAAATTTGTGAGTTGTTCTAAACGCGCCTTAATGTTTAAAGACCTATCTCAGGCTTTTGCGATCTCAGAGCATGTGATCTTACTATGCCATCTTCAATAGACAAAACACTGCTGACAATAGACAAAACACATGGGCAGTGATTTCTAGCCAGGTATTGGCTGCCTTAACAGCCCACCAAGACTTGATAGAAATCACTTCTAAACAATTAGGCATGTACAGGTTTTAGTGGGAATTCAGGATAGGTTATTTATTTATTTAGGTGTTTAAGGTCTCATATTTCTGCACAATGGCTAACCATGACCGTGACAGTTTTACGGGTGGAGGAAGCCGGAGTACCCGGAGAGAACCACCGAGCAACGGCGAGCAACTGTCAGCTCCCCAACATACCAACTCCACACAAGCAGGGTTAGATTGGTTGAAGACAGGTGCACCATCGACGCGCAGTACGCCTTAGTACACAGCGTCACCGTGCCCCCACGTGGGCAATGGGGGTGAAGTGTCTTGCCCAAGGACACAACGCGGTTGCCGCAGGTGGGATTCGATCCGAGGACCTCTCGGCTTCAGGATAGGTGTCCAGTTCATGGAGGGTTAACAAAACTGAAAAGAAAATCAGTCACTTCTTCATGAAAATGAACCTTTCAACTGTTATAAAGCCTCAACAGGGACTTATAAATAGCGAATGTCGGAAAATTTGAAAATTCGGACGGTTTCGGTATTCAACGATTGATTCTGTTCTGTATATTACCCATCTCTAATGTTTACATACCAGATCGAGACCATAACTTTGTAAACATGATCTTGACTATCTACCTCGAGTTATGGCGTTATCTTTCCAGTTCAGGTGTTTGCAAGTCAAGATGCGAAGAAAACGTAGTTTAAATTTGCAAGATAAGATACGCAGGTTTGCAATCATTTGCAGATTAAATGACAAGGTCGAGAAAAACATCGAGATCATGAAATCCAGTTTTCAGGATATCATTTGTTTTCATTTGAAAGATTTGAAGGCTGGGTTTATATTTCGACGAGAATCCGAGAGTTGATTCATACAAATATTCACGCAACAAAACCAGGAGAAATGTAGATTCTCGTTGCACCTCTGCTGGGATTCGCGTGAAAAGAATTGAGTCAATTTAACCCTTTACCTAAAATTGTGGCAGCAAATTAAGCAATACAAGACTAACATGGACCTGAAATATCCTTTGTCAATAAAATTGTACAAATATGGCTTTCATTGGAACTGGCGCAATGAGCCGGTTCCAACGACATCCATATTTGAGAGGATTTATTGAGAAATATTGTTTATTTTTTTTAAAAATTATCAAATTCAGTTTATGTTTTAAGAATTAAAAAGCCGTGCTGGGTATAGGGTTAACATGTGTTATCAGACTATAACAGTGGTTCAGCCATAGTGACCGCATGGGATCCTGGGACACGCATAGAAGTTATAGATTCTAGCCACTATTTTCGCGAGAATCCAAATGGATTCTCCCAAATTTGGATGAAATATAAACCTTGAGAAATGTACCAATAAGATTGTGGGCTTCAAAAGCTGATTTGTGCTTTGTCAGCAAATCTTTGGAAAACTTCTTATACTGTACCGTCTTCACAAAACTGGTCGAAACTATTTGTCTGCTATCCTCTAATACAGATGTTATTTTCGTGGGTACTTTTTTACCTGATTCAGCCGTCATTGCACAATATGTTATTTCTTAAGTCCTGGCCCATTGGTGTTTAGAGCTGGGCGATTTTTTTCCGGTTGGTTCCGGGTGTTGCGGCAAACCGGAAAACCGAGCCTTAAGCCCAAGCAATAATAGGCCGAACGGCTTTACTGTGTTTGGGCATAAACAGGTCAAACTATCTCACTGGGAGGAAACTGGAGAAATTCCCCTTGGTCTATCCCACAAAGGGACGAATACGCCGTATTCGCATTTTCTCTCTTACTGACCCGCCCATCGGTGTGACAATGAGAACACAAGATAGGTTAAATGAACTGCATTCATTTTTTACCCAAATTTCTGACTCAACGGGTTTAGAAACTGATCCCCTAAACCCCATAAGAATGATCATTGGGTAGTTAGGTGGAACCAAGGAGAGATACCTACAGGCAGGGCTTTTTGTGGTGAGTGGCGTCATATAAACTATTGGGGATATTTTATTTCTTAAATCCTGGCCCATTGGTGTTTGGAGCTGGACGTATTATCTTGGTTTTCCGGTTCGGTTCCAGTTATTGGGGCAAACCAGAAAACCGAACCGCAAGCCCCAGCAATAATAGGCCGATCGGGCTTACTGTGTTTGTGCATAAACTGACCAAACTAGGGCTGAAACGGTTGGCCCATTTTCATAATCGTCTAACCAAGAGCTATAACCGGATAATATCCGATTAGCCGTGGCCATTATTTCACCGATTATGGGATCGAAATTATAGGAATTGGAAAGCAGTATTCTCAAACTATTCTTCCGCAGTGCGTATACAAACGAACGTTGTCGAGTACTCGACAACGTTCGTTTATATACACACTATGGAATAGTTTCTGCGATTACTCATTACACACGGAAACTGCCGATCATTAACGAAGTCTTGAAAGCCAAAGTCGATTATTTCTCAATATATACAACGCGGCTTCGATGTGTAATCTATCACATGGAGAAGCGGCAGATTTACTACGTTTTAAACGTGGAATGACGATCACTATCGATATTTCGGATAACCGGTTGACTGGTTTTTCTAATCGGTTATGTGGCTAACTGGTTTCAAACCGATTATCCGCTTAAACATTTCAGTACTAGATCAAACTATATTACTGTCGCCTGTATATCACATTCAGTAGTGGGTCAATTCTTCATTTCACAGTTACTACCACCACCTGACCACCACCCCCTAAAATACATTCTAAACATTCAATATTGCTTTCCAGGGCTCATGAAACTGGGAATTGCTGCAGCGTTCATCAATTTTAACCTTAAGAAGGAAGGGTTGTCATATTCTGTCAATGTTTGTGGGGCCAAGTATCTCATTGTGGGACAAGGTATGTTATAGAGTTATGAAACTGTTGTTTGTTATGGCGTTATTTTTTTTTACCACATTATACCACAGACAAAATAGAAATTGGATAAATGACAATCATGGTGAAATTAATTTTCAGCCATCACTCCAGTACCAAATTAAATCAGGCCATTATATTATATCCTCCGTGGAACCCCGGGAAATGAAGCTTTGGTTTACTGTGGTAAATAAGCTTTGTTTAAGTGGTAAATAGGACCCAGTCATCAATGGTTGGGGGGGGGGGGGGGAAGTTCTCTAACCCTTTACCCAACGCAGACGATATAAAAATTTATTATTTTAAATATCATTTTTTAAAAACTTCCAACAAAACCATCTCATGTGATCCCTCATTGGAACGAGCTCGACGAGCTCGTTCCAAAGAGGGGTCACCACATGATATGGTTTTGTTGAAATTTTTTGAAAAATAATATTTGTTCAGCTGCTGAATTTGCATATTACGCAGGCGGATGTGGCCGTTTCGTTGCGTAAAGGGTTAAAATGGCCAACATGGGTATAAATAATTGACAAACCTCAACTTTATCACCGAGTTGTGGTCATGATTAGCCATTGTGGAGAAATATGTAAATAACTAGTTTGGAGCCATGAATCCACAAAATTATGCGCTCTCGGGCTTTACAGTGTTCTGTTAGTATATAACAAATGTGTTATATGGAACACGGGGGGGAATACACTACTAACGCACACCGAAAACGCGAGTGAAGAGGGGGGTGGGGAGTGGGGGTTAGTGCCTTTTTTAAGCTTTCCAGCATCTGTGGTGCATTAGGGTGGTCGGGCAGCCTATTCCAAAGATAGCGACTTTCAACGAGAGGTCAGTACCTATGTTTTTGAGACAAAAATGAAAAAATAATGAAAATTAATTAGCGATTTTTTAGAATAGCGCTGGCCGGTTTTTGCCGTTACGTTGGGTAAAGGGTTAAGAAATTAAAATCCCCGACTCTTGAAAACATAGCAGAAGACAAACAATTTGCCACGAATTCAACAGAAACGAATCTGTAAAGCAGATTATTATGATAAGATACTACTAGAAAATAAATATAATGTCAAAAAGACTTGGGGAAATCCTACGGAAGGCCATGTGTTGGTCAAATAACCATCGACAACTTCCACCACCTTCGTAGATGGAAATATGGAATTAACGGACTCGAAAAGAATCGCTGACGATTCAATACTTTTTTTGCTGACATTGGAAAGACCACAAGTAATCAAGTGCCTCCTACCCAAGGTAACTTTTCGGATTATTTGAGCAATGATAACAGTAGAGATTCATTTTTATAAGCCCTACTAATAAACAATAAGTAATTTTTTGCGTTCATAAATTGAGAGGTAAATCGAGTGGAGATAGCAGCGATATGTCCATAAAGCTATTAACCCTTTACCTAACATGAAAAGCTGACGACACTTGCAAAAAAAATTCTTGAATAATTATTATTTAAATTTTTTGTCTCAAAAACATAGGTTATGACCCCTCATTGGAACGAGCTCGACGAGCTCGTTCCAATGAGGGGTCATAACCTATGTTTTAGAGACAAAAAATGAAAATATAATGAAAATTAATTGGCGATTTTTGAGAATAGCGCTGGCCGTTTTTGGCCGTTACGTTAGGTAAAGGGTTAAAGGAGATTATATTTGAGATGGCAGGTTCATTGTCTCATATAATAAATTTATCTTTTGTCACAGGAAGAGTGCCTGACAAAAGGAAAGTAGCCAAAATTATACCCATCTTTAAATCTGGAGACCCTCAGATATTCACTAACTACCGCCTCATTAGCATTCTTCCACCATTCTCTAAAATACTAGAAAAAGTAATGTACGCAAGATTAAGTACTTTCTTGGAGGAACAAAATATCATTTATAAGTATCAGTTTGGATTCCGAAAGGGACACTCCACCGTTCACCCTATCCTTCACCTCATAAATAGCGTTGTAGAAGCAAATGATAAATCTACAAAGGACTGCTGACTCTCGGTGTTCCAAGACTTTTCAAAACCTTTCGATACCATAAATCACCCAATCCAACTTAAAAAACTGGCGAGCAATATATAAGAGGGTTGTCAATTTCCTGCTTCAAAGATCATCTAACAAGCAGATGTCAGTCTGTTTCTTTCGTGAATAGGACATCGGACACATTTGAGGTCACAATTTATTTTTATTTAATATTATTTGTTTTACAAGGATTGGCGAACAAGTTATGCTACTTGTATTAACGCCTCTCCTTGGCCCAAATGGCGCAGGTATGTGGGATGACCTTCGTAGCGGCAACTACATGGCCACGCTCTTCTCGAATACTACGAAGAAATCTTTAGCCTGCACGGGGAGTGTCTCTCCGCACAGAGGGCAGCCACTTTACGTCCCCACCCGATAATTGGTGTACCCAAAGGCTCAATTTTGATCCTATCCGGTTTTTATTATACATCAACAACACCAGTCATTTAGCCTTGCTAAATGTCTTCTCTTTTGCAGACGACACTGCAGGTTTTGCATCTGAGAACAATCTAGACAACTCGATTGACGAGACCAACTCTGAACTAGTTAAGATAAATGAATGGTGTTCTGCAAATGGGCTATGTCTGAATGCCAATAAAACAAAATGCATGTTGTTGGATCCACAAAACTATTCCTATGACGCCGTTGGTAGAAAAATCACTCCAAATAGTATAGATATTCGGTTACTTTGTAACCAACACGAGGAACAATCAGTTAAATTTCTTGGAGTCCACATGGACGAAAATCTGAAATTTAAATAACACACCTCGGTTGTTTTCTTTAAAAATGGCTAGGGCAATTTTCGCCTTGAATAGGGCGAAAAAGTTTCTTCCCATTAAGGCTCTAAAGACATTATATTACTCGCTCATACATAGCCACTTGCTGTACCGTCAGCAACTAGAATTATAATCCTACAAAAAAGGCTATCCGCATTATAACAAATGGGTAATACACATCACACTCAGAACCCTTTTTTAAAAATTGTGGCATACTGAAATTCGATGACCTATATAAGTTATTTGTTCTTTTGTTTATGTATGGCTGGTATCATAACAATCTTCCCGTGTCTTTTGACAGCACTTTTGAAATTTACATAAATCACTCCGGAATAGTAACAAGAGAGTCTGGGAGTGTGCGAATATTCAAACCAAGAACACGTTTCTCTGCAGATCTCCCTCTTCATTCTTTTTTGAAAATTTGGAACGATTTAAAATCCAGAAACAAAGCAACACAGTAGGTCCCTATTTAAAAAGGCAATAATTAATACAACTCTAAATTCATATTCTTCCATCATCACGTGTGCCAATCCAACTTGTCCAGATTGTTTTGTCTAATAAAGGGACCTCTTCTACCAAAACCATTATTTCTCCTTTCTCCCATCCCGATAAACTGTTGTGACTTTAGCAAAGATGTCTCAGGTCCGTGCATGAGGATTGTTTTTTTTTTGTTTAGCTAAACCCCCTGAGGAAAACACAAATGGAAAAGGCTTTGATGTCAAGAAATCTGGTGTTTGGGGGTGACAGGAAGACAGCCTCTCCGGTTATGGTATTTCCATGCAGTGTACACTTACTTTATTGTTTGTTAACTTATATTGTACTTGTTTATGTTGCAAAATAAAGTTTATTCATTCATTCATTCGGCATAAAAATGAAAATTTAGCCCTTATTAGCGAATAATGTCTCCTAGCGGCAAAACATAGATTGCAAAAAGCAGGGGCTAAGGACGGATCCCTGCGGCACACCGAAGTTCAGCGGTAGCTCCTCCGACACCGTACCCTGGATAGTGATTTTCAGTGTTCAGTCTGAGAGGTACGACCTGAATCAATCAAGTGCGGCCCCTCCAATTCTAATCCTCTTTTCTGGAAGGCGTAGTAGCACGGCGTGTTCAGTGGCATCAAATGCTGCGCTCAAATCGAGAAGTACAAGACAAGATACTTTTTGTGTGCATTGACAGCAGAATGTTATTGTGGACGCGGAGTAAGGCAGTTTTGGTGCTCCAATTCTGCCCATAAGCTGACTAAAACTCCTCGGATAAACCGCACGAGTTCAAGTGGAAGAACTATGTGGCCTTAAACCTCAATCAATCAATAAATAAATATAATAGACAGATAGTTGACGTCATCTAATTAACTGACTCTTAATACTAATTGATGTTATTTATGTTCAAACAATCATCAAAGGTGATGAGGCAAGTTGCATTAAGCTATTTCCATAACTACGTTTAATTAATTTATTTTATTCAATTATGTTTTTAAAGACATTGTACATACATAAGTTTGTTTACTGTTTGTATAGACTAATCTGGATGGCCGATCATAAAGAAACGTCCCGCAAAGTTTGGTGACCGACTCTTATTAACGTTTTCGTCACACGCATACTAGAATCCAGTAGACTGTTATTAAATTTGTAAGAGGGTAAAGACTTTTAGTTTCATACCTTACGTGAAGTACAAAATATCTTTGCGACAAGTTTCACGGTTACATTAATCTCCAAAAGTGATAAGAAAGTGCTCACAGAGTGGCACAAACTCCAAGCAGTGTTATCTCCCTTTGCAACGCTGGTGGATCCAGCGTAGCGAGGGGAGACAACACTGCTTGGAGTTTGTGTATGGCAGAGCATTCCGCTTTAATTGAAATGAACCCTTGAGTTTGAATATCATGACTTCATTTTAGGCCAAGAACTACTGGATGCTGTTGATAATGTGAAATCTGAGCTGAAGATACCAATATATGTTCAAGACGAACCGGAAAATCTTCTGGACGGATATATATCGTTCAATCTGCTTATGTCTAAATCGCACCCAGTGGCGATAAGTAAAGTGAGACGCAAGAATATGAAGCTACATACACATATGCTTTACATTTTTACATCTGGGACGACAGGTAATACTGAAGTAAGATACATATAGCTTATTACCGCCTTGTAGTCACTCCCGAAGCAAATGGAACTGCTGGGGGTGGGGAGGGGGGGGGGGCTTCTTCCCTCGTGACCAGGTCTGCACTCAGATTTATTACACGCCAGTTCTACGAAATCACAATCTGCAGCAACACTAAACCATGCGGAAAATGAAAATCCGTTCCGCACACCTGTACCGAACGGAAATCGTTGAGCAGACGATTGATCCCCCGAATCTTAACCGATTGCGGAAGAACTAAATAAAATGTCTAAAGCTGAAGGATATGGCGAGTTTAATATGTACGAAATAAGGTCAATATATGAAGGGGATAATGAATATCCAGAAGATGAAGAGTATGAGTACGCAAATTTGGTAAAATGTGTTCTTTTTTGTTGATAGTTGTCAAATGAATTGCTGAGTGTCCTAAGAATTGTTTTATAGACGTGAAGGCGTGTAATAAACACAGAACGGCACGCGCGGCCTTTCGTTTTATCTTTCCGCACTGACACATGTGCCATATCGATTAACCCATTCACACGTGCGTGTCGTTCTGTGTATTTGTTGTACGTCGGAAAAAATGAAAATACGGTGGTTGCTCACATACCATCATTTTCTATAAAAGTTGCCAAATTGAAAAAAAAAATCGACCATTTTAACACTTCACCCACCGCACACAATTTCAAAATTTGTTGAAGAAAATTTTCAAGAAATATCCACAAAACAAATCATATGTTCCCTCGTTGAAACGGGGTCGAGCTTGTTCCAATTAGGGGGCCACATGATGTGGTTTTGTGGAAATGTTTTGAGAAGTATTTTTTTTAACTGCATAATTTTTAAATTACGCGAGAGGATGCGGCCATTTCGTTTGGTGAAGGGTTAAAGAAGTAGATTGAGTTAGGATTGAAGTTCGTGCCGAGGGTCAACGACCCGGGTACACTGTTTGATATAATTTTACTTATCGACTCATTTCGAGATCCTGGCTTTGGGTCTGTTTGGGGCGGAGGGGATAGAGAGGGGTACTTCATCACACCATATTGTACCACATGGTGTTAATAACCAGTATACCATACAATATTCTCATTAAAGATGACTAACTTGTCATTTAAACAAGGGATTAATTTATTGTGTGCAAAACAAAACAGAGCGCTGCCATCATTAGTGATTCGCTGAATTGAAAACAATGCCATTGTCAACTTGGTTTCCATTTTATTTCAGTGCAAAACAAAAATCATTTTGCTTTATTTGCTTAATTAATATTACCAAAGACAATGACTTCACAATGTGGAAAAACTGAAGTGTTTGATTACATTACTTTGGAATCGAGAGCAGCCACTAAATTCCACCTTCCTTCATTCACCCGTGTATGGGGTGCTGCTACCCGCAGTACTCACTTGTATGTACCATTAGCGGTTGTACTTGTTTTGAAGGAAATATATACTTGTTAGATAAATAATGTAATTCCGTAGGTTAGATATAGACTCACGAGGGAAACTATGAGATGAGGTGTTGTCCGATATAATACTTTACTCAAATTAATAATCAGTTTCCGTGGCGCTGTGTACTAAAGCGTACTGTACATCGATGGTTCACTTGCCTTCGACCACTGCTGACCCTGCTTGTGCGGAGTTATTACGCTGGGGAGTCTGACAGTCGCACGCCCCTGCTCGGTGGTTCTCTCCAGGTACTCCAGCTTCCTCCACCCGTAGAACTATTCGGCACGAGATGTCCCTGGCTGACGAAAGTGTCGTTAAACCAGAATAAATAAATAAATAAATAAATAAATAAATAAATAAATAAATAAATAAATAAATATGTTGTAGCACCGTTTCCCTCCCAGTGGTTCTAAGATAATATCTTGACTCTGACACAAGACTTTGTACACAAGCATAATGGTTACAATATACATGTATCTCGAGAACAGCCGACACATGTCAGTTGCTGGATGTATTCAGTAATACATCGTGGAAACATGGCGCCTGAAGAAGTCTTGTAAGTGTCAACTCCTGGATTCTTTCCTGTACACTATACAGAATTTGATGACTCTGCTTCCCTGCCGGGACCGTGGGAAGTCAAGCGGTCTACTTTGGTGAGCAAGCTTTGTTTTATAGGTAAAATAGGACATGGTCACCAGTGTCTGGGATAGAAGACCTCTAAAATGAGCAACATAGGTATAAACGGTTGTCCGGACTTAAGTTTATATCCATGTTGCGGTCACGGTTAGCCATTGTGCAGAAATATGTGATAAATTAATTCATTAATTGATTGATTACTCTGCATTCCAATTAACATCATCTCACATGCTAATAATCATATTCTGTCAGAGACCTATTATGTTTTTAATTTTTCATATAATGCTCCGGCAGGCCCGATGCTAGGAAGATGACTGGGAGTTTGTGTGTGTCTATGAGTGGTGGAGGGTGGTGGGGGGGAAGGTAGTTCGCTCCCATGATCTTCTCCGTCGGAACTTTTTTTTGTCTGTCGGAAAAATTGTTGCTCGTCCGAAACACCAGCATTTTCTGAAATCCGCTAATTTTAAAAAAAAAACTTTTACCACACTAAAGTGGGAGGGAATGTATTATAGTTTTACGACAGTGCTGTCAATTACACACCAACGAGATAGAGGCGCCCGACCATCTGAGTGCTTTCAACAGTTCATGATCATAAAAATCATCTGCTATTATTTACTGTCTACCTGGTTGTGGAATTATACAGTCACACTGTGTCAGGCATTTATTGCACCTAATCTGTGTATGTTTTTGTCAGACAAGCAAGTGATTGTGCCCAACTGGGTGCTCCAAAGTATATGTATATTTTCGTCGGGCAAGCAAAAATGTCTGCCTAACTTGGTATTTCATAATTTCTTGCCCAACCTATGTCCGTCGAATCCCATGATTGCAACCCCACCCCAGAATTTACGCTTCTGGCAAAAACACACTTATGTTCTTTGTATTGCATAAAAGCGATCTTTATAAATTATGTGTTCAACATTATTATTATTATTATTATTTCAAAGAATTACCTTCTTTTATAATTCTTTAAAATAATAATAATAAACGAATTTTTGGGGCCTGTTTCGGTTATTATTGTTTTAAAGAATTTTATTGAATTAGATTTTAAGTACGTATCGACAGTCGACGGCCCGGGAACACAATCGGAAAATAATTTGATGACTACATTTTGAATGACGTCGTTGTGTGCGGCAATATTTTGCTACAGACCTCTTATGTTTTTAATTTACCATTTAATGCTCTGGTGTGAATATTTTGTAATATGCAATCATGCCATGTCGCCCTCCAACCACAATAAGTTGTGTTTTTTTCAATCTGTTAACTTATTATAGACGAAGCACTGTAATAGGCGGGTGTGATTTTTTAAGTGAAAAGCACCGATTATATATTGCATCTTTGCCAACCCTACTTGTGTACTGTGGAACTTATTTTTTCTTGGGGAACATGGTGGCTCAGTGGTTACGGCGGTGAACTTCAAACCAAAACGTCCAAGGTTCAGTCCCCACCAGGGGTTACTCCGTTGTGTCCTTGGGCAAATTACTTAATCACGACTGTAAATGTTGAGGCACGGTGGAGCTGTGTACTAAGATGCATTGCACGTCGATCGTGCACTTGTCTTCAACCAATGCTAACCCTGCTTGTGTGGAGTTAGTGCATCGCTGGCTCTCTCCTGGTACTCCGGTATCCTAATAAATACATAAATATATACTTTTGTCTTGAAGGTTTACCGAAGCCTGCCATTATACGCCAAGCTAGAGCAATCTCAGTTCTTACTATCATGATAGCTGCTGCGGTTGATGAGAGTGATGTCATCTATATAACTTTACCACTCTATCATTCAGTAGGAGGTGCTATAGGGTTGTTTGCAGTCCTCGGTAGAGGTACGTTACTTATTAAATGCACAAGCGATCAAGCCACAAATCCAGTTCTGTAAGGAATTCAATATTGTTATGACCTGGAACCAGTCTAGTCCTGAAATAATTCATCGCCTTTATTCAGATTCAATTGGATGGAATATTTCAGTTGGTCGCAAAAGCGAACCAATCTGATAATTTCAGGGGAGATAACTTTATCGAAAGTCGATTTTTATGATGTGACAGGACAGGGATACATATCAGATATTTACAGACACAATCCAATTCTATCCATGAGGGACCATCGTACAATCATATATACTCCGTAAACCAATCGTCAAGCCTTTATAACTTGATGAATAGGATATCCACAAACATTGGGTTAAATAAGTTCAAATATATTCAGTTGGCCTAAGACTGGCCCTGCTAATCGGCATCTGCACATAGCTCCCACTTTATATGTAATTTTTTTTTCACTCGATGGGACAATGTCTGTAGTTTATGATACATATATTGTTGATTCATTAGCTCAACTTTGACGTAAGTCAATTTTGAGCTTATGCCATGGCCAGTCGTCCGTCTGGCCCTCTGTCCGTCTGTCCGTCAACAATTCAATACGGCTTAGGCTAGAGGCCGTATTTATGAACCGATCTTTACAAAACTTCTTGGATACCTTTGTTATGACCGTGGGACGAGAACGAGTGTTTTGGGTCGGATCCGAAATTCAAGTTGGCCGCTGGCAGCCATTTTGTACAAAATTAGGTGCAATCAGATTTTTGCGCAGAACTTCCATATGAAAGCTCTGATTTGAATAATTTTTGTATGAATGTTTAGTACCATGGCATACATCACATATAATACGTTTTTTTTTCTCGTGCGTAAATTATGCAAATTAGACTAACTTTGATGTATCTAGTGTTACTTTCAGCACTGTAAGTGAAAATGTCAATACGGCTCGGGCTAGAGGCTGTATTTATGAACCAATCTTTACGAAACTTCTTGGGTACCTTTGGTATCACCATGGGACGAGAACGAATGTTTTGGGGTCCGGTCCGAAATTCAAGATGGCCGATGGCAGCCATTTTGTACAAAATTTGGTGCAATCAGATTTTTGCGCAAAACTTCCATATGAGAGCGCTGATTTGAATAATTGTTTGTGTGAATGTTTAGTACCATGAGATACATCACATATAATACGGGCCTTTTTCTCGTGCAGAAATTATGCAAATTAGATGAACTTTGATTTTTTCAGTGCTACTTACACACAGTAAGTACACATATCAATCTGGCTCGGGCTAGAGTCTGTATTTATGAACCAATCTTCACGAAACATCTTGGGTACCTTTGTTATCACCATGGAACGAGAACGAGTGTTTCTGGGTGCGGTCCAAAATTCAAGATGGCTGCCAGTGGCCATTTTGTACCGAAATTAGGTATAATCAGTTTTTTGTACACAACTTCTATACGACTCAGGCTAGAGGCCGTATTTATGAATCGATCTTTACGAAACTTCTTGGGTACCTTTGTTATCACCATGGGATGAGAACGAGTGTTTTGGGGTGTGGTCCGAAATTCAAGATGGCCCCAGCAGCCATTTTGTACCAAAATTAGTGCTATCAGCTTTTTGTACAGAACTTCTGTATGGAAGTTCTGATTTGAATAAATTTTTGTACGAATATTTAGTAACATGGAATACATCACATATAGTACGGGTTTTTTCTCGTGCAGAAATTATACAAATTAGATGAACTTTGATTTATTCAGTGCTACTTGTACACATTAAGTTCACATGTCAATACGGCTCAGGCTAGAGACTGTATTTATGAACCGATCTTCACGAAACTTCTTGGGTATCTTTGTTATCACCTTGGGACGAGAACGAATGTTTCTGGGTGTGGTCCAGAATTCAAGATGGCTGCCAGTGGCCATTTTGTACCGAAATTAGGTCCAATCAGTTTTTGTGCACAACTTCTATACGGCTCAGGCTAGAGGCCGTATTTATGAACCGATGTTTACGAAACCTCTTGGGTATCTTTGTTATCACCTTGGGACGAGAACCAGTGTATCTGGGTGCGGTCCAAAATTCAAGATGGCTACCAGTGGCCACTTTGTACCGAAATTAGGTCCAATCAGTTTTTTGTCACAACTTCTATACGGCTCGTATTTATGAACTGATCTTCACGAAACTGCTTGGGTACCTTTGTTATCACCTTGGGACAGGAACGAGTGTGTTTTGTGGTGCCTTTGTTATCACTGTGCTATGAGAATAAATAGTTTGGGGTTCAGTCAGACCCACTCTGGGACTCAAAGATTTCTTTTCTAGTTTAGCATCTGACTGTCACCCACCTTTACGATACTTTACCATACATTTGTTACAGGCTACGGTCAGTATTTATATACAGACCGTTACAATACTTTATATGTACTTTTGGTTTCAGGTCATTACCTAGATGTTTGTCATTGCTGTGTCACATACTACACATGCACATGTCTTACCAAGTTGAGCTACAGTGTCATTGACACTTTCATTTCTTTGACATTCCGGCATTTCAAGTTATATACTTGAACATTTAATTCAAAGACAAATTCATCAAATTAAAAGGGAGAAAATATTTATGAACATCGATCCGAATTGAGAAAATACTTCCTCGATTTCAAGTGTGCTGTACACGTAATGGTTACTGCTTGATAATGCTAGTGATACGGTGTTTCTTTTTTCATCTATTTCATTCTCTAGGCTGCACAATGGTTTTGAGGAAGAGATTTTCAGCAAGTCAGTTTTTCGCTGACTGTAGGCGCCATGATGTCACGTTCATACTGTACATTGGGGAGTTATTGCGTTATCTTCTAGCACAACCAGAGGTAAATTTAAGCCCATTTCATCCCTGACTTATATCGTGATTAAAATCGACTTGCGATAAAGTTATCTCCCCTGAAATTATATGACAGACGAGCGGGGGCCAATTAAGAAGCATGTAATTGTTGAGAAAAAGCGAATGACATCACTAGAAAATAAAGTGAAGTTTCACTTTGTTACTTTTAATAAATGAAAACAACAGACAGTTCTATGATATATCTGCCGTTTTCATTTATGAAAAGTTACAACAGGAAACTAGGCTTTTTATGGCAAGCTAATTAGAAGCAACTAAGTAACTGTCCACTTTGACTCGCTATTTTGCAAACGTGTTTTTACAGGAGAAAAAATAGCAAATCGAACCTTCTAGTCTTTTATATTAATGGAACTAACAATGTCTGTATTATATGTCATGATGCTTACACTGTTTATACAAATATAATGAACAGAAAAAAGGTTACAGAACTTCAAAAGATGGTGAAAACGCCGTTTTGTTATTTTTAAATGGAGTTTCACGCAGAACTATAGTCAAACGTCCAGACTGTTATGGTCGACTCAGTAAGAACCACCAATGCTAGACACATGGGAAGTGCCATCCATTTAAGTTTTAGATGTCTGACAAATGTAATGTCTAAGTGCTTAAAACATTGCACTTTGAGTGTGAAAATCAAAACCTAAGAGTTAGAATGGGTTTAACACCTTGAAAGTGTCAGTTTTAACACTTTAGTTTTTAGTGTGTGGGGGAAAATGTGAAAAGCCAGCTTTTGTATGTTTTTACTACTTTGCAGGAAAATACCTGAAGTTTGTTAAATGATGTGCACATCGATGATACAACTTCGCTAACATTTTGAAATTTCAGTTTTTATATGAAATTCACATTCCCTTAGTGTTACATTTTCTAACAACTTTTGAAAATTAATAGGAGCTAACTTTCCAGTAAATCTCTTTCAGTGACGAAAATTGGCAGCAATGATGATAAGATAAATTACGATTCTAGAAAAGTTAACAAATGTTAGATGGTCATTTGTATAATTTGAACAAGCCTGATGTGTACCTGCGAGCTTAGGTGAACGTGATGTACCAGCAAGATGTTCGGGTTCAGTCACGGCAAACTACCTCGTTCATTAACTGGTAACAGCAGGTGACAGAGCATTCTCCTTAACTGCACGACTTCTGTGAAACAAACTCCCCGATCATCCCAAAAGTGCCACAAAGCTTGGGCTCTTTTAACCCTTTGAACCCAAGAGGCCGGTTTTTTTTCGGCCGTGTCACAAGCTACGTCATAATGTCAGTAAGTGGGATGGCTACAAGGTAAATGTGCGGTGTAGACCAATCAATATTTTCAACGTGCAGCCCCCAAGGCTGCACGTTGAAAATATTAATTGGACTACCCCCAAAGAATGAATATGGACTCTACCAACTGCTGTCATTGAACTGACATGGAAGATACCACCAGAGTTCAAAGGGTTAAGATTTTTCTTAAAAAACATCTTTTCAGGTGCGTTTTTGTTTCTGGCAATTCCACATGTTGGTAATTTTTTGCACCTGTGCTTTATTCTGTCCACCAACATTTACATGTGTCACCGCTGAACATATTATTATTATTATTATTATTATTATTATTATTATTATTATTATTATTATTATTATTATTATTATTATTTGAACATAATTTTTCATGTTAAGGTGCATCTTCTGTTTCAGTCCTCTCTTGATGCCAAACATAAAATTCGAGCGGCATTGGGAAATGGGTTGCGAAAGGACATTTGGGTTGATTTTCAGAAGCGATTCAAGATTCCACACATCTTTGAGTTTTTTTCTGCAACAGATGGAACCGGCACATTTTTAAATGTGAACAGCAAACCAGGATCTGTTGGGAGGCAATCACCTGTTTCGGTAAATATTTCTTTCAAACTGGAATGTACTTTTCTTGTTGTGCAAACTTGATTCCAGATATAATCAGAACACATAGGCCAAACATGTTTTCATTTGATGGGATGTGCCAATGTCGTGCCAAATAAATTACTGAAATGCTTGAAATTACTTAGTTACATGACTGGGTGGTCTTGGTTTGGGGTCTGTGCCCCTGCTGAATGTCCAACTGTATGCCCCCTCTCAATTGCCGAAAATTCAACTTTTGAGGAAACCATCTCCCCTTGAGTGAGAATGTTCCAACTGGTACCCATGAATTTCCAACTGCTAAAGAAATCCGAATGTGGCTGTCCCACATGTGTTCGAAATATATGTCCTTTGGATTCTTGAATAATCCACCACATTTACTGTGTTTGCATTTACTCGTCTGGAATAGTTTAGTTGGTCGAAAAAAAAGCGAACCAGCAATTCGCTTTTCCGACCAACTAAAATATTCCAACCGACTAAATCTAATAATACCATAAACAGTTATTTTCATTGAATCAAGGCAAAACGATATTTCTACCCTGAGACGTTTTTGATGCCATATCGAATACCATTATATAACTAATGATGAAAAAAGACTCACCACAGCCATAGTTCTGTGATTACACTACAATATTCCTCTAAGATTGCGTTAGTGTTTTGGTGTCTTCAGGGTGGTATGACTAATCTTTGATTGGAATATTTATAACCGAAGCACACAAAAGTATCTGTATATCTTTGTGAGATAACTAACAGTCTGCGAGACAACGGCAGTCTGCGAGCAAATTCCACGAAAAGTGGAAAAACAAATAGCCCATAACAGCGTCGAATTCTTTACAGAATTAGACTGATGGCCTGGAAGCTTGGTTGCTATTATGAGATAAATTTACAGTAACCTTCATCAGCAAGTTTGGAGACGTAAGATGACGAAGTGTCAGTAAATATTTACAAAATGCAGAAGGTCCACGGTTCGATCCTCTCTAGTGTTTACTGCGTAGTGCCCTTGGACAAGGCACTTAATCCGGATTGCCCATGTGAGAGCATGGTGGTGCTGTGAACTATGGCCTCCTGCACGTCGATGTTGCACTTGTCCGGAGTTAACACGTTTGGACGTCTGGCAGTTGCTCTCCTTTGCTGAGTGGTTCCCTCCGGATACTATGGCCTTCTCCACCCGTAACACTATCCAACACGAGGTGACCCTGGCTGTCGAAAGTGTCGTTAAACCCCAATAAATAATAAATAAATAAATAAATAAATAAATAAATAAATAAATAAATAAATAAATAAATAAATAAATAAATAAAAATTTCGGCTAATGGTAAACTCTTAATGGGTTATTCACCAAGAACAAGTTGGTTAGGTTTATTTGAGTTAATCTATTGACCTCTTATTTTGCCGCCCCCCCCCCCCCCCCCCCACACACCATTATTAATTATGAATAACCCAAGGACTCCCAACTCAAGTGATGCATTAGTGTAAAGCTTTTTGTCTCGACTTTCACAGGACAACAGCTGTTTGGAAATAAGACAAACAGAAAGAAAGTCCGTTGTTTCGTTCTGAAAGTTGACGTTGCATACCTTATTATATTTATATATTTATATATATATTGCTAAAAAAAAAAAGCTACCAGATACATTTTTCCGAGTTCTCAACTTTTGCCGAGTATTTGTGGTCGAAATGTGATCTTTGGTCTATTGATTTCATCGTGTGACATCATTCTCTTACTTCAAAGACATGATGCTTCGTAATTCGAAACAGACTATAACGATTACACACTGGGATATTCGACATTTCCGTTTGACGTCACGCTCAACTTTAACCCTTTACCCAACATAACGGTAAAACCGACCAACGCTATTCACAAAATTCACCATTCAATTTTCATTACTTTTTCAATTTTTGTCACAAAAACATAGCTTATGACTCATCATGAGAACGAGCTCATTAACGCGTTTCAATGAGGGGTCCATAAGCTATGCTTCTGACGCAAAAAAAATGAAAAAAAATAGTTATTCAAGAATTTTGATTTGGTAAAGGGTTAAAGCAACACACGAAAATACCTTTGTTTGCAATGGAGTTTTTCGTTAATTTCGCAAAAAGTAAAGAACTCGTGTCCGATACTTAAAAATCATTTTTGGTATGCTACCACTTGGGAAACACTTTCTGGTGTAGATGTCCCCACACTAAAAAGCGAAGAAGATTCCAGAAGAAAAATGGTTTATTCGCCTATTCTTTTCGTGTTTAAGATCATCATTCGTGTGTCAAAAGGGTTAAGCTAGAGCTCTTCGAATCTCAAATTTCGGTTAAATCGAATCCCAAATTGAATCAGACAGATGATTTGGAATCGAATCATATCTTGAGTCGAATCTCACCACATTATTATTTATAGATTTTACACTTTCTAACAGCCATAAATATTACCAATCTCAACTCATGTATTGTAGTCAACGGCAACTTAACTGTTTGTATAAATTGAATATTTCAGAAACGGACACGAAATCAGGTTTCGAAATCAGGACCTCGTTCAACTCTTGTGCTATCATCGGGTCTCCTGCACAGGAAGAGGGACAGTTCAAGAGGAGGAGACATTTTGGTTGAATTTTGAGAACATCTCGACGATTCAAAAATTTCTGAACCAGAGTGACTCGAATTTCGAAGTTTCTAGGGTTGGGCAGAGCCAGTGAGAGGGTAGGGGGCATAGTAACCCAGGGGCCCGGAACTATGGGGGACGGTTTTGATCCAGGTGTCCAGGATTCTTGGGTTAGGCCTCCCCTTATAACATGCAGCTAAAAAAACGTCATTTTGACGTCCAAACAATAACGTGATTTTTTATCCCAAAAGCCACCATAAGTCTCCATTTAATAACTGATTTAAAAGTTTTCTTCAGGAGAATTCCCTCCCCGAAACCCCCTATCATCGATCGAACCTTCAGCACTCGCGACAGATGCTTTTGGCATGACCATCAGTATTTATTTATTCATTGTAGTTTAACGACATTTTCGACAGCCAGGGTCACCTCGTGTCGGAGATCCCCATCAGTATCCCCACACATCTGAAAGGGGGGGGGGGGTCACAGAATTAACCCTGGGGTACGAATTCCCTCTCCCCGGCTCTGGGATTCGGACCCTCGAATGGCATTGTCTTACTAACATCCTAAATTCCGAGAGATATTGTAGAATTGCATTTGCAAATATCACCCTCCAACAACAAACACTTTTATCTGAGTTTTTTAAATATCCTCCCACCCGACGAATGCCACTAAGAAAACTATTCTCAGCTGTCATGTGATTATTTTCTATCTCCAGAGAATGTTGGGCCTAAGTACCATTGTTATAGTCAAGTATGACGAAGATACCGCCACCCCAATCAGAGACAAAAATGGAAGATGTATTCATATCAGTGCTGGTATGTACTTAGATGGGGAAAAAAAATAAACTGGTTTAACCCTTTACCTAACATGAAAAGCAGACGACACTTGCAAAACAAATTCTTGAATAACTAATTTTTTTCATTTTTTGTCTCAAAAACATAGGTTATGACCCCTCGTTGGAACGAGCTCGACGAGCTCGTTCCAACGAGGGGTCATAACCTATGTTTTTGAGACAAAAAATGAAAATATTTTGAAAATTAATTGGCGATTTTTGAGAATAGCGCTGGCCGGTTTTGGCCGTTACGTTGGGTAAAGGGTTAAGGGTGGTTTACAAGTTTGCTCAAATCAAGCATCTAGGTCAAATTTAGAGTTGCACTGGGGACTTCTCCGCCTTATCCGTTTTTACTAAACCAGTCAGGGTTTTTTTACGTCTTAACTTTATTTCTGCTTATAAAAATGTTAACAACTGACGTGTGATCTCGCCAAAGCGAGACCGCACATTAGTTGTTGCTATTTATTTTAGCGGAAATATTTTTAAGATGGAAACAGCGTGCCATTCTACTCATACGTGTACTCAATACATACAACCTCCAAGTTGAGTAAGTTTCAAATGATTGTCAAGTCTTTTTTGTTAAAACATGCGACATTAGTAATTTAACAAAGTTTTGCTGTATTACTTCGTCATAACCTGCAGTTCGTACGCGTATTTTGTTATTGACGTAACCCACACGTAACCTAAACGGTCGTTCGCGGGATATATCCACGCCTGTAACTCTTCAAAAACTGTCAACAAATTCATGTCATATGATATGTGCTGAAAGTTTTTTTAAAATAATACTTTTTCAACTGCTCAATTTGTAAATTGTGAGAGCGAAAGTGGACGATTCGTTAATTAAAAAAACACTGTGGGCACGTGGGAATTTCGCTGATCACACCTCCCTCTCAACTCTTCCGCTTTCACGGAGTTTTGAACTAATTCGAATCGAGTGCACGATAGCCAAACAATGTCAGATTCAGATTCTTTATTCACAGTACACATACACGTAAAATGGTTACAAATAAACATACTGCACAAATGTAATGAGTAGTATACCGTGGGAAGTGGCAAAGCCAGATTGGCTGTCTGCCTGCCACCCCCTTGGAAGATGGGGTAATTGCAAACAGTGTGTGACTAAATGAATGAACTAAGAACCAGTTATGTGACACATGATGGAGAATGGCGATCGAATCATTTCTGTTCTGGGGCCAGAGGTTTGGTGCTTCATATACTCCAGCGGAAAGATGGTGCTTCAAGGTTGGCAAGACGCAACCTGCTTGTGTCTTGAGATTTAAACTGTAATGTCTACTTGACGATAGAAAAAACAGTCAGAATTTGAGTGTAGACTGATCCGGACTTCCGGTTGTCACAATCATTTTTACTCCACCCCAGCACTCAGACGGATTCCATTTTCGTTTTCAACCTGTAATAACAAATAAAACTGGTTCGTTCCTTTTCCAATATGACGTATTTAGCAACTTTCTTTCACAGGGGAACAAGGACTTGCGCTCAGCCATGTAAAACCGGAATTCTCCAAAATTGACGAAAAGTTTTACAAAGGAGGCCCTGAAGAGAATGAAAAGAAACTGGTACGCAATGCTTTCATTGAAGGAGACATGTACTTCAACTTTGGGGACGTTGTGTATCTCGACAAGGACTACTTCGTGTATTTCCGCGATCGAATTGGAGACACATTCAGGTAATAACATCATATATTTCTCCCCCCCCCCCCCCAAGCCCTAGCATGAAGTGCGGTGGATACAGTCTGGGCCATGGCCAACCGCCCGCCCGTGCATTCTGGCTAACATTTCACTCCCCTTGAGTAGTAGGGTGTGTTATCTAACATAAAATACTCCCATTGTCTTTGAATTAGGTCTTTTGGCCTTGAGTGATAATTCCTTCTCTGTCTGTATTTCCTGTACGCTTCCAGGGTAAATCTTAGGAACCTTTGTAGAGGTTTTGTTAGTGTGTCTTTTCACACCTTTTCTGGTTATGCTTTTTGGTACAGTCGGCCCCACTTAATTTGATATAGCCTTATGGAATAATCCTCTTAATTGTAAACAATTTTTCAAACACCAAACCATTTACCATTCCTTTAGTAGCAATTTGCTCTGCTTTATACATATGGGTTAAAGAGTAAATCGCTGTTAATTGTATCTGATCCATCTAAGAATTATTCCGGAAACAACTGTTTTACCCATTTTTCTGGACCTCTTTGGCCCCATTTCATCGAATATTAGCATATCATGTGTTATATGATGTCCACTTTATCTCAACATCACAGGGAAATAATTAAATTCCTGTTAATTGAATACTTCCGTTATTTGAATATTTGTCACTGGAAAAACGGCTATTCAATTATAAGGGTTCCACTGTAAAGACCGGTGAATCAAGATGTTTCTCTCGAATCGAATCACGAATCAAAAGGATCGAAACCGAATCGAATTTCGAATCGAATCCACTTTTCAATTGTTACGATACAACCGTCAACTGGCGCTGTCTGTATCCGTCAGGAACCAATGTCAGTTGCATACAAGACTATTAGAAAATTGACAGAAGAAAAGGCCATTTATCATCCTTGGAGTGCCAAAGCATTGCAGATGGCACTTTGGTGCATTTGAATGACGATATATTTTGCAAATGAGCCGTAACTCAACCTCTTCTCTCGGGTCAAATGTCATTTTTATGAATTGTCGGACTGAATTTCTGCTATCTATTTAGATTGGATACGTATTTGAGGATCCTATGAAATTAGACTGGTGGCCTGAAAGCTTACCTCGAACTATGATGCACTTTTGTTGAGTTTTTCCATTACACTTTGCCTGACACAACGGCTGTATCCGGCCAATGCCATTCACAAAAGTCGCCATTCATGTTTTATATCTTTTTCAACTCTTGCCTCCAAAACATAGCTTGTGACCCCATACTGGGACAAGCTCATCGAGCTCGTTCCAGTGAAGGGTCATAAGTATGATTAGGGGCAAAAAAATGAAATATTTTAGCCATTATTATTAGGTAAACGTTGTGATCATTTGGATGAGGGCACGGTGGCTCAGTGGTTACGACATTGAACTTGAAATCGCGAGGGTCACGATTTGATCCCCACTAGGGGTAACACCGTAGTGTCCTTGGGGCAAGGCACTTAATCCCGATTGCCTACGTCGGGGCAAGGTAGCGCTGTGTATTAAGGCGTACTGCACGTCGATGGTGCGCCTATCTTCAACCAATGCTAACCCTGCTTGTATGCAGTTAGTACGTTAGGGAGGTTGACAGTTGCTCGCCGTTGCTCGGTGGTTCTCTCCGTGTGCCCCGGCCTCCCCCAACCGGAAATCTGTCCGATATGAGGTGACCCTGGCTGTCGAAAGTCTCGTTAAACTCCAATAAATACAAAAAGAGATCATCTGGCCTCGAAAACAAATCTAGACGGAATACATCAACCAGTATTTACGCTGTCGGGTTCCAATTTTGCTAATTGCACGTAAACTTTTGAGGTGGCACCACAAAATCTGAGTTGGCTGACATTTTACCTCCAAAAACTTCTGAAGGAAAGCCAGTGTGGCAGTGAACAGCACGACCGATGACGAAACATTTTTTTCACTACTTGAATCAATGAATCGTTTCGCGCGCAGAAGGTGCGCATGGGCGGTTTGCCTACGTGGGGACAAGGTAGTGCTGTGTATTAAGGCGTACTGCACGTCGAGGTGCACCTATCTTCAACCAGTGCTAACCCTGCTTGTGTGGAGTTAGTGGAGTCTGACAGTTTCTCGCCGTTGCTCGGTGGTTCTCTCCGTGTACTCCGGCTTCCTCCACCCATAAATCTGTCCGACATGAGGTGATCCTGGCTGTCGAAAGTCTCGTTAAACTCCAATAAATACATAAATAGATCATCTGGCTTCGGAAACAAATCTAGACGGAATAGCGCTGTGTGTATTCGAGTTCTGTCAGATTTTTTTCGTGACTCTTTGTCCGTTCACTCTTGGAATACTTGCCAGCTCATTTTTTAAACCTCAATCAATTTATTTGGATCAGATTTGCGTTTCGGCACGAAAACACTATATTTTGCACTAAAGTATCCAGAACGGCTAAAAATGTGGCACCAGGCAGTTCCCAACCAGGTGTAAACACTGACACCAACCCAGATAAAGGCAATCTTTTGGTAATGACACATTTGACCAAAGCGTGCCTTTGATTTCCTTCGAATGTCTGTCCTATAATCTGCGATAGGTTTGTGTGTGTGCATGAGTGCTCGTGAAGATATACGCGCTTGTGTCGGGGTAGTGTGTGCCACTGTGTGGGTGTGTGTGTTTGTTGGTGATGGTGTGCTTGTGAGAGTGTGTGAGGAGGATGAGTTCGTTATCCCTTCGGGATATGTCCTAGAAAAACCTTTGAGGTCCCCTAAAATGTCGAGATGATTTGTCCCATTACCTCGGTATGTACACCCCGGTAAGCGATTCCAGAACTGATATCGTGTTAAAATATTTGTTGTACATCGGGAACTGTGGTGTCATCATGGCCACACACACCTCAGTATGTCTCTGTAAAATCGTTTATACATTTTTTATATATGAAGTGTAATTAATTTTATACAATTAGTTATGCACTTTATAATTATGTTAAATCAGTATTCACGTTTCATGACTATTATATGTCATATTGCATGTCTATATACAGATCAAGCTTTTATTTAACTAAAACGTCTAATGAAGTGGGACCACCCTTCCTCTCTTCTATAGGTTTCCGCCAGGGTTGCGTCTTATCTCTATCTCTGTTTAACGTTTTTATTCAAGGTATAGAAGATATTTTCGACACTTAGTGTGATCCTGTATGGATTCAGGATTACATATAAAATTATCTTTTTGCCAGTGACCTTCTAATGATATCTGATAGCCAGCAAGAGCTTCGACGATGTCCCAATGGACTTCACAATTATACTGAAATCAATATGTTATAAATAAATGTTGCAAAAACAAAGTGTTTAATATTTGGATAGGTATCAGGTAATGGCACACCAAAACAACCAACATTTTTATCGGAGACAAGCGTATTGATATGGCTGACGAATTTACATATCTAGGAATAAAATTCTCAAAAGATGGTACATTCTCTAAAGCTCCAGTTGATTTGGTTGTTAAAGCTCAAAAAGCTTTATACTCACTTTTTCGTGCTTTTAATGAAACTTCATGGGTTCCAATAAAGGCAGTGTCAATACTGATTGATAAATTAATTCAACTTATAGCCTTATGTGTGTGTGTAGTTTAGGGATTAGAAATAGCGTATGGTAAGTGTGAGACGTGTGGGGTCCAGAGGGTGTTACCTATAGGGGTCATACCAGAGAGCAAAGTGGTGGAATGTTTGAAAATGGGATAAAATGGAAATGTCTGTATTCTGTTTGTTTGCAAAATTCTCCTGCACCATCGACCAAATCACCACCAAACTTGGCATATATACTCCCCTCGGGTTGAAACAGGGATGAAATCGTGTAATTTACTTCTATTGCTTCTAGAACTATCTTGATTATTTACGTGATTTCCAATTGGCTACTTTTCGGTCCTTGGGATGGTGGACCAGCTAATATCTACAAATAACAATGAAACTGTCAAGAGCAAATGCTTATTGAACGCTTACCGGTATGTGCTGCAGTTCTCAGAGACTATATTTATATTTCATTACAACCACACCCACATACATTTCAGGTGGAAAGGAGAGAATGTGTCGACAACAGAAGTGGCCAATAATTTAACGAGTATTGACTTCATAGAGGATGCAAACGTTTATGGAGTAGAAGTACCAGGTATGTATTGTTTGCTTTCTTATGTCCCATGGTATTCTTTACGGCCAAGGGCGTCACCAAGGCGTTGGGTTAAGGGATGTACTACCGCCTACAACATCAATCTTGTGACTTATTTCGTCATGAAAATCTACTTTCTAAAAGATTATCTCCCCTGAATTTACAGGCGGTCGATTGAGGACCTATTGAGAAGCACGTAATTGTTGAGAAAACTCTTATGGCAACAATGTACGCGATATCGAGCTTCATAAGTATGCATGATGTCATTCTGTACGAGATTTCTATAGTACGTTTACTTATCGTAATAAAAAAAATCCTCGAAATGCACTTCAAGAAAATCAAATCATGTAAAATCGTTATCCTAAGTTAATTCCATCATTCACAGTTACAAAATGATAAAACATCGAAAATTGATCATTCCTGCATAAGATGTGATTTAATGTTAGGACAGTGTGAATTGTTCAAAGTTCTCAGGTTGAGCATTTGTTTGGCACATATTCTGTTCCCAGAATAATACCAAATAATAATAACCTGATGATTCTATCATAAATGTGTTGGCATTTCAGTTACTTGAATCAACGTTATGCCCCCTTTCATGGCTTCATTTTCAAAATCTTTCTCGGTAGTGAATTTCCAGCTGGGGGAGGGACCGGGAGCCGCCCCCTCCCAGTTGGAAATTCACTACCCCCCCCCCCTCCCACCACCACCACCACCACCACCACCAATCGGAAACCTCTAGCCACGTTCCAGCGTCTCTGTATGTGTTATTTCGCTTCATTAAACTATCTATCTTTCATTTTTTGGTGAAATTGTTCGAGTTATTGGAAGACCAAGTCTGAAATAGTCGAGAACAGCAAATCAAGGGGCAACAACCCTTGATAGATTTGACAGACATCACATTCAAGGTTACAATACACTAAATGATTTGCATTAGCGATAGTGCTAACATTTTCCTTTTTCTTCATTTTCAAAAGTTTTCTCGGTAGTGAATTTCCAACTAGGGGAGGGTGGGAGGAGGGTTTCCCTCCCCGGGTCCCTCCCTCTTGTTGGAAATTCACTACCCTACACTCCCCCCCCCCCCCCAATCGGAAACCTCTAGCCACGTCATCTGGTTATGTTTAGCCACAGTGTAACTGTTTTGTATATAATGTTATTATTTTCTTGAGACCTATAGTCTGGATACCGACTTTGAGCTTGAGTACGGCAGGTTACTGCCACTGAAAGTAAATAAATGTTTAAAGTTGACAAGCGCTTTAAATGAGTTAATTTTCCCCCACAGTTTTACGCCTTACGACACAAGATTACATTTCATTCTTGGTCTAACATCACACACACAGTAGGATATACATATATAGGTCTGAAGTACCCAATTCGGGCTACTAGTGGACCAGTATGGAGTACCGGTATGGTACTTGTTAATTAACTAGGAAGTTGCACAATAATTATCAGGAGCCACTACTATAAAAACTTTTACAATTGTATTTTCTAGAATTGTATTTTCTACCTATTAATATAACTGACTAAAATGAATCATTAGCATTTTAAAAGATTTGGCAATTTGCCAGTTGTCACATCTTTGAAAATGTTAATGGTTCATTTCAACCCATTTAAAGTCATAACTAGAAAATACAATTCTAGAAAATACAATTGTAAAAGTTTTATAGTATTGGCCCCTGCAGAATATATTTATTTAATGTATAAATAACTTTCCAAGATGTTTTGTGTTGTTAGCTCTAACCTTGACTAATATTCAGATTACATCATCAAGGTATGAGAAACAGAAAAATAACACAGAAAAAACACACCAAGGACCAAACGAGTGAAGTAGAGCAAACATTTACATGTGGGTGGAATGTTTCGGCGTTCGTAAGACATGCCAACATCACAAGCTCGATATGACCAAGCTTCCCTCTCCTATTAAATGGAAGGTTGATTCCCCACTCTAAAATCGGCTGGGTTAAAAATTGGAAGATGACTAACATAAGCTCCCAGCTTTCTGTCAAATCCCCCATTACATACTAATATGGTCTTTTGTTAGTATATGTTATATTCTTGATGTTCACCACATATACTGTTAGTTTTCTTGGTGTTCAATATTGTAATATATAGTATATTTATTGAATAAATATTGTTTAAACTAAACAAAATGGGAGGTTGATCCCCCCCACTCTAAAATCAGCTGGGTTAAAGATAACCCAAATCAACTGGGTTGAGTGAATATGAAACCCAAATGGGTTTCATATTCACTCAACCCAGTTGATTTGAGTTTGACTTTTAACCCAAATGATTTTTGAGTGCATTTGTTCCTTTTTACAGAGTCTCTCGTCATTGCGTACGAATCCAGTGGTGGCGGTAGGGTTGATTTCGCAGGTCCCTATTTTTGTGGTGGCAGTGGGAGTCCTTGTGTTGGAGCAGATAATACCGTACCCAATGCGTAGAGCCAAAGCTCCTGCATGGATCCTGTGTGAGCCGTTATAAATTTGCTTATCTTTTCATTTCAAAATTTAAATGGGTGTGTATAAAATTGTGTGAATGCTTTGGATGGAAAACACTGTCATCGTGTGCAATGACGTCACCAGGGGGGGCCACATTGAACTCCCATTTTCGATAAGATCCCCGATCTTCGAATCCTACCAACGACAGTTATCCCCTACCGTACCAGCCCACCCCCACCCCCACCCCCACCCCCTCAAACATATGTGCATGATTTGACCTATTATTTCTGCTTCAACTACCTTCTTACCCGAGGAATAGCACTCAAATTGTTAGACGATGGTTGACGAAGAAGAAGACATGGTCTCAACCAAGCAAATGTTGGATTCGTTGGCCAGATGCATCGAAATGCTTTTACATTTGCAAATAAAGTATTGCCGAAATGTCTGATGCTGTGATGCCCTTCCACCACTTTTGTCTAAGAGGGTATACGCTGGAATAACTTCATCTTCACCAGTATCTAAAAGTGAGCACTCACCTGTCTTGCTAACCACACTAAGTACATTTTAGCTGTGTACAGCTCGCACAACATCACAACAATTTTCCAGGAGGTGATTCACCCCCAGACTCCAACGATGAGAAGGTACACTTCCTCTCGAGCTGTCCTCCGACAACGTGTCCCGCGTCAGCCGTCGCTGTGCGTTGAGTATCCTTTCCAAACGGACGCGCTACGCGCAGCTGTGGCAAGCACACGACGCGAGCTTTTCCCCCCTGTGTCTCCAACCTGGATGACCTCCTCTTAACGTGTGCTGAGTGTTGTTTATTTTTTGAAGGTTCCGATGGAAAGGCTGGTATGGCCGCAATATATCTAGCCAAGAAAGGAGACCCAGTCACGAAGGAGATGTTGAAGAAGATCTACAAAACGTGTAAAGAGAAACTTCCAAGTTACGCACGTCCGATGTTTCTAAGGTTTCCCAAGGAGATGCCAATGACATCTACATTCAAACACTCAAAAGTCAATTTTCGGAAAGAAGGTTATGATCCAAGTATTGTGTATGATCCATTGTTCTTCATGGACGACAAAGTGAATACATATGTTCCTCTAACACAACAAGTACTCACAATGTTGAAATTTAAACCCAAGTTATGACAGCTGTCTCTTATGAATTTGAAACATCAAACTTGTCAGTATTTCAGATGTGGTCAAGTCGGTACAAAGATTTATATTCCGTGTCCGTCTCTAAATGTACCATATGTTATTAAAAATAAATAGGGGTGTTTTGGCACGCAACTGTACATGTGTGTATGCGGCGGGGGTTGGGGGTGGGGCATAGATTGTCCGAGCTACTCAAAAATTAGAACGCAGTTGTTCAACATTATCAATGAAG
The DNA here is from genome assembly GCA_031216915.1 of Pictodentalium vernedei. NCBI lineage: Eukaryota > Metazoa > Mollusca > Scaphopoda > Dentaliida > Dentaliidae > Pictodentalium > Pictodentalium vernedei. The sequence continues at coordinate 78,365,883 of CM062293.1, read as the reverse complement.
AGGAATCTGATTTTATAAAAAAAACAATAAACGCCAAAAATTGAAAAGCCCACGTTCATCACCCCATCTGTAACGTGACCCCATTGTTCTTCGGGAAGAGAGATCCATTACTTGCTAAAAACGCGGAATAGATAAACAAGCACTCGCGAAATCTAATTGTAACTCGGTTAGGCCCCACAAAGTAGATCTTCTGTTTCTCTGGCCATTTTTGTAAAAATGCATGCGGGCGGGCGGACGGGCGGGCCGGCGGGCCGGCGATCGGGCTTCGGGCGGTTTTTTATTTTATTTTTTTTTTGTCATTACTTCTTTGCCATCGAAAGTTTATGTTCTTAGTTTGTTTTATGTTTTAGTCCTCATAATCTACAGAATAGCATGGGTGGTGGTGGTGTATTTCATCCCTAGAGTGCAAGAAGGCTTTGCAATGCTAAAGCATTGCAAAGCCTTGTTGCACTCAAGTGACAAATTTAGCAATTATATTAACTTCGGTAAAATATCAGACATAAACCATTTAATTTTTATCTTTTTAGTTTGCATTGATTTTAAAAAGAGAGCTTGTGGCAGCCAAAACGACCATGCGGGAGGGCCTGAGAAACAGATTTTTAACTTTTTTTAGGTCTTATCTTTTTTTTCTAAATTGTTTTATTAATCTTTTCGGCACCTTTGTATATATTATCGATTTTATATTTTATGTCGTACAAGCAACCACCTCACTGAAGGTGTTATTTCGCTTCAATAAACTATCTATCTGTCAATCTCTGGTGTAATTGTTCCAGTTATTGGAAGACCAGGCCGAAAATAGTCCAGAATGGCAAATCAAGGGGCAATAACCCTTGATAGACTTGACAGATAGACACCACATTCTGGGTTACAATACACTAAATGATTAGCATTAGCGACAGTGTTAACATTTTCCTGTCACCTAAGCTCATCAAGCTCATTTGGGGGAAAACAGTCATTGTTTTGTTCAAATTTGGCGATTCCTCAACTACCGCCCAGTTTCGCTCTCTATTAAAAAGTCATATTTTACTTATTCCTCTCACCTTATTTTTCAATACTCACAATTTTGAAAGGACAACCGGTGCTAACAGTTTAAGTCTTTTCCAAACTAGACACTGTGACATTTTTATTGAGGGTTCTAAATTCAATAAATAATGCCCCAATCAGCTGATCTCCTTCATTTTATGCTCTATTTTTTCCTCCACATTGTGTATTGTAACCTCTATATAGCTCTGGTGGACACGGCATGCACCAAGTTCTCAAGCCTCCAGTCAAATCCATAAACGAAGCAGACGCTGTTATGGTCTGGAACCCATCTAGCCCTTAAATAGTCCATCACCGATTTTTAGATTCAATCGAATGGAATATTTCCGTTGGTCGGAAAGGCGAACCTGAACGGTTCGTTTTTACGAGCTAATGAAATATTCCATCTGATTGAATTTAACCCTTTACCTTACACGAAAAGCAGACGACTCTTGCAAACAAAATTATTGATTAACCAATTTTTTGCGTCAAAAACATGACGTGTGATAAATAATAATAATAATAATAATAATAATAGATTTTGTTTAGCGTGAAACCACCGAAGGTGCTCTAAAACGCTTCACAATCACATGAAAGGTACTATGGGAAATATGATTTGAATAAATGAGTCTTAAGATGCTTTTTGAAAGTCGATAAATTATTTTGTGAGCGAAGGTGCGCGGGCAATGCATTCCAAAGTCGTGGTCCAGCAATCGAGAAAGCCCGCTCGGTCGCTAAAGCTGATTTAGTGAAGGGTGTGGTCAGTAACAATTGATCTGAAGAACGAAGCCTACGTTTCGTGAGGCGATGAGAGAGAAGGTCCCTCAGGTAAGCAGGCGCGAGACCATGAATGCATTTAAATACTAGCATAAGAATCTTAAAATGCACTCTGCTTTGGATTGGAAGCCAGTGAAGATCCTTCAAGATAGGGGTGATATGATCAAAGCGCTTAGCCCCGCTTAGGATTCGAGCAGCTACGTTCTGGATATTCTGTAACCGCTGTAGTAGTGAAAGTGGCAGGCCCAGAAAAAGTGAATTGCAGTAGTCCAAGTGAGATGTGACAAAAGAGTGAACCAGTTGTTCTAAAGCTTTACCGCTGATATATGGGCGCAGCTTGCTCAGCTTTCTGAGTTGCCAATAGCATGTTTTAATAACTTTTTTAATATAAGGCTCAAGGGTAAGATTGGTGTCGAAGAGCACTCCTATATTCCTAGCAACGTTAGAGACCTGAGCAGTAGAATCACCAACGTTGATAGTTTGTATAGGAGAGGAGAAAGTTGTTCTTTTCTTTGAGATGACCATAACTTCTGTTTTTGAGTCATTCATTTTCAATCGGTGACTGGACATCCACTGTCTTACAGACTCAATACAGCTTTCCATTTGAGACAAAGTACCTGCTGTTGCGGATGTATCAGACGGATTGAATACTAAGTAGAGCTGCGTGTCATCAGCATAAAGATGATAAGGAACACCCAGATCTCTCAACATTCGGCCAAGTGATGATGTGTATAATGTAAAGAGTACAGGGCCGAGGACCGAACCCTGTGGTACACTACAGATCAATGCTTTGCTTTTAGATCTTGTATTATCCACATTAATTTGCTGAAAACGATTTTCCAGGTAACTCTGAAACCATTTAAGAACAGTGCCAGTAACTCCATTCTGTTCAAGAATATTCAATAGAAAGGTATGATCAACGGTGTCAAATGCCGCGGAAAGGTCCAGAAGGACCAGGAGTACAGCTTTCCCTTCCGATAGAGCAACGACAATATCATTGTGCACACGTAATAAAGCAGTTTCAGTGCTGTGATCAGATCTGTATGCTGACTGAAAAGGTTCGGAGAGATTATTAGCAGATAAATGGCTGTTCAATTTACGCACAACAATCTTTTCAAGGACTTTTGAAATGAATGGCAGGTTTGAAACTGGCCTGTAATTTTTCAGATTATTGGGGTCAAGTGTAGGCTTTTTAATGAGTGGGGATACCAAGGCTAGTTTCAGATCATCAGGAACATGACCTTCAGACAATGAAGTTTGAATGATGTTAGTGATGATTGGAACAAGAGATACAGACATCGACTTAAGGAGCGAAGTGGGAATAGGATCAAGGTTATTTGATTTGCTGGGGCATGAGAGAATACATTTTGATATTTCCTCCTCGGACACGGGAGAGAATTCTGAAAAATAACATTATATGGAAGGATTGATCGGTTGTGGTGGATCAGCATCACCGATACCTTCCTGAATATGCTTGATTTTCGAGATAAAATAATCACTGAACCTTGAAACAAGTTCATCACTAGTCATGTGTTCGGGAAGAATCACATGTTTTTCACCACCAAGTAACTGACTTGTAATGTTAAAAAGCACTTTACTATCAGATGTATTGCTGATTAAGTCATTATAATAATCACTTTTAGCCTTTTTTATTAGGATGTTAGTGATGTTTCTTTGTTGTCGTAACATTTGATGGTGTATTTCAAGTTTAGTTTTGTTGTAAAGGCGTTCCAGCCTACGTGTGATCCCTTATTGGAACGAGCTCAACGAGCTCGTTCCAAAGAGGGGTCATAAGCTATGTTTTTTGAGACAAAAATGACAAAATAATGAAAATTGAATGGTCATTTTTGCGAATAACACAGTTCGGTTTTGAACGTTACGGTGGGTAAAGGGTTACAATCATGAGTCTTTTTTTATTGAATGAATGTGAGATAGGTTAGTTTAATAGTTTAATGCATTACACCATAATGGCCGTTGCACAATACAAACTGTCCTGGATTCGCACTGGACTACAGACTGCACATGCCCCATTGCTTAGCAGTGATTTCTAGTTAAATCTTGGCTGTCTGTTAAGACAGCCAAGATTTGCTTAGAAATCACTACCCAAGTGTTTTGTCTATTGTCAGCAGGACCTCCTAAAAATGGTATGGTCAGCGCACATGCTCTGAGACCACAAAAACTTGAAATAGGACTTTAAACATTAAGGTGCATTTTGAACAAGTCACAGAATTAGTGTAGATATTATTTGTGGTAGTAAAAGAATGTCACTGTTGAGCTCATTGGCAGTACCATTTAGAGTGTTGTGATAGAATGATACTACAATAGCTTATTCTGTTTTTCCTGATGTGAATTCCTCTTTGCTGCTATCAACAAATCTTAGTCACGTCAGACACCTAATACCGAACCGATACAGAGGTATACCCCCCACACCCTGAAAATACTGAAACCGATACCGAACTCAAAATTCCAATACCGCCCATATCTAATTTACATTAACAGTTGTCTGCACACACACATCTCGAAAAGCCCATAAAAGTGTCGAATTCTTTGAACAAATTGACTGAAAGCTTGGGTACACACATACACACTGAATAACGGGAGAATTAGGTGATAACTGTTCGAGTTTTAGTTAAACATAACTCGAAATAGTTTAAAATTGTAATTCGAAGGACAACAGCTATTGGAGGACTTTGTGGGTTGGTCTAAAAGCTATTCATCTCTTGGCCTCGCAAAAATATACCTGTACAGAATAAAAACAGGAAAATCAAGTTATAACTAGTTGAGTTATTGGAAAGCATAACTATGCATACGGGCGGATGAAGGCCGACAAACGACGATGGATAGATAGACGACCGATGAACAACGGATGATAGGGCAAATGATGGATAGTCAATCGGATGCGGAAATATACCTGCATACCAGAAATAAAGAAACCCTTGTGATAATTGTTTGATGTCGGCAGACAAAACCTAAAATAGCCCAAACTAGCAATACAGAGGGCAAAAACTCTCGATAGACTGGCCTAATAATTCCCAAGTTCTACATTGCTCTTGTCCTCCTGGATGTACGCATGCATATCAAAGACGGGAGAGTTGAATGGAAACTATCCGAACTATAGTAAGACAAATCTCGTAAAGGTTAAAATTAGAATTCAATGGACAGTTACTAATAATAGACTTTCCGCGCAGATCTAAAAAAATGTATATATTTATAACCCTGGATCCCATATATGGGCTGCGTGTATACCTGAAAATCGAAAGTTAGGAAAATCTGATTGTAATTATTTAAGTTATAGGAAAACAAAGCTTGAAATAGCTTAAAATTACAATTCAAAGCACAGTTACTCTTGATACACTTTTCGGTCAGGCCTACAAAAAACACCATATATAGCTTATAATTTCTCAAGTTACCGGAAGACATAACCATGTCAGTAGTAGGAGAGGGAGGGAACGGTCCTATTCAGTCGGAGGGAGAGCCGGAGGGGGAAGTGACGTCACAGTCACGTGACCCAGTGATGTCATGATTGGTTGTCATGGTATCCCACGTGAGCGGCCATCTTGTGACGTCATCCCCATAGTGATGTGTGGTGTTAGTGCGCATGCGCATGCGCAGCGCGTGTTGTTAGGGTGATACGTGTTTCCGTCGTCCATTTTGAATACTGGAGGCCGCCATCTTGGTTTTTATGGTAGCACGTGGTTGCTATGTTACCCAAAGGATTCTAATAGGATATCGGTGTGTTCGGAGGGTACGTTCCTTTGTACAAGAGTAATTTTCCGATTCATATAATTACCCAAATAAATCCGACAGTCTCTCCAAATCTCCAAAAACGACTTTATTTGATACGGATTCCCCAGTTTGTCGGCTTAGCACATAGTGCTATAGTGTCGAGGGGCACCGGGGTGAGTTCGATTGATCTAGATTAGTTTTCTGGCTTGGATTTTCCCCAGAATCCATATTTACTTCGTACAATTACCACAAACAACCCCATAATTGTTTACTTGGTCCTGATTTTGAAGTAAATTCTCGGTTTCTACCAATGTATCTAGAAGCTGTGTTATGCCTTCTTTATTCTCTTTATTCTGACTCCCCTGGGCGTGTTTATCTTCTGTTATACACATTACAAGTAGCACATAGGCACAAGCTGGGTGTGTCAATATGTGCTTATGTGAAAAGGCACAATGTGACACATTGTACACTAGCACATAGGCACATGCTGGATGCGCCGATATGTGCTTATGTGAAAAGGCACAATGAGACACATCCCAAAAGGGATTCTATAGGGATTCCAAAAAGGGATTCCATAAGTGGGATTCGAAGCTCCTATACAGATATTGCCATATTATCTCCAACTATCTGTCCTAAGATTTGGCTCTATTGTAGTAAAAAAATAGTATAGTTCTGTACCTTTCTTGTGCCTTTACTACCTTGTTCCATAAATATTCCAACGACCTGTTTATGTCATGTGTGCACATTATAGGTAGCACATAGGCACATGCTGGATGTGCTAATATTAGGCCATGGGACGAACGGCAAAAAGACGCCCAGAAAAAAGTTTTGTTACAACCGACTGGGGACTAACAGAACATGATTGATTTTGACAAAGTAGATAATGCCCCATCAGATTTTTAAAAGTTCTGGAAATATCGCTTGCACGTTTTGTCAAAAAAGTGACTTTTGTGACACGTTTTCCTGTACATTCTTAGTAAAATATACTTTTTAAATTTTCACAAACAATTTTGTTAAAATGGCATCTCTATGCATACAGTTATGTGAAGTATAGTTTTGGCAACCCAGATGGAGAAAATTGCGTCTGTATGCCCAGCAAATCATTTTTTATTAATGTTTTTGTTTTTTATTTTATTGGAATAGTTGTGAAATGGGAATTATCTCCCCTTGATGTGCAAGGTAATGATGCGGCGTGAGAATGTTTTCACTGAACGTCAACGCGGTGAACACCGTCAGATCACAAGTAAACTTTATCACTTTCTTGTGTAACCAAAACAATCGATGACAACAGTATATTTATTTCTCAATATAAATCAACGTGGCTGATAGCAGTCAGTTGTAATATTACGCCATGAGAGTGGGAATGATCACAGCTGTTTATTTAATTCGCGGGTTGTGATGTGTTTGTTATAATTTCATAACAAATAAAACTTGAAGACAAAGTGTATCTGTGTACTTGCCTCTGTACGTGTGTGTAGGGGGTGTAGGTGTGGAGTGGGTGCATAGGTGTGTGTGTGGGGGGGGGGGGGTGGAAGGGGGGGTCTTTGATTCAGAGGAGGGAGGGAGTGTAAGTCGGTTGGTGAACTGTCCATAATTTTAACAACAATTAAGGAAACGATAAATGATGAAAATAAACTTTTAGAGAATTTATCTAACGGTACCAATCTGTGAATTAAAGTATCATTATTTTGATTATTCATGGCTGGCTATTATTGTCAGAGTCACTGGAATCGTCAGAGTCGCTAGAATCACTTGAGTCAATGTCAGATACCGGCCTATTGTCATCGTCGTTCTCATTAGGTACGCGGTTTTCGCACCCAACGCAGTTACAAATTTCGGCACATCGCAACTGTTTAAGTTTACAGCCGCATTTTCCAGTTTTGCATGACGTTTTCTTGCAATTACACCTAGCTTGATCAGTTAGATAACTAGGTGCCATCGGCAGTGTGCCCCACTCAATAGCCAAAGTTTGTTCACTTTCAATCCATCCGTGCTTGGTAGGATCGGGTGCTTTAATGGTCCTTGTAAGTGCTCTCCTATACACACATGCCTGATAGTTAACCCTTTTAATATGACACACAAGGGAGTCTTTGTTAGGGGGTAGAGCATCTGTGTTGGCTTTGGAACTGAATAACTGGTATCTAAGTTCGTCAACACTTGTCACATCGTCACGTCCATACAGAGTACACACAAATTTTTCCACTCCATTTAATATACCGTCAGTGACAGTCCATTCAGTACCAATTGCCGTGAAAACAGTGATGAATTCGACGTTTTCCCACGCAAGTTGTAGTGGCTTCAATTTTCCCTTTCCTCGAAATGAACTGCAAGTATCACAGCCTGTAAAGGGATGGACTCCTATCAGTGATGCACATTTCTCCTTGCCTAGGATTTTGGCCAAACCAGTGACATTTCGCACAATTTTATTTGCAGAACTCCCAGACTGTATATAGATATTCGCATCACGGTAAAAAAACTCGCTCAAGCCGACTGCCAAAACATAAACGTCCGTATCATCACTGACTATCAGAATATCCCCACCGTTGAGAGCTGCGTGTGATGCATGTAGCAAAAGTCGAGTATCGGCCTCCTCGTGGTCACACGCCGTGAGTTCTGACACTCGCTCTACGATCAAAAAATCATCAACGGCCTTTATTGAATGACATTCACTACCATGAGCGATAAAAATAGTAACCCCGAGAAGTAGGTCTGGTGGTGCCATCGCCCATTGCCGATATAAAAACTCAACAAAGTTCTCCTTGTTCTTGCCTGAACATAAAAATTTCTTAAACTGCCTAGGCGTCTTCTGTGCAGGTGATGTTATTTTGAAGATAGTCGGACTGGATTGCACGCTAGATCGTCGGTTCCGTTCAGCCCCTTTGATGCTTAATGGGGGGTACGTGTCTGCAACAAAATCAACTCTTTTTCCTTTGTGTTGTCTGGCTGTTGAGACTATGCAACGAAGAATATGTAGAGCAAGTTCGCCAAATGTAGGTGGGATAGTTTTCATCCTCTGTATCATTGCCATGGCATCAATGATAATGACTGGTTCCGAAGGTACTCGTGGCACAAATCATTGTCATCTTCCACTGCTGTTAGTTGGTGAGCTAATGCAGCTTTGTTAGTCTTTGCCATTGTGCCATCATAATTTGCTAGTGCCACTGGGTATGGCGCTAAGTTGTGTGTCATAACAGCCCTCATATCCAGAGTAGTCGATTGTGCTATAATTGCAGTGCGTGCCAGTAAAGATGTATTCACTTTAACTGACATCTTCTCAGTGCCACCCTTGATGGACATCTGTTTCGTGATATCAGAGAATGTTGTCATTTTGGGAAATTTGATGCTGTCAAAGATACTACCAGGGCCGTCCTCACCATCTTTGGATAGTAGACGCGAATCGATGTAGTCCTTATACAGGGATTCTCCGACAGTCGACGCTTGTCCGATGTCCTCCTGGATTTTGGGTGGGGCAGCCACTCCAGAACAAATGGTTATCAAATTATCTTCCTCAATCGTGAATGGGTTGCACAATGATGATATGGTGCTCATAACGCTCAGTACACTTTCATTGTGCTGCTTTATTCTGTTGATGTCCAGGTCTTTCCTCTGGCGTCGTCTATCGTCACGTGAAGCCATTTTCTCACATTGTCGGCTGATCTCTCCCCGTGCCTGATGAGAAACGATCCATCTGTGCACTGCCCTTCTGCTGTTAGAAAATCCAACGATGCCACCCTTTGTTTTGGAGTCCCGGGTAGCTGTTTGTTCAATTGTCTGATCGCAAGCTGTTTGTGAAAAGCCATATTGTATATGCCGCTGAACACCGAATTTTCCAGCAGCAAGCTCCCTGTGAACCTCTGGATTAGTATTTTCCAATTAAGCATCTCAAGCAAATAAATTGGCAAGTATCTAGAATAGTTCACTCGCTTGTAGGCAAAGTACCAAGGCAACATATGTCGGATAGCATTTAAGTGCAATGTCCAATTACCCTCCCGTGTTGCTCTGATGAAGGTCAGCAATTCACTCACCATCTCCATATAGGAGACCCAGAAGGGAAAAGTCGGACTTGTACTGCTTTTGTCTCTAACGAATGTTTCAAACTTGGCCGTAAGCTGAAGAAAATCTTGATCGCACAATAACTCTCTGAACGTCTCAGAAGGAAAACTTTCATTGAGCTTCTTTGAAATATCTGTAACAAGTTTACCGACGGCTTTTGGTGACGACTCTACAAAAGCCTCACAGCAAAGGCGTTGCAAAGCTTCATACATAACTTTGTGTGCCCTCACAGACCTGTTATAGTGTTTTCCATCCAGCACCTTGTTCACTGATCCCATTGCTACCACACTGGCTTCGATGATGATGTCATTAAGGCCTGCATCTTGGAATCTCTTACCAATAGTGGACATGAATGACATCGCGGTATGGAATTCACCGAGTCGTAAAACGAGTCTTTTTTTCAAATTGGAATTCTTCCATCGAATCTGCTGCGCCTTAGCATATATTGCCTGGTCGAAGACTAACACAAGACTATCCAACTCCAACCAGTCCGCTATATCTAAACTGCGTACTAAAATGGTATTTACAGTGGCCATATCAGTTGGGTTCGCATCCACCATTGGTAGATAACCTATCTTACTGATCTTTGTTGCGGGTTGTGGCTCACTCAACTTAGTGTTGAAACCTGTCCAAGTCGGCATCATCTCACCACCATCCACTGGCAACCTTGATAACACAAAAGCTAGATCGAGGTGGTGGGAGAGTGTGTGCTCTTTGTCGCTATGCGTGTGGGTAGTTTGTTCAAACTCAGGTCCAACCTTCTTCCCCAATACAAATGATGATATGTGTCCATCAGGGGGAGAAATGGATCTGCGATGCGTCTTCTTTTGGGCTGTTTTGAATTCTGGAACCGAGGTATTACCAGCTGTATCTTGAATTATGATGCCATTCGTGGCATGTGTAGTTCCCGCTCCCGTGGGGGTCTCTTCCGCAAAGTCTATGTTGTCCCACACGAGAGTTGTGAAGGTCTTCTTTCCAAATCCTGGTGGCACAGGTTCAGACCTTGCTTGAATAGATTCAGCTAAGGCTGTTGTATATTCAAGAACGGTTGAGTGAGAAATAGAATGTCCCAGACCGTTGAGTATACCAATTAATTTCGATGAGCCAGATATGTGTCTCACAGCCATACCAAGCGAAAGATGTTTAGGCGTCTGTCTTCTCCCATTAGATGCTGCATATACAATATCATGTGTCAGCGAGAGTATCAATGAGCGCTGGGATGGAGATGAGTTGACAAATTGTTTCAACTGAATATTTTGGTCTATCTTCAACACCCATGCAATAAAGTTAAATAAATGGACAGGTATCATCTTCGATGCAGTGTCGTCATTCAATTCAGATGCAAATGGGGGCCAGGTGGCGTCAAGTTTTGGAGCATCATCAATCTTCGCCCTCAACAATTTAGCGGCAAGAAACAATGTTCTCACGTCATCAGGGCTTTCCTCAAAACTGCCACAAAGATCATCAAAACTAATGCTGTCACGGTCACTGTCGCTCTCTTGGTCACGGTCTTCACACATAGATAGACCAGTGTGCCTTTCCTTGTGGCTGTGGAAGACAATTTCACATTCATTTTGTTTCAGTTTAAAAAATGTGATATCTGAACTCCTTCTCTGGATGCGACATTTAAGAAGCCAATTTCTGTAGCACAGGTCGGGAACTTCGCCACTCTCGTTGTCACGAATATACTGCAAGAACATTTGATTTAATCTATTCATTGATAATATATCACCATTCGCTATTATTCTCTCCTCTACCACAGTATGGAAAAAGCCATCAAAATGTTTATCAAATATATTTCCGTCTGCAGGGTCTAAAGTTTTTTTGCCCGGTGGACGTGTGTACGCTTTTGTGTAAGCTTTGTAACATGAGGCATGATACCTTGCCTCCTTTGCTACCATGTCTATTGTTCGTATTTTCCGAAGAAGCTCTTCGTCACCACGAATATAAGCCGATTGAACAACCGCAGCACTGGCTTCCTTGGACTGACACAACACAAGCTTTTTCCTTTGTCCGTTTACGCGAATAGCCCTCTGTAATGAACTTTTCTGACGAACGGCATATGATGCACAAATCTGGGAAAATGTCCCGAGTATTGTCAGATTGTATACACTGCACACTGGAGACAGTCCCTGAACTGCGAAGAACTTTTGATGGACACATGGAGTCAGCTGTAGTATGGCCATGGGCTTTTCGTTCCATCCGTTTTCTTGCAGCTTCGATTCTGGTCTTGTCGGTGAATTTCATGTAGCATCTGCAATGATAAATATAAAAATATGTTTAATGGAATGCTGCCGACAAGTTGGCTTCCAATACATCCACCCACCTATCGACCCATCAATCCACGCCCATACATCCATCCATCCCACACGTTCCCCCATTCAACCACCAATCCACCGAACCGCCATTTACGGATTCATCGAACCACCATTCACTGATTCAGTAAACCATCCACCAGCTATCCTCCCACTGACTCATCCACCCAACATTCATCCATACTCGCATCACCCCCCCCCCCCCCATCCATCCATCTACACATCTCCCCACCCCACCCCACACACCACCGCCCGCCCATCCGTAATCTATCCACTCGTCTAACCATCCATACATCCACTCACTGATTCATTGAACCATCCACCCATACATCCATCCATTATCCCATCATCTATTCTCACTCACATTTATGTTAACACGCCCCCCCCCCCCACACCCCCATCAATTCATCCATCCACCCATCCATCCAAAAATACACCCACACACCCTCCCATCAATATCCCTATCAATCATCAATCCATATAATGATCCACTCACCATCCGAAACTATGCTGCCATCAATTTATGTGTAAGTTTTGATGGGATGGTGTGTGTGGGGGGGGGGGGGGGCGGTGCACATAGGGGTATTTGCCACTTTTTGGGGGGTGTGAGTGGATGATTTTACCAGAATTGCGATTCCGCGGGCATTACCGAGACGCGAAACAGGTGTGGGAAAAAGTACCCCCCCCCCCCCCCGCCGATAGAGTCTGGGGGGCTCGCAGGATGAATTTTGAAAACTGCGAATGGGCTGTGGCCGATTCCAGTGCACCCCCCCCCCCCCCGCCATGTGCCCCGCAGGCCTTGTAACTGAAAAGGAAATCGGTCATCTTTTTGGGTGTATCTTGTTGAATTTGACCGAAAGGTTTCAAGAAGTAGGCCTAAAGGTGTAAAGTTGCATTGGGAAATTCGAATTTTTCGGGCAGTTTTCTGTATTTTGTTCAACCCAAACGTGCTCGAAAAAATTATGAAACTGCTCAAAAATATGAATGCTTCCTAAAACGCCCCACCCCCTTCCCCGAACACTCAACCACCTTCCCCCCTGGCCCGTATGCCCATGTGTGTGTATCTGGAAAGGGTGGGTCAAAACCCCAAAACATCTGTCTTAGAAATATAATGCCCATCAACATTTCTGTTCCATTTTATCAATATTTAAAAATATAAATGTACTTACACGTCAAAGTATGCTGTGGGAAGGGCCTCGCCCATCTTGACCGCCGCATACACATGTATATCAAGATACAATCTCGACATACACAATGAACCAAAGCTATCTGTTGAAATCACGAAATTGTCACAACAATTTTAAAAATCCGCCAAATGGTATGCTACCCGCGTTCCGTTTCCCATTCCAAACAAAAACAAAAACGAAAAAGCAACTCACTTCCTGATGTGAATTTGTCGCTTTCAATTTCTTACCAGTCTATGTGCCAAACGGACATCTATACCCCTTGGACACATGGGAAATTATGTTTATATGAATTTGATTATTTGGACGGGATGGGTGTCTGTGAGGATTACGCATTTTATCTTTATTTTGTCAATCACCTTTTGTGATAATAAATTGTTCGTTCCGAGTCAGGCTCGAAAGCAGACAGCATTTGTTGTAGTTTTAGTCCAATTGAGGATTCTAATCCATCCATATCGCACCAACTCTCAGCGCATTTCTGTAACTTAATGAAACTTGATGCTGAGGCTTTGATAATTTTGTCGTTCAAAATGTCGATCAGATGAATGGAACACCGATGTGACGACTCCATATTTACATTGAGCAGACGAAAATGTTGTCATGTAATGGTCGCGTTTGATTGGATAACGCTGCCGAATAACAATTTAATGGAATTAATGGCGGACGAAAACGAAAGTTACAAGCAGGTAATATTCAAATCTTTTTTTGTTCTCCTGAACAAAAACGTGCAAGTGCCAGAACCAGAACATTTTATTTTTATGATAAGTAATGGCCAGTCATGCGACCGAGGTGAATATTTCTTAGTCCCACGCCGATTGTAACAGAATGATCGATTTCTGCAGTTCGTCCCATGGTCTATATGTGCTTATGTGAAAATGCACAATGTGACACATTGTGCACTAGCACATAGGCACATACGACCAAAAAGGGATTCTGCGGCCACAGACATATCATAAAAAGAGATTCTATAGGGATTCCAAAAAAGGGATTCCATAAGTGGGATTCCGTCTCACGTCGAATGATTCGCAAAACACTGCTCTAACGACTCGAATCCCATCGTGCAAATGTGCTTTAGAGCAATTGCTCAACCGAGTGACTCGGACATACGACTCTTAGCCTCATTTCAGGAAAAAGGGATTCCATAGTCACGCTTTCCGAAAAGGGATTCTTAAAACGGATTCTTAAAAACGGATTCCGGAAATGGGATTCTTATCCGACTCCATAAAATTGTATTCCGTGATTTAACACTAACACTCAAGGGTATAAAAAGGAATTCCTCTCCTGAACTACGTTGTTTCACTTTTGTCCAGCAATGAATCAACATCACACCTGCGACAAGTGCCAAAAACCATTCAGTCATTTCAAATGTCTCCTACTACACAAGCGAACCATCCACGAAACTAAGAGGTATCAATGCTTTAAGTGTGCAAAGACTTTTAACAGGAGACACCACCTATCCAGACACGAGTAGGTCCACTCACCATAGGAACCACGAGTAGGTCCACTCACCATAGGAACCACGGGAATCATACAGAAGAGAGAACGCAAAAGAATAAAACAAGTTGGACCAATGGAAATGTCAAAACCGTACCAGGTGAATAACCATGAACCAACAGAAACATGTGGGTACCAATACCACCAACAGAAATCCATCGGACAGTAATGACCGGAACAGGGAAGGAACCTGAACCCTAGCTTAATACAACAATGAAGGGAGAAGAAGAAAGGGATTACGTATTGGTCGAACCCAGTTTACTGGAAAACTTTCTAGATCGACAGCATTTGGTGCGCAGATAACTCAACGAACTTGCCGCGATGGACCTGGATAGAGAAATGAGAGAGATTACAGAATCTCGAACTATGAACCGAGACCGAGAAGATTCTTCACTACAACCAAATTTTACAAAGATATAGTGAATTCTACAATAAAACTTTACAACCAATAACGATCAAGATAAGGACCCGTGATGACAACGGAGAGAACAAAAGGAACGAGATCGAAATGAACGGAACAGACTAAAAAGAGTCGCAATGAGGTGACCGAACACAACGAAGATAACGAACAAACAGAACGAACATTGAACTATATAACAGTGTATTTATTTATTTATTTATTTATTTATTTATTTATTTATTTATTTATTTATTTATTTATTGGCGTTTGAGGTCACATACTTATGCACAATGGCTAATCGTGACCGTGACAGTTTTACGGGTGGATGAAGCCGAGGTACCCGGAGAGAACCACCGATCATCGACGAGCAACTGTCATCTCTTCAACATTCTAACTCTGTTCAAGCTACGCTCAAGCAGGGCTACAGCGGTTGAAGAAATGTGCACCATAGACGTGCAGTGCGCCTTAGTACACGGCGTCATCGTGCCCCGTGTAGGCAACCGGGATAAAGTGCCTTGCCCAAGGACACAACGCGGGTCGTCCCAGACATGTAACAGTGCACACAAAAAACAATACATTTTTTAACTATAACGAAAGTTCTTGTTTTTCTCTTCCTTCTTACAAGTAGGGAAGGGGAATACCCTTGAGTGTTGATGTTAAATCACGGAATCCATTTCTACGGAGTCGGAAAGGAATCTCATTTCCGGAATCCGTTTTTAAGAATCCCCTTTTAAGAATCCCTTTTCGGAAAACGCCTGTGATTATGGAATCCCTTTTTCCCGAAATGAGGCTGAGAGTCGTATGAGCGAGTCACTCTTAGAAGCCTTTGGGTAACATAGCAACCTCGTGCTACCATAGAAACCAAGATGGTGGCCTCCGGTATACAAAATGGACGACATATCACCCTAACAACGCGCGCTGCGGATGCGCACTAGCACCACACATCACTATGGGGATGAAGCCACAAGATGGCCTCTCACACGGGCTACCATGACAACGAAACATGACATCACTGGATTACGTGACTATGACGCCCCCCCCCCCCCCCCCCCCAGCTCCGGCTCACCTTCTGGCTGGATAGGCCCGATCGATCCCTCTCTTACTATTCATGTTCACACAGGCTGAACAATAGAGCTGGGCGTTATTTTCCGGTTCGGCTCTGAGGTTTGAGGCAAACCGGAAAATCGAAAAGCAAACCCCAGCAAAAAACGGTCAAACGGTTTTGTTGAGTTTATGCATAAACAGATCGAACTTACTTACTGGGTCGAACCGAAGAAGTGTCCCTTATGAACTCTTGTCACTTAGTCTCCTCAGCAAAGGGGTGAATACGTCGTGTTCTCATTGTCCACCGGACGAGTCAATAAGGGTGAAAACGCAGCAAAGGAGCGAATACGTCGTGATAATGAGAACACAACATTAGATAAGATGAACTTTATATATTTGTTACCCAAATTTGTTTTTTTTTCTGACTGGTTGGGCTTAACAACTGATTTCCTGGAACCCCAAGAAAGATCAAAGTGAAGTTAGGCTGAACCCATTAGATATGCTTACAGACAGGGTTTTTCGTCGTGAGTGGTGTCGTAAAAACTATTGCGGTTTTCTGAATATTAAGGAGCCTGAAGTGTTATTTACTCCTTGTTCTCATCACAGAAAAGTTGAACTGAAACTGAGTTTTCTCCTGAAACCGAACCGAAACCTAATCTAAAAAATCAAAACCTTCCAGCTGTATTCCACTGATGAACGACAGCTGACGTGTGGACAGACGGCGGACAGTTGATCGGAGCATTGTTATTACGTGTACCACACTATGCATACGTAAACACAAAAAACAAGTAGTAACTAATCATCTTAACCCTTTACAGCAAATGTGCTGAAAACAGGACAGGATGTCCCGAGGCAAGGGGGCAAGGAGCAGCACGTGTCCTTTTTGATGGATTCACACCAGTGAAAAAGACTTTACTTTCCAAGAATTGTAACTGAAAAACTCTTGAGTATTCGTTTCTAACGATTTTTACGTGTGCCAATGCCAAAATGGATGTATATCAGATATAACGATGGGAGTCGATAATCACCAAACAAAGAAACTATAGGCCTACAATCGGCAGGGACGTGGCTAGAGGTTTCCGATTGGGAGGGGGTGTAGGGTAGTGAATTCCCAACTAGGGGCAGGGACCGGGAGAGGGTTTCCCCCTCCCGGTCCCTCCCCCAGTTGGAAATTCACTACCGAGAAAGAGTTTGAAAATGAAGCCATGAAAGGGGGCATAAAATTGATTCAAGTAACTGAAATGCCAACACATTTATGATAGAATTATCAGGTTATTATTATTTGGTATTATTCTGGGAATTTTTATATGTGCTAAACAAATGCTCAAGCCGAGAACTTTGAGCAAGTCAAACTCCCCTAACATTAAATGGGATCTTATGCAGGAATGATCAATTTTCGATGTTTCGTCATTTTGTAACTGTGAATGATGGAATTAACTCAGGATATCGATTTTACATGATGCGATTTTTTAAAGTGCATTTCGAGGATTTTTTTTTATTACCTTAAGTAAACGTACTATAGAAATCTCGCACCGATTGACATCATGCATACTTATGAAGCTCGACACTGCGTACACTGTAGTTGTAAATAGTAACAGCTGGAATTTTGGGAAGAGACATCAGCATCACTAAAGAAGCACTAAAATCCAGATAGATGGAATTTCCAACTACTCATGACTTACACTCCGAATTTCCAAGTTTAGGAAATTTTGGCCAGGACCCCCCCCCCCCCCCCTCCCTGTCTCCACGTCCCTGACAATCGGCGGGGTGGTTTCTACAGTTTTATATCTTCCCTTCAGTGGAGCACTTTGTCATCTGCTTTATAGACCCACTAATCCAGCAATATAGTTGACCCAAATTCCAAAAGTCGTTAACTGATAAAGCCTTGAATACTTATTCCCGTCCTAGCTCTAAATGCGACAACGCAACGTGACCTGACTGTGTCATCCGCCAGACATATCATCTGGTATCTCTTCATCCTTTTTCCAAAACTTAATCCTCCACTACAATCTAGCTCCACCCCGAATCACAGATGAAGGATTCGATAACCCTGTATTGGGAAAGCATTTCGCCACACTAATGCCAAAGAGATTTGATATCCATCCATCCATCCATCCATCCATCCATCCATCCATCCATACATCCATCCCATCACATACATTCATCCATCCATCCATCCCATCCCATCCCATCCCATCCCATCCACTCCATCCGTCCGTCCGTCCGTCCGTCCGTCCGTCCGTCCGTCCGTCCGTCCGTCCGTCCGTCCGTCCGTCCGTCCGTCCGTCCGTCCGTCCGTCCATCCATCCATCCATCCATCCATCCATCTCATGTTAAATACTGTTGAGCGTTTCTTTACAATTATGGTACGTTATGAACTCGTGTTCTTAACCCATACCAAGACTGTGGAAACAGGCTCTATTTTACTGGAAAAAGAAGGCCCAGTAATCAATTCCTGGGGTGGAAGTCCTCGAAAATGGGCAAGATGGGTATAAACGATTAGCTGAACTTGCCTTTTTTCCATGTTGCGGCCACGATTAGCTTTTGTATAGAAATATGCGACCTTAAACACAAATAAATAAATAAATAAATAAATAAATAAATAAATAAATAAATAAATAAATGCCCTTTCAGATACCCCCTCCCCGGCCCCCGCCCCGCCCTAGGATGCTTCCTGTGTCCTTGATTGTGTATGCGTTCACACAAAAATCAAGTATTAACCAATCACCTTGACCTTCTATATTTATATATAAATGTTAATCATGTTATTTTTAATAAATAGTGCACGAGGTTGCGAACCGTATGGCAGTTTATGGACTGGGCAGTCAACCCGCGATGTGTCTATTGACGGAATAGCTTATGACCTTTCAATGAAGAGGCCCTAAACTATGTTTTTGACCAAAAAAAAAAATGAAAAATTACTTATTCAAGAATTTTGTTTGCAAGTATCGTCTGCTTTTCGTGGTAGGTAAAGGGTTAAATCAACAAACGAACATGTGTATAGAAGATTAATGAAGTACACCAGATAGTCTAAGATAGTTTTTTTTTAATGTGAAAGCCTCAACGCAACATCCATCTCACCCACCCCACCCTTCAGGATTTGTAAAGTGAAAAATACATTTTTTTTAAAAAAAACAGAATTCGATTTTACTAACTTGCTAGTTATTTTGAAGAGCATAATTTTTCCGTGTGGTGCTTTTCGATATTCACAGAACGAGGATGAAATCTCTCGTGTATTAAAAGGTTATTTCAAGAAAAAAGGGGCGGGGGGGGGGGGGTGTTTCTGAACATGGAATTTTGAATTTTGTTTTAGTGTGAAAAGACATGACCGTTGAGCGCAAACCAAATAAACTCAAATAATCTACCATTGCTGACAGTTCACAACTGAAAACGTTGAAAACGTTTAAAGAATATTCTAACAAGCGAATGCATGTTTCCACAGCTATACGGTACTTTGTTTTAACGGTTGAGTGGTAGGTTGTAGAATTTCTTGTGAAGTGGGTTGAAACCCCATCCAAGGAAGTGATATTTTTCCAGTGATGAAATGAAACACCGCGACAGAAAACTTATATTTCTCAACAAAATATCGTAACAGCCAGAGCAATTGTTTATCAGTGGATTTTCCGAGACCTTGTTATCAACATTCAACAATAGGCCTATATTGCCCCTTGCAAGCATAAGGGTACCAACTGCAATGTTCCAAACTACGGGCAGTGTTGTCTCTCCTCTCCACACTCGACAGCGACATCTATTTGGACCAATTCGGTCTACGAAAAGTAATCTAAAACCCTACTATTAACTGCGCTGGACGGATGCGGTCGATGCTTTTGGTAAATGGTTAACCAACGAAAAAAAACGAACTGAAGCGTGCTTGTGTCTTATTGGCCATCACGTTTGAGATGGCAAAACCTTCCATCGGTTAATAACTGGGATGAGCGTCTGTCGTTCGTTTCGATTGTTTTGTTGGTTCAAGAAACAGTTGCTTGAATCCAAGAGGACGTCCGAATAGAACAGTGAGGTATGTAATTTAGCTCATAACTATCCTCAAGTTTTGGAGGTATGGGGGTGGGGGTGAGTGCAAATGGGTGATCCGTGTTTGACAAGCCATGACATGAATTTGACCGACTGTTCTATTGTGCGCATGCGTATGCCTCTGAGTGAGCTTTTCTCAACCTGGAATTCAACAATCACCGAAACTAGTCACAACCATCAACAACGCCGCAGTAACAGCTATGGCCTTAACTAAAACCTAGGGCCGATCCGACGCGAATATCACCAAAATAGAAAGCACCTGTAGCAATTTTAATCATATGCAGATGCCTATGAACATGCCAACTATCGGGAGTAGTTGTAGGAGAGGGATGGATCGTCCACTATTGGCCAGACCTCGGGAGTGACGGCATAGTTACCTGACCCAGTTTGGTTGCCATGGTAGTCCGCGTGAGCGGTCATCTTCCTACGTCATCCTAATGGTGATACGTGGTTTTAGTGCGCAGCGTTGTTAGGGTAACACGTGTTTCCGTCGTCCATTTTGTGTACTGAAGGCCGCCATCTTCGTTTCTATGGTGCCACGTGGTACCCAAAGATTTACAATAGGACGAAGGTTATGTTCTGAGGGTGTTTTTCTTTGTAGAAGAGTACATTTAATTACAAATTACATTTAATAAACACAAACAACCCGATAATCCCTTCAAATCACAAGAACGACTTTATTTGGCTCGGATTCCTTCGGAATCCTCGGTTTCTATCTCTTGTTCGGATTCCACAGAATCCTCTTTTTTCCAATAATAGGTGCGTCTAACCTCTTGTATTCAACCAAGGACTAGTGGAGGGACCATCTACAGGAGGACCATGAAGTCCTTCGTGTTCTCACCCAGGCTTTAATATTTTAGGTGTGGTAAAAAAATAACAACACGTTTTTTAACATTCTAATTTCATTTATTGAGATAACAATGAAACAGTTTCTTCTTGGCACATTCTTCTTTGTGGAAATACTCTTCTATGGCATGTAAATTATCAGGTATTCATAAACAGTCTTTCTGCAGATTGGACATCTTCTCAATGGTTTGCAACAGTCTTTGCACAGGCACAAATGATTACATGATCGCGGGGAGACATTGGCTTCAGCTAATAAACAGACACAACACTTCATCTGTGAATATTCTATTTTTCGAACGTTTCGAAATTCTTCGACGTCCATGAATTCTGATGGTAAATTATGAGTGTGATAACAATCTGGAGCATATTTTCTGTATAATGAAGATGATATCACACAAGAACACAGAAAACATTCAGTTCATTTCAATCGTCTCTGTATTTGTTCTTTTCCGTCCTCTTCTTTCTCTCTGTTGTCATTTTTTACTGGTTCTGTATCTTGATCGTTAATGGCTGTGAGGCTTTATTGTAGAATATTCTCTCAATTGTTCTGTAACGCTGTAAGATCTCGTTGAATCGAAGAATCTTCTCATTCTCGTTCATGGTTTGGGATGCTATGATCTCTCTCGTGTCTATATCCAGATCCATCGCGGGAAGCTGGTTTGGGTCTATGCTCAGTGCATGCTGTCGTTTTTCTAAGTTTTCCAGTAAAGTGGGTTCGACCAATATGCATTTCCTCTCTTTAGTTGTTGGATTACTCTGGTGTTCAAGCAGTTGTTTATTATTAGGCATCAGTGTCCAAGGTTTTCTTGATCCACGACCATCTTCCTGGTGCGGGTGTGGTAGCGCCATTGATTCTAACTGGTTTGTCGGCCGATCGTTGTTTTCTCTTTGACCAATTCTCTCTGATGTGATAAATCCTTTGGTCTGTTTTTTTGACTGGATCTTCTCGTGTCTTCTCAGATGATCTCTTCTTTTGAACATCAGAACACAGATAGAGCATTGGAAGTGTTAGCTCCGTGATGGACATTCTATGACGGAACAGACCTTTCTGTTGAATGAAGGATCTTTGGCACCGTCGAAGAAAAGAAGTTCATCCATTGCTGGACAGAAGTGAAATGATGAAATTCGAGTGTTTTGCCCTTTTTCTACCCTCATGGGTTCATACAAAATCCAGGAATCACAATTTGCGGAATCGGCTAGGAATCCCATTTACAGATTCCTTTTTTTTTTATAGAATCCCATTTTTGAAAACGTCTGTGGTCAGATAATCCCTTTTCCGAGATAAGGATAAGAGGGATGATAGATTATACCTCATGGAGGGATTTCTTCGTGGCCCTCATGGCCTCATGTGATAAATAGGGGTGCCGAAGGCTAGTTGTTTGTTAGTTAGGGGCGCTGAAAGTGGGACGCAGTCATTCGATACCCAGATGAGGGATAACAGGTAAGGCTGAATACCTCATTGAGGGATTTCTTCGTAGCCCCATGGCCTCATACGGTAAAAAGGGTGCCAAAAGCCTATAGTTTGTTAGTGGGTGATGCTGAAATTAATTGGTTTGCCACGGGGCGTGGTAGTTAAATACCCAGATGAGGATAAAAGGGAAGGTGGATTATACCTCATCGGGGATTTTCTCATGCCTCCCATGGGCTCATACTATTAAAAGGGGTGCAAAAGGCCCGTACTTTGTTAGTTAGGGGTACTGTAATTGGGGTGCCACGTAGCGTAGGAGTTAAATACACAGATGAGGATAAGAGGGAAGGTTGATTCGGGGATTTCCTCATGCCTCTCATGGCATTATACGATAAAAAGGGTATCGAATGATACTTGTTTGTTAGTTAGGATGCTGAAAAAAACTATGTTTTAAATTTTCTATGTTGATAAAACAAGGTCTTGGTATCGTTTCAAGAATTTGCATTATATTTCTCTGCTTTGATAAAACCAGGTCAACGCACAGTCTCGGCTGTACGCAAAATCAGCAATTCTAATATAAAAACAGAACAAAGAAAAATGCAAAAATAAAAAAATACCCAAAACAAATTAAAAAAATATAACAGAAAGAAATGCACCATTATAAGTTATTGTGATGAGTTGACGGTAATATGGTCTGAGGTTTGCGGCTTGGAGCTTATGTCCAACCGAGACCTTCTGCAAGGCAACTTTTAACGATCACAGGTTTAGTAAATAAACCTCTCGTGTACCCACGACGACACTGGCTAAATAATCAATAAACAAGATAAACTCATTCCATCTTAATTCAAATCGTAAATCAGTTTGTAATTTAAACAACACTTTATCCGGAACACCGTTTGCTGCACGTGTGAAAAATCCAGAAAAATGAAGCGGCTTGCTAGTCACTCCGTTGATGAAACAATTACGAACGGGGCGACGTCATTTGACATATTTCCCGTGGTGACGTCAGACGGTAACGTTTGGCACTTGAGCCGTAAACATAGAATATACTAAGCGAGCTCTCATCCAATCAGAGGAGGAGGAGGATTTTAGTCTTATTAGAACATACAGTATTATCTACAACAATCCAATTCCCCAAACTCAAGGCTGAAAATGTGAAATATTATTTGCGTTATGTTTTGCAGAAAGTAACATATAAAAAATGAAGAAAAATATCCTGTATGGCGCTGCTGGTATTCTTGGCGCGGGTGTGGTGAGCTGGAAGACGTTTTTTCCATGGATTGGTTATGATATTCACGCAGCAAAAATAATTACGTCTGCCCAAAGAGAAATAGAATTATTACTCACAAGTGGAGATTATTTGGTGGATATGTTTGAAAATTATGCCTCGAAGAATCCCAACAAAGTAATGCTCATTTATGAAGACACGGAGTACACCTTTGGTTTCGTAAACTCCCAGGCAAACCGCGTGGCCAACGTGGTGAAATCGTGGGATGTTGAACTTGGCGAGACTGTCGCCATGATGATTTATAATGAGCCAGCATTTGTTTGGACTTTTCTAGGTGAGTATTTTAGACATAACGTTTAAAATATTAGACTTTCTGCATTTGCCGGTTTTTAAGCTTGATTGTTTCGCCAACCCTTCGTTTTACTTCCAGTATAAAAAGAGTTTGGCACATAGAACACATTGGAACTCAGGGGACGTTATGTTGACTCAAGATGGGCGGTATTGAAATTTTGAATTCGGTATAGGTTTAGGTATTTTTAGGGGGGTAAATCTCGGTATCGGTTCGGTATTCGGCATCTTACTTGACTGAGATTTACTGATAGTACCAAAGAGGGATTCACATCAGGAAAAACAGAATAAGTTGTTGCAGTAAAATACTTCCACGACACTCTATAAATGACACTGACAATAATCCCAACAGTGGCATTCATTTACGCCCACAAATCGTATCTACAGTAAATTTGTGACTTGTTCTAAACGCGCCTTAATGTTTAACCCTTTACCCAACGCAGACGACGAGCTCGTTCCAAAGAGGGGTCACATGATATGGTTTCGTTGAAATTTTTCGGAAAATAATATTTTTCAGCTGCTGAATTTGCATATTACGAGGGCGGATGCGGGCGATTCGTTGGGTAAAGGGTTACACCTATCTCAGGCTTTTGCGATCTCAGAGCATGTGATCTTACCATGCCATCTTTAAGAGGTCCTGCTGACAATAGACAAAACACATGGACAGTGATTTTTAGCCAGGTATTGGCTGCCTTAACAGCCCACCAAGACTTGATAGAAATCACTTCTAAACAATTAGGCATGTACAGGTTTTAGTGGGAATTCAGGATAAGTGTCCAGTCCATGGAGGGTTAACAAAACTGAAAAGAAAATCAGTCACTTCTTCATGAAAATGAACCTTTCAACTGTTATAAATCCTCAACAGAGACTTATAAATAGCGAATGTCGGAAAATTTGAAAATTAGGACGGTTTCGGTATTCAACGATTGGTTCTGTTCTGTATATTACCCATCCCTAACGTTTACATACCAGATCGAGACCATAACTTTGTAAACATGATCTTGACTATCTCTTTCGAGTTATGGTGTTATCTTTCCAGATCAGGAGTTTGCAAGTCAAGATGCGAAGAAAAGGTAGTTTAAGTTTGCAAGATAAGATACGCAGGTTTGCAATCATTTGCAGATTAAATTACAAGGTCGAGAAAAACATCGAGATCATGAGACCCAGTTTTGAAGATATCATTTGTTTTCATTTTGAAAGATTTGAAGGCGGGGTTTATATTTCGACGGGAATCCGAGAGTCGATTCATGCAAAGATTCACGCAACAAAACCAGGAGAAATGTAGATTCTCGTTGCACCTCTGCTAGGATTCGCGTGAAAACAATTGAGTCAATTTTTAACCCTTTATCTAAAATTGTGGCAGCAAATTAAGCAATACAAGACTAACATGGACCTGAAATATCCTTTGTCAATAAAATTGTACAAATATGGCTTTCATTGGAACTGGCGCAATGAGCCGGTTCCAACGACATCCATATTTGAGAGGATTTATTGAGAAATATTGTTTATTTTTTTTAAAAATTATCAAATTCAGTTTATGTTTCAAGAATTAAAAAGCTGTGCTGGGTATAGGGTTAACATGTGTTATCAGAATACAACAGGGGTTCAACCATAGTGACCGCATGGGATCCTGGGACTCGCACAGAAGTTATAGATTCTAGCCACTATTTTCGCGAGAATCCAAATGGATTCTCCCAAATTTGGATGAAATATAAACCTTGAGAAATGTACCACAATAAGATTTTGGGCTTCAAAAGCTGATTTGTGCTTTGCCAACATGAGGACGTGTGCGCGTAGTGTTGTGTTGGTCCTTTCGGAAGTTTCCCATCTCCATTGTTGATTTTTTTCGGTGATTTTACTACAGAAAACTGAGTAAGCAACTCTTTGGAAAACTTCTTATACTGTACCGTCTTCACAAAACTGGTCAAAACTATTTGTCTGCTATCCTCTAATACATATGCTATTTTCGTGAGTTCTTTTTTACCTGATTCAGTCGTCATTACACAATATGTTATTTCTTAAATCCTGGCCCATTGGTGTTTAGAGCTGGGCGATTTTTTTCCGGTTGGGTTCCGGGTGTTGCGGCAAACCGGAAAACCGAGTCTCAAGCCCCAGCAATAATAGGCCGAACGGCTTTACTGTGTTTGGGCATAAACTGGTCAAACTGTCTCACTGGGAGGAAACTGGAGAAATTCCCCTTGGTCTATCCCACAAAGGGACGAATACGCCGTCTTCGCTTTTTCTCTCTTACTGACCCGCCCACCGGTGAGACAATGAAAACACAAGATAGGTTAGATGAACTGTATTCATTTTTTACCCAAATTTCTGACTCAACGGGTTTAGAAACTGATCCCCTAAATCCCATAAGAATGATCATTGGGTAGTTAGGTGGAACCAAGGAGAGATACCTACAGGCAGGGCTTTTTGTGGTGAGTGGCGTCATATAAACTATTGGGGATATTTTATTTCTTAAATCCTGGCCCATTGGTGTTTAGAGCTGGACGTATTATCTTGGTTTTCCGGTTCGGTTCCAGTTATTGGGGCAAACCGGAAAACCGAACCGCAAGCCCCAGCAATAATAGGCCGATCGGGCTTACTGTGTTTGTACATAAACTGATCAAACTAGGGCTGAAACGGTTGGCTCATTTTCGTAATCGACTGACTAAGAGCTATAACCGGATAATATCCGGTTATCCGTGGCCATTATTTCACCGAATATGGGGTCGAAACTAGGAATTGGAAAGCATTATTCTTAAACTATTCTTCCGTAGTGTGTATACAAACGAACGTTGTCGAGTACTCGACAACGTTCGTTTGTATACACACTACGGAATAGTTTCTGCAATTACTCATTACTCACGGAAACTGCCGATCATTAACGAAGTCTTGAAAGCCAAAGTCGATTATTTCTCAATATATACAACGCGGCTTCGATGTGTAATCTAACACAAGGAGAAGCGGCAGATTTACTACGTTTTAAACGTGGAATGACGATCACTATCGAAATTTCGGATAACCGGTTGGCGGTTTTTCTAATCGGTTATGTAGCTAACTGGTTTTAACCCGATTATCCGGTTAACCATTTCAGTACTAGATCGAACTATATTACTGGAAGAGAACTGGAGAAATGGTCATTGTAGACTGTCGCCACTTTGTTTATCTGGCGGGAGCGCGGTGGCTCAGTGGTTACGGCATTGAACTTCAAAACGAGAGGTTCGCTCCACGGCAGGGGGTAACTGTGTTGTGTCCTTCGGCAAAAGAAACCCGACGATCACGTTCCGACGAGAGGTCACAAGCTATGTTATGTAATTGTCGCCTGTATATCATGATCAGTAGTGGGTCAATTCTTCATTTAATGTCACGGTACTGCCACCACCCGACCACAACCCCTAAAATACATTCTAAACATTCAATATTGTTTTCCAGGGCTCATGAAACTGGGAATCGCTGCAGCGTTCATAAATTGTAACCTTAAGAAGGAAGGGTTGTCATATTCTGTCAATGTTTGTGGGGCCAAGTATCTCATTGTGGGACAAGGTATGTTATTGTGTTATGAAACTGTTGTTTGTTATGGCGTTATTTTTTTTTTACCACATTATACCACAGAGAAAATAGAAATTGGATAAATCACAATCATGGTGAAATTAATTTTCAGCCATAACTCCAGTACTTGATCAAATCGGGCTATTACACTATATCCTCCGTGGGAACCCCGCGAAATGAAGCTGTGGTTTACTGTGGTAAACAAGCTCTGTTTTAGTGGTAAAATAGGACCCAATCACCAATGGATGGGGTGGAAGTCCTCTAACCCTTTACCCAATGCAGACGATATCAAAATTTATTATTTTAAATACCATTTTTTTAAATTTTTCAAAAAAGTTTAACAGAATCATATCATGTGACCCCCTCATTGGAACGAGCTCGTTCCACAGAGGTGGCACCACTTGATATGTTTTTTTTTTTATTTTTTTAAAAATAATATTTTTTCAGCTGCTGAATTTACATATTACGCGGGCGGATGTGACGATTCGTTGCGTAAAGGGTTAAAATGACCAACATGGGTATAAACGATTGACTAAACTCAACTTTATTTCCGCGTTGTGGTCATGATTAGCCATTGTGGAGAAATATGTAAATAAATACAGTTTAAAGCCATGAATCCACAAAATTATGCGCTCTTAGGCTTTACAATGTTGTGTTAGTGTATAACAAATGTGTTATATGGAACATGGGGAGAATACAATACTAACGCACACCGAAACTCGAGTGAAAAGGGGGGGGGGGGAGGGGGTTGCCTTTTTAAGCTTTCCAGCACATGTGGTGCATTAAGGTGATCGGGCAGCCTATTCCAAAGATAGCGACTTCCAGCGATTGGTCATAACCTATGTTTTTGAGACAAAAATGAAAAAAATAATGAAAATTAATTAGCGATTTTTTAGAATAGCGCTGGCCGGTTTTTTGCCGTTACGTTGGGTAAAGGGTTAAGAAATTAAAATCACCGACTATTGAAAACATAACAGAAGACAAACAATTTGCCACGAATTCAACCGCTTGAAACGAATCTGTAAAGCAGATTATTATGATAAGATACTACTAGAAAATAATTATAATATCAAAAAGACTTGGAAATTTTACGGAAGGCCATGTGTAGGTCAAATAACCATCGACAACTTCCACCACCTTCGTAGATGGAAATATGGAATTAACGGACTCGTAAAGAATCGTGACGGATTCAATACTTTTTTTGCTGACATTGGAAAGACCACAAGTAATCAAGTGCCCCCTACCCAAGGTAACTTTTCGGATTATTTGAGCAATAATAACAATAACGATTCATTTTTTTATACCATGATTACCTATTCTACTATATATGAACAGCCTAAGACATAAATTTTAGCTATACACCCCAACCGTGGTGAAAACGTCAGCAATGGGATTTCAGTAGTTAAAATTTACACCTACAGTGGAACTACTACATCCATGTTGACCTTTGGTGACATCGACCTGAATGCGAACTTGTCTAAATTTATCGCACGTCGCCTCGCGAAGAGTGAAGTGGAGACAGCTTAACATAAGCTTATAGCTTACTGCTGAATCCCACCCATACAACTTGTATATCAACTATGTTGAAATACCTTTATGCATACACCTGTATTACAAGTCTCCATGAACATTATGCAATTATCATTTACCTGTATGTATAACATTATAATTCATGAATAAATATTGTTAAAACACCAAAAATTAACAAACATGCATTGTCTCATGTTAATAAAGCAGCCATAACTCGAAATGGTATGTTATCATGCTATTAAAATGAAAAAGGCCCCGTTTCATTTTCCATTTCGTTTCGGAGATAAAATTGACAGCGGAAGTACCGCCCACCGATGCTCGTGTAAACAAAAACAGATTCGCACGGATGTACGACTGGTGCTAAGTAAAATCGAGAAAAACTAATAGCGACTCTTAATAATCTGACGATCATGATATAAATAAAATATTCCCAAAGTAGCTTGGTGTACCAAATGTTCACCACTCGTGGTGAAGTGGTGTTAACCGCCCGCCAAAGGCATTTGGTACACCAAGCTACTATGGGTACATTCTATATATTCGCCCTACCAATGAACAAGAAGTAATTTTTTCGTTCATAAACTGAGAGTTAAATCGAGTAGAGATAGCAGCGATATGTCCATAAAGCTATTAAAGAAGATTATATTTGAGGTGGCAGGTTCATTGTCTCATATAATAAATTTATCTTTTGTCTCAGGAAGATGTCTAACAAGCAGATGTCAGTCTGTTTCTTTCATGAATAGGACATCGGACACATTGGAGGTCACAATTTATTTTATTTAATCTTATTAGTTTTACAAGGATTGGCGAACAAGTTATGCAACTTATATTAACGTCTCTCCTTGGCCCAATGACGCAGGTGTGTGGGATGACCTTCGAAGCGGCAGCTTCGGGGCCTCGCTCTTCTCGAATACTAAGAAGGAATCTTTAGCCTGCACGGGGGTGTGTCTTTCCGCACAGACAACAGCCACTTTACGTCCCCACCCGATGATTGGTGTACCCAAAGGCTCAATTTTAGGCCCATCCTCTTTTTATTATACATCAACGACATCAGTCATTCAGCCTTGCTAAATGTCTTCTCTTTTGCAGACGACACTTCAGGTTTTGCATCTGGGAACAATCTAGACAACCTGATTGACGAGACCAACTCTGAACTAGATAAGATAAATGAATGGTGTTCTGCAAATGGGCTATGTCTGAATGCCAATAAAACAAAATGCATGTTATTGGATCCACATAACGATTCCTAAAACGCCGTTGGTAGAAAAATCACTCTAAATAGTACAGATATTCGGTTAATTTGTAACCAACATGAAGAACAATCAGTTAAATTTCTTGGAGTCCACATGGACGAAAATTTAAATAACACACCTCGATGGTTTGTTTAAAAACGGCTAGGGCAATTTTCGCCTTGAATAGGTCGAAAAGGTTTCTTCCCGTTAAGGCTTTAAAGACATATTACTGGCTCATACATAAGCACTTGCTGTACGGTATACTTGTTTGGGGCCATGTACCGTCAACAACTTGAATTATAACCCTACAAAAATGTCTATCCGCGTTATAACAAATAGGAAATACACCTCACACACAGAACAATTATTTAAAAATTGTGACATACTGAAATTCGATGACCTATATAAGTTACATGTTCGTTTGTTTATGTATGACTGGTATCACAACAAACTTCCCGCGTCTTTTGACAGCACTTTTGAAATTTACATAAATCCCTCCGGAATGGAAACCTAACAGTCTGGGAGTGTGCGAATATTCAAACCAAGAACACGTTTCTCTGCAGATCTCCCTCTTCATTATTTTCCGAAAATTTGGAACGATTTAAATCCAGAAACAAAGCTACACAGTAGGTGCCTATTTAAAAGGCAATAATTAATACAACTCTCAATTCATATTCCTCCATCATCCCGTGTGCCAATCCATCTTGTCCAGATTGTTTTGTCTAATAAATGGACCTCTTCCACCAAACCCATTATTTCTCCTTTCTCCCATCCCAATAAACTGTTGTGGCTTTAGCAAAAATGTCCCAGGTGCATGGGGATTGTTTTTTTATGTAGCTAAACCCCCTAAGGAAAACACAAAGGGAAAAGGCTTTGATGTCAAGAAATCTGGTGTTTGGGGGTGACAGGAAGACAGCCTCTCCGGTTATGCCATTTCCATGCAGTGTACACTTACTTTGTTATTTGTTAACTTATATTGTACTTGTTTATGCTGCAAAATAAAGTGTATTCAAGTTTATTCATTCATTTATTCTGCATAAAAGTGAAAATGTAGCCCTTATTAGCGAATAATGTCTCCTAGCGGCAAAACATAGATTGCAAAAGGCAGGGGCCAAGGACGGATTCCTGCGGCATACCGAAGTTCAGCGGTAGCTCCTCCGACAGCGTACCCTGGATAGTGATTTTCAGTGTTCGGCCTGAGAGATACGACCTGAACCAGTCAAGTGCGGCCCATCCAATTCCGATCCTCTTTTCTAGAAGGCGTAGTAGCATGGCTTGTTCAGTGGCATCAAATGCTGCGCTCAAATCGAGAAGTACAAGACAAGAAACTTTTTGTGTGCATTGACAGCAGAATGTTATTGTGGACGCGGAGTAAGGCAGTTTCAGTGCTCCAATTCTGCCCATAAGCTGACTAAAACTCCTCGGATAAACCGCACGAGTTCAAGTGGTGGAACTATGTGACTTTAAACGCCAATCAATAAATAAATAAATACAATAGACAAGACAGTTGGCGCCATCTAATTAACTGACTCTTAAACTCTTAATACTAATTTATGTCATTTTTGTTCAAACAATCAACAAAGATGATGAGGCAAGTTACAACAAGTTATTTCCATAACTGCTTTTAATTAATTTATTTTATTCAATTATGTTTTTAAAGACATTGCATATACATAAGTTTGTTAACTGTTTGTATAAATTAATCTGGATAGCCGATCATAAAGAAACGTCCAACAAAGTTTGGTGGCCGATTCTTATTAACGTTCTCGTCACACGTATGCTAGATTCCAGTAGATTGTTATTAAATGTGTTAGAGTGTAGAGACTTTTAGTTTCATACCTTACGTGAAGTACAAAATATCTTTGTGACAAGTTTCACGGTTACATTAATCTCCAAAAGTGATAAGAACGTGCTCACGGAGTGGCACAAACTCCAAGCAGTGTTTTCTCCCTTTGCAACGCCGGTGAATCCAGCGTAGCGAAGGGAGACAACACTGCTTGGAGTTTGTGTATGGCATGGCAGAGCATTCCGCTTTAATTGAAATGCACCCTTGAGTCTGAATATCATGACTTCATTTTAGGTCAAGAACTACTGGATGCTGTTGATAATGTGAAATCTGAGTGGAAGATACCAATATATGTTCAAGACGAACCAGAAAATCTTCTGGACGGATATATATCGTTCAATCTGTTTATGTCTAGATCTCACCCAGTGGGGATAAGTAAAGTGAGACGCAAGAATATGACGCTACATACACATATTCTTTACATTTTTACATCTGGAACGACAGGTAATAAACACAGAACGTTGAGCGCGACCTCTCGTTTTATCCTTCCGGGCTGGCACTCGTGTCATATCGATGTTGTTCGTCGGAAAAAAATGAAAATTTGGTGGTTGCTCAAATACCATCATTTTCTATAAAAGTTGCCAATTTGACCATTTTAACCCTTCACCCACCGCACACAATCTCAAAATTTGTTTTAATTTTTTTAAGAATTTTTTTTTAAATCACAAACCATATCATATGTTCCCTCATTGAAATGGGGTCGGGCTAGTTCCAATTAAGGGGCCACATGATGTGGTTTTGTGGAAATGTTTTGAGAAATATTTTTTTTAACTGCTTAATTTTTAAATTACGCGAGAGGATGCGGCCATTTCGTTTGGTAAAGGGTTAAAGAAGTATATTGAGTAATGATTCAAGTTCGTACAGATGGTCAACGACCCGGGTACACTGTTTGATAATTTTACTTATCGCCTCACCATGTCAGGAAAATTTCGAGATCCTGGCTTCGGGTCTGTTTGGGGCGGAGGGGATAGAGAGGGGTACTTCAACACACCATATTGGACCATATGGTGTTAATAACCAGTATACCATACAATATTCTCATTAAAGATGACTAACTTGTCATTTAAACAAGGAATTAATTTATTGCGTGCAAAACAATACAGAGAGCTGCCATCATTAGTGATTCGCTGAATTGAAAACAATGCCATTGTCAACTTGGTTTCCACTTTATTTCAGTGCAATACAAAAATCATTTTGCTTTCTTGGCTTAGTTAATATTACCAAAGACAATGACTTCACAACGTGGAAAAACTGAAGTGCTTGATTACATTACTTTTGGAATCGAGTGCAGCCACTAAATTCCACCTTCCTTCATTCACCCATGCATGGAGTGCTGCTGCACGCTACACGCAATCATCACTTGTGTGTACCATAAACGATTGTACTTGTCTT
Source organism: Pictodentalium vernedei (assembly GCA_031216915.1). Taxonomy (NCBI): domain Eukaryota; kingdom Metazoa; phylum Mollusca; class Scaphopoda; order Dentaliida; family Dentaliidae; genus Pictodentalium; species Pictodentalium vernedei. Next base: position 78,332,468 of record CM062293.1, on the reverse strand, counting down.
GAAGGAAATATATACTTGTTAGATATAGAATGTAATTCCGTAGGTTAGAAAAAGACTCACGAGGGAAACTAAAGAATACTAATAAGATGAGGTATTGTCCGATACGATAAAATACTTTACTCAAATTAATAATCAGTTTCGGTGGCGCTGTGTACTAAGGCGTACTGCACATCGATGGTTCACTTGCCTTCGACCAATGTTGAAACAGTATGTGCGGAGATAGTACGTTGGGGAGTCTGACAGTTGCACGCCGCTGATCGATGGTTCTCTCGAGGTTCTCCAGCTTCCTCCACCCGTAGAACTAGCCGGCATGAGATGTCCCTGGCTGACGAAAGTGTCGTTAAACCACAATAAATAAATAAATAATAAATAAATAAATAGGTTTTATCAGCGTCTCCCTCCCATTGGTTCTAAGATAATATCTTGACTCTGATACAAGATTTTGTACACCAGCATAATGCTTACAATATACATGTTTCTCGAGAACAGCTGACACATGTCAGTTGCTGGATGTATCCAGTAATACATCGTGGAAACATGGCGCCTGAAGAAGTCTTGTAAGGGTCAACTCCTGGATTCTTTCTTGTACACTGTAAAGAATTTGATGACCCTGCTTCCCTGCCGGGACCGTGGGAAGTCAAGCAGTGTTTGTTTACTTTGGTGAGCAAGCTTTGTTTTATAGGTAAAATAGGACATGGTCACCAGTGTCTGGGATGGAAGACCTCTAAAACGAGCAACATAGGTATAAACGGTTGTCCGGACTTAAGTTTATATCCATGTTGCGGTCACGGTTAGCTATTGTGCAGAAATATGTGATAAATTAATTCATTAATTGATTGATTACTCTGCATTCTAATTAACATCATCTCACATACAAGAAATCATATTCTGTCAGATACCTGTTATGTTTTTAATTTATCATATTTATCATACAATGCTCCGGCAGTCCCGAGGCTAGGAGGATGACTGGGAGTTTGTGTGTGTATGTGAGTGTGTAGTCCGCTCCTATGATCTTCTCCATCGGAACATTTTTTTCTGTCGGAAAAAATTGTTGCTCGTCCGAAACACCAGCATTTTCTGAAATCCGCTAATTTAAAAACTTTTACCATACTAAAGGGGCAGGGACTGTATTATAGTTTTACGACAGTGCTGTCAATTACACACCAACGAGATAGAGGTGCCCGACCATCTGAGTGTTTTCAATAGTTCATGATCATATAAAAATCATCTGCTATTAATTACTCTCTCCCTAATTGTCGAATTATACAGATATACTGTGTCAGGCATTTATTGCACCTAATCTGTGTATATTTTTGTCAGACAAGCAAGTTATTGTGCCCAACTGTATACTCCAAAGCCTATGTATATTTTCGTCGGGCAAGCAAAGATGTCTGCCTAACTTGGTATTTTATAATTTCTTGCCCAACCTCTGTCCGTCGAATCCCATGATTGCAACCCCACCTCAGAATCTACGCTTCTGGTAAAAACACACTTATTTTCTTTGTATTACATAAAAGCGATCTTTATAAATTATGTGTTCAACATTGTTATTATTATTATTATTATTATTATTATTATTATTATTATTATTATTATTATCATAATCATCATCATCTTGTCCACACCATCATCAGCATCATCATCATCATCATCATCATTATTATTATTATTATTATTATTATTATTATTATTATTATTATTATTATTATTATTATTATTATTATTATTATTTCAAAGAATTACCTTCGTTTATAATTCTTTAAAATAATAATAATAAACGAATTTTTGGGGCCTGTTTCGGTTCTTTTTGTTTCAAAGAATTTTATTGAATTAGATTTTAAGTACGTATGGACAGTCGACGGCCCGGGAACGCCTATCGGAAAATAATTTGATGACTACATTTCGTTGTGTGCGGCAATATTCTGTCACATACCTATTATGCTTTTAATTTACCATTTAATGCTCTGGTGTGAATATTTTGTAATATGCAATCATGTCATGTCGCTCCCCAACCACAATAAGTTTTTTTCAATCTGTTAACTTATTATAGACGATGCACTGTAATAGACAGGTGTGATTTGTTTTAAGTGAAAAACACCGATTATATATTGCTCCTTTGCCAACCCTACTTGTGAACTGTAGAACTTACTTTTTTCTTGGGGAGCATGGTGGCTCAGTGGTTACTGCAATGGACTTCAAACCGAAACGTCCAAGGTTCGATCCCCGCCATGGGTTACTGCGTTGTGTCCTTGGGCAAGGCACTTAATCCCGACTGACCATGTTGGGGCACGGTGGCGCTGTGTACTAAGATCGTGCACTTGTCTTCAACCAATGCTACCCCTGTCTGTGTGGAGTTAGTGCATTGGGGAGCCTTACGGCTGCTCGTCGCTTCTCGCTGGTTCTCTCCTGGTACTCCGGTTTTCTAATAAATACATAAATATATACTTTTTTCTTGAAGGTTTGCCAAAGCCAGCCGTTATACGCCAAGCTAGAGCAATCTCAATTCTTACTAACATGATAGCTGCTGCGGTTGATGAGAGTGATGCCATCTATATAACTTTACCACTCTATCATGCAGTAGGAGGTGCTTCAGGGTTGTTTGCAGTCCTCGGCAGAGGTACGTTACTTATTAAATGCACAAGCGATCAAGCCACAAGTCCAATTTTATAAGGAATTCAATTCTGTTATGGCCTGGAATCAGTCTAGTCCTGAAATAATTCATCGCCTTTATTGAGTTTCAATTGGCTGGGATATTTCAGTTGGTCACAAAAGCGAACCAACCTGATAATTTCAGGGGAGATAACTTTATCGAAAGTCGATTTTTATGATGTGATAGGACAGGGATGCATATCAGATATTTACAGACACAATCCAATTCTATCCATGGGGGATCATCGTACAGTCACATATACTCCGTAAACCAATCGTCAAGCCTTTATAACTTGATGAATAGGATATCCATAAACATTGGGTTAAATAGGTTCAAATAGATTCAATTGGCCTAAGACTGGCCCTGCTGATCGGCATTTGCACATAGCTCCCACTTTATATATAAATTTTTATTTCACTCGATGGGACAATGTCTGTAGTTTATGATACATATATTGTTGATTCATTTTTTTTTAACATTCCGGCTTTTCAAGTTATATATACTTGAACATTTAATTCAAAGACAAATTCATCAAATTAAAAGGGAGATAATTTTTTATGAACATTGGTCCGAATTGAGAAAATACTTCGTCGGTTTCAAGTGTGCTGTACACGTAATGGTTACTGCTTGATAAGACTTGTGACACGATGTTTCTTTTTCATCTATTTCATTCTCTAGGCTGCACAATGGTTTTGAGGAAGAGATTCTCAGCAAGTCAGTTTTTCGCTGATTGTAGGCGCCATGATGTCACGTTCATACTATATATTGGGGAGTTATTGCGTTATCTTCTAGCACAACCAGAGGTAAATTTAAGCCTATTTCATCCCTGACTTATATCATGATTAAAATCGACTTGCGATAAAGTTATCCCCCCTGAAATTATAAGACAGACGAGCGAGGGCCAATTAAGATGCATGTAATTGTTGAGAAAATGCGAATGACATCACTAGAAAATAAAGTGAAGTTTCACTTTGTTACTTTTAATAAATGAAAACAACAGACAGTTCTATGATATATCTGCCGTTTTCATTTATGAAAAAGGTACAACAGGAAACTAGGCTTTTATGGCAAGCTAATTAGAAGCAACTAAGTAACTGTCCACTTTGACTCTCTATTTTGCCAACGTGATTTTACAGGGAAAAAAATAGCAAATCGAATCTTCTAGTCTTTTATATTAATGGAACTAACAGTGTCTGTATTATATGTCATGATGTGCACACTGTTTATATAAATATAATGAACAGAAAAAAGGTTACAGAACTTCAAAAGATGGTGAAAACGCCGTTTTGTTATTTTTAAATGGGGTTTCACGGAGAACCAAAGTCAAACGTCCAGACTGTTTTGGTGATAATGTGAAAAGCCAGCTTTTGTATGTTTATACTACTTTGCAGGAAAATACATGAAGTTTGTTAAATGATGCGCACATCGATGATACAACTTCGTTAACATTTCGAAATTTCAATTTTTATATGAAATTTCCATAACCAAAGTGTTACATTTTCTTACAACTGTTCAAAATTAAGGGGAGCTAACGTTCCAGTAAATATCTTTCAATGACGAAAATTGTCAGCAATGATGATAAGATAAATTACGATTCTAAAAAGTTAACAAATGTTAGAGAGTCGTTCGTCCTATTTGAACAAGCCTGATGTGCGAGCTTAGGTGAACGTGATGTACCAGCAAGATGTTTGGGTTCAGTCACGGCAAACTACCTCGTCCATTAACCGGTAACAGCAGGCGACAGAGCATTCTCCTTAACTGCGCGACTTCTGTTAAAAAAACTCCCCGATCATCCCAAAGGTGCCATAAAGCTTGGGCTCTTTTAACCCTTTGATCCCCAGAGGCCGTTTTTTGGCCGTGTCACAAGCTAATGTCATTACATGGGGTGGCTACAAGGTAAATGTGCGGTGTAGAACAATCAATATTTTCAACGTGCAGCCCCAAGGCTGCACGTTGAAAATATTAATTGGTCTACCCCCAAATAATGAATATGGACTCTACCAACTGCTGTCATTGAACTGACATGGAAGATACCACCAGGGTTCAAAGGGTTAAGATTTTACTTCAAAAACATCTTTTCAGGTGCGTTTTTGATTCTTGCAATTCGACATGTTGGTAATGTTTTGCACCTGTGCTTTATTCTGTCCACCAACATTTACATGTGTCACCGCTGAACATATTATTATTATTATTATTATTATTATTATTATTATTATTATTATTATTATTATTATTCATGTTAAGGTGTATCTTCTGTTTCAGTCGTCTCTTGATGCCAAACACAAAATTCGAGCGGCATTGGGAAATGGGTTGCGAAAGGACATTTGGGTTGATTTTCAGAAGCGATTCAAGATTCCACAAATCTTTGAGTTTTTTGCTGCAACAGATGGAACCGGCTCATTTTTAAACGTGAACAGCAAACCAGGATCTGTTGGGAGGCAATCGCCTGTTTCGGTAAATATTTCTTTCAAACTGGAATGTAATTTTCTTGTTGTGCAAACTTGATTCCAGATATAATCAGAACACATAGGCAAAACATGTTGTAATTTGATGGGATGTGCCAATGTCGTGCCAAATACATTTCTGAAATGCTGGAAGTTACTAAGTTACATGACTGGGCGGTGTTGGTTTGTGATCTGTGTCCCCCACCCCTTGAGTGAGAATGTTCCAACTGGTACCCATGAATTGCCAACTGCTAAAGAAATCCGAATGTGCCTGTCCCACTTGTGTTAGAAATATATGTCCTTTGGCTTCTTGAATAATCCCTCATTTTACTGTGTTTGTATTAACTCGTCTGGAATATTTTATTTGGTCGAAAAAAACGAACCAGCAATTCGCTTTTCCGACAAACTGAAATATTCCAACCGAATAGATCTAATAAGACCATAAACAGTAATTTTCATTGATTCAAGGCAAAACAATATTTTTACACTGAGACATTTTTGATGCCATATCGAATACCATAAAATTACTAATGATGAATGAAGAAGACTCGCCACTGCCATAGTTCTATCATTATGCAACGGTATTCCTCTAAAATGGTGTTACTGTCTTGGTGCCTTCAGGATGGTATGAATAATCTTTGATTGGAATTTTTATAACTGGAGCACACAAGAGTATATGTATATCTCTGTGAGAAAAAGGTCATCACTTTTCATCAACGGCAGTCTGCGAAAAGTGGAAAAACAAACAGCCCATAACAGCGTCGAATTCCTCACAGAATTAGACTTGTGGCCTGGGAGCTTCGATGGTGTTGTGAGATAAATTTGCAGTAACCTACATCAGCAAGTTTGTAGTCTTAAGATGACGAAGCGCCAGTACATATTTAAAAATCGCAGATGGTTTGGGCTCCAAAGTGAAAAGTCCACAGTTCGATCCCCTCCAGGGATTACTGCGTTATAAGGCACTTAATCCCGATTGCCCATGTGGTGGCACGGTTGTGCTATGTACTACGGCGTCCTGCACGTCGATGGTGCACTTGTCATCAACCAATGATATCCCTGCTTGTGCGGAGTTATTACACTGGGGAGTCTGTCAGTTGCTCTCCATTGCTGGGTGGTTCTCTCCGGGTACTCCGGCATTCTCCACCCGTAAAACTGTCCGACAAGAGTTGACCCTGGCTCTGTCGACAGTGTCAAACCACAATAAATAAATAAATAAATAAATAAATAAATAAATAAATAAATAAATAAATAAATAAATAAATAAATATTTTAATAAAAATTGCGGCTAACGGTAAACCCTTAATGGGTTAATCGGCAAAAATAAGTTGGTTAGGCTTATTTAAGTTAATTTATTGACTTCTTATTTAGCCGCCCCCTCCCCTCCCCCCCCCCCCCCCATCATTATTAATTATGAATAACCCGAGGACGCCCAGCTCAAGTGATGCATCAGTGTAAAAGCTTATTGTCTTGAGTTTCCCTGGACACCAGGTGTTCGGAAATACATCAATTGGTCTCCATTAGAGACAAACAGAAAGAAAGACGACTGTTTCCTTTTGAGAAGTGAAGTTGCAAACCTGGGGGCGCGGTGGCGTTGCGGTAACCAGTTCTCGTCAGATCACCGAAGTTAAGCAACATCGAGCCTGGTTAGTCCTCGGATGGGTGACAGTCTGAGCGATTGATTCGGACTCCCGCGTTGTGTCCTTGGGCTAGGCTCTTAATCCCGATTGCCTAAGGCGTACTGCAAGTCGATTGTGCGCATGTCTTCAACCAATCTAACATTGCCTGTGCTGCAGTGCGGAATTACGATGTTGGGGAGCTGGCAGCTGCTCGTCGTTGCTCGGCGGTTCTTTCCGGGTACTCCGTCTTCCTCCACCCGTAAAACTGCCACGGTCATGATTAGCCATTGTGCATAAGTATGTGACCTAACAACCACCAATAAATAAGTAAATAAATAGTTGCAAACCTTGTTATATTTATATATATACTGATAAAAAATAAGCTACCAAATATCATTTTTTTCCGAGTTCTCAGCTTGTGCCGAGAATCTGGGATCGAAATGTGATCTTTAGTCTATTGATTTCATCATGTGACATCATTCTCTTACTTCAAAGACACGACGCATATGTAATTCGGAACAGACTATAACGATTACACACTGGGTTGTTCGACATTCCCTTGTGACGTCACGCTCATCTTTAACCCTTTGCCCACCCTAACGGTCAAAACCTATCGGCGCTATTAATAAAATTCACCATTCAGTTTTCAGAACTTTTTCAATTTTGTCACAAAAACATAGCTTATGACCCATCACTAGAACGAGCTCATTAATCTCGTTTCAATGAGAGGCCATAAGCTATGCTTCTGACACAAAAAATGAAAACAAATTAGTTATTCAAGAATTTTGTTTGCGAGTGTCGTCTGTTTTTCGTGTTAGGTAAAGGGTTAAAGTAATACACGGAAAATAATTTCGCAAAAAAGTTAAGAACTCCTTCATCTGATACTTAACCCTTTACCCAACGCAGACGATATCAAAATTTATTATTTTAAATATCATTATTTAAATTTTTTCTAAAAAGTTCAACAAAACCATATCATGTGTCCCCTCGTTGGAACGTGCTCGACGAGCTCGTTCCAACGAGGGGTCACGTGATATGGTTCTGTTGAACTTTTTGGAAAAATAATATTTTTTCAACTGCTGTATTTGCATACTACGGGGGCGGATGTGGGCGATTCGTTGGGTAAAGGGTTAAAAATGACTTTTGGTATGCTACCACTTGGGAAACACTTTCTGGTGTAGATGCCCCCACACTGAAAAGTAAAGAAGATTCCAGAAGAAAAATGGTTTATTCGCCAATACTTTTCGTATTTAAGATTATCATTTGTGTGTCAAAAGGGTTAAGCGAGAGCTCTGCGAATCTCAAATTTCGGTTAAATCGAATCCTAGATCGAATCAGGCAGAGGATTTCGAATCGAATCAAATCTTGAATCGAATCTCACCACATTATTATTTATAGATTTTACACTTTCTAACAGCCATAAATATTACCAATCTCAACTCATGTATTGTAGTCAACGGCAACTTAACTGTTTGTATAAGTTGAATATTCCAGAAACGGACTAGAAATCAGGTTTCGAAATCAGGACCTCGTTCAACTCTTGTGCTATCATCGGGTCTCCTGCACAGGAAGAGGGACAGTTCAAGAGGAGGAGACATTTTGGTTGAATTTTGAGAACATCTCGACGATTCAAAGATTTCTGAACCAGAGTGACTCGAATTTCGAAGCTTCAGAAGGCCCTAGGGTTAGGCAGAGACAGTGAGAGGGTAGGGGTGTAGTGACCCAGGAGCCCGGAACTATGGGGGGACTGTTTTGACCCAGGTGACCAGGATTCTTGGGTCAGGCCTCCCCTTATAACATGCTGCTAAAAAACGTCATTTTGACGGCCAAACAATAACGTGATTTTTTATCCCAAAAGCCACCATAAGTCTCCATTTAATAACTGATTTAAAAGTTTTCTTCAGGAGAATCCCCTCCCCGAAACCCCCTATCATCGATCGAACCTTCAGCACTCGCTACAGATGCTTTTGGCATCTCCATCAGTATTTATTTATTCATTGTAGTTTAACGACACATTCGACAGCCAGGGTCACCTCGTGTCGGAGATCCCCATCAGTATCCCCACACATCTGAAAGGGGGGGGGGGGGTCACAGAATTAACCCTGGGGTACGAATTCCCTCTCCCCGGCTCTGGGATTCGGACCCTCGAATGGCATTGTCTTACTAACATCCTAAATTCCGGGAGATATTGTAGAATTGTATTTGCAAATATCACCGTCCAACAACAAATACTTTTATCTGAGTTTTTTTTTCATATCATCCCGCCCGACGAATGCTACTAAGAAAACTATTCTTAACTGTCATGTGATTATTTTCTGTTTCCAGAAAATGCTGGGCCTAAGTACCATTGTTATAGTCAAGTATAACGAAGATACCGCCACCCCAATCAGAGACAAAAATGGAAGATGTATTCATATCAGGGCTGGTATGTACTTAGCTGGAAATAAAAAATAAACTGGTTTAAGGATGGTTTACAAGTTTGCTCAAATCAAGCATCTAGGTCAAATTTAGAGTTGCTCTGGGAACCTCTCCACCTTCTCCGTTTTTACTAAACCAGTCAGGCTTTTTTAACGTCTTAACTTGATTTCTGCTTATAAAATTGTTAACAACTAACGTGTGATCTCGCCAAAGCGAGATCGCACGTTAGTTGTTGTTATTTATTTTAGCGGAAATACTTTTAAGATGGAACAGCGTGCCATCCTACTCATACGTGTACTCAATACACAACCTCCAGGTTCATTAAGTTCCGAATGATTGTCAAGTCTTTTTGTTAAAACATTCGACATTAGTAATTTAACAAAGTTTTGCTGTATTACTTCGTAATAACCTGTAGTTGCACGCGTATTTTATTATTGACGTAACCCACATGTAACCTAAACGGTCGTTCGCGGGGTATATCCACGCCTATAACTCTTCAAAAACTGTCAACAAATCCATGTCATATGATATGTGTTGAAAGTTTTTGAAAATAATACTTTTTCAACTGCTCAGTTTGTAAATTACGAGAGCGAAAGCGGACGATTCGTTAATTAAAAAAAAAAAACGGTGGGCACGTTGCAATGTCGCCGATTACACCTCACTCTCAACTCTTCCGCTTTCACGGAGTTTTGAACTAATTCGAATTGAGGACACGATAGCCAAACAATGTCAAATTCAGATTCAGATTCTTTATTCACGGTACACACAAGTACACATACATGTAAAATGGTTAGAAATAAACATATTGCACAAATGTAAGTAGTATACCGTGGGAAGTGGCATAGCCAGATTGGCTGTCTACCTGCCACTCCCTGGGAGATGGGGTAATTGCAAACAAAGTGTGACTAAATGAATGAACTTAGAACCAGTTATGTGACACATGATGGAGAATGGCGATCGAATCATTTCTGTTCTGGGGCCGGAGGTTTGGTGTTTCATATACACCAGCGGAAAGATGGTGCTTCAAGGTTGGCAAAAAGCAACCATCTTATGTCTTAAGATTTAAACTGTAATGTCTACTTGACGATAGAAAAAACAGTCAGAATTTGAGTGTAGAGTGATCAGGACTTCCGGTTGTGTCAAAATCATTTTTATACCACCCCAGCGCTCAGTTGGATACCATTTTCGTTTTCGACCTGTAATAACAAAAGAAACAGGTTCGTTCCTTTTCCAATATGACGTATTTAGCAACTTTCTTTCACAGGGGAACAAGGACTTGCGCTCAGCCATGTAAAACCGGAATTCTCCAAAATTGACGAAAAGTTTTACAAAGGAGGCCCTGAAGAGAATGAAAAGAAACTGGTACGCAATGCTTTCATTGAAGGAGACATGTACTTCAATTTTGGGGACGTTGTGTATCTCGACAAGGACTACTTCGTGTATTTCCGCGATCGAATTGGAGACACATTCAGGTAACAACATCATATACCCCCCCCCCCCCCCCCCCCCAAGCCCTAGCATGGATATAGTCTGGGCCCTGTCCACCCCCCCCCCCCCCGCCCGCCCTTTCTCGCTAACATTATTTCACTCCCTTGAGTAGTAGGATGTGTTATCTACCATAAAATACTCCGATTGTCTATGAATTTGGTCTTTTAGCCTTGAGTGATATAATTCCTTCTCTGTCTGTATTTCCTTCAACTCTTTGAGACTTTAATTATCCTGTCGTTCAAACGTCACTGGGAATTCAGTTTCTTCAACGTTTTTCAAAATGCGACTTCAAACGTTTGAAAGTACATATAACAAGATATTTTCACATTAGTGCTTAACTGGTTGAGGTTTGATTATTTTTGGTGATCTGACTTTGTTATTCAAAACTTGTCTTATTACAAATTATTGGAGAGTGCCCACAGGCACTCTCCAATACTTTGTAATCAAACAAATTTATACAAACAAAATATTATTTGTGTTTGACTGAATGTGAAATATAAGCAAGGAAAGTGTTGGCTTTTGCTCTGGTATCCTCATTTTTTTGAAAGCCCTGATAGTGGCTTCTAGCACTCAACCAGTTAAGAAGTCTTGACAACAGGATTGTATTAGTATTTTAAGTTGCGATAACATTTGGCTCAACGGTTGTCACTGAGCATTATTCGGGAGGAAATAGGAATTGAGGTTAAAACTTTAAAAAATCGAAAAATAATAACAAAACAAATGTCCACCAAGTATCAACGCCCTGTTTGATTTCGTACGTCATAAGACGTACAAAAGTATGAAAGGGTTAAGCTTCCAGGGTAAATCTTAGGAACCTTTGTAGAGGTTTTGTTAGTATGTCTTTTCACACCTTCTCTGGTTATGCTTTTTTGGTACAGTGGGCCCCACTTAATCTGATATAGCCTGATGGAATAATCCTCTTAATTGTAAACAATTTTTCAAACACCAAACCATTTACCATTCCTTTAGTAGCAATTTGCTCTGCTTTATACATATGGGTTAAAAAGTAAATCACTGTTAATTGTTTGTGATCCATCTAAGAATTACTCCGGTTACAACTGTTTTAACCATTTTTTCTGGACCTCTTTGGCCCCATTTCATCGAATATCAGCATATAATGTGTTATATGATGCCCACTTTATCTCAACATCACAGGGAAATAATTAAATTCCTGTTAATTGAATACTTCCGTTATTTGAATATTTGTCACTCGAAAAACGGCTGTTCAATTATAAGGGTTCCACTGTAGAGACCGGTAAATCAAGATGTTTCTCTCGAATCGAATCACGAATCAAAAGGTTCGAAACCGAATCGAATTTCGAATCGAATCCACTTTTCAATTGTTACGATACTACAGTCAACTGGTGCTGTCTGTATCCGTCGGGAATCAATGTCAGTTGCATACAAGACTATTAGAAAATTGACAGAAGAAAAGGCCATTTATCATCCTTGGAGTGCCAAAGCATTGCAGATGGCACTTTGGTGCATTTGAATGACGATATATTATGCAAACGAGCCGTAACTCAACCTCTTCTCTCGGGTCAAATGTCATTTTTATGAATAGTCGGACTGAATTTCTGCTATCAATTAAGACTGGATACGTATTTGAGGATCCTATGAAATTAGACTGGTGGCCTGAAAGCTTACCTCGAACTATGATGCACTTTTGTTGAGTTTTTCCATTACACTTTGCCTGACACAACGGCTGAATCGGGCCAATGCCATTCACAAAAATCGCCATTCATGTTTTATATCTTTTTCAACTCTTGCCTCCAAAACATAGCTTGTGACCCCATACTGGAACAAGCTTATCGAGCTCGTTCCAGTGAAGGGTCATAAGTGTGATTAGGTGCAAAAAAATGAAATATTTTAGCCATTATTATTAGGTAAAGGTTGTGATCATTTGGATGAGGGCACGGTGGCTCAGTGGTTACGACATTGAACTTGAAATCGCGAGGGTCACGATTTGATCCCCACTAGGGGTAACACCGTGGTGTCATTGGGGCAAGGCACTTAATCCCGATTGCCTACGTGGGGACAAGGTAGCGCTGTGTATTAAGGCGTACTGCACGTCGATGGTGCGCCTATCTTCAACCAATGCTAACCCTGCTTGTATGCAGTTAGTACGTTAGGGAGTCTGCCAGTTGCTCGCCGTTGCTCGGTGGTTCTCTCCGTGTGCTCCGGCTTCCCCCAACCGTAAATCTGTCCGACATGAGGTGACCCTGGCTGTCATAAGTCTCGTTAAACTCCAATAAATACAAAAAGAGATCATTTGGCCTCGAAAACAGATCTAGACGGAATGCATCAACCATTATTTACGCTGTCGGGTTCCAATTTTGCTAATTGCACGAAAACGTTTGAGGTGGCACCACAAAATCTGAGTTGGCTGAAATTTTACCACCAAACACTTCTGAAGGAAAGCCAGTGTGGCAGTGAACAGCACGACCGATGACGACACATTTTTTTCATTACTTGAATCAATGAATGGTTTCGCGCGCCGAAGGTGCGCTGGGGCGGTTTGCCTGCGTGGGGGTAAGGTAGCGCTGTGTATTAAGGCGTACTGCACGTCGAGGTGCACCTATCTTCAACCAGTGCTAACCCTGCTTGTGTGGAGTTAGTGGAGTCTGACAGTTTCTCGCCGTTGCTCGGTGGTTCTCTCCGTGTACCTCGGCTTCCTCCACCCATAAATCTGTCCGACATGAGGTGATCCTGGCTGTCGAAAGTCTCGTTAAACTCCAATAAATACATAAATAGATCATCTGGCCTCGGAAACAAATCTAGACGGAATAGCGCTGTGTGAATTCGAGTTCTGTCAGATTTTTTTGGTGACTCTTTGTCCGTTCACTCTTGGAATAATTGCCAGCTCATATTTTAAACCTCAATCAATTTATTTGAATCAGATTTGCGTTTCGGCACGAAATGGCACCAGGCAGTTCCGAATCAGGTGTGAACACTGACATCAACCCAGATAAAGGCAATCTTTTGGTAATGACATATTTGACCAAAGCGTGCCTGTGATTTCCTTCGAATGTCTGTCCTATAATCTGCGATAGGTTTGTGTGTGTGCATGAGTGCTCGTGAAGATATGCGCGCCTGTGTCGGGGTAGTGTGTGGGTGTGTGTGTTTGCTGGTGATGGTGTGTGTGTGAGAGTGTGTGAGGAGGATGAGTTCGTTATCCTTTCGGGATATGCCCCAGAAAAATCTTTCAACGTACTGAAGTCCCCCAAAATGCCGAGATGATTTGTCCCATTACCTCGGTATGTACACCCCGGTAAGCGATTCCAGAACTGATATAGCGTTAAAATATTTGTTGTACATCGGGAACCGTGGTGTCATCATGGCCACACACACCTCAGTATGTCTCTGTAAAATCGTTTATACATTTTGTGTGTGTGAAGTGTAATTAGTTTTATACACTTAGTTATGCATTTTATAATTATGTTAAATCAGTATTCACGTTTCATGACTATTGTATGTCATATTGCATGTCTATATACAGATAAAGCTTTTATTTAACTAAAACGTCTAATGAATTGGGACCACCCTCCCTCTCTTCTATAGGTTTCCGCCGAGGTTGCATCTTATCTCCATCTCTGTTTAATTTTTTTTATTCAAGATATAGAAGATATTTTCGACACTTAGTGTGATCCTGTATGGATTCAGGATTACATATAAAATTATCTTTTTTGCCAGTGACCTTCTAATGATATCTGATAGCCAGCAAGATCTTCGACGATGTCCCAATGGGCTTCACAGTTGTATTGAAATCAATATGTTATAAATAAATGTTGCAAAAACAAAGTGTTTAATATTTGGATAGGCATCAGGTAATGGCACATCAAAACAACCAACATTTTTATCGGAGACAAGCGTACTGATATGGCTGACGAATTTACATATCCAGGAAAAAAATTCTCAAAAGATGGTACATTCTCTAAAGCTCCAGATGATTTGGTTGTTAAAGCTCAAAAAGCTTTATACTCACTTTTTCGTGCATTTAATGAAACTTCATGGGTTCCAATAAAGGCAGTGTCAGTGCTGTTTGATAAATTAATTCAACTTATAGCCTTAAGTGTGTGTGCAGTTTGGGGATCAGAAATAGCGTATGGTAAGTGTGAGACGTGGGGGGGGGGGGGGGGGTCGTTTTCCCGACTTTGTGAGAACCCAGAAAATAATATTTTCATCCCCACAAGAGTCCCTTTGTTTTCCCCAGGTCCTCACAAATATACAATGGATTAGGTAGGGTTTGTCTTCCTGATTTTGTGGGGACTTATTTGCCATTGTTACCGAGAACAAAACAAAAAACAAGCCGTCCCCACAAAGACGGCTAAACAAGACTGTAGAGTGTGTGAGAGAATTTGAGTGTTTGTGTATGCTCAGTGCTCTTAGAACGTCAATGGAATCACATTCAAACGTGGCATGTATACTTACCTCAGTCCAGAGGGTGTCACCTATAGGGGTCATACCAGAGAGCTAAGCGGTGGAATGTTTGAAAATGGGATAAAATGGAAATGGAAATGTCTGTATTCTGTTTGTTCGCAAAATTATCCTGCACCATCGACCAAATCACCACCAAACTTGGCATATACTCCCCTCGGGTTGAAACAGGGATGAAATCGTGTAATTTACTTCTATTGCTTCTAGAACTATCTTGATTATTTACTTGATTTCCAATTGGCTGCTTTTCGGTCCTTGGGATGGTGGACCAGCTGATATCTACAAATAACAATGAAACTGTCAAGAGAAAATGCTTATTGGACGCTTACCGGTATGTGCTGCAGTTCTCAGAGACTATAGTTATATTTCATTACAACCACACCCACATAAATTTCAGGTGGAAAGGAGAGAATGTGTCGACAACAGAAGTGTCCAATAATTTAACGAGTATTGACTTCATAGAGGATGCAAACGTTTATGGGGTAGAAGTACCAGGTGGGTATTGTTTGCTTTCTTATGTCCCATGGTATTCTTTACGGCCAAGGGCGTCACCAAGGGGTGGGGTTAAGGGATGCACTACCGCCTACAACATTAATCTCGTGACTTATTTCGTCATGAAAATCTACTTTCTAAAAGATTATCTCCCCTGAATTTACAGGCGGTCGATTGAGGTCCTATTGAGAAGCACGCAATTGCTGAGAAAACTCTTATGACAACAGTGTACGCAATATCGAGCTTCATAAGTATGCATGATGTCAATCTGTACAAGATTTCTATAGTACGTTTACTTATCGTAATAAAAAAAAATCCACTTCAAGAAAATCAAATCATGTAAAATCGTTATCCTAAGTTAATTCCATCATTCACAGTTACAAAATGATAAAACATTGAAAATTGATCATTCCTGCATAAGATCTGATTTAATGTTAGGACAGTGTGAATTGTTCAAAGTTCTCAGCTTGAGCATTTGTTTGGCACATATTCTGTTCCCAGAATAATATCAAATAATAATAACCTGATAATTCTATCATAGATGTGTTGGCATTTCAGTTACTTGAATCAACTTATGCCCCCTTTCATGGCTTCATTTTCAAAATCTTTCTCGGTAGTGAATTTCCAACTGGGGAAGGGACTGGGAGCCCCCCCCCCCCCCCCCCAGTTGGAAATTCACTACCCCCCCCCCCCACCACCACCACCACCAATCGGAAACCTCTAGCCACGTTCCAGCCTCTCTGTATGTGTTATTTCGCTTCAGTAAACTATCTATCTGTCAATCTTTGGTGTAATTGTTCGAGTTATTGGAAGACCAAGCCTGAAATAGTCGAGAATAGCAAATCAAGGGGCAATAACCCTTGATAGATTTGACAGACATCACATTCTAGGTTACAATACTCTAAATGATTTGCATTAGCGATAGTGCTAACATTTTCCTTTTTCTTCATTTTCAAAAGTTTTCTCGGTAGTGAATTTCCAACTAGGGGAGGGTGGGAGGAGGGTTTCCCTCCCCGGGTCCCTCTCTCTTGTCGGAAATTCACTACCCTACACCCCCACCCCCCCCCCAATCGGAAACCTCTAGCCACGTCACCTGGTTATGTTTAGCCACAGTGTAACTGTTTTGTATATAATGTTATTATTTTCTTGAGACCTATAGTCTGGATACCGACTTTGAGCTTGAGTACGGCAGGTTACCGCCACTGAAAGTAAATAAATGTTTAAAGTTGACAAGCGCTTTAAATGAGTTAATTTCCCCCCACAGTTTTACGTCTTACGACACAAGATTACATTTCATTCTTGGTCTAACATCACACACACAGTCGGCTACATATATATATGGAGGTCTGAAGTACCCAATTCGGGCTACTAGTGGACAAGTATGGAGTACCGGTGTGGTACTTGTTAATTAACTAGGAAGTTGCACAATAATTATCAGGAGCCACTACTATAAAAACTTTTACAATTGTATTTTCTAGAATTTTATTTTCTACCTATTAATATAACTGACTAAAATGAATCATTAGCATTTTAAACGATTTGGCAATTTGCCAGTTGTCACATCTTTGAAAATGTTAATGGTTCATTTCAACCCATTTAAAGTCATAACTAGAAAATACAATTCTAGAAAATACAATTGTAAAAGTTTTATAGTATTGGCCCCTGCTGAATATAGTTATTTAATGCATAAATAACTTTCCAAGATGTTTTGTGTTGTTAGCTCTAACCTTGACAAATATTCATATTACATCATCAAGGTATGAGAAACAGAAAAATAACACAGAAAAAACACACCAAGGACCAAACGAGTGAAGTAGAGCAAACATTTGCATGTGGGTGGAATGTTTCGGCATTCGTAAGACATGCCAACATCACCAGCTCGATATGACCGAGTCTGCTTCCCTCTCCTATTAAATGGAAGGTTGATCTCCCACTCTAAAATCGGCTGGGTTAAAAACTGGAAGATGACCAACATAAGCTCCCAGCTTTCTGTCAAATCCCCCATTACATACTAATATGGTCTTTTGTTAGTATATGTTATATTCTTGATGTTCACCACATCTACTGTTACTTTTCTTGGTGTTCAGTATTGTAATATATAGTATATTTATTGAATAAATATTGTTTAAACTAAACAAAATGGGAGGTTGATCCCCCACTCTAAAATCAGCTGGGTTAAAGATAACCCAAATCAACTGGGTTGAGTTAATATGAAACCCAACTGGGTTTCATATTCACTCAACCCAGTTGATTTGAGTTTGACTTTTAACCCAAATGATTTTTGAGTGCATTTGTTCCTTTTTACAGAGTCTCTCGTCATTGCGTACGAATCCAGTGGTGGCGGTAGGGTTGATTTCGCAGGTTCCTATTTTTGTAATTCAAATTCATTTCAGTAGCATCGAGGACGGGGGACACGGTTTCAACCACGATAACACTTGGGCATTCATTGTCGATGGCAGTGGGTGTCCTTGTGTTGTAGCAGATAATACCGTACCCAATGTGTAGAGCCAACGCTCCTGCATGGATCCTGTGTGAGCCGTTATAAATTTGCTTCTCTTTTCATTTCAAAATTTAACCCTTTACCTAACACGAAAAGAAGACGACACTTGCAAAAACAATTCTTGAATAACTAATTTTTTTCATTTTTTATCTCAAAAACATAGGTTATGACCCCTCTTTGGAACGAGCTCTTCGAGCTCGTTCCAAAGTTGGGTCATAACCTATGATTTTGAGACAAAATCTTTTAAAAATAATGAAAATTAATTGGCAATTTTTGTGAATATCGCTGGCCGGTTTTGGCCGATACGTTGGGTAAAGGGTTAAATGGGTGTGTATAAAATTGTGTGAATGCTTTGGACGGAAAACACCGTCATCGTGTGCAATGACGTCACCAAGGGACCACATTGAACTCCCATTTTCGATTTGATCCCCGACCTCGAATCCTGCCAAAGAGAGTTATCTCCTACCGTGCCCCCCCCCCCCCCCCCCCCATGGGCATGATTTGGCCTCTTTCTTCTGCTTCAACTACCTTCTTACCCGATGACTAGCACTCAAGTTGTTAGAACATGGTTGATGAAGAAGACATGGACTCAACCAAGCAAATGTTGAATTCGTTGACCAGATGCATCTTTTACATTTGCAAATAAAGTATTGCCGGAATGTCTGATGCTGTGATGCCCTTCCCCCACTTTTGTCTAAGTGGGTATATGCTGGAATAACTTCATCTTCACCAGTATCTAAAAGTGAGCACTCACCTGTCTTGCTAACCACATCAAGTACATTTTAGCTGTGTACCGCTCGACCAACCTCACAACAATATTCCAGGAGGTGACCCCCCCCCCCCCCTAGACTCCAACGATGAAAAGGTACACTCCCTCTCGAACTGTCCTCCAACAACGTGTCCCGCGTCAGCCGTCGCTGCGCGTTGAGCACCCTTCCCAAACGGACGCGTTACGCGCAGCTGTGGTTGGCACACGACGCGAGCTTTTTCCCCATTCCTTAATGACGAATAGCATTACTGATTTGTACTCGTTCACATTCTGTGCCTCCACCCTGGATGACCGCCTCTTATCGTGTGCTGAGTGTTGTTTATTTTTTGAAGGTTCGGATGGAAAGGCTGGTATGGCCGCAATATATCTAGCCAAGAAAGGAGACCCAGTCACGAAGGAGATGTTGATGAAGATCTACAAAACGTGTAAAGAGAAACTTCCAAGTTACGCACGTCCGATGTTTCTAAGGTTTCCCAAGGAGATGCCAATGACATCTACATTCAAACACTCAAAAGTCAATTTTCGGAAAGAAGGTTATGATCCAAATATTGTGTATGATCCGTTGTTTTTCATGGACGACAAAGTGAGCACATATGTTCCACTAACACAACAAGTACTCACAATGTTGAAATTTAAACCCAAGTTATGACAGCTGTCTCTTATGAATTTGAAACATCAAACTTGTCAGTATTTCAGATGTGATAAAGTCGGTACAAAGATTTATATTCCGTGTCCGTCTCTAAATGTACCATATGTTATTAAAAAATAAATAGGGGTGTCTTGGTACGCAACTGCACGTGTGTGTTTGCGGCGGGGTGGGGGTGGAGGGCATAGATTGTCCGAGCTACTCAAAAATTAGAACGCTGTTATTCGACATTATCAATGAAGAGGCATTTGATTTTATAAAAAACAGTAAACGCCAAAAAAATGAAAAGCCCACATTAATCACCCCATTTGTAACATGACCCCGTTGTTCTTCGGGAAGAGAGAAGCATTACTTGCTGAAAACGCGAAATAGATAAACAAGCACTCGCGAAATCTAATTGCAACTCGGTTAGGCCTCACAAAGTAGATCTTCTGTTTCTCCAGCCATTTTTTGTAAAAATGCATGCGGGCGGGCTTCCATCGGTCGATTTTTTATTTTTGTCATTACTTTTTTGCCATCGAAGTTTATGTTCTTGGTTTATTTTATGTTTTAGTCCTCATAATCTACAGAATAGCATGGGTGGGTGGTGTATTTCGTCCCTTGAGTGCAAGAAGGCTTAGCATTACTAAAGCATTGCAAAGCCTTGTCGCACTCAAGGGACAAATTTATCGATTATATTAACTTTGGTAAAATATCAGACATAAACCTTTTTATTTTTTAAGTTTGCATTGGTTATAAAAAGAGAGCATGCGGCAGCCAAAACGACTATGCGGGAGGGCCTGAGAAGCAGATTTTTAACTTTTTTAGATCTTATCTTTTCTACAAATTGTTTTGTTATAATTGTTTCGGAACTTTTGAATATATCATTGATTCTATATTTTATGTCATACAAGCAACCAATCTTTCTCGGTAGTGTATTTCCAACTGGGGGAGGGACCATGAGGAGGTTTTCCCCCTCCCGATCCCCCAGTTGGAAATTCACTACCCTACCCCCCCCCCCCCCCTACCAAATCGGAAACCTCTAGCCACGTTCCAGCCTCTCTGTACGTGTTATTTCACTTCAATAAACTATCTATCTGTAAATCTCTGGTGTAATTGTTCGAATGCAGGAAGACAGCCAATCTGACTATGCTTTCCCCTGCCAGTATACATGTGTATCCTATACATAATAGTTTGTCATTGATATATGAATACTGTAAATATATGTTGATGTATATCTTATTGTAATTTATAGTATACTGGTGAATAAATCAATATCAATATCAATATCGAGTTATTGGAAGAGCAAGCACAAATAGTCGAGAATAGCAAATCAAGGGGCAATAACCCTTGATAGACTTGACAGACACATTCTTGGTTTCAATGCTCCAAATGATTAACATTATCAACGGTGTTTACACTTTCCTGTCACCTTTGCTCGTCAGGCTCATTGGGGGAAAACAGTCATTTTTGTGTTTAAATTTGGCAA
This sequence comes from Pictodentalium vernedei, assembly GCA_031216915.1. NCBI lineage: Eukaryota > Metazoa > Mollusca > Scaphopoda > Dentaliida > Dentaliidae > Pictodentalium > Pictodentalium vernedei. Next base: position 78,311,540 of record CM062293.1, on the reverse strand, counting down.
TTCCTCAACTACCGTCCAGTTTCGATCTCAATTAAAAAGTCATATTTTACTTATCCGTCTCACCTTATTTTTCAATTCTCACAATTTTGAAAGGACAACCGGTGCTAATAGTTTAAGTCTTTTCCAAACTAGACACTGTGACATTTTTATTGAAGGTTCTAAATTCAACTAATAATGCCCCAATCAGCTGATCTCCTTCATTTTATGCTCTATTAAATGAGAAATCCGTTAGGAGGCGTTTTTTCCTCCATATAGTGTATTGTAACCTCTATATAGCTCTGGTGGACACGGCATGCACCAAGCTCTCAAGCCGCCAGTCAAATTCATAAACGAAGCAGACGCTGTTATGGCCTGGAACCAATATAACCCTTAAATAGTCCATCACCGATTTTTAGATTCAATCGAATGGAATATTTCCGTTGATCGGAAAGGCAAACCTCAACGGTTCATTTTCAGGAGCAAATGAAATATTCAATCTGATTGAATTTAAAAATTCTATAAAGAGTCATTTTTATTGAATGAATGTGAGATATGTTCCTCTATAATAACAACACTTTAGCTGGTCGCTGATTTGTCGCGGTTCTCAAGTGAGAAGCTCTTGATTAGCCCTGTTCTCCCCAATGCATCCTTATCCCCATGCCTCTTCTCTCCTCCCAACACTCTGAGAACTGCTTAACCCTTTACCCAACGCAGACGATATCAAAATTTATTATTTTAAATATCATTTTTTCAAATTTTTCAAAATATTTCAACAAAACCATATCATGTGACCCATCGTTGGAACGAGCTCGACGAGCTCGTTCCAACGAGGGGTCACGTGATATGGTTTTGTTGAAATTTTTTGAAAAATAATATTTTTTCAACTGCTGAATTTGCATATTACGCGGACGGCTGTGGCCGATTCGTTGGGTAAAGGGTTAATGACATCCCGTGCTCTATTCTCCCTAACATCTCCGTTAAGCATACAACTCCCCGCCTTTGTGTCACTCACTGACCACGTATTCTTCATTCCCCGTAGCACTTCCCCATCATAATCCCGGTGAATCCTACTCTGTTAGACTGGTATTTTGAACATTCTAATAGAAAGTGTTCCAGGATCTCAACTACGCCTAAATTACACGCCTGACACTCCTTTCATTGTCTTTCCCAGTTTTTCCCCGAAGCTCCAGCTACCGCGACCTCATCTTGTACTACAATGACCCCTCAAGCGTATCATCATAGAGACTTAATTCGACCGAATCTTTGATGACATTTACATTACTATTAGAAACAGTCGTTGACTTAAAATACTACTCACATTTTGCTAAGGATCACATAACTTGTGCATGAAAGGAAAATGTGTACATTATTTGTTTGTTTATTTATTGGAGAAAAGTGACTGTCAGTTATAACTGTCAGGGTCATATCAAGTTGTACAAATGTACGGCTAGAAGAAGCCAGAGTACTCATAGGGAGGCACTCAGCAATGCTGAATAACTGTCACACTCTCTTATTTATCATTCTGGCACAAACAGGGTTAGCATTGTTGAATGCAAGTGAACCGTGGGTATACAAGGCGTCCACCGTAGATCTACAACGTGTCAAAGTAACACTTACTTTCAACCAGTGCTAACAGCTTGTGTCAGGGTGGTAAATTAGAAAGCCAGAAAGTTACTCACCATTGCTCAGTGGTTCTCTCCAGGTTCTCCGACTCTCTCCACCCGTGAAACTGCCCGACATGATATGATCCAAGCTATCGGAAGTGCCGTTAAATACTAATGAACAAACATACTTAAAACTATACACATTCGAAAACTATACAGTATCAAATATGGAGATGGGCGGGAGTAGTCCTTAGCAAAATATGAGTAATATATTATGAATGAAGACGCACCACAACAGTAGTTTTTTATCATTCCATCGCGTAGTGTGGCTAACTGACTTCATACTAGGGCTGTCACGATTTTTTAATTTAGGAATCGATTAATCGTCGCAAGTAATCGATAATAATCGATTAATCGTACCTAGATGACCCTCTCTCTCTGAAGTCGATAAGAAATAAAGTTCAAGTCGGTTGACCTACATCCGGTAAGCAACGAAGACGATCCTCTTTTAGGTACATTCAAAGCTTTGATGTTCTGAACTTTTGAACCGTCAGTGTAATAATCAAGACCGGTCGGTAGTTGCGAACTTCGTCACAACGTCACCGTGCCCCCACGTAGGCAATGGGGATGAAGTGTCTTGCCCAAGGACACAACGCGGTTGCCGCAGGTGGGATTCGAACCGAGGACCTCTCGGCTTGCAGCCTGCACCTCTTGAACTGTCCTGAATTCGCACTGGACTACAACCTGCACATACCCAATTGCTTAGTTGTGATTTCAAGTCAAGTCTTGGCTGTCTTAACAGACAGCCAAGTTCTGACTTGAAATCTCTGCCTAGGTGTTTTGTCTATTGTCAGTGGGACCTCCTAAAGATGACAAGGTCAGAGCACTTGCTCTGAGATCACAAAAAGCCTGAAATCGGTTTTTAAACATTAAGGTGCGTTTAGAACAATTCACAGAATTACTGTAGATATTATTTGTGGTAATAAAAGAATGTCACTGTTGAGCTCATTGGCAATACCATTTAGAGCTTTGTGGTAGAATGATACTACAATAACTTATTCTGTTTTTCCTGATGTGAATTCCTCTTTGGTGCTATCAGCAAATATCAGGCATGTCAGACACCGAATACTGAACCCGATATATGTCAGACACCGAATACTGAACCCGATACAGAGGTATACCCCCCTCCCCCTCCCCCTCCCACCACACACACACACCCTAAAAATACCGAAACCGATACCGAACTCAAAATTCCAATACCGCCCATATCTACTTTACACAAACGGTAGTCTGCATACACACTTCACAAAAAGCACAAAACAGTGTCGAATTCCTTGAGCAAATTGACTGAAAGCTTGGGTACACGCATGCACATCGAATAATGGGAGAATTAGGTGATAACTGTTCGAATTATAGTTACACATAACTCAAAATAGTTTAAAATTGCAATTCGAAAGACAACAGCTACTGGAGGACTTTGTGGGTTGGTCTAAAAGCTTTTCATCTCTTGACCTCGCAAATATATACCTGTACAGAATAAAAACAGGAAAATCAAGTTATAACTAGTTGAGTTGTTGGGAAAAATTACAAACGGACGATGAATAGATGATGGATGAACAACGGATGATAGGGCAAATGATGAATAGTCAATCGGATGTGGAATATACCTGCATACCAGAAATAAAGAAACCTTGGTGATAATTGTTGCTAGACAGATCTCAAGTTCTGCGTTGCTCTTGTCTTCGTGGATGTAAGTATGCATACCAACAACGGGAGAGTGGAATGAAAACTGTCCGAACTATAGTAAGACAAATCTCGTAAAGGTTAAAATTCGAATTCAATGGACAGTTACTCATAATAGACTTTCTGGGCAGATCTAAAAAATATATATTTTAAACCTGGATCCCATATATAGGCTGTATACCTGAAAATCGGAAGTCGGGAAAATCTGATTGTAATTATTTAAGTTATAGGAAAACATAGCTTGAAATATCTTAAAATTTCAATTCAAAGAACAATTAATTTTGATACACTTTTTTCTGTCAGAGCTACAGAAAACACTATGTGTAGCTTATAATTGTTCAAGTTACCGGAAGACATAACCATGTCCATGCTGGCTGCACAGTAGAGCTGGGCGTTGTGTTCCGGTTCGGTTCTGGGATTTGTGGCCATACGGTTTTGTTGAGTTTATGCATAGACGAATCAAACTTACTGACTGGAGGAACCGGAGAAGTGTCTCATTTCGACTCTTGTCACTTTGTCTACCAAGCAAAGGAGCGAATACATCGTGTTCCCATTATCACGTTTTCTCCCTTATTGACTCGTCCGCCGGACTCAACCGGACGAGTCGAATAAGGGTGAAAACGTGATAATGAGAACACAACATAGATAAGATGAAGTTTATATATTTGTTACCCAAATTTATGTTTTTATGACTGATTGGTCTTAGCAGCTAATCCCCTAGAACCCCTAAGAATGATCCAAGTGAAGTCAGGCTGAGCCCATTAGAGATGTTTACAGACAGGTTGTTTTGACGTGAGTGGTGTCGTACAAAGTATTGCGATTTTCTCAAAATTAAGGAGCCTGGGGTGATTTTATTCTTTGTTCTTAACCCTTTACCTAACATGAAAAGCAGACGACACTTGCAAAAAAATTCTTGAATATCTATTTGTTTTCATTTTTTGTCTCAAAAACATAGGTTATGACCCCTCGTTGGAACGAGCTCGACGAGCTCGTTCCAACGAGGGGTCATAACCTATGTTTTTTGAGACAAAAAATGAAAATATTTTGAAAATTAATTGGCGATTTTTGAGAATAGCGCTGGCAGGTTTTGGCAGTTACGTTGGGTAAAGGGTTAACACATACAAACTGAACCTAAACTGGCTTTTCTCCTGACACCGAAAGCCAATCTAAAAAATCAGCTGTATTCCACTGATGAACAACAGATGACGTATGGACAGAAGACGGACAGCTGATCGGGATATTGGCATTACGCGTACCATACTATGTATAAGTATACACAAAAACTAAGTCGTAACCAATCAGCTTAACTCTTTATTTGTGCACAAGGACGCTGGAAACATGGGCAGGTCACAACAGAGGGGAAAGAACACTGCTTGTGATTTGGCAATGCTCAACCATTGCAGTTGGCACTTTCGTACTTTCAAAGAACAATATCAACTTGATAATATTCTCTGCAAAAACCCGATACGCAGCATTCTCAATTTAAGTATCAAACTTGCGTTAGCTAATTAGCTGAGTGGTGTTCGGCGTTAGCAAAGATTTTCGTGAATCCTGTGGTGGAACTGACAACGCCCAAAACAGGTTCAAACAACGGTAACTTCTAAATTTGAAGCCTATTTTTCAAACGAATAAGTGGCGCTTTTTCCGTCCAAATCGTGTACAGCATTTTATTATACGCTAAACGATAGATTATCGAAAAAAATGCCGAAAGATAGAAATCGTATCCCCCACTGTGAAGAAAAAGAAATCTTCACTTTCACGATATCAATCAAAATGGCGGCTTTCAAAGCATCACTTCAAGGTGAATATCAGTAAAATTATCACTGGAAATGAACAATTTGTTCTAAAAAAGTATAATGAAAAGAAAATCGAGTGTTTTTGAGTGGATATCGATCATTTCCAGCAATAATTCAACACGTATTCACCTTGAATTGATGCATGAAACCCGCCAGCTGAATCAGATCGCAAGACGCTACCTGTTCCGAGTATCGATCAATCACTTCCGCGTATTGATGCATCAGCTGTTTACTTTCATGCATCAATTCAAGGTTGAAACGAGTGAAATTACCAATAGGAATGATCAGATTCTTATAAAAAGCGTATAATAAAAAGAAAATATAGTGTTTTTGAGTGAATACCGAAAATTATCTCACTCGTGACCGACACAAATGGTTATTTTCGTGCGTGCTCGCGAAAAAAATAAACATTTGTCTCGGTCACTCATGCGATAATTTTCGGTATCCACTCAAAAAACAAGAGATATCTTCTATATATCAGAACACACACAACTGTTTTAGAGAAATGCTTCTGTCTTTTACCGAAACAGAAACAGAGTCCAGTATGTTTTCGACAATGGTTTATGATCAGGCATGTCAAAGTACCGCCGGTATCAACATAACCGGTACGAGATGGGAAGACTCCGATAGAGCCCGTACCGCCGAAACTGGAACCGGGACAAATCAACAATTCGATGACATATCGCAATCAGATGGGAATAATTCGCATTTAAACCGCCCCAGTCCCCTTTGTCGCAAGACAAAGCTGACAAACATGACATCGTGCCAATTTTTCTGCGCCGACATCTGAGTACTCATAAAGCACGAAAAAATACTTTTTTCCTTTCTTCGTGAAAGAACTGGCTGCTGCAAGCCAAGACAACAACTTCAAAAAATATTCAAAATACTAAACATGGAATATTGTTATGAAACGTGAAAAGACAAAACAGTTCAGCACAGACTAAATAAATCCATTAAATAATCTATCAATGGTGGCAACTGACCGCTGACAATCACACTCAACTGCCTTTCTTTAAAAATCCATTCGGACAATTTTCGTTGCACGTTTTCGTGGCCTCGTGGAACTTTGCTGCATGTGATTCTCTGATTGAGCTGATAACCCTTTACCCAACGTAACGGAAAAACCGGCCAGCGCTATTCACAAAAATCGCCAACTAATTTTCATTATTTTTTTCATTTTTTGTCTCAAAAATATAGGTTATGATCCCTCTTTGGAACGAGCTCGAGGAGCTCATTGCAAAGAAGGGTCATAACCTATGTTTTTGAGACAGAAAATTAAAAAAAATAGTTATTCAAGCATTTTGTTTGCAAGTGTCGTCTGCTTTTCATGTTAGGTGAAGGGTGAATGTCTTGTACAGTGGGTTCAACCCTATCAAGTGTTAATACATTTTCCAGTGATGAAATGCTACAGCACTCTGTTGTACGCCTCTTTCTCGGAAAAAAACATATAAGAAGTACCAAGCAACTGGTTATATGTGGATTGACAAAGAATTCTCATTATTATAAATCTGATAAAAAATGTGCCGTCCCTTGAAAACATAAAGGTACCAACTGCAACTTGCATTTGTAACCTTTATGCTTTGAAGCTACGATATCAGTTTTATTCTCGTCTGTGGATACCCCAATACATAAACTTCTCAGTTAATTGTCCGATCACTCCAGTCGCAGTTGACAGTCGAGCGGTATTCCCTAAAAGCAGTGTTAAAAAAGATTCTTTGTTGAAGTGGATGCATGTTCCAGACTGGGTAGATCCAAGTTTTTTTTTGTAAATGTTTTTCCAAACGGGAAAGATATTGCATCTCCTTCGTCCCAAAATCGTTTAACCCTTTACCCAACGTAACGGCCAAAACCGGCCAGCGCTATTCTCAAAAATCGCCAATTAATTTTCAAAATATTTTCATTTTTTGTCTCAAAAACATAGGTTATGACCCCTCGTTGGAACGAGCTCGTCGAGCTCGTTCCAACGAGGGGTCATAACCTATGTTTTTGAGACAAAAAATGAAAAAAATTAGTGATTCAAGAATTTTTTTTGCAAGTGTCGTCTGCTTTTCATGTTAGGTAAAGGGTTAAAAGGTTAAACAAAAACAAAAATAACTATTTAGAGACGTGCTATTACTGTTATCAGAAAGTGAAAAAGCCAAGAATTTTGCAACAATGAAATTATTTCTTCCACCCATCTACTCCATTGGCAATTGGGCCTAATATACGATTGCTGATCATGTTGTGTTCTAATAGCCGTTTGTATTTTCGGAGAGCCGAGAGGGTAACAGCGAAGATTTTTATTTTTTGCATTGTCTTCTCGGCGAAGGTTCGATGCTCATCCGAGGCAACATTTGAACTTTTCAATAAATTCCTTTATAAGATGTATCCAAAGATAGAAACAAATATATGATCATCATTTGGAAAATATACGGTTCGGTTAGTTTGATACTTTGTCGGGGTGGATTAACTCAACAGACTCCATTTAATTTTTTTTTTTTTCACAAAACCCCCAAAAGGATGGGAATTTTTGCCACAAAACCAAAAATCTGTCTTAAGTCAATGATGCTTTTCTAACGTATTTTAGATGACGGTTTTAGTGGCGTAATTGACTGAGTCGCTTGGAAAATTAAACGTGTGTTTTTGTCTTAAATCAGTGCATCGTGTCGACAAGGGTTCAAACCTCGGAAGACTCTTTTCATGATTTCTGTTTTAAGTACACTAATGTTTTTAGCTTACACTTTGTTAAAAATGTGTAGAATTTACAGCCACTAGCTGTACATCAAAAGACGTATTTTTTTTAACTTTAATTTGGCCACGTGTTGTGGACTTTGTAATGCTCCTAAATATGAATGAAATATCACGGCAACTTATCGTTGTCGGCGTGGCGCGAATGATACGGCGATAAACCGCTAACCGCAAGGTCGTGGGTACAAACCCCACACGAAAAAATAAAAATAAATAGGTCAAATTAAAAAATACAAGAATAAAATATAAAACAAAAAAAGGTGTGAACAGTATGTACTTATGTAAGAAAAGGTAAGTGAAGTTCAGTAGATGGTCTGAAAAAATGAAGGTAAGTGAATAGTGTAAAATAACAGGTATTTTTATATATGTATGCCCCCCCCCCCCCCTTCGCAACCCTCTCCCCCACCAATATTTACAATGTGAAAAATACTTTTTTGAAATAGAATTAAATTGTAAGTTCAGAGAACATAAAATTGTCCCCATGGTGTTTATCAGATTTCACGGTGCATCGATGAATTTCTCGTGTAATAGCTGATGCTCCAAGCGCAGACCACAACTTTAACAAAAATATTCAAAATACTGAAAAAATAAATATTCTTTTGAAAGCGTAAAAAGACAAAACAGTTCAGCACAGACCAAATAAATCCTTTGAATAATCTGTCAATGGTGGCGACTTATCGCCGACAGTCACGCTCAACTGCTTTTCTTTAAAAATCTATTCGGACACCTTGTTATAGCTTGGTTTCATGGTCGTGTGGAACTTTGCAAAAAGTGATTGAGTTTCTAATGCTTTGTAAAGTGGGTTCAAACCCCATCACGTATTAACACATTTTTCAGTGATGAAATGCAACATCGGTCTGCAGTTCCCCAATTTATCGAAAAAATATAAGGGCCAAGCAACTGGTTTTGGTGGATTGACAAAGAATTCTCATTATGATAAATCTAATAAAAAATGTATTGTCACTTGCAAACATGAGGGTCCCAACTGCAATGCTGAAGCACCTTCATGCTTTCAAGGGACGATATCAGTTTCATTCTCGTCTCTGGATAACCCAATGCATAAAGTTCTCAGTTTAATATTCATTGCAGACGTGGTTGATAGTCGTGCGGAATTCCGTAAAACTAGTGTTTAAAAAAATTCTGTGGTGAAGTCGATGCAGGTTCAAATCGCTATTGATGACATTTTTTTAAAAATGTTTTTCAGACAAAAGAGATGTCGCGGCTCCTTCGCCCCCAAATCGTTTAGACGGTTATACGAGAACCAAAATAACTATTTTAGAGACATGCAATTGTTCTTATCAGAAAGTCAAAAAAGCCAAGCATGTTTTCAATAATGAAATTATCAATATCATCCATCGACTTCATTGACAGTTATTATGCGATTGCTATCTTATATTCTAATCTAACTCATGTTCGCAGATAGCCGAGAGAGTAGAGGCGAAAACATTTATTTTCTGCGTTGTCTTGTCGGCGAAGGTTCGATGCTCATCCGAGGCATCACTTGAACTTTTCTATAAATTCTTTCAAAGGTACACCCAAAGATAGAAGCAAACATATCATTATTTAGAAAAAATATAATTCGGTTAGTTTGGCACTTTGTGGGGTGGATTAACTCAACAGCTTTCATTTACAAAAAAAAATCAAACAATGGGAATTCATGCCACCAAATTAAAAATCGGCCTTAAGTCATGATGCTTTTCTAACATCTTTTCGTTGTTGGTTTCAGTGGCTCATTTGATTGAGGCGCTCGGTTAGATTATTTACTCTTTTTGTCTCAAATCAGTACATCGTGTTGACAAGGGTTCAAATCCTGATAGATTCATTTCATGTTTTCTGTCTTTACTACACAAATATCATCGATTGTTATGTACGCTTAGTTGAAAAACCTGTTGAATTTACAATAATTACCTCAATTACTGGCAAACAAGGTGGAAACATTTTTTTAATATTGTTATAATGTCTCTTTGATGGTGAGATCAATAATAACATGTGATACTTTTAAGAAATATCATCTTCATTTATCGTTGTCGTCGTGGCGCAAGCGGTACGGTGTTAGACTACAAACTCAAAGGTCGTGGGTTCAATCCCCACTCGCGGTAACAAACGTAGAATAATAAAACTAAACTAAACCATAAAATCAGCAAAACTGTATATGAGAGTGTAGCAGCTCACAAAAAAGGTAAGTTCGGTGTACTACATAGTCAAAATAAAAGAGGGTTTGTCAAAAACGTCTAAAAATATTTTCTTCAATAAATACGTTTTTGATCAGAAAAACTCTTCTTTCTTGATTTGTATCATCTTTCATTCTACCTCGGTTCAAGTCCACTTTCATCTGCCTCTGGTGGGATTCGAACCCACTACCTCTAGCTTCTCACCCTCAGATCATTACCACTGCACGCGGTACCACTACGCTAACCGGCTACTACATCTTATTTAAATTAGAAAAGGGTATTTATCGATTTTTTTTTCTTTTCCCCTAAAAACATTGTCAATGTGAAAATATATCTGATGTTGCGATCTCGATAATGCCGAATCCAGCCGCCTATCATGGGATTCGAACCCGCTACCTCTAGCTTTCAGATCGTTTACTACTGCAATCGATACCACTGCACTAACCAGCACACACAAATGTTGTTGAAAGCTAGTATTTGAAAAGTGATCTCCATATTCGTGACTCGCAGCTTTCGGGGAAGCCAGTTTTTTAACATAAACTCGCCGACAATCAAAGTTTGAAGTTGAATTGGCAAAGGTCTCTTGAATTTTTCACTTCAATGATATGAGTGAACCATTGCCTTTTCATTCTTTCGATTTTTTGCGGATCTTCTCGTATTTTGACGTCCAGCATTATATCAGTATTAAATGATATGGCCGGGATTCGAATCCACTACCCCGAGCTTCACAAATTCAGATTTACTGTAGATTTTCAAAGGTGTCCGAGTCAGATTTTTCTCTTGTAAAATATTTCACCACTGGGATAAGACCAGCATTTGCAGGCAATACCGACAGGGACGTCGCTAAGGATGCGGATTGGGGGGGGGGGGGGGGGGGGGGGGGAGATACAGTTTGGCAGTCACGACATTTTCGTCAGGACTGGTGTCAAAGATATCGATTCTCTCTTGCTAGTAATCACGTACTGCCTCAAGGTGCTATATAAGTAACAAGGAAATTTAGCTTGAAAATAGGTGACATGTTATTTTCGATGCTGTCAAAAATCTGAAAAATGTTGTAATTTTTTTGTATTTTTTTTGGTGTTAAAAATCGCGAAGAATTGTTTATAAATACGGATGGTCAACAAAAAAGTCACAAATTATTATTTTATTTAGATTTCTGACAACGTCGAAAATAACTTATTACCTGATATCAAACTAACTTTCCATTACTTATATAGAACATTTAAGTTAAGATTTGATACTAGGACTTGTGTCATACGAACAGTCGTTCAAACAAAAGGAGGTCTGAAGCACCCGATTCGGGTTGGGGGGGGGGGGGGGGGGGGGCAACATGTCCAATTTGAAGTATTGGCACAATACGTAGTAATTAAATAGGAAGTTGTGTCACGACTACAACGTGCAAATTTTATTTGTTCACATATAAATTCCCAAGAATTCTTTCAAGAGTTTCTTCATATATAATCCTGTTGATTAATATTCCAACTCCATCATCAAGGCATGCCTTCGACGAAGGCATGCCTTGATGATGTAGTTAGAATATTAAGCAGGCGGGACTAGAGGCATCACAATCGCGACAAATCAGGTTTACTCACCCACCCAACCGGTCATCTTTGCAACTTCCTTGAGCACCGGCCGAAATAAGTTGAATTATAATCACAAGGTCATTCTGACCCAACATCTCTTAGTAGATAATTTTAATTCTTACTTCATTTCTAGGGAAGCACTCGGGGAGAGCTTTCCAAAAATGACGAAAAGTGTTGAAACTATCAGCAGGGGAAGATGAAATCAACATTTCTTCTTGTGGCTAGTCTGCAATATATTTCAGCTAGCACTGTACTGGAGAATGACAAATACTTGAATGTTTTCGTCTATAAAACAGCAATGATGTAGCCATAGGTGCTGAAAGTTACCATAAATATCAATAGATAAGCGTAAATAATGATATTGCCTCGAAACGTGTTATTGGTGCTTGTAGTTGTGATTGGTTGAGCTGTTTTGAAGCCTTTGTTCAGTGCATGTGACGAAAACGTTGATATAAAGTCACAATCAACGATCTGGTTTTCTTTTCAGTTTGCAGTTTGGTCTCAGTATATATGTGTCAAGTTGTGCCGTGTTGTGGGACAAAGAATAAAAGACGAAGATAACACTGCGACACGTGCAAAATCCTTGGCATTGAATCAGAGATTTTAATTGCATGTTTCGGCGTAGGCAATAGATAAAATGTAATTAACCAATGTTCATGCTGGTCTAACGATTCTAAACGTCTCATGAAGCATCGTTCCTGGCTAATTCGCTTAGTACTACAATTTCTGCAACAGAAGTAGAATCGTTTATGTTTCCTCTTTAACCCTTTACGCAACATAACAACCAATATATTTTCATTTTGTGTCTCAAAAACATAGGTTATGACCCCTCTTTGGAACGAGCTCGTTCCAAAGAGGGGTCTTAACTTATGTTTTTGAGAAAAAAAAATGAGAAAAAAAATTAGTTATTCAAGAATTTTGTTTGCAAGTGTCGTCTGTTTTTCATGTTAGGCAAAGGGTTAAAAACAACATCTACTGTTGTATAAATCATGATCAAACATTTGAGACTTCTACAATGTCCAAACCGAGAACAACTTCAACAATTATATCATTTGGGGCATGCATCCAACACTGGGAGGCGAGTTAACTAAAAAGAGAGTGGTAGAAGCATAAAATATTGGCTAAACTTAACTAGAATCTCAATTGTGGCGAACGTATAGTCATAGATACTGAAAGTGTCCTCAAACACAACATATGAATAAATAAAAATATTTAACTCCAACCTACTACAACTACTACTACTATACTACTACTACACTACTACTCCTACTACCACTACTACCACTACTACTACTAACTACTACTACTACTATCAGTACTACTACTTCTACCACCACTACTATACTACTTCCACTACTGGTAGTGATAGTACTGCTTCAGAAACTACTACAACTACTTGCAAAAATAACTGTCACTTTCTTTGTACCTGCAACTTCAGATTCACAGTATAGCATTAATTGGTATGGTATCAGATTCAGTTTGGTGGTCAAAACAATTCAGCAACAATGTACCCTTCTAACGGTATTTTAAACATGATTGTGCTTCCAAAATGGGTCTTTATATCCACTTCACAAGAACGAGATTGGTGAGCCCGTCCTGGGGAGGTGTCATAATTATTGTGTTTTGAGAAGAGAATATTTATAAGAAATCTCCGATAACTTCCAAAATATACTGTACAGTGAGTTGGGCTGTTTTGTAGGAAATAATGTTAAAGCACATGTCCCAAAGGCTGTGACCAGTGGAGGACTAAAACACAACACGGATGTAATAAATATATCATATTTTTATTCTACCTGAGAAAAGAACATGTAATCCACGCGCGTTCCTACACTCCTTGGTCGTCCTGGAGAGTGAATACACAGAACAGCCCACAGAGGAACAGATAGAATTATCTCACTCCCACAGATTAACTCAGAACATACCACATCGCATCCATTACACTGATAAACCACCCTTTAGAGATTTTTTTACAATGACAAAGATCGCGAACTTCAAACAGCAGCTGATGCACGTGCAGTTCGTGTCTATTGATAATCTCGAACAATTAATGCAATATTCACGTGCAATCAACTCACCTGAATGTTGCATTTAAGTTTCATTCACTATTATTAAAAATATACTATGTTCATAAACCCTGAAATAAAAAAAATGAAAAAGGAAGACTGAAAAATAATGAAAACAAAATGAATGTTCGAATTACACAAATCTGAACAAGTTTTTACCAGCTGTCAACAAATACTGCCTTGTTAAACGCGTAGAATTTAAACTGAAATAATTTCAAAATTTCTATGGCCGTGTGGTTTCGACGCCAGTCCATTAATAAAAGAAATTCAACCGAAAACCGAGGGTGGTTCGATCCCCAGCCAGGATAAATTATGATATAATCTTTTTAATCTCGTTGGTTCTTTCTTTGATTAATGATTTCATTAAAATAATTTTACCATCTATTTTATGTTATTAAATAAGTATTTACAATTCGCCAAAGCAAGAGTTACACATGTTTGATTTTAATATACAACTCATCTTTATATCACATCTTGTGTCGAATTTATTGAATTAGAGGAGGGAGGTTATAATTCTGAAAGTTATATTACAAACTTTATGCGTTGTTGTCGTGGCGCAGTCGATATGGTGTCTGGCTGTTAATCATGAGGTCGTGGGTTCGAATCCTACACCAGTCTGTTTTTCTCTGCAGCACAACCACCTTGTGTTGTGTTCTTTGAAATAGAAAGACGAGACTTGTCATTCTGAAAGATATTTGATCAGTATTAATCGTGATCACCGTGGCGCGTTCGGTACGGTCGTGGGTCACAACTCGTGAAATTGTGGGTTCGAATCCCACACGCGGCAAACTAAATAGGTCAACTAAACCAAAATGTAAAACTACACAAAACAATAAACAAACATAAAGGGTATTACATGTGTGTACATAAGGTAAGTAGAGGTAGAGGTGTTAGACTGATCAGCCAAGGAGAGAAGGTAAGTGATAGGACACAGACAGATAGAGTGGAAGTAGAGAGCGATATAGAAAGAGAAGGGAGTACAAAGAAGGGCTTTGACTCAAATATTTTCATTTTTTTGTTTTTTTCTAACAATTTTTCTGGTTTTGGCGCGAAAAACAATAAATTCCTGGTGGGATTTGATCCTACATCCTCTGGCTTTGCAGACCAGCATCTTTCCGCTGCGCCAACCGTCACTTAATAAGTTATAACCAGAAGTTATATATCAGTTGTTGTCCACGCAGACTATTTTTTTCACAGTAACACAGTTTCGGATTTTCAATTTTCAGTTAGCAATTTATAATTTTGAAGTTAAATGTTTGAAGTTTCCAGATAATAAATTAATCTTTCATTCATTCCACTTTACAGGTGGACTTTTTATTTTGTTCTCCGACTCCCCAGAGTGGCTTGCTTTGAAGACTTATCTCACTTGGATCAAAAAGACAGTGGCGTAGATAGATTTTTCCAATGATAAGACAATACCATGCATTTTCAGGCAAAAAGTAGCAATGTTACCCTCTAAAAGTTTGGATAAAATTCAAATTGGGTATCAAAAGACGTTAACCTTTCTAGCGTCTGGTTCTAAACGTGTTTTACGGGTGGAGGTGGTAGCTGGAATACCCAGAGAGAACCACCGAGCAGCGATGAGCATTTGTCATACTCCCCACTGTACTAACTCCGCACAAGCAGGGTTAGCATTTGTTGAAAACAAGCAGGGGCGGCGGAGCCTGGCGGGGGGGGGGGGGGAATACAGGGGGCACGTGCCCCCGCCCCACTTTTTTCACCAATTATGGGTACCCTAACAGGACATATTCTGACAAAACGTACACAACCGTTCTATCAAAATTAGCAACATTATACTATCGGTGTCACTGTCCATTTTATATATTGAGATATTGCACATCGCAAGTTCGCAACTAGCCATAATAAACACAGACTACATGTATAGTAATAGTAAAACTAGTCCAAACTTGGACCCAAAGGCCGTAATGTAATTTTTTGGTTTGGTACGTCCTTTGGACGTACCAAACCAAAAATGACATTACGGACTTTGGGTCCAAGTGTAGACTATGGTAAAACGTGCGCATGTGTACACCCCTGCAGTTACCCAGAAAAAAAATTGTGCCCCCCCCCCGCCACTTTTTTGGAGCTTCCGCCGCCCCTGAAAACATGTGCACAATCGGCGCGCAGTATGCCTTAGAACACAGCGCCACCATGCCCACATCTGATTTCTCACCCAACTATAATTTTTTTTTTTTTAAATTTACATGAAAATGGTCTGAAGGATCATTTTCATGTGAATTCAAAGAATTAAAATCCCACGACGAAAAGCTTTATGTCTATGGGATATTACTACATTGGGGACATAAAGCTTGATTTGGAATCGTTTCCCTATATGCAAGCATGATTTTAGTTTAGTTTATAACAGTGTAATCACACCCCCTGGGTGCGTTACCCACATACTTAATCAGCGCCACCCCATCCATCGCCACCTGTCCCGTATCAGTGCCCTTGTAAAAAGATAGATATGGCATAAAATAAAAGTAAATCGCGTTTATCTCCAAACTTGTTTCAGTGGCTGATTTGGGCGGGCATGGACCTGGTGCACACACTTTCTGAACTTGTTCTGATGTTCAAGATGAAACATGGCCACGTTAAATTTACACTGATTTCGTATTCCCGGTTGTACCTTGGTTTCAACCAAACAATGTCAAATTTGTATTCTTCGGAGAGAAACCGCTAATTTTAACTTGATCGTATTGATCGCATACGGTCAGGTAAGCAGTGGACATTTCGAACTCGGAGGGTGGGGAGAGGGGGGGGGGGGGTGGTAACTATCATACAATGGCACTCACACACTGACATACACCAGTGTGGTGAGTGGAATAGTAGGAATACAATACACAAAGCTGTATTTGGGACTCACGCCCCTCCTCACCGAGAAAAATGCTCGTTTTTGGATCCATATTAAACAAATTTCCCCATCGGCCGAAACATTATTGGCTATTTGGAACTCAACCATTTACCCAATACGAAAATAAGACGACAGTGGCAAACAATTTCAAATAACTAAACATTCTCATATTTTTCCTCCAAACATTCCTTATGACCCATCATTGGAACAAGCTCAGCACGGTCGTTCCAATAGGGTGGGGGTGGGGGAGGTGTGTGTGTGTGTGTGTGGGGGGGGGGGGGGGGGGTAAGAAGCTGCTTTTAGGTAAGAATGAAAATATAATAATATTTGAATAGTGCTTTTTGTAGCGCTAGCTGTGTTTGACGTTACGTATATAACCGGGTTAATCCTAACCGACAAAGGGCGGCCCAGTGGCGCCATGTGTTTAGGTGATGGGTAGGTCGGGGTGGGGTGGGGTGGGGTGGGGTGGGGTGAATGTTTGGGGTGGGGTGGGGTGGGGTGGGGTTGCGTGGATATAGTCAACAAATATCATAATAATATGATAATTTTATCACATCAGCATCCTAAGCGTGGGTGGGGATGGGGTGAGGATAGGGGGTGGATGTTGTTTTAATTTACTTGATGAAACGGCATTTATCATAACTCACTCATTTTATTCTTGAAAAGAAAGTATATTCATACCAGTCTGTGATATTTGTATATACACTTGTTTTAATTTTCTGGTTTTAATTAATAAAAAAAGGTGATGGTAGGTAATCGGAATTTGTTAATTAATAATTGATTTCGTCTACTCGAAAAAAAATTTTAAAACGAAAATTTTCTTCCAAAATATCTTATGGACACTTCACGGGTACGAGTTTGATAAGCCTGTTCCATTGAGGCCTCAAAAGAGTTTTTATTTTGAAGAAAAAACAATGAAATGAAATGTCTGGTGATTTTCATGAAGTTGAATAGTGGGCGCCCCCACACCCCTCCCCCTCAATAATTTTCCTCCCAGGATTTGAGCCTAGAATATCAATTTTGTTTTGCTAGTAGTTGTGTATTTACTTAAAAGAATGAATTAGATATTTGAACTTGTGTCACACACACAGTGGGTCATGCAAATGAGGGGGGGGGGGGGCGTAGTACTTACCCGATTCGGCCTATTGAGGGCCCAGCACGACCAATTGGGAGTACAACTACGTTACGTGTTAACCCTTTAACCAACGTAACGGCCAAAACCGGCCAGCGCTATTCTCAAAAATCGCCATTTAATTTTCATTATTTTTTTCATTTTTTGTCTCGAAAACATAGGTTATGACCCCTCAGTGGAACGAGCTCATCGAGCTCGTTCCAATGAGGGTTCATAACCTATATTTTTGAGGCAAAAAATGAAAAAAAAGTAGTTTTTCAAGAATTTTATTTGCAAGTGTCATCTGCTTTTCATGTTAGGTAAATGGTTAATTGATTAAGAAGTTGCATCACGCCGCCAACATCTGTTTTCTATTTATTCACTGATACATTTCCAAGAAGTCTTGAGTTTTTTTTATCTATAAACCCTACTGACTGATATTCCAACTATATCATCAAGGCATGCCTTCGTGGAAGACATGCCTTGACAATGTAATTGGAATATTAGTCAGTCGGGACTTGGGCCGTTACAGTAGGCCTGAGTCGGGACAAATTAAATGAACTCCGCGATGTCCTTGTTGGAGAGTGTGTATAAAAATAACAACTCACAGAACAGATGAATTTAATAATATCCAAATATATCACTCCCAGCACTGAGATATTCCATTGTCTAACAGATAAACTCAGAGAACTCTATACCATAACCATCACAACGATAAACCTTCCTTGGGAGATTTTTTACACTGGCAAATATCGCGAACTTCTAACAGCAGCTGATGCACGTGCAGTTCGTGTCTGTTGATAAACTCGGGCAGTTACTGCAATATCCACGTGAAATCAGCTCACCTGCGTGTCCTATTTAATTCTCATTCACTATTATTAAAAGTGATTAAACTAATTGTTCATTTATTGTTTTATCATGTCATTAAATTAGACTATTTTCTATCCACAAACATTTATGCACAACAGAACTGGAAAAGATGGAACTGAATGAAGACGGTTGAAAAATAATGAAAAAATATATAATGAATGTACGAATTACACAAATCTGAACACGTTGTGACTGACAGTCAACAAAAACTGTCGCGTTAAACATTTAAAATATATATCTATCAATAAATATATGAGCAGGATGGAGAATGCAAACTGGACCGAAATAAACAATCTATTGCTTTTCCTTCTCGCTCATAATTCCAGTTACAGGAATCAATTCTTGCAAAATTATCACAGAGAGCTTTCAAAGAATTAATAACAGCAGTTGGTATAATCGGAGGGGGGAGATCCACAGAGAGACTTGCAATTATCCCACCGCACATTACAATGATATTGCATTTCTCACATAACTGACATCTAAAGATACAATTGCTTCATCAACTATCAGAAAGTTTTGCTTCATTTCAAAATATCATTTTTATTGTGATATTGGAGCCTCATAGCTCATTGTAATGTGGCAATTTCTAGGTTTCAATGGCGTGTGGGTCTCTGTTCCAGTCAACAATAAAATGACATCCACTCGAAACCAAAGGTGGTTCGAACCCCAGCCACTTAGCCAGAATAAGTTGTAATTTAACTTCTTGCTTGATAAACTGTCTAAACACGAATTTACCAGAAAATCCGAAATCAATCCTTAGAGAAAGCTTCTTTCTTAGAATTTCACAAAGAAATGATCTGAATAAAAGTTGTTCTTCAGTCGTTACCTTTGATTCATTCCTTGGATCTACTTTTGGTACACGAGAAACTGGATCACTTTTTGTGCCGGAATCCTTGGCTCAATCGATTGAACTGTTCGGGTTTTTTTCTTTATTGCCAAGCTGAGAAAGAAATCCTCTCGACATGAGTTCGAATCTCGTTGGATCTTCCTTTGTGTTTTGATTTCATTAAAATAATTTTACCATCAATTTTATGTTCATAAATGAGTGTTTTACAGTTAGACAAACCAAGAGTTACACATGTATGATTTTAATATAAATTCATCTTTATATTGGATCCATCTTGTGTCAAATTTATTGAATTAGAGGAGGGAGGTTATAATTCTGAAAGTTATATTACAAACTTTATGCGTTGTTGTCGTGGCGCAGTCGATATGGTGTCTGGCTATTAACCGTGAGGCCGTGGGTTCAAATCCCACACAAATCTCAATTTTCCCAACAGCACATCCTTCTTGTGTTATGTTCTTTAAAATAGAAAGACGAGACTTGTCATTCTGTAAGATATATGATCAATACTAATCGTGATCACCGTGGCGCGTTCGGTAGGGTCGTGGGTCACTACTCGTGAAATTGTGGGTTCGAATCCCACACGCGGCAAACTAAATAGGTCAACTAAACCAAAATGTAAAACTACACAAAACAATAAACAAACATAAAAGGGTATTACATGTGTGTACATAAGGTAAGTAGAGGTAGAGGTGTTAGACTGATCAACCAAGGAGAGAAGGTAAGTGATAGGACACAGACAGGTGGAGGGTAAGAAGAGGGAGACCTGAGAAGGGAGTACAGAAAGGGATTTGGCTGAAAAAGTTTCAATTTTCTTGTTTTTTCTATTTTTTCTTCTAGTTTTGGCGCCAAAAACAATAATACCTAGCGGGATTTGATCCTACAACCTCTTGGTCTGCAGTTCAGCATCTTTCCACTGCGCTAACCGTCACTTACAAAACTATAACTAGAAGTTATATATCAATTGTTCTCCCTGCAGGCCACTTTTCAAGGCAACTCAGTGTTCGTTTTTCAGTCTTTGAGTCGTCAATTTAAAATTTTGAAGTTTCATGGAAAAGTTTCCTAATAAATTAATTAATTTTTCTGTTTTTTTTTCGCACGTTTTGAAGAGGAACTTTTCATTTTGTTCTCAGACTTCCAAAAGTGGCTTGCTTTTAAATAGACAGACTGTTTTTCTGTCTCGGAAAAGCGGGAACTGACTATTGTTGAAAGAAAACAAATCAGACAGAATCTAAGAATGTTCGAAAAGACTTGGTAGACAGGGGTGTAATTTTTCTATTCTTTATCTGATTTAAAAAATGTTCTTATCCAACTATAAATTTTGTAGTTCTTTAAATTTACCTGAAAAAATTGTTGGCTATTTGGCACTCAACCATTCACCCAATACGAAAAAAAGATGGCAGTAGAAAACAATTTACCTGAATAACTGAACATTTTTATATTCTGCCTCAAAGCAAAGCTTATGAACCATCGCCGAAACGAGCTCGTTCGAATGCGGTGTCATGAGCTGTTTTTTACGCAAAAATGAAAATATAACATTTGAAAAGCGATTTGTGTAGCGCTTGCATTTTTCTCTCTCTTACCAGTAATCATGTATTTTCTTAAACCTTTACCTAAAATGAAAAGCAGACGACACTTGCAAAAACATTCTTGAATAACTATTTTTTTTCATTGTGTGTCTCAAAAACATAGGTTATGACCCCTCGTTGAAAGGAGCTCGTTCCAACGAGGGATCATAACTTATGTTTTTGAGACAAAAAATGAAAAAATATTGAAAATTAGTTGTCGATTTTTGAGAATGGTTTTGGTCGTTCCGTTTTTAGAGGGTTAAAAGACTTCAGAGGATGTATATAACGGGTTAATCCTTACTGACCAATGCTAACCCTGCTTGCGTGGAGTTAGTACATTGGAGAGTCGGACAGTTGCGCGCCGTTGTTTGGTGGTTATTTCCGGGTACTCCGGCTTCCTCCGCCCGTAAAACTGTCCGACACGAGGTAACCCTGACTGTAGAAAGTGTCGTTAAACCCCAATAAAAAAATAAATAATCCTGACAAAAAATAAAATCATCACGTTGTGTTCAGTTGGGGCCTGGCGAATCACGATGTTTCTCTAGAATCGAATCTCTAATCGAATCAAGCAAAGGGTTCGAAACCGAATCGAATCTCAAATCGAATCCACTTTTCAATTGTAACGATACTAGGGCCTACTGGTGTTGTCTATCTCAGTCGTGAACCCAATATCAATAGGCATACGAGACTATTAGAAAATTGAGAGGAATCACTAAGGTGGTCTACGAAAAAGCCATTTATCGTCCTTTGAGTGCAACAAGCATTTCAGATGGCGCCTTGGTGCACTTAAGGATGATATATTGTCCAAACGAGCCGAGACGCAATCTCCTCTCTTGTTTCAGTATCATTTATATGAATTTTGCGACTGAATTTGTGCTATCTGGTAAGACAAGATACATCCAATCTTATTCATAAGACAACTGTAGGGGGGGGGGGGGGGGGGGGGAATGTTATCTCCAGAAAGTCGAAAATAAAGAATTGTACGAAATCCAAATCTCTCCAGGATTCGTTTTTTTTCGAATAATCGAGATGGTTTCGAATCGAATCGAACCAGTAACAAGATTCGAAATCGAATAGAATCTCGGGCGTTCACCGACCCCTATGTTCAGTTGATTGGTACATATGCCTTCAATTCTAACTCCGATTGCGAGAATTTAATAAATTAAAGACAAACGCGTCACTAAGGGGTAGGGGGATGAGGGTGCCATCTTCAATAATTTCTCCAGTCGGGACTTTTTCGTCTTGTTTCGAATCGCAGATATTGATTCGCAGCAACGCTCTTGCTAGTAATCAGGTACTAATCTTATAAGACAAGATTGGATACTTCGACGCGTGGCACACTTACAGTTTATTTATTTATTTATTTATTGGTATTTAAGGTCACACACTTCTGTACAATGGCTAATCGTGACCGCAACATGGACATAAAGTCAAGTCTGGCCAATTGTTTATACCCATGTTGGCCATTTTAGAGGACTTCCACCCTAGGCATTGGTGACCGAGTCTCATTTTACCAGTAAAACAGAGCTTGTTTACCACAGTAAACAAGCATTGCTTCACTTCTCGGGGTTCTCACGAGAGACACGTACAGTTGGTCACACAAACAGAGGTATGCAGTGCCCAGTTTCGGTTATACCGGGGGGGGGGGGGGGGGCAGAATGACCAATTTGGAGTACCGGTAAGGTACCTGTTATTTAACCCTTTATCTAACATGAAAAGCAGACGACACTTGCAAACAAAATTCTTGAAAAACTAATGTTTTTCATTTTTTGTCTCAAAAACATAGGTTATGACCCCTCATTGGAACGAGCTCGTTCCAAAGAGGGGTCATAACCTATGTTTTTAAAACAAAAAATGAAGATATAATGAAAATTAATTGACATTTTTGAGAATAGCGTTGGCCGGTTTTGGTCGTTACGTTGGGTAAAGGGTTAAATACGAAGTTGCATCACGACTGCTATAGGTATTTATTTATTTATTTATTTATTTATTTATTTATTTATTTATTTATTTATTTATTTATTTATTTATTTATTTGTGTTTAGGGTCACATATTTCTGCACAATGGCTAATCATGACCACCAAAGTTATATGGGTAGAGGAAGACGGAGTACCCGGAGAGAACCACCGAGCAACGGCAAGCAACTGTCAGCTCCCCAAAATACTAACTCCACACAAGCAGGGTTAGCATTGGTTGAAGACAGGTGCACCGTCGACGTGCAGTACGCTTTAGTACACAACGCCACCGTGCCATCACGTGGGCAATGGGGGCGAAGTGTCTTGCCCAAGGACACAACACGGTTGCCGCAGGTTGGATTCGAAACACACACATACACTTCCAAGACTTCCTGAGTTTTTTAAGTTAACGATCATCCCGACTAATATTTCAACTGCATCATCAACATGTCTTAATCGAAGGCATGCCTTCATAATTGAGGTGGAATAATCTATCAGTTGTGACTTAGGCCATCGCGAATCAGGTTTACACACCCAACAATCGGTCGTCTTTCTTCTAAAGTCCCTGGTTAGAGAGTGCAACAAGAAGGCATTCACACACTGAATGCGACGCGGACGTTCTGAGAGTTGCGATAAAGTAACAAACATCAAATGTTCATCCCATTTTGCAATTTCCAGATGGTGCGATGTCTCTAATGTGAGCCCCGCCGTACAATAAATAAAACTTCTAACTACAATGCGACAAAAGTGCAGACTAAGATATAAAATCACTCAATATAATTTTCACGCAACGAATCGTTGCGTCAAAATTTAAGTTAAGTGATTATATATTTTACATCTGTCATTGTGTAAATTGAAGTGATTTTTGTTTTTGTTCTACACCACACCAAACTAAATTGCAAAATGAGAAGAAAAAAAAAGGTTATTTACTATTTTATCGCAACGCTCGCATCGTATGTACTGTGTGAAGGGTTTAATTAGTAGAGCTGAAACGGTTAATCGATTAATCGATCAAGCAATGATCATCATCTTGATCGATCCAAAAAGTTATTGATCGATTAACCGTTAATTTTGAAATACAGTATTACATGGGTTAACAAAGGAACAAACTTGCTCCAAAACAGGTGAACATTGTCACACTGACTCACATCAATTGCATGAGACAGAGTAAAGCATGCAAGTTACTTGCTGACATACTTGTTTACTTGCACGATCGTCATACTGTATCAGAAGCTGGAAATTGTCATTCTTAACTCTTTACCCTTTGCGGGTAGCAGACGATACTTGCAAAATAAATTCAGGAATTACTAAAACAATTTCAATTTTTGTCTCAAAAACATAGCTTATGACCCCTCATTGGAACGAGCTCAACGAGCTCGTTCCGATGAGGGGTCATAAACTATGTTTTTGATACAAAAATTGAAAACATAATAAATTTGAATGGAGATTTTTGTATATTGGCCTTGTCAGTTTTGTTTGTTACGTTGGATAAAGGGTTCATAAATCATCAACGGTGTGGCAATTATTCAGATATCTATTTGGACAAGTGATTAATCGGTTAACCAAGGTTAATCCACGTGATTAATCGATCAAGAAAATCCCTTAACAGTTTCAGCTCTATTAATTAGCCGATGCTCGATGATTCTCTCCAGCTTCTTCCACCCATAAAACTGTTCAATACGATGTAGCCCTGGCTGCTGAAATTGTCGTCACGCCCCAACAAACAAACAAAAACAAACATATGGCCGCTTCATAGGAAGGAGCTTGATAAGCCCGGGGCGTCGAATGCTTTGTTGGGGAGAAAACAATTGAAAGAAATGACTGGTGACTTCCTTGAGACTGGTCAGAGGGCTGGTCTGTTTTGTAGGCATAGTATTAAAAACACATGTTCCAAAAGTTGTGAGAAAAAAAGGATTGAAACACAACGCAAATGTAATGCTTGGGGATCCAAATTGTTCTTCGCGCTCATTAGTAGTAGTGTATGTACCTTTCACCCCTCATTGGCAGGACCTCGACGCAGGACCTCGGAAATGACGTCTACCATAACGTCTACCATAACGTCTACCATAGGTCTACCATAACGTACTACATATACCAGTCATATAATAAAACAAAGCAATCGGTTGGTTAATAGTACCAAGCACTAACAGGGGCCTATAGGTGTATATACCGCCATACTATAGTACCGTTCTAAACTACCAGGCAGTACCCTACCCACAATACCCCTATGCCTAGCATTGCATACTACCTATACCACTCATAGGATAACATAAAGCATCAGGTGTATTAATAGTACTAAGGGCCAGCAAGAGACCTATTGGGATATGTACAGCCTATATAGTATCCTCAGATAAGTATCCTATAAAAGGTATCCTCGATATGTATCCTCGAATATTACAATACCAGGCCATGGGTATCCTCAAATACCGAGATGAGGCTAAGAGTCGTAGTAAATTATGCCTCATTGAGGGATTTTTAATGGTCCTCATAACCTCAATATTCAATGAGGCTATGAGGGATAGTAAATGAGGACTCATTGAGGGCTTTTACATAGCCCTCATGGCCTCATACGACAAAAAGGGATTCCACAGTCACAGGCGTTTTCCAAAATGGGATTCCATAGGATATACCTGTTAAATACTGAAATGAGGCTAAGAGTCGTAGTAAATTATACCTCATTGAGGGATTTTTCAAGGTCCTCATAACCTCAAAATTCAATGAGGGTATGAGGGATAATAAATGAGGACTCATTGAGGGCTTTTACATAGCCCTCATGGCCTCATACGACAAAAAGGGATTCTATCGCTACAGGTGTTTTTCAAAAATGGGATTCCATGGGATATGGCCATTGGATATAGTCTTTTATTATACACAAGGGAGATAACTCGGCATAGAGATTATGGGAAATCAAGCAATCTGATTGATTATAAATGATCTAGATATATGAAACAACAAGAGTACTTGGAATAGGGTCAGAACTAACAAGAATAGACCAGAAATTGCTAAATATAGCAATAATAAGGTAAACTGTTCCAGTTGATAGGCACTTCTACGCTACTGGAGTATACTCTAGAATAAAGGAACATGGCCAGATAAACGATAACTATTGCATATATAGATAGAAGCGGAGAAATCTGGATAAATTTGTCCTATAGCACTACGTGCTATTCTTAATAGGGGAAAAACGTCATGGGAGAGGGATCCAAAAAGGGATTATGGGAGAATTCTAATCCAGAACATTACTCCTGTTCAATCGAATGCACCCCCTTGTACCCCTTAGTACTATAGCACTACGTGCTAAGCCGATAAATCGGGGAAATAAAGTCAATTTCGGTGAAATGGGATAGATTTTGGTGATTTGGGGGATTGTCGGGTTGTTTGTGGTAAGGAACGCGGATTACCATGACAACCAAACATGGCGCCACTACGTCACGTGACATGACGTCACTTCCGAGGTCCTGCATCGAGGTCCTGCCAATGAGGGGTGAAAGGTACATACACTACTACTCTCATTGAACACTTCAGGGTCGCCCTGGAGAGCAGCAGAGCTGGGGAGAGAGTAGGTGCCCGAACTTTGAGGGGCCCGTGCTTGCACACTTGCAAATTTGAAACATGCTGCTAAAAACGTCATTTTGACGGCCAAAAAATAATTGTTCATCCCAAAAGTCGTCAGAAGTCTCCACTTAATAACTGATTTCAAAATTTTCTTAGCGGAGAATAACACCCCCCCCCCCCACCACCCCTATCATCGCTCGAACCTTCGGCACTAACGGAATCTGTATCAATATCCCGACTCTTTCGAAAAGGTGTCCGTCGCAGAATTAACCATGGGGCCTGAATTTCCTTTTGCCGACCAAGGAGACCAGGGGCCTAACTGGGTTGGGGGGGGGGGGTGAGGGGTAGGGTTGGTGGCATCCCTTCCAGTCGGAACATTTTGGTCAAGATTGGAGTCCAATATATCAATTGTCTCTTGTTAGTAATCACGTGGTTTCTCAAAAGACTAGATTTGATACTTGGACTTGTGTTCTCACACAACACAAGTCGGTCATACAAATGGAGGTTAGTAGAACCCAATTCTGGGGCGCAGCTAGGATTTCCTATTGAAGGTGGGGGGATAATTTTTTGTAGGGTGCGAGGTCAATATATGACACAGGTATATCCGAAGGTCTTAGGCCTGAGGTGAGGGTGGGTATGTCCCTCCCATTGGTGGGGGTTCGGTGCCCCCCCCCCCCCCCCACACACACACACCAATGGGAGTGTCATACACACCATACACCAGGCCAACGATACGTATCCCCCTCCGATTGGTGGGGATTTGGGGGGGGGGGGCTCATCCGAGAATGTTTAGAAAATTCAATGCCCTGAAACTGAAACTGGGACCCTCTGGTGTTTTAATTTTACCATTTTGAAGGGGGGGGGGGCGGATGTGATTTTTAGAGGACATCCCCGGCCCCCCTTGGCTACGCCACTGGCCCAATTCGACATATTGGGGACCCAGCATGGATAATTGCGAGTGCCGATCCGGTACTTGTTAATAGTTATTGATTAAGAAGTTGCGTAACGACTACCACATGTGTATTTTATTTATTCACTAATACATATTCGAAAAGTCTTGAGTTTCTTTTAACTATAATCGTCCCGTGTTCGATCCCCGTACGGGACGACCCGCGTTGGGTCCTTGGGCAAAGCACTTTATCTCGGTTGCCTACATGGGGGACGATGACGCCGTGTGCAAAGGCGTACTGCACGTCGACGGTGCACGTGTCTTCAATCGCTGTAACCCTGCTTGAGCGGAGCTTGAACATAGTTAGAATGTTGAGGAGCTGACAGTTGCTCGTCGCTGCTCGGTGATTCTCTCCGGGTACTCCAGCTTCTTCCACCTGTAAAACTGTCACGGTCACGATTAGCCATTGTGCATAAATATGTGACCTTAAACACCAGTAAATAAATAAATATTAACTATAATCCCGACTGACTAATATTCAATCTGCATCATCAAGGCATGTCTTCGACGAAGACGTGCCTTGATGAAGTAGTTGGAATATTCGTCAGTTGAGACTTGAGTCATCACAGTCGGGGCAGATCAGGTCATCTTCGTCACGCCCCTGATGGAGAGTGTGTATAAACAGAACAACTCACAGAACCGATGGATTTAATAATATCCCAAATGAATCACTCTCATTGAGAGAGCTATCCCACAGTCTCCCAGATAAACTCAGAACACTCTAAGCCACACCCTTTACACCGATAAACCTTCATTTGGATTTTTTTACACCTCAGAGAGTATGAATAAAACAGAATAACTCACATGCACAATGTCGCACGAATTTAATAAGATCCAAAAATGCACACCCACAGAAATAACTTGAAATAAAATAGTTCACAACTGCATCCATTGCACCGATACATTTTCTTTTGTCGGTTTTTTCCCCTTACAAATAACAGTAACTTTCGATCAGCAGCTGATGCGCGTGCAAACTCGCTTCTTTTGACAAGCATCACTGACACAATTACTGGAGTGTCAACGTGCTATCAACTCACCTTTGTCGTACTTATCTTCATTCATCATATGAGCAGTATTTGTTATCAATGAAGACAAAACTGAACGAATAAAATCAGAATAAAAATAATTATAATAAATGCAAAAGTAACAAAAATCTGCAGTCTCAGAGGCACCATATATATATGGATAGAGAATATCTATTTGTTAAGGTGCAATTTCAGTAATGGAATTTTGAAATTCCCACCTCTGATATTCCTTTAATTCAAATTAAATATACACAAATTATACATCAAAATGAAGTTTGAGATGTATAGAACACGAAAGACACATGTAATCAACTCATAGAGTTGACAGCAGGCAGCACTGGTTCCTGGAAGTCCGCTACCGAATTCGTACCAGAACTAATAATACAATAATATTTCACGAGAACAACTTGTGGTCAAATGTGCTTCACATGTCCAATAACAAAGCTAGGCATTCAAAAGACTTTAGGGTGCAGCGATAGGACTGCATTTGGGAAAAGGACAACACTGTGTGCATTTTTTATTGAAGATGGACTCCATGTTCGACGGACATGCGCAAATCACTCGATACCACGAATTTCCATCGAAAAACAAAATCGTAATTCTAAGGAATTTCAGCAGGTGTCATGATATCTTGCATAGACCTAACTTTGTTCTTGGGTATGTGAAGCACATTTGACCACAAGTTGTTCTCGTGAAATATTATTTTATTATTAGTTCTGGTACGAATACGGTAGCAGACTTCCAGGAACCAGTGGTGCCTGCTGTCAAATCTATGAATTGATTACATATGTGTTTCGTATTCTATACATCTCATAATTCAATTTGATGTATAATTTGTGTATGTTTAATTTGAATTTAAGGAATATCAGAGATGGGAATTTCAATATAAACAAAATTCCATTACTTATACAGCACCTTAATCTCTTAACGCTTTTTCATGGTGCGTATTTATCTTTTTAACTTTTCTTCAAATCGTAGGCTGGCGGAAGAAATAACCCATGTTCAACTACTTTAATCAAAGGGTATGGAGAACACAAGCCTGAAAATAAGCAGACTGTCATCTTTAGAATGAGGACCACAGTGGGTGAATTCGGCGATGCTAGTCTGCACAGCAGGGTAGCATCACTAAATTTACCCTCTGTGAACCTCTATCTGAATCAGGGTCTCAAACTAAACAGCAAGAGGTATCCAGAGGATAAATTGGTACACTGTATGGGATAGCATCAGCAAAATCATCATCTGGGGACCTCATTCTGCAAATGACAGATTGCTTATTTTCAGGCTTGGGAGAATACCTGCTCGTTGAGCTCTTTCCAATGGGAGAGGTCATAAGCTATGTTTTTAAAAAAGCGATGAGATCATGGACCCATGTCCCTACCCCCATTTTTCCACCGCCACTACAAATGTATGGTTTAAGATAAATACCACTTATATCTAACTCCATTTTTACAAACTGCGTTTTTCAGTTCTCGGGAAACGGTCAAAACCAAAATACAATGTAATACTGATGGCCTACTTCCACCAACCACGGAACGAAACTTTTACGTGAAGTGAACAGTTGAATGAAATTTGAGGCAGGAGTGGCTTATGACGTTTTCTTTGCATTACGTAATTCATTGGTCAATAAAAAATTTATTGACATAAGTGCATTTGACTTGGAAAGTGTGTCAATTGCTACCTGCATTTCAATAATATGAGCCCTCTTTTATGCCAGAAAAATAATATGTCTACCAGTTTTAGTTTTTAAGTCTTTGTTCGCTGAAGTAGAGGACGACTAACACTATTTATTTATTTGGTCGCGAACGTTTAATTATAAGGAATGATCGTTTCTTTTTGTCTATTTCTTGAGTTATGAACCCCAAAAAGCAAAGTCCAAACATCGCGTAAATGGGCCCATTTACACAGTTTGGACTTTGTTTTTTTGGGGGGTCATAATTCAAGAAATGGACAAAAAGAAGCGATCATTCCTTAAAATGCATTTCCAAGAGAATTGTATTGAACAAGTGCACCAGCAACCCATTGGGAGGTATTTCACTTAGAAACATTTGGAAACATTTATAATCATTTAGTAAATACGTATAATGATAAGACCTTTTGACCCCTCCCACCCCTCCACGCACGCACGCACGCACGCACGCACGCACGCACGCACGCACGCACGCACGCACGCACGCACGCACGCACGCACGCACGCACGCACGCACGCACGCACACTGGTAAAATGTTTCAGTTCCTTTCATCAATGTAAACATAACCTGCACTCCCTCACTGAAACAAGCTAGTTTCTGTAAGCGGACATAAGCTAGCCCACCCCATCCCAAGATAATCTAAGACCAAAGTATTCAAAACTATCAGGAAAATACCCTGGAAATTTCGTCAGCAGCTCAGTGGGGAATAGTTTCACGGGCTCAAGTGATGACATCGCCTTTGGACACATTCCAGTTTAGCCCTCAGAGTTACTGCCCTTGATAGCTTCCAGCTTGAAACAAGACGATTGTCTTTTGCAGGATTGAATAGAATTAACAAAAACAGTCGCGCTTAACCCATTAATAGTGATCAGAGTCCCCGATCAGTGGCAGGGAGAGACATGAAGAGGAAATATAATTTTTATAGCTTCTGTTTCTTGAATTAGTTATCTATGAGATGCACCCTTTTCCTTGAACTTGCAGAAGAGGCCACCCAACTAGTACATTTATGTACCAATAGTGACAAGATTTACGTGAAAATGTCCTGATTGGAGAAAATGAACCAAAAATCCAGACGTTTATGTCCCACTAAGGGCAACTAGAGTTGATGATCTAGCGACATTGGCCCCCAAATCATAAGTTTCCTCATAGGTCAGCCTGCATGGTTGTTCCAATGGACCCTATCTACAGTTAGCTGGTACGGAAGGCTGACAGAACCACCCCCACCTCCCCATTCCCAGTAGCCGCCACTGAACAAAAACAATAGATTTTTCAGTTCTTGGTGGGCACAGAGATTTGTTATTATGTAGGTTAAAGCCCATGCGACCCACCGTGAACGACATTTTTCACATTTTTTATGTTAAAGTTCAAATTCCAAGCAGAGTTATCACCCCTCGCTAAGCTCGAAACATCGTGTACGATATTTCGAGAGTAGCGAGGGGAGGCACCACTGCTTGAGTTCGATGAAAACTGTGTCAGCGAATGTAGAGGGGTATGTGTGCGCGTGTCTATGTGAGAGGGGAAGGCGGGGCGCTGCGTCGACCTATTAGAGTCTCATTTTGTGGCTTTTCTTCTGGATTGTCTGTCTGTGTCTGGTTCACGCTGTTTTCTAGAATGCCGTTCGTCGGGTCTTCAGTGTAGCGATCGTTTGCCGGTTTAACATTGCTCTGTCGAGGAACGTGGGTGAATAGTCCTCAGATACATATCATTATTCTTGAATATTTTCGGGTAAAATTTACATGAATACAAAAAAATAAGCATAAAACAACTTAAATGAAACTACCCTTTCCAAACGAAGAAAAACATAACTCATGCGCCGCGCATCCTACTTTTACCTAGAACCAAGATACCCCAGTCGTGGTTTTTGAACATGTCCAAGGCAATATTGTGTTCGGGTCGGACGGAAGGGCAGGCGGGTGGAGCTGACCACTATATTCCGTCTCTGTTTGTATGGATAGGGGGTCTAATAACCATGACAATTGGAAATGTTGTACTAATTGCCATAACTGAGCAGAACTACCACAGTACAGATAAATACAATCGTAACACATGTACTGCCTGTCACGGCGTAGATAGAACCTTTAATAGCGACCGCGCTTGAGTCTTTAACTTCAAGCATACTCTCGCCATCATAGTAAGTAGGTGACCTTTAAAACAACAATGCGCGCTGTTTGGCATACTAGTGAGTATTGGGTGATACTAACTAAGACCACACAGCCGTTATATTTCGACCACAGGGAGGTGTAGCGATGGATGGTCCTTGTTAACCCTTGAAGCCTGATAGTATCTTCGACGCCAATTCAGTGTCTATATTCATTACCCGGGGGAAGACCAATCAATATTTTCAACGGGCAGCCATGGGGCTTAACGTTGAAAATCTTGATTGGTCTACCTACCCACACTTTCACTTAGCAGCCATCCTACTTAATGAAAAGATGACGTATGATGTTCGTGGGCCGGAAAGATTGTCTGTCTACTACACAAATTAACTAAGCAACTATCTATTGTTTTAATTCAGGTCGTATCACGATGCTTGGGGTGGGGGGTGGCGTTGCGGTAACCGGTTCTCGTCAGATCACCGAAGTTAAGCAATGTCGGTCCCGGTTAGTCCTTGGATGGGTGACCGTCTGAGCAATCGATTCGGACCCCCGCGTTGTGTGCTTGGGCCAGGAACTTAACCCCGATTAACACATGGGGGCACGATGACGCCGCGCACTAAGGCGTACTATTCGTCGATGGTGCACATGTCTCTTCAACCAATCTAACCCTGCCTGTGCTGCTGTGCGGAGTTACGATGTTGGGGAGCTGGCAGCTGCTCGTCGTTGCTCGGTGGTTCTCCCCGGGTACTCCGACTTCCTCTACCCGTAAAACTGTCACCGACACAAGCCAGAAAATAAGCAGACTGTCATCTGCAAAATGAGGCTCCCAGAGGGTGAATTTAGTGATTCTACCCTGTACAGCAGGGTAGCATCACTAAATTTACCCTCTGTGAACCTCAGTCTGAATCAGGATCTCAAAACTAAACAGAAAGAGGTACCCAGAGGATAAATTGGCCCACAGTATGGGGTAGCATCATCAAATTCACCCTCTGGGGACCCATTCTGCAAATGTCAGACTGCTTATTTTCAGGCCTGCACCGACACGATGTGACCTTGGCTGTTAAAGTGTCGTTAAACGGTAATAAATAAATCACGATCCTGGCACCGAAAAGCGGTCTTTCGGGTTCAAATGGTTAACATTGAAACAATGACAGTTTGCATGTGTCGTTAAATATAAATCTAATCAAATCCGAATAAAAAACTTGCTAACAAACAGGTATGACCAGTGCTGCAGTAAGAATACTTGGCCACGGAATTTATGTGTCGAAGCAAATGTTCTTTTTTATGAAAAGAGGTGATGATAGAGTTTAGCCGTTTGCTAACTTACATCCCTTTTCGGGTCAAGGGCGTTGCGAAGACGACCGGGGTGGGTGGGTTGGTGGGTGGGTGGGTGGGTTGGTGGGTGGGTGGGTGGGTGGGTGGGTGGGTGGGTGGGTGGGTGGGTGGGTGGGTGGGTGGGTGGGTGGGTGGGTGGGTGGGTGGGTGGGTGGGTGGGTGGGTGGGTGGGTGGGTGGGTGGGTGGGTGGGTGGGTGGGTGGGTGGGGGATGGGGGGAGGCTGATTTGTCACAATGTTGTTGCTCAAGTCGAAACCGATA
This sequence comes from Pictodentalium vernedei, assembly GCA_031216915.1. NCBI lineage: Eukaryota > Metazoa > Mollusca > Scaphopoda > Dentaliida > Dentaliidae > Pictodentalium > Pictodentalium vernedei. The sequence goes on along the minus strand of CM062293.1, from coordinate 78,277,765 downwards.
AAATATCCAACTACACAGGGCCGTATTATTCATAAGGCTGACTGGACTGAATCCTAGGGGCCCGCCATATTTTTTTTTTTTTTGCTGAGGCACTGTTACTAGCGCCTTAGGGCTTCAATGGTTAAAGGCCATTTGTACTTTGCGCCGTAGCTATACATGCACATATGTTTTTGTCCACATATATACTCTCATAAGTATACTATATATATATTTAGAAACAGAACATTATTATTATGCTTTTTTAAATATATCAACTTGTGAGTAGAATTCTTCGGGAGGCCCGTAAAATGGATATAGGGCTATGTACTGCGGCATAGTGCCTACCGTACCAGGGTCAGGCTGTCAGCTGTAATGGGGTGAAAGATTGAAGTGCCGGAGGAGGGAGTTTAGGGACCCGGCCATGGGTTAATACGGCACTGCAACTACACGATCAAGACATGCCTCAATGACTCAATGAAGGCATGTCTTGATGGTGTAGTTGAAATATTACCCAGTCGAGATTATAGTTAAATAGTTTACCCTTTACCTAACATGAAATGCAGACACTTTCAAAAAATTCTTCAATAATTTTTTTTTTTTTCATTTTTTGTCTCAAAAACATAGGTTATGACCCCTCGTTGGAAAGAGCTCGTTCCAAAGAGGGGTCATAACCTATGTTTTTGAGACAAACAAATGAAAAAAATAAAGAAAATTAATTGGCGATTTTTGTGAATAGAGCAGGCCGGTTTTGACCGTTACGTTAGGTGAAGGGTTGAAAAACTCTGGAGTCCTTGGAAATTTATTTGTAGATAAATACATGTTGCAGTCGTAACGCATCGTTCTCTTATTTAATTAGTACGTGTCGTACTCTAAATTGGTCATGCTGGGACCCAGCGCCCGAATCGAGTACTAAAGGTCTCCATTTATATGCCCGACAGTATTTGTGACAAAAGTCCAAGTATCAAATATGTTCTTGTCAGAAAGAATATGATTACCAGCAAGAGAGAGTCCAATATTGAATGAAAATGTCCCGACTGGAAAATTATTGTGTGTGTGTGTGGGGGGGGGGGGGGGGTGGGTACGTCGCCCTTCCTTAGTTATGACCTTTGATCAAGGTAAATGAATCCGTAGGAGCCTTTTCACCCAGTGCGCGCCGTTGCCAGTGAAGTAATCCCAAGCAGTTGTCTCTCTTCATGTTCCTGCCGAAATACGATGAAGGGAGACAACTGCTTGGAGTTTAGTATTCCATGACGCAAATTTTCGTTTTCGAACTTATCGGACTCAAGGGTGATCAGTGATCACTGAAAGAAGAAATTGGCCACGTCGGGCTGATTGGGCCACACAGACCTACATTTGTGTGACACACAACAACCACCAGTAAATAAATATCACCGCAATAGTGTTTATTATAAATTCACTTGAACTACAGTGAAAATAATGGTCATTGACTGGTTACATTTTGACTGCCCCATAAGCTCCTTCCCACCACCCACAGGGAGTATGAATCTCCATAACCATCGGTCAACAAAAAAAAATAAATATATGACCCTGACACCACAAACATTTTATCGGTTTTTTCATTGTCAGGAATAGTTTATATTACTACAATTTCATTGTCACAAACAAGTTTGGAATCAATGAGATGAGTTATTGCAATATACAGTTTGCAACATTCTCCGACCATTTCCCCCAATCCCACATAGCACATAGCTGGTTGGTCGGCACAATAATTATACAATTGTTGTACGATCTCAAGATTTGGGTGATCACGCGTGAATGTCTTTCAGAAATGTGAGAAGAGCGGAGACAAGGAAGATAAAAGTGACAGGGGAGATGTGAAGAGGAAATCAAATTTATGAAGTCCCAGTTGTCTTGAATTAATTATCTATTCGAGGTACCCTTTACCTTGAGCTCGAGGGAAAACCATCCACTTACTACCACCCTCATCTTCCAACAGTGACAAAATTTGCAAGGAAATGGCCTGCTTGGAGAATATGGATGAAAAATTCAGACGTTTGTGTTCCTCTAAGGGCCTTTAGAGGTGATGATTTGACGACATCGCCCCCACCCACCCCATCTCAAATTTTATCACAGTTCAGCCTGGTGGTTCCGGGGGACTCTTTCCTTAGCTAGTCCGGGAGGCCCACAGACACCCACTCTACAGCCCGTCCTCCAGAAGCCACTGAACAAAACAAAATATGTTTTCTGTTCTTCAAGAGCACAGAGATCAGTGATTGGTTATTGGATTAATATTGAACGATATTTTTCACATTTTGTTATATTTAAGTTCAAACTTCAAGCAGTGTTGTCTCCCCTCGCCGCCCTCAATACATCGTATCCTATCTATCGAGCGTAGCGAAGGGAGACAGTGCTGCTTGGAGTTTGATTAACCCTTTACCTAACATGAAAAGCAGACGACACTTGCAAAAAAATTCTCGAATAACTACTTTTTTTCATTTTTTGTCTCAAAAACATAGGTTATGACCCCTCATTGGAACGAGCTCGTGGAGCTCGTTCCAACGAGGGGTCATAACCTATGTTTTTGAGACAAAAGAAATGAAAAAATAATGAAAATTAATTGGCGATTTTTGAGAATATCACTGGCCGGTTTTGGGCGTTACGTTGAGTAAAGGGTTAAAGCTGTGTAATCGAATGTAGAGGAGTGGGGGTGTGGATGGGTAAAAACTTCTAAGTGACCTATCAGCGCTCTATTTTATCGCTCTTCTTCCGGATTCTCTGTCTGGGTCTGGTTCTGGTTGCCCCGTGTTTTCTGGAATGCTCTTTCTCTCGTCTTCAATGTTGCGATCTTTTCCTGCTTCGGGGTGGCCCTGGTTCTGTGCAGAGGAAGGTGGACGAATAGTCCTAATATTTATATCATGATTCTTGAATATCTCTGAATAAAATGTACAAGAAAACAAGACAAGAATAAAACAACTTAAATGAGGCGAAACGAAAAAAAATCACCTCTCAAGCACAACTATCCTACTTTTACCTGAAACCAAGATACACTCGTCGTGGTTTTTGAACATGTCCAAGACAATATTGTGTTCGGGTAGGACGGACGGACAGACGGATGGAGCTAGCCATTATAAGCGGCCCTGTTTATGTGGATGGGGTGTAATAACCATGATAGTTGGCACTGCCGTTGTTGAATGTCATAATGGAACAGTATTACCACGGTACAGATAAATGTCGCCGCAACACATGTACTGCCTGCCAAGTTTTAACTAATTTCCATGTCTCACCCACAGAAGGGAAAGATCTAAATAAAACGCGACAACAATATAAAACTCACCACGTCCACGATTCATCAAAATTCGGCTACGTCTTTTAATTTAAAATACGGCGGTGGTGTTATTATGGCTGCAATTAATAGTTCCAAAAGAAATGTCATTACGGGTGATATTTTTTATGAATGAAACCCGCTTTACGATTCTTAAAGACACGCCCATCACACAAACACCGTAAACGTTATACACAATAATTGTAGGGGTAAGCTCGGCGGTGCTTTAACCCTCTGCGCATCGAAGTAGAAATTTCAAGCAGCCAATTTTCCCCATATTGCTCCAGGAACTGGGAATTTAACCAGATCAATCTTGTTTGACAGAGCTCATTGAGCTCTGTCAAACAAGACTGAATTGTTTAAAATCCTAATTATACAATAAAAAAAAATCTGCTGCTGGAAATTTCGGTATTTTGACATCAGAGTACAGGCGGTAAAGTGACTGATATTACGACAATTTATCTGAATTGTTATACCACTACTGTAGAAATATTGACAGCGTGACTCTTCTGCGCACCGATTTGTTATTCAAATACCCAATGGAGAATAATATTTAAAGTCTTTTGAAATTTAATCACTGGAAATTACTGTTCAAAAGAACTGTAATTATAATTTGTACGCAATAGTATGTATGAATATGTCAAACGACCATCTGACATGAAGTATTTATATTAAAGTTCTGATTGGAATTCGATACCGTCATCTTTGCGCCATTTCAGCGCGAGGTATGGATGCACACCTTAGACTAACCCGACGGGAAAAAAACGACACCTTCTGCTTTCGCCTCACTCTCCTTCTTGGAAGTGAGGGTCAAATCAGAGTCATAGCGACGGGTTAAGAGTAACACTCCCATGGCTTGCAGTCTTGGGTAACGATTCGTTCGGAAGCGTGGTGGCTCAGTGGTTACGGCATTGAACTTCAAATCGAGAGGTCCACGATTCGATCCCCGCCAGGGGTAACTGCGTTGTGTCCATGGGCAAGGCACTTAATCCCGATTGCTTGTGTGGGGGCACGGTGGCTCTCTGTACTAAGGCGTACTGAACGCATTCGATGGTGCACCTGTTTTCAACCAATGCTAACTCTATTTGTGTGCAGTTAGTACATTGGGGAGCTTGACAGTTGCTCGCCGTTGCTAAGTGGTTCTCTTTGGGCAATCGGGCTCCCTCCACCACCCGTAAAACTGTCCGACACGAAGTAACCCTGGCTGTCGAAAGTGTCACGGTATTAAACTCTTGTTAGTTATCAGGTACTTTCTTACGAGATTATAAATTTGAATTATTCATTATTTATTTATTGGTGTTTAAGGTCACATACTTATGCACAATGGCTAATCGTGACCGTGACAGTTTTACGGGTGGAGGAAGCCGGAGTACCGGGAGAGAACCACCGAGCATCGACGAGCAACCGTCAGCTCCTCAACATTCTAACTCTGTTCAAGCTCCGATCAAGTAGGGTTACAGCGGGGTGAACACAACCATGTGCGCCATCGACGTAATGTACGCCTTAGTACACGGCTTCATCGTGCCCCCATGTAGGCAACCGGGATAAAGTGCCTTGCCCAGGGACACAACGCGGGTCATCCCGGACGGGGATATAAATTTGATACTTGGACGAACGTCACACATACAAGTGAACACCTGTAGCTGGGCAAGGGTGCAGTGGTGAGTACAGCCCCCCCCCCCCCCCCCACCGTCGGGGAGGGTCTTCTCCTTTATTGTGTGTTTGTCGGGGACTAGCCTAGTCCCCGAGTCGGGGAGCATAAGCCTACTGTCGGGGAAATTCTGGCGACACCACTGGCCAGTGGTACCCGATTCGGGTACTTGTAAGCCAAGCATGACCAATTTGGAGTACGGCACTTGTTAATTAAATAAGAAGTTGCCCCGCTATTTTACTGAAAGTAAATTTTATTTATCCTCAACTAAATTTCCAATCAGTTTTGAGTTCTTTTTCGCTATAATCCAGACTGACTAATATTCCAACTACCTCATCAATGCATGCCTTCAACGAAGGCATGCCTTGATGATGCAGATGGAATATTTTATCAGTATGACTTGAGCAATCATAGTAGGGACGAACAATGTTTGCCCCTACCTCCCGCCTCTGGACCCAACATTGATGAGGTGCACATAAAGCAATTTAAAGAAAAATCTATTCACAGTTCACAAAGAGCGAACTTGTACCGTAACCTCCACCAAGTACAAACTTCAGACATTTTCTGAAATCTTTTCCAAATAACTTTGAAGGTTTGTTTTATATTTCAAAATATAGTTTATGACAGCTCACCGTAATGGTCCAGATAAACTCGTTACCATGAGGGATCATGAGTGAAAGATCCAAGATTGTGGTTTGTGTGGAGTTGAGTAGGGGAGGGGGGGGGGGGGGCACAGTTCAATCATGGGGAACGATAGGGAATATAATCCGACTCTCAAAGCTGCAAGTAGGGAGTGGAGCATTAGAGGGGTTAACCCACTATCTGCAGAGTCCACGGGCCTCTCGGAGGAAAATGTTAGAAAATTGTAGATAGACTAAATGTGCCCCTTCTGATGTCTTCCCTGCACATGACGACAAAGAAGCGTTGTGGCTCAGTGATTACGGCATTGAACTTCAAAACGAAAGGTTCACGGGTCGATACCCGTGTCCTTGGACAAAGCACATAATCCCGATTGCCCACGTGGAGGCACGGTGGCGTTGTGTACTAGGCGTAATTCACATTGATGGCGCACCTGTCTTCAACCAATGCTGACCCTGCTTGTGTGGAGTTACGTGATACTTATGGGAGTCTGACAGTTGCTCTTCGCTGCTAGGTGGTTCTCTCCTGGTAACGAGATGACCCTGCCTGTCGAAAGTGTCGTTAAACTCCAATAAATAAATAAATGCATGACCACAATGTTTTTCCAGGCAAAATATTCCCACAGTTTTGTTTTGACTCATTCAAATTTTGAAAAAGGAAGCAGAGTTAGAGTTGCTTATGTGAGAGCCGCACCGGAGCTTTTGCCGTGTGCGTGGAGTGCTGTATTACACTCGATAACACGTGGGCATCAACTACCTTCGGTATTGGATGTCCACATGTTATCGCAGATAATATCGTACCCCCTGATCTGGGTGCTTGTGTAAACATTGCGTTATCAAATATCGGGGGCGTGCCCCGGATGCTTTCACCCTCGATTTTCCCTGACCACAATGCAAGTCTTTGTAGAAAAAAATGAAAAATGAAGAAAGTAAGTTTTTCTTTACAACGCCCGAGATTTATACCATTTGTTTGATAAAGAACACGCCAACCCTAGTCACCACAGTGGAAGCACCCAGCGCAAATAAAGTTTATGTCAGTGGAGCTGCAGAGGAGGCTGTAGTTCAATGAATGTATTGATGAGGTGGGGTGGCACAAATATCCTAGACACACCGGACCTATGATGGTTTGTTTGGTCCTGTAGGAGAACATTTTTAAAATTATCGAAGTGCAACGGTAGCCACTTTGCGCAGAATCCTGCATGAAATGTGTTTACTTATCGAAAACTTCCACAAAACGTAGTGTACAAAACACACCTATCCATTAAGACATTACATTGCCTCGGGGTGCTTGAAGACTGCACTTGTTGTTTGAGGTTTGAAAAAAAAACATTTTCAAGAATCTCGGTAAGGGCGATAACTCCAAAAATGTTCCACGCTTTAAATTCGCTGCATGAGCCAACACAACACATACCGTCTCCTGAATTCAAATGTGTTCTATGTACCAGCAGGCACATAGAACACATTGGAACTCAGGGAACGATATGGCTTGCACTGCACTGGAACTAACACACCACAAAGGTTGAGAAAATTACACATTTAGCTCCACATTTAACAATGTTTCGGCCCTATGGAGAAATTTAAAAGTTAAAAATGTGGAATTTCCTCGACATTAGAGGCCACCAAATAGCACCAAAGAGATTAATTATACGACGAAATCCCCTGTCGCATCTCCATAGCGAAGAGTCTGCGCCCAACCTTCCTGAAAATCCCCAATAAAACTGCAGTGGCGGGAATTCAAAAGATAAATACAGGTTTCAGGATCCTGCCTGCCTGTCTGCCTGCCTGCCTGCCTGTCTTCTCTCTCTCTCCATATATATATATACCTAAAACCATGTTTGGTTTGAACAAAAACACTGAATGGGCTGAACCTTGGGTTTTTACTCCACGCATAATTATGCAAATTCATAGAATACTTTCCTCAGCTCTTTGTTCACCTGCTTGTTTTATTTTATTGGGGTTTAATGACACTTTCGACAGGCAGGGTCACATCGTGTCGGACTTTCCAACGTACTAACTCTCCACAAGCCGAGTTAGCAGCGGTTCAAGGTAAGTGCACCATCGACGTGCAGTGCGCCTCAGTACAAAGTGCCACCGTTCCCTCGCGTGGGCAACTAAGTGCCTTGCCCAAGGACACTACACAATTACTGCTGGTCATGATCGAACAGGTGAACCTTTCGGTTTGAATTTCACTGCTCCAACCTTCATCTTTGTTCACTGCTGTCTTCCATAAGTCAATAGAAAGAACAGAAGACTAAATTCCCTTTTCTTAACTCTTAACCCGGTGTGTATTTTCAAATATTTTTCATCCAATCTAGTCATGGCTGCTTCATAGCAGCCATGACTAGATTGGATGAAAAATTCATCTAAATTTAACTCAAGGAATCGTTGGTGAAAAAATCCATTCAATTTACAGAGAGAAAATTTGATTAAATGTATCCAAATTACAGTTATCTCAGTGACAAGAGCAATTCTGCCCTGGCCAGGAATATCTGTCATCAGAATGCAAGGAGTTAGAGGAAAAACTCATCGGTATTTCATACAGTGCATTGTTTAATCTAGGCCCTTTTCGGGGCCGAAATAAGGCCCAATTCCCATTGGGTACATACAATAAATTCCCCAATTTCTGGCACAAATACTATTATCCAGACAACTTATACAGCATAACCAGGTTACATAGCCATTGTGCTCTCCTGACAGTTAATTCTAATACAATGATATCCATTTCAACCTGTAATCTCCATGGGCAAAACACTTCACCCCCCCCCCCCCCCCCCCCCCCCCATTGCCCACGTGTACTAAGGCGTACTGCACGTCGATGGTGCACTTGTCTTCAATTAATGCTAACCCTGCTTGTGTGGAATTAGTATGTGGGGAGCCTGACAGTTGCTCGTCGCTGCTCAGTGGTTCTTTCCGGGTACTCCGGCTTCTCCACCCGTAAAACAGTCCGTCACGAGGTGACCCTGGCTGTCGAAAGTGTCGTTAAAATCCTAATAAATAAATTAACCTGTATTCTCTCTATAGAAAAAGGCTTTTAGGTGGATTTGTGTTCAGATGACCAATTGAATAATTTTCCAAAGACCAAAAAAGGCCCCTTTCCCAATCTACTTGGATCAGACCCTGTCAAATGTTTAATATTCAGTTTTGTCTTTTAGTGAAACTGAGATTTCGTTTTCTTTCAAACCCTTGTGCTGTAAATGTAATCGCAACAAGGTCAAGACCTGTAATCTGAAAGGTAAACTGGTAATCCATTGTAAGGTCAGAGTCACCTGTCTTTGTTTACAGATTAAAGATTACCCTGTGTATGTCCATTGCGATTAATTTTATTGACAACTTTTCTGATAAATTACAAGCACTATTTATAAATTTAACCCTCTGAGCACTGGTGGTATCGTCCATGTCAGTTCAATGGCTGCAATTGGAAGAGTCCATATTCATTATTTGGAGGTAGATCAATTAATATTTTCAACGTGCAGCCTTAGGGCTGCACGTTGAAAATATTGATTGGTCTACCCAACATATTCACTTAGTTGGCATCCTGCTCAATGGAATTATGACGTATCGTCTTCTTGGGCAGTAAAACGGCCTCCCGTGTTCAAGGGGTTACTGTCCCCCGAAATTTTCTCCTGAAATTTGTTTATTAGCGTTGAGGTCACTCTCAACCCCTGTGACTATATCTTTGTGATCACAATCAAGTTTTCAGCCAAATTTAGGCAATAGTTTATATTTGTGCTGTTCACTCTATATGACTCCCCCCCCCCTCCCCCCCCCCCCCAATTATTGGTTGGAAAACATAACTTGTTTGGTCTACCATACACATTTATTTATTTATTTATTTATTTATTTATTTATTTATTTATTTATTTATTTATTTATTTATTGGAGTTTAACGACACTTTTGACAGCCAGGGTCACCTCGTGTCGGATAGTTTTACGGGCGGAGGAAGTCGGAGTACCCGGAGAGAACCGACGAGCAGCTGTCAGATTCCTCAACGCACTAAGTCTACACAAGCATTGTTTGAAGACAGGTGCACCATCGACGTGCAGTGCGCCTTTTTACACAGCGCCACCGTGCCTCCACGTGGGCAGTGTGGATTAAGTGCCTTGCCCAAGCACGCAACGCAGTTACACCTGGCGGGAATCGAACCATACACATTCACTAAGCAACCACCCACTTCATGACTGCAGGTCGAAAAACAATCTTGGGTCTGAATAAGATGATATGAATATAGAAGATAGTGTTTTTATAAAATGTTTCTGTTATTTATCACATGTACTTCTGGATCAAGCTCATTCCACAGTTGGGTTCATATTCACTCAACAAAGTTGATATGGGTTGATTTTTAGCACAACAGATTTTAAAGTGTGCTAGCAAGAGCAAATCAATATAAAAAATTCCAATCCATAAAAAAATGTTATCTGGAAAAATTATTGGTGGGGGTTGTCGCCACTTGTGGGGAACCTATGAGACCGTCTGCATTAAAAAAACCCCCATATATTTCATATGAACAGGATGCTGAGCAATTTATTTTGGGGGAACCTTTGTCAGGGACCCCTAACAAAATACTACCCGCGGTGTAAGGCCCAGCGGCACTATTTTCTGTACTCAGAGAAACGATAAGAACATCAGCACTGTGCAAGGAAACAGGAAATGTAACGGCTGAGGGGTTATGGATTAATCTTCAACAGTTGATCGCTTCACCCATTTAGTTTTTTCAATGAGCAATTTATATAAGCATGTTTACAGGCAATTGATCGAGAAAATCAAAAGCGCACTGAAGTGCGCAAACTGGATATTAAGATCTGAATTCAACACCTGTAATTAACAAATACGCAATGGAAATGACTTGGAAAGGGCCACAAAGAAACGTGACGACATAACTGAGAACATGTCAAGAGAGTGATAAGGAATGTTGCAATGGAGAGGAAATTACCTGAAAAAGTATATCTCAAGGTAATATTTATTGATTAACACAAATACTTATTTAAAAAACAACTGCTCCTTAACCGCTGGTTCGACTTCAGCAGCAGGCATTTTCACGAATTAACAACTCCCCGACGATGGATTCATTCCGTTAGCTGGTTGTGTTAAGGTGATTCCGCCTACATGGAAAGAAGTCTGTCGACGGAGGGCTGAGAAAGGAGACCCTTTCTTTCTATGTAGTCGGCTCTGAATAGGATGAAACTGCCAAAGTCCCACCCCCTCCCCAGTAGGATGCAGTTTTCCTAATTCAACACAATCTTTCACACGCTAACACCTATAAAGAACCCATTTCCGTTTACCACCTGTCTGCGTTAGATGGACCAATACCACATTCGGCGCTACGGAGGAAGCAAGAAGGAAATTGCGGGTGACTTTTGACAGTTCAAGCTTGGACGGTCAAGTAAAATTTAATTTTTTGAAATCGTATACCCGTAAGGAAGTGCCATATTAAAACTTTTATTTCAAGCATTATCGCCGAAGGTGGTACTAGGCAAGTAGAGCAGATTTTAATTAAGGTACTTCCAACATACGCTTGTTTTGACGAAATTCAATTATGTGGAGCTAGGAAAGAAATTTAACCACACGTTCTCCCAAACGTTTTAAAACCTGAGAATTGTCCGGCAGAGGAAAAAAAAAGAGAAATAAAAAAACAAAAACAAAAGAATAAAAACACACATTAGTATTACATCTTCATCGTGCTGTTCGTCTCATAACCCTGTATCCAACGCAATTCCAATCTCCGACCAGTGTTGCTGACAACATATCGCCTTTAAAATTTATTTTATTTCAATTGTTGTCCAGCTTATGACCCTCAATGGAGCTTGTTCGTCAAGGTCCTTTAAAAGAGGATTCACAGGTTATGTTAGGTGGCAAAAAATGATAGTTTTTAGTTATTTCGGAGATTGCTGCAAGTGTCGACTGCCATTCGCAAGGGCAACAGAAGCATTCGAGGGCAAGGGGACAGGGGTATAAAAAAGGGCACTCGACTTTGGATATGAGATTAAGATTGGGAGTTTACAACGAATTATAAATTCTAATTGGATACTTAAAAGTACTGACATTATATATAACGTCATTTGAGAGCAACAAGACGCCATCTGCAATGCCAAAGCATTGCAGGTGGCGCCTTATTGCACCCAAGGAACGATATATAAAGCTTTCGAACCCACCCCGCTGATTGTTTAACTTCTTTATATGGTGATTATCGGCCAGCCTCCGTCATTATACCTTATAGCACCCCCTACCCCCCCTCCCCCCCCCCCCCACACACTCTCACGTGGGACACGTAAAATACGTTAGAAACGAATACTCGAGAGATTATTTAATCCCAGTTATATTTATTGGAACGTGAAGTCTTTTCAACTAGACCACGTCTGGCGAAAAAGGGCAAGCATTGCCCCCTCCCCCTACCCCCACCCCCACCTCAGGTGAACCTGAGATTGGGCAACTCCACTAACCGTTTTCGACCCCTTGGCTATTTGTGTTAGGTAAAGAGTTGAAATAAAGTGTACAATGTTTGTCTCTTTTTTACAGACTATGCCAAAACCCATTATGCCTCTGCCATCAACCAATCTTCCAACGAGAGAACTCGCAAGCATTGACAGACGCAATGGTAAGTTTGACTAATTACCCTGGCCTATTGAACGAATAAAAATGTGAGGATTCACGAAAACACAAGCCTGTACTTTCCATTTACTAAAGATCCAGGGGTAATCTTTTCTGTGACAAAAGTTATTGAAGTCAGTAGTTCTATTTACTGGCTCTTATTTCTCTGATAGGATATTTTTTCCCAGAATTGCCTGTTATCAAGCTCGGCAGATATGACTTAAAACGCTGCTGATATGAAGTCGACCTCGGCCGATATGAAATACGCTAGAGTTGTCCCCCTTGATGCTTTTCTAGGCGCAATCTATATGTTTACGCCGAAATCGTTCATCGCTGTTTGTCGAACGCAATCAGGAAAATTGGTATCACCAGGCATACTGAAGTAGTTTGACGCTGATTTTTTGAATGTTGGGGAATTCATGATGGCAGTAAGTAATAATAAGGTGGACGAAGATAAGAAAGAAGAGAGTTCTACAGAAAATTCAACGCAAAACAAGATTCCAAGTCGAAGGGCCTATGTGCAGATTCGTCGCAGAGGGAGAAGAGATAGTTCAGCTATCCGGACACCGCGGCTTCCCCATTGGAGAAGCCGAGGTGTTCGAATAGCTGAACTAGGAGAAGAGGAAACTTCGGACTAAGTGAAAAGAATGAGAAACAATAACACTTTCAGAAAACTGAAAAAAGATCTGAGAACATTTTGTAATTATTTGTTTTGGTATAACAAATAAAGAGGTTATTACGGGGTTAGTTTCATATCGATGGAGATAGATATCAGCCCTCGGTAACTGCACATCAGCCTTCGACTTTCGAGCTCAGGCTGATATGAAGTTACCTCGGACTGATATCTCGGCCGATATGAAACTAACCAAGTAATAACCTCTAAACATTTTGTGAAGAAACCAGTCTGCACGGCCCTTAAGGTTGCATTAACCCTTTACCTAACATGAAAAGTAGACGACACTTGCAAAAAAAATACTTGAATAACTAATTTTTTTCATTTTTTGTCTCAAAAACATAGGTTATGACCCCTCGTTGGAACGAGCTCGACGAGCTCGTTCCAACGAGGGGTCATAACCTATGTTTTTGAGACAAAAAATGAAAATATTTTGAAAATTAATTGACGATTTTTGAGAATAGCGCTGGCCGGTTTTGGCCGTTATGTTGGGTAAAGGGTTAAGCTGATACTCAGAATGCTGACATCACACTTGTAACAAAGTATTACTCGATGTCAATCTCTCAGTATTGGTAACTACACTAAAAAAATGTTTTACCCAAGACGTAAGAATAAAGCGAAACAAGGAAATGACAAATTCAGTGGTCCGCACAAGAGTGAACACCAAATGCCAAAACGTTTAATCTTACAGACATGGCGCGAGACAATACCTTAAAAACTAACTCCTGTGCCCATGAATTCCTTCCCCAAAAGCCCGTATAGAAATGTTATTAAAGCAAGCCGCTACGAATTAACCTGATTAGAAATTAAAAAACAAATATGAATAGATCCCACGGACTTTTTTTTTATTTTGAGATTTTGTTCAAGATATTACAAGTGGAATACCTGTCTAAGCTCTTAGATAGTTTCAGCTGCTGACCTGTAATCAACTGTTATGTTTATGGACAGCTTAAAATGCGATAAGTCTAGTGTTATAGAATGAGAAAAAGGCTAGGTTGAATTCTTTTAAAAATTTCTGCTTCATAGAACTAACAGTATAAGTGAAAATGGTGTCGGCATGAGACTGCTCACATTTTAAACGAGTTCAAAATGGCAACAACACAAATGGTCGATTCCTTCACTCTAAAATCTGTTGGGTTAAAATTAACCCAAATCAACTGGGTTGAGTGAATATGAACCCAAGTGGGTTCATATTCACTCAACCCTGTTGATTTGGGTTGATTTTTAACCCATCTTATTTAGTGTTGAACAATGATTGTACAATAAAATTATTTTATTTTTCAAATAATTTAAAACAGTGGTCTTCTTTGAAAGATCCCGGTGAATGCTGTCCAAGAAGATGCGACTGTTTAAATTGCCAGATGCATTATGGGAACACTTCGCTGTTGAAAACTTAGGTATTTTGATAATAGAAAGTACCGAGGGTTAACCCTTTCATATCGTTTTGCATTTATTTTTATGTTAAAGGTCCATTAGACGATCCCCGACGGGGATGGCCGTGTTGTGTCCTTGAGGCACTTAATCCCGTTTACCTACGTGGGGCACGATGGTGCTGTGAACTAAGGCGTACTGCACGTCGATGGTGCACTTGTCTTCAAGCACTAACTATGCTTGAGCGGATTTCAGTTGCTCGGTGATTCCCTTCGGTACCCCGGCTTCCTCCATCCATAAAACTGTCCGACACAAGGTGATACTGGCTGCCGAATGTGTCGTTAAATTTCAATAAAAAAAACTCAACAGTTTACCCAAATATGATACAGAGGATATCTAATGCCTTTGAATGGATACCGAATATTATCTCATGAGTGATCTAGACAAATGTTTATTTTTCACAAACGCTTGCGCGATCGAAAATATCCATTTGTCTCGGTCACAAGTGATATAATTTTCGGTATTCACTCAAAAACACTAGATTTTCTTTCTATTATATATACGCTTTTTATAAGAATCTGATAATTCCACTCGTTTCAACCTTGAACTGATGGATGAAAGTAAACAGGGCATTGAATCATTGAAACGCGGAAGTGATTTGATTGATACTCGGAACAGATAGCGTCTTGCAATCTGAGTCAGCTGGCGGATTTCTAGTCCAAACATGGCCTGAAAGTCCGTAATATAAGTTTTGGTTTGGTACGTCCTTTGAAAAGAAGTACCAAACCAAAAATTTATACTTTCAGGCCATGTTTGGACTAGCGGGTCTCATGCATCAATTCAAGGTAAATACGTGTTGGATTATTGCTTTCAGTTATAATTTGACTCCTATTCACCTTGAAATGATGCTTTGAAAGCCGTCATTTTGACTGATACCGTGAAAGAGAAAATGTCTATATCTTTACAGTGGGGATACGATTTCTATCTTTCCACAATTTCTTCGATAATTTATCGTTCAGCGTATAATAAAATTGTTTATCAATATTTCTTTGTCGCAGAAACAAAGAATCTGAGACAACTGTTCAAAACAAAACATCAGTCACATGGAAACGCAGAATAACCAAGATTGCTGAAAAGATACCTTCTCCCACCGTTTGACAAAGAGAGTTATGAGATGGAGAAAAGGAAAGCCGCACTCTCTGAAATGCAAGACAATGATGTTACAGGGGTAGATAATCTGCGGGACGAAGTTATTGACGACGTTTTACATAGGTATGAATCTATGTTGCTTGTACTTTTGTTATTAATATTGCTGTGGCTTTTGTTGTTGAAATGCAAAATCCACAAAGCTAAATTTCGCCCAATGTCATTGGTTTTGATTTTTCTCAATTTCCACAAAAATGACCTTTTGTACAAATGCACTTCAATAATTCGACCCTTTTCTCCGAATTAACGACTGCACTGATCAGACCCGGGACGCCTTTAGAGCAATGGCCACTTAAAAAAACAACTTTTAGTCTCATATATAGGTTTACTCGCATTGGTCGATGCCGACATTATTGGAAGGGGGTTAAGGGACGTTGATTATTGCGACGTGCAAGCAGTGTTCATGCTTTCGATGCCATTGGTACCAATTGCTCTAACAAAATTCGTTTGGGCCAAAAATACAGCATTTGGCACCAATGTTTTGCACAAGAAAATTTACTGTTGATATCCTTCAAAGGCTTTGTGGTTTATACTTTCAGTGCGTTATTTTCGTTCAATCGCTGCCTGGTGACACACGCGAGACAGAATTCACGCCTGTAAAGTAATCTTTTAGCAACAAACATAATCTTGGCTCCTTGTTATGGGTCAACTGCGTTAATCCTTTTCCAAACGTAATGGCCAAAATCGGCCAGCGCTATTCACAAAAAATACTATCCAATTTTCATTATTTTTTCTTTTTTTATCACAAAAACATAGCTTACGACCCCTCATTGGAACGAGCTCGTTGAGCTCGTTCCAATGAGGGATCATAAGCTATATTTTCGTGATAAAAAATGAAAAAAAATTGTCATTCAAGTCTTAAATTTTCAAGTGTCGTCTGCATTTCACGTTAGGTAAAGGGTTAACAGTTTATCCATTTAATCCGATTCTTGTCAAAACATTTATTTGTCATCTAATCTTTTTATCTTGCTTAATATTTTTCATAATCATTCTGGAAGATATGGAGGATATCTAGTGTTTTTGAGTGGATACCGAAAATTATCTCACGAGTGACCGGGAAAAATGTTTATTTTTAGGCAGTGCATTTAAGACAAAAATCGAAAAAATAAAATTTAAATGGCAGAAAATATTGACTAGTCTTCCCCCAAGTAACGAATATAGACTCTAGCAGTTGATGGCTCTGAGCTGACATGGAATATACTATCACAGTCCAAAGGGTTAAAAAATAAAAACAAAACGTCAACAAAACAAGAACGCTCTGAGGAAGCCGTAAGTCTATCATATAGGAAAGACTATATTTGCACAATATTTTATTTAATTACGAGGATTCTTTTGGGTATCTGCAGGGGACGTTTATGGGACCATTTCACAATGACATTTTGGCGTGATTGTTCCCAATTCTTAACCCCAGGTTTCCCCATCTCAATTCCCACTCAAACAAACATTCAACGCACAATTGATGCCCCGAACTGGGTGGTTATAAGATCTCAGAAAACCGTTGTGACCTCCCAGCAGGGATGTGGCGACATGGGGGTGGGGGGGGGGATCTCCCCCTCATCCCCAGCTAGGAGTATTTTTTTCAATAGTTGGAAATTCCGAGGTCAAAAATCAAATAGTTGGAAATTCAATAAATTAACATTGTTCATGAAAAATATTAAAATTCCAACTAATGATGAGAAATTTGGATCTTTTATTTCCAACTTTCAAATTTCCTACTCTAAAATTGACATGGTCTCAAAATTTCGACTCTGACATCAATCCGGTAAATTTTCTGACCCAGACACATTATAAATGATGCTTTTTCCGTTTCAGGACTTGTGAAAATTTTCAGAAGGGTTAATAAGCATGTATAAATATATATTTATATAATCACTTTAAAAGATATCACCCAGCGCTGCAGTGCAACCACCTATCGAAACCACTCAAAGTTGGAATTTACACCGTTGGCACCCCCCCCCCCCCCCCAGCTGAAACCATCTAGCCACATCCCAGCCTCCCAGGTCAATTACCAATTGTACATTAAATTGAAGATGATTGTCTAACATGGTCTCTCAATTCAAAGGCAAATATGACAAGTACATCTTTAACAGTATAAGAACAGTTTGATAGAGACTGCAGAGGCTGTGTGAACATAATTTCCATGTGACTGTTTGTTATAAAACTTACTTGTAGTGTTCGTGTAGTTGCTAAGGTATCGGTCTTAACCCTTTACCCAACGTAACGGCCAAAACCGGCCAGCGCTATTCTCAAAAATCGTCAGTTAATTTTCATTATTTGTCTCAAAAACATAGGTTATGACCCCTCATTGGAACGAGCTCATCGAGCTCGTTCCAATGAGGGGTCATAACCTATGTTTTTGAGACAAAAAATGAAAAAAATTAGTTGTTCAAGAATTTTTTTTGCAAGTGTCGTCTGTTTTTCATGTTAGGTAAAGGGTTAATGTTCTCTGCTCAATTCAAATGTAAAATTTCTTAGTCTTTGTATGTTTTCCCCTCCAAAACAAATTCCAGTTGGAGCCCCCCCCCCCCCCCCCCTCCCCCTATGACACAAATTTTACCAGTGACATGGTCTCGGATCCTTTCCCAAAGTGAGCAGATATATCCCTGATTTATTGATGTTTAAAGTCACATATTTCTGCATAATGGCTAACCGTGAGCACATCATGGATATAAAAAGTCAAGTCCAGTCAATCGTTCATACCCATGTTGATCAATCTAGAGCACTTCCACCTCGGGCATTGGTGACTGGGTCCTAGTCTACCAGTAAAACAGCGCTTGTTTACCATGGTAAACAAGCAATGCTTCACTTCCCAGGGTTTCCATGGGGAAAATTTATGCAATGTATACCCACCAGACCTGTCCACATCAAGCGTCTTTGCGAATAGTACGTCTGTTGATCAGAACAGTTCAGATTAATGATATTAAACTAGAAAACCACTTCTGCATTTTTCAGGAAGATAATCGAGAGACCGTTGTATGTGCGTGAAACTAAAGTGGAGCTTGCACAACAGAAGGAATACTTGTCAGATTCCACGAGATATGAAGGCAGTGTGTTCTATCAACCAGTAGTATATGAGCAATTCGATGAAACTGGTCGAAAGTTCAGACAGCATTTCGTGGATCCGGAGTGGCCATCAGAGAAAATATCATTGAAAAGACTTCAAGATCCGTCAATGTCTGAATTTCACAAAGTGTAACCGAATTTACCTAAAGGACAAGTGATATAACAGTTCTAAATATTTTCCTCCCATACGCGACAATATAAGGTTCGAGTGATAAAGAATATGGTCGCATCATTTTAATTTGGCCATTCACACATCGTTGTCAAGTATAGCCCTTCAGACAACTCTGTGTGTCCTCAAAACTGGGGGTCATACAACAAATAAGGTGGAAAAATTGACAGAAAGGAAACTACCAGTCATTTTTTCAGGGAACTCTCAACAAAAACTCACCAATTGTCAACTGTATTTGTGAGGCTCCAAAATTTATCAAATCACTCATTTTTTCTCTGCAATATTCAGCAATTGTGCAAGATTCTTCAGAAGCTTTTTAAATCCAATATTTTTTAGTTTTGGAGAGTGCATCATTTCCGAGTGCAACTTTTCAAGGCGGATAACTCTAATTCAAATATTTAGTACTGTCGACCCAAATGTGTATATGCATAAGAAATCAACCTAAATGGCATTCACTTGTAATGGATTCCGCTCAATTTTTCAAATCGGCACATGCTGGGCTGTTACTAAGGGGATCCCATTTCCCCGAACATTGAGAATTTGGATCATAAAATATATGGATAAATACATTTATTCCCCAGGGATAAAGTCGTTTCCAAAGGGTTCGACACATTTTAGAATTGATATTACAGATATTAGAAAAGCATGCAACTACTAAATTCGCAAAAACATAAAAACGCTCACATTTTTACGATAATATAACGAAATTTACGTTTCCTCCAAAAAATTGAAAGAATAAAGAGTGAGCCCCTTTGGTTGACAGATATTTTATTTCCATAAATTTGCATGAAAATGGTCTTTTAAAGACCATTTTCATGCATATTGATAGAAATAAAGGCCACTATACGTAACACGCGATGAAAATGGTAAGGATTTATTATTGGAGATACCAGTGTTTCTTATTAACCGATGACTTTGATAACTTTGCCGAGTGGCATACGAAAGTATAGCGAGTCATTGAGAAATTGTGATCTTGTTGGCTGCAGGAAAATGAGAATGAGGGCTAACATCGAAAAATTTATGTCTAAGGTAGAGGCGGGGGGTGGGGGTGAACTCCTAAAATCTAGTCACTAATCACAGGTAGGTGCAAGCACGAGCTGAGACAGAAGTTTGAATTTCGGACATGCGAGTAGTTTCTTTATATTTTAAAAATAAAATTTTCTTCAACGAGTTACTTTTGACGATGATCTTTAACCCTTTGAACACAAAAGTCTGTTTTTCCGGTCGAGGGTTGTTGTACGACTTGTAGTTATGTACAAGCCAGAAAATAAGCAGACCGTCATCTGCAAAGTGAGGTCCCCAAAGGGTGAATTTAGTGATGCTACCCTGCATAGCAGGGTAGCATCACTAAATTTACCCTCTGTGAACCTCAGTCTGAATAAGGGTCTCAAAAAGTAAACAGAAAGAGGTACCCAGAGGATAAATTGGTCCACAGTATGGGATAGCATCATCAAATTCACCCTCTTGGGACCTCATTCTGCAAATGTCAGACTGCTTTTTTCAGGTCTGGTCATGGAGTGGGTGGTTGCTTAGCGGATGTGTATGGTAGACCAAACAATATTTTCAATGTGTAGCCCCAAATATCAAATGGTCTACCCCAAATATTAGAGCTGAAAGGGTTAAACGAGTCAAAATCAATGCCAACTTTCTATTTAACCCTTTACCCAATGTAACGGCCAGCGCGATTCACAAAAATCGCCAATGAATTTTCATTATATTTTCATTTTTTTTTGTCTCAAAAACATAGGTTTGACCCCTCGAGCTCGTTCCAATGTTACCAGGGGTCATAACCTATGTTTTTGAGACAAAAAATGAAAAAAATTACTTATTCAAGAATTTTGTTTGCAAGTCTCGTCAGCTTTTCATATTAGGTAAAGGGTTAAACACAATGTACGCCATCAAACAGAATTTCTGCAGTTGAATATCGAATAATACGCTCTCTTTATATATCCTTTTAACCTTTTAAACTGGAAAGAGGTCTTTCTGGCCCAAGATTGTAATTCAATCTGGGGCCAATACCATAAAACTTTTACAATTGTATTTTCTAGAATTGTATTTTCTAGTTATGACTTCAAATGGGTTAAAACGTACCATTAGCATTTTCAAAGATGTGGAAATTTGCCAGTTGGCAAATTGCCATATCTTTTATGATGCTAATGATTCATTTTAGTCAGTTGTATTAATAGGAAGAAAATACAATTCTTGCAAATACAATTGTAAAAGATTTATAGTATTGGCTCCTGGATTCATAAAGTGGGTGGTTGCTGAGTGAATGTGTATGGTAGACCAAACAATATTTTTAACGTTCAGCTCCAGGGCTGCACATTGAAAATATTAATCAGTACACCCCAAACAATGAGCGTGGTCTCTTCAAATAATGCCATTGAATTGACATGTAAAGTACCATTGAAAATATTAATTGGTCTACCCCAAACAAATGAACATGGTCTGTTCCAAATTGACGCCACTGAACTGACATGGAAAGTACCATTAGGGTTAAGAGTTAACTACTAACTTAATATTTTCAACTCTGACGCTGTGAGTGGTATTGTCTTTTACACTACTGTCAATTGGGAAATGGGCAGAAATGGGCAACAGAGATGTTGTATACCAAATATGAAAGCATTCTGACTGGTGGATCTGAAGAAGAAAATTTTTAAAGAAATTTCCTCATATTGTACTAAGTTAAAATTTGGGCTATCATAGTAAGTCCAATATTAACCTACGGATCTGATATATGAAAGCATTCTGACTGGTGGGTCTGAAGAAGAAGATTTTTAAA
Organism: Pictodentalium vernedei; assembly: GCA_031216915.1. Lineage (NCBI taxonomy): Eukaryota > Metazoa > Mollusca > Scaphopoda > Dentaliida > Dentaliidae > Pictodentalium > Pictodentalium vernedei. The sequence continues at coordinate 78,256,364 of CM062293.1, read as the reverse complement.
GATATTTCCTCATATTGCACTAAGTTAAAATTCGGGAGCCCAAATATTAATCCAGGGAACCAATTTGAACAAACTTGAATCTGACTCCCCTAGAGATGTTGTAAACCAAATATGAAAGGATTCTGACAGGTGAATCTGAAGAAGAAGACTTTTGAAGAAATTCCCTCATATTGTACCATCCTAAGTTAAATTTCAGGTTCCCATATGGAGCCCAAATATTAACCCAGGCACTCAAATTGAACAAACTTGAATTTGACCACCCTAGAGATGTTGTATACCAAATATGAAAGCATTCCGACTGGTGGATCTGAAGAAGAAGATTTTTAAAGAAATTTCCTCATATTGCACTAAGTTAAAATTTGGGCTACCATAGCGAGCCCAAATATACACGTAGGGACCTGATTTGAACAAACTTGAATCTGACCCCCCTAGAGATGTTGTATACCAAATATGAAAGCATTCTGACTCGTGAATCTGAAGAAGTTTTTTAAAAATTATCCCCCATATTGCACCAAGTTAAAATTTGGGCTTCCATAGGAAGCCCAAATATTAATCTAGGGATTTGGTTTGAACAATCTTGAATCTGACTCTCATAACAATGATGTATACCAAACATTAAAAGATTCTGACCAGTGGTTCTGAAGAAGAAGATTTTTTAAAGAATATTCCCCATATTGCCCTAAGTTAAAAATTTGGGCTCCTGCAGGAGCCCAAATATAAACCAATGGGCTTCATTTTAACAAACTTGTATCTGATTGTTTCATGAACTTTGTTTGAACAAACTTGATTCTACAATCTACAAGGAAGCTCCATAACAAATATCAAGTCATTGTACCCACTGGTTCATGAGAAGGTTTTAAAAATAATTTGGAGCATTTTCCCCCACCCCCTCCCTATGGGGCTGGCATGTTGAGTTGAACAAAAATGCAATGCCCCTTCAGGACCATCACTCACACAAACTTTCACTTGAATTGGCCCAGTGGTTTGCAGGAGAAGACCAAAACAAGGTGTTGACGGACGACGGATGGAGATTGATCAGATTAGCTCAGCTTGACTTTGTCAAGGTGAGATAATAAATTAAGTAAAAACCTAGCAGCTGAGTTAACCCTTTACCAAACACACAAGATATCAAAATTTATTATTTTTATTATTGTTTTATAAAATTTTCCAAAAATTTAAACAAAACCATATCATGTGGCCCTCATTGGATCGAGCTCAACAAGCAATTTTATATAAAATGTTTTATTCTACTTCTGAGCAGACATCAAGCTAATGTGCAAGTTTAAAGCCACTAAAGTGGCTTCCAGTACTTTTCAATGCCATGATAGTGTTCCACTATACTGTACTGTCCTTGTGTTACAGATTTTAACCCCTTTACCCAATGCATAGGATATCAAAAGTTATTATTTTATTGTTTTTAAAAAAATTTCAACAAAACCATATCATGTGATCCCCTCATTGCAGCGAGCTTCACAAGCTTGTTCCACTGAGGGATCGCATGATATGGTTTTGTTGAAATGTTTTGAAAAACATAATTTTTTCAACCCCTCACATTAGAAATTACGTGGCGACATGGCTGATTTGTTAGGTAAAGGGTTAAAGGAAAAAAGAAAACATGGGGCCAATCAAGAACCAGACTAAATGAATTTACTGAGAGCATGGTGGCTCAGTTGGTAGACTGTTGGACTTCTTTGGTAGAGGTCTCGAGTTCGATCCCCACCTGGAAACGACCCGTGTTGTGTTCTTGGGCAAGGCACTTTATCCCGGTTGCCTACATGAGAGCACGATGATGCCGTATACTAAGGCGTACTGCACATTGATGGGGCACATGTCTTCAACCACTGTAACTCTGCTTGAGCAGAGCTTGAACAGAGTTAGAATGACAGTTGCTCGTTGATGCTCTCTGGGTACTACGGCTTCCTCCACCCATAAAACTGTCACGGTCACGATTAGCCATCATGCATAAGTATGTGACCTTAAACATAAATAAATAAATGAATTTACTCACTAAAAATCTATGAATTATGGGCTGAAAAGTTGAACATAGAGCACTGAACACTGAAAAAGATTTCTTAAATTTTTAATAAAATTTGTTTATATTTTCTACACATGTAGAAGGTTGGATAAATAAAATTGCTATATACGTTTATATACAAGTAAAGCACAGCTTGACTAGTATAAAATATATTCATTTCTTATTGGCACCTCATCATTTACCCCAAAATTTCATATATAAATAATGTCAGAGACTGTTAACCCTTAGGGACCTAATTCTGACTTGAATCACATTTTTCTATAACAAACCAGGTGCTCCAACATGCAAACTTTGGGTATATACACAAGTTACATTCAAAGTGTCATGGCAGTTGTTTTTAGGCAAGTATTGGCTGCCTGTGTAGGCAGGCAAGACTTGCCTAGAAACAACTGCAAAGTCACAGGATGTGAACACTGTCAAACTGTAGCAATAAGGTGTGACAATCTCCTGGCCCTAAAGGCTTAAACCTTTACCCAATACACAGGATATTAAAATTTAATATTTGAAATATTAACCCTTTACACAACGCAGACGATTTCAAAATGTATTATTTTAAAAATCATTTTTTAAATTGTTTCAAAAAATTTCAACAAAACCATATCATGTGACCCCTCTTTGGAATGAGCTCGACGAGCACGTTCCAAAGAGGGGTCACATGATATGGTTTTGTTAAAAATTTTCGAAAAATAATATTTTTTCAGCTGCTGAATTTGCATATTATGCGGGCGAATGCGAGCCATTCATTGGGTAAAGGGTTAAATGAAAAATAATTTTTTTATCAACTGCTCAGTTTGTAAATTAAGCAGGTGGATAAAGCCGATGTGTTGGGTGAAGGGATAACCCTCTGCCCAATATTAATGAAATGTCCAAATTTCTGCCTGTGTTATTTTCCATGATGCAACTAGGAATTTAACCAATTCAATCTTGGCTGACAGAGCTCACTGAGCTTTGTCAAAAAGGGATGCAGACCTGATTGCTTTGGACCAGTGTGGTCCATGATCCAGGAGTGAACCAGACATGGATCAGACTGCTATGGCTGTACCACTCCAACCTTGCCGGTCCAGTACTCTTTGGTCCAGTTCACTACAGTGGAACCCTGTTACATGAATAGCCACTTTGCTGATGAAAATTATTCAATTAACAGGAGTATTCAATTAACAGGGATTGCATCACTTTCCTGCATTCTAGAGATAAACTTAGCATTTATTCTGTTATATCTTGTTTGACAGTTCTCCATGAGCTCTGTCAAACAAGATATAATAGATTAAATGCCTGTATTGGATGTACTGAAGCCAAATAGGTCTATAAACAAAGGAAAACTGGGAAGAGTCTGGATAATTTCTCGAAAGGTTACAAGATTTCTTATTCAATTAACAGGAGTTTACTCTATAACCTATATTCAGTTAACAGGTCAAATTTGTACTGGAGGTATGGTAAGTGGTTTTGTGTTTGGATATTATATTCAATTGACAGGGTTATTCAGTTAAGAGATATCCAATTAAGTGGGCTCCACTGTATTCCACATTTGCCAATCATCGTGATTATTGGCATACATTTTGTTGGAGACTACATATTTAGTTGAGTCTTATTTTTTTCGAGGAGATAACTTCTGACTTTCAAATCCACCTAGTATCAGGAACTTGCTGATTGCCTCCTTTAACAAGACAGGAATTTTGAGACACGTCATTTTAGAATCAGCACTCTCAGGTTTTTGAAAAAATTCTTTGAAGATACGACATGTAGATTTAGAAATTATACACCAACAATTTGGACCAAGAAAACACATTTTGCCATGAAAAATTCTTCTGTTCCTGTGCATCATATGTAAACAAACCCACAGATTGTGAATTTTCACAATGGGAGATACAACCTTTTGGAAGTCCACAGACGATTCTGTGGCAGTTTATTGGAGACTTAGGCTCTCCCCAATACCCTGTAATAGAGCAATCCAATGAAACAAAATATTAGTTCTTGTCACTGAATATCAAGCAGTTGCTAAGAATATGAGAACTATCAAACTTTTCACCCTTACCCATCACACATGATATCAAAATTTATTACTTAGGAAAAAAATTGTCAAATTTTTCGACAAAATTCTACAAAACCATATCATTTGGCCCTCAATGGAGTGAGCTTGATTAGCTCATTCCAATGATATGGTTTTGTTCAATTTTTTTTTAAACTGCTCAATTTGTAAATTACATGGGCAGATTAGGGATCTGTGAATGGTTTGAGATTTTGCCCCAAATCATGGTGATGATTTGATTTAGCTTGAAACCAATCGCCTAGGTTCAACATTTCGAACCCAAGCCCACTTCCATTTAAAAGTTGTGTATTTTCGCACAAATAATGTTAATATGTTCAAAATATGCAGCGCTTTCATTATAGGGCCATTCTCAGAATGTGCTCAAATGCACATGCTTTGTGCCTTGAACTTTGTCTTGCAAACTGCATGTGCGTCATGCATTGCACTGCAGGGTGACCAGCCTTGAGCGTACCTAGTAAACCAAGCCAAATCAGTTAAAATGGCAAACATTAGGAAATATTTCGATATTGTGGTGATGAATTAATTATATTCCATAATGATCATCAACTCTCAGAAAAGAACTTTCACATAATTGCTTGCTTTTTCTCTCCTGCACGGATCCACAGGGCACAAACGGAGAACTTTCTATCGCCACACACAACAGATTACATTATAATTTCACCATTTTCATGATTTTCACCACAATTCCAACAGCTTGGTGCTCATCTAATTTATACCACCACTCGTATTCTGGAGTATGTATACCTATCACAGTATCACCCTTCTGACTGACTGGTATCAGAATTCGAGAACTTTGATTCAAGATTTGATTTGAGATGATATCGGAGGTTTGCCGGGCTCTAGGGCACATGTGGCTGATTCATTTGATATAGGGTTAAGAACTCCTGGATTGAGTCATCAATTTCTTTGCCGCTCATTTCATGAACATGGCTTATTCTTTCAATTTAATCTCCACATCACCAAAACATCATGCACATAATAAATTGGTACTTGGCAAATTGGTGAGGCAACATCAACCTAGAACCTTAATTATTCTATCAATAGAAAACTGACAACCAAACAAGCAAATGTATCTTTATTAACTGGTAGAGTGCTGGAAGCCCATATTTGGGCTTTACTCTGAGGTGAAGGTACTGCAACTTGAAGGCTTCATACTCAGTGGATGTGGTTTGTATTATCTTTGAAGTGATATTATTCAGTCTGTAAGGACTTGTCTTGTTATAATTTATGGGAGAGTGCCTATAGGCACTCCCCCATAAATTGTAACAAAGGCAAAGATATGTGAACAAATTTTGATGGCCAAAAATAATTTAGTACTCTACCAGTTAATGGACCACCAGATAGCCTGCCTGATGGTTCATTTTCTATAAATTTGCTTGTGGCTCTTCCCAAGATTCAACCGATACAGTAACAAGATTCAACTGGTAGACTAACAAGAGTAAGTTCTGACCTCCACCCAGCTGGTGCCAAGTGTCAAATCACCTTGTAAATACTGTATCTTTCAGTAAAACTAAGATATTGGCACTGAAAAGTTTTTTTTAAAACCCAGACACCATTTTAGTGTTGAATTGATAAAATTTCACAACTGACCTAACTGAAGGCTTGCTGGTTAACTCTGTACCTAACGAATTGGCTGCATCTACACACATAATTTACAAATTTAGCTGTGGGAAAAATTTTTTTTACAAAACATTTCAACAAACCATATCATGTCACCCCTCATTTGAATGAGCTCACTGAGTTCACTTTTTAAAAATTTGTTTTAAAACTTTAATTAAAATAACAAATTTTGATATATTGTGTGTCGGTGTGATAGGTTAACCCTCTGAAAACTGATGTCAAAATACCGAAATGTCAAGCAGAAAGTTTTTCCCATAATGCAGCTAGAAATGTAACAAATTCAATCTTGTTTGACAGAGCTCAATGAGCTCTGTCAAACAAGGCTGAATTGGTTAAATTTCTAGTTGCATTATAGAAAAAACTTTTGGATTGAAATTTTTATTTTTTGACATCGGTGTGTGGTGGGTTAACCCTTTATCCAACAAAACAGCCACATCTGCCTGCATAATATACAAATTCAGCAGCTGAAAAAATATTTTTCAAAAAATTTCAACAAAACCATATCATGCGACGCCTCTTTGGAACGAGCTTGTCGAGCTCATTCCAATGAGGGGGTCGCATAATATGGTTTTGCTGAAATTTTTTGAAAAATTAAAAAAAGTTAAAAAATTTATAGTAATTTATATATTTTTTATACTTACCAATGACCCAGACTTAGCTGGTGCTAACTCTAACAAAACCAGGGCCAAACACAAATTTTGCCCCCCAATCCCCAAAATTTGCATCCAAAACAAAAAGAAATCATGTCCTAAAGGACCTCCATACTACGCCTCTACTGCGCATGCGCAGTGACGCAGACGTCCCGAAATTGGCGCCAATTATCATTCTTACTGGCAGTGCCTGGACAGCGCTATGTACTCAGCGGGGAGGCAAGAGTTCCCAACTCCTGGGAGGGCCATCCCCGTCTGGGTAATTTGTAAGTATAAAAAATATATATACATTTTTATACTGCACCAATGACCCAGACTTAGCTGAATAGTAAACAGGCTGGAGGGCCTAGGACATAGAGGAAAATCCAATAAGCTCAACTATATAATAAAGAGATAACCCCTTAAGGAGAAAAGGAGTATTAGGCTTTACATGTATCTTTCTTATTTAATATTAAATTAGAAAGATACAATACCCTTAATAATTGAGCACCATAATATTCATGTTCTCTATTAACATCCAGTATATCCCTTATACTAATTATTTTTAAAGTAAGCCAATAAATAAAGTAGTCCAGAGAATTGAGACTCTTTATAGTCATTTAAAAGTGTCCGAGTATTGTATATTAAAGCCCGTTTGACACTTGACATATACAAATGCTTCACACCGAGCTACACTTTAAAAATAAGACATGAATGAATTTAATATTAATATTACACTTTAAAACCATCCCGGAAGCGACTCAGAAATACTGACTTGGAGGAGGCATTCCCTTGCTTTTCACTATAAAGCAGGTGACCTAAGGGAACACCTGCCCCCCCCCCCCTCCCTTCCCCTTGCCCTGGGTCAAATAGCCCAGAGCGAAGAGGGCAGCCGGATGGAGTCACTGCCGGAACAGAAAGCCTGCATAACTATAGTTGCAACTGTTTAGTGGACGACATTCTGAGCAACAGACAACGGACCTAAACAATGCAGGTCTCCAGAAATGGACTCAATATTTCTGAGATAAAAATTCGTGAATGTGGATGGCTGAGACCAATAAGCAGCCTTCATTAAATCTGTAATAGCAACACTATTAGCATAAGCCCAAGAAGTAGCAAGAGCTCTTACTTCATGAGCGGAAATCTTAAGCACAGACTGCTGAGAAGAAGATAAACTCTCATAAGCAGTACGGATAGTTAATTGAATCCATCTAGCAATAGAATGGACTGAAATGTCCTTTCTATTAGGCATCAAAGACAGAAAGAAACGTTTTCGTCCTTTTCTGATGAACTGAGATCTCTGTTTATAGATACGTAAAGCTCTAACAGGACAGAGTAAAGGCCTACGCCCGTCTGAAGACGGAAGAGCCTTAATAACAATAGGTTCCGGATATTTATTAGGAGCCTGATTCTTAGCTAAAAAACCCACATTAGTAGTGAAGGTGATAGTGTTCCCGACACTACGATAGTGAGAATCATCCACCGACAGTGCATGAAGCTCACTGACTCTTCTAGCAGAAGAGAAAGCTAAGAGAAAAGCTGTCTTATAAGATAAGAATTTGAAATCTACTGTCCCAAGAGGTTCAAATGGCTTTTCCTTCAATTTAAGAAGAACCCAAGCTAAATTCCATTTAGGAATTAATCTAAGAGTTCTGGGTCTATTTATCGAGAAGTTTCTAACTAACTTAGATAAAGAGACATTAGATCCAATTTGTAAACTATCATGATGTGCATAGGTATCAGATAACATAGACCTATAACCCTTAATAGTAACAGGCTGCAGTTTGATTTCGTCAAACAAGTATACTAGAAAGTTTGCAATGTCTGGTATAGAGGGATCGAATACATCTACAGAATGATCCCTACACCAACGACGAAAAACCTTCCACTTAGCCGCATAGTTTAGCGAAGAGGAGGTCCTCCTACAGTTAGAAATCGCGTCCACTGCTCGTCCTGTAAAGTGCTTGCCATGCAAGAAGGACCGCACAACGGAAAAACGTGAAGGTTGAGACCTTGCGGGTTGTGATGGAGTTGGCGCGATTTCCCCTGCGAAAGAAGATCCTCCCGCGGAGGAAGCTTTCGCAGTAGGTCCCACAACAGACACCTGAGTAGATTTATCCACGGTCTCTGTGGCGACAGAGATGCTACCAACAGAATCTTGCATTGAGATTGTTTTATCTTTAGCAATACTTGTTGAATTAACGGCGCTGGAGGATACGCATATCCTATCATTCCGTCCCAGGGGATCGACAGAGCGTCTACTGCAAATGCTCTTGGATCCGGACACGGAGACACATACGTCTGCAACTGATTGTTGAGATGTGTCGCAAATAAATCTATCATTGGCCGTTCCCATTGGTAGCAAATCTGATTGAATACTTGTTTGTTGAGAGTCCACTCCGACGGCAACAAGCGACCCTTTCGTGAAAGGGAGTCTGCTAGCACATTCAGACGACCCGGTATGTGACGAACCGAAAGAAGAACGTGATGTTCTAGCGCAAACAGAAGGATTCTTTCCGTTAGATTGAACACCGGAACTGAATGAGTGCCTCCCTGATTCCGTATATACGCCACTACTGTCGTATTGTCGGATAGGATTTGGACATGAGCATTGTGAATAATGTCCATCCAGTGACGTAACGCAAGCCAAATTGACATCATTTCCTTGATGTTTATGTGCTTGCACAGGAATTGCGGATCCCAAAGACCCTGGCATCTCGAATCCGTTGGGATTAATGATGCACCCCAACCTGTTTGACTGGCATCCGTCATAATGGTAAAACTCGGATCCGGCAACTGCAGCGGAACTCCCTGAGTTAACCACTGAATGTTTGCCCAAGTCTGAATCTCTTGTTTCACTTGATCTGACAAGAGAACGTCTACGTCGAGCGAATGAATTTTCACACTCCAATTCTGAGTCAAGAAAATTTGAAGAGGACGTGTGCGTAACCGCCTCATCGGAATGAGATCCGCAGCGGCTCCGCACAGACCTATCAGTCTCATAAATTCTCTCGCTGTGACTCTGTCTGCGTGCAGACAATAGCGAGCGTAACAACTGACTAATTTCGCTCTGGTTAACGGCAGACAAACGAGATTGTTGTGCGTCTCGAAGCTCATTCCCAGATGAGTGAATGACTTGGACGGCACCAGATCCGACTTCGTCCCGTTTACTATAAAACCGAGACGTCGGAGCAATAGAAGTAGATTCTGAACATCGTTCTGAAGCGTTAACTCGTTGCCGTACCTCTGAAGAATGTCGTCCAGGTAGGCCGACGTTACCACAGACGAATGAGCTCGGAAATAGATCATTACCGAGTTCATTACCCGAGTGAAAGCCCCGGGTGCTAGATTCAATCCGAAGCACATCGCCCGGAATTGATACACCACTCCTAGGACAGCGAAGCGTAGATACTTTCGGAATGACGTGAAAGTACGCATCTTTGAGATCTATGCTTGTTGCATAATCGTTCACCCGAATACTCGCTCTGACCGACCGAATCGTCTCCATATAAAATTTCGGAGCGACGATCAGCTTGTTTATTCAGCTCAAATCTATGACTGGATGGAACGAGCCGTCTGGTTTCGGAACCAGAAACAGATGGCTGTAGAATCCCGGAGTTTCCTGGTTTTCTACGACCTCTACCGCGTTCTTCATTAAAAGAGACTGCACCTCTGATAACAGAGCGTCTCTTTTCTGCGGATTTGACGGAAGTTGAGTCCACTTTGGAGTGCGAGTTAATGGAGGCTTTCGTTTGAAGGATATCTTTAGACCTTCCGAAGTCACTCCTCTCACCCAAGGGTCTTCCGTAATCGATGCCCATTCTTGTGAAAAGCTCGACAACCTTCCGCCAACCGGTACGCGATAGAGGTTTAAGCCATCACCTCCTGGACCTGCGAGGCCTGCGGTAGGAGAAACCACATCCTCCACGACCCGCACCTCGCCCCGTCGACCTCGGGGCATCCGACCAATTGTCCCGGCCCAAAGGACGTCCCGAACAAGAGTCGCTACCCTGACGGTCTCTCGAATAAGACCAAGAGGACCCACCGGAACCTCTATAGGAACCTCTCTTGGGCGCATTAGACCCAGAAGTGCCTATCTTATTCTTGTCTGCTGTATCCGGCTTCTTAGAGGCAGATTTGAACAACAGAGAATCCGAAGCTTTCTTTGTAATTTTATCATAAATAGCAGAAAGCTTGCCGTCAAAGAGAAGTTCTCCGGAGACCGAAGCGACTCTAAGAGAGTTCTTCACCTTAGAATCCACAAGTGTGGATGTAGCTAGGGCTGCGTCACGTCTAACCAACTCCAGATTTGCCACTGAAAGGGCGGAGTTACATGTGGAATAAGCTACTGCCCTTGAAAGAAGTCTTAAAGAGGATTGTATATCCTGAAACTCTTTCCCTTGAAGGCGCAGTGATAACGCCTTAGTAAGGTGATCTGCGTAAGATAAGGCATCTAAATTGGCTCTGTTAGACGCAATAGCTGTTTCCAACACCGCGGTTGGAATAGAAGCCGACGACGGTAATGATAGCTGTAAGTCTTCCGCCTCGTCGTCCATACGCAGAGGAACTCTCGGGATACCCTGTCCTGCCATATCGAATTTATTCCTTGCATTAATGAAAGGCAGGTTGAGAGTATTAGCGGACAAGAAACCTGCTTTCCCCGTCTTGGAAGCAAGTTTAAATATAGCGTCGTTCAATAATTCAAATGTTTTTGCAACATTATTGGACTGCGACGGAAACTCGGGAGCGATGTCCCTGAACCGCTCAAAAAATTCAGAGTCCAATGACGCTATAATCCTCTTGTCCGGTACCGCAGCAGTCTGGCCCGACGGAACAACTTGAGGGAGAAAGTGCCGGATGAAGTCCACGGCAGCTTTATGTTGTTCCGAAAGGGATAGCTCCAAATCATCCGTATCCCTTTCACCATCCGGTTGGACCTCATGATGTTCCCGGTCGTCCGCCCCCGATGCTTCGGCGGAGCGTACCGACCCAGCGCCGTCGGATAATTCTCGATCCCGGCTGCTGGGATGCTGCGATAAGCTGTGCTATCTGCACAAGAATGTCCGGCATCGAGACCTGCGGAGGCGCAGTCTTCCGCTGCTTCGCCGAGGGCAGCTCCGCATCAGATGGCTCTCGCATACTTTTTCTATGCGAACGTCCGGAGTCCATCGGTCTCGAATCCCTGGCTGCCGGATAGTGTGACCTGGTCGCCGTAACATCCTTGATCGGCGAAGCTGGTAATATATCGGCGGTCACGCAGCCAAGGTGCGGTCGTGTGCGCTGACGAGAAGAAGAAGCCTTAGCAGTCTCCGCGGACTGCCTATACAACGGAGCGTCCCGAGCGACAGACGTATGCTCCGCTTGCAACACATTTTGTACCACAACATCTGGTCCCAGATGTTGTTGTACGAGAGAGGGGCCTCTCTCGCTCGCGGCCCGGCTGGACCTGGACGAGCTAGGAACCGGACTCAAAGGCTTCCTCCGTTCTCGCTTACTATCCGCCGTCACTGGGTGTGCATCTATTATGTTTATAGTGCTCGCATCACCCAAAATTTCCTCCTGGACAGCATCGGACGAACCTGGCTGCCGAACAATTCGGTGAATGGACGCTACACCGGGCGAGCTAGCGGACGACATTTGTCTAATCTCCATGAGCACTTTTGCCGCTAGCTCTGAATTCATTTGTGATGACGGACGCACACTTGTAGAAGATAACATGGAAACATCACCCTGTTCTTGTTCCTCTGAAATAGAAACTGAGAGAGTAGAGTGACCTTGCGGAGAAAGAGCCGGCATAGCCCTTTCTCCAGAAACAACATATCGTGACACACGTTTCCAATGTTTCTCATCCCAATATTCACATATAGGACAGGGATTAGTGCGAGAACACTGACTACAATTAATACAATGATCATGAAAGTCAGAGGAAGATTTCTTCCCATTACAATTTGAACAATGTCCCTTCATTGTGAAAAGACAACAACAAGTCCTAGTTACTCGCACAAACCCCTGACACAAAGATACATAATAACATGATCCATTAATAAATGAAAAAACAATTGCAAATCAAAATAATTTTGAAAAAATATTTTTTCAGCGAAGCCCAAGTTGCTGAAAAGTAACGTTGAGCCCCAATGGATCCGATGGCAAAGTGTGGTCAAAAATTTTAAATTTATATTAAATAATTAATGAGACACTTACGGAAAATATAAATGTATCTAATAGTGAGATAAACTACACCAAAGGCAAACAGCCCCCCTCAAAAAAGACTGTTGCCAATGTAAACAAACAGTGTAAAATACCAGAAAACATGACTCCAGGCACTGAAAAAACTGGCCCGAAATCAGTCATCAAAATTACACTCTATCTGATGCAAGACAGAGACTCCCAGGGGAGAATCTGCAGAACATCAGATGGAAGATGCAGAACACAACGTTTATACACCCATGGGTGAAAACGTAACTATGGGGAAAATAACAGAAAACATTCTGTATCCAAGCAACTCTCCCAGGGAAATTTTAGAAATGAACTTTCTCAAAAATATGCCAAAAGCATGGGAGAATTGCAAGGGGGGACTTTAGAAGGCTAGGGGAGAGGAAACACTGAATAAGCAGTGCAACATTTAGCAAGAATGACAACAAGAGGCCCATGCATCGAAAATAGGCAACTTAACATAATTTCATCAAAAAATTTTAAGTACAGCCCTGATTATTTTTTGTCACTTCTTTTTCCTCTCCTCCTTCTATATCCTCCTTAGAATCACCATTTCTCCAAAAATTACGTGTCTGGCATCCTTTAAACTGAGATTTACAAGCACAAAGATCAGTGAGATGTTGACTGATGAAGGGCCAAACAGAGAATGATAATTGGCGCCAATTTCGGGACGTCTGCGTCACTGCGTATGCGCAGTAGAGGAGTAGTATGGAGGTCCTTTAGGACATGATTTCTTTTTGTTTTGGATGCAAATTTTGGGGATTTGGGGGGCAAAATTTGTGTTTGGCCCTGGTTTTGTTAGAGTTAGCACCAGCTAAGTCTGGGTCATTGGTACAGTATAAAAAAATGATATTTCACATAATAAATTTTGATATCATCTGCATTGGGTAAAGGGTTAACTGGTAGAGTGCTAAATTATTTTTTAACGGTGATTTGTGAGTTTTTTTTTTCAAAATGCCATGCCACCATCATGGGGAGTCTTAGTTTAGCGAGACTTTGTTCATAAAAACTTGTTTTGTTATAATTTATTAGAGAGTGACTACTGGTACTCTTCATTGTAATAAAACAAGTTTATATAAACATATTTTTTTCTCCTACTTAGCAAATAGCAAGCAAATTCTTACAGTGTAAAGTCACTTTCAGCACTTTTCAAAAGAGCCATGATGGTGGCGTCTAGCACTCAATCCATTAACTGTTATCAGATATTACCATTAAAAACATCAAACACTGCTCACTGTCAACCACGGTCGTCATCAACATATCCCTTGAGTACAACAAGATGCCACCAGCGATGCTCTAGCATTGGGGTTTCCCATTGGGGGAAGGGGGTCATTGCAATTTTATTGGGAATTAGCAAGAAGAGGGTGTACTGACTCTTTACTTAAGATGTCACTGATTATTGCCTTGTTTGATTTGTTTCTCCCACAGCCTTCTGGTCGAATGGAAAAATTTGTTAATACTGAGCCAATAATCTGCATTTCTGCAATGCAGATGTGTGCAAGTCCATAATATAGCTTTGTGTACTGTATTCCCACCATGCCACTAAGGCACATGTGTGGGTGCCCTTGTATGGCCTTGATCCCCTTTCCCCAAGTTTGAAATGCTTCCAATGTCCCTGCTACAGTATATAGAGGATATGTACTGTTTTGGAGAGGATACCGAAAATGATCTCATTGGTGACTGAGATAAATGTTTATTTTTCACGAGCGCTTGCGCAAGAGAAAATAACCATTTGTCTCGGTCACGAGTGAGATTATTTCAACCTTGAATTGATGCATGAAAGTAAACAGCGCATTGAAGTGATTTGATCGATACTCGGAACAGGCAACATCTTGTGATCTGATTCAGCTGCCGGGTTTCATGCATCAATTCAAGGTGAATACGTGGTGAATTATTGCTGGAAATGATCGGTATTCACTCAAAAACTAGATTTTCTTTTCATTGTACGTTTTTAGAACAAATTGATCATTTCCAGTGATAATTTGACTCGTAGTCACCTTGAAGTGATGCTTTGAAAGCCATCATTTTGATTGATACTGTGAAAGTGAAAATTTCTATATCTTCACAGTGGGGGATACGATTTCTATCTTTCCAAAATTTTTTCGATAATCCATCATTTAGCATATAATAAAATTAGTTATCTTTGCCCCATTCTCATCACATAGACAAAAAACACATCTTACAATAATGAAGTATGACTTCTATAAGCAAATGAAATGAGTTAAATCTCACACTACTGCGAGTCAGTATGACGTTTCAATTGATAAATGCAGTAATGCTAAAAAATGCTTTAGATCTCTCAATGATCTCAACGTTCCAAAACAAATGGTGTATACATTATATACATTCTTGTTACAATACATTATAGTACAATACATTATAGATTGCTATTAGCACTCTCAAATAAATTGTAACAAGCCAATTCTATCAAAATCAATCTGGAAATCTTATCTTGATGGGGTAATAGATTATTTTCGAGAGTCAACATATGTTTGACAATATTATTGGTGCTTAAGGTCACTTTCAGTATGTATGGCAATGTTTTATAGCCTGCGCTGTCCACTTCAGAGGACTTCCAATGTAGGCATTAATGGTTGCGGCCTATTTTACCAGTAAAACACAACTGGATCACTGGCGTAAACAAGCACGGACACACATACTGGTGTTCCCAAAAGGGTTTTCAACACAGTTGCTTTATTAAAATTCATTGGAGAGTGCCTACAGGCACTCACTCTCCAATAAATTTTAACAAAACAAATCTGAATCAATAAAATATATTTTGCTTCCAGATGAATATGAGGCACTTATATACTAAGCGTATGAGATATTTAAAGTGAGTGACACCTATTTTATTCTGAAATTCCAAGTATAAACGTCTTGCACAGAACTAGTTAACATTCAAGCTGCTAATATCAAATACATTTGTACCAATAAGAAACAAAGTAATGAGAAGAGAATCCATGTGTGTGTTTTTCTGCTCTCCAGAAGATATCCAGGACATCTTCATTTTCATTCATTTGGTGTGCGGATATCTCCTGGACTCTCTCGCATCTTTCATTTCAGATGCAGATATTGGAGCATAACTTCTTAGGAGGAGGGGGTGGGGGGGCCACACCCCCTATCAAACCTCCTAATTATTGGGTTTCGTCGGGTGGAGATTGGGCAAGAAATTATGAAATATCAACTTGGTCTGACCTTGTGGTTGCCTGAGGAAAATATACACATGCTGAACAGTGGAAAGTATATTTGTAGCATATAAGCCTTTGATAAAAGAAATTAGGTATGTTCCAAACAATTGGGCGATATGACTGAACCAGCAGGCACTGACATCCCCCCCCTCCCCCCCCCCCAATAAAAAAAAACAAAAAAACCCCAAAACCTTTTGTTAGTTATAGCCCTATGCAGGTAGAAGATGGAGAGGGCACGACACAATGAATCAAGCAAACTATATGGGATAACCATCAAAAGAATATTCTATGCATTTATTTGCCCCTTTTACCTTCTTGGAGATCTCCCGGTGAGCTTCTGCAGGGAGCAATAAAACACAGCTCATAACTTCATAGAAGTTATCCTTATATGACTCATCATTTACTGCCCATATCAAAATAAAGCTCTATACAAACAATAAATAAGCACCAAAATAATTCACATTGTAAACACTATTATTATACTATACACATGTCAGTAATCAGTCTTGAACTAATTTATTGATGTTATGAAAGTAATGCCACTATGAGATTAATTAACCCTTTTCCAAACATGATGTCTAAAACCGGCCAGTGCTATTCACTAAAAGTCACCATTCAATTTCCAATATTTTTTCATTTTGTGTATAAAAAAACATAGATCATGCAGTGTTTGCCTTAACCCTTTACCTAACATGAAAAGCAGACGACACTTGCAAACATAATTCTTGAATAACTGATTCTTTTCATTTTTTGTCTCAAAAACATAGGTTATGACCCCTCACTGGAATGAGCTTGACGAGCTCGTTCCAAAGAGGGGTCATTATTGTATTATAATGCAAAAACACTGGCAAGATAGATGCATCCTACTAGTGAAGATCTCAAGGAAAAATACAGTTGGGACAACTTTTTCAAAGCCATATAAAAGGGGCACTTTGTGATTTTAGGGAGACTTCAGGGCTAATGACTAACAAAAAGATATTATAAAAATAAAACAAGTAAGGCATCAAAATACACATTTTTCATACACTCAAAAATTCAGCCCCGATCAGGCCCTGGGGTTCTAAAGCCAGGGCCTTCTTTCAGGCTCTGGCCTTTTTTCTTAAGGCGAACCCTACTCATTATTTGAATGAGCTCAACAAGATGGGTCATAAGCTATGTTTTGGATGCCAACAATGAAACTAGAGTGATGTCACGCATGCAGCCCGACTTTCCCAGGAATGGCAATGCTCAGACTCAAAATAGTCGGAGCCATTTTTTGTTAACAGTTTACCTAACGAATCTGCCATATCTGCACACTTGATATACAAAATTTGCTATTCAAATTTTATTTCTTCATTCCTCTACTTCAAAACATACCTCATGACCTATTAGTTCCCACAAACTTGATGAGCTTGTTCCAATAAGGACTAATAAGCCATGGTTAGAAGTAAAAAATGAAAAAATCTGATGTTTCAGAAAAGTTAAAAAATTTATAGTAATTTATATATTTTTTATACTTACCAATGACCCAGACATAGCTGGTGCTAACTCTTAAAATACTAGGGCCAAACACAAATTTTGCCCCCCAATCCCCAAAATTTGCATCTAAATCCAAAGAAATCATGTCCTGAAGGTCCTCCATACTTTGCCCTTACTGCGCATGCGCAGTGTCAAGGACGTTCCGAAATTGGCACCAATTATCATTCTTACTGGCAGTGCCTGGTCAGCGCTATGTACTCAGCGGGGAGGTATGAGTTCCCAACTCCTGGGAGGGCCATCCCCGTCTGGGTCATTGGTAAGTATAAAAAAATATATAAATTACTATAATTTTTTAACATTTTTATACTGTACCAATGACCCAGACATAGCTGAATAGTAAAAAGGCTGGAGGGCCTAGGACATAGAGGAAAATCCAATAAGCTCAACTATATAATATAGAGTCAACTCCTCAAGGAGAAAAGGAGTATTAGGCTTTACATGTATCTTTCTTATTTTATAATAAATTAGAAAGATACAATACCCTTCATAATTGAGCACAATAACATTCATGTTCTCTATTAACATCCAGTATAACCCTTTATACTAATTATTTTTAAAGTAAGCCAATAAATAAAGTTAGTCCAGAGAATTGAGACTCTTTATATTCTTTAAAAGTGTCCGAGGATTGTATATTAACGCCCGTTTGACACTTGACATATACAAATGCTTCACACCGAGCTACACTTTAAAAATATGACATGAATGAATTTTTAACATTAATATTACACTTGAAAACCATCCCGGAAACGACTCAGAATTACTGACTCCGGAGGAAGAATTCCCTTGCTTTTCACTATAAAGCAATTGACCTAAGGGAACACCCTCCCCCCCCCTTCCCCTTGCCCTGGGTCAAATACCCCAGAGCGAAGAGGGCAGCAGGACGGAGTCACTGCCAGAACAGAAAGCCTGCATAACTATAGTTGCAACTGTTTAGTGGACGACATTCTGAGCAACAGATAACGGACCTAAACAATGCAGGTCTCCAGAAATGGACTCAATATTTCTGAGATAAAAATTTGTGAATGTGGATGGCTGAGACCAATAAGCAGCCTTCATTAAATCTGTAATACCATCACTATTTGCATAAGCCCAAGATGTAGAAAGAGCTCTTACTTCATGAGCCGAAATCTTAAGCACAGACTGCTGACTTGAAGATAAATTTTCATAAGCAGTACGAATAGTTAATTGAATCCATCTAGCAATAGAATGGACCGAAATGTCCTTTCTATTGGGCATCAGAGACAGAAAGAAACGTTTTCGTCCCTTTCTGATAAACTGAGATCTTCGTCTATAAATACGTAAAGCTCTAACAGGACAGAGTAAAGGCCTACGCCCGTCTGAAGACGGCAGAGCCTTAATAACAATAGGTTCCGGATATTTATTAGGAGCCTGATTCTTAGCTAAAAAACCAACATTAGTAGTGAAGGTGATAGTATTCCCGACACTACGATAGTGAGAATCGTAAACCGATAGTGCATGAAGCTCACTGACTCTTCTAGCAGAAGAGAAAGCTAAGAGAAAAGCTGTCTTATAAGACAAGAATTTGAAATCTACTGTCCCAAGAGGCTCAAATGGCTTTTCCTTCAGTTTAAGAAGAACCCAAGCTAAATTCCACTTAGGAATTAATCTAAGAGTTCTGGGTCTATTTATCGAAAAGTTTCTTACTAACTTAAAGAGACATTAGATCCAATTTGTAAACTATCGTGGTGGGCATAGGTATCCGATAACATAGATCTATAACCCTTAATAGTAACAGGCTGCAGTTTGATTTCGTCAAACAAGTATACTAGAAAGTTTGCAATGTCTGGTATGGAGGGATAAAAAATATCCACAGAATGATCCCTACACCACCGACGAAAACCTTCCACTTAGCCGCATAGTTTAGCGAAGAGGAGGTCCTCCTACAGTTAGAAATCGCGTCCACTGCTCGTCCTGTAAAATGCTTGCCGTGCAAGAAGGACCGCACAACGGAAAAAACATGAAGGTTGAGACCTTGTGGGTTGTGATGCAGTTGACGCGGTTTCCCCTGCAAAAGAAGATCCTCTCGTGGAGGAAGCTTTCGCGGTAAGTCCCACAGCAGACACTTGAGTAGATTTATCCACAGTCTCTGTGGAGACAGAGATGCTACCAACAGAATCTTGCATTGAGATTGCTTTATCTTTAGCAATACTTGCTGCATTAACGGCGCTGGAGGATACGCATATCCTATCATTCCGTCCCATGAGATCGATAGAGCGTCTACTGCAAATGCTCTTGGATCCGGACATGGAGACACATACGTCTGCAACTGATTGTTGAGATGTGTCGCAAATAAGTCTATCATTGGCCGTTCCCACTGGTAGCAAATCTGATTGAATACTTGTTTGTTGAGAGTCCACTCCGATGGCAACAAGCGACCCTTCCGATGGCAACAAGCGACAAGCGACTCGTCTGCTAGTACATTCAGACGACCCGGTATATGACGGACCGAAAGTAGAACTTGATGTTCTAGAGCAAACAGAAGGATTCTTTCCGTTAAATTGAATAACGGAATGGAATGAGTGCCTCCTTGGTTCCTGATATACGCCACTACTGTCGTATTGTCTGACAGAATTTGGACATGAGCTTTCTGAATAATGTCCATCCACTGACGTAACGCAAGCCAAATTGACATCATTTCCTTGATGTTTATGTGCTTGCTTAGGAAGTGTGGATCCCAAAGACCCTGGCACCTTGAATCCGTTGGGATCAATGATGCACCCCAACCTGTTTGACTGGCATCCGTCATGATCGTAAAACTCGGATCCGGCAACTGCAGCGGAACTCCCTGAGTCAACCACTGAATGTTTGCCCAAGTCTGAATCTCTTGTTTCACTTGTTCTGACAAGAGAACGTCTATGTCGAGCGAATGAATTTTCACACTCCAATTCTGAGTCAAGAATATTTAGAGAGGATGAGTGCGTAACCGCCCCATCAGAATGAGATCCGCAGCGGCTCCGCACAGCCCTATCAGTCTCATGAACTCCCTCGCTGTGACTTTGTCTGCATGAAGACAATAGCGAGCGTAACAACTGACTAATTTCGCTCTGGTTAACGGCAGACGAACGAGATTGTTGTGCGTCTCGAAGCTCATTCCCAGATGAGTGAAGGACTTGGACGGCACCAGATCCGACTTCTCCTCGTTTATAATAAAACCGAGACGTCGGAGCAATAGAAGCAGATTGTGCACATCGTTCTGAAGCGTTAACTCATTGCCGTACCTCTGAAGAATGTCGTCCAGGTAGGCCGACGTTACCGCAGACGAATGAGCTCGGAAATATATCATTACCGAGTTCATTACCCGAGTGAAAGCCCAGGGTGCTAGGTTCAATCCGAAGCACATCGCTTGGAACTGATACACCACTCCTAGGACTGCGAAGCGTAGATACTTTCTGAATGTCGGATGTACCATGACATGAAAGTACGCATCTTTGAGATCTATGCTTGTAGCATAATCATTCACCCGAATACTCGCTCTGACCGATCGAATCGTCTCCATATAGAACTTTGGAGCGATGATCAGCTTGTTTATCCAGCTCAAATCTATGACTGGACGGAACGAGCCGTCTGGTTTCGGGACCAGAAACAGGTGGCCGTAGAATCCCAGTGTTTCCTGGTCTTCTACGACCTCTACCGCGTTCTTCATTAAAAGAGACTGCACCTCCGATAACAGAGCGTCTCTTTTCTGCGGATTTGACGGAAGTTGAGTCCATTTTGGACTTCGAGTTAAAGGAGGCTTTCGTTTGAAGGTTATTCTTAGACCTTCCGAAATCACCCCTCTCACCCAAGGGTCGTCCGTAATCGATGCCCACTCTTCTAAAAAACTCGACAACCTTCCGCCAACCGGAACACGATAGAGGTTGATACCATCACCTCCTGGACCTGCGAGGCCTGCGGGAGGAGAAACCACCTCCTCCACGACCCGCACCTCGTCCCGTCGACCTCGGGGCATCCGACCGGTTGTCCCGGCCCGAAGGACGTCCCGAACGTGAGTCGCTGCCTTGACGGTCTCTTGAATAAGACCAAGAGAATGCACCGGAACCTCTATAGGAACCTCTCTTGGGCGCATTAGTCCCAGAAGTGCCTGTCTTACTCTTTTCTGCCGTATCCGACTTTTTGGAAGTGGATTTAAACAGCTAGAATCTGAAGCTTTCTTAGTAATTTTCTCGTAGATTGCAGAAAGCTTGTCATCAAAGAGAAGGTCTCCGGAGACCGAAGCGACTCTGAGAGAGTTCTTCACCTTACTATCCACGCGTGTGGATGTAGCTAGGGCTGCGTCACGTCTAACCAACTCCAGGTTTGCCACTGAAAGGGCTGAGTTATACATGGAATAAGCCACTGCCCTTGAAAGAAGTCTTAAAGAGGATTGAATATCCTGGAATTCTTTCCCTTGTAGACGTAGTGGTAACGCCTTAGTAAGGTGGTCTGCGTAAGATAAAGCGTCTAAACTGGCCCTGTTAGACGTAATTGTCGTATCCAACACTGCGGTTGGAATGGACGTTGATGACGGTAATGACAATTCTAAGTCTTCCGCCTCGTTGTCAAGACGCAGAGGAACTCCTTGTCCTGCCGTATCGAATTTATTCCTTGAATTAATGAAAGGCAGGTTAAAAGCACTAGCGGACAAGAAACCAGCTTTGCCTGTTTTGGAAGCAAGCTTGAAGATAGCGTCGTTCAATAATTCAAATGTTCTTGTGACATTATTGGACTGAGACGGAAACTCAGGGACGATGTCTCTGAACCGCTCGAAGAAATCAGTGTCCAATGACGCTATCAGTCTCTTATCCGGTACCGCAGCAGTCTGGCCCGACGGAACAACTTGAGGAAGGAAGTGCCGGATGAAGTCCACGGCAGCTTTATGTTGTTCCGAAAGGGATAGCTCCAAGTCATCCGTATCCCTTTCGCCATCCGGTCGGACCTCACGATGCTCCAGGTCGTTCACACCCGATGCTTCGGCGGAGCGTACCGACCCAGCGCCGTCAGATAATTCCCGATCCGACACCGATTCTGTCGGTTGCTGCGATAATTTGTGCTATCTGAGCTAGCACGTCCGTCATCGAGGCCTGCGGAGTAGTGGTCTTTCGCTGCTTAGCCGCGGGAAGCTCCGCATCAACTGACTCCCACATACTCTTCCAATGCGAACGTCCGGAGTCTATCGGCCTCATGTCCCTGGCTACCGGATGGCGTGACCTGGTCGCCGATGAATCCCTGATCGGCGAAGCTGGTAGAATATCCGCGGTCACGTAGCCAAGGTGCGGTCGAGTGCGCTGCTGAGAGGATGAGGAAGCCCGAGCAGTCTCAGCGGATTGCCTATACAACGGAGTGTCCCGAGCGACGGATGTGTGCTCCGCTTGTGACACATTTTGTACCACAACATCTGGTCCCAGATGTTGTTGCACGAGAGAGGGGCCTCTCTCGCTCGCGGCCCGGCTGGACCTGGACGAGCTAGGAACCGAACTAGAAGGCTTCCTCCGATCTCCCCTTATATCTGCCGTCACTGGGTGTGCACCTTGTATGTTTATAGTGCTCGAATCACCCAAAACTCCTTCCTGGACCGCAACGGATGAACCCGGCTGCCGAACCATTCGGTGAATGGACGCTACACCGGGCGAGCTAGCGGACGACAGCGCAGTCGATCCTACTAGGGACCTCTTAGGCAACTGTCGTATCTCCATGAGCACTTTTGCCGCTAGCTCTGCATTCAATTGTGACAATGGAAGCGCACTTTTGGAGGATAACATGGAAACATCACCCTGTTCTTGTTCCTCTGAAATAGAAACTGATAGACTAGAGTGACCCTGTGGAGAAAGGGCCGGCATGGTCCTTTCCCCGCTATCAATATATTGTGACACACGTTTCCAATGTTTATCATCCCAAAAATTACATATTGAACAGGAGTTAGTGCGAGTACACTGACCACAATTAATACACTGATCATGAAAGTCAGAGGAAGATTTCTTCCTATTACAATTTGAACAATATCTTTTCATTGTGAAAAGACAACAACAAGTCCTAGTACTCGCACAAACCCTTAAAAGCAAAGATACATAATAACATGATCCATTAATATTGAAAAAACAATAGCAATCAAAAAGAATTTTTGAAAAATATTTTTTCAGCGAAGCCCAAGTTTCTGAAAAGTAACGTTGAGCCCCAATGGATCCCAAGGTTAAGTGTGGTCAAAAAATTTAAAATTATTTTAAATAATTAATGCAACACTTACGGTAAATAATAATGTATCTTATAATAA
The DNA here is from genome assembly GCA_031216915.1 of Pictodentalium vernedei. NCBI lineage: Eukaryota > Metazoa > Mollusca > Scaphopoda > Dentaliida > Dentaliidae > Pictodentalium > Pictodentalium vernedei. The sequence goes on along the minus strand of CM062293.1, from coordinate 78,232,846 downwards.
GTAAATTACTCCAAAGGCAAAAAGCCCCCCTCAAAAGAGACTGTTGCCAATGTAAACAAAAAGTGTATAAACACTAGAAAACATGACTCCAGGCACTGACAATCCTGGCCCGAAATCAGTTATCAAAATAAACACTATCTGATGCAAAACAGAGACTTCCAGGGAAGAATCTGCAGAACATCAGATGGTAGATGCAGAACACAACTTATAAACACCCATGGGTGAAAACGTAAACATGGGGAAAATAACAGAAATCATTCTGTTACCAAGCTAATTCTCCCAATAAATTTTATTAGAAATTTAACTCAAAAATATGCCAAAAGCATGGGAGAATAGCAAGGGGGTACTTACAGAATAAGGGGAGAGGAAACACTGAATAAGCAGTGCAACTTTATAGCAAGAATGACAACAACAGGCCCATGCCTCGAAAATAAAAATAGGCAACTTAACATAATTTCACTAGAAAATTTTAAGTTACAGCCCTGAATATTTTCTGTCACTCCTTTTTCCTCTCCTCCTTCTCTATCCTCCTTAGAATCACCATTTCTCCAATATTTATGTGTCTGGCATCATTTAAACTGAGATTTACAAGCACAAAGATCAGTGAGATGTTAACTGATGAAGGGCCAAACAGAGAATGATAACTGGCGCCAATTTCGGAACGTCCTTGACACTGCGCATTCGCAGTAAGGGCAAAGTATGGAGGACCTTCAGGACATGATTTCTTTGGATTTAGATGCAAATTTTGGGGATTGGGGGGCAAAATTTGTGTTTGGCCCTAGTATTTTAAGAGTTAGCACCAGCTATGTCTGGGTCATTGGTACAGTATAAAAATATAATTTGTACTGTTGGCTTCAACTTGTGTTAGGTAAAGGATTAAAGATGCAGTACATAAAGCAATGTTGGGCTATACGAGTCAATTTTCTTTTTTGCATGTAATAACTCCCAATCCTTCAAAATGCATTTTGGGAATAATTGCCTAAGTGACACAGGCAGTTGGGTGGGTGGGTGGGGGGGGGGGGGGGGGGGGGGAGGGAGTTGTGGAACCTATATTCAAACCTGGCCTGTATTACTAGCTGGAAAATACACATATCAACTTTGGTTGAAATCAAATAATCCAAACTGGAGTTATCAGTCGGCAACCAATTGTTTACAGACAGATGGATGGACTGACAGACGCACAGACGAAAGTCATGACTATAGCCCTGACTATAAACAGTCAGGCTAAAAATGCATTTTGTACCAAAGAAAAAATATTGCATGAATGGCCCTGGGTGAGGAGGAGGTGGGTGGGGGTGAGGGGTGGGGGAGAGTGGGGGTGTGTCAGGGGGAGTCCATTTTTTTTCCACGTGGTCAGTCTAAATACTTCAGAATGCATTTTAAGCAGAGAAAAAAAATACCTAACTGGCACCATGTGGGTGGGGGTGGGGTGGTGTTTGTCTGGGTTTTTGTGGTTATCACAAACTTCAAGCAAAACTGTAAAAAAGCATTTTTGACGAAAGAAAAAAAAGGTGTCTAATTGCCCCACCCCCAGGGGGTGGGGAGGGTGGGGTGGTGGTGGTGGTGGGGGGGGGGGGGGGTTACATGTGGTTAAAAAAAGGTTCCGCATGTAGTGACTGTAAATAGTTCAAAATGCATATTCGAGGAAAGAAATAAGAAAAAATGCCTAATTGGGGGGGGGGGGGGGGGGGGGAGAGGAGGCAGGGGGAGGGGTGATGATAATTTCTGTCTGGATTTTTAACCACAAACTTTAACCAAAACTGTAAAAAAGCATTTTTGACAAAAGGAAATAAAAGGTTCTGCATGTAGTGACTGTAAATAGTTCAAAATGCATATTGGAGGAAATAAAAAAAAAAAAATGCCCAATTTGGGGAGGGTGGGCGCGGTGGTGTTTGTCTGAGTTTTTAAACAAAACTGTAAACCAGTATTTTTGACAAAAAAAAAAAAGTGCCTAATTGGCCCCCAGGGTGGGGTGGGTGGGTGGGGGGGGGTGGGGGGGTGGGGGTGGGGGGTGTGGGGGGGGGTTGGTGGGAGATGGGGGGGTATATAAGTTTTAAAAAAAAAGGTTCCACATGTAGTGACTGTAAATAGTTCAAAATGCATATTGGAGAAAAAAAAGGGAAAAAAAAGCCTAATTGGGGTGGGGGGGGGGGGAGGGGCGGGGTGGTGTTTGTCTGGGTTTTTAACCACAAACTTGGAGTAATCCTACCAAGCTACAATGAAATCCCTTTATAATTTTGGCCTGTGGAATATTCTAAAGATTTTCGGGCTTCGGGCCTCTGTTGCCATCACAGTTGCCCAAAAGGGGACGTTCTCATCTAGACATTATATGAAGTCAACCTATCAAGTTACAATGAAATCCCTCCATAAATATGACCTGTAGACATAGACGGCGAAAAAGATAATTCCCAGTGTTTAGCCTCGCCGTCTAAGACGCATAGGAACTCTTGGTATGCCCAGTTCTGCCAATAAAAATTTATTTTCCTAGAATTGATGAAAGGCAGAATAGAGCATTGCGGACAAGAAACTAGACTAGCATGTTTGGTAGCAAGCTTATATATAGCGTTGTTCAATAATTCGAATGTTCTAATGACATTATTGGACTGCGTCGGCAACTCAGGGACAATGTCCCTGAACCGATCCAAAACTCCGTGTCCAATGACGCTATTAGTCTCTTATCCAGCATCGCAGCAAAGTAGTCCGACCGCACAACCTCTGGAAGACAATGCCGGAAGAAATGGTTGGCAGCTTCTGTTGTTCCGAAAGGGAAAGCTCGAAATCGTCTGAATCCCTTTCGCCATCCTGTCGGACCCTATGAAGTGTTCGGTCGTCCGTACCTGATGCAACAGCGGAGCGCACCGACCCAGCGCCGTCGGATTATTCCTGATCCGACCGAGAATCTGTCGTTTGCTGGGATGCTGTGATAAGCTGTGCTATTTTGGATAGCACGTCCGTCACTGAGGCCTGTGGAGAAGCGGTTTTACGATGCCTTGCCGCTGGAAGCTCCGTGTTCATTACCCCGTGCATACTTCTATTATGCGAGCGACCGGAGTATACAGGCCTCGTGTCCCTTGGCTACCGGATGGCATGACCTGTTCGCCGTGGAATCACTGAATGACGAAGCTGGCCGGATACTCGTGGTCACATAGCCAATGTGCGGTCGTGTGCGCTGCTGTGAGGATGAGGAAGCATTATCGACAGTCACTCGGACTGTCTATATAACGGAGCGTCGGACATATGCTCTGAATGCGAAATGTCTGTACCACAACATCCGGTCCCATATGTTGTTGTACGAGAGAGGGACCTCACTCGCCCGCCGCCCGGACGGACCTGGACGAGCTAGGAACCGGACTAACAGGCTTCCTCCAATCTCTCTTCTAATCCGTCGTCACTGGGTGTGTACTAAAGTCTATTATAGTGCTTGCATCACCCAAATCTCCTTCACCTTTCAGCAATCTTTGAATTGCTCGATATACACGTTCTCTTGTCAATCAAGTGTAATAAGAGATTCCGACGTGGGCAAACATTCGGTGGTTGACTCAGAGAGTTCCACTGTAGTTGCCGGATCCGAGTTTTTCGATTATGACGGATGCCAGTCAAACAGGTTGGGACACAATTTTGATCCCAACGGATTCGAAGTGCCAGGGTCTTTGGGTTCCGCAGTTTTTAGGCAAGCACTTAACTTCCAAGATATGATATTATTTTGGCTTGCACTACGTCATTGGATGAACATTATTCAGAAACGCATGTCCAAATCCTGTCCGATAATGCGACAGTAGTTGCGTATATCCGGAACCAGGGAGGCACTCATTCGGTTCCGTTATTGATTTTAACGGAAAGAATCCTTCTGTTTGTTATAGAACACCAAGTTCTGTTTCGGTCGGTCATATTCTGGGTCGTCGGATCGTATTAGCAGACTTTCTTTCACGTAAGGGTCGTTTGTTGCCGTCAGAATGGACTCTCAACAAACAGGTATTCAATCAGATTTGCTACCAATGGGAGCGCCCAGTGATAATTTATTTGCGACACAACTCTCCAATTAATTGCAGACGTATGTGTCACCGTGTCCGGATCCCCGAGCATATGAAGTTAACGCTCTATCGATCTAGTAGGACGGGATGATAGGATATACGTATCCTCCAGCGCTGTTGATTCAGCAAGTATTGCTGGGGTTATACATTCACAATACAATTCTGTTGGTAGCATCTCTGTCTCCACAGAGACGGTGGATAAATTTACTTAGATGTCTGCTGTGGGATTTAACGCGGAAACTTCCTCCACGAGAGGATCTTTTTTCGCTGGGGAAATCGTGTCAACTTCATCACAACCCGCAAGGTCTCAACCTTCACGTATTCCGTTGTGTGGTCCTTCTTGCATTGGCAAGCATTGTACAGGACGAGCAGTGGACGCGATTTCTAACTTAGGAGGACCTCCTCTTCGCTATACTATGCGGCTAAAGTGGAGAGTCTTCCGTCGTTGGTGTAGGGATCTTTATGTTGATATTTTTGATCCCTCCATACCAGACATTGCTAACTTTCTAGTATACTTGTTTGACGAGATCAACTGCAGCCAGTTACTTTTAAAGGTTATAGGTCTATGTTATCTGATACCTATGCACACCATGATAGTTTACAACTGAGCCTAATGTCTCTTTATCTAAGTTAGTTTGAAACTTTTCGATAATAGACCTAGAATCCTTAGATTAATTCCTATACGGAATTTAGCTTGGGTTCTTATTAACTAAAGCAACCATTTGAACCTCTTGAGACAGTAGTTTCAAATTCTGGCCTCTTTAAGGCAGCAATTCTCTTAGTCTTCTCTTCTGCTGAAGAGTCAGTGAGCTTCATGCACTATCGGTGGACGATTCTCACTTTCGTAGTATCGGAAACTCTATTACCTTTACTACTAATGTTGTATTTTTGGTTAAGAATCAGGCTCCTAATAAATATCCGGAACCTATTGTTTTTGAGGTCCTTCCCTCTTCGAACGGGCATAGGCCTTTACTCTGTCTGGATAGACCTTTATGTATTTATTAACAGATATAAGTTTATCAGTAAGGACGTAAAGCTTCTTCTGGCTCTGATGCCTAATAGAAAGGTCATTACGGTCCATTCTATTACTAAATGCATTCAACTAACTATCGGTACTGCTTAGGATAATCTATCCTTAACTCAGCAGTCTGTGCTTAAGAGTTCGGCTCATGAAGTAAGAGCTCTTCTACATCTTGGGCTTACGTAAATAGTGTTGCTATTATAGATTTTAAGTAGGCTGCATATTGGTCTAAGCCATCCACATTCACAAATTTTTATCTCAGAAATATCGAGTCCATTTCTGGAGGCCTGCATTATTTAGGTCCATTATCGGCTGCTCAGAATGTCGATCACTTAACAATTGCAACTATAGCTATGTAGGCTTTATGTTCCGGCAGTGACTCCGTCCTGCTGCCCTCTTCGCTCTGGGCTATTTGACCCAGGGCAAGAAAAAGGGGGGGGGGGGGGAGGGTGTTCCCTTGGGTCACCTGTTTTATTATGAAAACAAGGGGATACCTCCTCCGGAGTCAGTAATTCTGAGCTGTTACTGGGATGGTTTTTTAAGTGAAAAGTTATGTTTTAAAATTCATTCATGTCATAGTTTTAAAGTATAGCATTTGAATATATCACGTGTCAAACGGGCGTTATTATACTTTCCTCGGACACTTTTAAAAGAGTATAAAGAGTCTCAATTCTCTGGACTAACTTTATTTATTGGCTTACTTTAAAAATAATTAGTATAAGAATTATACTGCATATTAACAGAAAATATGGATGTTATGATGCTCAATTATAGAAGGTATTGTGTTTTTCTAATTTATCATAAATAAGAAAGATACATGTGAAGCCTAATTCTCCTTTTCTCCTCCAGGAGATGACTCTATTTTATATAGTTGAGCTTATTGGATTTTCCTCTATGTCCTGGGCCCTCCAGCCTTTTTACTATTCAGCTTTGTCTGGGTCATTGGTACAGTATAAAAATCTTAAAAAATTTATAGTAATTTATATATTTTTTATACTTACCAATGACCCAGACGGGGATGGCCCTCCCAGGAGTTGGGAACTCATACCTCCCCGCTGAGGACATAGCGCTTACCAGGCACTGATGGTAAGAATGATTAATGGCGCCAATTTCGGGACGTCCTTGACACTGTGCATGCGCAGTAGAGGTGAAGTATGGAGGGCCATTCAGGACATGTTTTCTTTGGTTTTAGATGCAAATTTTGGGGATTGGGGGGCAAAATTTGTGTTTGGCCCTATATTTTTAAGAGTTAGCACCAGCTATGTCTGGGTCATTGGTACAGTATAAAAATATAATGAAAATTAATTGCCGATTTTTTAGAATAGCGCTGGACGGTTTTGGCCGTTACGTTGGGTAAAGGGTTAAAAGTGATAACTATTCTTACTCTCCCAGCATTGCTTTGTTGTATATGTTCAATGTAAAGGCTTGTTGGCATTCTTCAATGTACTTTATGACATAACATAAATATTTCTTGGAATTTTTTCCCAATCAGGGTTTAATTCATGGGAATTGAAAAGGGGCTTTTTTTGGGAGCAAGGACAAGTTCACCAAAACCTGTTAAATTCAAGCAAACTATGTCATAATTCATGCAACCCCAAAAGATCTGTGATGCCTGACAATTTGTCTGGCACCACAGATCTATTGATATCCCTGGAATTGAGGTACAGTACGGTTGCCATGGACTGGTCATTTTCCACAGGTGGGCAATATTTCCATGGACATAATAATATTGGATTCCAAACACTAATTATAGGAATAATCATCAAAAATTTAATTAATGAAGAAGCGAGTACAATACAGTGCTTCATTAATTAAAACTTTGCTGATGATGGTTTTTATTACCTGGTAAATGCATTCATGGATATCATTGTCAAAACATGGATTACGACCAGTCCATGGTGACTGTAATGTACTTAAAGCAGCACTGGCAACTCATTCTATATTACCTTAAATCCCGTGAAAACATAATCCAGGATAGAGTAGTATCAACATGCATGCATGCAAGCAATATGTTCAGAACTTGGACTCACTGCTGATTCAAGTGGATTACTGATATCTGGTGGGCCAGGCAAAATAATATCAATTCAACTGCAAATGTTTCTACCTTTTCACATTGGAATGGGCCAGAAATTTGACCCCAAAGGGCCTAGGATTGAAGCCTACCACTATAAGTATAAGTATGTCACTAAATTTACCCTCTGTGAACCTCAATCCAAATCAGGGTCTCAAAACTAAACAGAAAGAGGTACTCAGTAGATAAACTGGCCGACTGTATGGGGTAGCATCATCAAATTCACCCTCTGGGGACTTCATTCTGCAAATGTCAGACTGCTTATTTTCAGGCCTGCTCCTCGCTCTATTAGAGCCCAAGACTTTTTACGCTTGTAAATTCTACTCATGCAAAGAACCGAACCTATAATAAGCCACAACTGGTGTTGAACAGGTACACTGACTTTCTGTTCTAGTTGCTCAAAAGTGTCATTTTTCTTCCACAGAAGAGATGTCTTTTTGGCATGACAGATAATAATTTAGGATTGTCGAGTCATCTCTACCTTCAGATCTGGTGTCACCTCTTCTGTAACTGAAGCTGACTCTGTATCCATGATGCAATAACTCCAATATTTCTATCATTATATTGTTGAATGAAAGGATGAGACTGAAATGTAAAGGAGACAATGATGTATCCTTCAAAAAAAGACATTTAAATCATTATTTCTTAGAAGCATAAATATTCTGGCAAAATAGGTCAATTTTTTAGCATCCCAACTCTTCACCTAACATGACCAGAAGACATCATTTACAATATTTTTGGAAAAATAAGGCCTATAAAATTTGAAAATCTGTTTCTCAGGCCCTCCTGCATGGTCCTTTTAGTTGTCGCATGTCCTCTTTTTATAACTAATGCAAACTTAAAAAAAATAAAAATTAAATAGTTTGTGTCTAATATTTTACACAAGTTAATAAAACTGATAAATTTGTCCCTTGAGTGCAACAAGGCTTTGCAATGCTTTAGCATTGTAAAGCCTTCTTGCAATCAAATGGGTGAAATACACCACCATCCATGCTATTCTGTAGATTATGAGGCCTAAAACATAAAACAGACCAAGAACATGCACTTGTGATGCCAAAGAAATAATTACAAAAATAAAAAATAAAATATAAATGAAAGTGTCAATGACACTGCACATCAACTTGTCCAAGAAGGGACTGAACTAAATAGAAAGATCTAGTAATGCCAAGTCATTCACTCAAATTTCTACAGAAAAGACATCACACCAAAGCTACATATGAAATTTGAAAAGATCAGGTGAAAGATGTGGCCTGTAGGGTTTGCTAATGGAATTGCTTATAATTTATAAGCCAAATCCAAGATGGACACTGATGGCCATGTTTTTCAACGAAATTCAGAAAAATTTGATAGCTCCCATCTAGACATCACACCAAAGGTACATATGAAATTTAAAAAAAGATGGGGTGAGGGGTGTGGCCTGTAGAGTGTGCTAATGGGATTGTTGACAATTTAGATGCCAAATCTAAGATGGCTGCTGGCAGCCATGTTTTTCAATAAAATTCAGAAAAATTTGCTAGCTCCCATCTGGACATCACGCCAAAACTACATATGAAATTTGAAAAAAGATTGGGAGAGAGATGCAGCCTGTAGGGTGTGCTAATGGAATTGTTGGCAATTTATATGCCAAATCTAAGATGGCCACTGGCGGCCATGTTTTTCTACGAAATTCGAAACAATTTGATAGCGACCATCTGGACATTGCCCCAAAGACACAAATGAAATTTGGGGCTGATCAGGTTAGAGCTGCGGCATGTAGGGTGTGCTAAAGGAATTGTTGGACATTTTATATCCAAATCCAAGATGGCTGCTGGCGGCCATGTTTTTTCAACAAAATTCAGAAAAAACTGATAGCTTACATCTGGACATCACACCAAAGCTACCTGTGAAATTTGAAAAAAGATCAAGTGAGAGATGTGACTTGTAGGGTGTGCTAATGGAATTATTGACAATTTATATGCCAAATCTAAGATAGCCACTGGCAGATATGTTTTTCAAAGAAATTCGGACAAATTCAATAACTCCCATCTAGACATTACCCCCAAACTACATATGAAATTTGGGTTTGATTGGGTGAGAGCTGAGGCCTCTAGGGTGTGCTAAAGGAATTGTTGGACAATTTATAGCCAAATCCAAGATGACCACTGGTGGCCATGTTTTTCAACAAAATTCGAAAAAATTTGATAGCTCCCATCTAGACATTGCCCTAAAGCCATGTATGAAATTTGGAATTGATCGGGTGAGAGCTGTGGCCTGTAGGGTGTGCTAAGGGAATTGTGGGTGGACAGACATATGGATGCATATACGTAGACATACAGACATAGGGATGGATGGACAGATGGATGAACATGGATGGACGATGGATCACAACCCATCCTAAGTTGTCAAGTTGAGCTAAGAAGCTTGTCCACATGAAATTTTTGAAAAATGGCCTGAGAAACAGAAGATCTACTTTGTGGGGCCTAATTTAAAATATTTTCATATTTGATATCAATGCATAGCTGCAGACCACTCACTTGAACAAGTTCAAGAAGCTCAATCCAATGAGTGACCATGAGCAATGTTTCTAAAGCAAAAATTGGAAGAAAAAAAAAATTGAATGGTGATTTCTGTAAACAGTATAGGGGACAGATTTTCCAAATGCTAGGAAAGGGGTTGAAAAGTCACTTGATGAATTGGTTAAATCCGTCCAACACATCATTCAAAAGACGATTGTACATTTTAAATTTTCAATTTTTTTTTAACCCTTTGAACCCTGGTGATATCTTCCATATTAGTTCAATGACAGCACCTGGAAGAGTCCATGTTCCTTATTTAGGGGTAGACCAATTAATACTTTCAACACGCAGCCTTGGGGTTGCACGTTGAAAATATTGATTGGTCTACCACACACATGCACTTAGCATCCATCCTATTCAATGAAATTATGATCTATCATGTTCCTGGCCAGAAAAAAAGCTGCTATGGTTCAAAGGGTTAAATTCCAGCAGAGCATAACTTATGGTCCTCAAAATGAACCTCTTGAAATATGAGAAGTCTCAAGTCACAGGATACATATTGCCGAAACAAAAAAAGTATAAATATTTAGCCTTGGATGCTCGCACTGTCTTCTAAAAATCATGCATTGTAAAGATTTAATTGGTTCATTGACACAATCTAAAACTCAAGACATTTTGTTTCTGCTGGTGACTGTTTGAAAAAGGTCTCCATGTCCTTCCCACAATACAGTGGAGCCCACTTAACTGAATATCTCTTAACTGAATAACTCTGTTAATTGAATATAATTTCCCAAAACAAAACTATTTACCATACCGCCAGTACAAATTTGACCTGTTAATTGAATATAGGTTATAGAGTAAACTCCTGTTAATTGAATAAAAAATCTTGTAACCTGTTGAGAAATTAACCCTGACTGTCCCCAGTTTTTCTTTGTTTATGGACCTATTTGGCTTCAGTACATCCAATACAGGCATTTAATCTATTATATATTGTTTGACAGAGCTCATGGAGCTCTGTCAAACAAGATATAATAGAATAAATGCTAAGTTTATCTCTAGAATACAGGAAAGTGACACAATCCCTGTTAATTGAATACTCCTGTTAACTGAATAATTTTCATTGGCAAAGTGACTATTCAATTAACAGGGTTCCACTGTACTGTTAATGTGATATGATACCAACTATCCTGGAAGAGAAGTAATTTGTGAACCCTCTTTCAATGAATTAATGTACTACTGTACTAATTTAAATTATTCGTCATCTCTCCTATATTTGATGAGTCAGCCAATCCATGTTGCAAACAGTTGCTCATATTGCAGGCCTACTGCAGCACGCCTACTACATGCCTAGGAAAATTAAGGAGAGTAATTTTTTGCACCCCTTTTTTTCTGGAAGGCCAGAGCTGTTTGGGATTGCCTTTAAAATCTATTATAATTTGTCAATGTTGCATTGATTCGCAATAATTCATGACCCATTCTGTCACATTTTGATACATTTTGAGTGTAGAAGACAGTCACATAAGAATTGAATACAACATTTTGAATAACGAGAATATAGGTATGCCAATTTTTCCACTATGTGGCTGAATGTAGGACAATTTTTCAGTAACAATAATAATACCTTGAAGTGAATATACAGTACATAGAGCGTGTATTGTCAATAAATCACCTGTGGAGTAATGATTTCTCTCAAGCAATAAATGCTAAATTGATCAAAGTGTAATTAGCGTAAACAAAGTTTCAGCCATGGACCTCCGGGTTAAAACTTGGCTTGTGCTTCTTGTGTTTCTGTACAAAATTTGAGAGTAGTACCTTGGGTGATACCTCCACCCCATGGGTGATTGGGTGACAATCCACCCTCCACATACTGTAACCAAAACAGCCTACAAGATTATGTATTGAAAATTCCAAGTGCAATTGGACTTCCCAAGCAATCTGAGGAGGGCAATAGTTTGCACTCCTTAATTTTCTAGACTGCCAGGCCAGATATTGTAAAATATGTTCTCCTCATCAGTATTGGATTAATCAAATCATGACATATCTAAAAAAAAAACCCTGGGGCTTCAGTGGGTCAGTGAGTATAGAAATCAACTACTTGGGTCACAGTGAGTGACTCACTGAAAAAAGAGAAAACCACTTTCACTTTTAGTATATAAATAACAATGATGATTTTTGTAACCACTCTTAAGGACAAATCACCCCAAACGCTTAATGTTTCTTGAAAAAAAAAAACAAAAACCAACATGCTAATGTCTGCCAATGTGCAACCAGGTGTCAGACCTTTATGGTCATTGGGAAAAATTTGTTTTTAACTTGCAGAGTTGCTAATGGCCCTAAAAGTAAACAAATGGGTGAATGTCCAGTCAGAGAGCTGGCAAATTTTAAATCACTCTCAGCAATACTGAACTCATTATTATTTATTTATTATTTATCGGTGTTTAAGGTCACATATTTCTGCACAATGGCTAATCATGACCATGACAGTTTTATGGGTGGAGGAAGCCGGAGTACCTGGAGAGAACCACTGAGCAATGGCAAGCAACTGTCAGCTCCCCAACATACCAACCCCACACAAGCAGGGTTAGCATTGATTGAAGACAGGTGCACCATCGACATGCAGTACGCCTTAGTACACAACGCCACCGTGCCCCTACGTGGGTAATGGGGGTGAAGTGTCTTGCCCAAGGACACAACATGGTTGTCGCAGGTGGGATTCGAACCGAGAACCTCTCGGCTTGCAGCCTGCACCTCTACCTACTGAGCCACCGTGCCCCCAATACTGAACTCAATCAGAAAGATTAATTTCAGCAATATTCAGCTCTCTTTGAAGCAAGCTGAACATTGCTAAAATGGATCTCTCTGCTCGCTTAATATATCACTTTTCAAGGAAAGTTCTAACAGTAAAAGACACTCCAGGTCCTTGGCAGGGGATTTCTAAATCCTGTGACTTTAAAGGATTTCAAGGAGTTGTGGGAAGCATGATTATAGTATGGTAAATACTCACTGTTAATTCTGCTTGTGTTAATCTGTGTTGAGGTTGCTGCTGCATGCTAAGAATAAAAAAAATCAGCTTCTTATGTTTCAGTTCCTATTGTTGATAATCATGATATAAAATGAAATGATCACAACAAAAGCAAACATCTTCTGGTAAAAGTTATACATAATATTAATTTCAATACTTCCAAGAAATGTATGAATGAAACAATACATGTTATTATAAAATTGTCAATAAGAGGTATACTCTCCCAAAAAAGAAAGTGTGCATGCTAAAAAATAACACTAAAAAAGATATATATCATTTTCATTCATGGAAATTTTATTTAATCACAGATGAATCAATTTGTGATCAACACGAGAAATTTCATTACGCTATGACGATTACTCATGGTGCCATGTAGAGTCAAAGACACTAAGGGTCAAACACAAAAGTCACACACTCAATATCTGGTATGACCTCCGTCTGCATCGACTACTGCTGTGCATCTACGCCTCATGGAAGCGAACAAGTTAGCATGGAAGTGTTGTGGGATGTTGTTCCATATTCTGATAAGCTGTCTTTGGAGTTCCACAAGCGTTGACGGTGCATGGGGAAGCCGGCGTAGCTGACGTTTCATTTCGTCCCATACATGCTCAATGGGTGAGATATCGGGTGAATCTGCGTGCCAGGGAAGAACATCCACTTGTTGTTGCTGCAGATACTGTTGAACAACACGAGCTGCGTGGGGTCGGGCATTGTCTTGCTGTAGAATGACGCCGGGGCCGTGACGTTGCAGAAATGGGACAACAACAGGTGTAAGCACTTCATCACAATATCTGGCTGCATTGAGATTGCCATCAATAATGACCAGCTCAGTTCTGTTACGGGCAGTGATGCCACCCCACACCATGAGAGACCCTCCCCCATAACGGTTTCTCTCCCTGACACATGGATCTGCGTAGCGTTCGTTTCGACGTCTGTACACTCTCTGGCGGCCATCTGATGATGAAAGATGGAAACGACATTCATCTGTGAATAAAACACGTCGCCACCAGTGTAAGGGATGCCTGAGATGTTGTCTACACCACTGCAGTCAAGCACGACGATGACGCAACGTCAAAATCGGACGAATTGCAGGTCTTCGAGGACGTAAGCCGTATTCTCTCAGCCAGTTGATTACTGTTTGAGGATGTATCCGTCTCAGGTTATAGGGATGTTCCTGGCTGTCGTCGTTACCGTTTGTTGCCGGTTCCGGAGATGGACGACACGGATATACCGATCTTGTGCAGGGGTGGTCTCGAACGTCATCATGTTGTGCATGTCGATGGACTAGCTTGTCTACAGTGTTACGGTGGCAGTTCAAATGCTGGGCAACCTCTCTGTGTGTTCTGCCAGCTCTAATCATACCCAGGGCAAGGAGACGTTGATTCATTGTCAATCTTGGCATGCTAATGTGGAGTCGTTTTAACAGCAGCGCAAGTTTGAATGTGAACAATAGGAAGGCCTTACTTTAGTGTTTAAATACCCAAGGATTCACACTGCTGCATGAATTTTCAGACTATCCACGTGCAAAACATGCCTTTTCACAAACGTGCAGCACGTCATTTAACGTTAATGCAATTTTAACGGGGAAAGCTGTTTTTGTGTTCAATATAACTTATTCATGAACAGGTTAACACTCTTTACACCTACGAAATTATTTTTTTGGAGTTTGATCAATTTCTGCAATGCACACTTTCTTTTTTGGGCAAGTATATTTGCACTGTGGATTATAAATTATTCCCCTCCACCTCGCTCAATTCCACATGGTAACCTGTGCAGGAATTAAAAACAGAATCAGATACAGTATTTGTATCCAAGACTTCAAAGGACTTTTCTGGGAAATTACAATCACTTTCCAGGGCTTTTACACAGAATGTTTTCAATCATAACTGTTGTTTCAAAATGCACTTCTAAGTCCTTAAAAAGTTGAAGATCTGTTTCTCGGGCCCTCCCGCCTGGTCCTTTGAGCTGCCACATGCTCTCTTTTTATAATCAATGTAAACTTAAAATGAAAGTGTCAATGACACTGTAGCTTAACTTGACTGTGTGTTGTGTTTGATGGAAAGGATAATGTTCAATGTTTATGAAATGATTATGAAATACAAGAATTGGGATAATTGAGAATATGTTAATTTCTGTTCCCTGTATGCTATGTTTTCAAAAAAAATAATTTGAGGTGCAGACTGTATTAAAGAATTGAGGGGTGGGTCAATGTGGCCCTCACAGTTAATGTGTGTCAACCAAAGTTTCCAAGTTACAGAGAAATTATTCCAAAACGAGTCATCCTATCAAGTTACAATGAAATCTCTTTATAAATACGACCTGTAGACTGTGCTAAAGGTTTTCGGGCTTCGGGCCCCTGTAGCCATCAAAGTTGACCGATCAAGACCGAAAGAGGACATTCTCAACTAGACATTATATGGAGTCATCCTACCAAGTTACAATGGAATCCCTCCATAAATACGACCTGTAGACTGTGCTCAACGTTTACAGGTTTTGGGCTAGGGCAGCCATCACGTTTGACAGATCGCGACCAAATGGGGATGTTCTCATCTAGACATCATAAGGAGTCATCCTACCAAGTTACAATGAAATCCCTCCATATTAACTACGACCTGTAGACTGTGCTAAAAGTTTTAGGGTTTCAGGCTTGGGCAGCTGTCACAGTTGACAGATCATGACCAAAAGGGATGTTCTCATCTAGACATTATACATAGTCATCCTACCAAGTTACAATGAAATCCCTTCGTAAATATGACCTGTAGACTGTGCTAAAGGTTTTCATATTTTGAGCTTGGGAAGCCATCACGGTTGACCAATTGCGACCAAAAGGGGACGTTCTCATCTAGACATGACCTCAAACCTGCATATGAAATTTCATGACGATCGGACAAGAACTAGTCTGTGCTAAATGAAAATGTGAACA
Organism: Pictodentalium vernedei; assembly: GCA_031216915.1. Taxonomy (NCBI): domain Eukaryota; kingdom Metazoa; phylum Mollusca; class Scaphopoda; order Dentaliida; family Dentaliidae; genus Pictodentalium; species Pictodentalium vernedei. Next base: position 78,217,283 of record CM062293.1, on the reverse strand, counting down.
GACTGACAGACTTCCGCACGCTTGATGGCAATAGCTTATCTTGACTTTGTCAAGTTAAGCTAAAAATAAAAATTAAATGGTTTATGTCTGATATTTTACCGAAGTTAATAAAATTGATAAATTTGTCCCTTGAGTGAAACAAGGCTTTGCAATGCTTTAGCATTGCAAAGCTTTGTTGCACTCAAGGGATGAAATACACCACCACCAATTTTTCAGATTTCAGTTTCAGAATCCCCTCCTTGTAAATAAGCCCAGTTATTTATTTATTTATTTATTGGCGTTTAAGGTCACATATTTCTGCACAATGGCTAATCATGACCTCCACAGTTTTACGGGTGGAGGAAGCCGGAGTGCCCGGAGAGAACCACCGAGCAACAGCGAGCAACTGTCAGCTCCCCAACATACTAACTCCACACAAGCAGGATTAGCATTGGTTGAAGACAGTGCACTACGCCTTAGCACACAACGTCACTGTGCCCCCACGTGGGCAATGGGGGTGAAGTGTCTTGCCCAAGGACACAACACGGTTGCCACAGGTGGGATTCGAACCAAGGACCTCTCGGCTTGCAGCCTGCACCTCAACCTACTGAGCCACTGCACCCCCAATAATAAGCCCAGTTGCTGACTTTGTAATGACAACACCGATGACAGGCATGCTGGTACAAGTAAGCTGTTATAATGAAAAAAAAAAACATTTACCCAATGCACGATATCAAAATTTGTTATTGTAGTTTGTTTTTTTCAAATGTTTCAAAAGATTTCAACAAAACTATAACATGTGACCTCTCAATGGAACAAGCTCAACAAACTTGTTTTAGTGAAGGGGTCACAAGATATGGTTTTGTTGAAACTGTTTGAAATTTTGCAGATGCATGTTGCCGATTCATTGGGTAAAGAATGTATCTTTGTTATGGGACTGATTGAGTCACCTAAATCTGCATCAACTTTGCATTCAAATTCTCCTGCAGACATGACCTCTGAAAAATGATTAATTTAAAGTAATTTGTATATTTTTTATTCTTACCAATGGCCCAGACTTAGCTGGTGCAACCTCAATATTATTAAGGGCAAACACAAATTTTGAACCCCCCCCCCCCCCCCCAATCCCCAAAATTTGCATACAATAACGAAAATTAAAAGTCCTATCTGGCCCTCCATACTTTTTAGTACTTGCGCATGCACAGTACCCAGGAAGAGACTGGAATTGACACCAACATCATTCTTCCTAGTTGTACCTATTAATATTATAACTCAGCGGGGAGGTATGAGTGCCCACTCATGGGAGGGCCATCCCCGTCAGGGCCATTGGCAAGTATAAAAAATATACAGATTACTTTAAATTTATCATATTTTTATACTAAAACCAATGGCCCAGACTTAGCTGAATCGTAAAAAGGCAGGAGGCCCTAGGACTTAAAGGAATAACAGACCAAAATTCAACTCCTTAGCCTGCGTTAGAACTGCCAAGGTGAAAAGGAGATTAAAATTTTAAGGAATTACATATATGTCTCTCTACACAACAATAGAGAAGACATATCACCGAAAAAGGAGCCATATCCAAGTAATTCCCTATTACTTAGCATAAATGATTACGCTAATTGGGTGTAATGAGCCCCAAATTTTAAGGCTAGTTCAAAATAAGACACTTAAAATTAGGAAAAGCATGTCCGAGAGTGAGAGACTAACGCCCACAAAAACATCTCATATATAATGTAACAAGCTGTACATAAGATCAGAATAATCTACAGATGATAACAGCTTCACTCATAGTTACACACTTAATATAAGGCCAGAAGAGGTAAAGAGATATCAACACATCCTCCCCACCCCCCCCCACCCCCACCCCACACCTTTCTTTGAAGGAATAATCTTCAAAACAAAGAGGGAAGCGGCCTGGAATCAGTGAAAAAGCAGTACCGAATAATATATATATATTTGCCTAAAAGGCACCCGACTATTAATTATTGGTGCTTAATGCCACATCAGCAGCTAAGGCTATATCATGGAAATCCTGGTTATTAAAATTGTAAGCTTCTAAATGTGTGCCGCATTTGGAATACGTAGATAGGTCAAAAACTGGTGATATTAATATGCACAACCGTAAACTTGTCCAATTGAATCCCAATGGAAAGTTATCTGATAGAACTTATACGCTTCTGAGCCAACCAACAGGCGACCACGTTTAGGTGTACAATTCCAATAATGAACCACCAAATTGTAACCATACAATTCTATGAGATTAGGAATTCCCCTTGTGTACTGCTTCCGGTTGAAGACTGGATTCAGAACCTGGAATGGGATACAATTAAAAAACCTGTCACAGACCGTCCCCAAATAATTCATTGTTCCCAAGGTCCATTAAAACCAATGACTGTTCAGAGAAAGAATATACCACTCTGAATAATGAAGCCAAAAATAGAGAACGTATGCATAGACGGTCTGTTGGAAACTCCGTAACTGATCCATCTAGCCCCAAAATTCTCATAAGCTCTATACTAACACAAAGCAAGAATTTAATAGAATTTATTCAATAATACGTCTGCCTAATAATAAATACATATTGTGCAGGCAATCAACAGAATCCCGCATGTACCCTTGCCTGAATACAGCCTGTATCAATGTGTCACCGAGCGATACAAAATCTAACAAGGAAACTGAAGGAATAAAACAACGTTAATGCATTTAACCTGAGGAAGAGACTCATACGTCATAACAAAAAGCAGACAACTCTGAGCGAAACTTCTCAGAGTGGACTAATTGCCACATTTGGAGAATGTTGTCCAGATAACTGACATGCCTGCCAAAAAGGTACACAAAGGCTAGCAATATCTTCCGAATGTATTCATGAAAGAATTCGGAATCCAAAAACAGTTACTGTTCAGCAATCATATGCTCGTGTACAACTTATGAACAACCAACCACAGGAAGCAAATCCACTAAAGAGTGGATGTACCCCTGCTGTCGCCGTTACACCACAACCCACTCGCTGTACTGCTGCTGCTATTCTCAATAAAGAGCACTACAGCTAAAAAACTTATAGTTAGTCAAAGCAAACATAATCAAACTAACCCGGAGGGACTCGTAATGCTTTAGTGTTAGTTATCTAGAGTAGTATAAAAACCGTAAGGCTCCCTCACGTCTGACTGACTCCATAATGCCACTAAGGACGGAGAGGGACGTGATGAACATGCCACTATTGCAAGGAATATACCCGCTCAAACAGCGTCGACATATCCCTTGAAATCAAGACAGTATGCCATGGCGCCAAATAATACACCAAAAAAGACATAATATCGAATCCACCGAGTGGAAATATAATCCACAATAGTTTGGATTAAAAATGAAGTGGGCAACGAAAAACTATGTTCCAGCACTTGATCATAAAAAACCTAGATGAACTTGCACCTCGTTCCGATTATATTCCTGAAAAGTTAAAAAATTTATAGTAATTTATATATTTTTTATACTTACCAATGACCCAGACATAGCTGGTGCTAACTCTTAAAATATAGGGCCAAACACAAATTTTGCCCCCCAATCCCCAAAATTTGCATCTAAAACCAAAGAAAACATGTCCTGAATGGCCCTCCACACTTCACCTCTACTGCGCATGCGCAGTGTCAAGGACGTTCCGAAATTGGCGCCATTATTCATTCTTATAACCAGTGCCTGGTAAGCGCTATGTACTCAGTGGGGAGGTAAGAGTTCCCAACTCCTGGGAGGGCCATCACCGTCTGGGTCATTGGTAAGTATAAAAAATATATAAATTACTATAAATTTTTTAACATTTTTATACTGTACCAATGACCCAGACATAGCTGAATAGTAAAAAGGCTGGAGGGCCAAGGACATAGAGCTAGATGGAAAACGCTCAATTATATAAAATAGAGTCATCCCCTCTAGGGAAAAAGAAGTATTAGGCCTTACATGTATCTTTCTTATTTATGATAAATTAGAAAGATACAACACCTTCCAAAATTGAGCATTATACATCCATGTACTCTATTAATATCTAGTATAATCCTTATACTAATAATTTTTAAAGTAAGCCAATAAATAAAGTAAGTCTAGAGAATAAAGACTCTTAATACTCCTTAAAAGTGTCTGAGGATTGTATAATAATGTCCGTTGACACGTGCTATATTCAAAAGCTATACTTTAAAAACTAAGACCTGAATGAATTTTTAAAACATAAACTTCTCACTAAACAACCATCCCAATAAAAGCTCAGAATTACTAACTCCGGAGGAGGTATCCCCTTGTTTTCATAGTAAAACAGGTGACCCAAGGGAACACCCTCCCCCCCCCCCCCCTTTTTCTTGCCCTGGGTCAAATAGCCCAGAGCGAAGAGGGCAGCAGAACGGAGTCACTGCCGAAACAGACAGCCTACCTAGCTATAGTAGCAACTGTTAAGTGAATGACATTCTGAGCAGTAGATAATAGACCTAACAATAGAGGCCTCCAGAAATGGACTCGATATTTCTGAGATAAAAATTCATGAATGTGGATGGCTGAGCACAATGAGCAGCCTTCAAAAATCTATAATAGCGACACTATTAATGTAAGCCCAAGATGTAGAAGAACTCTTACTTCATGAGCCGAAATCTCAAAACACAACTGCTGAGTGAATGATATACCATAAGCAGTATCGATAGTTAATTGAATCCATTAGCAATAGAATGGAGCGTAACGTCCTTCTATTAGGCAACAAAGACAGAAGAAGCTTACGCCCGTAGTAATAAACAGATATCTGTTTATAAATACATAAACTCTAACCGGACAGAGTAAAGGCCTATGCCCGTACGAAGACGGAAGGACCTTAATAACAATAGGTTCCGGATATTAATTAGGAGCCTGACTCTTATGCGAAAATCCAACCTAAATAGTAAAGGAAGTAGTGATTCCGAAACTACGAAAGTGAAAATCATCCACCGATAGTGCATGAAACTCACTGACTCTTCAGAAAAAGAGAAGCCAACAGAATTACTGTCTAAAAGGTCAGAATTTGAAAACTACTGTTTCCAGAGGCTCAAATGATTACTTAGCTAAATAAGAACCGAAGTTAAATTCCGTATAGGAATTTAATCTAATGATTCTAAGTCTATTTATCGAAAAGTTACTAACTGACTTAGATAAAGAGACATAAGACTCAATTGTAAACTATCATAGAGTGCATAGGTATGAGGTAACATAAACCTATAACCTTAATAATAACAGGCTGCAGTAGATCTTGTCAAACAAGTATACTAAAAAGTTGCAATGACTAGTATGGAGGAATCAACAATATCAACATAGTGATCCCTACACCAACGACGGAAGAGCCTCCACTTTAGCCACATAGTATAGCGAAGAAGAGGTTCTCCTATAGTAAGAAATCATGTCCAAAGCTCGTCCAGTACAATGCTTACAATGCAATAAGGACCACACAACGGAATACGTGAAGGTTGAGACCTTGCGGGTTGTGATAAAGATGACACGATTTTACCCAGCGAAAAAAGATCCTCTCATGGAGGAAGATTTCGTGTTAAGTCCCACAGTAGACATCAGAGTAAATTTACCCACGGTCTCTGTGAAGACAGAGATGCTATCAACAGAAATGTATTGTGGTTGTTTATCTTAGCAATACTTGCTGAAACAACAGCACAGGAGGATACGCATATCCTATCATTCCGTCCTATTAGATCAATAGAGCGTTAACAACATAAGCTCAGAGATCCGGACAAGCAAACACATACGTCTGCAATTGATTAGCAAGTTGTGTCATAAATAAATTATCATTGGGCGCTCCCATTGATAGCAAATCTGATTGAATACTTGTTTGTTGAGAGTCCATTCTGACGGCAACAAGCGACCCATAAGTGAACGGGAGTCCGGTAATACAATCAGTCGACCCGGAATATGACGGACCGAAGCAGAACTTGGTGTACTATAACAAACAGAAGGATTCTTTCCATTAAATTGAATAACGGAAACGAATGAGTGCCTCCCTGGTTCCGGAGATATGCCACTACTGTCGAATTAATGGACAGGATTTGGACATGCGTTTCTGAATAATGTTCATCCAATGACATAAAGCAAGCCTAAAAAAACATTATTCCGTGGAAGATAAGTACTTGCTTAGAGACTGCGGAACCCAAAGACCCTGGCACTTCGAATCCGTTGGGATCAATATTATATCCCAACCTGTTTGACTGGTAACCATCATAATTATAAAACTCGGATCCGGCAACTGCAGTGGCACTCTCTGAGTCAACCACCGAATGTTTGCTCCAGTCTGAATCTCTTGCTACACTAGATAGACAAGAGAACGTGTAAGAGAAGCTTCTCCGAGAACGAAGCGACTCTGAGAGTTCTTCACCTTACTATCCACGGGCGTGGATGTAGCTAGGGCTGCGTCACGTCTAACCAACTCCAAGCAGCCACCGAAGGGCGGAGTTATACGTGAACAAACTACTGCCCTCAAAAGAAATCACATTGAGGATCATATCCCGGAATTCTTTCTCTTGAAGACGTAATGATAACGCCTCAGTAAGGTGGATTACGTATGATAAAGCGTCTAAGTTAAGTCTATTAGACATCATTGTCGTTTCCAACATTGTGGTTGGAAAAGACATAGACGGCGAAAAAGATTATTTCCAGTCTTTAACCACGCCGTCTGGACGCATATGAACTTTCGGTATGCCCTGTTCTGCCAAAATAAATTATTCGTATAAATGATAAAAGGCAGAAATGAGCATTGCGGACAAGAAACTAAACTATCATGCTTGGTAGCAGGCTTATATATATATAGCGTCAATAAATAATACACATGTTCTAATGACATTATTGGACTGTGTCGGTAAGTCAGGGACAATGTCCCTGAACCGATCCAAAATTCCATGTCCAATGACGCTATAAGTCTCTTATCCAACATCGCAGCAATGTAGTCCGAAATAACAATCACTGGAAGATAATGCCGGAAGATATGTATGGCAGCTTCCGATGCTACGAAAGGGAAAACTCGAAATCTTTCGAATCCCTTTCGCCATCCTGTCGGACCCTATAAAGCGTTCGGTCGTCCATACCTGATGCAACCGCGGACCGCACCGACCCAGCGCCGTCGGATAATTCCTGATTCGACCAAGAAACTGTCGATTGCTGGGATGCTGTGAAAAAACTGTGCTAACTCGGATAGCACGTCCATCACTGAGGCCTGTGGAGAAGCGGTCCTACGATGCATTGCCGCTGGAAGCTCCGTGATCATTACCCCGTGCATACTAATAATATGCGAGCGAACGGAGTGTATAGGCCTCGTGTCCCTTGGCTACCGGATGGCGTGACCTGTTTGCCGTGGAACCACTGAATGACGAAACTGATCGGATACTCGAGGCCACGTAGCCAATGTGCGGTCATGTGCACTGCTGTGAGGATGAGGAAGCATTATCGACAGTCTCTCGGACTGTCAATATAACGGAGCGTCCCGAGCGACGGACATATGCTCCGAATGTAAAATATCTGAACCACAACATGTTGTTGGACGAGAGAGGGACCTCTCTCGCTCACAGCCCGGACGGACCTGGACAAGCCAGGAACCGGACTAACAGGCTTCCTCCGATCTGTCCTCAATCCGCCGTCACTGGGTGAGTACTAAAGTAATTATAGTGCTCGCATCACCCAAATCTCCTTCCTAGACCGCAACGGACGAACCCGGCAGCCGAACCATTCGAAGAATGTAGGCTACACCGGGTTAGCTAGCGAATGTCACTCCGTCGATCCTACAAGGGACCTCTTAGGCGATAGACATATTCCATGAGCACTTATTGCCGCTAGCTCTTCATTAACTATGACGACAGAGGCACACTTTTGAAAGACATCTCCGTAACTTTGCGAACAAGAAACCAGAAATGCTTGGTAATAGCAAGCATATAATAATAAATATATAGCGTCGTTCAATAATTCGAAAGTTTGTGTGACATTATTGGACTATGTCGGAACTGAGGGACGATGTCCCTGAACCGAACCAAAAATTTCTAAGTCCACCGACGCTATCAGTTTCTTATCCGGCATCGCAGCATTCTGGTCCGACGAAAGAACCTGTAGAAGATCAAGTCAGATGACATACACAACAGCATATGTTGTTCCGAAAGGGAAAGCTCGAAATCCTCCAAATCCATTTCGGTATCCCGTCGGACCGGATGAAATTTTCGGACGTCCGTACCCGCTTCCGCGGAGCGTCCCGACCCAGCATCATCGGATAAAACATTATGCGACAGATTCAGTTGTTGCTGGGATGCTGCGATAAGCTGTGCTATTTAGGATAGCACATCCGTCCCCGAGGCCTGTGCAGTAGCGGTCTTACGATGCATTGCCGCCGGAAGCTCCGTGTACGTTGACTCCTGCACACTTTCCTATGCGAACGTCCGGAATCTGCAGGCCTCGTGTCCCTGGCTACCGGATGGTGTGACCTGGTCGCCGATGATTCTCTGACTGGCGAAGCTGACTGGATATCCGAGGTCACGTAGCCAAGAGCGGTCGTGTGCGCTACCATGAGAATGAGGAAGCCTTATTGACAGTCTCTCCGGACTGACTATATGTCGGAGCGTCCCGAGCGGCGGACGTATGCTCCGAATGCGAAACATTTTGTACCACAACATCTGGGGCCAGATGTTGTTGTACGAGAGAGGGGCCTCTCTCGCTCGCCGTCCGGATGGACCAGAACGAGCTATGAACCGGACTAAAAGGCTTCCTCCGTTCTCCCTCTAATCCGCCATCACTGGGTGTGCATTTGGTTGATTTATAGTGCTCGCATCACCCCAAAACTCCTTCTAGACCGCAACGGACGAACCCGGCTGCCGAACCATTCGATGAATGGACGCTACACCGTGCGAGCTAGCGGACGTCAAAGGCCGTCGAACCAACTAGGGTCCTCTTAGGCAATTGGCATATTTACATGAGCACTTTTCCGCTAGCCCTTCATTAATTGTGACGACGGAGGCACACTGTTGGAAGACATCACAGATACATCACCCTAATCTTGATCATCTGAAATAGAAATTGATAAAGTAGAGTGACCCTGCGGGGAAAGGACCGGAATGTCCAATTCCCCACTAACATACCGTGACATACGCTTCCCATGTTGTCATCGAAATCATCAGATACAGAACAGGAGTTAATGCGAGTACACTGACTACATATAGAATGATTATAAAAGTCAGAGGAAGACTTCCTCTTATTACAATTGATCAAAATCCTTCAATGTGAAAAGAAAACAAAGTCCTGGTACTCGCACCAACCCCTGACAATCAAAATACATAATAATAATATGATCCATTAACATAGAAAAAATAATTGAAATCAAAATATTTTGAAAAAATATTTTTTCAGAACAGCCCAAGTTTCTGAAAAGTAACGTTGAGCCCCAATGGATCCCAAGCCTAAGTGTGGACAAAAAATTTAAAAATATTTTAAACAATTTATGCAACACTTACGAACAATAATAATATATCTAGTTATGATTAAATTAACATCAAGATATTATTTTCAAGAAATCCCCCCCCCTCACACAGAGGGCTGTTGTAAATGTAAACAATGAGTGTAAAAACACTAAAATAAGACTCCAGGCACCTAGGACCGAAATCAGTTACCAAAAATACACTATCTGATGCAAAACAGAGACTTCCAGGGAAGAAACTGCAGAACATCAGATGGTAGATGCAGAACACAATGCCTAACCACCCATAGGTGAAGACGTAAACATGGGGAAAAGAACAGAATTCATTCTGTTATTCAGCTAAAACTCCCAAGAAATTTTAGTAATAATAATTACAGAAACTATGCCAAAAGCATGGGAGAATAGCAAGAGGGGACTTAAAGGAAAGGGAGAGAGGAAAACACTGAAAAATCAGTGTAACTAAATAACAAGATTGACAACAAAATGGCTGCTGCCTCGAAAATAGGTAACTTAACATAATTTCAATAAAAAATTTTAAGTTACAGCCCTGATAATATTCTGTCACACATTTTTCCTCTCCTCCTTCTATATCCTCCTTAGAATCACCATTTCACTAATATTTATGTGTCTGGCATCATTTAAACTGAGATTTACAAGCACAAAGATCAGTCAGATGTTAACTGATGAAGGGCCAAACTAAGAATGAATAATGGCGCCAATTTCGGAATGTCCTTGACACTGCGCATGCGCAGTAGAGGTGAAGTGTGGAGGGCCATTCAGGACATGTTTTCTTTGGTTTTAGATGCAAATTTGGGGGATTGGGGGGCAAAATTTGTGTTTGGCCCTATATTTTAAGAGTTAGCAACAGCTATGTCTGGGTCATTGGTACAGTATAAAAATAAGAGTTCAATATAGGCATTTGAAAGAATGCTCAATAATCACACTAGGTTAATATGGCGTCATCAATGGAGCTAAAAGTCTCAGACAACTAACACAAAAACAATACCGTTAACTGGTAGAGTGCTGGAAGCCCATTTTTGGGCTTTATTCTGAAGTGCAGGTGCTTCAACTTGAATGCATCATTTTTGGTGGATGAGCTTCAAACTACCTGAGAAGTTAAATAGTTTTGTCTGTTAGGTTTTGCCTTATTACAATTCATGAGAGAGTGCCTATAGGCACTCTCTCATGAATTGTAATGAGGCAAAGACACACAAACAAATTTTGATGACCAAAAATAATTCATCACTCTACCAGTTAAGGAGAGAACAACCTCTTCTCTTGTAATGGTACCTTGTCCGATAGGACAGTGGTCTAAGCCTAGCTGAAGCAGCTAAAGGTCTTCCTATTCGTGAAGACAATTATATGGCTGTTAACTGCAGCCCTAGAAGCTCACTAAAAGAGACTTACAATGCTCGCTGCCAATGATAGGGAAAAAACACTGCTCAAAATTCTAGCTAGGCTACTTTTGTGTCAACAATAAGACTAAATTCTGTGACACAACAACAACACCGAGAAGCAAAAAAATGAACTCTTTCCTTTAGTGGTTCTATTCCCAAAAGACAGCAGTCTCAGCCTGGCTAACGAAGCTTAGAAGACTTCATCTCCGTGAAGACAGATATCTTGGTGCAATTTTTGCGACTTTAGAAAGCTCACTAAATAGAGACTTACAACATTAGTCGCTCAAGTTAAGGAAAAAGGGGGCACACTTGATTCTAATAAGACATCAAGACACCTAAGAATACAACACTGAGAAGGAAACAACATACTCTTTCCTTTTAACTGCCCTAATTCCAAAGAGACAGCAGTCTGATTTGCTAGCGCAGCTAATAAGTCTTCAACCCGTGAAGACAGATATCTCGTTGAAAACTTGCGACCTTGAAAGCTCACTAAATGGAGACTTACAACATCAGTCACTCAAGGTAAGGAATAAAGGACCGCTCTTCTAACGGCCATAATTCCAAAGAGACAGAAGTCTTAGCTTAACTGACGCAGCTTATTAGTTTTCAGCTCCATGAAGACAGATATCTGTGACACCTGCGGTCTTGGAAAGCTAACTCAATGGAGACTTACGACATTAGCCGCAATGTATAAGAAAATACCACTGTAAAATATATAAGGCCACTATGACGTTAGCCGCTAATGATATATATAAACAGACCACTCTGAATTCACATAAGCCAAACTAAGACAACAATAGGACTAATTGCCTGTGATGCCTAGGAATACCACACCGAGAAGGAAAACGTAATCTTTCCTCCTAACGGCCTTATTCCAAAAAGATAGCGGTCTCAGCATAGCTAACACAGCCTAAAAGTCATATATCGGTGAAGACAGATATCTGTGTGTTACCCTGCGGCCTTAGACAGCTCACTAAACAGAGACTTACGACATTAGCAGCTAATGTATAATAAATACCACTCTAACAATACATAAGGCTACTAAGGTGTCAACAATAGCACTAAATGCCTCTGACACCTAGGAATACAGCCTAACTATGAGCTATCGATCTTGTATTCATAAAGAATAGATCATTGCCTTTCTTATACTATTGCTGGGTCAAGGAAGGCATCGTAATCGGACCAAAGGCCTTCAACACCTGAGCAGAAAGATCCAGGAAGGAAAGATCTTCGTCTTTCCTTCACCAGGTACCTTAAACTGTTTTTTGCCTAGCAAACGCAGACTTTTGTTCAGATGGAACAAGATTTGAAAGAACTTATAAATAAAAATTCATAGTTTTAATGTGCCGTGTCGTGAGGGAAGGAGAATCAACCTCCGTAGCCCTCTCAGCATCTGAATGTTCCATCTGAAAAAACATGGTCAACACCATCCGAATGTACAGATGACTGGACCAACCCAGCACTGTCTGACAGCTCACTACTGGAGACTGTTGATGGCTGAACTTGCGACTACAGTAGAACCTGCCTGAGCGACCACCTGACGTAAGCGACCACCTGCTATTTACGACCACATTTGCAATGCACGGATTGGTTTCACGTTATATTGTCACTGTCGACAGCGACCACCTGCCGGACGCGACCACCGACCGCTTTTTTGTGTCCAGTTTGTCGATTTTTACCTGTATTTTGCGACCTTTTTCAGCTTGAAGATCATCACCAATCGTTGTGTTATCAAATACGTTTCAAATCTGTCCCATCTGACTGTTTTGTATTTATGCTATGATATTTATACATATACTGGTATAAAGAATAAAAATTAAAGAATTATTTAATTATGTTGTGTTTGTTTATTTTTTGTCATTTCCCAGTTCCCGGTTTCATCCTAATTCCCTTTGCACGTGGCGAAATTTACTGTCAAATTTATTTATTTATAAATGCCCTCAATAAAACATGCTTTCCTTACCTATAAGCTAAACGTTTAATCCACATTTCGATGTGCTCTGGGCAGAGCACAGTGAATAAATCACAATTTCACTGGACGAATTGGGTCGATGTGTTTAGAAAAAAAACAGCAGTAAACATTGATTCGCCGGTAGGTGTCGCTCGTACTTTTAGAATAACAGCTGTTTTTGACAAGTAATCTGTGTGCAGGGTAAAATTCACCCAACAATGACAGTACTGTCACAACAGGGCACTAACAAGCTGACTGCAATTGAAAAAACTGAGTCATCTTGATTTTGTTTTTTCAACACTAAAGGGCAAAGTTCTGCTAATTTTCATTACAACGCTGTAAAAACACAGATTGTGTCATTAACCCAAACAAGCTCACAAAAATTTTAATTACTGAAAGAGCTATAACAGATGTTTGGTACAGAATAGCTTGTCGGCCTTCTTTGATTGTACGCATACCGACAGACAAGAAAAGACAATGATGGCTTCGAACATAAGCTACCTGTATCTACCAGTACAGATAAATAGCAGGATTTTTGCAAATGATGATCATAAACAAATTAATTTTCAAAATGGCTGAACCTGCATTGAAAAAGAGGAAAGTGTTGACTTTAGAAAAAAGAATTAAAGTAATAGATATGTCTGAGCGAGGTGAGAGTGCAAGAAAAATTGCTGGTTTAATGGCTGTTGGTAAAACACAGGTGCAGTCAATAATTAAAGATAAAGAAAATGTGAAGAGCGATTGGAAAAATGGTCAGCAAATAGAACGAAAATATCTAAAAAATTTGCATTGCACTGTCACAATGCAAGTTTGATGACAGACATTATATCTTTAGAAACAACATTAGAGAAGGATTTTGTAACTGTAAAGCAAAAACAAAGTAAAATTGATCATTTTTTTCCTAAGAATGTATAAATGTGAAGTGTAAGGGTGACCCCTCAGACATGTTGTTTCTTGTTGTCCCCCCCCCCCCCCCCCCCCCCCCCCCCCCCCCCACGTATAAATCTGTAAATTCGGAATGTTTTTTGTCTCAAAAATATATTTTATGACTCCTCTATGAGGCGTGATAAACTAGATTTTTCAGATCAGAAACATCTCAGACATGTTGTTTCTTGTTGTCCCCCCCCCCCCCCACCACGTATAAATCTGTAAATTCGGAATGTTTTTTGTCTCAAAAAAATATTTTATGACTCCTCTATGAGGCGTGATAAACTAGATTTTTCAGATCAGAAACATCTCATGTTGTTTCTTGTTGTCCCCCCCCTTCACCACGTATAAATCTGTAAATTCGGAATGTTTTTTGTCTCAAAAATATATTTTATGACTCCTCTATGAGGCGTGATAAACTAGATTTTTCAGATCAGAAACATCTCAGACATGTTGTTTCTTGTTGTCCCCCCCCCCCCCCCACCACATATAAATCTGTAAATTCGGAATGTTTTTTGTCTCAAAAATATATTTTATGAGGCGTGATAAACTAGATTTTTCAGATCAGAAACAATCTTTTTTTCCCAAAGTCTTGGTCATTTCATACCAGAACGAAACAGCCAGGGTACGAAACATCTCGGATACCAAACCACGTATCCCTTTTCAGAAACCATGTACTAATTCCCATGTACTAATTCCCTTATCAAAATTCTTCATGCCAACTCCCACCGAACGTCTTCCCAAAATGGTCGTTGTCCATTCTTCTAATGTGTGGTTATGTGCTTTTATAAATATGTCGAATTTTATGTAGAAGATCAGCTTTCATTTTTATACATGTATTCTCATACTGCGATAAATAAATTAAAATGAAAAAAATTGTTGTTTCTTCATTTTAACACAAACCCAAAAGATGTTGAAAAAATGCCCCCCCCCCCCCCCCCCCCACACGCGCACACATTCTGTCAATTGTGACGCCAGAGGCCCTTTTTCAAGCTGTGCCTTTGTACCAAAGCCATCAGCTTTCACCATCTCGGTATATTCCGTTGCCTTCTCTCCGCTAAGCAAGAGATTGAAACGGAATCTCCCGACCTCGTGATCGCCTGTTAGCACGTGCAATTCACGCACAGCCTACTTTTCTCTGATGTTTACTTCCTCATTACGGACTTACCTTGGATTCCGGGGTTCGATTATGCTTCCCATAATGTGGTATGGCATGAAATAATTATCATTTAATATAAACAATTCAATAAAGAACTAAATACTCACCTCAACGTTTTAGAAAACAACAACAAATTTTGTTGACATATATGTTTTAATAGTTTAATATGAACTAAATACCCTCCTCAACGTTTTAGAAAACAACAACAAATTTTGTTGACATATATGTTTTAATAGTTTAATATAAGTGATTCAATAAAGAACTAAATAACCACCTCAACGTTTTAGAAAACAACAACAAACTTTGTTGACATATATGTTTTAAAAGTACATTTACATGTGATACAAGTACATCTGTGATCAAAACAAAACGATACAAACGAAAATAGGTTAAATGGGCCCCTATCAGCAAACCCCTCGTCAACGACCACCTGTCATTAACGACCACTTTTGGTAAGTCCCAAGGGTGGTCGCCCATGGCAGGTTCTACTGTACTGGGATGCTGCAATACACTGCGCAAACTGCGGCAGCAGGTCCGTGAACGAGGCTTGCAGAGCAGCGATTATCCGCTACTTCACCATATACTGCTCACAGGACGGAGAGATCTGACCCCAGATCCTTTGATGCATGTCCCGTATAAAAATGCTTCAAAACACAAGCTGGAGGTTAATCCAACTTTTGGGGTGAAGACTGGGAACATCTCTGTGGAACAGCATAAACAATGCATAGTCGGACAGCTAGTCTGCGGTCTAACATGCTTCATAGAGGAAGCAGAGGAAGAAGACATAGCTGCAACTGGCCCCGGATGCAGTGTGGTAGGAGCATTCTAGACCGCAAGCGTGAACGGCATCCCAACTCACTAAAGTTTCTCGAAGCGGAAACAGACTGCTGACAGAACGGAGAGGGTTCTCCAGCTCGTGGTCTGGCTCCAGACCTCGCCAAGCATTCTGTTTAGAAACTTGTAGGCTTCTACCCCTTAGCATGCTTTTCCATGGAAGTAGAGGAAGCTCTAACAACAGCCGACCCGAGCTGAAGCGTGGAAGGAGCATCCCGACTCGCACATTTCGGACTGGTGCTCCGACTCATTGAAGTTTCTCATGACGGAAAAACAGTCAACCCCGACTGCTAACAGGACGGAGAACGCTCTACAACTCGCGATCTGACCCCAGATCTTGCCGAGTATCCCATTGAGAAACTTGTAGGCTAATCCCCTTTGTGTGCACTTCCATGCAAGATGAAGAAGTCATAACCACAGCCGACCATGGCTGCAGTGTGGAAGGAACACCCCGACGCATGTTCCAACTCATTATAGTTTCTCGCAACGGACACAGTCGACCCCGACTGCTAATGGGATGGAGAGGGTTCTCCAACTCGTGAGCAGACCCCAGATCTCGTCAAACGTCCCTTAGAGAAACTTTCAGGATTCTTCTTCCTTTTGCCATCATCACTGGGTGAGCTTTATATTATGAGGTGCTCGCTCTACCCACGTCATACTACTTGACTGCAATGGACGTACCCGGCGTACCGGCTCCCATATAAGGACAACCGCTTCCCCGGTCGAGCTAGAGGACCATGCAGAGGACTAAGCGAACTAATTAGAGACCTCAATCCTATGCTAAATATCATGAGCACCTTTTATATTTTATTGTCATTCGATTGAAAACTGACAAAAGGATTGGAACACAAGTTATTAAACTTATATAAGTTACTCTCCTAAAACATTCAATGGCAGCTAACAAAAATATACAAGAACAAACCAAACAAAAAAAACAATTTATATCTACAATACAATAAACATGCTTCAAATAAGGTAACAGGAAACCAATTCATAGTAGCTGGAGAGAAGTGAAAGACACGACATGCAGGTATAGGATAAGATGGTATAAAACAAAAGAAAACAGAGGAGAGTTGAGTGTTGTGTCCTTATCGTACGAATGCGGCCTTCGCAAGCCATCACCAAGCCTTATCTTTATGTTAAGAGAGAAGGCACACCAAAAAAGGGGAGGGGTGAGAGTTAACTAAAACAATTGCTACCTGAAATAAAGGACTGTACTAACATAAAAATCAGATTGTTTTCATTTTGTGATAAATTAGGTTTTCCGATAAGAACATCGTCCGTGGAGGTAATGTTAAAATGAGAAAGTCGTCTAAAGAGGATTTCACGCTGGACTACGTTGTGAGGACATTCGAAGAAGTAAAACTGTTTTAAGTACGGTACGTGTCCACAACTACACCTGGATGTATCAGATATATAATTTGAATACTTATCACCATTCAGTTCGCTACAACCATTCCTTAACCTACAATGTAGAATGTTTAGTTTCCTTGTTCCTAAGGAGAAATAGAGTGGAGGTTTCACGACAGGATTTAATTTTAATAGCTTAATTTTAGTTTTAAACTCATTTACAATTTCAGCTGATGACACATATTGAGGTAAATTGTTCCAAGCTACCACCATGGATGGCAAGAAGGATCTTTTAAAATGTTCGTTTCGTGGTTGATACATGGTAAAATGATCTGCGTTGCGTAGGCTGTAGGTCCCTCGGTCCCCAACACCCGGAGGTAATAAGTTAAATAAATAATCAGGGACTTTTTAATTTACTATTTTATACATTGTGCAGTGTTTGTGTATTTCACGACGCTGTGCTAGACTACACCAGCCTAACTCCAAAAGAATATTCTCTGTGGAGGTTGATCTTGTCAAACCTGTGACAATGCATCCTGCTTCCACATGTAATCTATCGAGTCGTTTGAGAAGGTAATTAGGCGCACAGTCCCAAACAACATCCCCATAGTCCATAAGAGGTAATATTTATGATAGGTACAACTTTTCCAAGGGTTTATGAGAAAGTTTTAATTTAAGTTTCCTTAACTGTGATAATCTGGGTGCAACTTTTTTACAAATTTCGTTAATTTGAACATCCCATTTTAAATTGCTTTGGATAGATATTCCTAAATGTTTGTGAGAGTTACATGGGTGAATACTAGTATTATTAAAAGAATTATTAAAAGTAATATATGGAAGGTTGGGATTTGGTGTGTATGAGAAGAATATTACCTTCGTTTTATGGGGCTTAACCCCCTGCACACTATGTCGAAATATCTAAAGTTCAAGGTGCAAATTTTTCCCATAATGCAACTAGAAATTTAACCAATTCAATCTCGTTTTGACAGAGCTCATTGAGCTCCTATACCTGCATGGCGTGTCTGTCAAACAAGACTGAATTGGTTAAATTCCCAGTTGCATTATAGGAAAAATGGCTACTTGAAATTTGGATATTTTGACATCAGAGTGAAGGGAGTTAAATGAAACTAGCCACTGTTTGGCCCATATATTTATTTTCTCCATGTCGTGGTTCATAGTATTTACCAGAGTTTCTATTTTAATTCTACAGGAGGTCAGGCATGTATCATCAGCACACATCCGCGCTAATGAATCGAGGACATTGGCCAGGTCATTGATGTAGACTAAGAAGAGAAATGGGCCCAACACTGATCCTTGTGGGACACCAGCTATTACTATTTTGTACTGAAAGAAAGGATTGTTAATCAACACTCTTTGTTGATGACCTTGTAGGTAGTTTTCAATCCACAAGATCGTTTTTTTGACCACCCCATATTCTTTAAGTTTAAAGATCAGTCCCTGATGCCAAACTCTTTCAAATGCTTTCGAAATATCGCAAAATATAGAACAGGTCTGAAGTCTGTTATCCAGAGAATCGCACAGAGAATGATAAAGTTCTATTAGATGATATGTTGTGCTATGGCCAGGAATGAAACCAGACTGATATTGATAGAGGAGATTATTTTCTTGGAAGTAAGAAAAGATATATTTTAGGGCAACTTTCTCCAGTACTTTAGCTCTGTTTACTCATCAGAGCGGGGCTGATCAGAGTGTAATGATGGCAGCACGTAACGGACAGGTGTCAAAGTACCATCACCATGTTCTTGTTCCTCTAAAAAAGTGACTGAAAGCCTAGTATTAGCCAGCAGTGAGAGCTCCTACATCATAACTTCACCGCCCACCACACAGGTTTACACCCGTTTCCAACATTCACATCCCATAGTAGAAGTATTGAAGGAATGCTGCGACTACCGGCAAACAAGCATTAAATCCGAGGCTTTCTGGACTGACACTAAGTACCAATCACTATAATAAATACAATAATAATGAAGCCAAAATCATAAGTTTGATGCACTCCCAATAATACAGAATAATAAACATCGCAAGGGTACAAAACATAGACAATCACAAAAATTTTCTAAATAAATTTTTTTAATATTTTTTCGAAAAATTTTGAATGAAGCCCAAGTGCCCCAAGGGAACCTCAGGAACCCAATGGCATCCCGATACAACCCAAGTGTTGACAAGCACTACTTAATTAAAGCTACACTACCGGAATAAGATATAATATGTATCCTGATGGAAAAAACAATGCATCAGGTAGAAGATGCAAGAATACAAAACGTCCTGAACAGTAATGAACAGGACGTAAACATAGGGATAAACAGAATACCTATTCTATTTACAAGTTAAACTCCCAAGAATTTAATAAAAAATTCTTCAATAAAAAAGCCGAAAGAGCTTGGGAGTATAACAGGAGGGTTCAGGAGAGAGAAGGGAAGTAATACTAACAAAACAACAGAAGAGTCATACTATAATGATGACGTTGAGAAGCATATCCCGAAATTGGGGAACATGAATAATTTTACATAAAAGTTAAAAAAATTTATAGTAATTTATATATTTTTTATACTTACCAATGACCCAGACATAGCTGGTGCTAACTCTTAAAATATAGGGCCAAACACAAATTTTGCCCCCCAATCCCCAAAATTTGCATCTAAAACTAAAGAAAACATGTCCTGAAAGGCCCTCCACACTTCGCCCCTACTGCGCATGCGCAGTGTCAAGGACGTTCCGAAATTGGCGCCATTTATCATTCTAATAACCAGTGCCTGGTAAGCGCTATGTACTCAGCGGGGAGGCAAGAGTTCCCAACTCCTGGGAGGGCCATCCCCGTCTGGGTCATTGGTAAGTATAAAAAATATATAAATTACTATAAATTTTTTAACATTTTTATACTGTACCAATGACCCAGACATAGCTGAATAGTAAAAAGGCTGGAGGGCCAAGGACATAGAGCAAAATGGAATACGCTCAATAAAATAAAATAGAGTCATCCCCTGTAGGGAAAAGAAGTAATAGGCCTTACATGTATCTTTCTTATTTATGATAAATTAGAAAGACACAACACCTTCCATAATTGAGCTTCATACATCCATGTACTCTATTAATATCCAATATAATCCTTATACTAATAATTTTTAAAGTAAGCCAATAATAAAGTAAGTCTAGAGAATAGAGACTCTTATACTCCTAAAAGTGTCTGAGAATTGCATAATCATGTCCGTTGACATATGCAATATTCAAAAGCTATACTTTAAAAACTAAGACTTGAATGAATTTTATAAACTTAAACTTCTCACTAAACAACCATCCCAATAACAGCTCAGAATTACTAACTCCGGAGGAGGTATCCCCTTGTTTTCATAGTAAAACAGGTGACCCAAGGGAACACCCTCCCCCCCCCCTTTTTCTTGCCCTGGGTCAAATAGCCCAGAGCGAAGAGGGCAGCCGAACGGAGAAACTGCCGAAACAGACAGCCTACCTAGCTATAGTAGCAACTGTTAAGTGAATGACATTCTGAGCAGTAGATAATAGACCTAACAAAAGAGGCCTCAAGACATTGACTCGATATTTCTAAGATAAAATTCATGAATGTGGATGGCTGAGCGCAATGAGCGGCCTTCAAAAATCTATAATAGCGACACTATTAATGTAAGCCCAAGAAGTAGAAGAACTCTTACTTCATGAGCCGAAATCTTAAGCACAACTGCTAAGTCAAAGATATACCATAAGCAGTACCGATAGTTAATAGAATCCATTAACAATAAAATGGAGCGTAACGTCCTTCTACTAGACATCAAAGACAGAAGAAGCTTACGCCCTTGTAATTAACAGATATCTGTTTATAAATACATAAACTGTACCCGGAAAGAATAAAGGCCTATGCCCATACGAAGACGGAAGGACCTTAAAATAATAGGTTCCGGATAATAGGAGCCTAACTCTTATGCAACAATCCAACCTAAATAGTAACGGAAGTATTGATTCCGAAACTATGAAAGTGAAAATCATCCATCGATAGTGCATGAAACTCACTGACTCTACAGTAAAAGAGAAACCAACAGAATTACTGTCTAAAAGGTCAGAATTTGAAAACTACTGTTTCCAGAGGCTCAAATGATTACTTAGCTAAATAAGAACCGAAGTTAAAATCCGTATAGGAATTTAATCTAAAGATTCTAAGTCTATTTATCAAAAAGTTACTAACTGACTTAGATAAAGAGACAAAAGACTCAATTGTAAACTATCGTAGAGTGCATAGGTATGAGGTAACATAAACCTATAACCTAAATAATAACAGGCTGCAGTAGATCTTGTGAAACAAGTATACTAAAAAATAGCAATGAGTAGTATGGAGGGATCAACAATATGAACATAATGATCCCTACACCACGACGGAAGAGCCTCCACTTTAGTCGCATAGAATAGCGAAGAAGAGGATCTCCTATAGTAAGAAATCGCGTCCAAGGCTCGTCCAGTACAGTGCTTACAATGTAATACGGACCACACAACGGAATACATGAAGGTTGCGACCTTGCTGGTTGTGATAAAGATGACACGATTTACCCAGTGAAAAAAGATCCTCACATAGAGGAAGATTTCACGTTAAGACCCACAGTAGACAAGAGAGTAAATTACTCATGATCTCTGTGAAGATAGAGATGCTATCAACAGAAATGTATTGTGGTTGTTTATCTTAGCAATACCTGCTAAAACAACAGCGCCGGAGGATACGCGTATCCTATCATTCCGTCCTATAGATCAATAGAGCGTTAACACTATTAGCTCAGAGATCTGGACAAGCCAACACATACGTCTGCAATTGATTAGCAAGCTGTGTCATAAATAAATCATCATTGGGCGCTCCCATAGATAGCAAATCTGATTGAAAACTTGTTTGTTGAGAGTCCATTCTGACAGCAACAAGCGACCCGTAAGAGAACGGGAGTCCGATAAAACAATCAGACGACCCGGAATATGACGGACCAAAACTGAACTTGGTGTACTATAACCAACAGACGGATTCTTTCCATTAAATTGAATAACGGAAACGAAAGAGTGCCTCCCTGGTTCCGGAGATACGCCACTACTGTCGAATTAAAGGACAGGAATTTGGGCATGTGTTTCTGAATAATGTTCATGCAATGACATAAAGCAAGCCTAAAAAACATTATTCCGCGGAAGTTAAACTGATAGCTAAAAGACTGCGGAACCCAAAGACCCTGGCACTTCGAATCCGTAGGGATCAGTATATATCCCAATCTGTTTGACTGGCAACCGTCATAACAGCCACACTCGGGTCCGGCAACTGCGGCGGCACTCTCTGAGTCAACCACCGAATGTTTGCCCCAGTCTGAATCTCTTGTAACACTAGATAGACAAGAGAACGTATAAATCGAGCAATTCATGGATTGCCGGAAAGTTGCCGTCGAAGAGAAGCTCCTCCGAGAACGAAGCGACTCTGAGAGAGTTCTTAACCTTACTATCCACGCGTGTGGATGTAGGTAGGGCTGCGTCACGTCTAACCAACTCCAATCAGCCACTGAAGGGCGGAGTTATACGTGAACAAACTACTGCCCTCAAAAGAAATTACATTGAGAATAATATCCCGTAAATCTTTTCTTGAAGACGTAATGATAACGCCTCAGTAAGGCGGATTACGTATAATAAAGCGTCTAAGTTAAGTCTACTATACATAATGTCGTTCCCAACATTGAAATTGGAAAAGACATAAACGGCGAAAAGAATATATGCAGTCTTCAATCACACCGTCTAGACGCATATGAACTCTCGGTATGCCCTGCTCTGCCAAAATAAACTATTTGTAAAAATGATAAAATGGCAGAAATGAGCAACGCGGACAAGAAACTAAACTATCATGCTTAGTAGCAGGCTTGCATATATATATATATATAGCGTCGAAAAATAAAACACATGTTGTAATGACAATATTGGACTGCGTCGGTAAGTCAGGGACAATGTCCCTGTACCGATCGAAAAATCCGAGTCCAATGACGCTATAAGTCTCTTATCCAAGATCGCAGCAATGAAGTCCGAAATAATAATCACTGGAAGAAATGCCAGAAGATATGAAAGGCATCTTCCGATACTACTAAAGGGAAAACTCGAAATCTTTCGAATCCCTTTCGCCATCCTGTCGGACCCTATAAAGCGTTCGGTCGTCCGTAGCTGATGCAACCGCGGACCGCACCGACCCAGCGCCGTCGGATAATTCCTGATTCGACCGAGAAACTGTCAATTGCTGGGATGCTGCGAAACAACTGTGCTAACTCGGATAGCACGTCCGTCACTGAGGCCTGAGGAGAAGCGGTCTTACGATGCATTGCTGCTGGAAGCTCCGTGATCGTTACCCCGTGCATACTTCCAATATGCGAGCGAACGGAGTGTATAGGCCTCGTGTCCCTTGGCTACCGGATGGCGCGACCTATTCGCCGTGGAATCACTGAATGCCGAAACTGATCGGATACTCGAGGTCACGTAGCCAATGTGCGGTCGTGTGCCCTGCTGTGAGGATGAGGAAGCATTAAAGACAGTCTCTCGGACTGTCAATATAACGGAGCGTCCCGAGCAACGGACATATGCTCCGAATGTAATATATCTGAACCACAACATGCGGTCCCCTATGTTGTTGGGCGAGAGAGGAACCTCTCTCGCTCACAGCCCAGACGGACCTGGACAAGCCAGGAACCGGACTAACAGGCTTCCTCCGATCTGTCCTCAATCTGCCGTCACTGGGTGAGTACTAAAGTAATTAAAGTGCTCGATCACCCAAATCTCCTTCCTAGACCGCAACGGACGAACCCGGTAGCCGAACCATTCGATGAATGTACGCTACACCAGGTGAGCTAGCGAATGTCACTCCGTAAGCGATAGACATATTCCATGAGCACTTATTGCCGCTAACTCTTCATTAACTATGACGACAGAGGCACACTTTTGAAAGACATCTCCATAACTCTTCGAACAAGAAACCAGAAATGCTTGGATAGCAAGCATAAAATAATAATATATATAGCGTCGTTCAATAATTTGAAAGTTTGTGTGACATTATTGGACTATGTCGGAACTGAGGGACGATGTCCCTGAACCGAACCAGAAAATTTCTAAGTCCACCGACGCTATCAGTTTCTTATCCGGCATCGCAGCATATGTTGTTCCGAAAGGGAAAGCTTGAAATCCTCCGAATCCCTTTCGGTATCCCGTCGGACCGGATGAAACTTTCGGACGTCTGTACCCGCTTCCGCGGAGCGTCCCAACCCAGCATCGTCGGATAAAATATATGCGACAGATTCAGTTGATGCTGGGATGCTGCGATAAACTGTGCTATTAAAGAAAGCACGTCCGTTCCCGAGGCCTGTGCAGTAGCGGACTTACGATGCATTGCCGCCGGAAGCTCCGTGTACGTTGACTCCCGCACACTTTCTATGCGAACGTCCGGAGTCTGCAGGCCTCGAGTCCCCGGCTACCGACCCAGCGCTGTCGGATAATTCTCGATCCGACACCGTTTCTGTCGGCTGCTGGGATGCTGCGATAAGCTGTGCTATGTGCACAAGAATGTCCGGCGTCGAGACCTGCGGAGGCACAGTCTATCGCTGCTTCGCCGAGGGCAGCTCCACATCAGATGGCTCCCGCATACTTTTCCAATGCGAACGTCCGGAGTCCATCGGTCTCGAATCCCTGGCTGCCGGATGGTGTGACCTGGTCGCCGAAGAATCCTTGATCGGCGAAGCTGGTAATATATCGGCGGTCACGCAGCCAAGGTGCGGTCGTGTGCGCTGACGAGAAGAGGAAGCCTTAGCAGTCTCAGCGGACTGCCTATACAACGGAGCGTCCCGAGCGACGGACGTATGCTCCGCTAACGACACATTTTGTACCACAACATCTGGGGCCAGATGTTGTTGAACGAGAGAGGGGCCTCTCTCGCTTGCCGTCCGGATGGACCGGAACGAGCTATGAACCGGACTAAAAGGCTTCCTCCATTCTCCCTCCGATCCGCCGTCACTGGGTGTGCATTAAGTTAATTTTATAGTGCTCGCATCACCCCAAAATTCCTTCTAGACCGCAACGGACGAACCCGGTTGCCGAACCATTCGGTGAATGGACGCTACACCGGGCGAGCTAGCGGACGTCAAAGGCCGTCGAACCTACTAGGGTCCTCTTAGGCAATTGGCGTATTACATGAGCACTTTTCCGCTAGCCCTTCATTAATTGTGACGACGGAGGCACACTGTTGGAAGACATCACAGATACATCACCCTAATCTTGATCGTCTGAAATAGAAATTGATAAAGTAGAGTGACCCTGCGGGGAAAGGACCGGAGTGTCCAAATCCCCAACAACATACCGTGACATACGCTTCCCATATTGTCATCGAAATCATACGATACAGAACAGGAGTTAATGCGAGTACACTGAACACATATAGAATGATAATAAAGTCAGAGGAAGACTTCCTCTTAAAACAATTGATCAATATCCTTTCAATGTGAAAAGAAAACAAGTCCTAGTACTCGCACTAACCCCTGGCAATCAAAATACATAATAATAATAAGATCCATTAATATAGAAAAAATAATTGAAATCAAAATATTTTGAAAAAATATTTTTTCAGAACAGCCCAAGTTTCTGAAAAGTAACGTTGAGCCCCAATGGATCCCAAGCCTAAGTGTGGACAAAAATTTTAAAAATATTTTAAACAATTTATTCAACACTTACGAACAATAATAATGTATCTAGTTATGATTAAAATAACATAAAGATATTATTTTTTAGAAATCCCCCCCTCACACAGAGGGCTGTTGTAAATGTAAACAATGAGTGTAAAAACACTAAAATAAGACTCCAGGCACCCAGGCCCGAAATCAGTTACCAAAAATACACTATCTGATGCAAAACAGAGACTTCCAGGGAAGAAACTGCAGAACATCAGATGGTAGATGCAGAACACAACACCTAACCACCCGTAGGTGAAGACGTAAACATGGGGAAAGAACAGAATTCATTCTGTTATTCAGCTAAAACTCCCAAGAAATTTTAGTAATAATAATTACAGAAACTATGCCAAAAGCATGGGAGAATAGCAAGGGGGAACTTAAAGGACAGGGAGAGAGGAAAACACTTGAAAAAACAGTGTAACTAAATAATCAGAATGACAACAAAATGGCTGCTGCCTTGAAAATAGGTAACTTAACATAATTTCATTAAAAAATTTTAAGTTACAGCCCTGATAATATTCTGTCACACATTCTTTTCCTCTCCTCCTTCTCTATCCTCCTTAGAATCACCATTTCACTAATATTTATGTGTCTGGCATCATTTAAACTGAGATTTAAAAGCACAAAGATCAGTCAGATGTTAACTGATGAAGGGCCAAACTTAGAATGATAAATGGCGCCAATTTCGGAACGTCCTTGACACTGCGTATGCGCAGTAGGGGCGAAGTGTGGAGGGCCTTTCAGGACATGTTTTCTTTAGTTTTAGATGCAAATTTTGGGGATTGGGGGGCAAAATTTGTGTTTGGCCCTATATTTTAAGAGTTAGCACCAGCTATGTCTGGGTCATTGGTACAGTATAAAAATATTATAAAGTTACAGCCCTGAACATCCAAAACCACCTTTATACACTTCCAGCATCCTGCTACACTGTTGATTCCATGAAAACCGTTATTGATTTGTGTCTGGCATCTTCAAAAATGAGAATTTATTGCACAGATGTAAGTTCAAATGTTTACTGACTTGGGCCAAACAAAAGAATGATGTTGGCAACAATTCCAGTCTCTTCCTGGGTACTGCACATGCGCAAGTACTAAAAGTATGGAAGGCCAGATAGGAATTTTAATTTTCAATATTGTATGCAACTTTTGGGGATTGGGGGGGGTTCAAAATTTGTGTTTGGCCCTTAATAATATTGAGGTTGCACCAGCTAAGTCTGGACCATTGGTTTTAGTATAAAAATATAAGCCCACCCATATACTTTGGCCCTCTTTTACTTCACACACCTCCTGGGCTTATTCCAAAGTCAGTATGGTATAATAGAATAAATGCTCAGTTTATAACTAGAAGAAAGGGGATTGACCTAATTCCAGTTAATTGTATACTCTTGTTAACAGAATATTTTCTACTGGCAAAGTAGCTATTCACTTAACGTGGGTCGTACTACAACATCAATAGTGCTATTTTCTCTAAATATCTCAAATGTTGTTCTATGAAACTCACAGACCACTAATCAACATTTGTAATCTCTACAAATTAATCAAATAAATTATTTACGAATTGGCCAAGCAATTTTTAGTACTGCTAGCAGGTAGTACTTTGCAAACACTGACTGACAAAATGAACAAAATGCATACAATCTGTGGAATAAGATTTGTAAGAACACTTACCATCTCTGAACAAAATTCACAAACTGAGGTGAAAATGCATCAGCAGGTAGCACAGGTGGCATCTGAAATGAAAGTTAAAAAATTTATAGTAATTTATATATTTTTTATACTTACCAATGACCCAGACTTAGCTGGTGCTAACTCCTTAAATTATAGGGCCAAACACAAATTTTGCCCCCAATCCCTAAAATTTGCATCAAAAACCGAAATTCAATGTCCTATATGGTCCTCCATATTTTCTATCCACTGCACATGCACAGTGTCAAGGAGCTCTCGAAATTGGCGCAAATGTCATTCTTACAACCAGTGCCTGGAAAGCATTATGTAACCAGCGGGGCGGTATGAGTTCCCAACTCATGGGAGGGCCATACCCGTCTGGGTCATTGTACCAATGACGCAGACTTAGCTGAATAGAATGAAAGTGTCAATGACACTGTAGCTCAACTTGACAAACTTGAACTTGGAAAGTTATAAATGAAATGGCAAAATTGAAGATCATTGGTACCAATGTCATTTTTTTTGCCAGTGGCAACATTTTTTGACAGAAACCGAAGAAAATCGATAGCTCCCATCTAGAGGCCTCCCCAAACAAGCATGCCAGGTTTCAAAGCAATCCGATCATAAATGTGCCCTGTAGGGTGTACAAAAGGGAAATATTGTGGTCTGACTAGACTAAATTCTAAGAACGTTGGCCATGGCAACATTTTTTGACAGAAATGGAAGAAAATCGATAGCTCCCATCTAGAGGTCACCGTAAATAAGCATACCAGGTTTCAAAGCAATCTAATCATAAATGTGCCCTATAGGGTGAGCCAAAGGGAAATATTGAGTCTTCTGACTAAACTAAGTTCTAAGAACGTTGGCCGCTGCAACATTTTTTGACAGAAATTGAAGAAAATCGATAGCTCCCATCTAGAGGTCTCCCCAAACAAGCATACCAGGTTTTAAAGCAATCTGATCATAAATGGGCCCTGTAGGGTGTGCCAAAGGGAAATATTGAGGTCTGACTAAACTAAGTTCTATGAAAGTTGGCCGTGACATTTTTTGCCGGAAATTGAAGAAAATCGATAGCTCCCATCTAGAGGTCACCCTAAATAAGCATTCCAGGTTTCAAACCAATCAAATCATAAATGTGCCCTGCAGGGTGTGCCAAAGGGAAATATTGTGGTTTGACTAAACTAAGTTCTAAGAACGTTAGCCGCGGCAACATTTTTTGACGGAAATTGAAGAAAATCGATAGCTCCCATCTAGAGGTCACCCCAAACAAGCATGCCAGGTTTCAAAGCAATCCGATCATGAATGTACCCTGTAGGGTGTGCCAAAGGGAAATATTGAGTCTTCTGACTAAACTAAGTTCTAAGAACGTTGGCTGCGGCAACATTTTTTGACAGAAATTGAAGAAAATCAATAGCTCCCATCTAGAGGTCTCCCCAAACAAGCATACCAGGTTTCAAAGCAATCTGATCATAAATGTGCCCTGTAGGGTGTGCCAAAGGGAAATATTGAGGTCTGACTAAACTAAGTTCTACAAACGTTGGCCGTGGCAACATTTTTTGCCGGAAATTGAAGAAAATCGATAGCTCCCATCTAGAGGTCACCCTAAATAAGCATACCAGGTTTCAAAGCAATCAAATCATAAATGTGCCCTGTAGGGTGTGCCAAAGGGAAATATTGTGATTTGACTAAACTAAGTTCTAAGAACGTTGGCCGTGGCAACATTTTTTGACGGAAATTGAAGAAAATCGATAGCTCCCATCTAGAGGTCACCCCAAACAAGCATACCAAGTTTCAAAGTAATCTGATCATAAATGCGACCTGTGAGGTGTGCCAAAGGAAATTGTGGACGTACGTACTAACGTACGTACGTACGCCGACGGACGAGAAGTGATGGCAATAGCTCAGCTTGACTTTGTCAAGTTGAGCTAAAAAAGGCTGGAGGGCCTAGGACATACAAGAAAATCCAATAGACTCAATTACATGAAAACAGAATTATCCCCTCAAGGAGAAGAGGAGCACAGGTTTTATACGTATCTTTCTTGTTTTATCAAAAAAGAAAGACACAATACCATTCCGAAATTGAGCACAACAATCATCAATGATCTCTATTAACATCCAGTATAATTCCTTATACTAATCTTATTAAAGGAAAGCCAATAATTAAAGATAGTCCAGATAATGAGACTCTTTATACTCATTAAAAAGTGTTTGAGGATTGTATATTAGCGCTCGTATGATCCGTGACATATACAAATGTTTCCCAGCGAGCTACACTTTTAAAATATTATATGAATTAGCTTTACACTTTAAAACCATCCCGGCACCGACTCGGAATTACTGACTCCAGAGGAGGTATTCCCTTGCTTTCCCTATAAAGCAGGTGATATAAGGGAACACCATCACCCCCCCCCCCCCCCTCCTCCCTTTCCCCTAGCCCTGGGTCAAATACCCCAGAGCGAAGAGGGCAGCAGGACAGATATGCTGCCGGAACAGATACTTCATGCGCCAAAATCTTAAGTACAAACTGCTGAGTTGAAGATAATTTTTCATAAGCAGTACGGATAGTTAATTGAATGCACCTTGCAATAGAATGGACCGTAATGTCCCTACTATTAGGCAGCAGAGACAGAATGAGACGTTACATCCCTTTCTGATAAACTCAGATCTACGTTGGTAAAAAACGTATAGCTCTAACAGGACAGATTAAAGGCCTATGCCTGTCTGAAACGGAAGAGCCTTAATAACAATAGATTCCGGATACTTATAGGAGCCTGAATCTAGTCAAAAACCCAACTTTAGTAGTCAAGGTAATAGTATTACCTACACTACGAAAGTGAGAATCATCAACAGATAGTGCCTGAAGCTCACTAACTCTTCTAGCCGAAGAGAAGGCTAAGAGTAAGCTGTCTTATAACATAAGAATTTGAAGTCCATTGTATCAAGGGGCTCAAATGGCGCTTCTTTTAGCTGAAGAAGAACCCAAGCTAAATTCCACTTGGGAATTAATCTAAGGGTTCTAAGTCTATTTATCGAAAAGTTTTCCGTAACTTAGATAAAGAGACATTAGATCCAATCTGTAAACTATCATGATGTGCATAAGTATCAACAGAATGATCCATACCTCATTGTGAGAAAACCTTTCACTTAGCAGCATAATTTAGTGAAGAGGAGGTCCTCCTACAGTTAGAAATTGTGTCCACTGCTCGTCCTGTAAATTGCTTGCCGTGCAAGAAGGACCGCACAACGAAAATGCGTGAAGGTTGAGACCTTAAGGGTTGTGATGCAGTGTGCGCAATTTCCCCTGCGAAAGAAGATCCTCTCGTGGAGGAAGCTTCCGCAGCATGTCCCACAGCAGACACCTGAAAAGATTTTTCCATGGTCTCTGGGGTGACAGAGATGCTACCAACAGAATTTGCAGTGAGATTGCTTTATCTTAAGCAATATCTGCATATTCAATGGCGCTGGAGGATATGTGTATCCTATCATTCCGTCCCAAAAGATCGAGAGAGCATCTACTTCAAACGCTCGAGGATCTGGACATGGCGACACATACATCTGCAACTGATAGTTGAGATGCGTCGCAAAAAAGTCTACCCTTGGACGAACCCATTAAAAAGTAGCCAATCTGATTGAAAAATCGTTGAGAGTCCATTCTGATGACAACAAACAACCTATCCGAGAAAGGGAGTCAGCTAGAACGTTCAGACGACCCGGAATATGACGGACCGATAGAAGAACTTGATGCTCTAGGACAAACAGAAGGATCCTTTCCGTTAAATTGAATAACAGAATGGAATGAGTGCCTCCCAGGTTCCGAATATACGCTACTACTGTCGACTTGTCGGACAGAATTTGAACAAGCGAATTCTGAAGAATGTTCATTCATTGACGTAGCGCAAGCCATATTGACATCATTCTTGATGTTTATGTACTTGTTAGGAACTGCGGATCCTAAAGACCCTGGCACCCTGAATCTATTGGGCTCAGAGTTGCGCCGCAACCTGTTTGACTCGCATCTGTCATTATCGTTAAACTCGGATCGGCAGTTGCAGTGGTACTCTGGAGTTAACCACTGAAAATCTACCCAAGTCTGAAACCCTTGTTCACTTGATTCGACAAGACAATGTTCGATTCGAGCGAATGAGTCTTCACACTCCAATTCTGAGATAAAATATCTGTGGAGTGGACAAGTGCGTATCAGCTCATCGGAATAATATTCGCAGCGGGTACAAACAAACCTGTCAGTCTAATGAATTCTCTCGCTGTTACTACATCTGAGTGAAGGCAAAAGCGAGCGTAACAACTGACTAAAATCGCTCTGGTTAATGGCAAACGAATGAGATTGTTGTGCGTCTCTAAGCTCATTCCCACGTGGGTGAATGAATAGGACGACACTAAATCCGACTTCTTTTCGTTTACTAAAAAACTGAGGTGTCGGAGCAATTGAAGCAGACTCAGAACATCGATCTGAAGCGTTAACTTGCTGCTGTAACCCTGAAGAATGCCGTCCAAGTTCCTCTTGGTAAGGTGATCTGCATGAGATAATGCATCTAAATTCTATTATACAATATTGTCATCTCCAGTATACTGGAGTAATAGACATGGACACCGGCAATGACAATTCCAGGTCTTCAGCCTAGTCGTCCAAACACAGAGGAACTCTTGGCACGCCTAGTCCTGCCGTTTCAAAATTATGTCTTGCATTGATGAAAGGCTGTTGAATAGCGCTAGGCGATAAGAAACCTAATTTGCCAGTCTTTGAGGCTAGCTTGAATATAGTGTCAATCAAAAATTCAAATGTCCATGACATTTTTGGACTGGGTCGGAAACTGAGGGACGGTGTCCTTAATCCGGCCGAAAAAGTCTGTGTCCAGTGACACCTTCAGTTTCTTATCAGGTAACGCAGCATTTTTGTCCAGAGAAACAACTTCTAAAAGGTGATTCCAGATGAAATCTACGGCCACCTTAAGTTGTTCAGAAAGGGAAAATTTCAGCTTTGCTGATTCCCTTTTGCCATCCGCCTGGACCACATAAAAATTTTAGTCATCCCTTACTGACTCTGCAGGGGAATGAACCGACCCAGCTTGCTCAGATAGTTCTTTACTGAAAAAGTTTCAGATAGCTGCTGGGATGCTGCGATGAATTGAGCTATCTGCAATAGCAAGTCCGTCACGGAGGCCTGTGGAGCCACGGTCTTATGTAATCAACCGCTGGAAGCTCCAGAGACGTTAACTCCTGCATTTATATAATATGCGAACGTCCCAACTGGAAAGGCCTCATGTTCTTGGCTAGCAGATGGCATGATCTGGTCGACGTGGAATCACCTCCTGGTCCTGCGAGGATTGCAGAAGGAGAAAACACATCCTCCACGACCCACACCTCGCCCAGTCGACCTAGGGGCGTTTGACCTGATATCTCGGCCAGCATTACGCCCCCTATGTGAGTCACTACTCTGACAGTCTCCAGAGTAAGACGTAGAGGCTTTCTTTGATCCTCTATAGGAACTTCCTTTGGACGTATTCGCCCCCGAAGAACCTGCCTTACTCCTCTCTGCTGAATCCGACTTTCTTAGTAATCTAATACAGATTGTAGAAAGCTTAATGACGAAGAGAAGCTCTCCTGAGACCGGAGCGACTGGAAGAGAGTTTTTTCACCTTACTATCCACTCTTGTGGATGCAGCCAGGGCAGCATCACGTCTGACTAACTCCATATTGCCACTGAAAGGGCGGAGTTATACGTAGAATATGCTATAGCCCTCGAAAGATGGAGATCCTGGAATTCTTTCGCTTCGAGACATAGTGATAACGCTCTGGTAAGGTGATCTGCGTGAGAAAATGCATCTAAATTGTGTTCTCCAGTATACTGGAGTAAATAGACATGGACGTCAGCAATAACCGTTCCAGGTCTGCAGCCTAGTCATCCAAACGCAGAGGAACTCTCGTTGCGCCTTGTCCTGCCGTTTCAAATTGATGTCTAGCATTGGTGAAAGGCAGCTGTATAGCGCGGGCTATAAGAAACCAGATTTGCCAGTCTTAGAGGCTAGCTTGAATATAGCGTCATTCAAAAGTTCAAATGTCGATGACATTTCTGGACTGGGTCGGAAACTCAGGGACGGTGTCCCTAATCCAGCCGAAAAAGTCTGTGTCCAGTGACGCTTACAGTTTCTTATCAGGTAATGCAGCATATTTGTTCGTTAGTCAGAGCATACGTCCACTCCTCCTGCTCGGGACGCTCTGTCACATAGACAGTCTGACGCGGCTGTTCTATTGGCTTTCTCATCCTCACGACAGCACACACGACCGCACCTTGGCTATGTGACCACAGATTTCCAGGGGACGATCGCATATTATATAAATGCAGGAATGAACGTCCCTGGAGCTCCTGCTTTGCTGACCAGGGAATCCACGTCAACCAGGTCAATCCATCCGCTAGCCAAGGACACGAGGCCTTTCCAGTTGGGACTTTCGCATATTATATAAATGCAGGAATGAATGTCCCTGGAGCTTCCAGCGGCTAATTACGTAAGACTGCAGCTCCACAGGCCTCCGTGTCGGACTAGCTATCGCAGATAGCTCAATTCATCGCAGCTATCAGAAACTTTTTCAATAAAGAACTATCTGAGCATGCTGGGTCGGTTCGCTCCCCTGCAGAGTCAGTGGGGACGACCAAGATTATTATGTGGTCCAGGCGGATGGTAAAAGGGAATCAGCACGGCTGAAATTTTCCCTTTCTGAACAACTTAAGGTGCCGTAGATTTCATCCGGCATCACCTTTAGAAGTTGTTTCTCTGGACAAAAATACAACATCGCGGCCCAGATGTTGCTGTAAGAGAGAGGGGGCCTCTCTTGCTCGCGGTCCAGATGGACCTGGACGAGCTAGCTACTGGACTGACAGGCTTCCTCCCTACTATCCTCGGATCCGTTGTCGCTGAGTGTGCACGTTCAATGTTTATAGTACTCGCATCACCCAAACTGCTTCCCTGGACCGCAACGGACGAACCCGGCTGCCGAGACATTCAATGAATGGTCGCTACACTGGGCGGACTAGCGGACGATCAACGCCTTCGATTCTACTAGGGACCTCTTCGGCAATTGTCGTATTTCCATGAGCACTTAGCCACTAGCCCTAATACTGCAATGACGGAGACACACTTGTTGAAAACATCACGGAAACATCACCCTGTTCTTGTTCTTCTGAAAAAGAGACTGACAAACTAGAGTGACCTTGCGGAGAGAGAACCGGAATGGACCCCTCACCGCTAACAATATACGGTGACACACGTCAACGTTGTCATTCCACTTAGCACACACTGAGCAAGAATTAGTGTGAGTACATTGACTACAAGAAACACAATGAACATGAGAATCAGAGGAAGATTTCCTCGCATTACAACTGAACAATATTTCTTCATCATGAAAAAATATAAACAGTCATAGTACTCGCACTAACCCTTGAAACAAAGATACATAATAATATAATATAATCCATTATAACATTTCGAAAAAATAATTTAAAAAAAAAAATTTTTTTTTAAATTTTCAGAAGAGCTCAAGTTCCCAATGGAAACAATGAGCCCAAATGGATCCCAAAAAAACCTAAGTGTGGACAAAATATTTCAAAACATTTTTAAAAAATAATGCAACACTTCCGGACAAAATTAATGTATCTAGCTATGAGTAATAATAGAAGACAAGTAATCACTATCAGAAGTAACAGTGGTCAACATAAGCAAAAGTGAACAGAAACCGGAAACATGACTCCAGGCACTGAAAACCATGGCCCAAAATCAGTAACCAATTTAAAGACTATCCGATGTAAAACAGAGGCTTCCAGAGAAGAAACTGCAGTATATCAGATGGTAGATGCAGATAACAACGCCTAAACACCCAAGGGTGAAGACGTAAATATGGGGAAAAAACAGAATAATCATTCTGTTATCAAGCCAAAACTCCCAAGAAATTTTAATAAGAAAAAATTCCAAAATTATGCCAAAAGCATGGGAGATAGCAAGGGGGTTATTAAGGAAAGGGAGAGAGGAAACACTGAACAAACAATGGTAAGTTCATAGCCTGAATGACAACATAAGGCTAATGCCCCGAAATTAGGGAACACCAAATAATTTCGTAAAAAAATTATAAGTTACAGCCCTGAACACATTCTGCCACTGTTTCTTCCTCTCATCCTCTTATTTCATCCTAAGATCCACCATTTCTTTCATAATTATGTGTCTGGCATCATTTAAACTGAGATTTACAAGCAGAAATATCAGTGACATGTTACTGATTTTAGGGCCAAACAAAGAATGACATTTGCGCTAATTTCGAGAGCTCCTTGACACTGCGCATGCGCAGTGGATAGAAAGTATGGAGGACCATATAGGACATTGAATTTCGGTTTTTGATGCAAATTTGGGGGATTGGGAGGCAAAATTTGTGTTTGGCACTATAATTTAAGGAGTTAGCACCAGCTAAGTCTGGGTCATTGGTACAGTATAAAAATATGATAGAGATCTGTTTCCAATTCACTTCATAAAGGTTTGGTAAAAGGTATGAAAGATTCATGCATCTGTATAAAAAACGAAAGTGTCAATGACACTGTAGCTCAACTTTAAATATGACAGGAATTAGTATTTGCTGTGACCAGGTCAACAATAATGAATATGACAGGAATCAGTATTTGTTGTGACCAAGTCAACAATAATGAATAAGAGAAAAAGGAGTTTTGTTGTGACCACGTCAACCATATTAAATAATTACAAGGTGACTGCAATGGACTAAAGAATAGGACATAAGTATTATATGTGATGAATCCCATGTTAGTAAACATTCACACAAAAATTTATTCGAATCAGAGCTTTCATATAGAAGTTCTGAGCAAAAAACTGATTGCACAAAATTTTGTACAAAATGGCTGCTGGTGGCCATCTTGAATTTCGGACCGGACCCCAAAACACTCGTTCTCGTCCCACAATAATAACAAAGATATCCAAGAAGTTTCGTAAAGATCGGTTCATAAATACGGCCTCTAGCCCAAGCCGTATTGGCATTTGCAGTTACAGTGCTGAAAGTAACACTAAATAGATCAAGGTTAGTCTAATTGGCATAATTTATGCACGAGAAAAAAAAACGTATTATATGTGATGTATCCCATGACACAAAAAATTATTCAAATCAACGCTTTCATATGGAAGTTTTGTGCAAAAATCTGATTGCACCTAATTTTGTACAAAATGGCTGCCAGTGGCCATCTTGAATATCAGACCGGACACAAAAACAAAATAAAGATCGGTTCATAAATATGGCCTCTAGCCCGAGCCATGTTGACAGCGCAACAGGCGGACAGATGGATGGGCCATGACAATACCTCAAATTTGGCTTCGCCAAAGTTGAGCTAAAAATGCTGCAAACAGTTCAACGATCCTTTTATTATAAACCAATCTATTTTATACAATGAAGCCCACTTACAATACGTGAAGAGTGGATTGTAACAAAATCACCGGCACAGTGGAGTTATCACCCAAAGTATCACTTTCAAATTCTGTACATATGGACCAAAACACAAGCAATGTTTCAGCCAATGGACCTCTGGGGTTAACCCGGAGGTCCATTGGCTGGAACTATGCTTGTGCTTGTCATGCTTTGCAACAAATTTGCAATTATTGTTTGGGTGGAATCTCAACTCTGCGAGTGAGAGATAATTCACTCTACATGTACTGTACATGACTAATCCTGTTAATAATAACTTAGAAAATCAAACCACTTTCCGTACCATCAACACAAATTTGACATGTTAATAGCATGTAAGTTATCGAGTTATTTATTTGTTGGTTTTCTATTTAGCATTTTCAGCATCTATGGCGAAATCATAACTGTAATCTATGTATATAATAAGGTTAGTCAATCATTTATATCCCTGCTGCTTACTTTGGAGGGTTTCCACCATGTGCGTTGATGATTGGGTCCTATTTTACCAGCAAAGCAGAACTTGTTAACTACAGTAAACAAACACTGCTCAACTTCCAACAGGAAAGGTTATCAAGTGAACTTCAGTTAATTGAGATACAAAATCATGTAATCTATGAATTACTCAGACAATCACTGAATTGCAACATTTATAGATCTATTTAGCCTTAATTATACCTAATTTAAGGCTAAAAAAATGTTCTGATTCGTCAGCAGTCCGTCACTAAAATTGAACCTCCCTTGTTGAACGTTTTATTGCCTTGCAGTATATTCCTTCCAATTTACTACAAGTTACTGAGGTGATTCTGGGATTGGGCTTCCATATTTTCAAGGAAGGATTTTAAAACGGATATCTGAAAAGTAAGACTAAAGATGCAAAACAGTTTTATTTTTAAAGTTGAATGAGTTTAGTTGGATAATTATGCACTGTCTATAATTTATGTGTGTAAAAAACAGTGGAAATCCTCTCAATTCCTGCTCCCTACATGTAAGAAAAAGATAAAAATTAGAAATAAAACCCTCCATTCCTCAGATTTGAAAAAAAAAATTGCCTGAGAATCAATTAATTTATTTTATGTAACTTAAGAATTCAATCTAGTGTATCGATTATCTTATTTTTCCTTTATATCTTGTTTGACAGGGCTCATAGAGATCTGCCAAACAACATATAATAGAACAAACCATCACTTTATCAATAGAATACAGGAAAATGGTCAAACTTTTGTTAATTAAATACTGTTAATCGAATAGTTTTCTCTGGCAAAACAGCTGTTCAAGTAGGGTTTGACTGTATTTCACTAGAAAATCTGCTCATGCATCCGCTATCTAAGGAAAAGTGTGCTGTCGATGTTGAGTAACTAAAGGTTTCAGAACTTATAAGATAGAAAATCACAATCCCCACGTGATTTTGTTTATTGAGAAGACTACATAAACAGTCATTTGTGTCTAAATCACTGCTTAACTGGTAGCGTGCTGAATTATTTTTGGATATCAACATTTGCTCACTTGGCTTTGCCTTGTTACAATTTATGGGAGAGTGCTTGAAGGCGCTCTCTCATAAATTGTGGCGAGGCAAAACTTCACAGACTTAATATAGTTTCACTTCAAAGATAATCTGAAGAACATCCAAAGAGTACGAAGTCTTTAAGTTGTGGCAACTGCACTTTAGAATAAAGCCCAAATGTGGGCTTCCAGCACTGTGCCAGTTAAGTTAGGTATCATTACATGTTCATACATGTTCTACTATCTATATTCTGCAGACTATTCTACAGTAACAAATCTGATAATTTCTGAATAAGTGTAATAATAATAATAATTCTTTGGCCTTCCATTGATTTGTCATGGTCCTCTAAGGAGGAGGTCTACATTAAACCAGTCCCTTCCTCAATCTCCTAATCTCCCAGCATTTAGAAGTGTTTTATAATTCCTCCCATTGCTGCTTTCTTAATCTCTCTGACTATAAAATTGACCCTTTCCCTCAAGTCATTCCCCATCCACTTGTCCTTCATGTTTTGTAAATGGTACAGAGTCTCCAAAGTTACTTGTTAACTGGCTGAGTGCTAGAAGCCACCATCAGAGCTTTCAAACAAATGAGGGTACCACAGCAAAAGCCAACATTTTCCTTGATCATGTTTCATATTCAGTCAAACTCAAATAATACTTTCTGTATATAAATTTGTTTTATTACAAAGCACTCTCTAATAATTTGTAATAAAAAACATATTGAATAACCAATTCAAACCACCAAAAATAATCTAGCCCTCTACCAGTTAATAGAATCCTCGTGTACACTAGATGAGCTCTACAAAATATAATATACAAAGGGGTAAAACCTCAAGTTGATTACTAGAATTTAGGAAATGACCAAACTCCTGTTAATACTCCTGTTGACTGAAAAAACTTTCACTAGTAAAGTGGCTATTCAATTAAGAGGGTACCACTGTAGCAAACCTTCTATACATGTAAGATATTGGGTGGAGTCTTCCTGCACAGACGTAAGTGATGGAGAAAGTAGTTTAACTCTTAACCCTTTACCCAACGCAGACGATATCAAAATTTATTATTTTAAATATCATGTTTTTAAATTTTTCAAAAAATTTCAACAAACCCATATCATGTGACCCCTCATTGGAACGAGCTCAACGAGCTTGTTCCAATGAGGGGTCACATGAAATGGTTTTGTAGAAATATTTAGAAACATTTAATTTTTTCAACCGCTCAATTTGCATATTACGCGGGCGGATGCGGGTGATTCATTAGGTAAAGGGTTAAATACTCAGATTAATTTTATGATAAGTACCATATATACATGTACATACAGAACGGCCACCTTGGACTCGTCAATTTCCATGGGGTGGGCAATATCTCCCCGAACGCAATAATATTAGACTGCAAACACTAATTATAGGAATAATCCTAAAAAATTTATTTAATGAAGCACCGGCTACAACCCGGTGCTTCATTAATTAAAACTTTACTGATGATGATTTTTATTACCTGGTAAATGCATGCGTGGACATCACTACCTACACGTGGATTATGACCAGTCCACGGCGAGTGTACCGTCACTGCAGTTGCTATAACAGTGCTTCTACAATATTGTCAAGATAAATACAACCTACAAGAATGAATACATTAGTGTTGAAATGATTCTGGGATTCTGGGGTCGATTAGTCAACACCGAAAAGTCGAGCTGAATTCGACTAGTTGGCCCCCCACTTTCTGCCACCAAGATTTACATGGCAATACTGCTGCAGTTGAACATTTTTCTTCACTTGTGGACCTTACTGATGACGGTTGATAAGTAATAAATTAAATGGCATGGGAATCTCTCTATAATATAAATTTTTTTTATTGTATGGGGACAAGTCCAAATAACTATGCCATTAAAAGTACTAAGGCCCATGCAGTGTGAGCAGTGTCAGCGAGTTCAAAGGAGCCGACACAACACAGTTCACTTTCACATCTACTTTGATCTCAAAATGTGTCAGTTATCTCATTATTAGTGTTGTTGATTTCACTCTCTGAACAGATCAACTGACAATCATTTTAACTCTTCCTCAGTAGACCTTGCATCAGAATTTTTTTACATTGTAATGTTTTTATATGAAATACTACATGTTCTGATTAGTCAACGTGGAAATCCAAAACATTGGGTATATCTGCGCCAACAATGACTGCTCGACTAATTGTTTCAAGACTAGAATACACTTGGGGCCAACTTTTCGGTAAGCAATATAAAAATGGCAGTTTGTAGCTGTATGGAGACCTAAGGGTTAATAATGGTAACTACATTTCAATACTCTATTATTGATATTTATTCTTACCTGATCAACAATACTATTCAGCAGCTGCATCGGCTGAAAATAGAGAAATATATGGGAGGTAACTACATGATGAATCATGGAGTTTATATGAAATTACATTACAAGAGATTCAATTTTATGCTTATGGTTATTGGGTTTAAGGTCATTCTCAGCATCTATGGCTACACCACAAGAATGAGGCCAACCACAGCATGAGTATAAAGTCAAGTTTAACTGATCATTCATAATGGTGCTGCTAACTTTAGAGGACACTTATCGCAGGTGTATGTAACTGGGTCTCTTTATGTCTCTGTACCCTGATGTCAAAATACTGAAATTTCATGCAGCAGTTTTTTTCCCCATAATCCAACTAGGAATTTAACCAATTCAATCTTGTTTGACAGAGCTCGATGAGCAAAGACAATGGCAAAGACTTTATACATATAATATAAGGTAGGGAAATATTTCTAACATTGGCAGGCACCAAGTATCTCAAAGTGTTATCAAAAGGGAAGATAATAATTAAATCATGTGGCAGTGATTTCCAGTTAAGTTTTGGCTGCCTGTACAGCCAAAACTTACCTGAAAAATCATGTTGAAACAGGAGTATGATATGCCATCAAGAAGTAAAAATTCTGAAAATTCTCCAAGCATTGTCTTAAGAATTAAATATGCCTTTGTCTGGTGGTGTGAGTTTCATTCCCCCCAATTTGTTCTTGAAAGGAGTTAGCGTATACTGTTTCACTTGTGCTGTTCTGGGTGGGGACATTGCACCTCTTCACTTGCGATTTGTTTTGTATGAGTTATTTGGATGTTCCTGAGCTGTGTAGAGATGGAAACAGATACATTTGCCAATAAGATTACATACCTCATGACTGTAGACACTTTAGGTTGCATTGTGAGGTTGTGTGGAGTTCTGGCTCTTGGGGTCGACAGCTGGTTTTAAAATCAACTGAATCTCACTAACAAGTGGGAGGGGTCTCAGCCTCTGGACAGTGATATACAGGTTTATCATCTTATCTATACCATCTAGATGAGCTAACTTCTATAGGTGCTAGGGAGACGACCAAAATAAGCTATAAGCTTTCTATCAAATCCATACTTTCCTCAGCAATTGGTCCATCTTTATACTTGTAATATTGTATACTGCTGTATCTTGATTTGTTATATTTTCCTTTTTTTGTTTGTGACCAAGCCTGGATATAAGCAATTTGTCATTTTCCAAATGAGGTCCCCAGAGGGTGAATTTGCTGATACTATCCCATACAGTACGCCAATTTATCCTCTGGAAACTTTTTTCTCATCAGGTCTGAGACCTTGATTGAGGTTTACAGAGTGTTTATTTAGTGATGCTACCCTCTGTGCAGGGTAACATCACCAAATTCACCCTCTGGGGAGCTCATTCTGCAGATGATGGGCTACTTATTTCCAGGCTTGTTTGTGATATTTATTTTATGTATTGTATACATATAACATAATTTTCAAATAAATAATGTTTAAACTTATGAATTAAAATGATTTTCACAATGCATATATCTACATTTCATATTCAATAGTTAAAAATGTACAACAAGAACCAAAACGACTCACAGACGCATTTATTATATATTAGTTTATCTTCATCAAAACCTTTCACACACAGTACTGAGTTTAATTAGAGGTTATTACTTGGTTAGGTTCATATTGGCAGAGATATCAGCCTGAGGTAACTTCATATCAGAGTGAGACCGAAGGTTAAAGGACTGATATCTTGGCCGGTATGAAACTAAATTACTTTGTTAGTTTCATAATAGTGAACTTTCTATTTTTTAAAACCAAAACAAATAATTACAAAATGTTCTCATATCCTTTAAAGTTTTTTGACAGCATTATTGTTTCTCTCCTCACTGCATGTGTAACATACATGTGTCCCGGGTGAGATAGCAGGGAGAGACAGATGTATCCCACATGACGCTATATATTTATAACGTTATTATGACGTTATGCATATCGAATCAGTTTCTTGCTACCAACAAATTCATATTGACATCATCGGAATGCCGTGTGATCAAAGTTTGATGCTCTAAAACTCTTTAGACCCCAAGATGCCACTGTTCCTAATTGAATTTGTGGTTTCTACCTTTGGTATATACATAACTTTTGCATGCTCTTTCCGAGGGTGTCATTAGTTTTTCAAAATAACGAATACCAAATGAGTCAATTATATCAGCATGTGACCGCCGATTACCTCTGGCTAACGTAACCGCTGTATGGTGGGGGGGAGAAAAATAATCCCTGATGGGTACGGGTGTGGGATGGGAAAATCTCACCCTCGGGACAAGATATTTGGTCCAGACACTCGGCAAGCCTCATGTCTGGACCAAATATCTTGCCCTAGGTGAGATTTTCCCATCCCACAACCGTACCCATCATGGATTATAATATTCTCATTCTTTTCACAAAGCCTAAAGTTTCCTCTTCTTCCGGTTCAGATAACTGAATGTCTTGGCTTTCCCACTGGAGAAGTTGCAATGGTAGGGGAGCAGAATCACTTCTCTGACTTCAACAAATCTCTGTTTACTACTCTGAATGTTAGTTTGTATTGAATTTTCTGTACAACTTTCTTCTCTTCATCCACCTAATCCTTACTTATTGCCGTCATTAATTCCTCACCATACAAATACTCAGCTTCAAACTACTCCATTATGTCTGGCAACGTCAATTTTCCTGACTGCGTTCGACAAATAACAGTGAACAATTTCCATGTAAAAAAATTGATTGCATTTAGTAATGCATCAAGGGGGACAACTCTAGCATAGTTCATATCAGCTGGGATCAGCATCATATCAGCCAAGTTTGAGGTCATATCAGCCAAGCTTGATAATGAGCAATTGTGGGAAAGAAAGTTATATCTAATAAATAATTGACAATATATCCCATCACTGAATCCCTAACTGATA
This sequence comes from Pictodentalium vernedei, assembly GCA_031216915.1. Taxonomy (NCBI): domain Eukaryota; kingdom Metazoa; phylum Mollusca; class Scaphopoda; order Dentaliida; family Dentaliidae; genus Pictodentalium; species Pictodentalium vernedei. The sequence goes on along the minus strand of CM062293.1, from coordinate 78,173,623 downwards.
TGTCCAACTGATATGTTCAATTTTAAATTTGGTTCAGTATGAAACATTATTTTTCACTCAACTTGAAAATCATGAGATTCCCATACATACCCTGTTTTCAACTTTGTACTGAAAAATAAAAACAAGAAACACAAAATTAATTTGTGAAAAAAGAACAATAAAAGCATTTAAACATTTCACAGCATCGACCCAACCAGAGAGGAGCTTTCTGTCGCAAGATAATATATAAACCAAATGATTTGAAAAATATTAAATTTAAAAAAATATCCTTTTAGTGGAAGCAGTAAGCCCAAACAGAGAGGATATTTATGTTTTTTGATGCAGATACTGGAAGTGATTCACAAATATGTAGCAATAAATGTAAAAGACACCAAAAGGCCTTTATTTATTTATTATTATTTATTTATTGGTGTTTAAGGTCACATATTTCTGCACAATGGCTAATCATGACCATAACAGTTTTACGGGTGGAGGAAGCCGGAGCACCCGGAGAGAACCACCGAGCAACGGCGAGCAACTGTCAGCTCCCCAACATACTAACTCCACACAAGCAGGGTTAGCTTTGGTTGAAGACAAGTGCACCATCAACGTGCAGTACGCCTTAGTACACAGCGCCACCGTGCCCCCACGTGGGCAATGGGGGTGAAGTGTCTTGCCCAAGGACACAACACGGTTGCCACAGGTGGGGTTCGAACCGAGGACCTCTCGGCTTGCAGCCTGCACCTCTACCTACTGAGCCACCGCGCCCCCAAAAGGCCTTTAAGATGGTCTAAACTGAATACAGCGGCAAACACAGGTCCACCATATCGCGGTCTGGTAGGAGAAAAAAGAGCCAGTTCTTTCAGTATCTGCTTCTGATTATATATTTATTGGTGTTTTAGGTCACTCTCAGCATCTATAGCTATAATCATTACCACAACACATGTATGAAGTCAAAGCTGGCCAATCATTCATAATGACTACTTAAGAGGACTTTGTTACTGGGTCTTATTTTACCAGTAAACATACCAGCTTACAAGAGTAAACATACCAGCTTACACTGCTCCACTTCCTGAACTTTCCACGGGCAGTCTCTTCTGGATACTTTTCATTATTTTGGGGGTTAGAAACATGAAATGCAGCTTCTTTCTTACTGATCTTTCTAACTTTTCTGGTCTTCAATCTTGAGCTAGCATTTACTTAGTTTCTTAGTTTTGTTGTTTCCAATCCTGGAAATAAGCAGACTGTCATCTGCAGAATGAGGTTCCCAAAGGGTTAATTTGGTGATGCTACCCTGCACAGAATGGTAGCAAAACTAAATTTACCCTCTGTGAACGTTGATCTAAATCAAGGTCTCAGGCCTAAACAGAAAGAGGTACCCAGAGGATAAATTGGAGGATTCTAAACTGTTTGGGATAGCAACATCAAATTCAACCTCTGAAAACCTCATTCTGCAAATGACAGATTGCTTATTACCAGGCTGGGTTGTGTCACAACAAAATTCCATTTAAATATAATTCAGGCATTAAGTTAACAATAGGAAATGTTATATACATAAAAAGATTAGACTCCAAGCTTGGAAAACATGATTATGCAGAGTTTGCTAGTGTAAAGCATGTACATTAACAGCGTTATACATGACACTATTGATGCATATTGCTTTCCCCTGACAAAGTCTTTGATTTTTAACTCTTAACCAGCTGAGTAATTTTAAAAATATTTTTCATCAAATCTAGTCATGGATGCTGTTTCCAGATTTGATACAAAAAAGTCAAGAAAATTTAACAGAAAAAATCATTGGTTAGAAAGTGTACACAAATTATAGGGGAAATTTTGGTTAAATATCCTCAAATTTGACTTATTTTAATGGTAAGAGATTTCCTGTCCTGGCAGGAGAATATCTGACAACAGCATGAAAGGAGTTAAACTTTCTTATCAGTTGGTTCTTTGGTTTTGATAGGTAGACCATAATGCTAAATTGTGTGCTTTGGAAAATGCAACCAAACTATCAGTGAAACATTTCATGTCTTTGCAAACTGTTTTTAACCCTTTACCCAACACACACAATATCAAAATTTATTGTTTTAATTACTGTTGTTTCAAATTTTTAAAACAAATTCAACAAAACCATATGATGTGACCCTTCACTGGAATGATCTTGTTCCAGTGATGGGTCACATTATAGGGTTTTGTTGAAAATTTTTTTTTTTTTGCTGCTAAATTTGGAAACTACTAAGGTAGATGCGGCAATTCATTAGGTAAAGGGTTTAATGCAAAATAAGTTGGACATTTGGGCACAGCGATTACAGTCATAATTAAGTGGAAATTCAAAGGTTAATTTCCAAATTAAAAAATTCTACACACCTTATAACTGATAAATGTTTAGTATCCACTCAAAACAATAGATCATTTCATCATGATAAAAACTTTTTGGGGGGGGGATTCTCAGGCAATCCCTCATTAAAATTGAACTCACTGGACATTTTTATTGCCTTGCATTGTGCTCCAATATTTGATTGAAGTATGTAACTGAAATCTGAAGAGCATAACTATACATGCAAAAACATTTTTATTTTTAATATTAAGTGAGTTTATTTGTACAATTATGTACTTTCTATAAATTCTGAGTGTGAAAAGAAAGTGGAAAGCCTCTCAATCTATGTTCACTTTATACCAAAAGAAAGTGAAAATAAAAAATAAAACCCTCCCACCCTCATGGTTTTGAAAAACAAATTGCCTGAGGATCAATTAATTTATTTTGTGTGGCCTTGTATGCACTTTATACAGTCTGAGATGCAGTTGACACAGTTTGAAATTGAATACAGTCAAAAAAAATTTTAAGTGTGAAAGTTAAAAAATTTATAGTAATTTATATATTTTTTATACTTACCAATGACCCAGACTTAGCTGGTGCTAACTCCAACAAAACCAGGGCCAAACACAAATTTTGCCCCCCAATCCCCAAAATTTGCATCCAAAACAAAAAGAAATCATGTCCTAAAGGACCTCCATAGTACGCCTCTACTGCGCATGCGCAGTGACGCAGTCGTCCCGAAATTGGCGCCAATTATCATTCTTACTGGCAGTGCCTGGTCAGCGCTATGTACTCAGCGGGGAGGCAAGAGTTCCCAACTCCAGGGAGGGCCATCCCCGTCTGGGTCATTGGTAAGTATAAAAAATATATAAATTACTATAAATTTTTTAACATTTTTATACTGTACCAATGACCCAGACTTAGCTGAATAGTAAACAGGCTGGAGGGCCTAGGACATAGAGGAAAATCCAATAAGCTCAATTATATAGTAAAGAGGTAACCCCTTAAGGAGAAAAGGAGTATTAGGCTTTACATGTATCTTTCTTATTTAATATTAAATTAGAAAGATACACTACCCTTAATAATTGAGCACAATAACATTCATGTTCTCTATTAACATCCAGTATAACCCTTATACTAATTATTTTTAAAGCAAGCCAATAAATAAAGTAGTCTAGAGAATTGAGACTCTTTATAATCATTTAAAAGTGCCCGAGTATTGTATATTAAAGCCCGTTTGACACTTGACATATACAAATGCTTCACACCGAGCTACACTTTAAAAATAAGACATGAATGAATTTAAACATTAATATTACACTTTAAAACCATCCCGGAAGCGACTCAGAAATACTGACTTGGAGGAGGCATTCCCTTGCTTTTCACTATAAAGCAGGTGACCTAAGGGAACACCCCCCCCCCCCCCCCCTTCCCCTTGCCCTGGGTCAAATAGCCCAGAGCGAAGAGGGCAGCCGGACGGAGTCACTGCCGGAACAGAAAGCCTGCATAACTATAGTTGCAACTGTTTAGTGGACGACATTCTGAGCAACAGATAATGGACCTAAACAATGCAGGTCTCCAGAAATGGACTCAATATTTCTGAGATAAAAATTCGTAAATGTGGATGGCTGAGACCAATAAGCAGACTTCATTAATCTGTAATAGCAACACTATTAGCATAAGCCCAGGAAGTAAAAAGAGCTCTTACTTCATGAGCAGAAATCTTAAGCACAGACTGCTGAGAAGAAGATAAATCTTCATAAGCAGTACGGATAGTTAACTGAATCCATCTAGCAATAGAATGGACTGAAATGTCCTTTCTATTAGGCATCAAAGACAGAAAGAAACGTTTCCGTCCCTTTCTGATAAACTGAGATCTCTGTTTATAGATACGTAGTGCTCTAACAGGACAGAGTAAAGGCCTACGCCCGTCTGAAGACGGAAGAGCCTTAATAACAATAGGTTCCGGATATTTATTAGGAGCCTGATTCTTAGCTAAAAAACCCACATTAGTAGTGAAGGTGATAGTGTTCCCAACACTACAATAATGAGAATCATCCACCGATAGTGCATGAAGCTCACTGACTCTTCTGGCAGAAGAGAAAGCTAAGAGAAAAGCTGTCTTATAAGATAAGAATTTGAAATCTACTGTCCCAAGAGGTTCAAATGGCTTTTCCTTCAATTTAAGGAGAACCCAAGCTAAATTCCACTTAGGAATTAATCTAAGAGTTCTGGGTCTATTTATCGAAAAGTTTCTAACCAATTTCGATAAAGAGACATTAGATCCAATTTGTAAACTATCATGATGTGCATAGGTATCAGATAACATAGATCTATAACCCTTTATAGTAACAGGCTGCAGTTTGATTTCGTCAAACAAGTATACTAGAAAGTTTGCAATGTCTGGTATAGAGGGATCAAATATATCTACAGAATGATCCCTACACCAACGACGAAAAACCTTCCACTTAGCCGCATAGTTTAGCGAAGAGGAGGTCCTCCTACAGTTAGAAATCGCGTCCACTGCTCATCCTGTAAAGTGCTTGCCATGCAAGAAGGACCGCACAACGGAAAAACGTGAAGGTTGAGACCTTGCGGGTTGTGATGGAGTTGGCGCGATTTCCCCTGCGAAAGAAGATCCTCTTGTGGAGGAAGCTTCCGCGGTAGGTCCCACAATAGACACCTGAGTAGATTTATCCACGGTCTCTGTGGCGACAGAGATGCTACCAACAGAATCTTGCATTGAGATTGTTTTATCTTTAGCAATACTTGTTGAATTAACGGCGCTGGAGGATACGCATATCCTATCATTCCGTCCCAAGGGATCGACAGAGCGTCTACTGCAAATGCTCTTGGATCCGGACACGGAGACACATACGTCTGCAACTGATTGTTGAGATGTGTCGCAAATAAGTCTATCATTGGCCGTTCCCATTGGTAGCAAATCTGATTGAATACTTGTTTGTTGAGAGTCCACTCCGACGGCAACAAGCGACCCTTTCGTGAAAGGGAGTCTGCTAGCACATTCAGACGACCCGGTATGTGACGGACCGAAAGAAGAACGTGATGTTCTAACGCAAACAGAAGGATTCTTTCCGTTAGATTGAACAACGGAACTGAATGAGTGCCTCCCTGATTCTGTATATACGCCACTACTGTCGTATTGTCGGATAGGATTTGGACATGAGCATCGTGAATAATGTCCATCCAGTGACGTAACGCAAGCCAAATTGACATCATTTCCTTGATGTTTATGTGCTTGCACAGGAATTGTGGATCCCAAAGACCCTGGCATCTCGAATCCGTTGGGATTAATGATGCACCCCAACCTGTTTGACTGGCATCCGTCATAACGGTAAAACTCGGATCCGGCAACTGCAGCGGAACTCCTTGAGTTAACCACTGAATGTTTGCCCAAGTCTGAATCTCTTGTTTCACTTGATCTGACAAGAGAACGTCTACATCGAGCGAATGAATTTTCACACTCCAATTCTGAGTCAGGAAAATTTGAAGAGGACGTGTGCGTAGCCGCCCCAACGGAATGAGATCCGCGGCGGCTCCGCACAGACCTATCAGTCTCATAAATTCTCTCGCCGTGACTTTGTCTGCGTGCAGACAATAGCGAGCGTAACAACTGACTAATTTCGCTCTGGTTAACGGCAGACGAACGAGATTGTTGTGCGTCTCGAAGCTCATTCCCAGATGAGTGAATGACTTGGACGGCACCAGATCCGACTTCTCCTCGTTTACTATAAAACCGAGACGTCGGAGCAATAGAAGAAGATTCTGAACATCGTTCTGAAGCGTTAACTCGTTGCCGTACCTCTGAAGAATGTCGTCCAGGTAGGCCGACGTTACCGCAGACGAATGAGCTCGGAAGTAGATCATTACCGAGTTCATTACCCGAGTGAAAGCCCAGGGTGCTAGATTCAATCCGAAGCACATGGCCTGGAACTGATACACCACTCCTAGGACTGCGAAGCGTAGATACTTTCGGAATGTCGGATGTACCATGACGTGAAAGTACGCATCTTTGAGATCTATGCTCGTTGCATAATCGTTCACCCGAATACTCGCTCTGACCGATCGAATCGTCTCCATATAAAACTTCGGAGCGACGATCAGCTTGTTTATCCAGCTCAAATCTATGACTGGACGGAACGAGCCGTCTGGTTTCGGAACCAGAAACAGATGGCTGTAGAATCCCAGAGATTCCTGGTTTTCTACGACCTCTACCGCGTTCTTCATTAAAAGAGACTGCACCTCTGATAACAGAGCATCTCTTTTCTGTGGATTTGACGGAAGATGAGTCCACTTTGGACTTCGAGTTAATGGAGGCTTTCGTTTGAAGGATATCTTTAGACCTTCCGAAGTCACTCCTCTCACCCAAGGGTCGTCCGTAATCGACGCCCACTCTTGTGAAAAACTCGACAACCTTCCGCCAACCGGAACGTGATAGAGGTTTAAGCCATCACCTCCTGGACCTGCGAGGCCTGCGGTAGGAGAAACCACATCTTCCACGACCCGCACCTCGCCTCGTCGACCTCGGGGCGTCCGACCGATTGTCCCGGCCTGAAGGACGTCCCGAACGAGAGTCGCTATCCTGACGGTCTCTCGAATAAGACCAAGAGGACGCACCGGAACCTCTATAGGAACCTCTCTTGGGCGCATTAGACCCAGAAGTGCCTGTCTTATTCGTGTCTGCTGTATCCGACTTTTTAGGAGCTGATCTGAACAACAGAGAATCATTAGCTTTCTTTTTAATTTTATCATAAATAGCGGAAAGCTTGCCGTCAAAGAGAAGTTCTCCTGAGACCGAAGCGACTCTAAGAGAGTTCTTCACCTTAGAATCCACTAGTGTGGATGTAGCTAGGGCTGCGTCACGTCTAACCAACTCCAGATTTGCCACTGAAAGGGCGGAGTTACACGTGGAATAAGCTACTGCCCTTGAAAGAAGTCTTAAAGAGGATTGTATATCCTGAAACTCTTCCCCTTGAAGGCGCAGTGATAACACCTTAGTAAGGTGATCTGCATAAGATAAGGCATCTAAATTGGCTCTGTTAGACGCAATAGCTGTTTCCAACACCGCGGTTGGAATAGAAGCTGACGACGGTAATGATAGCTCTAAGTCTTCCGCCTCGTCGTCCATACGCAGAGGAACTCTCGGTATACCCTGTCCTGCCGTATCGAATTTATTCCTTGCATTAATGAAAGGCAGGTTAAGAGTATTAGCGGACAAGAAACCTGCTTTCCCCGTCCTGGAAGCAAGTTTAAATATAGCATCGTTCAATAATTCAAATGTTCTTGCAACATTATTGGACTGCGACGGAAACTCGGGAGCGATGTCCCTGAACCGCTCAAAAAGTTAAAAAATTTATAGTAATTTATATATTTTTTATACTTACCAATGACCCAGACTTAGCTGGTGCTAACTCCACAAAAACCAGGGCCAAACACAAATTTTGCCCCCCAATCCCCAAAATTTGCATCCAAAACAAAAAGAAATCATGTCCTAAAGGACCTCCATAGTACGACTCTACTGCGCATGCGCAGTGACGCAGTCGTCCCGAAATTGGCGCCAAATATCATTCTTACTGGCAGTGCCTGGTCAGCGCTATGTACTCAGCGGGGAGGCAAGAGTTCCCAACTCAGGGAGGGCCATCCCCGTCTGGGTCATTGGTAAGTATAAAAAATATATAAATTACTATAAATTTTTCAACATTTTTATACTGTACCAATGACCCAGACTTAGCTGAATAGTAAACAGGCTGGAGGGCCTAGGACATAGAGGAAAATCCAATAAGCTCAATTATAAGATAAAGAGGTAACCCCTTAAGGAGAAAAGGAGTATTAGGCTTTACATGTATCTTTCTTATTTAATATTTAAATTAGAAAGATACACTACCCTTAATAATTGAGCACAATAACATTCATGTTCTCTATTAACATCCAGTATAACCTTTATACTAATTATTTTTAAAACAAGCCAATAAATAAAGTAGTCCAGAGAATTGAGACTCTTTATAATCATTTAAAAGTGTCCGAGTATTGTATATTAAAGCCCGTTTGACACTTGACATATACAAATGCTTCACACCGAGCTACACTTTAAAAATAAGACATGAATGAAATTAAACATTAATATTAAACTTTAAAACCATCCCGGAAGCGACTCAGAAATACTGTCTTGGAGGAGGCATTCCCTTGCTTTTCACTATAAAGCAGGTGACCTAAGGGAACACCCGCCCCCCCCCCCCCCCCCCCCCCCCCTTCCCCTTGCCCTGGGTCAAATAGCCCAGAGCGAAGAGGGCAGCCGGACGGAGTCACTGCCGGAACAGAAAGCCTGCATAACTATAGTTGCAACTGTTTAGTGGACGACATTCTGAGCAACAGATAACGGACCTAAACAATGCAGGTCTCCAGAAATGGACTCAATATTTCTGAGATAAAAATTAGTAAATGTGGATGGCTGAGACCAATAAGCAGCCTTCATTAAATCTGTAATAGCAACACTATTAGCATAAGCCCAGGAAGTAGAAAGAGCTCTTACTTCATGAGCAGAAATCTTAAGCACAGACTGCTGAGAAGAAGATAAATCTTCATACGCAGTACGGATAGTTAACTGAATCCATCTAGCAATAGAATGGACTGAAATGTCCTTTCTATTAGGCATCAAAGACAGAAAGAAACGTTTCCGTCCCTTTCTGATGAACTGAGATCTCTGTTTATAGATACGTAGTGCTCTAACAGGACAGAGTAAAGGCCTACGCCCGTCTGAAGACGGAAGAGCCTTAATAACAATAGGTTCCGGATATATTTATTAGGAGCCTGATTCTTAGCTAAAAAACCGACATTAGTAGTGAAGGTGATAGTGTTCCCAACACTACGATAATGAGAATCATCCACCGATAGTGCATGAAGCTCACTGACTCTTCTGGCAGAAGAGAAAGCTAAGAGAAAAGCTGTCTTATAAGATAAGAATTTGAAATCTACTGTCCCAAGAGGTTCAAATGGCTTTTCCTTCAATTTAAGGAGAACCCAAGCTAAATTCCACTTAGGAATTAATCTAAGAGTTCTGGGTCTATTTATCGAAAAGTTTCTAACCAATTTCGATAAAGAGACATTAGATCCAATTTGTAAACTATCATGATGTGCATAGGTATCAGATAACATAGATCTATAACCCTTTATAGTAACAGGTTGCAGTTTGATTTCGTCAAACAAGTATACTAGAAAGTTAGCAATGTCTGGTATAGAGGGATCAAATATATCAACAGAATGATCCCTACACCAACGACGGAAAACCTTCCACTTAGCCGCATAGTTTAGCGAAGAGGAGGTCCTCCTACAGTTAGAAATCGCGTCCACTGCTCGTCCTGTAAAGTGCTTGCCATGCAAGAAGGACCGCACAACGGAAAAACGTGAAGGTTGAGACCTTGCGGGTTGTGATGCAGTTGGCGCGATTTCCCCTGCCAAAGAAGATCCTCTCGTGGAGGGAGCTTCCGCGGTAGGTCCCACAACAGACACCTGAGTAGATTTATCCACGGTCTCTGTGGCGACAGAGATGCTACCAACAGAATCTTGCATTGAGATTGTTTTATCTTTAGCAATACTTGTTGAATTAACGGCGCTGGAGGATACGCATATCCTATCATTCCGTCCCAAGGGATCGATAGAGCGTCTACTGCAAATGCTCTTGGATCCGGACACGGGGACACATACGTCTGCAACTGATTGTTGAGATGTGTCGCAAATAAGTCTATCATTGGCCGTTCCCATTGGTAGCAAATCTGATTGAATACTTGTTTGTTGAGAGTCCACTCCGACGGCAACAAGCGACCCTTTCGTGAAAGGGAGTCTGCTAGCACATTCAGACGACCCGGTATGTGACGGACCGAAAGAAGAACGTGATGTTCCAACGCAAACAGAAGGATTCTTTCCGTTAGATTGAACAACGGAACTGAATGAGTGCCTCCCTGATTCCGTATATACGCCACTACAGTCGTATTGTCGGATAGGATTTGGACATGAGCATCGTGAATAATGTCCATCCAGTGACGTAACGCAAGCCAAATTGACATCATTTCCTTGATGTTTATGTGCTTGCACAGGAATTGCGGATCCCAAAGACCCTGGCATCTCGAATCCGTTGGGATTAATGATGCACCCCAACCTGTTTGACTGGCATCCGTCATAATGGTAAAACTTGGATCCGGCAACTGCAGCGGAACTCCTTGAGTTAACCACTGAATGTTTGCCCAAGTCTGAATCTCTTGTTTCACTTGATCTGACAAGAGAACGTCTACATCGAGCGAATGAATTTTCACACTCCAATTCTGAGTCAGGAAAATTTGAAGAGGCCGTGTGCGTAGCCGACCCATCGGAATGAGATCCGCGGCGGCTCCGCACAGACCTATCAGTCTCATAAATTCTCTCGCTGTGACTTTGTCTGTATTTAGACAATAGCGAGCGTAACAACTGACTAATTTCGCTCTGGTTAACGGCAGACGAACGAGATTGTTGTGCGTCTCGAAGCTCATTCCCAGATGAGTGAATGACTTGGACGGCACCAGATCCGACTTCTCCTCGTTTACTATGAAACCGAGACGTCGGAGCAATAGAAGAAGATTCTGAACATCGTTCTGAAGCGTTAACTCGTTGCCGTACCTCTGAAGAATGTCGTCCAGGTAGGCCGACGTTACCGCAGACGAATGAGCTCGGAAGTAGATCATTACCGAGTTCATTACCCGAGTGAAAGCCCAGGGTGCTAGATTCAATCCGAAGCACATGGCCCGGAACTGATACACCACTCCTAGGACTGCGAAGCGTAGATACTTTCGGAATGTCGGATGTACCATGACGTGAAAGTACGCATCTTTGAGATCTATGCTCGTTGCATAACCGTTCACCCGAATACTCGCTCTGACCGATCGAATCGTCTCCATATAAAACTTCGGAGCGACGATCAGCTTGTTTATCCAGCTCAAATCTATGACTGGACGGAACGAGCCGTCTGGTTTCGGAACCAGAAACAGATGGCTGTAGAATCCCAGCGATTCCTGGTTTTCTACGACCTCTACCGCGTTCTTCATTAAAAGAGACTGCACCTCTGATAGCAGAGCGTCTCTTTTCTGAGGGTTTGACGGAAGATGAGTCCACTTTGGACTTCGAGTTAAAGGAGGCTTTCGTTTGAAGGATATCTTTAGACCTTCCGAAGTCACTCCTCTCACCCACGGGTCGTCCGTAATCGACGCCCACTCTTGAGAAAAACTCGACAACCTTCCGCCAACCGGAACGCGATAGAGGTTTGAGCCATCACCTCCTGGATCTGCGAGGCCTGCGGTAGGAGAAACCACGTCTTCCACGACCCGCACCTCGCCTCGTCGACCTCGGGGCGTCCGACCGATTGTCCCGGCCTGAAGGACGTCCCGAACGAGAGTCGCTATCCTGACGGTCTCTCGAATAAGAGCTAGAGGACGCACCGGAACCTCTATAGGCACCTCTCTTGGGCGGATAAGACCCAGAAGTGCCCGCCTTATTCGTGTCTGCTGTATCCGACCTTTTAGGAGCGGATCTGAACAACAGAGAATCACTAGCTTTCTTTTTAATATTATCATAAATAGCGGAAAGCTTGCCGTCAAAGAGAAGATCTCCTGAGACCGAAGCGACTCTAAGAGAGTTCTTCACCTTAGAATCCACTAGTGTGGATGTAGACAGGGCTGCGTCACGTCTAACCAACTCCAAATTTGCCACTGAAAGGGCGGAGTTACACGTGGAATAACCTACTGCCCTTGAAAGAAGTCTTAAGGAGGATTGTATATCCTGAAACTCTTCCCCTTGAAGACGCAGTGATAACGCCTTCGTAAGGTGATCTGCGTAAGATAAGGCATCTAAATTGGCTCTGTTAGACGCAATAGCTGTTTCCAACACTGCGGTTGGAATAGAAGCTGACGACGGTAATGATAGCTCTAAGTCTTCCGCCTCGTCGTCCATACGCAGAGGAACTCTCGGTATACCCTGACCTGCCGTGTCGAATTTATTCCTTGCATTAATGAAAGGCAGGTTGAGAGTATTTGCGGACAAGAAGCCTGCTTTCCCTGTCCTGGAAGCAAGTTTAAAAATAGCGTCGTTCAATAATTCAAATGTTCTTGCAACATTATTGGACTGCGACGGAAACTCGGGAGCGATGTCCCTGAACCGCTCGAAAAAATCAGAGTCCAATGACGCTATAATTCTCCTGTCCGGAAGCGCAGCAGTCTGGCCCGACGGAACAACTTGAGGAAGAAAGTGCCGGATGAAGTCTACGGCAGCTTTGTGTTGTTCCGAAAGGGATAGCTCCAATTCATCCGTATCCCTTTCACCATCCGGTCGGACCTCCCGATGTTCCCGGTCGTCCGCCCCCGATGCTTCGGCGGAGCGTACCGACCCAGCGCCGTCGGATAATTCTCGATCCGACACCGTCTCTGTCGGCTGCTGGGATGCTGCGATAAGCTGTGCTATCTGCACTAGAATGTCCGACGTCGAGACCTGCGGAGGCGCAGTCTTTCGCTGCTTCGCCGAGGGCAGCTCCACATCAGATGGCTCCCGCATACTTTTCCTATGCGAACGTCCGGAGTCCATCGGTCTCGAATCCCTGGCTGCCGGATGGTGTGACCTGGTCGCCGAATAATCCTTCATCGGCGAAGCTGGCAAAATATCGGAGGTCACGCAGCCAAGGTGCGGTCGTGTGCGCCGGCGAGAAGAGGAAGCCTTAACAGTCTCTGCGGACTGCTTATACAACGGAGCGTCCCGAGCGACGGACGTATGCTCCGCTAAAGACACATTTTGTACCACAACATCTGGTCCCAGATGTTGTTGTACGAGAGAGGGACCTCTCTCGCTCGCGGCCCGGCTGGACCTGGACGAGCTAGGAACCGGACTAAAAGGCTTCCTCCGTTCTCGTTTACTATCCGCCGTCACTGGGTGTGCATCTATTATGTTTATAGTGCTCGCATCACCCAAAATTTCCTCTTGGACCGCATCGGACGAACCCGGCTGCCGAACCATTCAGTGAATGGACGCTACACCGGGCGAGCTAGCGGACGACATTTGTCTAATCTCCATGAGCACTTTTGCCGCTAGCTCTGAATTCATTTGTGACGACGGACGCACACTTGAAGAAGATAACATGGAAACATCACCCTGTTCTGGTTCCTCTGAAATAGAAACTGAGAGAGTAGAGTGACCTTGTGGAGAAAGAGCCGGCATCACTCTTTCTCCAGAAACAACATATCCCAATGTTCACATATAGGACAGGGATTAATGCGAGAACACTGACTACAATTAATACAATGATCATGAAAGTCAGAGGAAGATTTCTTCCTATTACAATTTGAACAATGTCCCTTCATTGTGAAAGAACAACAATAAGTCCTAGTTACTCGCAAAAACCCCTGACACAAAGATACATAATAACATGATCCATTAATAAATGAAAAAACAATTGCAAAACAAAATAATTTTGAAAAAATATTTTTTCAGAAAAGCCCAAGTTGCTGAAAAGTAACGTTGAGCCCCGATGGATCCGATGGCAAAGTGTGGTCAAAAATTTTAAATTTATATAAAACTAGAACTATCACTGAAGGTGATTAATACCCCCGCTTTGGGTTTTTAGAGGAATGCACTTCTGATCATGTAGGCGAAGGCCATAAGGAAATGTATACATAAAGATCATTTTTTGTTGTTGAAATTTGTATTTGCATGTGGCCTTCCACAGAACAGCACTGAATACTTAAAGAGCCCACACATATATGGTTTACATTTGGAAAAACACATTTACAATGTGCAACATGTATGCAAAATCGGTTCATTAATGTAGGAGGAGTTGCACACACAAGAATCCCATTTGAAAACCCATAATAAATCCAAGTTAAAGGGAGATAACCTGGTTAAAATTGTCGCAGATCAAAAATTTGGGAATATGCGTATGTTCACTTAGTTGTGATAATGTTTGAAAGATTTCGTCAAAATTGATTGATAAATGTAGGAGGAGTTGCACGCACAAGAATTTCATGTAGAAACCCATAATAAATCTAGGTTAAAGGGAGATAACCTAGTTAAAATTGCCACAGCTCAAAAATTTTGGAATATGCGCATGTTTACTTAGTAGTGATGATGTCTGTAAACTTTTGTCCAAATTGATTGATAAATGTAGGAGGAGTTGCGCACACAAGAATTTCATGCAGAAACCCATATTAAATCAAAGTTCAAGAGAGATAACTTAGTTAAAATTGTCGCAGATCAAAAAGTTTGGAATATGCACATGTTCACTTAGTAGAGATGATGTTTGAAAGGTTTCATCAAAATCGGTTCATTAATGTAGGAGGAGTTGCGCACACAAGAATTTGTTCGAACGGAAATACATAATAAATCTAAGTCAAAGGGAGATAACCTGGTTAAAATTGTCGCAGATCAAAAATCTTGGAATATGCGCATGTTCACTTAGTAGTGATGATGTCTGAAAAGTTTTGTCCAAATTGATTGATAAATGTAGGAGGAGTTGCACGCACAAGAATTTCATGTAGAAACCCATAATAAATCTAAGTTAAAGGGAGATAACCTAGTTAAAATTGCCACAGCTCAAAAATTTTGGAATATGCGCATGTTCACTTAGTAGTGATGATGTCTGTAAACTTTCGTCCAAATTGATTGATAAATGTAGGAGGAGTTGCGCACACAAGAATTTCATGCCGAAACCCATATTAAATCAAAGTTCAAGAGAGATAACCTGGTTAAAATTGTCGCATATCAAAAAGTTTGGAATATGCACATGTTCACTTAGTAGAGATGATGTTTGAAAGGGTTCATCAAAATCGGTTCATTAATGTAGGAGGAGTTGCGCACACAAGAATTTGTTTGAACGGAAAAACATAATAAATCTAAGTCAAAGGGAGATAACCTGGTTAAAATTGTCACAGATCAAAAATCTTGGAATATGCGCATGTTCAATTAGTAGTGATGATGTCTGAAAAGTTTTGTCCAAATTGATTGATAAATGTAGGAGGAGTTGCGCACACAAGAATTTCATGTAGAAACCCATATTAAATCAAAGTTCAAGAGAGATAACCTGGTTAAAATTGTCGCAGATTAAAAAGTTTGGAATATGCACATGTTCACTTAGTAGAGATGATGTTTGAAAGGTTTCATCAAAATCGGTTCATTAATGTAGGAGGAGTTGCGCACACAAGAATTTGTTCGGATGGAAAGACACAATAAATCTAAGTCAAAGGGAGAAAACCTGGTTAAAATTGTCGCAGATCAAAAATCTTGGAATATGCGCATGTTCACTTAGTAGTGATGATGTCTGAAAAGTTTTGTCCAAATTGATTGATAAATGTAGGAGGAGTTGCACGCACAAGAATTTCATGTAGAAACCCATAATAAATCTAAGTTAAAGGGAGATAACCTAGTTAAAATTGCCACAGCTCAAAAATTTTGGAATATGCGCATGTTCACTTAGTAGTGATGATGTCTGTAAACTTTCGTCCAAATTGATTGATAAATGTAGGAGGAGTTGTGCACACAAGAATTTCATGCCGAAACCCATATTAAATCAAAGTTCAAGAGAGATAACCTGGTTAAAATTGTCGCAGATCAAAAAGTTTGGAATATGCACATGTTCACTTAGTAGAGATGATGTTTGAAAGGTTTCATCAAAATCGGTTCATTAATGTAGGAGGAGTTGCGCACACAAGAATTTGTTCGAACGGAAAAACATAATAAATCTAAGTCAAAGGGAGATAACCTGGTTAAAATTGTCACAGATCAAAAATCTTGGAATATGCGCATGTTCAATTAGTAGTGATGATGTCTGAAAAGTTTTGTCCAAATTGATTGATAAATGTAGGAGGAGTTGCGCACACAAGAATTTCATGTAGAAACCCATATTAAATCAAAGTTCAAGAGAGATAACCTGGTTAAAAGTGTCGCAGATTAAAAAGTTTGGAATATGCACATGTTCACTTAGTAGAGATGATGTTTGAAAGGTTTCATCAAAATCGGTTCATTAATGTAGGAGGAGTTGCGCACACAAGAATTTGTTCGGATGGAAAGACACAATAAATCTAAGTCAAAGGGAGAAAACCTGGTTAAAATTGTCGCAGATCAAAAATCTTGGAATATGCGCATGTTCACTTAGTAGTGATGATGTCTGAAAAGTTTTGTCCAAATTGATTCATAAATGTAGGAGGAGTTGCGCACACAAGAATTTCATGTCCGGAAAGACGTACGGACGGACGGACGGATGGACGGACAGACGGACGGACGGACGGACGGATGGACGGACGGACGTACGGACGTACAGGGCGATTCCTATATAGCCCCCACTTCTTCGAAGCGGGGGTATAAATTTTGTCCAAATTGATTGATAAATGTAGGAGGAGTTGCGCACACAAGAATTTCATGTAGAAACCCATATTAAATCAAAGTTCAAGAGAGATAACCTGGTTAAAATTGTCGCAGATTAAAAAGTTTGGAATATGCACATGTTCACTTAGTAGAGATGATGTTTGAAAGGTTTCATCAAAATCGGTTCATTAATGTAGGAGGAGTTGCGCACACAAGAATTTGTTCGGATGGAAAGACACAATAAATCTAAGTCAAAGGGAGAAAACCTGGTTAAAATTGTCGCAGATCAAAAATCTTGGAATATGCGCATGTTCACTTAGTAGTGATGATGTCTGAAAAGTTTTGTCCAAATTGATTCATAAATGTAGGAGGAGTTGTGCACACAAGAATTTCATGTCCGGAAAGATGTACGGACGGACGTACGGACGGACGGACGGATGGACCTACGGACGTACAGGGCGATTCCTATATAGCCCCCACTTCTTCGAAGCGGGGGTATAATAATTAATGAGACACTTTCGGATAATATAAATGTATCTTATAATGAGATAAACTACCACAAAGGCAAACAGCCCCCCTCAAAAAAGGCTGTTGCCAATGAAAACAAACAGAGTAAACACACTAGAAAACATGACTCCAGGCACTGAAAAAACTGGCCCGGAATCAGTCATCAATTACACTCTATCTGATGCAAAACAGAGACTCCCAGGGGAGAATCTGTAGAACATCAGATGGAAGATGCAGAACACAAACGTTATACACCCATGGGTGAAAACGTAACTATGGGGAAAATAACAGAAAACATTCTGTAACCAAGCAACTCTCCAAGGAAATTTTAGAAATGAAACTTCTCAAAAATATGCCAAAAGCATGGGAGAATTGCCAGGGGGGACTTTAGAAGGCTAGGGGAGAGGAAACACTGAATAAGCAGTGCAACAATTAGCAAGAATGACAACAAGAGGCCCATGCCTCGAAAATAGGCAACTTAACATAATTTCATCAAAAATTTTTAAGTACAGCCCTGATTATTTTTTGCCACTTCTTTTTCCTCTCCTCCTTCTATCCTCCTTAGAATCACATTTTCTCCAAAAATTACGTGTCTGGCATCCTTTAAACTGAGATTTACAAGCACAAAGATCAGTGAGATGTTGACTGATGAAGGGCCAAACAGAGAATGATAATTGGCGCCAATTTCGGGACTGCGTCACTGCGCATGCGCAGTAGAGGCGTACTATGGAGGTCCTTTAGGACATGATTTCTTTTTGTTTTGGATGCAAATTTTGGGGATTGGGGGGCAAAATTTGTGTTTGGCCCTGGTTTTGTTGGAGTTAGCACCAGCTAAGTCTGGGTCATTGGTACAGTATAAAAATATATTTTTCTATCAATGTTCCTGAAAAGGCATAAGCATCAGTAGTTTAATCAAACTTACTTCTTCATATGGAAATTTCTTTGTAGCAAGCTGAAAACAAAAAAGACAAAATTTAAAATAAGGCTATTAAAAAAAATCTTCGTCACTGGCAATCAGCCTAATTATTTGTTTTCTTACCTGGAAAGCTCTTCACTTATATTATTATACTCTTGCAGGACTAAAAATTTAACCAACTATATCTTGTTTATTTATTTATTGCTTGTCAAAAAAGATATAGTTGGTTAAATTTGCAACTGCAGTTGGGGAATTTATTTATTTGCAGTTTCTGTTCATTCTTAGTTTGTGGTATAAATGAATTACAGTACATACTTTGTTGATGGCACAGTGCTAAAGACACTGACAAGCATACACAGATAGTCCAGGAAAATCTGAGGACCCAACAACAAATTTTTTGTTCATGGACCACCAGATACTCTATCTTGTGGTTCCAGAACTGAAACTTAGTTGAGTCTTCAAGTTTCCACTGCACAAGTAATTGTATGGGTGGAGAATCACCCACATGTGCAAAAGAGTGTACCACATCAGCTATGCATACTGTAACATTTAACAGACTGATGACACAAAGTTTTAAGTGTAACTCAGGGTTTGTACCCTCCCGAGAAAAAAATCCAGGACTTCAAGGACTTTTCAATGACATTTTCAAGCACTTTTCAAAACCTTTGTCCTCAATTAGTTTCATCATCTTCAATATTTGTATATATATATATATATATCATCACCATTATGTTTATAATTTTAATTTCAGATTTCATATTTGGACTCATAAAAATGATAAATTTAAAGTATTATAAATTTGTATATTTTTTATACTTACCAATGGCCCAGACTAGCTGGTGCAAATTCAATATAATTCAGGGCCAAACACAAATTTTGAACCCCCCCAAATCCCCCAAATTTGCATACAAAATAAAAAATTCAAGTCCTATCTGGTCCTCCATACTCTTGTTAACTGCGCATGTACGGTTACCAGGAAGGTACCGAAATTGGTGCCAAGCATCATTCTTTCTATAGTGTCTGCTAAATATTATAATCAGTGAGGAGGTATGAGTGGCCATTCATGAGAGGGCCAGCCCCATCTGGGCCATTGGTAAGTATAAAAAATATACAAATTACTTTAAATGCCCCAGACTAGCTGAGTGGTAAAAAGGCTGGAGGGCCTAGGACTTAAAGGAAAAGCCCATTTTCTCAAGTATTTCGATAAAGAATAGCTCCCACAGGAGAATAGGAGAAGATATAGGAATTACATATGTCCTTCTCTTATGAGAACAGAGAATGACATAACACCAACAATGTAATTGAGAATTACATAATTTCTCCATTTAATGCCAGCATAACCCATTATGCTAATTTGGTGAAGGAACCAATTATAAAGCTAGTCCAGAGAATGAGATGCTTTATACTTGTTTAAAAGTGTCCGAGGATTGTATGGAGATGCTCGTTTGACACGTAACATATACAAATGCTTCACAGTGAGCTACACTTTAAAAACAGTACATAAATGAGGCATAGTTATTGCTTCACACCAAGCTACACATTAAAACCATCCCAGCATCGACTCAGGACTACTGGCACCAGATGATCATAAGGGAAAAAAACTGCCCCCCCCTCCCCCCTCCCTGTTAGGAATCAATGAAAGAAAGAAACATTTTCTTCCTTTTCTTATAAAATCTGATAGACATTTATATATGCGCATAGCCCTGACTGGACACAGCAGAGGTCTTCGGTTGTCCATGAATGGCAGAGCCTTAATGGTAATGGGCTCAGGCCATTTATCTGGAGTGTGATTCTTAGCCAGAAATCCCACTTCCGTAGTTAGGGTAACGGTATTACCCACACTACAGTTGTGAGAATCATCAACAGATAAAGCATGAAGTTCACTGACTCTTCTAGCAGATACAAAGGCTAAGAGAAATGCCATTTTATAGGTCAAGAATTTGAACCCTACGACATCCAATGGCTCAAAAGGAGCTTCTCTGAGCTTCAACAGAGCCCAAGCCAAATTTCACTTAGGAATTAATCTTGAGGGTTTTAGGTCTATTGATAGGGAAATTTCTAACTAGCTTGGATAATGAATGATTTGATCCAATAGCCAAGTGTTCATGATGAGCGTAAGTATCTGATAACATAGACCTATAGCCCTTAATAGTGACGGACTGCAGTATGAGATTGTCAAACAAGTAGATCAGGAAATTGGCAACATTTGGTATGGACGGATCATAAACGTCTATCGACTGATCCTTACATCAACGGAAGAAAACCTTCAACTTCGCTGCATAGTTCAATGAATAGGAGGACCTCCTGCAGTTAGAAATTGCGTCAACTGCTCGTCCTGTAAACTGGTTTCCATGCAGGAAGGACCGCACAACGGAAATACGTGAAGGTTGAGACCTTCTGGGTTGTGATGCAGTGCGCATGACTTCCCCTGATAAAGAAGGTCCCCTCATGGAGGAAGCTTCCGGGCAATGTCCCATAACAGACACCTGAGAAGATTGATCTATGGTTGCTGTGACAACAGAGGTGCTACTAGCAGAATTTTGTAATGAGACTGTTTGATCTTTAACAGAATCTGCTGAATCATCGGAGTTGGAGGATACACATATCCTATCATTTCGTCCCATGAGATCAACAGAGCGTTTACTGCGTATGCTCGACTGTCTGGACATGACAACACGAATATTGGTAACTGATTGTTCAGGTGCGTCGCAAACAGAACTATCATGGGGCGATCCCATAGGTAGCAAATTTGCCTGAATACTTGTTTGTTGAGAGTCCACTCCGATGGCAACAGACGACCTTTCCAAGAGAGTGAGTCTCCTATTACATTATATGACGGACAGAAAGCTGAACATGATGATTCATGATGTATAGAAGAATCGTCTCCGTTAGTTCACATAACAGAATCGAATGAGTGCCGCCCTGGTTCCTGATGTACGCTACCACTGTCGATTTGTCCTACAAAATCTGAACATGAGCATCTGCTATTATGTGAATCCAATGTTGTAGCGCTAGCCATATCAACATCATCTCCTTGATGTTTATGTGTTTCTCCAGGAACCAAGGGTTCCAAATACACTGACACTTCAATTCTGCGGGACTTAGGGTCGCGCCCCATCACGTTTGACTCGCACCCGTCATAATCGTGAAAGCCGGATCCGGCAGTTGCAGCGGAACTCCCTGAGTTAACCACTGAAGATCTGCCCAAATCTGAACCTTTTGTTTTACTAGGTCCGTTAAAACAATGCTGGTTTTGAGCGAATGTGTCTTCACAATCCAGTTCTGAGTAAAGAATATCTGGAGGGAACGCGTGCACAGGCAGCCCATCGGAATAAGATCTGCAGCCGCTCTGCACAGCCCCAACAGTCGCATGAATTCCCTGACTGTTAATGCGTCTGAGTGCAGACAAAAGCGAGCATAACAACTGACTAATTTCACTCTGGGTAACAGCAGACGAACCAGATTGTTGTGAGTCTCGAAGCTCATTCCCAAGTGAGTGAACAATTTGGACGGAGCTAAATCCGACCTTTTCTCGTTCACAATGAAACCAAGACGAGGGAGCAATAGAAGCGGAAGATAGAATACTTCGTTCTGAAGTATAATTCTGTTGCCTATCTCTGCAGAATGTCGTCCAAGTAAGCTGATGTTACCGCAGACAAATGGGCTCGGAAATATGACATTACCGAGTTCATTATTCAAGTGAATGCCCAGGGAGCCAGGTTCAGACCAAAGCACATTGCTCTGAACTGATAAACCTTCCCTTGTACGGCAAACAGAAGGTACTTTTTGAATGCCAGATGTACCAAGACATAAAAGTAAGCGTCCTTTACATCTATGCCTGTCGCATAGTTGTTCACTCGAATGCTCACACTTACTGACCGAATGGTTTCCATATAGAACACAGGAGCCACGATAAGCTTGTTTATCCTGCTCAAGTCTATTAGTGGTCGGAACGAGCTGTCTGGCTTCGGTACGAGGAACATGTGACTGTAAAAACCCTAAGAATTTTGATTCTAAATGACCTCTATTGCTTCCTTTAATAAGAGAGCTGTAGCTCTGCAAGAAGAGACCCTCTTTTGAAAGGATCCGCCGGAAAATTTATCCAACACAGACATCTCGTTAGTGGGGGTTTTGCTCGGCATGATAGTCATAAGCCATCCAAGACTACACTTCTTACCCACTGATCTTCCGTGACTGCTATCCAGTTTCTCACGAAGTTTGATAACCTTCCGCCAACTGGCAAGCAATAGAGGCAGGCCTGAAAATAAGCCAGCTGACAATTGCAAAATGAGGTCCCCAGAGGGTGAATTTGATGATGCTATTCCATACAGTGGGCCGATTTATCTTCTGGGTACCTCTTTCTGTTTAGTTTTGAGACCCTGATTCAGAATGAGGTTCACAGAGGGTAAATTTAGTGATGCTACCCTGTGTGCAGGGTAGCATCACTAAATTCACCCTCTGGGGACCTCATTTTGCAAATGACAGTCTGCTTATTTTCTGCCTTGAATAGAGGTCTTGACCATCACCTGTAGGACTTGTGAGGCTTAAGGGAGGAGAAACTACGACCTCCCCACTAAGATTCTCGCCCGTCAGCTTAGGGGCATCTGACTGATAATCCGATCAGACTTACACCCCTTTCCCAAGTCGCTGTATTGACAACCTCCGGAGTAATTGTATGAGGGTTTCTTGTACACTCGCGAGGAGTTCCCTTTTGAAGATTTTGATTTGGAACGTCCTCGCTTACCCTGGTCTGCTGAAGCAGGTTGTTGAGATGCCAACTTCAAGAGCAGAGCACTGGATGCTTTCTTAGTAGCTTGTTCGTATACAGGATTCATACAGAATTAACATTTTGAAATTCAAGGCCTATTTAGGGCTTTTTTAGGGACAGACATATAAAATTTAGGGCCATTCAGTAATTATTATGTCCATCTGAATTTTCTAATTAATTCTTCCCCAAAACATTATGTGTGCAAAAATTACAATGTTTCTTGATTGTTGTATTTTATTTGTTTTAATCCACCCCTCAAGTGAAATAATGTACTATCTGCAATGCTTTAGCATTGGCACTGCAGATGGCACCTTGTTGCACTCAAAGAACGAATTATTTGGGGAAACATAAAAACAAATATGACAATTATATACAGTTTCGTTAATTACAACTACAGGGGCAAAATCACTTTCTATTACAGATGTTTTGGCTGATTACACAGCAAGTCTATTAGTGGTAGTGTATTGTTAGTAGGGGAAGAGACTTTTAGAGAACATCAATCAATGTATGTGTTGATTTGAACAAATTTAATTTGTGGAATCAGTGGAAAATTACTTCAAAACATACATAAAGTGCTGCTTAATATTCACTTTATTGACATGCTCAACGAATAAACAGTTACACTGCCCATATAACAGGTTCCCACATTGCAGATAGAATAAAATTTAAGGACTTTTTTCAAGGTAGTTTGCCAATTTTCAAGAGTTTTTCAAGACAATTACAGGTTTTAGGGCTTTTTTAGGGCCCTGGTTGACAATTCAAGGACTTTTCAAGCCTGTATGAACCCTGGTATACAAACGGAAGCTTGTCATCAAAGAGAGTATGTCCGGAGACCAGAGTGACCCGGAGAGAGCTTTTTACCTTGTCATCTATAAGTGATGACGACGCAAGGGCAGCATCACGTCTAATTAACTCCAGATTAGCCACTGTCAAGGCGGAGTTATACGTGGCATACATGATTGCCCTGGAAAGAACTCTAAGCAAGGTACACACATCCTCAAATTCCTTCCCGTTGAGATGTTGCGCAATAGCTCTGGTAAGGTGATCTGCATAGGACATTGCATCCAAATTCGCTCTATTTGATGAAATTGCATTTTCCATTACATCTGAGCAAATGTTGAATAAAGCAGGTAAGGATATGTCTAAATCCCCGGCCTACTCATCCAAATGCAGTGGAGCTCTCTGCACATCTTCTCCAACTGTTTTAAATGAACATGGTCCAAGAAATGGTATATTTATGGAAGATGTTGACAAGAAACTGCCTTTTTTCCTCACACTCGAGAGGTTAAATATGGGGTCGTCTACATGGCCGAAGGTCTGCGACACTTGCCTAGACTGAACCAGGAAAGAAAGAACTTCTTCCTTCCTCCGTATAAAGTCTGCATCTAGAGACACCAGTGGTTTCTCCCTTGTTGTTGTAGCTTGCTGATTCGGTGGAACAATGTTGTTCCGAAAAGGAAGGGTAATCCTCTTCCTTATCCCTTTCACCATTCGAGTGAATCAGTTGAGAATCTTGCATCTGCGTGAACAGACGACTGGACTGAGCCACCACCGTCCGACAGCTCAGTTTCTGAGTCTGAGGGATGCTGCTCCCGCACTTGCTGGGATGCTGCGATCAGCTGAGCAATCTGCAACAGCAAGTCTGTCACCGAGGCCTGAGGAGCATATCCAAAGTCGGGTAGCTTGGATGTGGTCTTGTGTGCTTATGAATCGTAGTGGAGGAAGCCGTGATTGCAGTCCAGATGGAGCACCGCAAGTGGCAGGTGTGAACGTATGCTCCGACCCGTGCAAGTTTCTCATAACAACCTCTGGCCCAAGATGTTGTTGGGTTAGAGAGGGACCTCTCCCGCTTGCAGCCTTGTCAGACCTTGCCGAGCCTCCTAATTAGAAACTTGCTGGCTTCCTCTCTATTTCCATCATCGCTGGATGAGGTTTTCTTTTTAAGGTGCTCGCTCTACCCAATTCTACATTTCCTTCGAATGCAATAGACATACTCAGTGTCACGGCTCCCACAGACGGAGTAACAACTTCACCGGTCCAGCTAACTGCCTGCAAGGGATTAAGAACACTAACTAGAGGCCTTATCCCTTGCTTTATATTCATGAGCACCTTTGCAGCTAGCTTTGTTTGCTCATCAGAGCGTGACAACGGTAGCACACTTTTGGTGGTTGTCACAATACCATCACTATGTTCTTGTTCTTCTGAAAAAGAAACTGAAAAACTCAAATTATCTTGCGGTGAGAGCACTGGCATCTCACCGCCATCAACGTACCGTGACACCCATCTCCAATGTTTGTCATCCCAATTCACACATGTAGGACAAGAATCTGCAGGAGTACATCGACTACAGGCAAGGCAACAAGCATGCAAATCTGAGGAAGATTTCCTCACCTTGCATTTAGAGCAGTAAAAATTTTGAAAAAAACCCTAAGTTCCCAATGGGTCATCCCGATAGAACCTAAGTGTGGACAAAATCCAAATTTTTTGAGCTACACTACTGGAATCATAATCAATGTATCTTACAATAATCCTACAGTAATATAAGATCTAAATACCACATATATTTAAAGACGTTGACAATGTAAACAACATCAAAGGAAAAACTGGAAGGAAGACATCAGGCACAGAAAAAAGGCCCATAGTCAGTAACAGATTTTGATGTTACCAGATTTAACGCTAGATCTTCATACAAAGAAAAAATGATACATCGGATAGAAGATGCAAGACCAAAAAGACCTAACACCACCTAGGGTGAGAACGCAACCATGGGGATAAACAGAATAAACATTCTGTAAAACACATTAAACTCCCAAGAAATTTAATAAAAAATTTCGATAAAAAACAGCCAAAAAGCTTAGGAGTTTAACAGGAGGGCTTCGAGGAGAGATAGGGAAGGAACACTTAACAGTGGAAAAATCATTAGCAAGAATGATGATGTCAGGCGTATGTCCCGAAATTGGGAAACATGAAATAATTTTTATAATTATTATAAAGTTACAGCCCTGAATGATTCCAACCACCATTGTTCACTTCCATCATCCATTTCCAGCCATGGATCCACCAATTTTACCATTGATTTGTGTCTAGCATCCTCAAACAAGAGGCCCCAGGGGGCCTGAGGGCGCTCACCTGACATGGTAGCCTAAATATCAACCCAGAGAATTGATTTCCACAAGTTGCATCTGCTCCTCCTAAGAAAAGCTGAAACCAAATATCCAAATATTCTGACCAGTGGATCTAAAAAAAGATTTTTAAAGAATATTCCTCATACTGAACTAAGTCATAATTCGGGCTCCCACAGGGAGCCCATATATGAACCCAGGGACTTGGCTTTAACAAACCTGAATCTCACACCCCTAAGGATTCTGCACACCAAATATCAAAACATTCCGACTGCTGGATCTGAAGAAGAAGATTTTTAAAGAAAATTCCTCATTTTGAACCAAGTTACAATTCAAGCTCCCACAATCAGCCCAAATATGGACCTAGGGACATGGCTTGAACAAACTTGAATCTTACCCCCCTAAGGATGCTGCATAAAAAATATCAAAAGCATTCATCTGCTGGATCTGAAGATTTTTAAAGAAAATTCCTCATTTTGAACTAAGTTGTCATTCAGGCTCCCATAGTGAGCCCAAATATGAACCAAGGGACTTGGCTTGAACAAACTTGAATCTCAGCCCCCAAGGTTGATCCATGCCAAATATCAAAACATTCCAACTGCTGAATCTGAAGAAGAAGATTTTTAAAGAAAAATTCCTCATATTGACTAAGTTATAATTTGGGCTCCCACAGGGAGCAGACATATGGACCCATGGACTTGGCTTTAACACACTTGAATCCCCCCCTCCCCCCAAGGATGCTACTCACCACATATCAAACCATTCGGACTGCTGGATCTGAAGAAGAAGATTTTTTAAGAAAATTCCTCATTTCGAACAAAGTTACAATTCAAGCTCCCACAGTGAGCCCAAATATGGACCTAGGGACATGGCTTGAACAAACTTGAATCTCACCCCCCTAAGGATGCTGCATACCAAATATCACAAGATTCTGCCTGCTGGATCTTGAGAAGAAGATTTTCAAAGAAATTTGCCTGAAATGCACTAAGTTCGAATTTGGGCTTCTATCGTGAGCCCAAACATGAATCCAGGTGGCCGATTTGAACAAACTGGAATCAGATCCACCCCACAATGTTGCATACCAAACATCAAAAGATTCTGCCTGCAGGATCTGGAGAAGAAGATTTTTGAAGAAATTTGCCTGAAATGCACTAAGTTCAAATTCGAGCTTCTATAGTGAGCCCAAATATGAATCTAAGGAGCCGATTTGAACAAAATAGAATCAGATCCACCCCACAATGTTGCATACCAAATATCAAAAGATTCTGCCTGCTGGATCTGGAGAAGAAGATTTTTTAAGAAATTTGCCTGAAAAGTACTAAGTTCAAATTTGGGCTCCTATACTGAGCCCAAATATATACCCAGGGAGCCAATTTGAACAAACTTGAATCAGATCCACCTCGCAATATTGCATACCCAATATCAAAAGATTCTGCCTTCTGGATCTTGAGAAGAAGATTTTCAAAGAAATTTGCCTGAAATGCACTAAGTTCAAATTTGGGCTCCTATACTGAGCCCAAATATAAACCCAAGGGGCCGATTTGAACAAACTTGAATCAGATCCACCCCACAATGTTGCATACAAATATCAAAAGATTCTGCCTGCTGGATCTGGAGAAGAAGATTTTCAAAGAAATTTGCCTGAAATGCAGTAAGTTCAAATTTGGGCTCCTATACTGAGCCCAAATATAAACCCAGGGGGCCGATTTGAACAAACTTGAATCAGATCCACCCCGCAATGTTGCATACCAAATATCAAAAGATTCTGCCTGCTGGATCTGGAGAAGAAGATTTTTTAAGAAATTTGCCTGAAATGCACTAAGTTCGAAATCGGGCTCCTATACTGAGCCCAAATATGAACCCAGGGGGCCGATTTGAACAAACTTGAATCAGATCCACCCTCCAATGTTGCATACCAAATATCAAAAGATTCTGCCTGCTGGATCAGGAGAAGAAGATTTTTTAATGTTTTTCCCATTGCCTACAGTGTTAAAAAGTGCTGACTCAGCACTTTTTCAAAGTCCCGAAACTGTACCCTATGATAAAACCGATGGCAATTTTTTTTTACCAATTCTTTCTGTTGGTCCTAAGGAAGCTTCACACCAAATAAAAATTCTCGGTGCCGTGCAGTTTTGGAGATATGGGCGTTTTAATTTTTTTCTATTTTTAGCTCCTGCGGTTCCCATGGGGCTACGGGAAAAAAAAAATCAGCATAAATTAGGTACTTATGACCCAATAAGCCCTCACATAAAATTTGGTTCAAATCAGCCTCTCGGTTTGGAAAATAGAAATTTCGGGTGGGGGCCAAAAATTTTGCCCCTCCCATAACGACGCCAAGTATAGCCCCACAAACTTCTCTTGAACAAATCTGAGTCTACACCTCAAAAGGAAGCTGCACACCAAATATCAAGTCTCTGCTACTGCTGGTTCATGAGAAGAAGATTTTTTAAGATTTCAGCTCACTTTTTGGGTGTGGCCCTACCCACGGGCGGGGCAACTTGATTTGAACAAAATCAAATTGCGATGTCATAACAAACTATTATCTCAAATATCAATTAAACTGGTTCAGCAGTTTGGGAGGAGAAGACGCAAACACCATGTTCACAGACGACGGACGCCGGACGGTGAGTGATCACTATAGCTCTCCTGACTGAAAGTCAGGTGAGCTAAAAAGGAGATTTAAAAGCACAGATGTCAGTTCACTGTTGCTGACTTTAGGGCCAAACAAAGAATGCTTGTTTGCGCCAATTTCGGTACCTTCCTCGATACTGTTTATACACAGATTTCAAAAGTTTGGAGGACGATCTAGGACTTAATTTTTTTGGTTTTGCATGCTAATTTTGGGGATTGGGGGGCAAAATTTATGTTTAGTCCTGGACTGATTTGAGTTAGCACCAGCTAGTCTGGGCCATTGGTTGTCATATAAAAATATACTTTTTAAGGACTTACCACACCTTTTTTCAAAAAGTTTTATTTTCAAGCAATTATAAGGGCTTGGAATTTTAGCTTTAAAATTAAAGCATTTTCAAGGACAAATCCTGTAACTGTACTCGTTGCAGAAACTAACATTAGAGATGAAGTTTGCTTGCATCAAATATCCTTTCAAACAAAGAAAAACACAATTTGAAAGAGCAAAGAGGTTGCTTGAAGAAAAAACATCTGCAATATCTTTTTATAGGTTGCATAAATCTAAACATTTTAGCATTAGTAGGGAGGCGATTAATAAACAAATTAATAAAACAATAAACCTACCTCATATAAAGATAATCCTAAACTCCATACTTCTGAAGGGGTACCATAATCCTGTCCTTTTATTCTCTCAGGCTTGAAATAAAATTAAGCATGGAGTTGGAAATATTTTGTTTTTGATGTATAACTGAAAGATAATTTTGCTATATTCACTCAGCACAACACACATAAAAAATCACCATTCAAATATTGTTTCATTTTTTTAACCATTGCTTATGACTTCTCAGTGAAATGAGCACATCAAGTTCATCCCAAAAAGAAGTCACAAGCTATGGTTTAAAACATTTTTTTTTTAAATATTTATTAATAAATAATAATAAAATAATAATAAATGTAGTTTAAAGCCGAAAATCCTCATAGAGCTCTTGGGCTTAACACACACAAAAAAAAAAAAAAAAAAAAACCCCAAAAACCAAACTTTATATGTATGTTTATCACTCTGCATTTCCTATTTGCTGACTGTCTCCAAGCGGATGAATCACAATCAGCGGTCTTCATCTAAGTTATATACCCTCCGGAACAAATGCGATTTGAGAGCTGATCGGAAAGATGGGAGACTCTGGGATGCTTTCAGCCCACTCGGAAGCAGGTTCCAAAGGAATGGAGCAGCCACCGAGAAGGCCCAATCGCCAGCTGTTGTGAGGTCACCTGGTGTATGGGCAAGATTGTGTGACGTTTTCGAACGTAGTGATCTACCGGGTTTGTAACGTGAAACCAAAGTGGACAAATACGGTGGGGCCTCGCCATTTAAGCATTTCCAAGTTAATATGAGAATTTTGAATTCAATGCGTTCCCTCGGAGGCAGCCAGTGCAGATTTTTAAGAATAGGTGTAATGTGGCAGGAACGTTTGGTCATAGTAATTACACGTGCTGAACATTTTTGTACTGTGGCAATTTTGTCAATGATGCTCTGTTTACAGCCAAATAAGAGAGAGTTGCAATAGTCTATGTGACTTGTAATGAAGGCATGGACAAGTTGTTCAGCTGTTGCCGCATCAACCATGCCCCGCACCCTGCTGATATTTCGGAGATGATAATACGAAGCCCTGCAGACATGCAAGACATGTTTTCCCGCCGACAGGTTCTCATCCATATAATATCCGAGGTTGCATACCGTGGTCGA
Organism: Pictodentalium vernedei; assembly: GCA_031216915.1. Classification (NCBI taxonomy): domain Eukaryota; kingdom Metazoa; phylum Mollusca; class Scaphopoda; order Dentaliida; family Dentaliidae; genus Pictodentalium; species Pictodentalium vernedei. The sequence goes on along the minus strand of CM062293.1, from coordinate 78,143,260 downwards.
TGGTGAGACAGTACTGCCTTCAATGTTGAGATCGGGCCTCGAGCATTTAGATAACTGATGGCTTAATCCAATGTATATGATTTCAGTTTTATCAGCATTCAGTTTTAAGAAATTTTCTGCCATCCAAGATCTAATATCAGCTACACATTTTTCAAGTTTTTCATTGGCTATTGTATCGGACTGTGGGGTAAAGTGTATGTACAGCTGTGTATCATTCGCATAGCAATGGAATGACAGGCCATGTCTGCGGATGATATCGCCAAGGGGCAGAACATAGATGACGTATATCAAGGTCCAAGCACTGACCCCTGGGGAACACCAAACTTCAAATGAGCCTGTTTTGACTTTGAGCCCGTGACAGTTACCCGCTGTGTTCGATCCGTCAGGTATGATCGAAACCACTCCAGGGCAGTACTAACAACACCAAGCCGGGAAGTAAGTCTATTAATAAGTATGCCATGGTCGATAGTGTCAAACGCCGTGCTGAGATCGAGCAATACCAGGCAGGAAACTTGCCGTTTATCCATGGAGAGGAGAATGTCGTTCTGCACTCGTAAAAGGGCGGTTTCAGTACTGCAGAACGACCTGTATGCTGACTGAAACTCCTCTGCAAGATTGCAGCTAGATATGTATTCGCGGATCTGTTTAGTGACTGCACGCTCAAGTACTTTGGACAGAAATGAAAGACCAGAAACGGGACGATAGTTTTTTAAGATTTCAGGATCCAAACCAGGTTTCTTAATGAGAGGTGTGACTAGAGCCTCTTTCATAGATGATGGAAAAACTCCTGATGCTAGCAACTTATTCACAATATCAATGAGCCATGGCATAAGATCAGGAAGACATAATTTTAGTAGTTTTGTAGGAATAACATCAAGCTTACATTGTTTGGATGGTGCTTTCATCACAATCTCAGTCAACTCATCGGGCGCAAGCAGCCTGAACGATTCAAGAATTGCCGACACCATACGAAGTGGATGAGGCTGTAATGGAATATTACCCTCCACAGGCGGGCGGAGACGAGACCGAATAGTGTCAATTTTGTTTATAAAGAAGTTAGAAAATCTGTTGGCTAAATCTTCGGCCGATGAGTGTTCTGGTAGGGTTGTCTTCGGCTTTCTATGGAGAAGCTTGTCAATTATTTCAGACAGCACATTGGGTTTCTTATTATTGTCTGATATAATAGAGGCAAAATAGTCTTTTTTAGCTCGATGAATAAACCGATTAACCACGATCTTTTGGCTTACATACATTTCCCTGTGTATGGTGAGTTTCGAAAATTCTCCATTGCAATTCAAATTTTCGCCGCATGCGTTTCGCATCTCTGATTTCACTACTAAACCAGGGGGAAAGGTTGTGCCTGGACACAATTCTGGACATTTCAGGTGCGAAATCATCGATAAGTTTATGTGAAAGATCAGTAAACTTGGTAACAGATTCATTTACTGTCGACGCGCGATGGATCTCATTCACCGATAACGATATCGCACATGAAAATGCAATGGGATCAATGACCCCGAGTTTACGGTAGGTAATCTTCTCCTTAAATGGTTGTGGCCAGGGACCAGCCGTGAGGGCGACTAGGGTGATTAAGTCGCCCTTCTAAGCCCAAAGTCGCCTAGAAAAATAGTCGGGGCGATTACAAGTCGCCCTCTAAAAATTGGCCAAAATGAGAAAAGGCTGAACTGAGTGATGCGAGGTTTACATGAAAACGAGTATTTTCAAAAATCGAATGTGCTCAAGTGTGATAAATGGGCATTTTAATTCGTCAAATAAACGTCCATTTATTTGAAATCACACGACAAGCAATTGTCCATTGTCGCTTTTGGCGGATTTTTTTATTTCTATTTTGTTGCGTTCCAGTCGGAGCTTCAAGTGTCGAAACGAAAATAGGTGACTTACGCGACTCAACAAAACAACCCAGTTTGAAAGTAGGTTACGTCGCTTAGGATGCCGAAAATGTATACACAACAGACGTATTTTATAACACATTATTTTCATTTCGATTTGCTGACGACTGTTAACTGTTGGGCTGTCTATTCCCAGAAAAACACGAATGGAATTGAAACACATGAAAAAAAGCTTTAGTGATGTCAAGAAAAGCTTTGTACAGGACACAAGTGTGCATGTGGACGATCTTGAAAAATCTCCTCCTAAACATCAGAAAGACATGAAATGACGCGGAATAACACCGGAATGCCATAAAAATGATGCGGAATGACATTTCTTTTACAAAATACTCGACCCCAGGATGTATTTTGTTTATTAACTAACAAAGTACCTCCCAAGCAACCTTCTTACATCTGGTCCTGTTCACACTTTCAGACTTAGGAAATTATTAGCTTAGTAGACTTTGTTGAAAGGCAACCACAGGAGGGTGATGGGGGATTGGCACGAAGAAGAGGTGAGGGGTCATGAAGGAGAAGGTAGCAGTGGGGGATTTTCAGCCAATAATTACATTGTGATTTTTTAACCTGGCACAGATGCATCATAGACAACTGGACCTGGATTATTTGTACGTTAATGGAGGACCATAAATTGAAAATATGAAGGGGCGGCGGGGGTGGTACATGAATATTCTTAATTTTCCCCACTTGCCTATGAAGTCTCCCTACATGACTCTGCAGTCTCCCAATTTTTTCTGGAGGGAGACTTGAAGTCTCCCTAAAATTCCCCCCTAGGCTGGTCCCTGGTTGCGGCTGGGGTAGCCTGATGTCAAATTTCACCATGTAATGGTCTGATATGGCTATGTCATGAACCTCCAGATTGTGTACCACGTTTTGATCACAGGTACGAATGATTACCAAATCGAGGGTGTGATTGTTGTGATGGGTGGGGCCAGTTACAAGCTGAGTTAGCTCCATAGATTCAAGTTTATTTATTATAAATTTTTAAAGAAAACTTGTTCTCTCTTCTACTACTGAATTGATATGTTCTCACAAATTTAATTCTGCTGCTATTCACACATGAAAAAATGAAGTACATCACCAGTTTATCAAAGATATATACTTCTCAACTTTTGGCATCACAAGAAGATTTTATCAACCTGCCTCAGTAATAAATCTTTCAAGCAATAAATATTTAATCCCTAATGAAAACATCAAGATATTAACATCATTTTTGGAGTTATGTGGCATAATCATAACACTATCCTCAAAATGTCAATCAAATTAAGTCTCGATTGAGTAACATTTTTAGCTTTGATTCACAGAAAATGTATCTTTATGAAATTTTTCTGTTTCAATCGTCCAGAATATATCAGTTGGTTGGAAAAGCAAACCATAGGTTTGCTTTTCCAACCAGCTGAAATATCCCAGACGAATGAATCTAAATGTAGACAATAACCTATTTGATAGCTAGACTGATTCCAGGCCATAACAGTGTTGAAATTTTTACAGAATTCGACTGGTGGTCTGAGAGCTTAAATTGGTATATGACTCCTGTCTTAGAGAGATTAAACAATACAATGCTGATCGGAGGTAATATTGTTATGAACAATAAATGTTCAATTAGTACTTACAGCCATGTAAGCATTTGTTCCCACATATGTTGTTGCAATGGACTGGGCTAGCTGGAAAAAGGATGAGAAGTTTTTTTCAGTATATGTTATGAAGAAACAAAACTACAGTAAGTTCACAGAAAAAATGCACTCGATAATAACAAGTTGTAAAATTACTAAATGTTAAAAAATTTATAGTAATTTATATATTTTTTATACTTACCAATGACCCAGACATAGCTGGTGCTAACTCTTAAAATATAGGGCCAAACACAAATTTTGCCCCCCAATCCCCAAAATTTGCATCTAAAACTAAAGAAAACATGTCCTGAAAGGCCCTCCACACTTCGCCCCTACTGCGCATGCGCAGTGTCAAGGACGTTCCGAAATTGGCGCCATTTATCATTCTAATAACCAGTGCCTGGTAAGCGCTATGTACTCAGCGGGGAGGCAAGAGTTCCCAACTCCTGGGAGGGCCATCCCCGTCTGGGTCATTGGTAAGTATAAAAAATATATAAATTACTATAAATTTTTTAACATTTTTATACTGTACCAATGACCCAGACATAGCTGAATAGTAAAAAGGCTGGAGGGCCAAGGACATAGAGCAAAATGGAATACGCTCAATAAAATAAAATAGAGTCATCCCCTGTAGGGAAAAGAAGTAATAGGCCTTACATGTATCTTTCTTATTTATGATAAATTAGAAAGATACAACACCTTCCAAAAATTGAGCTTCATACATCCATGTACTCTATTAATATCCAATAATCCTTATACTAATAATTTTTAAAGTAAGCCAATAATAAAGTAAGTCTAGAGAATAGAGACTCTTATACTCCTAAAAGTGTGTGAGAATTGCATAATCATGTCCGTTGACATATGCAATATTCAAAAGCTATACTTTAAAAACTAAGACTTGAATGAATTTTATAAACTTAAACTTCTCACTAAACAACCATCCCAATAACAGCTTAGAATTACTAACTCCGGAGGAGGTATCCCCTTGTTTTCATAGTAAAAACAGGTGACCCAAGGGAACACCCTCCCCCCCCCCCCCCCTTTTTCTTGCCCTGGGTCAAATAGCCCAGAGCGAAGAGGGCAGCCGAACGGAGACACTGCCGAAACAGACAGCCTACCTAGCTATAGTAGCAACTGTTAAGTGAATGACATTCTGAGCAGTAGATAATAGACCTAACAATAGAGGCCTCCAGAAATGGACTCGATATTTCTGAGATAAAATTCATGAATGGATGGCTGAGCGCAATGAGCAGCCTTCAAAAATCTATAATAGCAACGCTATTAATGTAAGCCCAAGAAGTAGAAGAACTCTTACTTCATGAGCCGAAATCTTAAGCACAACTGCTAAGCCAATGATATACCATAAGCAGTACGCTAGTTAATAGAATCCATTAACAATAAAATGGAGCGTAACGTCCTTCTACTAGACATCAAAGACAGAAGAAGCTTACGCCCATATAATAAACAGATATCTGTTTATAAATACATAAACTGTACCCGGAAAGAGTAAAGGCCTATGCCCATACGAAGACGGAAGGACCTTAAAATAATAGGTTCCGGATAATAGGAGCCTAACTCTTATGCAACAATCCAACCTAAATAGTAACGGAAGTATTGATTCCGAAACTATGAAAGTGAAAATCATCCATCGATAGTGCATGAAACTCACTGACTCTACAGTAAAAGAGAAACCAACAGAATTACTGTCTAAAAGGTCAGAATTTGAAAACTACTGTTTCCAGAGGCTCAAATGATTACTTAGCTAAATAAGAACCGAAGTTAAAATCCGTATAGGAATTTAATCTAAAGATTCTAAGTCTATTTATCAAAAAGTTACTAACTGACTTAGATAAAGAGACAAAAGACTCAATTGTAAACTATCGTAGAGTGCATAGGTATGAGGTAACATAAACCTATAACCTAAATAACAACAGGCTGCAGTAGATCTTGTGAAACAAGTATACTAAAAAATAGCAATGAGTAGTATGGAGGGATCAACCATATGAACATAATGATCCCTACACCACGACGGAAGAGCCTCCACTTTAGTCGCATAGAATAGCGAAGAAGAGGATCTCCTATAGTAAGAAATCGCGTCCAAAGCTCGTCCAGTACAGTGCTTACAATGCAATACGGACCACACAACGGAATACATGAAGGTTGCGACCTTGCTGGTTGTGATAAAGATGACACGATTTACCCAGTGAAAAAAGATCCTCACATAGAGGAAGATTTCACGTTAAGATCCACAGTAGACAAGAGAGTAAATTACTCATGATCTCTGTGAAGATATAGATGCTATCAACAGAAATGTATTGTGGTTGTTTATCTTAGCAATACCTGCTAAAACAACAGCGCCGGAGGATACGCGTATCCTATCATTCCGTCCTATAGATCAATAGAGCGTTAACAGTATTAGCTCAGAGATCTGGACAAGCCAACACATACGTCTGCAATTGATTAGCAAGCTGTGTCATAAATAAAACATCATTGGGCGCTCCCATAGATAGCAAATCTGATTGAATACTTGTTTGTTGAGAGTCCATTCTGACAGCAACAAGCGACCTGTAAGAGAACGGGAGTGCGATAAAACAATCAGACGACCCAGAATATGACGGACCAAAACTGAACTTGGTGTACTATAACCAACAGACGGATTCTTTCCATTAAATTGAATAACGGAAACGAAAGAGTGCCTCCCTGGTTCCGGAGATACGCCACTACTGTCGAATTAAAGGACAGGAATTTGGGCATGCGTTTCTGAATAATGTTCATGCAATGACATAAAGCAAGCCTAAAAAACATTATTCCGCGGAAGTTAAACTGATAGCTAAAAGACTGCGGAACCCAAAGACCCTGGCACTTCGAATCCGTAGGGATCAGTATATATCCCAATCTGTTTGACTGGCAACCGTCATAACAGCCACACTCGGGTCCGGCAACTGCGGCGGCACTCTCTGAGTCAACCACCGAATGTTTGCCCCAGTCTGAATCTCTTGTAACACTAGATAGACAAGAGAATGTATAAATCAAGCAATTCATGGATTGCCGGAAAGTTGCCGTCGAAGAGAAGCTCCTCCGAGAACGAAGCGACTCTGAGAGAGTTCTTAACCTACTATCCACGCGTGGATGTAGCTAGGGCTGCATCACGTCTAACCAACTCCAATCAGCCACTGAAGGGCGGAGTTATACGTGAACAAACTACTGCCCTCAAAAGAAATTACATTGAGAATAATATCCCGTAAATCTTTTCTCGAAAACGTAATGATAACGCCTCAGTAAGGCAGATTACGTATAATAAAGCGTCTAAGTTAAGTCTACTATACATAATGTCGTTCCCAACATTGAAATTGGAAAAGACATAAACGGCGAAAAAGAATATATGCAGTCTTTAATCACACCGTCTAGACGCATATGAACTCTCGGTATGCCCTGCTCTGCCAAAATAAACTATATGTAAAAAAGATAAAATGGCAGAAATGAGCCACGCGGACAAGAAACTAAACTATCATGCTTAGTAGCAGGCTTGTATATATATATAAATATATAGCGTCGAAAAATAAAACACATGTTGTAATGACAATATTGGACTGCGTCGGTAAGTCAGGGACAAAGTCCCTGTACCGATCGAAAAATCCGAGTCCAATGACGCTATAAGTCTCTTATCCAAGATCGCAGCAATGAAGTCCGAAAAATAATCACTGGAAGAAATGCCAGAAGATATGAAAGGCATCTTCCGATACTACTAAAGGGAAAACTCGAAATCTTTCGAATCCCTTTCGCCATCCTGTCGGACCCTATAAAGCGTTCGGTCGTCCGTAGCTTGATGCAACCGCGGACCGCACCGACCCAGCGCCGTCGGATAATTCCTGATTCGACTGAGAAACCGTCAATTGCTGGGATGCTGCGAAACAACTGTGCTAACTCGGATAGCACGTCCGTCACTGAGGCCTGAGGAGCAGCGGTCTTACGATGCATTGCCGCAGGAAGCTCCGAGATCGTTACCCCGTGCATACTTCCAATATGCGAGCGAACGGAGTGTATAGGCCTCGTGTCCCTTGGCTACCGGATGGCGCGACCTATTCGCTGTGGAATCACTGAATGCCGAAACTGATCGGATACTCGAGGTCACGTAGCCAATGTGCGGTCGTGTGCCCTGCTGTGAGGATGAGGAAGCATTAAAGACAGTCTCTCGGACTGTCAATATAACGGAGCGTCCCGAGCAACGGACATATGCTCCGAATGTAAAATATCTGAACCACAACATGCGGTCCCCTATGTTGTTGGCTTCCACCGATCTGTCCTCAATCTGCCGTCACTGGGTGAGTACTAAAGTAATTAAAGTGCTCGCATCACCCAAATCTCCTTCCTAGACCGCAACGGACGAACCCGGCAGCCGAACCATTCGATGAATGTACGCTACACCGGGTGAGCTAGCGAATGTCCCTCCGTAAGCGATAGACATATTCCATGAGCACTTATTGCCGCTAACTCTTCATTAACTATGACGACAGAGGCACACTTTTGAAAGACATCTCCATAACTCTTCAAACAAGAAACCAGAAATGCTTGGATAGCAAGCATAAAATAATAATATATATAGCGTCGTTCAATAATTCGAAAGTTTGTGTGACATTATTGGACTATGTCGGAACTGAGGGACGATGTCCCTGAACCGAACCAAAAATTTCTAAGTCCACCGACGCTATCAGTTTCTTATCCGGCATCGCAGCATATGTTGTTCCGAAAGGGAAAGCTTGAAATCCACCGAATCCCTTTCGGTATCCCGTCGGACCGGATGAAACTTTCGGACGTCCGTACCCGCTTCCGCGGAGCGTCCCGACCCGGCATCGTCGGATAAAATATATGCGACAGATTCAGTTGATGCTGGGATGCTGCGATAAACTGTGCTATTAAGGAAAGCATGTCCGTTCCCGAGGCCTGTGCAGTAGCGGACTTACGATGCATTGCCGCTGGAAGCTCCGTGTACGTTGACTCCCGCACACTTCCTATGCGAACGTCCGGAGTCTGCAGGCCTCGAGTCCCCGGCTACCGACCCAGCGCTGTCGGATAATTCTCGATCCGACACCGTTTCTGTCGGCTGCTGGGATGCTGCGATAAGCTGTGCTATGTGCACAAGAATGTCCGGCGTCGAGACCTGCGGAGGCGCAGTCTATCGCTGCTTCGCCGAGGGCAGCTCCGCATCAGATGGCTCCCGCATACTTTTCCTATGCGAACGTCCGGAGTCCATCGGTCTCGAATCCCTGGCTGCCGGATGGTGTGACCTGGTCGCCGAAGAATCCTTGATCGGCGAAGCTGGTAATATATCGGCGGTCACGCAGCCAAGGTGCGGTCGTGTGCGCTGACGAGAAGAGGAAGCCTTAGCAGTCTCAGCGGACTGCCTATACAACGGAGCGTCCCGAGCGACGGACGTATGCTCCGCTAACGACACATTTGTACCACAACATCTGGGGCCAGATGTTGTTGAACGAGAGAGGGGCCTCTCTCGCTTGCCGTCCGGATGGACCGGAACGAGCTATGAACCGGACTAAAAGGCTTCCTCCGTTCTCCCTCCGATCCGCCGTCACTGGGTGTGCATTAAGTTAATTTTATAGTGCTCGCATCACCCCAAAATTCCTTCTAGACCGCAACGGACGAACCCGGCTGCCGAACCATTCGGTGAATGGACGCTACACCGGGCGAGCTAGCGGACGTCAAAGGCCGTCGAACCTACTAGGGTCCTCTTAGGCAATTGGCGTATTACATGAGCACTTTTCCGCTAGCCCTTCATTAATTGTGACGACGGAGGCACACTGTTGGAAGACATCACAGATACATCACCCTAATCTTGATCGTCTGAAATAGAAATTGATAAAGTAGAGTGACCCTGCGGGGAAAGGACCGGAGTGTCCAAATCCCCAACAACATACCGTGACATACGCTTCCCATATTGTCATCGAAATCATACGATACAGAACAGGAGTTAATGCGAGTACACTGACCACATATAGAATGATAATAAGGTCAGAGGAAGACTTCCTCTTAAAACAATTGATCAATATCCTTTCAATGTGAAAAGAAAACAAGTCCTGGTACTCGCACTAACCCCTGGCAATCAAAATACATAATAATAATATGATCCATTAATATAGAAAAAATAATTGAAATCAAAATATTTTGAAAAAGTTAAAAAATTTATAGTAATTTATATATTTTTTATACTTACCAATGACCCAGACTTAGCTGGTGCTAACTCCACAAAAACCAGGGCCAAACACAAATTTTGCCCCCCAATCCCCAAAATTTGCATCCAAAACAAAAAGAAATCATGTCCTAAAGGACCTCCATAGTACGACTCTACTGCGCATGCGCAGTGACGCAGTCATCCCGAAATTGGCGCCAAATATTATTCTTACTGGCAGTGCCTGGTCAGCGCTATGTACTCAGCGGGGAGGCAAGAGTTCCCAACTCAGGGAGGGCCATCCCCGTCTGGGTCATTGGTAAGTATAAAAAATATATAAATTACTATAAATTTTTTAACATTTTTATACTGTACCAATGACCCAGACTTAGCTGAATAGTAAACAGGCTGGAGGGCCTAGGACATAGAGGAAAATCCAATAAGCTCAATTATAAAATAAAGAGGTAACCCCTTAAGGAGAAAAGGAGTATTAGGCTTTACATGTATCTTTCTTATTTAATATTAAATTAGAAAGATACACTACCCTTAATAATTGAGCACAATAACATTCATGTTCTCTATTAACATCCAGTATAACCCTTATACTAATTATTTTTAAAGCAAGCCAATAAATAAAGTAGTCCAGAGAATTGAGACTCTTTATAATCATTTAAAAGTGTCCGAGTATTGTATATTAAAGCCTGTTTGACACTTGACATATACAAATGCTTCACACCGAGCTACACTTTAAAAATAAGACATGAATGAAATTAAACATTAATATTACACTTTAAAACCATCCCGGAAGCGACTCAGAAATACTGTCTTGGAGGAGGCATTCCCTTGCTTTTCACTATAAAGCAGGTGACCTAAGGGAACACCAGCCCCCCCCCCCCCCCTTCCCCTTGCCCTGGGTCAAATAGCCCAGAGCGAAGAGGGCAGTCGGATGGAGTCACTGTCGGAACAGAAAGCCTGCATAACTATAGTTGCAACTGTTTAGTGGACGACATTCTGAGCAACAGATAACGGACCTAAACAATGCAGGTCTCCAGAAATGGACTCAATATTTCTGAGATAAAAATTAGTAAATGTAGATGTAGATGGCTGAGACCAATAAGCAGCCTTCATTAAATCTGTAATAGCAACACTATTAGCATAAGCCCAGGAAGTAGAAAGAGCTCTTACTTCATGAGCAGAAATCTTAAGCACAGACTGCTGAGAAGAAGATAAATCTTCATACGCAGTACGGATAGTTAACTGAATCCATCTAGCAATAGAATGGACTGAAATGTCCTTTCTATTAGGCATCAAAGACAGAAAGAAACGTTTCCGTCCCTTTCTGATGAACTGAGATCTCTGTTTATAGATACGTAGTGCTCTAACAGGACAGAGTAAAGGCCTACGCCCGTCTGAAGACGGAAGAGCCTTAATAACAATAGGTTCCGGATATTTATTAGGAGCCTGATTCTTAGCTAAAAAACCGACATTAGTAGTGAAGGTGATAGTGTTCCCAACACTACGATAATGAGAATCATCCACCGATAGTGCATGAAGCTCACTGACTCTTCTGGCAGAAGAGAAAGCTAAGAGAAAAGCTGTCTTATAAGATAAGAATTTGAAATCTACTGTCCCAAGAGGTTCAAATGGCTTTTCCTTCAATTTAAGGAGAACCCAAGCTAAATTCCACTTAGGAATTAATCTAAGAGTTCTGGGTCTATTTATCGAAAAGTTTCTAACCAATTTCGATAAAGAGACATTAGATCCAATTTGTAAACTATCATGATGTGCATAGGTATCAGATAACATAGATCTATAACCCTTTATAGTAACAGGTTGCAGTTTGATTTCGTCTAGAAAGTTAGCAATGTCTGGTATAGAGGGATCAAATATATCAACAGAATGATCCCTACACCAACGACGGAAAACCTTCCACTTAGCCGCATAGTTTAGCGAAGAGGAGGTCCTCCTACAGTTAGAAATCGCGTCCACTGCTCGTCCTGTAAAGTGCTTGCCATGCAAGAAGGACCGCACAACGGAAAAACGTGAAGGTTGAGACCTTGCGGGTTGTGATGTAGTTGGCGCGATTTCCCCTGCCAAAGAAGATCCTCTCGTGGAGGGAGCTTCCGCGGTAGGTCCCACAACAGACACCTGAGTAGATTTATCCACGGTCTCTGTGGCGACAGAGATGCTACCAACAGAATCTTGCATTGAGATTGTTTTATCTTTAGCAATACTTGTTGAATTAACGGCGCTGGAGGATACGCATATCCTATCATTCCGTCCCAAGGGATCGATAGAGCGTCTACTGCAAATGCTCTTGGATCCGGACACGGGGACACATACGTTTGCAACTGATTGTTGAGATGTGTCGCAAATAAGTCTATCATTGGCCGTTCCCATTGGTAGCAAATCTGATTGAATACTTGTTTGTTGAGAGTCCACTCCGACGGCAACAAGCGACCCTTTCGTGAAAGGGAGTCTGCTAGCACATTCAGACGACCCGGTATGTGACGGACCGAAAGAAGAACGTGATGTTCCAACGCAAACAGAAGGATTCTTTCCGTTAGATTGAACAACGGAACTGAATGAGTGCCTCCCTGATTCCGTATATACGCCACTACTGTCGTATTGTCGGATAGGATTTGGACATGAGCATCGTGAATAATGTCCATCCAGTGACGTAACGCAAGCCAAATTGACATCATTTCCTTGATGTTTATGTGCTTGCACAGGAATTGCGGATCCCAAAGACCCTGGCATCTCGAATCCGTTGGGATTAATGATGCATCCCAACCTGTTTGACTGGCATCCGTCATAATGGTAAAACTCGGATCCGGCAACTGCAGCAGAACTCCTTGAGTTAACCACTGAATGTTTGCCCAAGTCTGAATCTCTTGTTTCACTTGATCTGACAAGAGAACGTCTACATCGAGCGAATGAATTTTCACACTCCAATTCTGAGTCAGGAAAATTTGAAGAGGCCGTGTGCGTAGCCGTCCCATCGGAATGAGATCCGCGGCGGCTCCGCACAGACCTATCAGTCTCATAAATTCTCTCGCCGTGACTTTGTCTGTATTCAGACAATAGCGAGCGTAACAACTGACTAATTTCGCTCTGGTTAACGGCAGACGAACGAGATTGTTGTGCGTCTCGAAGCTCATTCCCAGATGAGTGAATGACTTGGACGGCACCAGATCCGACTTCTCCTCGTTTACTATGAAACCGAGACGTCGGAGCAATAGAAGAAGATTCTGAACATCGTTCTGAAGCGTTAACTCGTTGCCGTACCTCTGAAGAATGTCGTCCAGGTAGGCCGACGTTACCGCAGACGAATGAGCTCGGAAGTAGATCATTACCGAGTTCATTACCCGAGTGAAAGCCCAGGGTGCTAGATTCAATCCGAAGCACATGGCCCGGAACTGATACACCACTCCTAGGACTGCGAAGCGTAGATACTTTCGGAATGTCGGATGTACCATGACGTGAAAGTACGCATCTTTGAGATCTATGCTCGTTGCATAATCGTTCACCCGAATACTCGCTCTGACCGATCGAATCGTCTCCATATAAAACTTCGGAGCGACGATCAGCTTGTTTATCCAGCTCAAATCTATGACTGGACGGAACGAGCCGTCTGGTTTCGGAACCAGAAACAGATGGCTGTAGAATCCCAGCGATTCCTGGTTTTCTACGACCTCTACCGCGTTCTTCATTAAAAGAGACTGCACCTCTGATAGCAGAGCGTCTCTTTTCTGAGGGTTTGACGGAAGATGAGTCCACTTTGGACTTCGAGTTAATGGAGGCTTTCGTTTGAAGGATATCTTTAGACCTTCCGAAGTCACTCCTCTCACCCACGGGTCGTCCGTAATCGACGCCCACTCTTGAGAAAAACTCGACAACCTTCCGCCAACCGGAACGCGATAGAGGTTTAAGCCATCACCTCCTGGATCTGCGAGGCCTGCGGTAGGAGAAACCACGTCTTCCACGACCCGCACTTCGCCTCGTCGACCTCGGGGCGTCCGACCGATTGTCCCGGCTTGAAGGACGTCCCGAACGAGAGTCACTATCCTGACGGTCTCTCGAATAAGAGCTAGAGGACGCACCGGAACCTCTATAGGAACCTCTCTTGGGCGGATAAGACCCAGAAGTGCCCGCCTTATTCGTGTCTGCTGTATCCGACCTTTTAGGAGCGGATCTAAACAACAGAGAATCACTAGATTTCTTTTTAATATTATCATAAATAGCGGAAAGCTTGCCGTCAAAGAGAAGATCTCCTGAGACCGAAGCGACTCTAAGAGAGTTCTTCACCTTAGAATCCACTAGTGTGGATGTAGACAGGGCTGCGTCACGTCTAACCAACTCCAGATTTGCCACTGAAAGGGCGGAGTTACACGTGGAATAAGCTACTGCCCTTGAAAGAAGTCTTAAGGAGGATTGTATATCCTGAAACTCTTCCCCTTGAAGACGCAGTGATAACGCCTTAGTAAGGTGATCTGCGTAAGATAAGGCATCTAAATTGGCTCTGTTAGACGCAATAGCTGTTTCCAACACTGCGGTTGGAATAGAAGCTGACGACGGTAATGATAGCTCTAAGTCTTCCGCCTCGTCGTCCATACGCAGAGGAACTCTCGGTATACCCTGACCTGCCGTGTCGAATTTATTCCTTGCATTAATGAAAGGCAGGTTGAGAGTATTTGCGGACAAGAAGCCTGCTTTCCCCGTCCTGGAAGCAAGTTTAAAAATAGCGTCGTTCAATAATTCAAATGTTCTTGCAACATTATTGGACTGCGACGGAAACTCGGGAGCGATGTCCCTGAACCGCTCGAAAAAATCAGAGTCCAATGACGCTATAATTCTCCTGTCCGGAAGCGCAGCAGTCTGGCCCGACGGAACAACTTGAGGAAGAAAGTGCCGGATGAAGTCCACGGCAGCTTTGTGTTGTTCCGAAAGGGATAGCTCCAATTCATCCGTATCCCTTTCACCATCCGGTCGGACCTCCCGATGTTCCCGGTCGTCCGCCCCCGATGCTTCGGCGGAGCGTACCGACCCAGCGCCGTCGGATAATTCTCGATCCGACACCGTTTCTGTCGGCTGCTGGGATGCTGCGATAAGCTGTGCTATCTGCACTAGAATGTCCGACGTCGAGACCTGCGGAGGAGCGGTCTTTCGCTGCTTCGCCGAGGGTAGCTCCGCATCAGATGGCTCCCGCATACTTTTCCTATGCGAACGTCCGGAGTCCATCGGTCTCGAATCCCTGGCTGCCGGATGGTGTGACCTGGTCGCCGAAGAATCCTTCATCGGCGAAGCTGGCAAAATATCGGAGGTCACGCAGCCAAGGTGCGGTCGTGTGCGCCGACGAGAAGAGGAAGCCTTAACAGTCTCTGCGGACTGCTTATACAACGGAGCGTCCCGAGCGACGGACGTATGCTCCGCTAAAGACACATTTTGTACCACAACATCTGGTCCCAGATGTTGTTGTACGAGAGAGGGGCCTCTCTCGCTCGCGGCCCGGCTGGACCTGAACGAGCTAGGAACCGGACTAAAAGGCTTCCTCCGTTCTCGTTCACTATCCGCCGTCACTGGGTGTGCATCTATTATTTTTATAGTGCTCGCATCACCCAAAATTTCCTCTTGGACCGCATCGGACGAACCCGGCTGCCGAACCATTCGGTGAATGGACGCTACACCGGGCGAGCTAGCGGACGACATTTGTCTAATCTCCATGAGCACTTTTGCCGCTAGCTCTGTATTTATTTGTGACGACGGACGCACACTTGAAGAAGATAACATGGAAACATCACCCTGTTCTGGTTCCTCTGAAATAGAAACTGAGAGAGTAGAGTGACCTTGTGGAGAAAGAGCCGGCATCGCTCTTTCTCCAGAAACAACATATCGTGACACACGTTTCCAATGTTTCTCATCCCAATGTTCACATACAGGACAGGGATTAATGCGAGAACACTGACTACAATTAATGCAATAATCATGAAAGTCAGAGGAAGATTTCTTCCTATTACAATTTGAACAAATTCCCTTCATTTTGAAAGAACAACAATAAGTCCTAGTTACTCGCAAAAACCCCTGACACAAAGATACATAATAACATGATCCATTAATAAATGAAAAAACAATTGCAAAACAAAATAATTTTGAAAAAATATTTTTTCAGAGAAGCCCAAGTTGCGGAAAAGTAACGTTGAGCCCCGATGGATCCGATGGCAAAGTGTGGTCAAAAATTTTAAAATTATATAAAATAATTAATGAGACACTTTCGGATAATATAAATGTATCTTATAATGAGATAAACTACAACAAAGGCAAACAGCCCCCCTCAAAAAAGGCTGTTGCCAATGAAAACAAACAGTGTAAACACAGAAGAAAACATGACTCCAGGCACTGAAAAAACTGGCCCGGAATCAGTCATCAATTACACTCTATCTGATGCAAAACAGAGACTCCCAGGGGAGAATCTGCAGAACATCAGATGGAAGATGCAGAACACAAACGTTATACACCCATGGGTGAAAACGTAACTATGGGGAAAATAACAGAAAACATTCTGTAACCAAGCAACTCTCCCAGGGAATTTTTAGAAATGAAACTTCTCAAAAATATGCCAAAAGCATGGGAGAATTGCAAGGGGGGACTTTAGAAGGTTAGGGGAGAGGAAACACTGAATAAGCAGTGCAACAATTAGCAAGAATGACAACAAGAGGCGTTTGCCTCGAAAATAGGCAACTTAACATAATTTCAACAAAAAATTTTAAGTACAGCCCTGATTATTTTTTGCCACTTCTTTTTTCCTCTCCTCCTTCTATCCTCCTTAGAATCACATTTTCTCCAAGAATTACGTGTCTGGCATCCTTTAAACTGAGATTTACAAGCACAAAGATCAGTGAGATATTGACTGATGAAGGGCCAAACAGAGAATGATATTTGGCGCCAATTTCAGGATGACTGCGTCACTGCGCATGCGCAGTAGAGTCGTACTATGGAGGTCCTTTAGGACATGATTTCTTTTTGTTTTGGATGCAAATTTTGGGGATTGGGGGGCAAAATTTGTGTTTGGCCCTGGTTTTTGTGGAGTTAGCACCAGCTAAGTCTGGGTCATTGGTACAGTATAAAAATATATTTTTTCAGAACAGCCCAAGTTTCTGAAAAGTAACGTTGAGCCCCAATGGATCCCAAGCCTAAGTGTGGACAAAAATTTTAAAAATATTTTAAACAATTTATTCAACACTTACGAACAATAATAATGTATCTAGTTATGATTAAAAAAACATAAAGATATTATTATTTAGAAATCCCCCCCTCACACAGAGGGCTGTTGTAAATGTAAACAATGAGTGTAAAAACACTAAAATAAGACTCCAGGCACCCAGGCCCGAAATCAGTTACCAAAAATACACCATCTGATGCAAAACACAGACTTCCAGGGAAGAAACTGCAGAACATCAGATGGTAGATGCAGAACACAACGCCTAACCACCCGTAGGTGAAGACGTAAACATGGGGAAAGAACAGAATTCATTCTGTTATTCAGCTAAAACTCCCAAGAAATTTTAGTAATAATAATTACAGAAACTATGCCAAAAGCATGGGAGAATAGCAAGGGGGAACTTAAAGGACAGGGAGAGAGGAAAAACACTTGAAAAAACAGTGTAACTAAATAATCAGAATGACAACAAAATGGCTGCTGCCTTGAAAATAGGTAACTTAACATAATTTCATTAAAAAATTTTAAGTTACAGCCCTGATAATATTCTGTCACACATTCTTTTCCTCTCCTCCTTTTCTATCCTCCTTAGAATCACCATTTCACTAATATTTATGTGTCTGGCATCATTTAAACTGAGATTTAAAAGCACAAAGATCAGTCAGATGTTAACTGATGAAGGGCCAAACTTAGAATGATAAATGGCGCCAATTTCGGAACGTCCTTGACACTGCGCATGCGCAGTAGGGGCGAAGTGTGGAGGGCCTTTCAGGACATGTTTTCTTTAGTTTTAGATGCAAATTTTGGGGATTGGGGGGCAAAATTTGTGTTTGGCCCTATATTTTAAGAGTTAGCACCAGCTATGTCTGGGTCATTGGTACAGTATAAAAATATAGTCAGAAGAGAGTTAAGATAAATATATGAATTCATTTACAAAATATCATTTCCTGATGAAGACATCTCCAAAAAGAATCACTATTACAGTACAAAGGTTAACTAAAGCTGAAGAGAATTATCTTGTCAAACAGTATGCTATTGCATACTAAATAAGATACCAATAACCTAACTTTACTGTAAGAAAACTTAAATCTAACCCAGACAAAAAGAAATGAAATGAGATGACTTTGTTAAAAACTTGCTCCAACACAAGTGTTCTTGACTTGCATAATGTAAAGCTCACATAACATAGTTTCAACCAATCACCCTTGAAAACGTATTGTAAAATTTCAATTCTGCCAAATTCTGAGTCAAATAAAATAGTAAGAATATAAAAATATCTCTGATAAGGCCTAAAAAAGTAAAAAATCCATTTCTCAGGGCCTCCCACATGGTAATTTTAGTTGACACATAATCTCTTTTTATAAAAATTTTTGAAAAAATTCAAATGAAATAGTTTATGTCCGATATTTTACCCAAGTTAATAAAACTGATACATTTGTCTCTTGAGTGCAACAAGGCTTTGCAATGCTTTAGCAAGGAACAAAATACACAACCACCCACACTGTTCTGTAGATTATGAGGCCTAAAACATAAAACAAATCAAGAACATGAACTTTTGATGGCAAAGAAATAATTACAAAAATAACAAGAGCACCGAATAGCTGGGCAACATATGCCCGTCAAAATTGGAACATGCACAAGTTTCTCTGGGGTAAAGTTTGAAATTTTTGTTGACTTGACTATGTCTGCACCCCCCCCCCCCCCAATCATGGTCCCTTCCCCTGCCCTGTCTGGGATAAAGGATTTCAAATTGTATGCTCATGTGCACACATTTCATATTGTTTTTGTGAAATTTTAGTATGCAGAATGGAAATGCAAACAATTTTTAGGTGGAGAAGATTCTCGCCATTTACAATGGTAGCATCCATTCAATCACAGGTTAACTTCATTGATAATGATTGCCGATAGGTGGCGCCAAGGAAAAGGACATGTTGAGGACCATAACAGCCATAAACGGTGAGGATTCTTGTCGTTTAAAAATATACTGGAATCATCTGCTCCTGTCACATGCACAACAAGAATTGATGATCTACATAGGTGCAAAGTTTGAACTAAAAAGTAAGTAAAATGTTGAAGGAGTAGGCGACACAATAATGTAATGTTTTAAGTACTAAAAGGGGGCATAACTCTGGAAATACAAGACAGAGTTACCTGCTCTTGTCACTTGCACAACAGAAATTGGTGATCACCATGTGTGCAAAGTTTGAACAATATAGCATGTAAAATGTTGAAGGAGTAGGCGACACAATACTGTGATGTTTCAAGTACTAAAAGGAGGCATAACTCTGGAAATACAAAATGGAGTTACCTGCTCTTGTCACATGCACAATGGCAATTGCTGATCAACAGGTTTGTAAAGTTTGAACGATATAGCATGTAAACCTTTGGAGTAGTAGGCGACACAAAAATTGTTTACTAACAGACAGACAGAGAAACAGATGGACAATGCCATAACATAATATGTCCGTCAAAAAATGGCGGGCGTTTAAAAATTATAATAAACAAGAGGCCCCAGGGGGCCTGAGGGCGCTCACCTGACATGGTAGTCTAAATATCAACCCAGAGAATTGATTTCAACAAGTTGCATCTGCTCCTCCTATGAAAAGCTTATACCAAATATCCAAAGATTCTGACCAGTGGATCTAAAAAAAAAAAGATTTTTAAAGAATATTCCTCATATTGAACTAAGTTATAATTCGGGCTCCCACAGGGAGCCCATATATGAACCCAGGAACTTGGCTTGAATAAACTTGAATCTCCCCTCCCCCTCCCCCCCCCCCCAAGGATGCTGCACACCAAATATCAAAACATTCCGACTGCTGGATTTGTAGAAGATTTTTAAAGAAAATTCCTCATTTTGAACTAAGTTATAATTCAAGCTCCCACAGTGAGTCCAAATATGGACCTAGGGATATGGCTTGAACAAATTTGAATCTCACTGTTACAGTGTGGAAATATTACTGATATGGGTAACAGAAAGAAATCTGAGAATCAGCAACAATAACTATGAATTTAACTATTCTGAAATTTAATTTTAAAAAAAATTAATAAAAAAAAAAAACGATACAAAGATATTTTACACTAATTGGTTTACAGAAAATAAAAACAGTGGTACTTATCAATTATTGAATTAGTCCAAAGTATAGTTTGACAGAATCCAGTAATCCAGTGGTGAAGAATCTTGTGAAGAGTTACCAGCAGGTTGTATTAAATACAAGAATGTCTCTTCAGAAACAGTATCCTGTAGATTTGTAATAAAATTTCCACTTAGAAATTTCAGCAGTCTCCAATAAAATCTAACAAAATGCTCCGCAAAATTTAAATGGAGTAAAAATCCTAGAAGTATTGGCGCCACAGGTAATTTCCAACTAATCCAGTAGAATCCTGGCTTTTCACAACATAATATTCTGTTTCACAGAAAGTATGAATTCTCTTTTCCAAGACGAATAGATTCTCTTCAAAATTCTCTTTTGGAATCAATCTTCCAAATTCACAAAGAAGCACTGCTTCTATAACACACCGGATATCCCGACAACTCGGCCTGTCAGAAGATAAGTCAGCCTTTTACGTGGATTCTCCCGCGCGTTTAGATACATGTCTGTTCAAAGGCGATCTCATGGAGAAAATAGCAAAAGAGAAGGAGGAAAACGGGTGTTTTGAGTCGGTAAGTTTTTATTTTCCATGTCTGTTCCTTTTTACGTTGCAAAATGTCATTGAAGTGGAATACTCTTTACTTGAAATCTGATTTTCTAAATTTTATTGCCAAATTTCAATTTCAACAGGCATATTTTGCTACAAATATTCATCATGCCTTCAGTTATCACTGTTCCTACCAATATTTAACATCTTTTCGCCCCTTTCATGTCAGAAAACCGTTCAATGTTTGAAAGCAATACTCCCAAATATGCATTTTTTATAACGATATGTCAGTTGATAAAGATAAGACAGCCTGGGGAGGAATGATTGGTCGGCCTGATCTATCCAATTTAAGATTTTCCAACCAGGCCGACTTATCCTTCTCCTCAATACCCACCTTATGAAAAATTCAGAATTGAAGATTCAAGATTGAAATTTTCAACATTTCGTGGGCATGGAAGTGTCCCGTAGATGCCAGACATTGAAGGGGGTATTAGTTGATTGCGGTTTACTAATTATTTTTGGACAAATATGCCGGTTGAAATGGAAATTCGTGGATAAAAAATGAACAGTCAGATATTCTTGCGGAGATTATTCCCTTGGCTCAATATATTAGGGGTGAAAATAACAAGAGGCCCCAGGGGGCCTGAGGGCACTCACCTGACATGGTAGCCTAAATAGCAACCCAGAGAATTGATTTCCACAAGTTGCATCTGCTCCTCCTAAGAAAAGCTGATACCAAATATCCAAATATTCTGACCAGTGGATCTAAAAAAAGATTTTTAAAGAATATTCCTCATACTGAACTAAGTCATAATTCGGGCTCCCACAGGAAGCCCAAATATGGACCCATGGACTTGGCTTTAACACACTTGAATCCCCCCTCCCCCCCAAGGATGCTACTCACCACATATCAAACCATTCCGACTGCTGGATCTGAAGAAGAAGATTTTTTAAGAAAATTCCTCATTTTGAACAAAGTTACAATTCAAGCTCCCATATTGAGCCCAAATGTGGACCTAGGGACATGGCTTGAACAAACTTGAATCTCACCCCCCTAAGGATGTTGCATACCAAATATCACAAGATTCTGCCTGCTGGATCTTGAGAAGAAGATTTTCAAAGAAATTTGCCTGAAATGCACTAAGTTCGAATTTGGGCTTCTAAAGTGAGCCCAAATATGAATCCAGGTGGCCGATTTGAACAAACTGGAATCAGATCCACCCCACAATGTTGCATACCAAATATCAAAAGATTCTGCCTGCAGGATCTGGAGAAGAAGATTTTTGAAGAAATTTGCCTGAAATGCACTAAGTTCAAATTCGAGCTTCTATAGTGAGCCCAAATATGAATCTAGGGAGCCGATTTGAACAAAATAGAATCAGATCCACCCCACAATGTTGCATACCAAATATCAAAAGATTCTGTCTGCTGGATCTGGAGAAGAAGATTTTTTAAGAAATTTGCCTGAAATGCACTAAGTTCAAATTTTGGCTCCTATACTGAGCCCAAATATAAACCCAAGGGGCCAATTTGAACAAACTTGAATCAGATCCACCCCACAATGTTGCATACCAAATATCAAAAGATTCTGCCTGCTGGATCTGGAAAAGAAGATTTTCAAAGAAATTTGCCTGAAATGCAGTAAGTTCAAATTTGGGCTCCTATACTGAGCCCAAATATAAACCCAGGGGGCCGATTTGAACAAACTTGAATCAGATCCACCCCACAATGTTGCATACCCAATATCAAAAGATTCTGCCTGCTGGATCTTGAGAAGAAGATTTTCAAAGCAATTTGCCTGAAATGCACTAAGTTCAAATTTGGGCTCCTATACAGAGCCCAAATATAAACCCAAGGGGCCGATTTGAACAAACTTGAATCAGATCCACCCCACAATGTTGCATACCAAATATCAAAAGATTCTGCCTGCTGGATCTGGAAAAGAAGATTTTCAAAGAAATTTGCCTGAAATGCAGTAAGTTCAAATTTGGGCTCCTATACTGAGCCCAAATATAAACCCAGGGGGCCGATTTGAACAAACTTGAATCAGATCCACCCCACAATGTTGCATACCAAATATCAAAAGATTCTGCCTGCTGGATCTGGAGAAGAAGATTTTTTAAGAAATTTGCCTGAAATGCACTAAGTTCGAAATCGGGCTCCTATACTGAGCCCAAATATGAACCCAGGGGGCCGGTTTGAACAAACCTGAATCAGATCCACCCTCCAATGTTGCATACCAAATATCAAAAGATTCTGCCTGCTGGATCTGGAGAAGAAGATTTTTTAATGTTTTTCCCATTGCCTACAGTGTTAAAAAGTGCTGACTCAGCACTTTTTCAATGTCCCGAAACTGTACCCTATGATAAAACCGATAGCAATTTTTTTTTACCAATTCTTTCTGTTGGTCCTAAGGAAGCTTCACACCAAATAAAAATTCTCGGTGCCGTGCAGTTTTGGAGATATGGGCGTTTTAATTTTTTTCTATTTTTAGCTCCTGCGGTTCCCATGGGGCTACGGGAAAAAAAAAATCAACATAAATTAGTTACTTATGACCCAATAAGCCCTCACATAAAATTTGGTTCAAATCAGCCTCTCGGTTTGGAAAATAGAAATTTTGGGCGGGGCCAAAAATTTTGCCCCTCCCATAACGACGCCAAGTATAGCCCCACAAACTGCTCTTGAACAAATCTGAGTCTACACCTCAAAAGGAAGCTGCACACCAAATATCAAGTCTCTGCTACTGCTGGTTCATGAGAAGAAGATTTTTTAAGATTTCAGCACACTTTTTGGGTGTGGCCCTACCCACGGGCGGGGCAACTTGATTTGAACAAAATCAAATTGCGATGTCATAACAAACTATTATCTCAAATATCAATTAAATTGGTTCAGCGGTTTGGGAGGAGAAGACGCAAACACCATGTTCACGGACGACGGACGACGGACGCAGGACGACGGACGGTGAGTGATCACTATAGCTCTCCTGACTGAAAGTCAGGTGAGCTAAAAAAACTACCTGCCCACATGAAAATGTTTACAAAATAATTAAATTTCCTTTCTTATTATACCTACCACAATTGTTTACTACAGGCTTGCACTACATGGAAGACCCTAACTCATAAAATGTACTCTCTATTTTGATCTTTCCCAAGCGATTTGGGAAAGAAAAGTGGTGCAAAAGCACCAAGAAAAAATAAGCCAAAACTGGGTCGAGTGCTACTGGCGCAGACTCAGTAGGGGACGCTCTTCTCCTTGTACAAATCCACGACTTCCGCTGCCAGTGCAGAGACACGTAGCTAATGACTCATTCTTTTGAATCCGCCAACATTGGAGTTATGTGATCAGCGGGGAGGAAGGATTCTTACCTGAATAAGAAGACGGGAGGGCCTCCATGTGAACAATTGTGGTAGGTATAATAAGAAAGGAAATTTACTATAATTTAAATTTCTTATCAACCTACCTTACAACTGTTTACTACAGGCTGAATAGACAATAGGATGGAGGGAATCATGTAACCAACCCACACATAATGCAACTGCACTGGAACCGCGGATAGAGGAAGAGGTCCCCAGGCCTATCAAACCATAGCCTCACAAACATTAGAAAAAGACAATGAGAGATGAAGCATATGGTTCTGTGCGACACACAGACAGAAAAGAACAGTAACAGCACAGAGCTGGAACTGACCTTGTGACTAGCCTAATGGCTATGGCAAACAACAGCCTGAGCAGAAGAAAGAGGACCCAAAACAAAAAGGTCCTCAGACTGCTCCTGCAACTCACGGAGATAGAAGGTGGAGAAAGTAGAAGCATTTCTCCAGTAGGCTGCCTGCATAACATCCAACTACTTGACGGAGTTAGAATAAGCCCAAGAGGTAGACAATGCACGCACCTCGTGGGCAGCTATACAATTGGTAAGACAACCACCAGTCGCTAGACAAGCGTAAGCCACACGAATAGCAAGACAAATCCATCAAGAAATGGACTGAGGAGAGATCTTCTGTCAACCAGGAATAAGAGACAGAAAAAATTGTTTCCTGCCTTTCCTAATGAACTGCGTCCGATTGAGATAAATGAGAATTGCACATACCGGACAGAGCAGAGGGCAGTTACCCTCAACAGAAGGAAGAGCCCTGATACAGATAGGAGACGGAGTAGTTTCTGGTATCTGATTCTTGGCCAGAAAGGAGCAATCAGTGGTAAATGTAACACTGTTGGGAGAGCTCCTGAAAAAGGCTGGGTCAACCGAGAGGGCATGAAGCTCACTAACCTGTCCGGCTGAGGCAAAAGCCATCATAAAAGTCGTCTTGTATGTGAGAAAACGCATATCCACCAGGGATAAAGGTTTGAACGGCACCCCCCCTCCCCCAAAGCAAAGCAGCACCCAAGAAAGATTCCATCTTGGGGTAAGCTGCAAAGTCCTAGGCCTTTTCAAGGAGAAGGGCCAAACAAGCTTGGAGAGGTATGGATTAGTGCTGATACGACGCTGTCCCACATACAAAAAGGTCACCAAAAGCATGGACCTGTACCTTTTGATGGTAACAGACTGGAGACCCCGGGAATCAAACAGATATACCAGAAACTCTGCAATCTGTGTGATCAACAGAGTGATCCACACACCATCGACAGAAGACCTTCCACTTAGTCGCATAGGCTAAACCAGTGCAGTGCCTCCTTGAAGAAATACACTCCACTGCTCGTCTCGAAAAGTCTCTATGGAGGAGACAGGACCTGACAAAAGGTATGCGTGAAGGCACAATGAAGTCGGGTCGACGCGAAACCTCCTCAGGTGACCTTGGCAAAGAAGGTCGCGACATAGAGGCGACGTGCCGCAACCGCCACCAACAGAGAGCGGAGCAGATTGATCCACACCCAGTGAGGTGACAGGAGAGCGATCAAAATGATTCGACAACTGCAGGTTCGTATCTTGGTTAGAACCTGAGGCAGAATCGGAACCGGCAGGAAGGTGTAATTGACAAGACCGTTCCAATTGAATGACAAGGTGTCCACCTGATGGTTCCAACGAGTTGCAAAGAGATCGATGTGGGGAAGACCCCAGAGATTGCAAAGTGACTGGAACACTGCCATGTGGAGCATCCACTCGGTGGAAATGACCCTTCCCCGTCGGGACAGGGAGTCAGCCAGGACGTTCAGATGACCGGGAATGTGACGAACCACCACTCTGGCATTGACATCCTGAGAGAGCAGTAGAAGATCCCGAGCCAATTCGTACATGAGAACAGAGTGCGTGCCGCCCTGTTTCTGAATGTAAGCAAGCACTGTCAAATTGTCAGACAACAGAAGGACCTGGTGATTTGAAAGGTGGGGGATCCACTGCCGGAAACTCAGAAGAGTAAGAAGCTCCTTCTGGTTGACGGGAAGAGCTGCTTGATCCTGGTCCCATGACCCATGAAGGGAAAGACCCAGAGGATCCAACGTCTCACCCCATCTGAGATCGCTGGCGACTGCCGTCACAACACGATCGGACGTGGGGAAGTACAAAGGAATTCCCTGCACAATCCGCTGAACATCTGTCCAGGGGAGAAGGTGACGAGGAAGAGACTCCGGTAACTGAAACACCAGATCCAGAGGATCGACATTCAGCCTCCAATGACTGAGCAGAAAGTGTTGGAGGGGTCTGACATGCAGCCTACCTAGAGGAATGAGATCCGTCACCGAACCGCAGAGACCAAGCAGCTGGGGAAGACTCCGAGCTGTTGCGGACATGGACTGGGACAGAGTCAGGGCAAAAGCTGAGAGAATCACAGCCCTTCCCCGGGAAACCGCCACCGTATTCAGCTGAGTACGGAAGTTCATCCCTAGATGACAAAATGACGGAGAAGGGACCAGGTCTGACTTCTCCTCATTGACTCTGAACCCTAGCGATGTGAGCAGGCTCAACAGTGTGTCGACATCTGACTCCAGAAAGGCAGCATTGGAATGCCTCTGGAGGATATCGTCTAGATATGCCAAAGTAGTCACCCTGGACTGTGTGCGATGTAAGGCTAACACATGCCAGTCGGGTGAAGGCCCAAGGAGCCAGGTTGAAGCCGAAGGGCATGGTCCTGAACTGGTAAATTCGACCCAAAAAAGCGAAGATACTTTCGCGATGTCCGATGAATCGGAATGTGAAAGTGAGTGTCTCGCAGGTCGAAACTGGAAGCGAAAACTCCCTGGTGAATGGAGCGGCGAACCGACCTGAAAGTCTCCATGCTGAACTTAGGAGCAATGATAGACTGGTTCAGGATACTCAAATCGATAACCGGTCGGAGTCGGCCATCCTTCTTCGGCACCAAGAACAGGCGGGAATAAAATCTCAATAAATGAATGTTCTTGACGACCTCGATCGCCCCCTTTGACAGGAGACTGCCTATCTCCGTGATCAAAAGTTCCCAACGTGTAACGTCGAAAGGGACTTGTGTTGGAAGAGGTACTCTCGACTGAGTTGGATGCCTCAACTTGGGACGAATCGAGGTGACGACTGCCAACGCCTACCCTTACCCCATGTGTAAGTAAAAGCGGTGACAGAAGGATCAGCCCTTGGCTTCAGAGAGGAAGCAGAAGGGCGCATTTTAGGCTTTGGATGGCCCCTGCCTCCAACAGAAGGCTGATCAAGCTGACAAAGCAGCAGCTGATCTATGGAATGACGTAGGGCATCATACTGGACTGTCGTCACGGAACCATGGAATAGTTGTGGACCCGCCGAAGAAGCAGATCGAAGAGCAGTGCGCTGCCCCTCAGGAAGGGAACGGCTTGTGTCCAGCACAGCGTCCCTGCGACTAATTCCAAGTTAGCCGTGTTACAGGCATGTGTGTAAAATGTATGAGTACCTTGGACAGCAAATGCAAATGAGCCTGTACGTCGTCAAACTTATCTGGGGGCAGATAAGCAGCTAAAGCAGAGACGACGTGATCTGAGAGAGAAAGAATTTCAGCATTTCTCTCGATAAGCCCAACACAGACTCCAGAGTCGCCATAGGAATAACGGCCGACTTGGGCTTGGAAAGCCTGAGGGAGTTGGAGTCCTGATCCAAGACCGTCAAAGTCTGGCAGACTGACTGGCAGAATCGTAGGAACAATAATGCGCCGAAGTCAAAAAAAGTGTCAACCTTGGTGAAAAACGACGTCTTCATAGCCTTGGAACTCAGCTTAGAGTCGAAAGCTGTAAACGCTTCAACCACCTGTACCGACTGGCACGGCTGAAGGCGCCCAGAAGCAGGTTGCTCCACAGGCTGATGATCACGGCCGAGCTGACACTGCCGGCTGGTTTGATGGTTTGAGATCTGGAAGGAACCCAAACACAAAGTCAAGAGCTGCCCCCAAGTCAGAAGACTCTTGGTTCTTGACGTCAGCTATGTCAGACTCATCCCCTGAGTCGGAAGACACATAGCCCATCATGTGCAAACTAGCCGACGCCTCCCATGGTGTAGGCACACCAGGGGGATCAGAAAGCAGCCTGTTTCCAATCCCGGGAGGGGGTGCCTGGCAACCAGTCGTAGCCTCACTGGAGGCAACGGGAAGGCTCTTGGAAAGAACCTGAGTGAGCAAAGAGAGGGCCTCCCTAAGCTCACTGCCCGTGTCAGCCGGTTCGACGTGGGAATGAACCGGCAAAGTGGCTTCACTCCTGACCCTTTAACCAGAGAAGGGTCATGATCCTCAAATCCACATGACGCGGGGCGACGGGCTGCAGCCGAAACATCTGAGGGCAGATATGGATAGGGGTATGACATACCCCAAGGATCTACAGAGCGGAAACTCAGGACAGTCGCCGTGGATTTCTGAGGGACAGAAGGTCCAGGCTGCCATGGGACCAGAGTGCGTGGACGGAAATGCCATGGAGCTCATGATGGCCCCACCATGAACATCCAAATCCAATGAGAAAACTGTGGTGCTCGACAGCTGAGAGACCACAGCAGAGGGTTCGGCCGGCAGCCCCTTCCGACTTCGCCAAGTTGAAGTCAGGGAAGGCTGAGGACGATACCCCATGTCTACACTACCAGACATCTCTGCAGACCCCAGCAGGGATAAAACTGCTCTGCTCAACGGTTGAGAGGCCACAGCAGAGGGTTTGGTCGGCAGCCCCTTCCGACTTTGCCGAGTTGAAGTCAGGGAAGGCTGAGGACGATACCCCACGTCTACACTACCAGACATCTCTGCAGACCCCTGCTGCTGCAGGGATAAAACTGCTGTGCTCAACGATGGAGAGGCCACAGCAGGGGGTTCGGTCGGCAGCCACTTCCGACTTCGCAGAGTTGAAGTCAGGGAAGGCTGAGGCCGATACTCCACATCCACACTACCAGACATAGCTGCAGACCTCTGCAGGGATAAGCCGAAGCCGGCTGAAATGGTGACCGATGACGTTGCAGACGGAACAGCAGTAGCAGCAGATACGACGGGAGCTGTTGAAACTGGTGGAAAAGGGGAGAGAGCAACCGAGCACGCCTCCAAAGGAGGAGTCACAACCCTAGTAACAGCCTAAGATGTTGACTGGAGAGGGACCATAGTCCCGGAGGCAGGCATCTCTTCACCAGACAACTGCAGTATCCACCACAGTTAAAAACTGCACATCCCCCACGGAGGGGGTAAAACTCTTACTAGATGTGGTCGTGCCGGGAGGCCCTGAAACAACAGCGTTCCCTGCCCCCCAAGGATGCAGGAGGAATGGCCACAAGAATACACCATAAGCGAGGACAAAAGGCATTGCCCTAAAGGAACAGTACTGGATATAACAGAGGTGAGAGAAGTAGAAGAAAAAGGTGAACTCAACAGAAGTAGAAAGTAGAAGAACACCCCCAACTACAAGAGAAAGGTGGCAGAAAAAGGAGCGGCGGGACACAACAGAATCCAGGCGGCCGACAGGGACCCAAAAAACAGAAATTCTGCCCTCAACAGAGAGGAGAAATCCTGTCCATACAGTCCCCCATTGACACCTAACTCCAATAATAATAATGAAATTTATCAACTGAAAAATTTTATGTCCACACCGCACGGTATGCGAAAGTCGATCGCAACATGGAAAATATATAAAATACAATGAAAATGTGGTCGAAAATAATAACGAGAATATATAAAACACAGTCCTGTTATTATACGATCCTCAGATCCATAATTCCTGTCACAGGTAACCATTATCAACGAGTTGAATTATCACTGTTTCTGAATGCAAAATGGAAGTCCTGCCACATGGCGGACGAAAAAAGAATGAGTCATTAGCTACGTGTCTGCACACTGGCAACGTAAGTTGTGGATTTGTACTAGGAGAAGAGCGTCCCCTACTGGGTCTGCACCGGTAGCACTCGACCTGGTTTGGGCTTATTTTTTCTTAGTGCTTTTGCACCACTTTTCTTTCCCAAATCACTTGGGAAAGATCAAAATAGAGAGTATATTTTCTGAGTTAGAGTCTTCCACTGTAGTACAAGCCTGTGGTAAACAATTGTAAGGTAGGCTGATAAGAAATGGCCTGAGAAGCAGGAGATCTACTTTGTGCAGTCTAACAGACCTTATTTCAAAACTAATCACTTTCAACTGCAACAGGTTTCCAAAATGCAGTTTCTGTGAATCTCTGGGTAAAGTATGTTGGAATTTGTTCTAAGCAAGTGTCAAACAGTTTTACGGGTAGAGGAAGCTGGAGTACCTGGAGAGAACCACCGAGCAATGGCAAGCAACTATCAGAATCCCCAACGTATTAACTCTGTGCAAGCACTGGTTGAAGGCCAGTTCACATCAATGTGCAGAATGCTTTAGGACACTGCACTGTGCCCCCCACATGGGCAATTGGGATGAAGTGCACTGCCCAAGGACAGATCGAACCGTGGGCCTTTTGGTTTGAAGTTTAATACCATAACCACTGAGCCACTGTACTCCCCACAGGTAGTGTGTCATTGGGTAGCGAAAATGTATACACATATCCAGGCCTTTGCAGGTTAAATCATTTGAACAGAAATGGACAAGAAAGCATAAACAAACCACTACTATTTGTTATGCTCTCTAATTTGGGAACATGTGAGGATACCGGTTACCCAATGGGAGTGAAACTGAATCTGGATGTTCATATGCACATTCACATGTACATTTGAGCACCGACAATATCCATGTTGAAATAAACAGGTGAATGAATTGGACTGAATGGAGAAGCAAAGACATGTCTTGTAACAAAAGACCATAAATGTATTCAAAACCAATATTGCCTGTACCCGATCCATGGGAAGCTCTCTCTCAAGGATCAGTGAGGACGATGGCATTATTTCAAGGAATTAAAGACTACCGTTTACACAAGAAACACAAGCAAATACCACCACTAATACAAATACATATTGAAAAAAACAAGAGCTCATGTATCGCCTGAAGCAATACAATGTCCTCTACCGGACTAATGAGCATTAATAATTATACAAATGTTATAACCTAGATGTGATCAGCATGAATTCCATCAAAGCGTTTCCAAAAAAAAGTCCGGAAAGGTAAAAAATTTATAGTAATTTATATATTTTTTATACTTACCAATGACCCAGACATAGCTGGTGCTAATTCTCAAAAATCTAGGGCCAAACACAAATTTTTCCCCCCAATCCCCAAAATTTGCATCTAAAACCGAAAAAATCATGTCCTAAATGGTCCTTCATACTTTCCCTCCACTGCGCATGCGCAGTGTCAAGGAGGTCTCGAAATTGGCGCCAATTATCATTCTTACAAGCAGTGCCTGGTCAGCGCTATGTACTCAGTGGGGAGGTATGAGTTCCCAATTCCTGGGAGGGCCATCCCCGTCTGGGTCATTGGTAAGTATAAAAAATATCTAAATTACTATAAATTTTTTAACATTTTTATACTGTACCAATGACCCAGACATAGCTGAATAGTAAAAAGGCTGGAGGGCCTAGGACATAGAGGAAGATCCAATAAGCTCAACTATATATAAAAGAGTCATCCCCTCGAGGAGAAAAGGAGTATTAGGCTTTACATGTATCTTTCATATTTATGATAAATTAGAAAGACACAACACCCTCCATAATTGAGCATAATAACATTCATGTTCTCTATTAACATCCAGTATAACCCTTTATACTAATTATTTTTAAAGTAAGCCAATAAATAAAGTCAGTCCAGAGAATTGAGACACTTTATACTCTTAAAAAGTGTCCGAGGATTGTATATTAACGCCCATTTGACACGTGACATATACAAATGCTTCACACCGAGCTACACTTTAAAAATATGACATGAATGAATTTTAAACATTAACTTTACACTTTAAAACCATCCCGGTAACGACTCAGAATTACTGACTCAGGAGGAGGTATCCCCTTGCTTTTCACTATAAAGCAGGTGACCTAAGGGAACACCCCCCCCCCCCCCCCCCCCTTCCCCTTGCCCTGGGTCAAATAGCCCAGAGCGAAGAGGGCAGCAGGACGGAGTCACTGCCGGAACAGAAAGCCTGCATAACTATAGTTGCAACTGTTTAGTGGACGACATTCTGAGCAACAGATAACGGACTTAAACAATGCAGGTCTCCAGAAATGGACTCAATATTTCTGAGATAAAAATTCATGAATGTGGATGGCTGAGACCAATCTACAGCCTTTATTAAATCTGTAATAGCAACACTATTTGCGTAAGCCCAAGATGTAGAAAGAGCTCTTACTTCATGAGCCAAAATCTTAAGCACAGACTGCTGAGTTGAAGATAGATTATCATAAGCAGTACGGATAGTTAATTGAATCCATCTAGCAATAGAATGGATGTAATGTCCTT
The DNA here is from genome assembly GCA_031216915.1 of Pictodentalium vernedei. Taxonomy (NCBI): domain Eukaryota; kingdom Metazoa; phylum Mollusca; class Scaphopoda; order Dentaliida; family Dentaliidae; genus Pictodentalium; species Pictodentalium vernedei. The sequence continues at coordinate 78,110,958 of CM062293.1, read as the reverse complement.
TCTATTAGGCATCAGAGACAGAAAGAAGCGTTTTCGTACCTTTCTGATAAACTGAGATCTTCGTTTATAAATACGTAAAGCTCTAACCGGACAGAGTAAAGGCCTATGCCCATCTGAAGACGGAAGGGCCTTAATAACAATAGGTTCCGGATATTTATTAGGAGCCTGATTCTTAGCCAAAAATCCAACATTAGTAGTAAAGGTAATAGTGTTCCCGACACTACGATAGTGAGAATCGTCCAGATAGTGCATGAAGCTCACTGACTCTTCTAGCAGAAGAGAAAGCTAAGAGAAATGCTGTCTTATAAGACAAGAATTTGAAATCTACTGTCTCAAGAGGCTCAAATGGCTTTTCTTTTAGTTTAAGAAGAACCCAAGCTAAATTCCATTTAGGAATTAATCTAAGGGTTCTAGGTCTATTTATCGAGAAGTTTCTAACTAATTTAGATAAAGAGACATTAGATCCAATTTGTAAACTATCATGGTGTGCATAGGTATCAGATAACATAGACCTATAACCTTTAATAGTAAAAGGCTGCAGTTTGATCTCGTCAAACAAGTATACTAGAAAGTTTGCAATGTCTGGAATGGAGGGATCGAAAATATCAACAGAATGATCCCTACACCAACGACAAAAGACCTTCCACTTAGCCACATAGTTTAGCGAAGAGGAGGTCCTCCTACAGTTAGAAATTGCGTCCACTGCTCGTCCTGTAAAATGCTTGCCGTGCAAGAAGGACCGCACAACGGAAATACGTGAATGTTGAGACCTTGCGGGTTGTGATGTAGGTGACGCGATTTCCCCTGCGAAAGAAGATCCTCTTGTGGAGGAAGTTTTCACGGTAAGTCCCACAGCAGACACCTGAGTAGATTTATCCACGGTCTCTGTGGAGACAGAGATGCTACCAACAGAATTTTGCATTGAGATTGTTTTATCTTTAGCAATATCTGCTGAATCAACGGCGCAGGAGGATATGCATATCCTATCATTCCGTCCCACAAGATCGAGAGAGCGTCTACTGCACATGCTCGGGGTTCCGGACATGGAGACACATACGTCTGCAACTGATTGTTGAGTTGTGTCGCAAATAAGTCTATCATTGGCCGCTCCCATTGATAGCAAATCTGATTGAATACCTGTTTGTTGAGAGTCCATTCTGACGGCAACAAGCGACCATTCCGTGAAAGGGAGTCTGCTAATACATTCAGACGACCCGGAATATGACGGACCAAAAGTAGAACTTGGTGTTCTAGAACACACAGAAGGATTCTTTCCGTTAAATTGAATAACGGAACGGAATGAGTGCCTCCCTGGTTCCGAATATACGCAACTACTGTCGTATTGTCGGACAGGATTTGGACATGTGCTTTCTGAATAATGTTCATCCAATGACGTAGTGCAAGCCAAATTGACATCATTTCCTTGATGTTTATGTGCTTGCCTAGAAACTGCGGATCCCAAAGACCCTGGCACTTCGAATCCGTTGGGATCAATGTTGCACTCCAACCTGTTTGACTGGCATCCGTCATAATCATAAAACTCGGATCCGGCAACTGCAGTGGGACTCCCTGAGTCAACCACTGAATGTTTGCCCAAGGCTGAATCTCTTGTTTCACTTGATTTGACAAGAGAACGTCTATATCGAGCGAATGAATCTTTACACTCCAATTCTGAGTCAAGAAAATTTGGAGAGGACAAGTGCGTAACCGCCCCATCGGAATGAGATCCACAGTGGCTCCACACAGACCTATCAGTCTCATGAACTCTCTCGCTGTGACTTTGTCTGAGTGAAGACAATAGCGAGCGTAACAACTGATTAATTTCGCTCTGGTTAACGGCAGACGAACGAGATTGTTGTGCGTCTCGAAGCTCATTTCCAGATGAGTGAATGACTTGGACGGCACCAGATCCGACTTCTCCTCGTTTATTATAAAACCGAGATGTCGGAGTAATAGAAGCAGATTCTGCACATCGTTCTGAAGCGTTAACTCATTGCCGTATCTCTGAAGAATGTCGTCCAGGTAGGCCGACGTTACCGCAGACGAATGAGCTCAGAAATATATCATTACCGAGTTCATTATTCGAGTGAAAGCCCAGGGCGCTAGGTTCAAACCGAAGCACATCGCTCGGAACTGATATACAACTCCTAGGACTGTGAAGCGTAGATACTTTCTGAATGTCGGATGTACCATGACGTGAAAGTATGCATCCTTGAGATCTATGCTTGTAGCACAGTCGTTCACCCGAATACTCGCTCTGACTGATCGAATTGTCTCCATATAGAACTTCGGAGCGACGATCAGCTTGTTTATCCAGCTCAGATCTATGACTGGACGGAACAAGCCGTCTGGTTTCGGAACCAGAAACAGATGGCTGTAGAAACCCGGTAATTCCTGGTCTTCTACGACCTCTACCGCGTTCTTCTTCAGAAAAGACTGTACTTCTGATAGAAGAGCGTCTCTTTTCTGCGGATTTGCCGGAAGCTGAGTCCATTTTGGACTTCGAGTTAATGGAGGCTTTCGTTTGAAGGATATTCTTAGTCCTTCCGAAATTACCCCACGAACCCAGGGGTCGTCTGTAATTGATGTCCAAACGTTTATAAAACTCGATAATCTTCTGCCTACCGGAACACGATAGAGGTTCAAACCATCACCTCCTGGACCTGCGAGGCTTGCGGAAGGAGAAACTACGTCCTCCGCGACCCGCACCTCGCCCCGTCGACCTAGGGACATCTGACCGGTAATCTCGGCCAGAAGAACGTCCCTCACGAGAGTCGCTGCCTTGACGGTCTCTAGAATAAGACCTAGAGGATGCATAGGAACTTCTCTTGGGCGTACTTGTCCCAGAAGTGCCTGTCTTACTCTTTTCTGCTGTATCCGTTTTTTTGGAAGCAGATTTGAAAAGCAGAGAATCTGAAGCTTTCTTAGTTATCTTATCATAGATTGCTGAAAGCTTGCCGATGAAGAGAAGCTCTCCAGAGACAGAAGCGACTCTGAGACAGTTCTTCACCTTGCCATCCACGCGCGTGGATGTAGCTAGGGCTGCGTCACGTCTAACCAACTCCAGGTTTGCCACTGAAAGGGCGGAGTTATACGTGGAATAAGCTATTGCCCTTGAAAGAAGTCTTAATGAGGATTGTATATCCTGGAATTCTTTCCCTTGAAGACTTAATGATAACGCCTTAGTAAGGTGATCTGCGTATGATAAAGCGTCTAAGTTAACTCTGTTAGACATTATTGTCGTTTCCAACGTCGTGGTTGGAATTGACATAGACGGTGGTATAGACAATTCCAAGTCTTCAGCCTCATCGTCTAGACGCAGAGGAACTCTCGGTATGCCCTGTCCTGCCGTTTCAAATTTATTTCTTGAATTGATGAAAGGCAGATTTAGGGCATTTGCGGATAAGAAACCAGACTTGCCCGCTTTGGTAGCAAGCTTATAAATAGCGTCGTTCAATAATTCTAATGTTCTAGTGACCTTATTGGACTGTGTCGGAAACTCAGGGACGATGTCCCTGAACCGATCAAAACATTCTGTGTCCAATGACGCTACCAGTCTCTTATACGGCATCGCAGAATTCTGGTCCGACGGAACAACCTCTGGAAGGTAATGCCGGATAAAATCTACAGCAGCTTTATGTTGTTCCAAAAGGGAAAGCTCCAAATCCTCCGAATCCCTTTCGCCATCCTGTTGAACCCTATGAAGTTCTCGGTCGTCCGTACCCGATGCTTCGGCGGAGCGTACCGACCCAGCGGCTGGATATCCGTGGTCACGTAGCCAAGGTGTGGTCGTGTGTGCTGCCGTGAGGATGAGGAAGCCTTATCGACAGTCTCTCCGGACTGTCTATATAACGGAGCGTCCCAAGCGGCGGATGTATGCTCCGAATGCGAAGCGTTTTGTACCACAACATCTGGTCCCAGATGTTGTTGTACGAGAGAGGGACCTCTCTCGCTCGCAACCCGGATGGACCTGGACGAGCTAGGAACCGGACTAATAGGCTTCCTCCGTTCTCTCCTCTGATCCGTCGTCACTGGGTGTGCACTTTGTCTTATTATAGTGCTCGCATCACCCAAACCTCCTTCCTGGACCGCAACGGACGAACCCGGCTGCCGAGCCATTCGATGAATGGTCACTACACCAGGCGAGCAAGTGGACGCCAATGCCGTCGATCCTACTAGGGACCTCTTAGGCAATTGATGTATTTCCATGAGCACTTTTGCCGCTAGCTCTTCATTTAACTGTGACGACGAAGGCACACTTTTGGAAGACATCACAGAAACATCACCCTGTTCTTGTTCCTCTGAAATAGAGATTGATAAACTAGAGTGACCCTGCGGAGAAAGGACCGGCATGGCCTTTTCCCCGCTAACAACATACCGTGACACACGTTTCCAATGTTTGTCATCCCAATTGACACATACTGAACAGGAGTTAGTGCGAGTACACTGACTACAATTAATACAATGATTATGAAAGTCAGAGGAAGATTTCCTCTTATTACAATTTGAACAATATCCTTTCATTGTGAAAAGAACACAAAAAGACCTAGTACTCGCACCAACCCCTGAAAACAAAGATACATAATAACATGATCCATTAACATAGAAAAAATAATTGAAATCAAAAAAATTTTTTGAAAAAATATTTTTTCAGAAAAGCCCAAGTTTCTGAAAGTAACGTTGAGCCCCAATGGATCCCAAAAAGCCTAAGTGTGGACAAAAATTTTTAAAATATTACAAAAAAATTAATGCAACACTTACGTATAATAATAATGTATCTTGTCATGATTAAGCTAATACAAAGACAAGAAAATCCCTCTCAACAGAAACCGTTGTCAATGTAAACCAGAAGAGTATAAACACCATAAACATGACTCCAGGCACTGATAGCCATGGCCCGAAATCAATTACCAATAACACACTATCTGATGCAAAACAGAGACTTCCAGGGAAGAAACTGCAGAACATCGGATGGTAGATGCAGAACACTACAACAAAACACCCATAGGTGAGGACGAAAACATGGGGAAAAGAACAGAATTCATTCTGTTACCCAGCTAAAACTCCCAAGAAATTTTAGTAATAATATTACAAAAAATATACCAAAAGCATTGGAGAATAGCAAGGGGGGACTTAAAGGAAAGGGAGAGAGGAAACACTGAACAAGCAGTGTAACTTTACAGCAAGAATGACAACAACAGGCCCATGCCTCGAAATTAGGTAACATAACATAATTTCGTAAAAAAATTTTAAGTTACGGCCCTGATTATTTCCTGCCTCTCATTTTTCCTCTCCTCCTTCTATTTCCTCTTTAGATCCACCATTTCTCTAATATTTATGTGTCTGGCATCATTTAAACTGAGATTTACAAGCACAAATATCAGTCAGATGTGAACTGATGAAGGGCCAAACAAAGAATGATAATTGGCGCCAATTTCGAGACCTCCTTGACACTGCGCATGCGCAGTGGAGGGAAAGTATGGAGGACCATTTAGGACATGATTTTTTCGGTTTTAGATGCAAATTTTGGGGATTGGGGGGCAAAATTTGTGTTTGGCCCTAGATTTTTGAGAATTAGCACCAGCTATGTCTGGGTCATTGGTACAGTATAAAAATACTGATATTTTGGAGCTTTTCAATATTTCCAAGGGCCATAACTCACACAAGAATAATGCAATCAGCATAAAACTCAAACCTGATCTGTAAGTCATCGTTCTATAGTAGGTTACCAAGAATGAAATCATTCGGTTGAAGCATTTCCAAAAAAAAGTTCGGAAAACTAAAGTGTGACTGACAGACTGACTGACAGACTGATGGATGGACAGAGTGCAAATGAAACTTGATCTGTAAGTCATCGTTCTATAGTAGGTTCTGTTGAAGCATTTCCAAAAAAAGTCTGGAAAACTGATATTTTGGTGCTTTTCCAAATTTCCAAGGGCCATAACTCACACAAGAATAATGCAATCAGCATGAAACACAAACTTCATCTGTAAGTCATCGTTCTATAGTAGTTTACCAAAAATGAAATTATTCCGTTGAAGCGTTTCCAAAAAAACCCCGGAAAACTGATATTTTGGCGCTTTTCCATATTTCCAAGGGCCATAACTCACACAAGAAAAATGCAATCAGCATGAAACTCAAATTTGATCTGTAAGTCATCGTTCTATAGTAGGTTACCAAAACTGAAATCATTCGGCTGAAGTATTTCCAGAAAAAAGTCCGGAAAACTAAAGTGTGACTGACAGACTGACGGACTGACAGACTGATGGATGGACAGAGTGCAAACCTATAGTCCCCTCCGGCGATGCCGGTAGAGGACTAAAAATGAGCCAAGCAGTTAGGCCTATCAAAAATTTCTTGTTTCTCCGGCAATTTTTCCTCAATTTTATGATTAGGGAGAAAGTCTTTTTTTTTTGGTTTATTCACAAAACAGTTCTGAAAATAGTTGGAATCATAAATTTAACTAATTACACTATTATATGGCAAACCAATGTTTTCAGCTGGGAAAATTTCACATAATGTAGCTGAAAATTTAACCAACTACATCTTGTTCGACAGGGATCTGTGAGCTCTGTCAAACAAGATATAGTTGGTTAAATATTTGTTCTACAAGTACAAAATAGTGTCACAGAAGAGATTTCCAGGTTGAAAAAAAGGAGGATGATGCAGATTTTCTTGGACGAGGGAGGAACCTGAGAAATAAGATTTTTTTTTAATTGCCTTACCTAAACCTATTTTTAAAGGCCTTTCTATGGCCTTTGGCAAAAAAATCTAATTTACATTCAAGGTCTTGGAATTTCAGTTCTAAAATTCAAACACTTATGTTTACACCACAACAGAAATTTTTTTCAATGAACACTGCACTGACAGCAGATTCTCAGGTGATGTTCTTTTCCCATGAATACCAGTTGATCATGTGATTTATCCCATGAATACCAGTTGGTCATGTGATTTATCCCCATGAATACCAGTTTATCATGTGATATTCAAACATCGTGCATTGATATTACGCACTATATTTGATTTTCCAAAGTCTATTTTTGCATTCTGCAACATCTGTTTACTTTCTACAGATTGATGGTTTCCCTGACTCAAGTGGGAGTTGTATTGTAGGCACTATAGTGACAGTTTGAGGGAACTATTTTGCATCAGAAGTTCTGTCATTTTGTTTTTTCTTTTTAGGAACAGACCTTGACCAAATTATAGTTATTCAAGGGGGTGCCTTGTAGATAAGCTAAATCGATATCCTGTCTGGACGTAAGACTTGAAATATAACTGTTCGAAATCCACGAGGTGATGAAACAAATTGATCACATGCAAATTTACTATGAACCGCTTCACGCACATGATCAATTTGTTTCATCACCTCATGGATTTCAAACAGTCAGAATTCAATTCTTAATTAAGCATTTTAAAGGACAAGCAAAATTCTTGAATTTGAGTAACTTTCTTGATACTTGCATATAAGCCTGAATATAAGCAATCTGTCATTTGCAAAGTGAGGTTCCCAGAGGGTGAATTTGCTGATGGTATCCCCTACAGTGGGCCAATTTATCCTTGAGGTACATCTTTCTGTTTTAGCTTGAGACCTTGATTCAGACTGAGGTTCACAGAGGGTGAATTTTGTGATGCTACCCTGCTGTGCAGGGCAGCACCACCAAATTTACCCTCTGGGGACCTCATTTTGCAGATGACAGTCTGCTTATATATGGTCTAGTAAAGTTGAAAAGACAAGTAACTCTGTCTGTTTCATTTGAGGCAAATAACAGGCAAACAAATCAATTATTCATGTACTTCGAACATGTTCTATGATATTTTATGTATAATTGGTTTGGGGGAAATAAACAACAAAGCTAGAGGCTCAAACTTTAATTTACTTAAAACAATGCAATTTTCAACAAATAACTGTTTTGTAGTCAATTAAAATTGACTATAAAAACTCGAGATGGTCTGTCGCCTGGTATACATTTTGATCATTTTTGTGAAGTTTCATGAAAATGTGGCTAAAACTGTGGAAGTAGTTTGCTCCAGAAGTTTAGAAAGAAAAAAAATCCAATATAGCCACCAGTCGGCCATCTTGAAACCGAGGGGGAAAAGTTAAAAAATTTATAGTAATTTATATATTTTTTATACTTACCAATGACCCAGACATAGCTGGTGCTAACTCTTAAAATATAGGGCCAAACACAAATTTTGCCCCCCAATCCCCAAAATTTGCATCTAAAACCAAAGAAAACATGTCCAGAAAGGCCCTCCACACTTCCCCCCTACTGCGCATGCGCAGTGTCAAGGACGTTCCGAAATTGGCACCATTAATCATTCTAATAACCAGTGCCTGGTAAGCGCTATGTACTCAGCGGGGAGGCAAGAGTTCCCAACTCCTGGGAGGGCCATCCCCGTCTGGGTCATTGGTAAGTATAAAAAATATATAAATTACTATAAATTTTTTAACATTTTTATACTGTACCAATGACCCAGACATAGCTGAATAGTAAAAAGGCTGGAGGGCCAAGGACATAGAGCAAAATGGAATACGCTCAATAAAATAAAATAGAGTCATCCCCTGTAGGGAAAAAGAAGTAATAGGCCTTACATGTATCTTTCTTATTTATGATAAATTAGAAAGATACAACACCTTCCAAAATTGAGCTTCATATATCCATGTACTCTATTAATATCCAATATAATCCTTATACTAATAATTTTTAAAGTAAGCCAATAAATAAAGTAAGTCTAGAGAATAGAGACTCTTATACTCCTAAAAGTGTCTGAGGATTGCATAATCATGTCCGTTGACATATGCAATATTCAAAAGCTATACTTTAAAAACTAAGACTTGAATGAATTTTAAAAACCTAAACTTCTCACTAAACAACCATCCCAATAACAGCTCAGAATTACTACTCCGGAGGAGGTATCCCCTTGTTTTCATAGTAAAACAGGTGACCCAAGGGAACACCCTCCCCCCCCCCCCCTTTTTCTTGCCCTGGGTCAAATAGCCCAGAGCGAAGAGGGCAGCCGAACGGAGACACTGCCGAAACAGACAGCCTACCTAGCTATAGTAGCAACTGTTAAGTGAAAGACATTCTGAGCAGTAGATAATAGACCTAACAATAGAGGCCTCCAGAAATGGACTCGATATTTCTGAGATAAAATTCATGAATGTGGATGGCTGAGCGCAATGAGCAGCCTTCAAAAATCTATAATAGCGACACTATTAATGTAAGCCCAAGAAGTAGAAGAACTCTTACTTCATGAGCCGAAATCTTAAGCACAACTGCTAAGTCAATGATATACCATAAGCAGTACCGATAGTTAATAGAATCTATTAACAATAAAATGGAGCGTAACGTCCTTCTACTAGACATCAAAGACAGAAGAAGCTTACGCCCATAGTAATAAACAGATATCTGTTTATAAATACATAAACTGTACCCGGAAAGAGTAAAGGCCTATGCCCATACGAAGACGGAAGGACCTTAAAATAATAGGTTCCGGATAATAGGAGCCTAACTCTTATGCAACAATCCAACCTAAATAGTAACAGAAGTAGTGATTCCGAAACTACGAAAGTGAAAATCATCCATCGATAGTGCATGAAACTCACTGACTCTACAGTAAAAGAGAAACCAACAGAATTACTGTCTAAAAGGTCAGAATTTGAAAACTACTGTTTCCAGAGGCTCAAATGATTACTTAGCTAAATAAGAACTGAAGTTAAAATCCATATAGGAATTTAATCTAAAGATTCTAAGTCTATTTATCAAAAAGTTACTAACTGACTTAGATAAAGAGACAAAAGACTCAATTGTAAACTATCGTAGAGTGCATAGGTATGAGGTAACATAAACCTATAACCTAAATAATAACAGGCTGCAGTAGATCTTGTGAAACAAGTATACTAAAAAAATTGCAATGAGTAGTATGGAGGGATCAACAATATGAACATAATGATCCCTACACCACGACGGAAGAGCCTCTACTTTAGCCGCATAGAATAGCGAAGAAGAGGATCTCCTATAGTAAGAAATCGCGTCCAAAGCTCGTCCAGTACGGTGCTTACAATGCAATACGGACCACACAACGGAATACATGAAGGTTGCGACCTTGCGGGTTGTGATAAAGATGACACGATTTACCCAGTGAAAAAAGATCCTCACATAGAGGAAGATTTCACGTTAAGACCCACAGTAGACAAGAGAGTAAATTACCCATGATCTCTGTGAAGATAGAAATGCTATCAACAGAAATGTATCGTGGTTGTTTATCTTAGCAATACCTGCTGAAACAACAGCGCCAGAGGATACGCGTATCCTATCATTCCGTCCTATAGATCAATAGAGCGTTAACAACATTAGCTCAGAGATCTGGACAAGCCAACACATACGTCTGCAATTGATTAGCAAGCTGTGTCATAAATAAATCATCATTGGGCGCTCCCATAGATAGCAAATCTGAATGAATACTTGTTTGTGAGAGTCCATTCTGACAGCAACAAGCGACCCATAAGAGAACGGGAGTCCGATAAAACAATCAGACGACCCGGAATATGACGGACCAAAACTGAACTTGGTGTACTATAACCAACAGACGGATTCTTTCCATTAAATTGAATAACGGAAACGAAAGAGTGCCTCTCTGGTTCCAGAGATACGCCACTACTGTCGAATTAAAGGACAGGAATTTGGGCATGCGTTTCTGAATAATGTTCATGCAATGACATAAAGCAAGCCTAAAAAACATTATTCCGCGGAAGAAAACTGATTGCTAAGAGACTGCGGAACCCAAAGACCCTGGCACTTCGAATCCGTAGGGATCAGTATTATATCCCAATCTGTTTGACTGGCAACCGTCATAACAGCCACACTCGGGTCCGGCAACTGCGGTGGCACTCTCTGAGTCAACCACCGAATGTTTGCCCCAGTCTGAATCTCTTGTAACACTAGACAGACAAGAGAACGTGTAAATCGAGCAATTCATGGATTGCCGACAAGTTGCCATCGAAGAGAAGCTCCTCCGAGAACGAAGCGACTCTGAGAGAGTTCTTAACCTTACTATCCACGCGTGTGGATGTAGCTAGGGCTGCGTCACGTCTAACCAACTCCAATCAGCCACTGAAGGGCGGAGTTATACGTGAACAAACCACTGCCCTCAAAAGAAATTACATTGAGAATAATATCCCGTAAATCTTTTCTTGAAGACGTAATGATAACGCCTCAATAAGGCGGATTACGTATGATAAAGCGTCTAAGTTAAGTCTACTATACATCATGTCGTTCCCAACATTGAAATTGGAAAAGACATAAACGGCGAAAAAGAATATATGCAGTCTTTAATCCCACCGTCTAGACGCATATGAACTCTCGGTATGCCCTGCTCTGCCAAAATAAACTATTCGTATAAATGATAAAATGGCAGAAATGAGCAACGCGGACAAGAAACTAAACTATCATGCTTGGTAGCAGGCTTGTATATATATATATATAGTGTCGAAAAATAAAACACATGTTGTAATGACAATATTGGACTGCGTCGGTAAGTCAGGGACAATGTCCCTGAACCGATCGAAAAATCCGAGTCCAATGACGCCATAAGTCTCTTATCCAAGATCGCAGCAATGAAGTCCGAAATAACAATCACTGGAAGATAATGCCAGAAGATATGAAAGGCATCTTCCGATACTACTAAAGGGAAAACTCGAAATCTTTCGAATCCCTTTCGCCATCCTGTCGGACCCTATAAAGCGTTCGGTCGTCCGTACCTGATGCAACCGCGGACCGCCCGACCCAGCGCCGTCGGATAATTCCTGATTCGACCGAGAAACAGTCAATTGCTGGGATGCTGCAAAACAACTGTGCTAACTCGGATAGCACGTCCGTCACTGAGGCCTGAGGAGAAGCGGTCTTACGATGCATTGCCGCTGGAAGCTCCGTGATCGTTACCCCGTGCATACTACCAATATGCGAGCGAACGGAGTGTATAGGCCTCGTGTCCCTTGGCTACCGGATGGCGCGACCTATTCGCCGTGGAATCACTGAATGCCGAAACTGATCGGATACTCGAGGTCACGTAGCCAATGTGCGGTCGTGTGCCCTGCTGTGAGGATGAGGAAGCATCAAGGACAGTCTCTCGGACTGTCAATATAACGGAGCGTCCCGACCGACGGACATATGCTCCGAATGTAAAATATCTGAACCACAACATGCGGTCCCCTATGTTGTTGGACGAGAGAGGGACCTCTCTCGCTCACAGCCCGGACGGACCTGGACAAGCCAGGAACCGGACTAACAGGCTTCCTCCGATCTGTTCTCAATCTGCCGTCACTGGGTGAGTACTAAAGTAATTAAAGTGCTCGCATCACCCAAATCTCCTTCCTAGACTGCAACGGACGAACCCGGCAGCCGAACCATTCGATGAATGTACGCTACACCGGGTGAGCTAGCGAATGTCACTCCGTAGGCAATAGACATATTCCATGAGCACTTATTGCCGCTAGCTCTTCATTAACTATGACGACAGAGGCACACTTTTGAAAGACATCTCCATAACTCTTCGAACAAGAAACCAGAAATGCTTGGTTAGCAAGCATAAAATAATAATATATATAGCGTCGTTCAATAATTCGAAAGTTTGTGTGACATTATTGGACTATGTCGGAACTGAGGGACGATGTCCCTGAACCGAACCAAAAATTTCTAAGTCCACCGACGCTATCAGTTTCTTATCCGGCATCGCAGCATTCTGGTCCGACGAAAGAAGCTGTAGAAGACCAAGTCAGATGACATACACAACAGCATATGTTGTTCCGAAAGGGAAAGCTCGAAATCCTCCGAATCCCTTTCGGTATCCCGTCGGACCGGATGAAACTTTCGGACGTCCGTACCCGCTTCCGCGGAGCGTCCCGACCCAGCATCGTCGGATAAAATATATGCGACAGATTCAGTTGATGCTGGGATGCTGCGATAAACTGTGCTATTAAGGAAAGCACGTCCGTTCCCGAGGCCTGTGCAGTAGCGGTCTTACGATGCATTGCCGCCGGAAGCTCCGTGTACGTTGACTCCCGCACACTTCCTATGCGAACGGCCGGAGTCTGCAGGCCTCGTGTCCCTGGCTACCGGATGGTGTGACCTGGTCGCCGAAGAATCCTTGATCGTCGAAGCTGGTAATATATCGGCGGTCACGCAGCCAAAGTGCGGTCGTGTGCGCTGATGAGAAGAGGAAGCCTTAGCAGTCTCCGCGGACTGCCTATACAACGGAGCGTCCCGAGCGACGGACGTATGCTCCGCTTGCGACACATTTTGTACCACAACATCTGGGGCCAGATGTTGTTGAACGAGAGAGAGGCCTCTCTCGCTTGCCGTCCGGATGGACCGGAACGAGCTATGAACCGGACTAAAAGGCTTCCTCCGTTCTCCCTCCGATCAACCGTCACTGGGTGTGCATTAGGTTAATTTATAGTGCTCGCATCACCCCAAAATTCCTTCTAGACCGCAACGGACGAACCCGGCTGCCGAACCATTCGGTGAATGGACGCTACACCGGGCGAGCTAGCGGACGTCAAAGGCCGTCGAACCTACTAGGGTCCTCTTAGGCAATTGGCGTATTTACATGAGCACTTTTCCGCTAGCCCTTCATTAATTGTGACGACGGAGGCACACTGTTGGAAGACATCACGGATACATCACCCTAATCTTGATCGTCTGAAATAGAAATTGATAAAGTAGAGTGACCCTGCAGGGAAAGGACCGGAGTGTCCAAATCCCCAATAACATACCGTGACATACGCTTCCCATATTGTCATCGAAATCATACGATACAGAACAGGAGTTAATGCGAGTACACTGACCACATATAGAATGATAATAAGTCAGAGGAAGACTTCCTCTTAAAACAATTGATCAATATCCTTTCAATGTGAAAAGAAAACAAGTCCTGGTACTCGCACTAACCCCTGGCAATCAAAATACATAATACTAATATGATCCATTAATATAGAAAAAATAATTGAAATCAAAATATTTTGAAAAAATATTTTTTCAGAACAGCCCAAGTTTCTGAAAAGTAACGTTGAGCCCCAATGGATCCCAAGCCTAAGTGTGGACAAAAATTTTAAAAATATTTTAAACAATTTATTCAACACTTACGAACAATAATAATGTATCTAGTTATGATTAAAATAACATCAAGATATTATTTTTAAGAAATCCCCCCCTCACACAGAGGGCTGTTGAAAATGTAAACAATGAGTGTAAAAACACTAAAATAAGACTCCAGGCACCCAGGCCCGAAATCAGTTACCAAAAATACACTATCTGATGCAAAACAGAGACTTCCAGGGAAGAAACTGCAGAACATCAGATGGTAGATGCAGAACACAACGCCTAACCACCCGTAGGAGAAGACGTAAACATGGGGAAAGAACAGAATTCATTCTGTTATTCAGCTAAAACTCCCAAGAAAATTTAGTAATAATAATTACAAAAACTATGCCAAAAGCATGGGAGAATAGCAAGGGGGGGACTTAAAGGACAGGGAGAGAGGAAAACACTTAAAAAACAGTGTAACTAAATAATCAGAATGACAACAAAATGGCTGCTGCCTCGAAAATAGGTAACTTAACATAATTTCATTAAAAAATTTTAAGTTACAGCCCTGATAATATTCTGTCACACATTTTTTTCCTCTCCTCCTTCTCTATCCTCCTTAGAATCACCATTTCACTAATATTTATGTGTCTGGCATCATTTAAACTGAGATTTATAAGCACAAAGATCAGTCAGATGTTAACTGATGAAGGGCCAAACTTAGAATGATTAATGGTGCCAATTTCGAAACGTCCTTGACACTGTGCATGTGCAGTAGGGGCGAAGTGTGGAGGGCCTTTCTGGACATGTTTTCTTTGGTTTTAGATGCAAATTTTGGGGATTGGGGGGCAAAATTTGTGTTTGGCCCTATATTTTAAGAGTTAGCACCAGCTATGTCTGGGTCATTGGTACAGTATAAAAATATATTATGTCACGCACTTACCCTCATCATGTTGATCATTTTTGTGAAGTTTCATGAAAATGTGGCTAAAACTGTGGAAGTAGTTCGCTAGACAAGTTTACATAAAAAAAATCCAATATGGCCACAAGTCGGCCATCTTGAAACCGAGTGGGAAACAAACTAGAGGTACTGTGAGCAAACTCACAAAGTGATACCCCCCGCGCCTGAAATGTATAAGTTAGATTATCTCCCCTTGGAAATGTCAGAATGGAATTATATTGCTTCATGCACATCTTCATATGGAGTTCTTCCATTGTGTAAAGTTTCATGAAAATTCTTCAAACGGTTTAGGAGGAGTTGCAATTACAAGGATGGACAGATGGTAAAAGTTAGATTATCTCCCCTTGGAAATGTCAGAACGGAATTATATTGCTTCATGCATATCTTCATATGGAGTTCTTCCATTGTGTAAAGTTTCATGAAAATTCTTCAAATGGTTTAGGAGGAGTTGCGCTTACAAGGATGGACAGACAGACAGACGGACGGACAGACAGACATGGTGATTCCTATATACCCCCCCCCCCCCCCCCAACTTTGTTTGCGGGGGGTATAATTATGTCACGCACTTCTCCTCATCATCTTGATCATTTTTGTGAAATTTCATGAAAATGCAGCTACAACTGTGGAAGTAGTTCACTCCACAAGTTTAAATGAGCAACAGACTGATGGCTATGAGGGGTATAATTATGTCACGCACTTCTCATCATCTTGATCATTTTTGCGAAATTTCATGAAAATGCAGCTACAACTGTGGAAGTAGTTCACTCCACAAGTTTAAATGAGCAACGGACCGGTGGCTATGACAGACCGACTGACGGGCAAGTTGACTCCTATACACCCCCCCTCCCCCCCCCCCCCCACCCCTAAACTTCGTTTTGTGGGGGTATAAAAATAAAAAAAATAACCTACAAATTATGTTGCATTTTTCTTACCTGTCTACTGACACCAAAATCACACAGCTTAATGTGCCCTTGTGTATTGGCAAGAATATTAGATGGTTTAATATCTAAAAGAAAAAACAGAAAACACCAATCAGTGAATTTAACCGAACAGTCTTCTACAAATGTTATGCTCAAATATTTTAATGATACTTCAGTTTATATAATTTGAAAATAGGTTTAAAAAGTTTTCAAATAAATTTATCATTCAGCAGAACAAATATAAAGTTTTCTCAAATTTGTTTGTACACCTACAATGCACAGATAATTCACCTGATGTTTATTGACTGAAATGAAGGAAAAAGTTCAACTTAAAAAACTTTCATCAGTTTTCATGGCACCACATTTAGCTAGACCTCTCTAACATATATGCCTGCAGGTTTCCACTTTGCACAAGGGGAAATATTTAAATCAAGGTCTTACATCTAACCAACATATAAATCAAACTATGTATGAATAGTCTGAAGTGAAGCAGTAGTCAAGTGATGTTCATCAATCACATCTGACATCGACTGATTTTAAGCCATCGGTTGACCATCAGTAGAAGTGTTCAAACATAGGTTCCTGCCGATGATGAACACCATGGAATCGAAATTGTTTGTATTTATGTTTGATCCACGATCTCATAAAGCAGTAACAAGTTTAATAAGTAATAAGTTGCCACACTGATTGGCAAGAATCATGATTGGTCTAATCTCATTGATTGGTCTGATCTTCCCCTTGATAGCTGTTCATGATGCACAATCCACCTGTCGTGTGATGACTCCATGAAAAACAACATCAGACATCAGCAGAAACAAGTTAACTGTGTGGTGCCTTTGATCATTGATCAAAGAAGCCACGCTGTTAACTTGTTTCCGCTGATGTCATATTTTTATTTTGATACACACAAAGACACACTCTTGAGGTCAATGAACCAATCATCCTGACTGCACTGTAAAATTAACCTTATTACATATATGCTTTTTTGAACATACTACTACTTTTGGTTGTGACTATCTGGCATCAGCACTCACAATTGGCCGATTGTGCACTCAACTAATCGGCAAGCAGATGGCGGTCGTAAATTGTTATTGGTACATAAATGAAGCAATGTAAGCAGAATCCTATTTGCTATTTACAGTAACATGTATAAAATTTTTAAAGAGGAAATGTCCCAGCTTTTAAACATGGGAATCTCAATGAACTGAAGATCTATGAAGATGCAACTGCTTGAATGTCATTTTACAATGACTATATCAAGCAGGTATTCAACCAGTCATTGTTCTAGGTCTGAGGCTCTGTACTGAAAACTCTCAACTTTTCACTGACAGGAGTCGATCTCAGGTCTATCGCTTAGCCATAAATGCTCTGCCACCAGATCAACTGGGAAGCCCTACCCAAGCAATAGAAAATTTCTGGTTGTACTGCATATCAAGGGATATTATCCTGGCTTGAATTTCCAGCTGAACAGAGTCTCGAAATCAGCAAATCACACACTCCCCATTTATATAAGATTTGAGAACTTACAATGAAAAAGGATGTATCCCTAGCCAGAAAAGAGGGCCCCAAGGACCCTGATGCACTCATCGGATAAAAGCTCCATGGACTCTTTACGAAAAGATTTAATATTTTGTTTCAAGTTATCAGTCTCTTATTATATACCTGATGACTCAAGAAGAGTTCAATACACAGAACGACACACTCGTGTGAATGGGTTAACCAATATGGCACGAATGCCAGCACAGAGGGATAAAACAAGAGGCCGCAGGCCTAGAGTTTTATGCTTCTGCAATAGCAAAAATGCCATATCGATTAACCCATTCACACAATGCCATTCTGTGTTGATTACATGCCTTCACGGATATAAAAGCAATTATTAGAAGGACACTCAGCAATTCATTCAACAACTCGTCCCCTAAGTTGGAACTCGGGGACGAACTATCAACAAAAAGAATACATTTAATCACCAATCAAATTAGCGAGGGGAACCTGTGTTACTATTTTTAGTTTTTGTTTTCGTTAGCGATTCAAACTGTAATTGGCATGCACGATTTGTAGAAAATTTCAGTGAAATTTCGCTTCTATTTAAAAATAGTCTGTCAACGATTTCCACCTGGCACATGTGTTTTTTATTTTCCGCATGGTTTAGTGTTGCTGTAGATGTGGATTACATAGAACAGGTATGTAATGAAGAAGAGATGCATGGTAGGATTTTGAGGACATTATGATTTGGAAATTTCCAAATCAGAGCGGTGTGAAGCAAATCATCAGGACAATTTGCAATTTATGTAATGTTTTCTTTTTCCATTATCTGTCAAGTTTCTCGTCAGATCACCGAAGTTAATCCTCGGATGGGTGACCGTCTGAATGATCGATTCACACTCCTGTGTTGTGTCCTTGGGCAAGGCACTTAATCCCGATTGTCCACATGGGGGCACGATGATGCTGTATACTAAGGTGTACTGCACGTCGATGGCATGCATGTCTTCAACCAATCTAACCCTGCCTGTGCTGCAGTGCGGAGTTACTATGTTGGGGAGCTGGCAACTGCTCATCGTTGCTCGGTGGTTCTCTCTTGGGACTCTGGCTTCCTCCACCCATAAAACTGTCACAGTCATGATTAGTCATTGTGCATAACTATGTGACCTTAAACACCAATAAATAAATATATAATCTGTCAAGTTAAAAAAAAAACAAGAAAGTTTAAAAATCCATCAGATACTAATAAACTGTCACTCACCTCTGTGTAGTATCTTCAAACTCCACACATACAATAAACCTTGTATAATGTAAACAGTCATTCTACCTAAAATGGGTTCAGGGATCTGACAAAATTTATCCAAAGAACCCCCTGCAAGAAAGAAAAAAAAACAATGAATTACAGAACTTCACATCTGGTTCCTTAGTTCCTGGGCAAGTACATGGATAAGAATTTATCTTCCACAACTTTTGTGATTAAATTTTTCGGACCTGTTTCGTTTCCCTCTATAAAAAAATTCTTTTTGTGTGTAGTATTATATGTAAAAAAAAAAGGCTGCATTTTCTGAAGAATGTTCTTTTAATGATGGGGCATAGCGGAGAGAGTGTTTAGAGCTGTGTGACTGACCCACCACCCCCCACCCCCCTCCCCTCTTTATTCTTCAATAATTTTTCCAGTCTGGACATTTTCATTTTGATTGGAGTCTAAGAAATCAGATTTGCTTTTGCAAGAAATCATGTACAGTAGAGCCCACTTACTTGGAAATCTTAACTGAATAACAATGTTAATTGAATATAATTTCCCAAAACAAAACGATTTACCATACCTCTAGTACAAATTTGACCTGTTAAATGAATCTAGGTTATAGAGAAAACTTCTGTTAATTAAATACAAAAACTTGTAACATGTCGAGAAACTACCCTGACTCTCCCCAGTTTTCCTTTGTTTATAGACCTATTTGGCCTCAGTACATCCAATACAGGTATTTATTTATTTATTGGTGTTTAAGGTCACATATTTTTGCACAATTCAATTTTTTATTTATTTTTGCATTTAATCTATTTATCATGGAGCTATGTCAAACAAGATATAATAGATTAAATGCTAAGTTTATCTCTAGAATACAGGAAAGTGACACAATCCCTGTTAATTGAATACTCCTGTTAACTAAATAATTTTCATTGGCAAAGTGGCTATTCAATTAACAGGGTTCTACTGTACTGTCTTATAACACTAGATTTGATACTTAATCTTTGTTCTGTAGTACTAGAGTATGAGCTGCAACCTGCTGTTTTAAAAATTATGCATAGCCCATTTATCGTTTGTCTTTTCTGAGGTTTGGTAACTTATCGTTCGTTTCCCTATACTTGATTCAGGTAACGCATTAGGTAACCTGAATATGTATTGCAACCATGCTGATATATGAACAAGTTCTTGCTCCTATGGACAATATCCTGATGAATAGAGATGAATCCTTAGGAACAATAATGAGGCTGTGTTGCAGCAATTCAGATATAAATTAGTTGCAATTGTAGCCTAATTATAGCCTAATCGTGCATGCTGCCGAAGAGAATGGCATCCATAATCATTTGTGGCATAGACATGAATTATTGCCATTTTCTGATTTTGTACCTATATTACATCTTAAGATGATCACCAGTTTAAAATGATGTTGAACATTAAACAATCATCGGCATACTAGTTGGTGTTTGCATCTGCCTGAAGTATAGCTGCACTGTTGGTCAATAATTAAGGCAGATGCAAACACCTATGCAGCTGCTGATTTGTTGATGCTCAACATCATTCCACCTTTCATTCATACCAGGTCATTCTACTTGGCAAAAATTTTGCGTGACCCCCCGTCAATTTGGCATGAAACGTTTTTCATTTGCGTGTTTTTCATTTTAGGTAACGTCCACCAGACCCAGATGGCAATTCGCCTCAAATCAACAGGCCTGAGCTGCACCCTTTCATAATTATCTTACCATAAATATTACCATAACTGGTATTAATTGTATCTCTTGTGACTGTCTAGCCCTCTGATGGGTTGAGACCTAATACTCTTATTTTACGTAGTTTTAGAGGATCAAGTCGCAGGCATACTAAACAAGGCACTACACAGTTTCTATTATGGGCAGCACGCTACATAGATTTGCATGTGAAAAGACATGATAAAAGTTAATAGTTGGCTCATGTTAGGCCTAAAAACATTAAAAATCTGTTACTCAGGCCCTCCCACATGGTCCTTTTGGCTGCCACATGCTCTCTTTTTATAACCAATGCAAATTTAAAAAAAATAAAAATTAAATGGCTTATGTCTGATATTTTACCCCAGTTAATAAAATTTGTCTTCTTGCACTCAAGGGACAAAATACACCACCACCCATACTATTCTGTAGATTATGAGGCTTAAAAAACTAAAACCAACCAAGAATAGGAACTTTTGATGGCAAAGAAGTAATGACAAAAATAAAAAATAAAAAAATGCCCACCCACATGCAATTTTAAAAAAAATGGCCTGAGAAACAGAACATCTTTGTGCTGCCTTATTTCTAACATATCTCTGCATTTAAAAGTAGTCGGTAAATAAACAATCAAATTTCATATACTCTTGATTGATTCTTTTTATGCCCTAGTGTGACCGACTTATAAGGGATACTTGACAAAAATGTGTGGAAATTGGTCAGTTATTGAACATGTATTATAATAAATTTGTATGGCAGGTTAACAAGTAGGTATATTATATCTCTTCAGAGGATGTTCAATACAATACAGTAGAACCCTGTTAATTGAATAGCCATTTTCCCAATGAAAAATATGTAATTAACAAGAGTATTCATTTAACCGATAGAGTGCTAAATTATTTTTCACTGTCAAAATTTGTTCACACTTCTGTTATGTTACGATTTATGGAAGAGTGCCCATAGGCACTGTCACATCAATTGTAACAAGGCAAATCTCCAACAACAAAATAATTTCACTTCAAGGATAATATGAATCACATCCACAGAAAATGAAGCCTTTAAGATGAAATACCCGCACTTCAGAATAAAGCCCAAATATGGGCTTTCAGCACTCTACCAGTTAACAGGGGTTTGATCATTTTCATGTACACTAGTGAAAAACTGAGCATCTATTCAATTATATATATATATACAATAGATTAAATGCTTAGGTTGAATGTACTAAAGCTAAATAGGTCTATAAACTTTGGGTATTCAACAGCACTTGGAGTAATTCTTCGATAGGCAAGATCTTTTTTATTAATTCAACAGGAGATTACTCTATAACCTAAATGCAATTAACAGGTCAAACTTGTACACAAGGTATGGTAAATGCTTTTGTGTTTGGAACTTAAGGCAATTAACAGTGTTATTCAATTAAGAGATATCCAGATAAGTGGGCCTTACTGTATAATGATTGGAATATGTCATGCTGATGACTATTCTTGTATAGTGCCCAGTGGGGGTGGTATAGTGCCCAATGCTTTGAATCATGCACTGTACCACCCCCACTGCAGAGTGTACATGGCTTGTCAACTCCAAGTCATGCTCTAGCCATTAAATAGTACTGGGTGGTTCCTGTTTAAAAGAAATCATTATATATGTGTTGAAAAGATAAAATTGTGGTTCGCAGTTTTATAGTGATTTGAAGTAACAAGTTTCTGTGAAAATGGGGGTAAATCGCTCTGAGAAAAAAACTTGGAGATGTGATTTATTATGCATGTGCTTGACACTGCATTTCACACTGCAGCAGTCTAAATTAATCACAAAAATACAATTGCATCTGGGCAAGTTTGAATCCTCCTATGGGTTTAACCCTTTACCCAATGCAGACGATATCAAAATTTATTATTTTAAATATCATTTTTTTAAATTTTTCAAAAAATTTCAACAAAACCATATCATGTGACCCCTCGTAGGAACGAGCTCGTTCCAACGAGGAGTCAAATGATATGGTTTTGTTGAAATTTTTTGAAAAGTTAAAAAATTTATAGTAATTTATATATTTTTTATACTTACCAATGACCCAGACATAGCTGGTGCTAACTCTTAAAATATAGGGCCAAACACAAATTTTGCCCCCCAATCCCCAAAATTTGCATCTAAAACCAAAGAAAACATGTCCTGAAAGGCCCTCCACACTTCGCCCCTACTGCGCATGTGCAGTGTCAAGGACATTCTGAAATTGGCGCCATTAATCATTCTAATAACCAGTGCCTGGTAAGCGCTATGTACTCAGCGGGGAGGCAAGAGTTCCCAACTCCTGGGAGGGCCATCCCTGTCTGGGTCATTGGTAAGTATAAAAAATATATAAATTACTATAAATTTTTTAACATTTTTATACTGTACCAATGACCCAGACATAGCTGAATAGTAAAAAGGCTGGAGGGCCAAGGACATAGAGCAAAATGGAATACGCTCAATAAAATAAAATAGAGTCATCCCCTGTAAGGAAAAAGAAGTAATAGGCCTTACATGTATCTTTCTTATTTATGATAAATTAGAAAGATACAACACCTTCCAAAATTGAGCTTCATACATCCATGTACTCTATTAATATCCAATATAATCCTTATACTAATAATTTTTAAAGTAAGCCAATAAATAAAGTAAGTCTAGAGAATAGAGACTCTTATACTCCTAAAAGTGTCTGAGGATTGCATAATCATGTCCGTTGACATATGCAATATTCAAAAGCTATACTTTAAAAACTAAGACTTGAATGAATTTTAAAAACCTAAACTTCTCACTAAACAACCATCCCAATAACAGCTCAGAATTACTAACTCCGGAGGAGGTATCCCCTTGTTTTCATAGTAAAACAGGTGACCCAAGGGAACACCCTCCCCCCCCCCCCCCCCCTTTTTCTTGCCCTGGGTCAAATAGCCCAGAGCGAAGAGGGCAGCCGAACGGAGACACTGCCGAAACAGACAGCCTACCTAGCTATAGTAGCAACTGTTAAGTGAAAGACATTTTGAGCAGTAGATAATAGACCTAACAATAGAGGCCTCCAGAAATGGACTCGATATTTCTGAGATAAAATTCATGAATGTGGATGGCTGAGCGCAATGAGCGGCCTTCAAAAATCTATAATAGCGACACTATTAATGTAAGCCCAAGAAGTAGAAGAACTCTTACTTCATGAGCCGAAATCTTAAGCACAACTGCTAAGTCAATGATATACCATAAGCAGTACCGATAGTTAATAGAATCCATTAACAATAAAATGGAGCGTAACGTCCTTCTACTAGACATCAAAGACAGAAGAAGCTTACGCCCATAGTAATAAACAGATATCTGTTTATAAATACATAAACTGTACCCGGAAAGAGTAAAGGCCTATGCCCATACGAAGACGGAAGGACCTTAAAATAATAGGTTCTGGATAACAGGAGCCTAACTCTTATGCAACAATCCAACCTAAATAGTAACGGAAGTAGTGATTCCGAAACTACGAAAGTGAAAATCATCCATCGATAGTGCATGAAACTCACTGACTCTACAGTAAAAGAGAAACCAACAGAATTACTGTCTAAAAGGTCAGAATTTGAAAACTACTGTTTCAGAGGCTCAAATGATTACTTAGCTAAATAAGAACCGAAGTTAAAATCCATATAGGAATTTAATCTAAAGATTCTAAGTCTATTTATCAAAAAGTTACTAACTGACTTAGATAAAGAGACAAAAGACTCAATTGTAAACTATCGTAGAGTGCATAGGTATGAGGTAACATAAACCTATAACCTAAATAATAACAGGCTGCAGTAGATCTTGTGAAACAAGTATACTAAAAAATTGCAATGAGTAGTATGGAGGGATCAACAATATGAACATAATGATCCCTACACCACGACGGAAGAGCCTCCACTTTAGCCGCATAGAATAGCGAAGAAGAGGATCTCCTATAGTAAGAAATCACGTCCAAAGCTCGTCCAGTACAGTGCTTACAATGCAATACGGACCACACAACGGAATACATGAAGGTTGCGACCTTGCGGGTTGTGATAAAGATGACACGATTTACCCAGTGAAAAAAGATCCTCACATAGAGGAAGATTTCACGTTAAGACCCACAGTAGACAAGAGAGTAAATTACCCATGATCTCTGTGAAGATAGAGATGCTATCAACAGAATGTATTGTGGTTGTTTATCTTAGCAATACCTGCTGAAACAACAGCGCCGGAGGATACGCGTATCCTATCATTCCGTCCTATAGATCAATAGAGTGTTAACAACATTAGCTCAGAGATCTGGACAAGCCAACACATACGTCTGCAATTGATTAGCAAGCTGTGTCATAAATAAATCATCATTGGGCGCTCCCATAGATAGCAAATCTGATTGAATACTTGTTTGTTGAGAGTCCATTCTGACAACAACAAGCGACCCGTAAGAGAACGGGAGTCCGATAAAACAATCAGACGACCCGGAATATGATGGACCAAAACTGAACTTGGTGTACTATAACCAACAGACGGATTCTTTCCATTAAATTGAATAACGGAAATGAAAGAGTGCCTCCCTGGTTCCGGAGATACGCCACTACTGTCGAATTAAAGGACAGGAATTTGGGCATGCGTTTCTGAATAATGTTCATGCAATGACATAAAGCAAGCCTAAAAAACATTATTCCACGGAAGAAAACTGATTGCTAAGAGACTGCGGAACCCAAAGACCCAGTATTATATCCCAATCTGTTTGACTGGCAACCGTCATAACAGCCACACTCGGGTCCGGCAACTGCGGTGGCACTCTCTGAGTCAACCACCGAATGTTTGCCCCAGTCTGAATCTCTTGTAACACTAGATAGACAAGAGAACGTGTAAATCGAGCAATTCATGGATTGCCGAAAAGTTGCCGTCGAAGAGAAGCTCCTCCGAGAACGAAGCGACTCTGAGAGAGTTCTTAACCTTACTATCCACGCGTGTGGATGTAGCTAGGGCTGCGTCATGTCTAACCAACTCCAATCAGCCACTGAAGGGCGGAGTTATACTTGGACAAACTACTGCCCTCAAAAGAAATTACATTGAGAATAATATCCCGTAAATCTTTTCTTGAAGACGTAATGATAACGCCTCAGTAAGGCGGATTACGTATGATAAAGCGTCTAAGTTAAGTCTACTATACATCATGTCGTTTCCAACATTGAAATTGGAAAAGACATAAACGGCGAAAAAGAATATATGCAGTCTTTAATCACACCGTCTAGACGCATATGAACTCTCGGTATGCCCTGCTCTGCCAAAATAAACTATTCGTATAAATGATAAAATGGCAGAAATGAGCAACGCGGACAAGAAACTAAACTATCATGCTTGGTAGCAGGCTTGTATATATATATATATAGCGTCGAAAAATAAAACACATGTTGTAATGACAATATTGGACTGCGTCGGTAAGTCAGGGACAATGTCCCTGAACCGATCGAAAAATCCGAGTCCAATGACGCTATAAGTCTCTTATCCAAGATCGCAGCAATGAAGTCCGAAATAACAATCACTGGAAGATAATGCCAGAAGATATGAAAGGCAGCTTCCGATACTACTAAAGGGAAAACTCGAAATCTTTCGAATCCCTTTCGCCATCCTGTCGGACCCTATAAAGCGTTCGGTCGTCCGTACCTGATGCAACCGCGCACCGCACCGACCCAGCGCCGTCGGATAATTCCTGATTCGACCGAGAAACTGTCAATTGCTGGGATGCTGCGAAACAACTGTGCTAACTCGGATAGCACGTCCGTCACTGAGGCCTGAGGAGAAGCGGTCTTACGATGCATTGCCGCTGGAAGCTCCGTGATCGTTATCCCGTGCATACTACCAATATGCGAGCGAACGGAGTGTATAGGCCTCGTGTCCCTTGGCTACCGGATGGCGCGACCTATTCGCCGTGGAATCACTGAATGACGAAACTGATCGGATATTCGAGGTCACGTAGCCAATGTGCGGTCATGTGTCCTGCTGTGAGGATGAGGAAGCATTAAAGGACAGTCTCTCGGACTGTCAATATAAGGGAGCGTCCCGACCGACGGACATATGCTCCGAATGTAAAATATCTGAACCACAACATGCGGTCCCCTATGTTGTTGGACGAGAGAGGGACCTCTCTCGCTCACAGCCCGGACGGACCTGGACAAGCCAGGAACCGGACTAACAGGCTTCCTCCGATCTGTCCTCAATCTGCCATCACTGGGTGAGTACTAAAGTAATTAAAGTGCTCGCATCACCCAAATCTCCTTCCTAGACCGCAACGGACGAACCCGGCAGCCGAACCATTCGATGAATGTACGCTACACCGGGTGAGCTAGCGAATGTCACTCCGTAGGCGATAGACATATTCCATGAGCACTTATTGCCGCTAACTCTTCATTAACTATGACGACAGAGGCACACTTTTGAAAGACATCTCCATAACTCTTCGAACAAGAAACCAGAAATGCTTGGATAGCAAGCATAAAATAATAATATATATAGCGTCGTTCAATAATTCGAAAGTTTGTGTGACATTATTGGACTATGTCGGAACTGAGGGACGATGTCCCTGAACCGAAACCAAAAATTTCTAAGTCCACCGACGCTATCAGTTTCTTATCCGGCATCGCAGCATTCTGGTCCGACGAAAGAAGCTGTAGAAGACCAAGTCAGATGACATACACAACAGCATATGTTGTTCCGAAAGGGAAAGCTCGAAATCCTCCAAAACCCTTTCGGTATCCCGTCGGACCGGATGAAACTTTCGGACGTCCGTACCCGCTTCCGCGGAGCGTCCCGACCCAGCATCGTCGGATAAAATATATGCGACAGATTCAGTTGATGCTGGGATGCTGCGATAAACTGTGCTATTAAGGAAAGCACGTCCGTTCCCGAGGCCTGTGCAGTAGCGGTCTTACGATGCATTGCCGCCGGAAGCTCCGTGTACGTTGACTCCCGCACACTTCCTATGCGAACGTCCGGAGTCTGCAGGCCTCGTGTCCCTGGCTACCGGAGGGTGTGACCTGGTCGCCGAAGAATCCTTGATCGGCGAAGCTGGTAATATATCGGCGGTTACGCAGCCAAGGTGCGGTCGTGTGCGCTGACGAGAAGAGGAAGCCTTAGCAGTCTCCGCAGACTGCCTATACAATGGAGCGTCCCGAGCGACGGACGTATGCTCCGCTTGCGACACGTTTTGTACCACAACATCTGGGGCCAGATGTTGTTGAACGAGAGAGGGCCCTCTCTCGCTTGCCGTCCGGATGGACCGGAACGAGCTATGAACCGGACTAAAAGGCTTCCTCCGTTCTCAATCCGATCCGCCGTCACTGGGTGTGCATTAGGTTAATTTATAGTGCTCGCATCACCCCAAAATTCCTTCTAGACCGCAACGGACGAACCCGGCTGCTGAACCATTCGGTGAATGAACGCTACACCGGGCGAGCTAGCGGACGTCAAAGGCCGTCGAACCTACTAGGGTCCTCTTAGGCAATTGGCGTATTTACATGAGCACTTTTCCGCTAGCCCTTCATTAATTGTGACGACGGAGGCACACTGTTGGAAGACATCACAGATACATCACCCTAATCTTGATCATCTGAAATAGAAATTGATAAAGTAGAGTGACCCTGCGGGGAAAGGACCGGAGTGTCCAAATCCCCAATAACATACCGTGACATACGCTTCCCATATTGTCATCGAAATCATACGATACAGAACAGGAGTTTATGCGAGTACACTGACCACATATAGAATGATAATAAAGTCAGAGGAAGACTTCCTCTTGAAACAATTGATCAATATCCTTTCAATGTGAAAAGAAAACAAGTCCTGGTACTCGCACTAACCCCTGGCAATCAAAATACATAATAATAATATGATCCATTAATATAGAAAAAATAATTGAAATCAAAATATTTTGAAAAAATATTTTTTCAGAACAGCCCAAGTTTCTGAAAAGTAACGTTGAGCCCCAATGGATCCCAAGCCTAAGTGTGGACAAAAATTTTAAAAATATTTTAAACAATTTATTCAACACTTACGAACAATAATAATGTATCTAGTTATGATTAAAATAATATCAAGATATTATTTTTTAGAAATCCACCCTCACACAGAGGGCTGTTGTAAATGTAAACAATGAGTGTAAAAACACTAAAATAAGACTCCAGGCACCCAGGCCCGAAATCAGTTACCAAAAATACACTATCTGATGCAAAACAGAGACTTCCAGGGAAGAAACTGCAGAACATCAGATGGTAGATGCAGAACACAATGCCTAACCACCCGTAGGTGAAGACGTAAACATGGGGAAAAGAACAGAATTCATTCTGTTATTCAGCTAAAACTCCCAAGAAAATTTAGTAATAATAATTACAAAAACTATGCCAAAAGCATGGGAGAATAGCAAGGGGGGACTTAAAGGACAGGGAGAGAGGAAAACACTTAAAAAACAGTGTAACTAAATAATCAGAATGACAACAAAATGGCTGCTGCCTCGAAAATAGGTAACTTAACATAATTTCATTAAAAAATTTTAAGTTACAGCCCTGATAATATTCTGTCACACATTTTTCCTCTCCTCCTTCTCTATCCTCCTTAGAATCACCATTTCACTAATATTTATGTGTCTGGCATCATTTAAACTGAGATTTATAAGCACAAAGATCAGTCAGATGTTAACTGATGAAGGGCCAAACTTAGAATGATTAATGGCGCCAATTTCGGAACATCCTTGACACTGCGCATGCGCAGTAGGGGCAAAGTGTGGAGGGCCTTTCAGGACATGTTTTCTTTGGTTTTAGATGCAAATTTTGGGGATTGGGGGGCAAAATTTGTGTTTGGCCCTATATTTTAAGAGTTAGCACCAGCTATGTCTGGGTCATTGGTACAGTATAAAAATATAATATTTTTTCAACTGCTGAATTTGCATATTACGCAGGTGGATGCAGGCGATTTGTTGGGTAAAGGGTTAACAAGCAGGCTGCATGGCACATCTAGTATGACTGAGTGGATTTACATCCTGAAAGTACCAAGACACTTTTTATATATAATTCCTACATAGGAGACCGGCATTGAAACATGTGCTGTTCGAGGGCCAATATTAGCTTTTAGTTTATTTTTTATTGGGGTTTTAATATCACTTTCAACACCCAGAGTCATATTGTATTAAGCCACTCATGCATGGAGGAAGCAGAGTACCTGGAGAGAAACACCAAACAGCAGTAAGCAATTTTCAGACCCCTTAATTTACTAGCTCTGCACAAGCAGAGTCAGTAGGGTTTGAAGGCAGGTGCACCATTGTTGTTCAAGATGCCTTAATACACATCATCCCCAACCCCACCCTCATGTGAGTTATCAGGATTAAATATCTTGCTCAAGGACACTTTGCAGTTACCATAGGACAGGGTAGAATTGTTTTAAGTCAAATGCTATAACCAAACCACAACCGCACTTCCATTAGCTTTAACACTTTAGGGCCTATTTCTGACTTTGGTAAATTTTTACTGTATTAGAACAGGTGCTCCAACTTGCTGTGGTTGGGTAAACTTGTAAGGTACACTCTAAGAACATTGGCAGCTGTTTCTATGCAAATCTTGGCTGCCTATATAGGCAGCCAAGACTTGCAGAGACACAAATGCAAAGTCACAGAACATTAAATGTCATAATGTGGCAAAATGAATGAAAAATCTCCAGACCTTTAAGGGTTAAGTGAGGTCTTCAATAAATTTGTGAGGCACTACAGTTGTCGAAACTCATTAAATATTTACCATCCATATATTCTGTACAAATTGATATCCTATTTTCTAAGAAAAAAGCACCATAAAATCCAATTATCACAGATGAATTACACTGAAACAAATAAAACAGAAATTCAAATATTTATACACTGGTCAAAACCAAGTACTACAACTCTAAAAGCAAATGAAAGTGGATATTATACCAGCACTTTTCAGAAGACAGGAGTTGAATTAGCTGTAATTATCAAAATTTTCAGGATAAAATCAGAGGTAGGCAGTTGACTCCCAAAAATGCCACTGCTTCCATTTGCTCACCCCATCACACCAAATAAATGAGGTCATTATTACATGTGCAACAGTCTTTTGATTTTGAAAATGAGAGGCGTACTGTTTACTGCTCGCCACCATTTGATTGAAGCAAGCTGTTGTTAAGTCCAGGCATTAGGGAAATGTTTTCAAGAAAAACATCAACGAACATCTGCACACCGTTCACTCTACTGGTGTGCAGTAAATAGGGATTCCAAAAAGTATTACCCGATTTTACAATTAAGTTTTTCACTGTAATTATCATATTTAATTGGGTTTGGTACAATACATGTGCATTAAATGCACTTTAATGGAGCCATCACAAGTCTGTCAGAAGATTCTGCATGCAATGCATGAGAGGTGAGTAGCATTACTGGATTTTGAAGTTTGTAAAATTATGTTTATGTACCAATACATACGAAAGTGAAGTTTGTGACCCCCTCTCTGGAACAAGCTCAATGAGCTTGTTCCAATGAGGAGTTACATGATATGGTTTTGTTGAAGTTTTTTCCTACGATAGAATTTTATATTACGTGGCAGATGCAGCCCATTCATTAGGTAAAGGGTTAATCGCTCACTTGGTGGGGCTGGGGTGCACTGTTATATACTCGCAAAAATAAAAATTGTGGGCGTGATTGCGTGCAAGAGCAAAAGCTCGCCTCAAAATTGAAAGACAGCTGCATAAAGTACCCTAAATACAATAAGAGGCCTGCATCGCATAGCGCTGCCAATGCCCCTGATCGCAAAAGAAAATTTAAGTCGAAAGAGTGAAAAAGGGCCATAACTCAGTAAAAACATGTGTGGAAGAAACTCACACTACACAGGTTTCGTTTCCCCATGATGCTCTATCACAACACCATATATCATTCAAATCGGAGTAGCAGTGACTGAGATGCAATGGAAAATGTTGGTGTGGATGGACGGACAGATGGGCAGAGGTCTCCACTAGATACCCCTTCAACTTTTAAAGTTGCGGGCATCATAAAATTACAATAACATGCACATTTCAAATTTTCCAAGTAGAAAAGGGCCATAACTTTGAGGAAAATGCGTGGACGAAACCTTCATCATTTTCTCCTTGCTGCTCTATCACCATACCAATTATCATTGTAATCGGAGTAACAGTAGCTGCGCTGCAAGGTAAACCGGATGGAAGTTGATAAAGGGCCATAACACTGGAGAAAATGTGTGGGAGAAACTCACGCTAGACAGGTATTGTTACCCCTTTGCTGCTCTATCACTGTACCAAATATCGTTTAAAACAGAGCAGCTGTAGCTGAGCTACAAGTGGAAATGTTCAGACGGAAGAGAATTTTTAATTTTCCAAGTCGAAAAAGGACATAACTCTGGAGAAAATATGTGGAAGAAACTCAGGCTACACAGATATTGTAAACACATGATGCTCTAGCACCATGCCAAATATCATTCAAATCAGAGTAGCAGTGGCTAAGATACAAAGGAAAATGTTTGTACGGAAGGGAAAATTTCGAAATTTCCAAGTCAAAAAAGGCCCGTAACCCTGGAGAAAATATGTGGAAGAAACTCATGCCATGCAAATCGTCACCCCCATATTACTCTATCACTAAACCAAATATAAACCAAATATAATTCAAAACAGAGTAGCTGTAGCTGAGTTACACAGGAAAATGTTCGGAGAAAGGAATTTTGAATTTTTTAAGTCAAAAAATGACCATAACTCTGGAAAAAATGTCTGGAAGAAACTCATGCTATACAGATATCGTTCCCCCGTTATGCTCTATCACATCACCAAATATCATTCAAATTAGAGTAGCAGTGGCTGAGATACAAGGGGAAAGCGGGTACGGATGGATGACTGGATGTGCAAATGGACGAACAGACAGACGGAGGTCTCCACTAGATACCCCTTCGATTTTTCAAGTCGTGGACATAATTAACCTTTTACCTTACACAAATAGAAGACAACACATGCAAACAATTTTTTGAACAATGAAAAACTTAGCTTATTAGCCTTCAACATAACAAGATGAGCTCATTCAGTTGTGGGCTTATAAGTCATATTTTTGAGGCAAAAACTGAAAAATAATTTGAATGGTAATTTTTGTGTGAATAGTACTAGCTGATTGTGGCCATTATGTAAAGGGTTGAATGGAAATCAGAACTAAACTTAATGAGCAGAAAAAGAAGGGAGGGCCTATACATTTTTTTTTTATTTTGGTGACTATGACCTTCACCTTTGCCATGCCCAACCGATAGCAAAAAGGTTTCTTGCTCTTATTGAGCTAATCTGTTAAACTAAATGTTGTTAAGTTCTAGTTTAAACCTTTTATGATCCCAGAACAGGTGCTCTTAACATGCCATCATGAGGAGGTCCAGTCGACAATAGACAAATTAGGTAGGCAGTGGTTTCTAGTCAAGACTTGGCTGCCTGTTAAGGCAGCCAAGACTTGGCTAGAGATCACAGCTAAGCCACTGAATGTGTAGAGGTTGTGGGCTGGTGGGAATTCAGAGTGCTTGTCCGGCCCTTAATGGTCAACCTACTCATTTTACATAAATTAGCAAGCAAGTTCTATAACGTATATTAACACCCTCCTTGATACAATGGCGTGGGGATCCAAGATGTCCTCCAAAGCAGCAACTTCACTCTTCTCAAATACTGTGTTGGATCTTTAGCATGAAGTGTGTCTCTCTTCACTGGGAACTCTTCATTCACACTCTTCACTTATCCACTCTCTATAAGTTCTGTGGAGAATAATCTTGCTCATGGTTCAGGAATTATAGTATGGTCTAATCCTTTACCCAAATCAAACAGCAGATGGCAAAATAAGTTTTTGAATAACCTAAAATTTTCATTTTTTGTCTCAAAAACATGGCTTACCACCTCTTAATGGAACAAGCTTATTAAGCTCACTCCAATGTAAAGGGTTAAAGAATTAACTGTTAGCTTATCTTCATGTTAATAAAAGTTTGATGGGTGAAAAAATGTTAATTTTCAGCTGTTGAAGAATGTTTCTTGCAAGTGTGATCTGCTCTTCGAGTTGGGTTAATACAGGTCTGAGCAGATCATTATCCTTTATCCTGTTTTCTTGTATAGGACAACTGTACTCAGACCTAATTTATTTATATATTTATTTATTTATTTAATGGGTTTAACAACACATTCGACAGTCAAGGTCACCTCATGTCAGACAGTTTTATGGGTGGAGGAAGCCGAAGTACTGCTAAGCAGTGGCAAGCAACTATCAGACCCCCCCAACATACTTTACACTCTACACAAGCAGGGTTAGAATTTATTTAACACAAGGGAACCATCGATGTGCATTACATCTTAGTACACAGTGCTATATTGTGCCTCCATATGGACAATTGAGATTAAGTGCTCTGTTCAAGGACATAACACAGTTACCCATGGCAGAGATCGGACCATAAAGCTTTTTAGTTTAAAGTCCAATACTGCAACCACTGTGCCACCATGCTCCAGACCTAATAAGATAGTGTCACAATTAGTAACAAGGTAAGAAATGA
The DNA here is from genome assembly GCA_031216915.1 of Pictodentalium vernedei. NCBI lineage: Eukaryota > Metazoa > Mollusca > Scaphopoda > Dentaliida > Dentaliidae > Pictodentalium > Pictodentalium vernedei. Next base: position 78,076,994 of record CM062293.1, on the reverse strand, counting down.
TATGCTAGCACAGTAAGATATAATTGGAAAGTAACAGTTACTTCCCTGTATAGATATGATAAACAAACACAAATTAATTTATAGTGCACTTTATATTTTGTTCACAAACTTCCTCAAGTGGAATTGTTGGCTGTCAAGTAGATAGGGTAAATTGGTTACAAAAAGAAAAGACACTAAAACAGATAATTGAGACTTACTAGAGATTTATCCACTTACCCGATTCAAAATCTTCAGCTCCGATATGATTTGTCTCTGAATTTCTAAATCAACATCAAGCTGAATCACCTGAAAAAATGGAGTATGTCACAATTAACTCCTACCCTACTGAGTATTTTCCAGATATTTTTCATCAAATCTAGTCATGGCTGCTTCACAGCAGCCATGACTGGATTTGAAGAAAAATTCATCTAAATTTAACTCAAGAAATCACTGATGGAAAAATCCATTTAATTTATAGGGAAAAATTTGACTGAACGTGCCCAAATTGTACATATTTCTGTAGTAAGAGAAATTCTGTCCTGGGCAGGAATATGATAAATTTAAAGTAATTTGTATATTTTTTATACCTACCAATGGCCCAGACTTAGCTGGTGCAAACTCGATATAATTCAGGTCCAAACACAAATTTTGACCCCCCCCCCCCTCCATCCCCCATACAAAACTGAAAAATTGAAGTCGTATCTGGTCCCCCATATTTTTGTTAACTACGCATGCGCGGTAACCAGGAAGGTACCGAAATTGGCACCAAGCATCATTCTTTCTATAGTGCCTGCTAAATGTTATAATCAGCGGGGAGGTATGAGTACACGGGAGGGCCATCCCCATTTGGGCCATTGGTAAGTATAAAAAAAATATACAAATTACTTTAAATTTATCATATTTTTATCATATTTTTATACTAATAACCAATGGCCAAGACTTAGCTGAATAGTAAAAATGCTCTCAATTACATCGATAAAGAATAGCTCCTACAGGAGAATAGAAGAAGACAGAGGAATTACATATGTCCTTCTCTTATAAAAAAAAGAGAATGACATAACACCAACAATGTAACTGAGAATTACATAATTGCTCCATTTAATGCCAGCGTAACCCCTTATGCTAATTTGGTGAAAGAAACCAATTATATAATTCGGTGAAGGAAACCAATTATAAAGTTAGTCCACAGAATGAGACGCATTATACTCATTTAAAAGTGTCCGAGGATTGTATAGAAACACTCGTTTGACATGTGACATATACAAATGCTTCACAGTGAGCTACACTTTAAAAACAATACATAAATGAGACACAGTTATTGCTTCACACCGAGCTACACATTAACACCACCCAGCACCGACGCTGGACTACTGTCTCTGGAGGAGGTATTCCCTTGCTTTTCACTCCCCCCCCCCATGTTCTGAAGGAAAATTTCTCAGAACAAAGAGGGTAGCAGAATGGCATCAGTGCTCGAGCAGACTGCCTAAGACATCTTCTAGATGTAAGATTAATGGGCGACATTCTGAGCAACAGAAAGAGGACATAAAGATCTAAGGTCACTGGAGATAGACTCTAAATTTCTAAGGTAAAACTTGGAAATGAAGAGGGCTGTGTTCAGTACACAGCCTTCATAAGATCAGTAATGGCTATACTGTTAGAATAAGCCCAAGAAGCAGACAGTGCTCTAACCTCATGCGCTGAAATTTTGTTGACAGAACGTTGATACGAAGATAGACTTTCATAGGCAATATGTATTGCCAGCTGAATCCATCTGGCGGCAGAATGAACAGACATATCTTTTCTGTTAGGAATCAAGGAAAGAAAGAATCTTTTTCTTCCCTTTCTAATAAAACTTGATCGGTGTTTATAAATGTGCATTGCTCTAACTGGACACAGCAAAGGTCTACGGTTGTCCGAGGACAGTAGAGATTTCATGATAATAGACTCCGGACGCTTATCCGGAATGTGATTCTTAGCCAAGAATCCCAGTTCCGTAGTGAGGGTAACAGAATTACCCACACTACGGTAATGGGAAACATCAACAGATAATGCATGAAGTTCACTCACTCTTCTAGCAGACGCAAAAGCTAAGAGAAAGGCCATTTTATAGGTCAAGAATTTGAACTCTACATGAGTCTAACGGCTCAAACAGAGCTCCTTGAAGCTTCAACAGAACCCAAGCCAAATTCCATTTAGGAATTAATCTGAGGGTTCTAGGTCTATTAATAGAGAAATTTCTAACTAGCTTGAATAAAGAAGAATCTGATCCAATAGCCAAGCTATCATGATGAGCATAAGTGTCTGATAACATAGACCTATAGCCCTTAATTGTGAAGGGCTGCAAGTTTACTACGTCAAACAAGTAGACCAGGAAATTGGCAATCTAAGGAATGGATGGATCGTAAATGTCTACAGACTTGTCCGTACACCAACGGAAGAAAACCCTCCACTTCACTGCATAATTCAACGAAGAGGAGGCCCTCCTACAGTTAGAAATTGCGCCCACTGCTCGTCCTGTAAAATGTTTTCCATGCAAGAAGGACCGCACAACGGAAATACGTGACGCTTGAGATCTTAGGGGTTGTGATGCAGTGCGTGGGACTTCCTCTGATATAGAAGGTCCTTTCGAGAAGGAAGCTTCGGGGAATGTCCCATAACAGAAACCTGAGAAGATTGATCCAAGGTTTCTGTGATGACAGAGGTGCTACTAGCAAGATTTTGCAGTGAGAGAAACAGAATCTGCTAAATCAATGGAGCAGGAGGATATGCATATCCTATCATTCCATCCCATGAGATCAATAGAGCATCTTCTGCATGCATTCGATGATCTGGGCATGGCGACACCAATGTCGGTAATTGATTGTTCAGGTGTGTCGCAAAAAGATCCCACTGGTAGCAAAACGAACCCACTGGTAGCAGATCTGACTGAATACTTGCTTCTTGAGAGTCCACTCCGATGGTAACAGGCGACCTTTTCGAGAGAGCAAGACTGCTAGTACGTTCAGATGAGGGGGTATATGACGGACTGAGAGATGAAGGTGATGACTCAGAGCAAATAGGAGAATCTTCTCCATTAATTTGCATAACGGAATCGAATGAGTGCCTCTCTGGTTCCTGAGATCAGAGATAAGCCACTACCACAGAGCTGTCCGACAGAATCTGAACATGGACGTTTGCTATTTGAGCAATCCAATATTGTAGTGCTAGTCAGATAGATATCATCTCCTTGATGTTTATGTGCTTCTCTAGGAACTGAGGGTCCCAAAGACCCTGACACTTCAAGTCTGCAGGACTTAGGGACGCACCCCTGTCTGTCTGACTCGCATCCGTCATAATCGTGAAGACCAGATCTGGCAGCTAAAGCGGAACTCCCTGAGTTAACCACTGGAGATCCGCCCAAATCTGAACCTTTTGTTTTACTAGGTCCGTTAAAAGGATCTGAGTTTTGAGCGTGTGTGGTTTCAGACTCCAGATCTGAGTAAAGAAAATCTGGAGGGGACACATGTGCAGGCGGCCCATGGGAATAAGATCTGCAGCCGCTCCGCACAGCCCCCATCAGTCACATAAACTCCCTTGCAGTCACTGCGGGAGACTTTAGACAAAATCCAGCATAACAGCTGACTAATTTCGCTCTGGGTAACGGCAGTCGAACAAGATTGTTGTGAGTCTCGAAGCTCATTCCCAAGTGAATGAAGGACTTGGACGGAGCTAGATCCGACTTTTTCTTGTTTACTATGAAACCGAGACGTTGGAACAACTGTAGCATCGTTCTGAAGAATAATATTGTCGCTGTATCTCTGAAGAATGTCGTCCAAGTACGCTGACGTTACCACAGCCCAATGAGCTCGGAAGTATGACATTACCGAGTTCATTATTCGAGTGAAAGCCCAAGAGGCCAGGTTCAGACCGAAGCACATCGCTCTGAACTGATAAACCTCTACTTGCACGGCAAATCGCAGGTACTTTCTGAATGCCGGATGTACCAGGACATGAAAGTATGCGTCCTTTAGATCTATGCTTGCCGCACAGTCATCCACTCGAATGCTCACTCTTACCGACTGAATGGTTTCCATATAGAACTTTGGAGCTATGATCAACTTGTTTATCCAGCTTAAGTCTATTACCGGTCGGAACGAGCCATCTGGCTTCGGTACGAGAAACAGGTGACTGTAAAAACCTGGAGAATTTTGAGTCTTTTCAACCTCTATTGCTTTCTTTGATAGGAGAGCCTGTATCTCCGCAAGGAGAGACTCTGTTTTGGAAGAATTCGCCGGAAGATTTTGTCCAATGCGGACTTCTTTTAAGTGGGAGCTTTGTTTCGGAATGATAGCCGTAGGTCTGCCGCGACTACATTTCTCACCCACTAGTCCTCCGTAATTTCCATCCAGTTTTGATAACCTTCTGCCAACTGGAAAGCAACAGAGGTCTAGACCATCAGCTGTATGACTTGCAAGGCTTGCGGGAGGAGAAGCTATGTCTTCCCCAAGAAGAACCTCATCCTGTCAGCCTAGGGGCATCTGACTTATAGTCTTGATAAGACTTGTGCCCCTTTCCCAAGTCGCTATATTGACGACCATCAGATTAACTGTAAGAGGGTTTGTTAGACCCTCGCGAGGAGCTCCCTTTCGAAGATTGGGAACTGGAACGACCTCGTCTACTCCGGCCAGCTGATGCATGTTGTTGAGATGCTGATCTCAGTAGTAGCGTGCTGGAAGCTTTTTTGGTAGCTTGTTCATAGACTAAGGAAAGCTTGTCGTCAAACAGTGTGTGTCCAGAGACCGGAGCGACTCAGAGAGAGCTTTTCACCCTGTCATCGATAATTGATGATGATGCAAGGGCTGCATCACATCTAACCATCTCCAAATTTGCCACTGAAAGGGCGGAGAGGTACATGACTGCCCTGGAAAGAACTCTTAGCGAGGAACTAACATCCTCAAATTCCTTTCCATTTAGAAGTTGCGCCAGAGCCATGGTGACCTCATCTGCATAGGACACAGTGTCCACAATCGCTCTATTAGATGAAATAAAAGATTCCATCTCATCCGAGCGTAAATTGAATGATGTAGGCAAGGATATATCCAAATCCGCAGCCTGCTCATCCAGACGCAGAGGAGCTCTCTGAACATCTTCTCCAACTGTTTTAAAATAATGTGATCCAGGAAACGGTATACTGATTGAAGATGCCGATAAGAAACCGCCTTTCTTATTCGAACTTGTTAGGTTGAATATGGTGTTGTTAATGTTGCCGAAGGCCTCTGACACCTGCCAAGATTGTACCTGGATGGAAAGAACATCATCTTTCCTTCGCATGACATCTCTGTCTAGAGATGACAGCGGTTTCTGCTTAGCAGACGCAGCTTGCTGATCAGGTGGAACAAGGAAATTCATCGCTACCACATGGAGCTCCGAAAGGGAAGGGTAATCCTCCTCCTTTTCCCTTTCACCATCCAACTGAGAATTTCGGTCAACAGCATCTGAATGTACAGATGACCGGATCGACCCAGAACCATCCAACAGACCACCACCGGAGTCTGCTGAAGGCTGCGCTTGCACTTGCTGGGAAGCTGCGATGAGCTGCGCAATTTGCGACAGCAAATCCGTTACAGAGGCTTGAGGAGCAGCCATCTTCTGTTTTTTCGCCGCTTGCTGCTCCTGGGACGAAGATCCAGATGTAGATCTCTTCTCCAAAAATGTCCCACTGAATGAAGCCTCGGATCACTAGCTACCGGATGGGCTGACTTCACGGCGAAGACTGGGCACGTCTTCAGACGGCTGCCTGGATATCCAAAGTCGGGTAGCTAGTGTACGGTCGTGTGTGCTTATTTGAACCTGAGGAAGAAGCCATAACTGTAGCCGGCCCCGGCTGCAGTTTAGACGGAGTGTCCCGAGCGGCGAGTGTCGACATTAGCTCTGACTCAGGCAATTTTCTCAAAACAACATTTGGCCCCAAATGTTGCTGGGTTAGAGAAGGCTTTCCCGCTCGGAGTCTATCAGACCTCGGCAAGTTTCCCCCAAAGAAACTTGCAGGCTTCTTCCCTTTTGCTGTTGTCGCTGGGTGAGCTTTAGTTTTTGAGGTGCTCGCTCTACCCAATTCTACACTTTCTTTGACCGCAACAGACTTACCCGGTGTTACGGCTCCCACTGTCGGGCTGGCGCTTGACCAATTGAACTGGTTGCTGGAATAAGAGGTCTTATTCCTTGTTTAATATTAAGGAGCACCTTAGCAGCCAGTTCTGTTTGCTCATCAGAGTGCGACCACAGTAGCATACTTTGGATGGGTGTCGAAATACCATCACCATATTCTTGTTCCTCTGAAAAAGAAACTGAAAAACTTGAATTATCCTGTGGTGACAGCTCTGGCATCAGAACTTCACCACTGACGACGTACCACGACACCCATCTCCAACGTCTGTCATCCCAATGTACACAAGTAGGACAAGAATCAGGCACAACAACAAGCATGTAAATCCGAGGAAGACTTCCTCGCCTTGCATTTAGAGCAGTAAGCTTTCATAATTAATTATAATCCAAAACAGAGTCAATAGCACTCCAACAAATTCAACATCAAAAATACATGATATGGATACATGAAAATAGCAATCAAATTAATTTCAAAACAATTACAAAAAAAAATTTTCTAAATTTTTTTGTTGAAAATGCCTAAGTTCCCAAAGGGAACATCATGCGCCCAAGGGCATTCGGATAGAGCCCAAGTGTGAACAAACATGAATTTATTTTGAGCTACACTACCAGAATCATAATCAATGTATCCTAGAGTAATTCTAAAGTATTATAATACTAATTAATACATGTTAAGGGCATTGTCAAATGTAAACGTCATTAGAAAAAACAGGAAACAAGACAACAGGCACACAAAAAGGCCCAAAGCCAGTAACCGATTTAAATGCTACCAGATGCAAAGCTAGATCTTCATACAAAGAAAAAACGATACATCGGACAGAAGATGCAAGACCAAACGACCCAACATCCCTAGGGTGACGACGTAACCATGGGAATAAACAGAATAAATATTGTGTAACACACGTTAAACTCCCTAGAAATTTAATAAAAAATTTCAATAAAAACAGCCAAAAAGCTTAACAGGAGGGTTCATGGAAGGATAGGGAAGGAATACTTAACAAACAGGAGGTAAATCATTAGCAAGAATGATGACGTCAGGCACATGACCCGAAAATGGGAAACATGAAATAATTTTTATAATTATTGTAAAGTTACAGCCCTGAACGTCTCAAACCACCGTTGTTCACTTCCAGCATCCATTTATAGCCTTGAATCCACCAATTCTTTCATTGTTTTGTGTCTAGCATCCTCAAAAAAGGAGATTTAAAGCACAGATGTCAGATCATTGTTTACTAACTTAGGGCCAAACAAAGAATGATGCTTGGCGCTAATTTCGGTACCTTCCTGGTTACCACGCATGCGGCGCAATTAACATAAGTATGGAGGACCAGATAGGACTTGAATTTTTCGGTTTTGAATGCAAATTTTGGGGATTGGGGGGGGGGGGGGGGTTCAAAATTTGTGTTTGGCCCTAAATTATATAGAGTTTGCACCAGCTAAGGCTAGGCCATTGGTTATTAGTATAAAAATATCCACCAGCAGCATGCAAGAAGTTAAGAACTTAGCTTTGAAGATTTATATATATCTGGGCCCAAACTTGATTGTTAAAAACTGTTTTTCTGTTTATGGGGGTTTAATGGTATTTTCAAAAGCCATGATCATACAGTGTTGAACAGCTTTATGGGTGGAGGAAGCTGTCATTCCTGGAGAGAACCACATAGCAGTGGCAAGCAACTCTCAGGCATTTCAACTTACTGACCCGGCAAAAGCCGAGTTAGCAGCAGTTGAAAGTAAGTGCACCATCAAAGTGCAGTGTGTTTTAGTACACAGCACCAGCATGCCCCCATATGGCTAGCAGGATTATTTATTTATTTATTGGGGTTCTATAACACTTTTGACAGCGAGGGTCAACTCATGTCAGACAGTTTTATGGATGGAAGAAGCCAGAGTACCCAGAGAGAAGCACTGTGCAACTGTCAGACTACTCAACACACTAAGACAAGTGCACCATCGACGTGCAGTATGCCTTTGTACACAGTGTCACCATGCTCCCAGTGGGGGCAATCAGGATTAACCCAGATGACACAGGTTTGGATAAAACCATCAACATTTCAGTATAAAATCCAATGCTCTTATAAATAAGTCACTGCACACCTTTGGTGATAAGCTGGAAATCTTACTTTCAAAGTAAAGAGAGAGAAGAAAGTTTATATGATAAGAATCAGTTATGAGTATGAATGTGCCAGGGTAGGGCTAAACGGTATTGAGAATGATACTGGATGAATACTGGTATTGTTTTAAAAGTACTGGTATATCGTAAGAAAAGGTACTGTATTAAGTTATTGAAGTTGAAGTCAATATATTAATATACAGTTGGGGAAAAAACAGTCACTGTATTCTATCATGTCTGTCATTCCCCAAATGTCAATCATAGAAAACAGATGAATACTACTGGAAACACCTCCCAAATTGACAACTTCTGTTATGAAGTCTCTGTTTGCATCATACTTGAGCTCATCGTTCTATAGAAGGTTACCAAAAATTAAATCATTCAGTTGAAGCATTTCCAAAAAAAGTTTGGAAAACTAAAGTGTGACTGACAGACTGACGGACTGACAGACTGACAAACTGATGGACTGATGAACTGACAGACTGATGGATGGACAGAGTGCAAACCTATAGTCCCCTCCAGCGATGCCGGTAGGGGGCTAATTATAGCTCAAAATAGCCATTTGGCTGAGGATATCCAATAACCCTGGAAATGACCTTTTAATAGGAAACAACACCTTATTTGGAATTCAAGAGTACCTGTTCCATGCATTTTTTTATGAGAGTGCAATTGCCTCAGGTATACTTTTAGTCAGCTAAAGAATCCTAGTTCAGATTCAAGGGATTACCTCCGTGTTGGCTTTAGTCATGTGTAATGTTTATGAGATATTGTATACCAAATATGAAAGCATTCTGACTGATGGGGAGCGCAGTGGCTCAGTGGTAGACTGCTGGACTTTTATGTTAAAGGTCCCGAGTTCGATCACCGTCCGGGACGACTCGCGTTAACGTTGTGTCTGTGGGCAAGGCACTTTATCCCGGTTGCCTACACGGGGGTACAATGATGCCGTGTACTAAGGCATACTTCACGCCGATGGTATACATGTCTTCAACTGCAGTAATCCTGAGTGGAGCTTGAACAGAGTTAGAATGTTGAGGAGCTGACAGTTGCTCGTTGATGCTCAGTGGTTGTCTCCGGGTACTCCAGCTTCTTCCACCCATAAAACTGTCACGGTCATGATTAGCATGATAAGCATGTGACCTTACACACCAATAAATAAATAAATCTGACTGATGGATCTGAAGAAGAAGATTTTTAAAGAAATTTCTCATATTGCACTAAGTTAAAATTCGGGCTATCATAGGGAGCCCAAATATTAACCTAGGTACTCGATTTGAACAAACTTGAATCTGACCCCTAAAGATGTTGCATACCAAATCATTCTGGCTGAAGAAGAAGATTTTTAAAGATCATTCCCCATATTGCCCTAAGTTAAAAATTCTGCCTCTTGTATTGAGCCCAAATATGAACCAAGGGTCTTCATTTTATAACACTTGCATTTCACCCCCCTATGGATGCTGTATACCAAATATCAAAAGATTCTGATCCGTGGTTGTGGAGAAAAGTTTTTTTTTTAATTTTTGCAAATATGCTGACTCAGCATTTTTTCGATGCGCCTCCTATAGAACACCCAAACACAACCAATGGCAATTTTTATTTTTACCATTCAATTCTACTGGTGCTAAGGATGCTTCATACCAAATAACACTTCTCTGTTCCTTGCGGTTTGGGAAATATTGGCATTTGAAAATATTTCTATTTTTAGCTCCTGGGGTTCCCACGGGGATACAGGACAAAACTTTTAGCATGAATTAAGTACTTATGACTCAATAATACCACATATCAAATTTCGTTCAAATCAGACCATCGGTTCAGAAACTTAAACAAGAGGCCCCAGGGGGCCTGAGGGCGCTCACCTGACATGGTAGCCTAAATAGCAACCCAGAGAATTGATTTCCACAAGCTGCATCTGCTCCTCCCAAGAAAAGCTGAAACCAAATATCCAAATATTCTGACCAGTGGATCTAAAAAAAGATTTTTAAAGAATATTCCTCATACTGAACTAAGTCATAATTCGGGCTCCCACAGGAAGCCCATATATGAACCCAGGGACTTGGCTTTAACAAACCTGAATCTCACACCCCTAAGGATTCTGCACACCAAATATCAAAACATTCCGACTGCTGGATCTGAAGAAGAAGATTTTTAAAGAAAATTCCTCATTTTGAACCAAGTTACAATTCGAGCTCCCACAATCAGCCCAAATATGGACCTAGGGACATGGCTTGAACAAACTTGAATCTTACCCCCCTAAGGATGCTGCATAAAAAATATCAAAAGCATTCATCTGCTGGATCTGAAGATTTTTAAATAAAATTCCTCATTTTGAACTAAGTTGTCATTCAGGCTCCCATAGTGAGCCTAAATATGAACCAAGGGACTTGGCTTGAACACAGGGAGCCCAAATATGGACCCATGGACTTGGCTTTAACACACTTGAATCCCCCCTCCCCCCAAGGATGCTACTCACCACATATCAAACCATTCCGACTGCTGGATCTGAAGAAGAAGATTTTTTAAGAAAATTCCTCATTTCGAACAAAGTTACAATTCAAGCTCCCACATTGAGCCCAAATATGGACCTAGGGACATGGCTTGAACAAACTTGAATCTCACCCCCCTAAGGATGCTGCATACCAAATATCACAAGATTCTGCCTGCTGGATCTTGAGAAGAAGATTTTCAAAGAAATTTGCCTGAAATGCACTAAGTTCGAATTTGGGCTTCTATAGTGAGCCCAAATATGAATCCAGGTGGCCGATTTGAACAAACTGGAATCAGATCCACCCCACAATGTTGCATACCAAATATCAAAAGATTCTGCCTGCAGGATCTGGAGAAGAAGATTTTTGAAGAAATTTGCCTGAAATGCACTAAGTTCAAATTCGAGCTTCTATAGTGAGCCCAAATATGAATCTAGGGAGCCGATTTGAACAAAATAGAATCAGATCCCCCCACAATGTTGCATACCAAATATCAAAAGATTCTGTCTGCTGGATCTGGAGAAGAAGATTTTTTAAGAAATTTGCCTGAAATGCACTAAGTTCAAATTTTGGCTCCTATACTGAGCCCAAATATAAACCCAAGGGGCCGATTTGAACAAACTTGAATCAGATCCACCCCACAATGTTGCATACCCAATATCAAAAGATTCTGCCTGCTGGATCTTGAGAAGAAGATTTTCAAAGAAATTTGCCTGAAATGCACTAAGTTCAAATTTGGGCTCCTATACAGAGCCCAAATATAAACCCAAGGGGCCGATTTGAACAAACTTGAATCAGATCCACCCCACAATGTTGCATACCAAATATCAAAAGATTCTGCCTGCTGGATCTGGAGAAGAAGATTTTCAAAGAAATTTGCCTGAAATGCAGTAAGTTCAAATTTGGGCTCCTATACTGAGCCCAAATATAAACCCAGGAGGCCGATTTGAACAAACTTGAATCAGATCCACCCCACAATGTTGCATACCAAATATCAAAAGATTCTGCCTGCTGGATCTGGAGAAGAAGATTTTTTAAGAAATTTGCCTGAAATGCACTAAGTTCGAAATCGGGCTCCTATACTGAGCCCAAATATGAACCCAGGGGGCCGATTTGAACAAACCTGAATCAGATCCACCCTCCAATGTTGCATACCAAATATCAAAAGATTCTGCCTGCTGGATCTGGAGAAGAAGATTTTTTAATGTTTTTCCCATTGCCTACAGTGTTAAAAAGTGCTGACTCAGCACTTTTTCAATGTCCCGAAACTGTACCCTATGATAAAACCGATGGCAATTTTTTTTTTACCAATTCTTTCTGTTGGTCCTAAGGAAGCTTCACACCAAATAAAAATTCTCGGTGCAGTGCAGTTTTGGAGATATGGGCGTTTTAATTTTTTTCTATTTTTAGCTCCTGCGGTTCCCATGGGGCTATGGGAAAAAAAAAATCAGCATAAATTAGTTACTTATGACCCAATAAGCCCTCACATAAAATTTGGTTCAAATCAGCCTCTCGGTTTGGAAAATAGAAATTTTGGGCGGGGCCAAAAATTTTGCCCCTCCCATAACGACGCCAAGTATAGCCCCACAAACTTCTCTTGAACAAATCTGAGTCTACACCTCAAAAGGAAGCTGCACACCAAATATCAAGTCTCTGCTACTGCTGGTTCATGAGAAGAAGATTTTTTAAGATTTCAGCACACTTTTTGGGTGTGGCCCTACCCACGGGCAGGGCAACTTGATTTGAACAAAATCAAATTGCGATGTCATAACAAACTATTATCTCAAATATCAATTAAATTGGTTCAGCGGTTTGGGAGGAGAAGACGCAAACACCATGTTCACGGACGACGGACGACGGACGCAGGACGACGGACGGTGAGTGATCACTATAGCTCTCCTGAGTGAAAATCAGGTGAGCTAAAAATTTATAGTAATTTATATATTTTTTATACTTCCCAATGACCCAGACATAGCTGGTGCTAACTCTTAAAAATATAGGGCCAAACACAAATTTTGCCCCCCAATCCCCAAAATTTGCATCTAAAACCAAAGAAAACATGTCCTGAATGGCCCTCCATACTTCACCTCTACTGCGCATGTGCAGTGTCAAGGACGTCCCGAAATTGGCGCCGTTAATCAGTCTTACCAACAGTGCCTGGTAAGCGCTATGTCCTCAGCGGGGAGGTATGAGTTCCCAACTCCTGGGAGGGCCATCCCCGTCTGGGTCATTGGTAAGTATAAAAAATATATAAATTACTATATATTTTTTAAGATTTTTATACTGTACCAATGACCCAGACATATCTGAATAGTAAAAAGGCTGGAGGGCCCAGGACATAGAGGAAAATCCAATAAGCTCAACTATATAAATAGAGTCATCTCCTGTAGGAGAAAAGGAGAAATAGGCTTCACGTGTATCTTTCTTATTTATGACAAATTAGAAAGACACAATACCTTTTATAATTGAGCATGATAACATCCATGTTCTCTATTAATATCCAGTATAATTCGTATACTAATTATATTTAAAGTAAGCCAATAAATAAAGTTAGTCCAAAGAATTGAGACTCTTTATACTCTTTAAAAAGTGTCCGAGGATAGTATAATAACATCCGTTTGACACATGACATATACAATTGCTATACTTTAAAACTATGACATGAATGAATTAAAAAACATAACTTTCACTTAAGAAACCATCCCAGTAACAGCTCAGAAATACTAACTCCGGAGGAGGTATCCCCTTGTTTTCATAATAAAAACAGGTGACCCAAGGGAACACCCTCCCCCCCCCCCTTTTTTCTTGCCCTGGGTCAAACAGCCCAGAGCGAAGAGGGCAGCAGGACGGAGTCACTGCCGGAACATAAAGCCTACATAGCTATAGTTGCAATTGTTAAGTGATCGACTTTCTGAGCAGCTGATAATGGACCTAAACAATGCAGGTCTTCAGAAATGGATACAATATTTCTGAGATAAAAAATTCGGGAATGTGGATGGTTGAGACCAATATGCAGCCTATTAAATCTATAATAGCAAAACTATACGTCAGCCCAAGATGTAGAAGAGCTCTTACTTCAAGAGCCGAAATCTTAAGCACAAACTGCTGAGTTAAGGATAGATTATCCTAAGCAGCACCGATAGTTAACTGAATGCATTAAGTAATAGAATGGACCGTAATGACCCTTCTATTAGGCATCAGAGCCAGAAGAAGCTTTACGTCCAACTGATAAACTGAGATCTGTTAATAAATACATAAAGGTCTATCCGGACAGAGTAAAGGCCTGTGCCTGCTCGAAGACGGAAGGACCTTAAAAACAATAGGATCCGGATATCATTAGGAGCCTGATTCTTAACCAAAAATACAACATTAGTAGTAAAGGTAATAGAGTTCCCGATACTACGAAAGTGAGAATCGTCCACCGATAGTGCATGAAGCTCACTGACTCTTCAGCAGAAGAGAAGGCTAAGAGAATCGCTGCCTTAAAAGACCAGAATTTGAAACTGCTGTCTCAAGGATTCAAATGGTTGCTTTAATTAATAAGAACCCAAGCTAAATTCCGAAAAGGAATTAATCTAACGATTCTAGGTCTCTTATCGAAAAGTTTCACACTAACTTAGATAAAGAGATATTAGGTTCCATTGTAAACTATCATGGTGTGCATAGGTATCAGATAACATAGACCTATAACCTATAAAAGTAACTGGCTGCAGTTGATCTCATCAAACAAGTATACTAGAAAGTTTGCAATGTCTGGTATGGAGGAATCAAAAATATCAACATAAAGATCCCTACACCAACGACGGAAGACCCTCCACTTTAGCCGCATAGTATAGCGAAGAGGAGGTCCTTCTACAGTTAGGAATCGCGTCCACTGCTGGTCCTATACAGTGCTTGCTATGCAAGAAGGACCGCACAACGGAATACGTGAAGGTTGAGACCTTGCGGGTTGTGATAGAGTTGACACGATTTCCCCAGCGAAAAAAGATCCTCTCGTGGAGGAAGTTTCCACGGTAAGTAAATTTATCCACCGTCTCTGTGGGACAGAGATGCTACCAACGGAATTGTATTGTGAATGAAAAAGTCTAGCAATACTTGCTGAATCAACAGCGATGGAGGAAACGCATATCCTATCATAGCGTCCTACTAGATCGATAGAGCGTTAACTACATATGCTCAGGGATCCGGACACGGTGACACATATGTCTACAATTGATTGGAGAGTTGTGTCACAAATAAATTATCACTGGGCGCTCCCATTGATAGCAAATCTGATTGAATACTTGTTTGTTGATAGTCCATTCCGATGGCAACAAACGACCCTTACGAGAAAGGGAGTCTGCTAATACGATCCGACGACCGAGAATATGACGAACCGAAACAGAACTTGGTGTTCTATAACAAACAGAAGGATTCTTTCCGTTAAAATTAATAACGGAACTGAATGAATGCCTCCCTGGTTCCGGATAAACGCAACTACTGTCGAATTATCGGACAGGATTGAACATGCGTTTCTGAATAAAATTCATCCAATGACGTAGTGCAAGCCAACATAATATTCTTCCTTGGAAGTAAGGAGCTTGCCTAAAAATTGCGGAACCCAAAGACCCTGGCACTTCGAATCCGTTGGGATCAAAATTGTGTCCCAACCTGTTTGACTGACATCTGTCATAATCGAAAAACTCGGATCCGGCAACTACAGTGGAACTCTCTGAGTCAACCACCGAATGTTTGCCCACGTATGAATCTCTTGTTACACTTGATAAACAAGAGAACGTGTATATCGAGCAATTCAAGATTGCTGAAAGGTTGGCGTCGAAGAGAAGCTTCTCGAGACCGAAGCGACTCTGAGAGAGTTCTTCACCTTACTATCCATGCGTGTGGGTGTAGCTAGGGCTGCGTCACGTCTAACCAACTCCAGGTTGCCACTGAAGGGCGGAGTTATACGTGGAAAAACTACTGCCCCTGAAATAAATCTCATTGAGGATCATATCCTGGAATTCTTTCTCTTGAAGACGTAATGATAAACGTCTCAGTAAGGTAGTATACGTATGATAAAGCGTCTAAGTTAAGTCTATTATACATCATTGTCGTTTCCAACATCGTGGTTGGAATTGACATAGACGGCGAAAAAGATAATTAGCAGTCTTCAGTCTCGCCGTCTTTGACGCAAAGGAACTCTCGGTAAGCCCAGTTCTGCCAATAAACAATTATTTCCTAGAATTCAGGAAAGGCAGAATAGAGCATTGCGGACAAGAAACTATACTAGCATGTTGATAGCAAGCTTATATATATATAGCGTTGTTCAATAATTCAAATGTTCTAAAGACATTATTGGACTGCGTAGGCAACTCAGGGACAATGTCCCTGAACCGATCCAAAACTCCGTGTCCAATGACGCTATAGTCTCTTATCCAGCATCGCAGCAATGTAGTCCGACGGAACAACCTCTGGAAGATAATGCCGGAAGAAATGTATGGCAGCTTCTGTTGTTCCGAAAGGGAAAGCTCGAAATCATCCGACTCCCTTTCGCCATCCTGTCGGACCC
This sequence comes from Pictodentalium vernedei, assembly GCA_031216915.1. Taxonomy (NCBI): domain Eukaryota; kingdom Metazoa; phylum Mollusca; class Scaphopoda; order Dentaliida; family Dentaliidae; genus Pictodentalium; species Pictodentalium vernedei. The sequence goes on along the minus strand of CM062293.1, from coordinate 78,060,733 downwards.
TATGAAATATTCGGTCGTCCGTACCTGATGCAACAGCGGAGCGTACCGACCCAGCGCTGTCGGATTATTCCTGATCTGACCGAGAATCTGTCGTTTGCTGGGATGCTACGATAAGCTGTGCTATTTTGGATAGCACGTCCGTCACTGAGGCCTGTGGAGAAACGGTCTTACGATGCATTGCCGCTGGAAGCTCCGTGTTCGTTACCCCGTGCATACTTCTATTATGCGAGCGACCGGAGTGTGCAGGCCTCGTGTCCCTTGGCTACCGGATGGCGTGACCTGTTCGGCATGGAATCACTGAATGCCGAAGCTGGCCGGATATTCAAGGTCATGTAGCCAATGTGCGGTCGTGTGCGCTGCTGTGAGGATGAGGAAGCATTATCGACAGTCACTCAGATTGTCTATATAACAGAGCGTCCGGAGTGGCGGACATACGCTCCGAAGGTGAAATGTCTGTACCACAACATCCGGTCCCATATGTTGTTGCACGAGAGAGGGACCTCTCTCGCTCGCCGCCCGGACGGACCGGACGAGCTAGGAACCGGACTAACAGGCTTCCTCCGATCTCTCCTCTAATCCGTCGTCACTGGGTGTGTACTAAAGTCTATTATAGTGCTCGCATCACCCAAATCTCCATCCTAGACCGCAACGGACGAACCCGACTGCCGAACCATTCGATGAATGGACGCTACACTGGGTGAGCTAACGAATGTCAACTCCGTCGATCCTACTAGGGACCTCTTAGGAGATTGACGTAATCCATGAGCACTAATTGCCGCTAGCTCTTCATTAACTATGACGGCAGAGGCACACTTTTGAAAAACATCTCAGTAATTTTGCGAACAAGAAACCAGATATGCTTGAACATAGCAAGCATATAAAAAATATATATAGCGTCGTTCAATAAATCGAACGTATCTGAGACATTACTGGACTGTTTCGGAACTGAGGGACGATGTCCCTGAACCGAACCAAAAAATTTCTAAGTCCACCGACGCTATCAGTTTCTTATCCGGTATCGCAGCATTCTGGTCCGACGAAGAACCTCTAGAAGAAGTCGGATGACATATACAGCAGCGTATGTTGTTCCGAAAGGGAAAGCTCGAAAACCTCTGAATCCCTTTCAGCATCCCGTCGGACCGTATGAAATTTTCGGACGTCCGCACCTGATGCTTCCGCGGAGCGTCCCAACGTCGTCGGATATTATATTATGCGACAAAGATTCTGTCGTTGCTGGGATGCTGCGATAAGTTGTGCTATTTGGGATAGCACATCCGTCACCGAGGCCTGTGCAGAAGCGGTCTTACGATGCTTTGCCGCTGGAAGCTCCGAGTACGTTGACTCCTGCATACTTCCTTATGCGAACGTCCGGAGTCTGCAGGCCTCGTGTCCCTGGCTATCGGATGGCGTGACCTGGTCGCCGAGGATTCTCTGATTGGCGAAGTTGACTGGATATCGGAGGTCACGTAGCCAAGGTGCGGTCGTGTGCGCTGCCATGAGAATGAGGAAGCCTTATTGACAGTCTCTCCGGACTGTCTATATAACGGAGCGTCCCGAGCGGCGGACGTATGCTCCGAATGCGATACATTTTGTACCACAACATTTGGGGACAGATGTTGAAGTACGAGAGAGGGGTCTCTCTCGCTCGCAGCACGGATGGGCCTGGACGAGCTATGAACCGGACTAAAGGCTTCCTCCGTTCTCCCCTCTAATCCGCCATCACTGGGTGTGCACATGGATGTTTATAGTGCTCGCATCACCCAAAACTCCTTTCTAGACCGCAACGGACGAACCCGGCTGCCGAACCATTCGATGAATGGACGCTACACCGGGCGAGCTAGCGGACGTCAAAGGCCGTCGAACCTACTAGGGTCCTCTTAGGCAATTGACGTATTACCTGAGCACTTTTCCGCTAGCTCTACATTAATTGTGACGACGGAGGCACACTTTTTGGAAGACATCACGGATACATCACCCTGATCATGATCGTCTGAAATAGAGATTGATAAAGTAGGTTGACCCTGCGGGGAAAGGACCGGAATGGCCAATTCCCCACTAACATACCGTGACACACGCTTCCCATGTTGTCATCGTAATCAACACATACATAACAGGAGTTAGTGCGAGTACACTGACTACATTATACAATGATTATGAAAGTCAGAGGAAGATTTCCTCTTAATACAATTGAACAATATCCTTTCAATGTGAAAAGAAAACAAAGTCCAAGTACTCGCACCAACCCCTGACAATCAAAATACATAATAACAAGATCCATTAATATAGAAAAAATAATTGAATCAAAAACTTTTGAAAAAATATTTTTTCAGAACAGCCCAAGTTTCTGAAAAGTAACGTTGAGCCCCAATGGATCCCAAGTCTAAGTGTGGTCAAAAATTCTAAAAATATTTTAAACAATTTATGCAACACTTACGAACAATAATAATGTGTCTAGTTATGATTAAATTAACATCAAGATATTATTTCAAGAAATCCCCCCTCACACAGAGGGCTGTTGGGAATGTAAACAATAAGTGTAAAAACACTAGATCAAGACTCCAGGCACCCTGGCCCGAAATCAGTTACCAATAATACACTATCTGATGCAAAACAGAGACTTCCAGGGAAGAAACTGCAGAACATCAGATGGTAGATGCAGAACACTACGCCTAACCACCCATAGGTGAAGACGTAAACATGGGGAAAAGAACAGAATACATTCTGTTATCCAGCTAAAACTCCCAAGAAATTTTAGTAATAATATTACAGAAAATATGCCAAAAGCATGGGAGAATAGCAAGAGGGGACTTAAAGGAAAGGGAGAGAGGAAAACACTGAATAAGCAGTGTAATCTTGATAACAAGAATGACCACAACAGGCAGTAGCCCGAAAATAGGTAACTTAACATAATTTGATCAAAAAATTTTAAGTTACAGCCCTGATTATTTTCTGTCACTCATTTTTCCTCTCCTCCTTCTATATCCTCCTTAGAATCACCATTTCACTAATATTTATGTGTCTGGCATCATTTAAACTGAGATTTACAAGCACAAAGATCAGTCAGATGTTAACTGATGAAGGGCCAAACTAAGAATGATTAATGGTGCCAATTTCGGGACGTTCTTGACACTGTGCATGCGCAGTAGTGGTGAAGTATGGAGGGCCATTCAGGACATGTTTTCTTTGGTTTTAGATGCAAATTTTGGGGATTGGGGGGCAAAATTTGTGTTTGGCCCTATATTTTTAAGAGTTAGCACCAGCTATGTCTGGGTCATTGGTACAGTATAAAAATATAGAAATTTTGGGAGCGGCCAAAAATCTTGTCCCTCCCATTATAAAGGCAAATAAAGATCCATGAACTTCTTTTGAACAAACTTGATTCTACACCTCAGAAGGAAGCTCCATACCAAATATCAAGTCATTGTACCTACTGGTTCATGAAAAGAGGATTTTTAAAGAATTTTGGTGGATTTTACACCACCCCCTCCCTATGAGGCTGGGCATGTTGATTTGAAAAAAAACAAAATGCAATGTCAGAACAAGCAATCACCTCAAATACAACTAAAATTTGTTCAGTGGTTTAGGAAGGGCAGGTGCAAACTTCATGTTCACGGACAACAGACGAACGGTGAGTGAACACTATAGCTCAGCCTGACTTTCAGTCAGGCGAGCTAAAAATACTAATTAAAGTAATAAATTTTGATAGCCTGTGCATTGGATAAAGGGTTAAAGTAGACCACTAAAAAAAATCCCAATAAATGTAAATAAACTATAGGTACTGACCTTCACAGCAATCGTTTCACCAGATAGCTTGTAGGTGGCCCTGAAACAAATGAAACATGAGATTAATAGATGTGCCAATCAGCAATATTTATCTTAATTTATGTAAGTGTAAAATACTCAATTTATGGGAGTATTCCAAATTTGATCATTTCCCTGTATTTTACTCATAAATTGAGCCTTATTCGATTATACTTTGTTGGACAGAGTTTATGGAACTCTGTCAAACAAAATAGCATTGATTAAATGCCTATACTGGATGTACTGAAGCCAAATAGGTCTATAAATATGCAAAATTCAGAGGAAGCCAGAGTAATTCTTCAACAAATTGGAAGATTTGTTTTCAAATGGCCCCTAATTTTAAAGATTTGCACAGGTAATGAGACTGTATTGAGTTACATTAGCTCGTCCATCCCTTTTCTGGCTCAATTCTCAGCCAACTGAGCTCTGTCAAACAAGACAGAATAGTTTATGCCCCACAAAGTAGCTCTTCTGTTCCTCAGGCCAATTTTTGTAAAACTGCATATGTGTGGTTGTTTTTTTATTTTATTATTTATTTTTGTAATTATATCTTTTACATCAAAAGTTCATGTTCTTGGTTTGTTTATGTTTTAGGCCTCATAATCTACAGAATAACATGGGTGGTGGTGTATTTCGTCCCTTGAGTACAAGAAGGCTTTGCAACGCTTCCGCATTGCAAAACCTTGTTGCACTCAAGGGACAAATTTATTAGTTTTATTAACTTGGGTAAAAAATCACACAAAAACCAATTGATTTTTATTTTTTAAGTTTGCAAAAAAAGGCTACTTGAAATTATGACATCAGTGTGCAAAGCGTTAAATTTGTAATAAAACAAGCAAGGCCTTTCCAGCAATATGTTAAAATTAGTATTTCTTCAACAATGAAAAGGCTATTTCAACAAAGATAAAGCTACATCAAAGATTTTCCACGTTTACATTAGATTGCAGCATAGAAAACAACAGCCGATAAAGACAATAGTTAGGAATAAGTTATTAATTTACTGGTATTTCAATTCACTTACTTGTAAACTTTGCCACTATTACCAGTTCCAAGTACATCAATATACTGTAAATCTGTTTCAGTGATACTTCCACATGCCAGTATGTTCTTTATATCTACACTATAAAAAGAAAATAAATTGAACAATGCAGAGCTCTTATGTTGTGAAATTTGCCTTGGTTTCGTTTGTGACAAAAGAGTCGAGTCTTAGTTTTTATTTGAAATTATTTAACCCTTAAAGACCTATTTTCGACTTTTCCAACCTCAGAACCAGTGTCCTTAACATGCCATCATGAGAAGGTCCTGCTGACAATAGACAAATTACCTAATTAGTGGTTTCTAGTTACATCTTGGCTGCCTTAACAGGCAGCCAAGACTTAACTAGAGATCACAGCTAATCCATTAGACTTGTAGAGTCTATGGAATGATGGGAATTCAAGGCACTTGTTTAGGCCCTTAAGGGTTAAACAAATGAAAAAACTAAACAAAATATTGAAACCATAACAAACACCACTTTTTGAAACTACAAGGCTTTCCAGGGAAGCCATGACATATATGTATATAGCAGTATAATGGACAAGCAACATTCCCTAATAGTGTGGATCCATCACCCTCCATATCCCATGCTTCTATTTATGTTTGATTTGATATGCACATATAGCAAATTGGGACGGTAACTCATTCCGACAATGTTTCCTCGCCATGCATATGATGCCACTTTCATATTTGATTTCAAAAATCCTCGATCACAATTTTCAGTCAAATACTGATGATCACACGTATTCTGAACATCTGAATAGGAAATACAACTGAGTCAGATTCAACAGTAAATGTCCACTTTTAATAAAGTAGGCCGACAGAGAAAAGTGCTAACAATGTCAACATTGAGCAGTTTAGCACACATATTATTACATATAAAATCAAATTGAAAGATGACACCTGCCCAGTATATTCTGAAACTACCAAGAGGTGGCATTGGACGAAATCCCACATTCACCTTCAGTCTACTGTTTAAAGCCGTCTTCCAAACACTTCAGGTCTGCAGAATCAATTCTGAGCCTCAATACAACATTGTGTTTGGACTTAATAGTCTTTCCATATTCTGCGACAATCTTCTTCTCGGTGTTTACATGTGAAGTATTTGTCATTTTAACTCTGTTTTCGAAGTATATCTTTTATCGTCTTTGCCACTAGCAGGACTTCTTGTCCTAGGCAGGCTAGCTCATCATAAAGCTCTTTCAAACAAGATATAACATCTAAATTTACTAAGTTGAATAGGTCAATAAATATGTAAATACTTTGGTTCAAAGTGTAATTCTTTGGCAGATCACTAGATCTCTTTATTAACTCTCTGCACACTGATGTCAAAGCATAGCAATTTTAAGCAGCAAATTTTTTCCCATAATACTACAAGGAATTTAGCTGGTTGAGTGCTAGAAGCCAGTATTACAACACCGAGAAGAGAAAGACGTACTTACTCCTTCTAACGGTTCTATTACCAACAAGACAGCTGTCTCGGCTTATCTATGAGCTATTGATCTTCTATTCGTAAGGAATAGATCATTGCCTTTCTTACACTATTGCTAAGCCAAGGGAGGCATTGTTAATTGGACCAAAAGCCTTCAACACCTGAGCCGAAAGATCCGGGAAGGAAGATCTTCGTCTTTCCTTCGCCTGGTACCTTAAGCTGTTTTTTGCCTTGCAAATGCAGACCTTTGTTCAGATGCAACATGATTCAAAGAGTTTAAGAATAAAAATTCATAGTCTTAATGTGCCATTCCGTGAGGGATGGAGAATCAACCTCCGTTGCCCTCTCACCATATGAAAAATGGTCAACACCATCCGAATGTACAGATGACTGGACCAACCCAGCACCATTAGACAGCTCATTACCGGAGACTGTTGACGGCTGAACCTGCGACTCCTGGGATGCACAATCTGGGCAGCAGGTCCATGAACGAGGCTTGCAGAGCAGCGATTATCTGCTTCTTCTCCATATGCTGCTCACAGGATGGAGATCTGTCCCCAAATCTTCGATACTTGTCCCATATAAAAATGCCGCGAACTACTAGCTACAGATTACAGTGGAGTCATATTATAATGACAACGTTCAGAAGCATATCCCAAAATTTGGGAACATGAATAATTTTACACAAAAATTATAAAGTTACAGCCCTGAACATCCGAAAACCACCATTATTCACTTCCTGTTACACTACTGATTCCATGAAAACCATCATCGATTTGTGTCCAGCATCTTCAAAAATGAGAATTTAAAGCACAGATTTCAGTTCAGTTGTTACTGACTTTGGGCCAAACAAAAAATTGGTGTTGTCGCCAATTCCGGTTTCTTCCTGGGTACTGTGCATGCGCAAGTACAAAAAGTATGGAGGGCCAGATAGGATTTTTAATTTTCTGTATTGTACGCAAATTTTGGGGATTGGGGGGTTCAAAATTTGCGTTTGGCTCTTAATAATATTGAGATTGCACCAGCTAAGTCTGGGCCATTGGCTTTAGTATAAAAATATAATTCAGCATTCAACCCATTAACTAATTCAGTCTGTCCAAGAGAATAATAGACTAGAAGTCCTTTCTGTTCAGGCCGAACGGTATGAGCGTTTTAAGTTGGAAGATCCATGTAATTTCAGCAGTGCGTCTTCTATCTGTGTTTTTCGGGTCATCTGGATTGGTGTTGAGAATTTGTATAATCCTATATTTGACGTTGCTCAGTGCGTGGTTTGGTTGGTTGAAGTGATAAGAGACAGGTGTGTCTCTTTTGAGTCTAATATCCGCGAGGTGTTCTTTGATGCGGATATAAAAGTGGCGTTTCGTTTCGCCCACATATTGTTTGCCGCATTTTGAGCAGTGGATGAGGTAAATGCAATTTCTGGACATGCAGTTTGTTTTGAAAGGGCCTCGGTGTCGGGTTTTCGAGGCTGTTCCTGAGAACCATTTGGATTTGGGTATTAGCATGGGCTATTTGTTCTTTGAGAATTTTCTCTAAATTACCCATCTCGTTTGTGAGCTGTTCTATGGTAGCCAGAAGCACCACTACACTTCTGACGAGTTCAAATAAAGAACGAAACCGGTCAGGTTAGCATAGCTACAACCAGGGTATAGCCTAACTATCCACTCTCTCGGGCTCACCAGAGCTTTTATTTAATTAATTCAGTCTGTCCTTCAACGAGTTCTGTCAAACAAGATTGAAATGGTTCAATTCCAAACTAAATTATGGGAACAAGTTGCAGCTTGAAATATACATATTTAAACATCAGGATGCAGAGGGTTAATAAACAGGAGTTTACTCAAGGATCTCTATTCAATTGGCATGTCAAATTTGTTATGAAGGTATGGTAAATAGCTTGTTGTTTGGAAGTTATATGCAAGCAACAAGGTTATTAAATTAAGAAATATCTAACTGAGAGGACTCTACTGTAATAGTACCAGCATACTATCTCAGAATAAGCAATAAATAGAGCATATAAAATGAGTGTTCATCTTTTATGACATTTATTTCATAGCCACGGCTTCTTTTCTGAGGTGCACTATCTCACCTGTACACATTTGCAGTGCTCAAAATAACTTTTTTTCTTTGCATAGCAAAATGCTACACATTTCCAAAAAATGAATAGCATTTTGTAAAAATTGCATAGCCATTTTTTTGTACCAGAGTTATGTTATGCTGTTTTGTATTGAATTCTTCTAAGTAGATAAAATAGTTTCCATCCATTTTTGGGCATTTCCAAATGATCTGCAACACATGAAGCATTTACTATGTTTTTCTTTATCTGAAATGCCTTTAAGGGTTGCATGGACTTGGATATTTTCAAATGGCGTCTTGATTGTTTAATAGAGTTCTCAAAATGGAAGTTGGGATTTTTAATTTGATGGGCTTGAAGTTATTTTTAATGGGCATTTTATGCAAAATGTTGTAAAAACAGGAAGAATTTAAACCAATAGAATTCATCTTACATATGAAGTTGAAAATGATGCTTGATGGAGAGTTAATCTGAGTTATGCCTGGAATGTTCCACAATCAGACGTAAAGCATCAGTGAACTAGTTTTCAAATTTGTTTGCAAATTTTCATTCACATTTTGTGATACAAGATAATCAACTGCAGCCTAATAGGCTGCAGCTGATTATCTTGTATCGCAAAATGCTATACATAATTGAACATTGTGTAGCTTTTTGCATAGCAAAAAGCTCCTGGAAGGTATGAACACACTTTCAATGATTCGAATTAAAACCCCAAGGAGCCTTTTGCTGGAAACTGATTCTCTAATGGCAAAAGTGGCACTACGGGTGCCACACTGGGTTGAATCAAAACTCCAAAACCCTTATGCACATCTAGAGACCCCACTGGAGCATATGAACACACTTTCAACATTTTGAATTAAAACCCCAAGGAGCCTTCCACCGGAAACTGATTTTCTAACAATAAAGGTGGTTCCACTGGAACCACTTGGGGCCCAAATCAAAATTCTTGACATCTACAGATGCTACAGGAACACCTTAGCATAGTTTAAATGTTTCGAATTACATACTCTTGGTGATATGAAAAGAGCGGAAGTACGGACATGACGGGACGGTATGAATGGGGAGGTCGGAGATCACCACAATATCCTCACTTTTTTTTTAAAAAAGCAGGGATAATAATTTCTATGCCACACCCCATGCCTACTTGAGCATAGAGCACAGGTATTCATAGGGTGTGGCATACAAATTATTTGTTACATCCTACTACTCTTAGGATTTGGACTCTAGTGTTGTACGGTTTACCGGATTTATAAGTCGGTTTCGGTTTTGCTTGAAAACCGAAACCGAAACCGTGTAACTGGTAAATGAGTATGGTTTCGGTTATTTTCTAAAATGTTGGGAAGAGATGTTTTCATTATTCAGTTTGCACTAACAATATCTGAAATGTCAAGCTTTGTCAGGAAATAACAGTGTTGGTTGTCAATGCACGCCACATTCTGGGTGTAAAGGGGTCACTTCAGCATGTCCAGATCACTCGAGAATGATGTATGGCAAGTTGTCAATCACACATCGTTGACATAAAAATGGGTTGTGTTTTCTGTGAGAATGACAAAACAGACAGCCAACACGCCTACATTTCACTGACAGGAAATACCTTGCACAATTGGCTTCGTTTTTGAACAGGTCTGTCTGAAATAGTCAATCAGTTTAATTAAAATTACTTATCTACAATCTGTTGGACAGTGAATAATATCATATCAGAAAAAGGTCTTGGTATTTCATTGTCGTATTCGAAAATAACATTTGTCACGGGTTGCCCCACCACGTGTTTCAGATGTAGTCTGTTGCCTCCCTTGATGTGCTTATCTGGGAAGAGGTTTTACTGCGATTCAGTCTTGGGACGTCCGACCCGAGACAATTTGTCCTGAAGGTTTCAGCCCACTAAAAACACGAAAACGCAAGTTCTTATTCTATTTAGTTCAATATATGAAGGCCAAAACGTCTTGAACCGAAATGTTCCGAGGCCGAAACGTCCCAAGACCGACTCGTCCATATCCACGGGAAAAAGCTGCGTTCCGTAATATCGCTGTCAACGTGCCACAGTTGCATTCCCACACAACTAATTTTAAGGGGGCCAACCAAAGGAACACATCAGCGGTAGAAATAGAAAGTGGAATGGCAAGAGGCAAACGCAAAAAAGTTACAATACATAACAGTACACTAGTGAATTTGTCAAATCAATTCTGTTGAGCTAAAACCATTGTGTGCGCGAGGTGGGGGGATAGACAATAGGTATTTGGTAAAGTGGTTCGTTTTGAAGCCCACCCAGCTACAACAAACAATATGACTTTCCCATTCCAGGCTGACATGAAATGACTGCTGATTATTTTACTAGAGTGGATGGTGGCACTGGCCACTGTGAGTGTGTGTGTCTGGGGGTGGGGGGGAGTGGTACTGAAAAGAGTCCATACATCAGATCATTGTCAAATATGTTAGGATGGGTGTCTAGGTGACCCATTTGGCAATGCTTGTTATTATTTGCAGTGCCTGGTAGGGTCACTTTGCTAGTCTGCCCAGGGCCCCACCCAGGAGTGAGCACTGAACAGAGCCCTGGGGAATTGTGAATTAGCTCTTTTCGCACCCATGTGCTAATATCAATTCATCATAGACTCTCTTATGCCTGAACTTAAAAACCAGAGGTGGGGGGGGGGGGGGGGGGGGGGGGGTGAGGGGGGGGGGGGGGGGGGGGCATGTGCCTAGAATTGGTGAGTGGTGATATTATGCAAACACTGTTATATTTTAATTTCTTTTATATTTTTTGTTTTGATGATGCCTGCCATTTATACACTTATCACAAATGCTAGTCACTGCCAATTAAATCATCATTGAAAATATGACAGTATGGGCATTATATTGACACTACATATACTCTCCCAAAAAAGAAAGTGTGCATGCTAAAAAATAACACTAAAAAAAGATATATATCATATTTTTATACTGTACCAATGACCCAGACTTAGCTGGTGCTAACTCTAACAAAACCAGGGCCAAACACAAATTTTGCCCCCCAATCCCCAAAATTTGCATCCAAAACAAAAAGAAATCATGTCCTAAAGGACCTCCATACTACGCCCCCACTACGCATGCGTAGTGTCACGGACGTCCCGAAATTGGCGCCAATTATCATTTTCTGTTTGGCCCTTCATCAGTCAACATCTCACTGATCTTTGTGCTTGTAAATCTCAGTTTAAAGGATGCCAGACACGTAATTTTTGGAGAAATGGGGATTCTAAGGAGGATATAGAAGGAGGAGAGGGAAAAGAAGTGACAAAAAATAATCAGGGCTGTACTTAAAATTTTTTGATGAAATTATGTTAAGTTGCCTATTTTCGAGGCATGGGCCTCTTGTTGTCATTCTTGCTAAATGTTGCACTGCTTATTCAGTGTTTCCTCTCCCCTAGCCTTCTAAAATCCCCCCTTGCAATTCTCTCATGCTTTTGGCATATTTTTGAGAAAGTTCCTTTCTAAAATTTTCCTGGGAGAGTTGCTTGGATACAGAATGTTTTCTGTTATTTTCCCCATAGTTACGTTTTCACCCATGGGTGTATAAACGTTGTGTTCTGCATCTTCCATCTGATGTTCTGCAGATTCTCCCCTGGGAGTCTCTGTCTTGCATCAGATAGAGTGTAATTTTGATGACTGATTTCGGGCCAGTTTTTTCAGTGCCTGGAGTCATGTTTTCTGGTATTTTACACTGTTTGTTTACATTGGCAACAGCCTTTTTTGAGGGGGGCTGTTTGCCTTTGGTGTAGTTTATCTCACTATAAGATACATTTATATTATCCGTAAGTGTCTCATTAATTATTTAATATAAATTTAAAATTTTTGATCACACTTTGCCATCGGATCCATCGGGGCTCAACGTTACTTTTCAGCAACTTGGGCTTCGCTGAAAAAATATTTTTTCAAAATTATTTTGATTTGCAATTGTTTTTTCATTTATTAATGGATCATGTTATTATGTATCTTTGTGTCAGGGGTTTGTGCGAGTAACTAGGACTTGTTGTTGACTTTTCACAATGAAAGGATATTGTTCAAATTGTAATGGGAAGAAATCTTCCTCTGACTTTCATGATCATTGTATTAATTGTAGTCAGTGTTCTCGCACTAATCCCTGTCCTATATGTCAATATTGGGATGAGAAACATTGGAAACGTGTGTCACGGTATGTTGTTTCTGGAGAAAGGGCTATGCCGGCTCTTTCTCCGCAAGGTCACTCTACTCTCTCAGTTTCTATTTCAGAGGAACAAGAACAGGGTGATGTTTCCATGTTATCTTCTACAAGTGTGCGTCCGTCGTCACAAATGAATTCAGAGCTAGCGGCAAAAGTGCTCATGGAGATTAGACAAATGTCGTCCGCTAGCTCGCCCGGTGTAGCGTCCATTCACCGAATGGTTCGGCAGCCGGGTTCGTCCGATGCGGTCCAGGAGGAAATTTTGGGTGATGCGAGCACTATAAACATACAAGGTGCACACCCAGTGACGGCGGATAGTAAGTGTGAACGGAGGAAGCCTTTGAGTCCGGTTCCTAGCTCGTCCAGGTCCAGCCGGGCCGCGAGCGAGAGAGGCCCCTCTCTCGTACAACAACATCTGGGACCAGATGTTGTGGTACAAAATGTGTCACAAGCGGAGCATACGTCCGTCGCTCGGGACGCTCCGTTGTATAGGCAGTCCGCGGAGACTGCTAAGGCTTCTTCTTCTCGTCAGCGCACACGACCGCACCTTGGCTGCGTGACCGCCGATATCTTACCAGCTTCGCCGATCAAGGATTCTTCGGCGACCAGGTCACACCATCCGGCAGCCAGGGATTCGAGACCGATGGACTCCGGACGTTCGCATAGAAAAAGTATGCGGGAGCCATCTGATGCGGAGCTGCCCTCGGCGAAGCAGCGAAAGACTGCGCCTCCGCAGGTCTCGACGCCGGACATTCTTGTGCAGATAGCACAGCTTATCGCAGCATCCCAGCAGCCGACAGAAACGGTGTCGGATCGAGAATTATCCGACGGCGCTGGGTCGGTACGCTCCGCCGAAGCATCGGGGGCGGACGACCGGGAACATCATGAGGTCCGACCGGATGGTGAAAGGGATACGGATGACTTGGAGCTATCCCTTTCGGAACAACATAAAGCTGCTGTGGACTTCATCCGGCACTTTCTCCCTCAAGTTGTTCTGTCGGGCCAGACAGCTGCGGTTCCGGACAAGAGGATTATAGCGTCATTGGACTCTGAATTTTTTGAGCGGTTCAGGGACATCGCTCCCGAGTTTCCCTCGCAGTCCAATAATGTTGCAAGAACATTTGAATTATTGAACGACGCTATATTTAAACTTGCTTCCAAGACGGGGAAAGCAGGTTTCCAGTCCGTTAATACTCTCAACCTGCCTTTCATTAATGCAAGGAATAAATTCGACTCGGAAGGACAGGGTATTCCGAGAGTTCCTCTGCGTATGGACGACGAGGCGGAAGACTTAGAGCTATCATTACCGTCGTCGGCTTCTATTCCAACCGCGGTGTTGGAAACAGCTATTGCGTCTAACAGAGCCAATTTAGATGCCTTATCTTACGCAGATCACCTTACTAAGGCGTTATCACTGCGCCTTCAAGGGAAAGAGTTTCAGGATATACAATCCTCTTTAAGACTTCTTTCAAGGGCAGTAGCTTATTCCACGTGTAACTCCGCCCTTTCAGTGGCAAACCTGGAGTTGGTTAGACGTGACGCAGCCCTAGCTACATCCACACTCGTGGATACTAAGGTGAAGAACTCTCTTAGAGTCGCTTCGGTCTCCGGAGAACTTCTCTTTGACGGCAAGCTTTCTGCTATTTATGATAAAATTACAAAGAAAGCTTCGGATTCTCTGTTGTTCAAATCTGCTTTTAAGAAGTCGGATACAGCAGACAAGAATAAGACAGGCACTTCTGGGTCTAATGCGCCCAAGAGAGGTTCCTATAGAGGTTCCGGTGCGTCCTCTTGGTCTTATTCGAGAGACCGTCAGGGTAGCGACTCTCGTTCGGGACGTCCTTCAGGCTGGGACAACCGGTCGGACGCCCCGAGGTCGACGGGATGAGGTGCGGGTCGTGGAGGACGTGGTTTCTCCTACCGCAGGCCTCGCAGGTCCAGGAGGTGATGGCTTAAACCTCTATCGCGTACCAGTTGGCAGAAGGTTGTCGAGCTTTTCACAAGAATGGGCGTCGATTACGGACGACCCTTGGGTGAGAGGAGTGACTTCGGAAGGTCTAAAGATATCCTTCAAACGAAAGCCTCCATTAACTCGAAGTCCAAAGTGGACTCAACTTCTGTCAAATCCGCAGAAAAGAGACGCTCTGTTATCAGAGGTGCAGTCTCTTTTAATGAAGAACGCGGTAGAGGTCGTAGAAAACCAGGAAACTCCGGGATTCTACAGCCATCTGTTTCTGGTTCCGAAACCAGACGGCTCGTTCCGTCCAGTCATAGATTTGAGCTGGATAAACAAGCTGATCGTCGCTCCGAAATTTTATATGGAGACAATTCGGTCGGTCAGAGCGAGTATTCGGGTGAACGATTATGCAACAAGCATAGATCTCAAAGATGCGTACTTTCACGTCATGGTACATCCGACATTCCGAAAGTATCTACGCTTCGCAGTCCTAGGAGTGGTGTATCAATTCCGGGCGATGTGCTTCGGATTGAATCTAGCACCCTGGGCTTTCACTCGGGTAATGAACTCGGTAATGATCTATTTCCGAGCTCATTCGTCTGCGGTAACGTCGGCCTACCTGGACGACATTCTTCAGAGGTACGGCAACGAGTTAACGCTTCAGAACGATGCTCAGAATCTACTTCTATTGCTCCGACGTCTCAGTTTTATAGTAAACGAGGAGAAGTCGGATCTGGTGCCGTCCAAGTCATTCACTCATCTGGGAATGAGCTTCGAGACGCACAACAATCTCGTTCGTCTGCCGTTAACCAGAGCGAAATTAGTCAGTTGTTACGCTCGCTATTGTCTGCACGCAGACAAAGTCACAGCGAGAGAATTTATGAGACTGATAGGTCTGTGCGGAGCCGCTGCGGATCTCATTCCGATGAGGCGGTTACGCACACGTCCTCTCCAAATTTTCTTGACTCAGAATTGGAGTGTGAAAATTCATTCGCTCGACGTAAACATTCTCTTGTCAGATCAAGTGAAACAAGAGATTCAGACTTGGGCAAACATTCAGTGGTTAACTCAGGGAGTTCCGCTGCAGTTGCCGGATCCGAGTTTTACCATTATGACGGATGCCAGTCAAACAGGTTGGGGTGCATCATTAATCCCAACGGATTTGAGATGCCAGGGTCTTTGGGATCCGCAATTCCTGTGCAAGCACATAAACATCAAGGAAATGATGTCAATTTGGCTTGCGTTACGTCATTGGATGGACATTATTCACAATGCTCATGTCCAAATCCTATCCGTCAATACGACAGTAGTGGCGTATATACGGAATCAGGGAGGCACTCATTCAGTTCCGTTGTTCAATCTAACGGAAAGAATCCTTCTGTTTGCGCTAGAACATCACGTTCTTCTTTCGGTCCGTCACATACCGGGTCGTCTGAATGTGCTAGCAGACTCCCTTTCACGAAAGGGTCGCTTGTTGCCGTCGGAGTGGACTCTCAACAAACAAGTATTCAATCAGATTTGCTACCAATGGGAACGGCCAATGATAGACTTATTTGCGACACATCTCAACAATCAGTTGAGATGTGTCGCAAAGGAGGCATTCCCTTGCTTCTCACAATGCTTTATAGTGAAAAGCAAGGGAATGCCTCCTCCAAGTCAGTATTTCTGAATCGCTTCCGGGATGGTTTTAAAGTGTAATATTAATGTTAAAATTCATTCATGTCTTATTTTTAAAGTGTAGCTCGGTGTGAAGCATTTGTATATGTCAAGTGTCAAACGGGCTTTAATATACAATACTCGGACACTTTTAAATGACTATAAAGAGTCTCAATTCTCTGGACTACTTTATTTATTGGCTTACTTTAAAAATAATTAGTATAAGGGATATACTGGATGTTAATAGAGAACATGAATATTATTGTGCTCAATTATTAAGGGTATTGTATCTTTCTAATTTAATATTAAATAAGAAAGATACATGTAAAGCCTAATACTCCTTTTCTCCTTAAGGGGTTACCTCTTTATTATATAGTTGAGCTTATTGGATTTTCCTCTATGTCCTAGGCCCTCCAGCCTGTTTACTATTCAGCTAAGTCTGGGTCATTGGTACAGTATAAAAATGTTAAAAAATTTATAGTAATTTATATATTTTTTATACTTACCAATGACCCAGACGGGGATGGCCCTCCCAGGAGTTGGGAACTCTTGCCTCCCCGCTGAGTACATAGCGCTGACCAGGCACTGCCAGTAAGAATGATAATTGGCGCCAATTTCGGGACGTCCGTGACACTACGCATGCGCAGTGGGGGCGTAGTATGGAGGTCCTTTAGGACATGATTTCTTTTTGTTTTGGATGCAAATTTTGGGGATTGGGGGGCAAAATTTGTGTTTGGCCCTGGTTTAGTTAGAGTTAGCACCAGCTAAGTCTGGGTCATTGGTAAGTATAAAAAATATATAAATTACTATAAAATTTTTAACTTTCATTCATGGAAATTTTATTCAATCACAGATGAATCAATTTGTGATCAGCACGAGAAATTTCATCACGCTACGGCAAATACTCTTGGTGCCATGGAGAGTCAAAGACACTAAGGGTCAAACACAAAAGTCACACACTCAATATCTGGTATGACCGTCTGCATCGACTACTGCTGTGCATCTACGCCTCGTGGAAGCGAACAAGTTAGCATGGAAGTGTTGTGGGATGTTGTTCCATATTCTGATAAGCTGTCTTTAGAGTTCCACAAGCGTTGAAGGTGCATGGGGAAGCCGGTGTAGCTGACGTTTCATTTTGTCCCATACGTGCTCAATGGGTGAGATATCGGGCAAATTTGCGGGCCAGGGAAGAACATCCACTTGTTGTTGCTGCAGATACTGTTGACCAACACGAGCTGCGTGGGGTCGGGCGTTGTCCTGCTGTAGAATGACGCCAGGGCCGTGACGTTGCAGAAATGGGACAACAGGTGTAAGCACTTCATCACGATATCTGGCTGCATTGAGATTGCCATCAATAATGGCCAGCTCAGTTCTGTTACGGGCAGTGATGCCACCCCACACCATGAGAGACCCTCCCCCATAACGGTTTCGCTCCACGACACATGGATCTGCGTAGCGTTCGTTTCGACGTCTGTACACTCTCTGGCGGCCATCTGATGATGAAAGATGGAAACAACATTCATCTGTGAATAAAACACGTCGCCACCAGTGTAAGGGATGCCTGAGATGTTGTCTACACCACTGCAGTCGAGCACGATGATGACGAAACGTCAAAATCGGACAAATTGCAGGTCTTCGAGAATGTAAGCCGTATTCTCTCAGCCGGTTGATTACTGTTTGAGGATGTATCCGTCTCAGGTTAGGGATGTTCCTGGCTGTCGTCGTTGCTGTTTGTTGCCGGTTCCGGAGATGGACGACACGGATATACCGATCTTGTGCGGGGGTGGTAACTCAGGGTCTCCCGGAGCGGGGTCGGTCTCAAACATCATCATGTTGTGCATGTCGATGGACTAGCCTGTCTACAGTGTTACGGTGGCAGTTCAAATGCTGGGCAACCTCTCTGTGTGTTCTGCCAGCTCTAATCATACCCAGGGCAAGGAGACGTTGATTCATTGTCAATCTTGGCATGCTAATGTGGAGTCGTTTTAACAGCAGCGCAAGTGTGAATGTGAACGATAGGAAGGCCTTACTTTAGTGTTTAAATACCCAAGGATTCACACTACTGCATGAATTTTCAGACTCTCCACGTGCAAAACATGCCTTTTCACAAACGTGCAGCACGTCATTTAACGTTAATCCAATTTTAACGGGGAAAGCTGTTTTTGTGTTCAATATAACTTATTCATGAACAGGTTAACACTCTTTACACCTACGAAATTATTTTATTGGAATTTGATCAATTTCTGCAATGCACACTTTCTTTTTTGGGCGAGTATAGTTTCTGTTGGAAACTGCAGAAATCTTACTATAAAAAACCGAAAACCGACCTATAAACCGAGTTTTTCTTAAAAAACCGAACCGAAACAAGAAAAATAAAACCGCACAACACTATTTTGGAGCATGAGAACAAGCTGACCTGAGGTGAAGCATAGCATTACAATGACAACTTACAAAATAGACATAGCAATGTGGGTACCTTGAGTTGCTCACAACATTTTGTTTCTATTCATTGATTTCAATGTCTCGGCTATGCTTACCTGAACTCAGAGTGAACATAGGCCTGTGGGTGTGGCATAAACATTTCCTGTGATTATCATACAAGTTATTTTCATCACTGTATACTTTGTTATTACAGTTAATGACACAGAAACTAATCAGTAAACAGTCTGATATTATATACATAAAATAGATTAAACAAACTGCAACACCACTAGTATCCCCGCCGAGAAGTGGTTTACTAACGAGAAACCATAAAAATTTTAATTTAATTTTCTAAGTCAAAAAGGGCCCATTACTCTAGAAAAAATGAATGGACACAACCTGTTACACTATTAAAGTTATCATTAAGAAATAATAAAAGTTGAAATTTTCTAAGTCGAAAAAGGCCCATACCTCTAGAAAAACTGATTGGACAAAACCTGTTACTTGTGAATATCCTTTCCCCCATGATAGTCCATCAGCATACCAAAGATCATTCAAATCTGACATGCACTGACTGAGATACAGAGGTCTAAAGTTGTTATGGATGGGCGCACGGATGGACAAACAGTCAGATAAATGGACGGATCCCATGGCTAGATCCCTCGCAAACTTCATTTTGGAGGAGGATAAATAAAGCACATTTAACTCTTTCATTCAGGTTTTGCAAAATAGTACTGTCTATGCTAAAAGATGGCATATGTAAAATATGGGAACATATGTAAAAGATGGCTTGAATTAGAGGAAATTCTCAAGTTAGGGCCTCATTTCTGAAGTAGTTTATAGTACTTGAGCTCCTATGACACACCATTTTTGTAAATGGAGTACATTTTTCTCGTGCACCTGAATTATCAGCAAAAGAATATATCTCATAATTTCACCCCACACCTCAGGCCTGCCTGGGCTTATCGAGTTCAGGTAGGCTTGAGGTTTGGCATAGAAATTATTAGATAAATCCCACTGCTAAAATTTTTAGCCTGAGAACAGGTATCAAATGGAGTGAGGCATAGTATTTCAGAGACAACTAGTAAAATAGGCACAATGATGATGGTGCCTGGATACTGGATGTACTGTTTTGTTCTCATTCATTAATTTCAACTCC
Source organism: Pictodentalium vernedei (assembly GCA_031216915.1). Taxonomy (NCBI): domain Eukaryota; kingdom Metazoa; phylum Mollusca; class Scaphopoda; order Dentaliida; family Dentaliidae; genus Pictodentalium; species Pictodentalium vernedei. The sequence continues at coordinate 78,041,027 of CM062293.1, read as the reverse complement.
CTGATCTCAGAATGCGGCAGAGCTTGTTCCTTCAAAAAAGTTATTTTCATCACAGTACATTGTGTTATAAAAGAAATCAAATCTAATCAGTTAACTTGTTGATACTATAGGTATAAAATATATTCATGTGATGAATGTCTGGTGAGAAATGGACAATGGATGCTGTTCCATTGAGAGGAAGAGCAGACAATGGGTTGCTCACTATGCACAATTGGCCCTGGTCAGTTCGGTTCAGCCTATTTTCGAGTCTTTTGACTCAGTTTCGCATTTTTGCAAGATTACTGTGTTGGTGTGGTAGGTTGTCCAGAGAAATAATATACACTTTCCAAATCCACTTCCCTTGAATATGTACAGTGATAATTTAACTCCCCTAACAGTGCACCTTAATAATTTTAAGTGTACAGTTTTCTACTTGTCTTGTTATAACAGAAATTAAAACCCTGTTATGTGAATAATACTGCTTGTTTTTTTTCTGTTTCCAGAGGTTGATTTTCTGTCATTACAGGTGTCTCTAGAAAAACCATAGGTTGAGAAAATGAAAAAAATGTGGTAAATTTTGTTATATGATATATGATATTTTTACCCTAAATACCACTAATGTTTGACGATTTTATCCAGACTGTCGGATCACACCAGGTGAGATTTTCCCAGATCAAAAATCCATATCACACTCTTACAGAAATTGCCAAGAATTTCCATATGAATAACGTCGGACTATTTATCTGTTAAAAATAGACTTCGTAACCAGGGAAGCCATTGCCGTTGTTTACAAAGTTTTGTCTGCTATTTTTATGTTCGGCTTTCAATGGAATAAGTAAATCGAGGTAAGCAAATTAAGTTACTGTTTGTGTGTCAGTCACATAATAAACCTATCATCATAACAGTTTGTTGATCTGTGTCGTAGTATCACATCTTGTTGAGGTGACCAGATTGTCGGATTCGACAATCTGGCCACCTCAATTTGATGTGATACTACGACACGGATCAACACACTGTTATGATAATTTGTATTTACTAACAGATGCATGATACATATTTTGGTTGTTATTGTCTTCTTTAACGAAGTTTACTTGTAAACTGTAGTTGTTCCTTCTAAGAGCACTCTGCTGTGATACATCACAGTGACGCCTATAAAATTGGGTCATACCTCAGTTGAAAAGAGTACCAATCAATCTCACATTGTTTACAAGCAAAAGTAGACACCTCAACTTTGGAATTGGCTCCAAACTCTTACTCCATCTATTTATACACACTTTGACTACAGGAAAATACAACAGTTCACTATGTTATGCATAGTGGTACAATGTGGTACAATAAATTACAACTTCCTTGCCAGGCTCCCACCAAATATTATGTGGTATGCTTCATATGCAAAGGTGTGAATTTATCAGGCATAAGATAACTTTCCAATAAAATTGTGTTTCCATTTAAGGCAATGTTTCAAGCTGTGTGCCCTCAAATAAGTGATATCCTATACAAATGGCCAAGAGTGAACACTTACAGAATGCGGAGAGTGTATTATCATTAAATCACCCATGGCCATAGAGTGGAGATTCCACCCAAGCAATAATTGCAAATTTCTTGCAATCCATAACAAGCACAAGCAAAGTTCCAGCCACTGGACCTCCGGGGTAAACCAGGAGGTCCATTGGCTGAAACATTGCTTGCATTTTTTGTCCATATTTACAGAATTTGAAAGTGATGCTTTGGGTGATAACTCCACTCCACAGATAAATTAGTTACAATCCTGGGGGCCCGGTGGTGTTGCGATAACCAGTTCTCGTCAGATCACTGAAGTTAAGCAATGTCTAGTCTGGTTAGTCCTCGGGTGGATGACCGCCTGAGCGATCTATTCGGACTGATGCGTTGGGTCCTTGGTCAAGGCACTTAACCCTGATTGTCTACATGGGGGCACGATGACGCTGTGTACTATGGCGTGCTACACGTCAATGGTGCGCATGTCTTCAACCAATCCAACCCTGCCTGTGCTGCAGTGAGGAGTTACGATGTTGGGGAGCTGGCAGTTGCTCGTCGTTGCCCGGTGGTTCTCTCTGGGTACTCCGGCTTCCTCCACCTGTAAAACAGTCACAGTCATGATTAGTCATTGTGCATAAGTATGTGACCTTAAACACAAATAAATAAATAAATAAGTTACAATCCACTCTCCACATACTGTAATTACTTAAGAAAAATGATGAAAACTTAAAAAATTTATAGTAATTTATATATTTTTTATACTTACCAATGACCCAGACATAGCTGGTGCTAACTCTTAAAAATATAGGGCCAAACACAAATTTTGCCCCCCAATCCCCAAAATTTGCATCTAAAACCAAAGAAAACATGTCCTGAATGGCCCTCCATACTTCACCTCTACTGCACATGCGCAGTGTCAAGGACGTCCCAAAATTGGCGCCATTAATCATTCTTACCAACAGTGCCTGGTAAGCACTATGTCCTCAGCGGGGAGGTATGAGTTCCCAACTCATGGGAGGGCCATCCCCGTCTGGGTCATTGGTAAGTATAAAAAATATATAAATTACTATAAATTTTTTAAGATTTTTATACTGTACCAATGACCCAGACATAGCTGAATAGTAAAAAGGCTGGAGGGCCCAGGACATAGAGGAAAATCCAATAAGCTCAACTATATAAAATAGAGTCATCTCCTGGAGGAGAAAAGGAGAAATAGGCTTCACGTGTATCTTTCTTATTTATGACACATTAGAAAGACACAATACCTTCTATAATTGAGCATCATAACATCCATGTTCTCTATTAATATGCAGTATAATTCTTATACTAATTATTTTTAAAGTAAGCCAATAAATAAAGTTAGTCCAAAGAATTGAGACTCTTTATACTCTTTTAAAAGTGTCCGAGGATAGTATAATAACATCCGTTTGACACATGACAAATTCAAATGCTATACTTTAAAACTATGACATGAATGAATTTAAAAACATAACTTTCACTTAAGAAACCATCCCAGTAACAGCTCAGAATTACTAACTCCGGAGGAGGTATCCCCTTGTTTTCATAATAAAACAGGTGACCCAAGGGAACACCCTCCCCCCCCCCCCCCCTTTTTCTTGTCCTGGGTCAAATAGCCCAGAGCGAAGAGGGCAGCAGGACGAAGTCACTGCCGGAACATAAAGCCTACATAGCTATAGTTGCAATTGTTAAGTGATCGACTTTCTGAGCAGCTGATAATGGACCTAAATAATGCAGGTCTCCAGAAATGGATACAATATTTCTGAGATAAAAATTCGTGAATGTGGATGGCTGAGACCAATATGCAGCCTACTTAATCTATAATAGCAAAACTATACGTCAGCCCAAGATGTAGAAGAGCTCTTACTTCATGAGCCGAAATCTTAAGCACAGACTGCTGAGTTAAGGATAGATTATCCTAAGCAGTACCGATAGTTAACTGAATGCATTAAGTAATAGAATGGACCGTAATGACCCTTCTATTAGGCATCAGAGCCAGAAGAAGCTTTACGTCCAACTGATAAACTGAGATCTGTTAATAAATACATAAAGGTCTATCCGGACAGAGTAAAGGCCTATGCCCGCTCGAAGACGGAAGGACCTTAAGAACAATAGGTTCCGGGTATCATTAGGAGCCTGATTCTTAACCAAAAATACAACATTAGTAGTAAAGGTAATAGAGTTCCCGATACTACGAAAGTGAGAATCGTCCACCGATAGTGCATGAAGCTCACTGACTCTTCAGCAGAAGAAAAGACTAAGAGAATCGCTGCCTTAAAAGGCCAGAATTTGAAACTGCTGTCTCAAGGGGTTCAAATGGTTGCTTTAATTAATAAGAACCCAAGCTAAATTCCGAATAGGAATTAATCTAACGATTCTAGGTCTCTTATCGAAAAGTTTCAAACTAACTTAGATAAAGAGACATTAGGCTCCATTGTAAACTATCATGGTGTGCATAGGTATCAGATAACATAGACCTATAACCTTTAAAAGTAACTGGCTGCAGATGATCTCGTTAAACAAGTATACTAGAAAGTTTGCAATATCTGGTATGGAGGGATCAAAAATATCAACATAAAGATCCCTACACCAACGACGGAAGACCCTCCACTTTAGCCGCATAGTATAGCGAAGAGGAGGTCCCTCTACAGTTAGGAATCGCGTCCACTGCTCGTCCTGTACAATGCTTGCCATGCAAGAAGGACCGCACAACGGAATACGTGAAGGTTGAGACCTTGCGGGTTGTGATAGAGTTGACACGATTTCCTAAGCGAAAACAAGATCCTCTCGTGGAGGAAGTTTCTGCAGTAAGTCCCACAGTAGACATCTAAGTAAATATATCCACCGTCTCTGTGGAGACAGAGATGCTACCAACAGAATTGTATTGTGAATGAATAATCCTAGCAATACTTGCTGAATCAACAGCGCTGGAGGATACGCATATCCTATCATCGCGTCCTACTAGATCGATAGAGCGTTAACTACATATGCTCAGGGATCCGGACACGGTGACACATACGTCTACAATTGATTGGAGAGTTGTGTCGCAAATAAATTATCACTGGGCGCTCCCATTGATAGCAAATCTGATTGAATACTTGTTTGTTGATAGTCCATTCCGACGGCAACAAACGACCCTTACGTGAAAGGGAGTCTGCTAATACGATCCGACGACCGAGAATATGATGAACTGAACAGAACTTGGTGTTCTATAACAAACAGAAGGATTCTTTCCGTTAAAATCAATAATGGAACCAAATGAGTGCCTCCCTGGTTCCGGATATACGCAACTACTGTTGTATTATCGGACAGGATTGAACATGCGTTTCTGAATAAAATTCATCCAATGACGTAGTGCAAGCCAACCTAATATTCTTCCTTGGAAGTAAGGAGCTTGCCTAAAAACTGCGGAACCCAAAGACCCTGTCACTTCGAATCCGTTGGGATCAAAATTGTGTCCCAACCTGTTTGACTGACATCCGTGATAAACGAAAAGTGGAGAAGCGGTCTTACGATGCATTGCCGCTGGAAGCTCCGTGTTCGTTACCCCGTGCATACTTCTATTATGCAAGCGACCGGAGTGTGCAGGCCTCGTGTCCCTTGGCTACCGGATGGCGTGACCTGTTCGCCATGGAATCACTGAATGCCAAAGCTGGCCGGATATTCAAGGTCACGTAGCCAATGTGCAGTCGTGTGCGCTGCTGTGAGGATGAGGAAGCATTATCGACAGTCACTCGGACTGTCTATATAACGGAGCGTCCCGAGTGGCGGACATACACTCCGAAGGTGAAATGTCTGTACCACAACATCCGGTCCCATATGTTGTTGCACGAGAGAGGGACCTCTCTCGCTCACCACCCGGACGGACCGGACGAGCTAGGAACCGGACTAACAGGCTTCCTCCGATCTCTCCTCTAATCTGTCATCACTGGATGTGTACTAAAGTCTATTATAGTGCTCGCATCACCCAAATCTCCATCCTAGACCGCAATGGACGAACCCGACTGCCGAACCATTCGATGAATGGACGCTACACCGGGTGAGCTAGCGAATGTCAACTCCGTCGATCCTACTAGGGACCTCTTAGGCGATTGACGTAATCCATGAGCACTAATTGCCGCTAGCTCTTCATTAACTATGACAACAGAGGCACACTTTTGAAAGACATCTCAGTAATTTTGCGAACAAGAAACCAGATATGCTTGTACATAGCAAGCATATAAAAAATACATATAGCGTCGTTCAATAAATCGAACGTATCTGAGACATTATTGGATTGTGTCGGAACTGAGGGACGATGTCCCTGAACCGAACCAAAAATTTCTAAGTCCACCGACGCTATCAGTTTCTTATCCGGTATCGCAGCATTCTGGTCCGACGAAGAACCTCTAGAAGATGAAGTCGGATGACATATACAGCAGCTTATCTTGTTCCGAAAGGGAAAGCTCGAAAACCTCCGAATCCCTTTCGGCATTCCGTCGGACCGTATGAAATTTTCGGACGTCCGCACCTGATGCTTCCGCGGAGTGTCCCGACCCACCGTCGTCGGATATCATATTATGCGACAGAGATTCTGTCGTTGCTGGGATGCTGCGATAAGTTGTGCTATTTGGGATAGCACGTCCGTCACCGAGGCCTGTGCAGAAGCAGTCTTACGATGCTTTGCCGCTGGAAGCTCCGTGTACGTTGACTCCCGCATACTTTCTTATGCGAACATCCGGAGTCTCCAGGCCTCGTGTCCCTGGCTATCGGATGGCGTGACCTGGTCGCCAAGGATTCTCTGATTGGCGAAGTTGACTGGATATCGGAGGTCACGTAGCCAAGGTGTGATCGTGTGCGCTGCCATGAGAATGAGGAAGCCTTATTGACAGTCTCTCCGGACTGTCTATATAACGGAGCGTCCCGAGCGGCGGACGTATGCTCCGAATGCGAGACATTTTGTACCACAACATCTGGGGCCAGATGTTGATGTACGAGAGAGGGGCCTCTCTTGCTCGCAGCCCGGATGGGCCTGGACGAGCTATGAACCGGACTAAAAGGCTTCCTCCGTTCTCCCCTCTAATCCACCGTCACTGGGTGTGCACATGGATATTTTATAGTGCTCGCATCACCCAAAACTCCTTTCTAGACCGCAACGGATGAACCCGGCTGCCGAACCATTCGATGAATGGATGCAACACCGGGCGAGCTAGCGGACGTCAAAGGCCGTCGAACCTACTAGGGTCCTCTTAGGCAATTGACATATTACATGAGCACTTTTCCGCTAGCTCTTCATTAATTGTGACGACGGAGGCACACTTTTTGGAAGACATCACGGATACATCACCCTGATCATGATCGTCTGAAATAGAGATTGATAAAGTAGAGTGACCCTGCGGGGAAAGGACCGGAATGGCCAATTCCCCACTAACATACCGTGACACACGCTTCCCATGTTGTCATCGTAATCAACACATACAGAACAGGAGTTAGTGCGAGTACACTGACTACATTATACAATGATTATGAAAGTCAGAGGAAGATTTCCTCTTATTACAATTGAACAATATCCTTTCAATGTGAAAAGAAAACAAAGTCCTAGTACTCGCACCAACCCCTGACAATCAAAATACATAATAACAAGATCCATTAACATAGAAAAAATAATTGAATCAAAAACTTTTGAAAAAATATTTTTTCAGAACAGCCCAAGTTTCTGAAAAGTAACGTTGAGCCCCAATGGATCCCAAGCCTAAGTGTGGACAAAAATTCTAAAAATATTTTAAACAATTTATGCAACACTTACGAACAATAATAATGTGTCTAGTTATGATTAAATTAACATCAAGATATTATTTTCAAGAAATTCCCCTTCACACAGAGGGCTGTTGGAAATGTAAACAATAAGTGTAAAAACACTAGATCAAGACTCCAGGCACCCTGTCCCAAAATCAGTTACCAATAATACACTATCTGATGCAAAACAGAGACTTCCAGGGAAGAAACTGCAGAACATCAGATGATAGATGCAGAACACTACGCCTAACCACCCATAGGTGAAGATGTAAACATGGGGAAAAGAACAGAATTCATTCTGTTATGCAGATAAAACTCCCACGAAATTTTAGTAATAATATTACAGAAAATATGCCAAAAGCATGGGAGAATAGCCAGAGGGGACTTAAAGGAAAGGGAGAGAGGAAAACACTGAATAAGCAGTGTAATCTTGATAACAAGAATGACCACAACAGGCTGTTGCCTCGAAAATAGGTAACTTAACATAATTTGATCAAAAAATTTTAAGTTACAGCCCTGATTATTTCCTGTCACTCATTTTTCCTCTCCTCCTTCTATGTCCTCCTTAGAATCACCACCACCACTAATATTTATGTGTCTGGCATCATTTAAACTGAGATTTACAAGCACAAAGATCAGTCAGATGTTAACTGATGAAGGGCCAAACAAAGAATGATTAATGGCGCCAATTTTGGGACGTCCTTGACACTGCGCATGCGCAGTAGAGGTGAAGTATGGAGGGCCATTCAGGACATGTTTTCTTTGGTTTTAGATGCAAATTTTGGGGATTGGGGGGCAAAATTTGTGTTTGGCCCTATATTTTTAAGAGTTAGCACCAGCTATGTCTGGGTCATTGGTACAGTATAAAAATATGATGAGCTGTTATCAAATAAAATGTACCTTGATTTCTTGTCTTCCTGATTACCTGAATTATCTGTTTTGATCTAAAAAAAAAAAAAGACAAATCCAGAAAAAATACCTTAAAGTGACATCACGCAAAAATCCTCATTTATACAAGGACTGAAAAAAAATCACAAACAGATCACTGGTATTCCATCTATTTGCAAACAAAAATGTCAATAACATAGAATCTATTACATTACAGCTTTCCATTGCAAAAGATAAAGATAACCATGTTTATTAACCTTTTACCTAACAAATTGGCCACATTGGTCCTTGGAATAGAGAGGTCTGTTGAAATTTTTTTTTTCAAAATTCAAGAAAACCATAACATATCAACCCCTTGTAATCGAAAAAATGGGCAGTTGAAAAAACATCAAGAAAACCAGTGGTCATGTGAAATGGTTTTGTTGAATTTTTTGGGAAATTTTGATGATAATTAAAATAACAAATATCTGCATTGGGTAAACGGTTAACCTAGACATCAATAAGACAGACTTAAATACTGAATATGATGTCATTCCACCATGTATTTTAAAAGTTAATGAGTTTAAAAACTTGTTGGTCACAAACAGACCGATGGATGGACTGACCGAAGAACCGACCGACATTTCCATATATAGACCTGTTTGTTGCAGCTAAAAATTCACATAATATGGTTTTGTTTATTCCCTAGTTGCATTATGGGAAACTTTTGCTGCTTGAAATATCAGGATATCGACATCAGTGTACAGAGAGTTACTTGAAATGGATTAAATGATTAAATAATGTCACAAAAAATACCAAAGAGAATGTATCTACATGCTGTTGACAGTATAATACAGAACGATGTATTTCAGGAACATAAGGATTAAAGGTTAATTTTGTCCCCAAAAGCACCATTTACAACTTAACTGTCAAACTTTTCTGGATTTTAAATTAAGCCAAAATTGATGTGCAGTAAGATATGATACGACATTGACAATATAATTTTATTATTTTCAGTTTGAAAATGCTGGTAGTGTGATAAAGACTAAACACTATTTACAGTATTTTTAGCATACTACAGGGAAAAATAGTACCAAGCAAGTGCATGGTCAGTGGCCTGGTAGACTAGTTCACCCTTCACCCTTGCAATAGGTTATCAATTAGTAAAAGACAAGAAACTGGCAGAAATGCGAGAGAGTTGGTGAATGCACACTATGATTTCAAGATATACTTACTTTTAAATTAAGCACATTTCTGTTCTGCGGGGTTTTTCCAGCTGAAATATGAAAAAAAATATTGGCAAACATAGAGATGTCACTGGCATCTAATATTAATTAATTATTAACAAAAGGTGGATATAAAATAAAAAGATCAGGCCCTGCAAAGTGAATCATCTGTTTCTCAGGACATTTTTTTGTGAAATTGCATGTGGGCGAACATTTTTTTCTTTGCCATCCAAAAATTCATATTCTTGGTTTATTTTATGTTTTAGGCCTCATAATCTAAAGAATAGCATGGGTGCTGGTGTATTTCCTCCCTTGAGTGCAAGGAGGCTTTGCAATGCTTGAGCATTGCAAAGCCTTGTTACACTAAAGGGAAAAATTTATCAAGTTTATTAACTTGGGTAAAATAAAAGTCATAAATCATTCAATTATAATTGTTTTAAGTTTGCACTGGTTATAAAAAAAAACATGTGGCAGCCAAAATGACCATGCAGGAAGGCCTGAGAAACAGATTTTTCACTTTCAGTACAGCAAAGTTTTCTAGTGTACTGCTATCGCAACTTGTTGTAGACCTTCACCAAACAGTATCGTACACATCCAGTGTTTATGCTGACGGGTGCAATATACCCAATTGTAATAAAAATTTTGATTTGACACAAAAAAATTTTCTGGGTGTAAAATTTTGGCACAAAAAAGTTTCTTTCACGTTTGAAGGAAAGACATTGCAGCAGAGAAGAGCACAATCAATGATGAAAAAAAAAATATGTTATTACTTCTTTTGTCAATAAAGTGTTGGTAATTATGCTTGGAAAGACTTTCAATGCTAATTATGAGTGGTAATGAGGCAGCTTGGATGAATCTTTTCTGGAGGTGGAGGTGGCATAGGGGTCTAGTGCACCCCCGAAGCAAATATTATCTTGAGCACCAGTTTCACAATAACATGTCTTGAAATTGCATTTATATCTTCACATATAGCAAAGCCAAAGAAATAGTAAATCAAAACATGTCAGCTTGCACATGTGAGGTCCCCAACGAAATAATTACAAACAGGATACAGTTGAGCCCATAGTCCAAGAGTTACTTACTGCTTCACCGTGGTTCTCTCCAGGTATTTTGGCTTACACTACCCACAAAAGTGTTAGACACGATATGACCATCACTGTCAAGTCTTGTTTATCCAAAATAAATAAATTAATAGTGCAGCCCACTTACTTGGATAACCCTGTTAATGGCAATAGTGCCAAATTATTTTTCAAAGGTCATTTGTAGCACAGGTATTTTTTTTTTTTAAAGATACCATGCTACTAGCAAGGGTAGCCGTGGTTTAGCAAGATTTTGTTCACAAATAATTGTTTTGCTACAAGTTATTGGAGTGCCTATAAATTAATTGCAACAAAACAATTTTATATACAGGTAAACAATTTAGTTTACTGCTTCGCAAGCAACAAGCATATACATACAGTGTAAAGCCACTAAAGTGGCTTCAGCACTTTTCAATAAAACCATGAGGAGCCCCACAAAATGGATCTTCTGTTTCTCAGGCCATTTTTGGTAAAATTGCATGTTTTTGTAATTGTTTCTTTGCCATCAAAAGTTCATGTTAATATGGGTTTGTTTTAGGCCTCATAATTAACAGAATAGCGTGGATGGTGGTCTATTTCATCCCTTGAGTTCAAGAAGGTTTGCAATACACTGCAAAGCCTTCTTACACTCAAGGAACAAAGTTGTCAATTTTATTAACTTGGGTAAAATATCAGACATAAACCATTTTTTAAAATTTTTTTTAAGTTTGCACTGGTTATAAAAAGAGACCATGTGGCTGCCAAAATGATCGTGCAGGAGGGCCTGAGAAATATCTGCAATGCAATGCAGTTGGTGTCCTGGTGCACTGAAGGGACCATTTTATCCATTCTATTAACCTGTGTAATATAATTATCCGACATAAACCGAAGAATTTAAAAAAATTTATGTTTGCACTGATAATTAAAAGAGCATGCGGCAGCCAGAATGACCATGTGAAAGGGCCTGAGAAACAGATGTTTAAATTTTTTAGGCCATGTAGTTAGTTTTGTACAACCGCATTTGGGCATATGTAAAATGTAAAAAAGTTAAACATGCATATTCAAATTTAATTGATAAAGTGTATGTCACAAACCTTTTGGAAAAATCATCAGGGGAGGGAGAAGTCCACTTGCGAGATCAGCTTCTGATAAAATTCCAAAGTACTGAAAACAGAACACAAGTAATACTCATTGCTTGATATTATTTTTGCATTAAGGACTGCTTCACTGAACCTCTGTTAGAACAGGATGTTGGATGATATAATAAAATTTATGCCCTTGTCACATAACCTAGAGTTGTGAAATAATTTTTAAACAATAAAACCTGAATGGCAAGTTTATGTAGAGCTGGAGATATTTTCCAACAACATTAGGAAAAGGTTGATGTTCAGATATAATTAGGGTTTAGATAACCTAGAGAAAAACAAAATTGTAAGTTTTCACCTAAGCTGTGATGGACTGTAAAAATTAAACAAATTCCTAGTCCATCAAGGGCAATAACTATGGCGATATTCTCCATATATAACACCCCTATTGAACATGGGGCAGGCTAAACATCAACAAGATACATTCGTATACCAAATATGATGTCATTCCACCCATTATTTTAAAAGTTGTTGAGTTTCAAAATTCATTGGTCACAATCCAACAGATGGATGGATGGATGGATGGATGGATGGATGGATGGATGGATGGATGAATGGATGGATGGATGGATGGATGGATGGATTGGGTGGATGGATGGATGGCAGGTAGACAGATGGATGGATGGATGGATGGATGGATGGATGGATGGATGGATGGATGGATGGATGGATGGATCCCGAGTATACCCTCAATCTCTTTGAGATGGATGGATGGATGGATGGATGGATGGATGGATGGATGGATGGATGGATGGATGGATGGATGGATGGATGGATGGATGGATGGATGGATCCCAAGAATACCCCCAATCTCTTTGAGAGTGGGGGTACAAATAGTTAATTAAAGGGGTGGATGGATGGATGGATGGATGGATGGATGGATGGATGGATGGATGGATGGATGGATGGATGGATGGATGGATGGATGGATGGATGGATGGATGGATGGATGGATGGATGGATCCCGAGTATGCCCCCAATCTCTTTGAGAGTGGGGGTACAAATATTTAATTAAAGGGGATCCATCGTAGTTGTTTCTCCAGACCCATTCCAAAAAATAACTGTCCATCAACTTACACTTCCAATCATTTCTTTCATATCATCATCACTCTTGACAGTTATCTTATCACCATCTTCATCCTCATCTAAAATAAAAAAAAACATAAAGTGGACTTTAGAAGAGCTTACAAAATAAAAATGAATTAACTGGAAGAGTGCTAAATTGTTTCTCAAAGGTGATTTTAAACATGGGTATTTTTTTCAAAGATATCATGCTACCATCAAGAGTTGCCTTAATTTAGCGAGATTCTGTTCATAAATTATTGGTTACAATTTATTGGAGAGTGTCATTTGGCATTCTCCAATGAACTGCAATCAAACATTTTCATAAATTCCTTTTTTCTTCTACTACTGAGCAAACATCAAGCTAATACTTCTAGTGTAAAGCCACTTAAGTAGCTTCTAGCACTTTTCAATGGAGCCATAATAGTGGCTACTAGCACTCAACCAGTTAAATAAAATATCATAGACTGACTCAACTCTCCTGCATATATTATTTTTACAAATCTATAAAATATCCCCAAAAATGTATAAGAATTAAAAATTATTTATTGCTTTAGCAGAGAATGAATGTGGGGTGGACAGGTTAGGTTGTAGGAAGTGCATAGGTAATTATCAATAAGTTTTTTCTGGATACAATTTTTCGCTGCCAGTTAACTGCACACTCATAACAGAAGCGAGGAAGTCTTCTGTACTAGAGAATACAGACATGAGAAATACACAGAATGTAATGTCTGCAAATCTTACATAAAATACTGGGTCTTGATCATTAGTCCCAGGTATTTTAGACAAGATTAGCATAATTTGCACTGTCAGACCCAAGTACCTCAGTATGTACAGTTAAAAGTGGAAGTCCTGTCACGAACTGTGTGCTTATCAAGGCTTAATTGCGCGTATGAATTGCGCGCAATTACTATATCGAATGGCATCCAAAGCACAGCCGGTTCTCCTGGTTACTCATAGCAAACACGGGCAATGTTTCTGCCAATGGACCTCCAGGTTACCCGGAGGTCCATTGGCTGAAACATTGCTTGTGCACAGGCCATAATTACAGAATTTGATAGCCTCACTATGGTCATATCGCGTACGACATGCTATTTGTGCGCATTTCAGGACAGGACTTTTAGTTTTAACTGTACATGTATGCAAGATTTGCAAGTGTTAAATTCTGAGTTTTTCTCATTGTCTGGATCCATCTAGGTTGTGACTATTTTATCACAGTTCAATATCCTGGCATATACATGTACATACATGTTTATTCTCTGTTCCAAAGAAATGTGGGCCTGGCAATCTAGAAAATCAAGGAGTGCAAAACACTTGCCCTCCTCAGATTGCTTAGGAGTGCAATTGCACCTTAAATTTTCAATGCAAAAACTTGTATTCTATTTTGGTTATATTCACTTCAAGGTATTAATATTGTGACTGAAAAATTGTACTACATTCAGGTACATAGTGAAAAAATTGGTACATACATCTTCTCATTATTCAAAATGTTGCATTCAATTCTTATGTAACTGTCTTCTACACTCAAAATGTTATCAAAATGCGACACAGAATGGGTCATGAATTATTGCGAATCAATGCAACATTGACAAATCATTCCAGTTGGCACATAGAACACATTGGAACTCAGGGGACAAAATGATAATAGATTTTAAAGGCAGTCCCAAACAGGTCTGGCATTCCAGAAAATCGATGGGTGCAAAAAATTGCCCTCCTCAATTTTTTCTAGGCATGCAGCACTCCACCATTCCTAAAGAATGTCAGGCCTGGAAATGGGTAGTTAATTGGTGGATACAATCAAATGAATTAAATGACAAGCCTGTTCAAACCATAATGATGTATGTAGGGTACTGCGAATCACACACTTTTTTATTCAAATTGAATCTCGAATCAAATTGGGTCTATTATTTGAAATCGAATCTAACTTTGAATCAAATCAGGAGTATCTTGAAAATGGCCGATTGAAGGGAGCAGTGGGTGCTGTAAACCTGATTTGTTCCGACTAAGAGGACTCTAGTCCGACTAATAACATATTCCAACTACATTATCAAGGCATGCCATGATGATGTAGCTGGAATATTACCCAGCAAGGATTATAGTTTAAAAATATGAACCGGTGCGAAAATTTCCCGCACTAGGCACTGTAATGACTAGCCGCTAGCAACAGTTCATCATAGACACTGTTTGGGAACTATAAATTTCTTTCAACTGTGGTAGTGACATGCAAGACTAAAATTAGTATAATTGGTGGCATGGATACAGATGCCATTTATGTTAATATGGCAGAAATTACACTCAGTCTTTTTTTCAACATCATTCATGTATAATTTCCATCTGAACTTTATATTTTTCAAGACAACATAGATGACTGATACCAAGCTATATTCCTGTGAAAAGATTCAAAAGGAAATGAATGGGGCAGCCGATTTAGAATCAAACTGAATAGCAATTTGATTTTAGGCCACACAAAGTAGATCTTCTGTTTCTCAGGCCATTATTTGTGAAAATCCATGCGGGCGAGCGTTTTTTTATTTTATTTTTTATTTCAGTAATTACTTCTTAACCATCAAAGTTCATGTTCTTGGTTCAAGTTTCAGGCCTCATAATCTACAGAATAGCATGGGTGGTGGTGTATTTCATCCCTTGAGTGCAAGAAGGCTTTGCAATGCTAAAGCATTGCAAAGCCTTCTTGCACTCAAGGGACAAATTCATCAATTGTTTTAACTTGGGTAAAATATCAGACATAAACCATTTAATTTTAATTTTTTTAAAGTTTAAATTGGTTATAAAAAGAGAGCATGTGGCAGCCAAAAGGACCATGCGGGAGGGCTTGAGAAACAGATTTTTTTATTTTTTTAGGCCTAAGAAGTCAAATTGAAACTCGAAGCTTTGCAGGGCCCTAGATGTATGGTCTTGAGATCCAAAGTAGTTTTTTCATACCTGATTTATGTGTTTACATCAAGGTCAGGGGCACTTTGAAGTATGTAAATAATTCGGAACTCCCTATTGTCAGACAAGTGGTCCAGTTCATTAAAGTGTTTACTTTGGGTTTATCATGCTTATTTCTGATATCAATAAGGCATTTAAAGATTCAGATTTGGAATGCGCACATTCTGTTTGACCAACATACTGTCATTTGCATTTATTGCAGGTCAAGAGGTAAATCATATTTTGGCTCTGATAATTATGTCTACCTTTTGATTTAAACTTAAACTGGATACTGCGTACTTTCAAATAAAATTTGTAGTGTTCATCTGACGGTAACTCAACGTAAAACAAACTCATCACATCCAAAATCTTGAAGAAACATTGCAATAAATGTTAAAAATAGTATGTTGGAGAAACAAAACACGCATTTTGTACTTCAGAGTGACCCTGACCTCGATGTAAACACACGAATCATGCATGATAAAGAACTACATTGGATCAAAATTCTCAATGCCATACATCCTTATTGTTTGAACAGACTTGACTTTAGCCCACTTAATTGAATATCTCTTAACTGAATAACCCTGTTAATTGAATATAATTTCCAAACACAAAACCATTTACCAAATCTCAGGTACAAATTTGACCTGTTAATTGAATCTAGGCTATAGAGTAAATTCCTGTTAATTGAACAAAAAATATCTTGTAAGCTGTCGAGAAATTACCCTGCCCCGGTTTTCCTTTATTTATAGACCTATCTGGCCTCCATACATCCAATACAGGCATTTAATCCATTATATTTTGTTTGACATAGCCCATAGAGCTCTGTCAAACAAGATATAAAATAATAAATGCTAAGTTTATCTCTAGAATACAGGAAAGTGACAGAATACCTGTTTACTGAATACTCCTGTTAACTGAATAATTTTCATTGTCGAAGTGGCTACTCAATTAACAGAGTTGCACTGTATATGTGTAGTTGGTAACTTTTAGTCTGTTCCATTATGCCAATGTGACTAATCAGCTAGTGATTACTGGTAAATATCAATATTTTTCTTAATTTTTCTAAAAGTAAACACTTTGGTAACATTGGGAGGACAATCAAGTCACACTTTCAGCCTTTGGCTGGGAGAACTTATCCTGCTGACCAATCAAATCTTCATCTGCCATGACAAACCCTTATCAGATGCAGGTGAAGTAATTACACCCCCTGGCACATCAACTGAAGTCCATGGTACCTCAAAAATTAACCCTTTTACATGCACATAATTGCAAGGGGGATAATTATGGGACACATTTCTGATTACAAAAGGAATAGAAAAAACTTCTGATTACAATAGGAAGGGTGACAACTCATCGTCCCACTTCTAGGGTGAACAACTGCAGCAAAAGAGACAATCTTATCCATCCGGGCCACAAAGCAAAGTATATGCCCCATTAGAGGCACATCCCTTATATGACTTTCGACACAAAGATCAAAAAGTCTCCCCCCGTCCCAGGATTTACTTGACCTTTTGACCCAGACAATGCAACTGCCCCAGACAGTTACATTGACTTTGTGACCCCAAAATGACTCAGTCATGCCCTCAATTGACGGGCCATGACAACCTCTAGTGGGTGTATATAAAGGGAGCAAGAAACAGTGACCCCTGGCTTTGACCAGCACCCCAATAACCGCTACGGACAGGCCAACCGTTACAGAAACGGTAACCCCCATGGTTCCTGTACATCCTCCGCTCCATCCCTAAAAATGGTCGAGCACTCTAAGGGAGGCGAGCATTGGTCCTGCGTCCTGCCTCGGGCCCTTTTGTAAGCGCATCTTTTTGTCCCAACCCAATAGGATTACAATGCAGGCCTGCCCCCGAACCAGGGAAGTTTGGGTCTTCTTCTTGGTGGTTCCCGAAAGGGGTCGTTGTTGTTTTCCTTCAAAAGAGTCCAACCAAACAGAGCAGGGTTGTCATTTTTGAGGCCGGTACCACATTGTCGGTACTGGTACCGGTACTGCTTTAGTGCCACGGTATCGGTACCGGTACCGGTACCTGCCGGGTACCAGTATACCAGACGATTATAATAAACCAAAAAACTACACGGAAGTTCAAAATCGCCTACGAAAAGCTGGTACGCATATTTACTGAACTAGTGAAAACAAAAAATCAACAACACATGTGGTTTGTGTGAAATAAATTTGTATTTGGATAAATTTGTTTCAACCTAAACTTGTCGCAACTTGCAACTCAGAAAAACACAAATGTCAAAACAGTCAAATTTTCAGTCTTATTTTATATACTGATACTGGTTCTCGATAGTAATTCTAGTTCTTGATCTCTTTCAAATACTGACATTTCAAAAAAGTGAGAGTGTCCAAAAGTTCATCGCTCATACGGTTCCGTATTTTCGTTATAACATGTGCACATGCTGAGAAGGCTCGCTCCGGTTCAACGCTAGTTGGTTAAACTGATCCCAGGTTCTTGTAGACTAATTCTAGTCTTTTCGGCCTGACCTTAGTAGACTCCCAAATTTTGAAATCACTGCTTAGTGGTCTTGACAACGAAGAACATTCCTGATTTGCGGCTGAGGAATTTTCCACATTTCTCAACTCAGCGTTCAAGGAAGCGAGCATCGCTTTTTCTACTGAAGATTCGTCCTCTTCATCATTCTCACTTCGCTGCACACCCTTGTCCATTTCTTCATCTTCATTTCCATCTTTGTTCTGAGTTCCCGTCGCTTCACCAGTTTTATCATCATCCTCATCATCATTTTCAGTGACCTCTATTCTACGATGTAGCTGATCGTAAAGTCGACTGATAGTATCTCTGATGGACGATTTGCTACCCATCTTGAATATGTTGTTGGGTGGAAGTGGAACTGATTTCAGAGAATCCGGATTATGCAAGTAGTGATAAGCATCGAGTAGTTTGTGGGGACGACGATCGTTGAACCTTCTTTGTAAAGATGCCTTCATGTTCTGAGCTCGCGCTCCTCTAACTTGTCCAACTCCTTGAACAAGAATGTAAATATAGCATCGGCACGGAGAAGATTCATATCCCTGTCTTGGAGTTTCTTGACGGCGATTTTCACAGGTTTAAGTGTAGCGACCATATCTTCAATTGCTTTAATTTCTTGGGTTGAAAATTCAATTTTTAACTCGGCAAAATCTATCATAAGTTTATTTAAACAATGCCTCAACTTCAGGAATCTTTCCAACATGTCTACACACGAGTTCCATCTTGTTTTATTATCTCGTATGAGTACCAACTCCTTTCCAAGTGCTTCTTTGCTGTATTGTTGGAGTTCATCATTTTTAAGTGGGCTTCTGCGAATTTTCACCACTTGTTTCCTGACTTTATTGATAGTATCAGCCACCGTAGTACTAAATCGCGGAACTTCAGCCTCTTCGTCATCATTTTCATCTTCATCATCATCCTCGCTTTCATCATCTCCATCCTCTATTTCATCATCTTCATCAGCCTCATTGATATCATCATCGCATTTATCATCATCTACAACTTCAACTTCTTTCCCTTTGTAAAAGACGTCTTGTACTGATAAATGAATACCGTGTGCATAACAAGCGATGTGGTTTTCTTCAATCTTCCTTCCGAAAGATATCATTACGGAAGCCCCGTCGGACGTGACAGATATTATGTGGCATTGCTTGACGGGATCGTTGAAATTGATACTGAACTTCTGTAGTTTTTTCTTCACAAGTTCAATTGTGCGATCAGCAGTGATAGAGCCAACAGCTCGGACCAAACCAAGATTCCAGTGCTCACCCTCCACATGAAGATTTATATTCACGTAACGTCTATTTCTCAAAGACGTCCACTCGTCGAGTGTCATTCCAAACCGTACGCTTTCATCAAGCATTTTAGCAAACTTTTCCTTCACTTCGGCTTTCCTCTCAGAATATTCTTGCATGATATATTTTTTCGCTGTGTTGTGGCTTTTAGGCATTTTATCGCCTCTATCTTCAACTGCTGTTCGAACAAACTCACTTTTTACCATGCGATTGAGTGACATACCATCCAAAGCAGCTAGCTTACTAAGTTTTTTCTGTAGACTTTCTCGTTGTGGTTTGAAGAGCGAAGTTATCTTCTGTTGTTCTACACGTTGCTTTTTGGCCTCAGGTTCATCTTCACCCACTTTTACCCCAAGTTTGATGTTATGTACCTTCAACAAATGCTTTTTCATACCGCTGGTACTACCCGCATTTCGTGTAATGGATGCTTTACATTTCTCACAAGACGCCTTCTTTTTATCTTTATCACAGACAAAATAGTCCCATACTTGGCTTTTCGAATTTGAAGCCATATCCCGATAATACAGTTCAACTTTCAACTGATCACAAAAGAAAAGCAAGGTTGTGTGTAGTTCTGCGAAGCAGAGAATGATTCTAACTAATTTCCAAGACAATGGCAGCTAGTCTTTTATACTCTTCAATTTATGATCAATGTGTGTTGCCATGACAATGCCACAGGATAGTGTGAGGTGTCATAGCTCCTGATTTATATCTATTTATTTATATTTATATATTTATATTTATACAATATTATTGTATTATATTATATTATTATATTATTTATTGTTATATATTATTATATTATATTATTTGTTATTATTATATTTATCTTAAGTTATAAACCAGGGACTGGGGGGGGGGGGGGGTACAAAGCAGGAAATGATATATGGGTGGTACCTACCCATGACCGGTACTAGTATAGCGGTACCAGTACCGGTACTGACAGGCCGGTACCACCGGTACCGGTACTGAGTACCTATGACAACCCTGAAACAGAGACAGCCTGAGGCAGATTATACTTGCCAGTGATGGCCACCACTCAAAATCATCCTCGAAGTGGCAGACTATACTTGCCCGAAAATCCAGACCGACTGCACTCTCGGGGAGAGGTAGTACCTTTGTGAGAGGACCCAACCTCTCACACTGGTCCTCAACCGAGGGTTCAACTGACATCAGTCAAAGAGACCATCACGCCGCAACCGGTGACACCTGCTGAGTACCTGAACCTGTTTCTCCTTCAATACGAATAAACATGTGGAATTTAATCATTTACAGCCAATGAGGGTCGAAAGGGGCTTGTTCCCCATACCGTCCCTGCGCGCCTTTGGCGCGTTAAACCATTCCATTCGACCCCTGGCTTTCATGCCACTGAAGAAGAATGGAACAGTTCAAAACAAGTTGGCTTTCGTGCCACTAAAGAATGCAACAGTTAGAAACTAGTTTGGCTCAGAGAAGCTCGACTCAGCAACACAATAACCTTTGAACTTAGGTTAACTTCCATTATATATTATATTTTATTTAGCTAGTTAATCGGTAGAGTTTATAACGAAACTGTTAACCAGTTACAGGCCTGGAAATAACACATAAACAATCATTCATGTTATGGCATGTCATTTACATCTTTACAGAATTTTCACCAAAATAATACTATCAAGTAAAGCACGATCTTGCCAAAGTGAGATTGCACGTAGTTATTGCCATTTATTTTGGTGGAAAATGTTTCATTATAAACAGCATGGTTGGTGACATAAAGCATCACAACAGTTGTTTCCTATAGGTTACCACCTTGTTACAGTATGGCCGCCGTGGACAGGTCACTTTCCACAGGTGGGCAATATTTCCAAGGACGCAATAATATTGGATTCCAAACACTGATTATAGGAATAATCATCAAAAATTCAATTAATGAAGCATTGGGTGCAACCTGGTACTTCATTAATTAAAATTTTGCTGCTGATGATCTTTATTACCTCGCAAACGCATGCATGGACATCACTGCCCACACATGGCATGGATTACAACCAGTCCATGCCTGCTTTACTGTACAGAATGTAACTTGCTAATGGGTTACAATATAAACTCTTCATTTCCAGGCCTGCAGTTACGTAAATCTCTAACCGTTTCAGAACTACCTCTTTCACACATGATTTTTTTTTAAATCAAGCTTGCATTCTCATGGATGGGCTGAGAGGGAGTGTAAAGGAAATGGAAAAAGGTTATAAAATAACTCACAGTCAAAAGCTGTTATAGCATTGTTATGTGTAATCTCTGACACAATGTCCTGAAATGAAAAGAAAATGCAAATGAATTCAGTTGGCAATATATTATGTACAGTGCAGGGAGAATGGTTTGCTATTAACCCTTTACCCAAAACAGATTATATCAAAATTTATTATTTTAAATATCATTTTTTAAAATTTTTCCAAAAATTTCAATAAAACCATATCATGTGACCCCTCATTGGAATGAGCTCAACGAGCTCATTCCAATGAGGGGTCACATGATATGGTTTTATTGAAATTTTCTGAAAAGTTAAAAAATTTATAGTAATTTATATATTTTTTATACTTACCAATGACCCAGACATAGCTGGTGCTTACTCTTAAAATATAGGGCCAAACACAAATTTTGCCCCCCAATCCCCAAAATTTGCATCTAAAACCAAAGAAAACATGTCCTGAATGGCCCTCCACCTCTACTGCGCATGCGCAGTGTCAAGGACGTTCCGAAATTGGCGCCATTAATCATTCTAAAAACCAGTGCCTGGTAAGCGCTATGTACTCAGCGGGGAGGTAAGAGTTCCCAACTCCTGGGAGGGCCATCCCCGTCTGGGTCATTGGTAAGTATAAACAAGAGGCCCCACGTGGCCTTAATCGCTCACCTGACAAAGTGACTCTAAGAAGTATTTTAGGTCACCTTCACCATGTCATGCCTCATCAACATTAACTGGTTGAGTGATAGATTTTGTTTGAAGTTCAACATTTGTTACCTAAAATTAGTTTTATTTAAAATCATTGGTGTGTGGCCAATCTCCAATGATTTTTAATAAAGCAAATTTATCTCTGCAGACAAACTGGTTTAGCATGAAGCACAAACAAGGAATGTGAAGAGATAGCCTTGGACATCTCTCCCCAACTGTGGATATCTTCCATGTGCTACATGTATATATTTGCATGCAAGAAAACAAAAATTTTCACAAATTTTATTTTTTTTTATCATCATTGGAACAAGCTCAAACAGCTTATTCCAATAGGGGTATGGGAAGATCAGGTATATTTTTGAGACAGAAATGTGAATATATAAATAATGGTGTTTTTTTGTGAATGATGCTGGAGAATTTTGCGTAAAGATATGGTAAATGGTTTGTTCTAGATACAGAATGATGCAAAAGTATTTAAATTTGATTAGGCAAGTTGTTCCTATAATGCATTTAAAAATTGAAGTAACTGTTTTTTTTGCTGACGAACTTTTAGATGTGTGTGTCTGTGTTTGTGTGTGTGTGTGTGTGTTTGTGTGTGTGTGTTTGTGGGGGGGGGGGGGGGGGGGGTAAGAGTGTTCTTGCAAACAAAATTCCTGAATAAATGGAAAATTTTATTTTTTGTGTGAAAGACATAGTGCGTGAATGTTGATTGGAACAAGCTTAGAGAGCTCATTTTAATGTGAAGTCATAAAGCTGTGTTTTACGTACGAAATTCTGGAATAACTAAAAAAATTGCTTTTTTGACTCAAAAAGCATGGTGTGCGACCTCTCATTGGAATGAGCTCAAAAAGCTCATTCCAATGGGGTATTTACAAGCGATAAGTACATGTATGTTTAAGAGACAAAAATTAAAATTTGAATAGCGATTTTTGCGAAGAATGCTGACAAGTTTTGGCAGTTATGCTGGTAAAAAGGTAAGATATGCAAAGTGGTTGTTTTTTAGAGGCGACATTTAATTAAGGGGAATTAACCCTTGATTACTGAGGTAACTTCTAAAAGTACTGAAATTTCATGAAGCAATGTGAATAACAGACAACAGTTGCCTAAAAATTTCATGAATAACTAAAATTTTTATTCCTTTGTCTCGAAAACATGGCATATGACCTTTGTTGGAATGAGCTGAATGCATGTGTTCCAATGAGGGGTCATAAAATTTGAACGAAGATTTGTGTGAATAATGCATTAGTACTGCTAGATTTGGGTAAACGGTTCACCCTGGATACCATCCCTTCTATAGTAGATCTTTTCTGCAAATTTTGTCTAAGATTCTATCAACTTTACAAATAAATACGTTCATGAATCACAATCAGATCCACCCTACAATGTTGCATACCAAATATCAAAAGATTCTGCCTGCTGGATCTGGAGAAGAAGATTTTTTAAGAAATATGCCTGAAACGCACTAAGTTAAAATTTGGGCTCCTATACGGAGCCCAAATACAAACCCAGGGGGCCGATTTGAACAAACTTGAATCAGATCCACCCCACAATGTTGCTTACCAAATATGAAAAGATTCTGAAGCTGGATCTGGAGAAGAAGATTTTTTAAGAAATTTGCCTGAAATGCACTAAGTTCGAATTCAAGCTTCTATAGTGAGCCCAAATATGAAACTAGGAAGCCGATTTGAACAAACTTGAATCAGATCCACCCCACAATGTTGCATACCAAATATCAAAAGATTCTGCCTGCTGGATCTGGAGAAGAAGATTTTTTAATAAATTTGCCCGAAATGCACTAAGTGCGAATTCGGGCTTCTATATTAAGCCCAAATATGAATCCAGGGGGCCGATTTGAACAAACTTGAATCAGATCCACCCCGCAATGTTGCATACCAAATATCAAAAGATTCTGCCTGCTGGATCTGGAGAAGAAGATTTTTGAAGAAATTTGCCTGAAATGCACTAAGTGCAAATTCGGGCTTCTATATTAAGCCCAAATATGAATCCAGGGGGCCGATTTGAACAAACTTGAATCAGATCCACCCCGCAATGTTGCATACCAAATATCAAAAGATTCTGCCTGCTGGATCTGGAGAAGAAGATTTTTGAAGAAATTTGCCCGAAATGCACTAAGTTTGAATTCGAGCTTCTATAGTGAGCCCAAATATGAATCCAGGTGGCTGATTTGAACAAACTTGAATCAGATCCACCCCGCAATGTTGCATACCAAATATCAAAAGATTCTGCCTGCTGGATCTGGAGAAGATGATTTTTTAAGAAATTTGCCTGAAATGCACTAAGTTCGAATTCGAGCTTCTATAGTGAGCCCAAATATGAATCTAGGAAGCCGATTTGAACAAACTTGAATCAGATCCACCCCACAATGTTGCATACCAAATATCAAAAGATTCTACCTGCTGGATCTGGAGAAGAAGATTTTTTAATAAATTTGCTTGAAATGCACTAAGTTCAAATTTGGGCTCCTATACTGAGCCCAAATATAAACCCAGGGGGCCGATTTGAACAAACTTGAATCAGATCCACCCCACAATGTTGCTTACCAAATATGAAAAGATTCTGCCTGCTGGATCTGGAGAAGAAGATTTTTTAAGAAATTTGCATGAAATGCACTAAGTTCAAATTCGAGCTTCTATAGTGAGCCCAAATATGAATCTAGGAAGCCGATTTGAACAAACTTGAATCAGATCCACCCCACAATGTTGCATACCAAATATCAAAAGATTCTGCCTTCTGGATCTGGAGAAGAAGATTTTTTAAGAAATTTGCCTAAATGCACTAAGTTCGAAATCGGGCTCCTATACTGAGCCCAAATATGAACCCAGGGGGCCGATTTGAACAAACTTGAATCAGATCCACCCTACAATGTTGCATACCAAATATCAAAAGATTCTGCCTGCTGGATCTGGAGAAGAAGATTTTTAAAGAAATTTGCCTGAAATGCACTAAGTTCGAAATCGGGCTCCTATACTGAGCCCAAATATTAAGCCAGGGGGCCGATTTGAACAATCTTGAATCAGATCCACCCCACAATGTTGCTTACCAAATATGAAAAGATTCTGCCTGCTGGATCTGGAGAAGAAGATTTTTTAAGAAATTTGCCTGAAATGCACTAAGTTCGAATTCGGGCTTCTATAGTAAGCCCAAATATGTATCCAGGGGGCCGATTTGAACAAACTTGAATCAGATCTACCCCGCAACATTGCATACCAAATATCAAAAGATTCTGCCTGCTGGATCTGGAGAAGAAGATTTTTGAAGAAATTTGCCTGAAATGCACTAAATTCGAATTCGAGCTCCTATAGTGAGCCCAAATATGAATCTAGGGAGCCGATTTGAACAAACTTGAATCAGATCCACCCTACAATGTTGCATACCAAATATCAAAAGATTCTGCCTGCTGGATCTGGAGAAGAAGATTTTCAAAGAAATTTGCCTGAAATGCAGTAAGTTCAAATTTGGGCTCCTATACTGAACCCAAATATAAACCCAGGGGGCCGATTTGAACAAACTTGAATCAGATCCACCCCACAATGTTGCATACCAAATATCAAAAGATTCTGCCTGCTGGATCTGGAGAAGAAGATTTTTTAAGAAATTTGCCTGAAATGCACTAAGTTCGAAATCGGGCTCCTATACTGAGCCCAAATATGAACCCAGGGGGCCGATTTGAACAAACTTGAATCAGATCCACCCTACAATGTTGCATACCAAATATCAAAAGATTCTGCCTGCTGGATCTGGAGAAGAAGATTTTTTAATGTTTTTCCCATTGCCTACAGTGTTAAAAAGTGCTGACTCAGCACTTTTTCAAAGTCCCGAAACTGTACCCTATGATAAAACCGATGGCAATTTTTTTTTACCAATCCTTTCTGTTGGTCCTAAGGAAGCTGCACACCAAATAAAAATTCTCAGTGCCGTGCAGTTTTGGAGATATGGGCGTTTTAAATTTTTTCTATTTTTAGCTCCTGTGGTTCCCACGGGGCTGCGGGAAAATTTTTTTTTGCATAAATCAAGTACTCATGACCCAATAAGCCCTCACATAAAATTTGGTTCAAATCAGCCTCTCGGTTTGGAAAATAGAAATTTTGGGCGGGGCAAAAAATTTTGCCCCTCTCATAACAACGTCAAGTATAGCCCCACAAACTTCTCTTGAACAAATCTGAGTCTACACCTCAAAAGGAAGCTGCACACCAAATATCAAGTCTCTGCTACTGCTGGTTCATGAGAAGAAGATTTACAAAGATTTTGGTGCCCCTTGGGGGTGTGGCACCACCCAGGAGAAGGGGCAACTTCATTTGAACAAATCTGAATTGGCATTAGGTAATAAACATTTAGCCAACATTTGAATAAAATTGGGCTAGTGGTTTAGGAGGAGAAGTCGATAATGTAAAGTTAACGCCGGACGGACGACGACGGACGACGGACGACGGACGACGGACGACGGACAGAAAGTGATTAGTTAAGCTCCCCTTGAGCTTCGCTCAGGTGAGCTAAAAATATATAAATTACTATAAATTTTTTAACATTTTTATACTGTACCAATGACCCAAACATAGCTGAATAGTAAAAAGGCTGGAGGGCCAAGAACATAGAGCAAGATGGAATACGCTCAATTATATAAAATAGAGTCATCCCCTCTAGGGAAAAAGAAGTATTAGGCCTTACATGTATCTTTCTTATTTATGATAAATTAGAAAGATACAACACCTTCCAAAATTGAGCATCATACATCCATGTACTCTATTAATATCTAGTATAATCCTTATACTAATAATTTTTAAAGTAAGCCAATAAATAAAGTAAGTCTAGAGAATAGAGACTCTTTATACTCCTTAAAAGTGTCTGAGGATTGTATAATCATGTCCGTTGACACGTGCTATATTCAAAAGCTATACTTTAAAAACTAAGACCTGAATGAATTTTTAAAACATAAACTTCTCACTAAATAACCATCCCAATAACAGCTCAGAATTACTAACTCTGGAGGAGGTATCCCCTTGTTTTCATAGTAAAACAGGTGACCCAAGGGAACACCCTCCCTACCCCCCCCCCCCTTTTTTCTTGCCCTGGGTCAAATAGCCCAGAGCGAAGAGGGCAGCAGAACGGAGTCACTGCCGAAACAGACAGCCTACCTAGCTATAGCAGCAACTGTTAAGTGAATGACATTCTGAGCAGTAGATAATAGACCTAACAATAGAGGCCTCCAGAAATGGACTCAATATTTCTGAGATAAAAATTCATGAATGTGGATGGCTGTGCGCAATGAGCAGCCTTCAAAAATCTATAATAGCGACACTATTAATGTAAGCCCAAGATGTAGAAGAACTCTTACTTCATGAGCCGAAATCTCAAACACAACTGCTGAGTCAATGATATACCATAAGCAGTATCGATAGTTAATTGAATCCATTAGCAATAGAATGGAGCGTAACGTCCTTCTATTAGGCATCAAAGACAGAAGAAGCTTACGCCCGTAGTAATAAACAGATATCTGTTTATAAATACATAAACTCTAACCGGACAGAGTAAAGGCCTATGCCCGTACGAAGACGGAAGGACCTTAATAACAATAGGTTCCGGATATTAATTAGGAGCCTGACTCTTATGCAAAAATCCAACCTAAATAGTAAAGGAAGTAGTGATTCCGAAACTACGAAAGTGAAAATCATCCACCGATAGTGCATGAAACTCACTGACTCTTCAGTAAAAGAGAAGCCAACAGAATTACTGTCTAAAAGGTCAGAATTTGAAAACTACTGTTTCCAGAGGCTCAAATGATTACTTAGCTAAATAAGAACCGAAGTTAAATTCCATATAGGAATTTAATCTAATGATTCTAAGTCTATTTATCGAAAAGTTACTAACTGACTTAGATAAAGAGACATAAGACTCAATTGTAAACTATCATAGAGTGCATAGGTATGAGGTAACATAAACCTATAACCTTAATAATAACAGGCTGCAGTAGATCTTGTCAAACAAGTATACTAAAAAGTTGCAATGACTAGTATGGAGGGATCAACAATATCAACATAGTAATCCCTACACCAACGACGGAAGAGCCTCCACTTTAGCCGCATAGAATAGCGAAGAAGAGGTTCTCCTATAGTAAGAAATCGCATCCAAAGCTCGTCCAGTACAATGCTTACAATGCAATAAGGACCACACAACGGAATACGTGAAGGTTGCGACCTTGTGGGTTGTGATAAAGATGACACGATTTTACCCAGCGAAAAAAGATCCTCTCATTGAGGAAGATTTCGCGTTAAGTCCCACAGTAGACATCAGAGTAAATTTATCCACGGTCTCTGTGAAGACAGAGATGCTATCAACAGAAATGTATTGTGGTTGTTTATCTTGGCAATACTTGCTGAAACAACAGCGCAGGAGGATACGCATATCCTATCATTCCGTCCTATTAGATCAATAGAGCATTAACAACATTAGCTCAGAGATCCGGACAAGCAAACACATACGTCTGCAATTGACAAGCAAGTTGTGTCGTAAATAAATTATCATTGGGCGCTCCCATTGATAGCAAATCTGATTGAATACTTGTTTGTTGAGAGTCCATTCTGACGGCAACAAGTGACCCATAAGTGAACGGGAGTCCGGTAATACAATCAGACGACCCGGAATATGACGTACCGAAACAGAACTTGGTGTACTATAACAAACAGAAGGATTCTTTCCATTAAATTGAATAACGGAAACGAATGAGTGCCTTCCTGGTTCCGGAGATACGCCACTACTGTCGAATTAACGGACAGGATTTGGACATGCGTTTCTGAATAATGTTCATCCAATGACATAAAGCAAGCCTAAAAAAACATTATTCCGTGGAAGATAAGTGCTTGCTTAGAGACTGCGGAACCCAAAGACCCTGGCACTTCGAATCCGTTGGGATCAATATTATATCCCAACCTGTTTGACTGGCAACCGCCATAATTATAAAACTCGGATCCGGCAACTGCAGTGGCACTCTCTGAGTCAACCACCGAATGTTTGCCCCAGTCTGAATCTCTTGCTACACTAGATAGACAAGAGAACGTGTAAATCAAGCAATTCATGGATTGCTGAAAAGTTGCCGTCGAAGAGAAGCTTCTCTGAGAGAGTTCTTCACCTTACTATCCACGCGTGTGGATGTAGCTAGGGCTGCGTCACGTCTAACCAACTCCAATCAGCCACTGAAGGGCGGAGTTATACGTGAACAAACTACTGCCCTCAAAAGAAATCACATTGAGGATAATATCCCGTAATTCTTTCTCTTGAAGACGTAATGATAACGCCTCAGTAAGGTGGATTACGTATGATAAAGCGTCTAAGTTAAGTCTATTAGACATCATTGTCGTTTCCAACATTGTGGTTGGAAAAGACATAGACGGCGAAAAAGAATATTTCCAGTCTTTAACCACGCCGTCTAGACGCATATGAACTCTTGGTATGCCCTGTTCTGCCAAAATAAATTATTCGTATAAATGATAAAAGGCAGAAATGAGCATTGCGGACAAGAAACTAAACTATCATGCTTGGTAGCAGGCTTATATGTATATATAGCGTCGATAAATAATACACATGTTCTAATGACATTATTGGACTGTGTCGGTAAGTCAGGGACAATGTCCCTGAACCGATCCAAAATTCCGTGTCCAATGACGCTATAAGTCTCTTATCCAACATCGCAGCAATGTAGTCCGAAATAACAATCACTGGAAGATAATGCCGGAAGATATGAATGGCAGCTTCCGATGCTACGAAAGGGAAAACTCGAAATCTTTCGAATCCCTTTCGCCATCCTGTCGGACCCTATAAAGCGTTCGGTCGTCCGTACCTGATGCAACCGCGGACCGCACCGACCCAGCGCCGTCAGATAATTCCTGATTCGACTAAGAAACTGTCGATTGCTGGGATGCTGCTAAAAAACTGTGCTAACTCGGACAGCACGTCCGTCACTGAGGCCTGTGGAGAAGCGGTCCTACGATGCACTGCCGCTGGAAGCTCCGTGATCGTTACCCCGTGCATACTACTAATATGCGAGCGGAGTGTATAGGCCTCGTGTCCCTTGGCTACCGGATGGCATGACCTGTTCGCCGTGGAATCACTGAATGACGAAACTGATCGGATACTCGAGGTCACGTAGCCAATGTGCGGTCGTGTGCACTGCTGTGAGGATGAGGAAGCATTATCGACAGTCTCTCGGACTGTCAATATAACGGAGCGTCCCGAGCGACGGACATATGCTCTGAATGTAAAATATCTGAACCACAACATGCGGTCCCCTATGTTGTTGGACGAGAGAGGGACCTCTCTCGCTCACAGCCCGGACAGACCTGGACAAGCCAGGAACCGGACTAACAGGCTTCCTCCGATCTGTCCTCAATCTGCCGTCACTGGTTGAGTACTCAAGTAATTATAGTGCTCGCATCACCCAAATCTTCTTCCTAGACCGCAACGGACGAACCCGGCAGCCGAACCATTCGATGAATGTACGCTACACCGGGTGAGCTAGCGAATGTCACTCCGTCGATCCTACAAGGGACCTCTTAGGCGATAGACATATTCCATGAGCACTTATTGCTGCTAGCTCTTCATTAACTATGACGACAGAGGCACACTTTTGAAAGACATCTCCGTAACTTTGCGAACAAGAAACCAGAAATGCTTGGTAATAGCAAGCATATAATAATAATATATAGCGTCGTTCAATAATTCGAAAGTTTGTGTGACATTATTGGACTATGTCGGAACTGAGGGACGAAGTCTCTGAACCGAACCAAAAATTTCTAAGTCCACCGACGCTATCAGTTTCTTATCCGGCATCGCAGCATTCTGGTCCGACGAAAGAACCTGTAGAAGATCAAGTCAGATGACATACACAACAGCATATGTTGTTCTGAAAGGGAAAGCTCGAAATCCTCCAATCCCTTTCGGTATCCCGTCGGACCGGATGAAATTTTCGGACGTCCGTACCCGTTTCCGCGGAGCGTCCCGACCCAGCATCGTCGGATAAAACATATGCGACAGATTCAGTTGTTGCTGGGATGCTGCGATAAGCTGTGCTATTTAGGATAGCACGTCCGTCCCCGAGGCCTGTGGAGTAGCGGTCTTACGATGCATTGCCGCCGGAAGCTCCGTGTACGTTGACTCCCGCACACTTTCCTATGCGAACGCCCGGAGTCTGCAGGCCTCGTGTCCCCGGCTACTGGATGGTGTGACCTGGTTGCCGATGATTCTCTGACTGGCGAAGCTGACTGGATATCCGAGGTCACGTAGCCAAGAGCGGTCGTGTGCGCTACCATGAGAATGAGGAAGCCTTATTGACAGTCTCTCCGGACTGACCATATGTCGGAGCGTCCCGAGCGACGGACGTATGCTCCGAATGCGAAACATTTTGTACCACAACATCTGGGGCCAGATGTTGTACGAGAGAGGGGCCTCTCTTGCTCGCCGTCCGGATGGACCAGAACGAGCTATGAACCGGACTAAAAGGCTTCCTCCGTTCTCACTCTAATCCGCCGTCACTGGGTGTGCATTAGGTTGATTTACAGTGCTCGCATCACCCCAAAACTCCTTCTAGACCGCAACAGACGAACCCGGCTGCCGAACCATTCGATGAATAGACGCTACACCGGGCGAGCTAGCGGACGTCAAAGGCCGTCGAACCTACTAGGGTCCTCTTAGGCAATTGGAGTATTTACATGAGCACTTTTCCGCTAGCCCTTCATTAACTGTGACAACGGAGGCACACTGTTGGAAGACATCACAGATACATCACCCTAATCTTGATCAGCTGAAATAGAAATTGATAAAGTAGAGTGACCCTCGGGGAAAGGACCGGAATGTCCAATTCCCCACTAACATACCATGACATACGCTTCCCATGTTGTCATCGAAATCATCAGATACAGAACAGGAGTTAATGCGAGTACACTGACCACATATAGAATGATTATAAAAGTCAGAGGAAGACTTCCTCTTATTACAATTGATCAAAATCCTTTCAATGTGAAAAGAAAACAAAGTCCTGGTACTCGCACCAACCCCTGACAATCAAAATACATAATAATAAAATGATCCATTAACATAGAAAAAATAATTGAAATCAAAATATTTTGAAAAAATATTTTTTCAGAACAGCCCAAGTTTCTGAAAAGTAACGTTGAGCCCCAATGGATCCCAAGCCTAAGTGTGGACAAAAATTTTAAAAATATTTTAAACAATTTATGCAACACTTACGAACAATAATAATGTATCTAGTTATGATTAAATTAACATCAAGATATTATTTTCAAGAAATCCCCCCCTCACACAGAGGGCTGTTGTAAATGTAAACAATGAGTGTAAAAACACTAGAATAAGACTCCAGGCACCCAGGCCCGAAATCAGTTACCAAAAATACACTATCTGATGCAAAACAGAGACTTCCAGGGAAGAAACTGCAGAACATCAGATGGTAGATGCAGAACACAACGCCTAACCACCCGTAGGTGAAGATGTAAACATGGGGAAAAGAACAGAATTCATTCTGTTATTCAGCTAAAACTCCCAAGAAATTTTAGTAATAATAATTACAGAAACTATGCCAAAAGCATGGGAGAATAGCAAGAGGGGACTTAAAGGAAAGGGAGAGAGGAAAACACTGAAAAATCAGTGTAACTAAATAACAAGAATGACAACAAAATGGCTGCTGCCTCGAAAATAGGTAACTTAACACAATTTCATTAAAAAATTTTAAGTTACAGCCCTGATAATATTCTGTCACACATTTTTCCTCTCCTCCTTCTCTATCCTCCTTAGAATCACCATTTCACTAATATTTATGTGTCTGGCATCATTTAAACTGAGATTTACAAGCACAAAGATCAGTCAGATGTTAACTGATGAAGGGCCAAACTTAGAATGATTAATGGCGCCAATTTTGGAACGTCCTTGACACTGCGCATGCGCAGTAGAGGTGAAGTGTGGAGGGCCATTCAGGACATGTTTTCTTTGGTTTTAGATGCAAATTTTGGGGATTGGGGGCAAAATTTGTGTTTGGCCCTATATTTTAAGAGTTAGCACCAGCTATGTCTGGGTCATTGGTACAGTATAAAAATATAATATTTTTTCAATTTCTGAATTTGCATATTACGAGGACAGATGCAGCGATTCGTTAGGTAAAGGGTTAAACCATGATTGAGTGAATTTTACACCTGAGACACAACTCTTAACCCTTTACCTAACATGAAAGTCGAAAGGCAGACGACACATCCAAACAAAATTCTTGAATAACTAAATATTTTCATTTTTGTATTACATAGCTTATGACCTGTCACTAGAATAAGCTCATCCCAATGAGGGGTCATAAACTATGTTTTGAAATAAAAAATGAACAAAATAATGAAAAGTTAAAAAATTTATAGTAATTTATATATTTTTTATACTTACCAATGACCCAGACATAGCTGGTGCTAACTCTTAAAATATAGGGCCAAACACAAATTTTGCCCCCCAATCCCCAAAATTTGCATCTAAAACTAAAGAAAACATGTCCTGAGAGGCCCTCCACACTTCGCCCCTACTGCGCATGCGCAGTGTCAAGGACGTTCCGAAATTGGCGCCATTTATCATTCTAATAACCAGTGCCTTCCAAAAATTGAGCTTCATACATCCATGTACTCTATTAATATCCAATAATCCTTATACTAATAATTTTTAAAGTAAGCCAATAATAAAGTAAGTCTAGAGAATAGAGACTCTTATACTCCTAAAAGTGTGTGAGAATTGCATAATCATGTCCGTTGACATATGCAATATTCAAAAGCTATACTTTAAAAACTAAGACTTGAATGAATTTTATAAACTTAAACTTCTCACTAAACAACCATCCCAATAACAGCTCAGAATTACTAACTCCGGAGGAGGTATCCCCTTGTTTTCATAGTAAAAACAGGTGACCCAAGGGAACACCCTCCCCCCCCCCCCCCCCCCCTTTTTCTTGCCCTGGGTCAAATAGCCCAGAGCGAAGAGGGCAGCCGAACGGAGACACTGCCGAAACAGACAGCCTACCTAGCTATAGTAGCAACTGTTAAGTGAATGACATTCTGAGCAGTAGATAATAGACCTAACAATAGAGGCCTCCAGAAATGGACTCGATATTTCTGAGATAAAATTCATGAATGGATGGCTGAGCGCAATGAGCAGCCTTCAAAAATCTATAATAGCAACACTATTAATGTAAGCCCAAGAAGTAGAAGAACTCTTACTTCATGAGCCGAAATCTTAAGCACAACTGCTAAGCCAATGATATACCATAAGCAGTACGCTAGTTAATAGAATCCATTAACAATAAAATGGAGCGTAACGTCCTTCTACTAGACATCAAAGACAGAAGAAGCTTACGCCCTTGTAATAAACAGATATCTGTTTATAAATACATAAACTGTACCCGGAAGAGTAAAGGCCTATGCCCATACGAAGACGGAAGGACCTTAAAATAATAGGTTCCGGATAATAGGAGCCTAACTCTTATGCAACAATCCAACCTAAATAGTAACGGAAGTATTGATTCCGAAACTATGAAAGTGAAAATCATCCATCGATAGTGCATGAAACTCACTGACTCTACAGTAAAAGAGAAACCAACAGAATTACTGTCTAAAAGGTCAGAATTTGAAAACTACTGTTTCCAGAGGCTCAAATGATTACTTAGCTAAAAAAGAACCTGAAGTTAAAATCCGTATAGGAATTTAATCTAAAGATTCTAAGTCTATTTATCAAAAAGTTACTAACTGACTTAGATAAAGAGACAAAAGACTCAATTGTAAACTATCGTAGAGTGCATAGGTATGAGGTAACATAAACCTATAACCTAAATAACAACAGGCTGCAGTAGATCTTGTGAAACAAGTATACTAAAAAATAGCAATGAGTAGTATGGAGGGATCAACCATATGAACATAATGATCCCTACACCACGACGGAAGAGCCTCCACTTTAGTCGCATAGAATAGCGAAGAAGAGGATCTCCTATAGTAAGAAATCGCGTCCAAAGCTCGTCCAGTACAGTGCTTACAATGCAATACGGACCACACAACGGAATACATGAAGGTTGCGACCTTGCTGGTTGTGATAAAGATGACACGATTTACCCAGTGAAAAAAGATCCTCACATAGAGGAAGATTTCACGTTAAGATCCACAGGAGACAAGAGAGTAAATTACTCATGATCTCTGTGAAGATAGAGATGCTATCAACAGAAATGTATTGTGGTTGTTTATCTTAGCAATACCTGCTAAAACAACAGCGCCGGAGGATACGCGTATCCTATCATTCCGTCCTATAGATCAATAGAGCGTTAACAGTATTAGCTCAGAGATCTGGACAAGCCAACACATACGTCTGCAATTGATTAGCAAGCTGTGTCATAAATAAAACATCATTGGGCGCTCCCATAGATAGCAAATCTGATTGAATACTTGTTTGTTGAGAGTCCATTCTGACAGCAACAAGCGACCCGTAAGAGAACGGGAGTGCGATAAAACAATCAGACGACCCAGAATATGACGGACCAAAACTGAACTTGGTGTACTATAACCAACAGACGGATTCTTTCCATTAAATTGAATAACGGAAAACGAAAGAGTGTGCCTCCCTGGTTCCGGAGATACGCCACTACTGTCGAATTAAAGGACAGGAATTTGGGCATGCATTTCTGAATAATGTTCATGCAATGACATAAAGCAAGCCTAAAAAACATTATTCCGCGGAAGTTAAACTGATAGCTAAAAGACTGCGGAACCCAAAGACCCTGGCACTTCGAATCCGTAGGGATCAGTATATATCCCAATCTGTTGACTGGCAACCGTCATAACAGCCACACTCGGGTCCGGCAACTGCGGCGGCACTCT
Source organism: Pictodentalium vernedei (assembly GCA_031216915.1). Classification (NCBI taxonomy): domain Eukaryota; kingdom Metazoa; phylum Mollusca; class Scaphopoda; order Dentaliida; family Dentaliidae; genus Pictodentalium; species Pictodentalium vernedei. The sequence continues at coordinate 78,004,843 of CM062293.1, read as the reverse complement.
CTGAGTCAACCACCGAATGTTTGCCCCAGTCTGAATCTCTTGTAACACTAGATAGACAAGAGAATGTATAAATCAAGCAATTCATGGATTGCCGGAAAGTTGCCGTCGAAGAGAAGCTCCTCCGAGAACGAAGCGACTCTGAGAGAGCTCTTAACCTACTATCCACGCGTGGATGTAGCTAGGGCTGCATCACGTCTAACCAACTCCAATCAGCCACTGAAGGGCGGAGTTATACGTGAACAAACTACTGCCCTCAAAAGAAATTACATTGAGAATAATATCCCGTAAATCTTTTCTTGAAGACGTAATGATAACACCTCAGTAAGGCGGATTACGTATAATAAAGCGTCTAAGTTAAGTCTACTATACATAATGTCGTTCCCAACATTGAAATTGGAAAAGACATAAACGGCGAAAAAGAATATATGCAGTCTTTAATCACACCGTCTAGACGCATATGAACTCTCGGTATGCCCTGCTCTGCCAAAATAAACCATATGTAAAAAAGATAAAATGGCAGAAATGAGCCACGCGGACAAGAAACTAAACTATCATGCTTAGTAGCAGGCTTGTATATATATATAAATATATAGCGTCGAAAAATAAAACACATGTTGTAATGACAATATTGGACTGCGTCGGTAAGTCAGGGACAAAGTCCCTGTACCGATCGAAAAATCCGAGTCCAATGACGCTATAAGTCTCTTATCCAAGATCGCAGCAATGAAGTCCGAAAAATAATCACTGGAAGAAATGCCAGAAGATATGAAAGGCATCTTCCGATACTACTAAAGGGAAAACTCGAAATCTTTCGAATCCCTTTCGCCATCCTGTCGGACCCTATAAAGCGTTCGGTCGTCCGTAGCTTGATGCAACCGCGGACCGCACCGACCCAGCGCCGTCGGATAATTCCTGATTCGACCGAGAAACCGTCAATTGCTGGGATGCTGCGAAACAACTGTGCTAACTCGGATAGCACGTCCGTCACTGAGGCCTGAGGAGCAGCGGTCTTACGATGCATTGCCGCAGGAAGCTCCGAGATCGTTACCCCGTGCATACTTCCAATATGCGAGCGAACGGAGTGTATAGGCCTCGTGTCCCTTGGCTACCGGATGGCGCGACCTATTCGCTGTGGAATCACTGAATGCCGAAACTGATCGGATACTCGAGGTCACGTAGCCAATGTGCGGTCGTGTGCCCTGCTGTGAGGATGAGGAAGCATTAAAGACAGTCTCTCGGACTGTCAATATAACGGAGCGTCCCGAGCAACGGACATATGCTCCGAATGTAAAATATCTGAACCACAACATGCGGTCCCCTATGTTGTTGGCTTCCTCCGATCTGTCCTCAATCTGCCGTCACTGGGTGAGTACTAAAGTAATTAAAGTGCTCGCATCACCCAAATCTCCTTCCTAGACCGCAACGGACGAACCCGGCAGCCGAACCATTCGATGAATGTACGCTACACCGGGTGAGCTAGCGAATGTCACTCCGTAAGCGATAGACATATTCCATGAGCACTTATTGCCGCTAACTCTTCATTAACTATGACGACAGAGGCACACTTTTGAAAGACATCTCCATAACTCTTCGAACAAGAAACCAGAAATGCTTGGATAGCAAGCATAAAATAATAATATATATAGCGTCGTTCAATAATTCGAAAGTTTGTGTGACATTATTGGACTATGTCGGAACTGAGGGACGATGTCCCTGAACCGAACCAAAAATTTCTAAGTCCACCGACGCTATCAGTTTCTTATCCGGCATCGCAGCATATGTTGTTCCGAAAGGGAAAGCTTGAAATCCACCGAATCCCTTTCGGCATCCCGTCGGACCGGATGAAACTTTCGGACGTCCGTACCCGCTTCCGCGGAGCGTCCCGACCCAGCATCGTCGGATAAAATATATGCGACAGATTCAGTTGATGCTGGGATGCTGCGATAAACTGTGCTATTAAGGAAAGCACGTCCGTTCCCGAGGCCTGTGCAGTAGCGGACTTACGATGCATTGCCGCTGGAAGCTCCGTGTACGTTGACTCCCGCACACTTCCTATGCGAACGTCCGGAGTCTGCAGGCCTCGAGTCCCCGACTACCGACCCAGTGCTGTCGGATAATTCTCGATCCGACACCGTTTCTGTCGGCTGCTGGGATGCTGCGATAAGCTGTGCTATGTGCACAAGAATGTTCGGCGTCGAGACCTGCGGAGGCGCAGTCTATCGGTGCTTTGCCGAGGGCAGCTCCGCATCAGATGGCTCCCGCATACTTTTCCTATGCGAACGTCCGGAGTCCATCGGTCTCGAATCCCTGGCTGTCGGATGGTGTGACCTGGTCGCCGAAGAATCCTTGATCGGCAAAGCTGGTAATATATCGGCGGTCACACAGCCAAGGTGCGGTCGTGTGCGCTGACGAGAAGAGGAAGCCTTAGCAGTCTCAGCGGACTGCCTATACAACGGAGCGTCCCGAGCGACGGACGTATGCTCCGCTAACGACACATTTGTACCACAACATCTGGGGCCAGATGTTGTTGAACGAGAGAGGGGCCCCTCTCGCTTGCCGTCCGGATGGACCGGAACGAGCTATGAACCGGACTAAAAGGCTTCCTCCGTTCTCCCTCCGATCCGCCGTCACTGGGTGTGCATTAAGTTAATTTTATAGTGCTCGCATCACCCCAAAATTCCTTCTAGACCGCAACGGCCGAACCCGGCTGCCGAACCATTCGGTGAATGGACGCTACACCGGGCGAGCTAGCGGACGTCAAAGGCCGTCGAACCTACTAGGGTCCTCTTAGGCAATTGGAGTATTACATGAGCACTTTTCCGCTAGCCCTTCATTAATTGTGAGGACGGAGGCACACTGTTGGAAGACATCACAGATACATCACCCTAATCTTGATCGTCTGAAATAGAAATTGATAAAGTAGAGTGACCCTGCGGGGAAAGGACCGGAGTGTCCAAATCCCCAACAACATACCGTGACATACGCTTCCCATATTGTCATCGAAATCATACGATACAGAACAGGAGTTAATGCGAGTACACTGACCACATATAGAATGATAATAAGGTCAGAGGAAGACTTCCTCTTAAAACAATTGATCAATATCCTTTCAATATGAAAAGAAAACAAGTCCTGGTACTCGCACTAACCCCTGGCAATCAAAATACATAATAATAATATGATCCATTAATATAGAAAAAATAATTGAAATCAAAATATTTTGAAAAAATATTTTTTCAGAACAGCCCAAGTTTCTGAAAAGTAACGTTGAGCCCCAATGGATCCCAAGCCTAAGTGTGGACAAAAATTTTAAAAATATTTTAAACAATTTATTCAACACTTACGAACAATAATAATGTATCTAGTTATGATTAAAATAACATAAAGATATTATTATTTAGAAATCCCCCCCTCACACAGAGGGCTGTTGTAAATGTAAACAATGAGTGTAAAAACACTAAAATAAGACTCCAGGCACCCAGGCCCGAAATCAGTTACCAAAAATACACCATCTGATGCAAAACAGAGACTTCCAGGGAAGAAACTGCAGAACATCAGATGGTAGATGCAGAACACAACGCCTAACCACCCGTAGGTGAAGACGTAAACATGGGGAAAGAACAGAATTCATTCTGTTATTCAGCTAAAACTCCCAAGAAATTTTAGTAATAATAATTACAGAAATTATGCCAAAAGCATGGGAGAATAGCAAGGGGGAACTTAAAGGACAGGGAGAGAGGAAAAACACTTGAAAAAACAGTGTAACTAAATAATCAGAATGACAACAAAATGGCTGCTGCCTTGAAAATAGGTAACTTAACATAATTTCATTAAAAAATTTTAAGTTACAGCCCTGATAATATTCTGTCACACATTCTTTTCCTCTCCTCCTTTTCTATCCTCCTTAGAATCACCATTTCACTAATATTTATGTGTCTGGCATCATTTAAACCGAGATTTAAAAGCACAAAGATCAGTCAGATGTTAACTGATGAAGGGCCAAACTTAGAATGATAAATGGCGCCAATTTCGGAACGTCCTTGACACTGCGCATGCGCAGTAGGGGCGAAGTGTGGAGGGCCTCTCAGGACATGTTTTCTTTAGTTTTAGATGCAAATTTTGGGGATTGGGGGGCAAAATTTGTGTTTGGCCCTATATTTTAAGAGTTAGCACCAGCTATGTCTGGGTCATTGGTACAGTATAAAAATATGAATGGTGATTTTTGTAAGTAGCACTGGCCCGGTTCTGACTTATATTGGGTAAAGGGTTAAGCTGCTCAGTATTTTTTAAGAAATTTTCATCAAATCTCGTCATCTTGCACCTCATTCTCCAAAGAATGCAATAGTAATATGAATCTTACACAAGATTACCCCAGCCACAAACTAAAGAAGAAATTTGAGTCTTATTTGACCTCGGATTCCCCAAAACATGCAATGCACAAGTGTTATCCAGTACTGCAAAAAGAACAATAATCCCACACCAAATCCCATTCCCTGAAACTCCACAGTTCAAAAGAACGCAATAGTTATAGTAATCTTGCACATGACTTCCTGCATTGATAACCAAAGTAACATACAGTACGTGGAGAGTGGATTGTAACTAAATTACCCGGGGAGTGGAGTTATCACGCAAAGTATCACTTTCAAATTCTTTACATTTGGACAAAAAACAAAAGCAATGTTTCAGCCAATGGACCTCCGGGTATAACCCGGGGGTCCATTGGCTGGAACTTCTCTTGCGCATGTTATGGTTTGAAGCAACTTTGTAATTTGCTTGGGTGAAATCTCCACTCTGCGGGTGATTTAGTGATAATACACTCTCCATGTACTGTAAAACAATGGCATGATTTTTAAGGGAATTATGGTTCATTAGTGGCCCAACAGAAATTAGTAACAACTCAAGGTCTTATAAGTGGCCCGAGATGAAGTTGAGGGCTGCTAATAAGACAGAATCACCAACATAACTGCTGTGAGGTTTGTTTTTCTCATGTGGCATCCAAACTTACAAAACGGAAACAGAAATTTCAGAATGGGACATAATTTGGTCATGTGATGTGTCATACACTAATGGAAAGGAGATACCATGTTGCCGTTCAGCATGTCATGTGATGCCTTGAGCATTTATCGCATATTAATGCCTGAGAAATTAGCGATAATGACCTAAGGAACGCCAGCTAAAGTGGTAATAATATAAATCTTTCACATAGCAAAATGCCTGATGTTAGTAAAAAGTGGTGGCCTGTTCTATAAATGGGCTTTGCAGTGACATATTAATTAGACCATATATTACTCATTATTTTTGGAGACTTGCCCAACTGTAAACTGCAATATTTGAGTCTTATTTGACCTTGGATTCCTTGAAACACACAATGCAAAAGTGTCATACAAAAATTGAAAAAACATTCAAATCTGAATGTTAGTTATATTAATCCTTCAGCAATGCACAGGATATTAAAATTTATTAAATTTTAATTATTGGTTTTCAAATTTTTTTAACAAAACCATATCATGTGCCCCCTCATTGGAATTACCTTGACAAGCTCATTCTATTGACAAGCTCATTCTATTGATGGAACACGTGATATGGTTTGGATGAAATTTTTAAAAAATCGATTTTTTAATTAAGGCCTAAAAAAATTAAAAATTTGTTTCTCAGGCCCTCCCAGATGGTCCTTTTGGCTGCCGCAAGCTCTCTTTTTATAACTAATGTAAACTTAAAAAAAATTAAAATTAAATGGTTTACGTCTGATATTTTACCCAAGTTAAACAAATTTATAAATTTGTCCCTTGAGTGCAAGAAGGCTTTGCAATGCTTTAGCCCTCAAGGGACAAAATAGTACACCACCACCTATGCTATTCCGTAGATTATGAGGCCTAAAACATAAACCAAGAACATGAAATACAAGGTCAATGTCATCGAACATTTGGGGCAACCCATGAAATCGCATTTTACACATTACTATGGCATGGCAATAGCGTATGTGCACTCAATCATCATCCAGAAAAGATAAACTCTGGTTGAAAAAGCTTTGATCGGCTTGCTAGTTTTCAGCCAATATGAGCCATGCTCGCTATTTTGCACTTGGAAAATGAAAAATACGGGCGTTCCCCGGTGTGAGAGCAAGAGCATCCGCTTCGTGGAAAGGACTGATTCTGGGATGTGTTAATAGGATCAATGTGGATAATTTTCGGCAAACATGTATAATTTTCGATAAAAAAGAGAGTCAACATTTTTTTTTATAAATTACTAACCCCCAAAAAAGTTTTCTTTAAAAATCAGAAAAAATTGGGACAACCCACCACAGAAAATGGGACAACCTGCCCCCAAAGTTAAAAAATTTATAGTAATTTATATATTTTTTATACTTACCAATGACCCAGACTTAGCTGGTGCTAACTCCAACAAAACCAGGGCCAAACACAAATTTTGCCCCCCAATCCCCAAAATTTGCATCCAAAACAAAAAGAAATCATGTCCTAAAGGACCTCCATAGTACGCCTCTACTGCGCATGCGCAGTGACGCAGTCGTCCCGAAATTGGCGCCAATTATCATTCTTACTGGCAGTGCCTGGTCAGCGCTATGTACTCAGCGGGGAGGCAAGAGTTCCCAACTCAGGGAGGGCCATCCCCGTCTGGGTCATTGGTAAGTATAAAAAATATATAAATTACTATAAATTTTTTAACATTTTTATACTGTACCAATGACCCAGACTTAGCTGAATAGTAAACAGGCTGGAGGGCCTAGGACATAGAGGAAAATCCAATAAGCTCAATTATATAATAAAGAGGTAACCCCTTAAGGAGAAAAGGAGTATTAGGCTTTACATGTATCTTTCTTATTTAATATTAAATTAGAAAGATACACTACCCTTAATAATTGAGCACAATAACATTCATGTTCTCTATTAACATCCAGTATAACCCTTATACTAATTATTTTTAAAGCAAGCCAATAAATAAAGTAGTCCAGAGAATTGAGACTCTTTATAATCATTTAAAAGTGTCCGAGTATTGTATATTAAAGCCCGTTTGACACTTGACATATACAAATGCTTCACACCGAGCTACACTTTAAAAATAAGACATGAATGAAATTAAACATTAATATTACACTTTAAAACCATCCCGGAAGCGACTCAGAAATACTGTCTTGGAGGAGGCATTCCCTTGCTTTTCACTATAAAGCAGGTGACCTAAGGGAACACCCGCCCCCCCTTCCCCTTGCCCTGGGTCAAATAGCCCAGAGCGAAGAGAGCAGCCGGACGGAGTCACTGCCGGAACAGAAAGCCTGCATAACTATAGTTGCAACTGTTTAGTGGACGACATTCTGAGCAACAGATAACGGACCTAAACAATGCAGGTCTCCAGAAATGGACTCAATATTTCTGAGATAAAAATTAGTAAATGTGGATGGCTGAGACCAATAAGCAGCCTTCATTAAATCTGTAATAGCAACACTATTAGCATAAGCCCAGGAAGTAGAAAGAGCTCTTACTTCATGAGCAGAAATCTTAAGCACAGACTGCTGAGAAGAAGATAAATCTTCATAAGCAGTACGGATAGTTAACTGAATCCATCTAGCAATAGAATGGACTGAAATGTCCTTTCTATTAGGCATCAAAGACAGAAAGAAACGTTTCCGTCCCTTTCTGATGAACTGAGATCTCTGTTTATAGATACGTAGGACAGAGGACAGAGTAAAGGCCTACGCCCGTCTGAAGACGGAAGAGCCTTAATAACAATAGGTTCCGGATATTTATTAGGAGCCTGATTCTTAGCTAAAAAACCCACATTAGTAGTGAAGGTGATAGTGTTCCCAACACTACGATAATGAGAATCATCCACCGATAGTGCATGAAGCTCACTGACTCTTCTGGCAGAAGAGAAAGCTAAGAGAAAAGCTGTCTTATAAGATAAGAATTTGAAATCTACTGTCCCAAGAGGTTCAAATGGCTTTTCCTTCAATTTAAGGAGAACCCAAGCTAAATTCCACTTAGGAATTAATCTAAGAGTTCTGGGTCTATTTATCGAAAAGTTTCTAACCAATTTCGATAAAGAGACATTAGATCCAATTTGTAAACTATCATGATGTGCATAGGTATCAGATAACATAGATCTATAACCCTTTATAGTAACAGGCTGCAGTTTGATTTCGTCAAACAAGTATACTAGAAAGTTTGCAATGTCTGGTATAGAGGGATCAAATATATCTACAGAATGATCCCTACACCAACGACGGAAAACCTTCCACTTAGCCGCATAGTTTAGCGAAGAGGAGGTCCTCCTACAGTTAGAAATCGCGTCCACTGCTCGTCCTGTAAAGTGCTTGCCATGCAAGAAGGACCGCACAACGGAAAAACGTGAAGGTTGAGACCTTGCGGGTTGTGATGGAGTTGGCGCGATTTCCCCTGCGAAAGAAGATCCTCTTGTGGAGGAAGCTTCCGCGGTAGGTCCCACAACAGACACCTGAGTAGATTTATCCACGGTCTCTGTGGCGACAGAGATGCTACCAACAGAATCTTGCATTGAGATTGTTTTATCTTTAGCAATACTTGTTGAATTAACGGCGCTGGAGGATACGCATATCCTATCATTCCGTCCCAAGGGATCGACAGAGCGTCTACTGCAAATGCTCTTGGATCCGGACACGGGGACACATACGTCTGCAACTGATTGTTGAGATGTGTCGCAAATAAGTCTATCATTGGCCGTTCCCATTGGTAGCAAATCTGATTGAATACTTGTTTGTTGAGAGTTCACTCCGACGGCAACAAGCGACCCTTTCGTGAAAGGGAGTCTGCTAGCACATTCAGACGACCCGGTATGTGACGGACCGAAAGAAGAACGTGATGTTCCAACGCAAACAGAAGGATTCTTTCCGTTAGATTGAACAACGGAACTGAATGAGTGCCTCCCTGATTCCGTATATACGCCACTACTGTTGTATTGTCGGATAGGATTTGGATATGAGCATCGTGAATAATGTCCATCCAGTGACGTAACGCAAGCCAAATTGACATCATTTCCTTGATGTTTATGTGCTTGCACAGGAATTGCGGATCCCAAAGACCCTGGCATCTCGAATCCGTTGGGATTAATGATGCACCCCAACCTGTTTGACTGGCATCCGTCATAATGGTAAAACTCGGATCCGGCAACTGCAGTGGAACTCCTTGAGTTAACCACTGAATGTTTGCCCAAGTCTGAATCTCTTGTTTCACTTGATCTGACAAGAGAACGTCTACATCGAGCGAATGAATTTTCACACTCCAATTCTGAGTCAGGAAAATTTGAAGAGGACGTGTGCGTAGCCGCCCCATCGGAATGAGATCCGCGGCGGCTCCGCACAGACCTATCAGTCTCATAAATTCTCTCGCCATGACTTTGTCTGCATGCAGACAATAGCGAGCGTAACAACTGACTAATTTCGCTCTGGTTAACGGCAGACGAACGAGATTGTTGTGCGTCTCGAAGCTCATTCCCAGATGAGTGAATGACTTGGACGGCACCAGATCCGACTTCTCCTCGTTTACTATGAAACCGAGACGTCGGAGCAATAGAAGAAGATTCTGAACATCGTTCTGAAGCGTTAACTCGTTGCCGTACCTCTGAAGAATGTCGTCCAGGTAGGCCGACGTTACCGCAGACGAATGAGCTCGGAAGTAGATCATTACCGAGTTCATTACCCGAGTGAAAGCCCAGGGTGCTAGATTCAATCCGAAGCACATGGCCCGGAACTGATACACCACTCCTAGGACTGCGAAGCGTAGATACTTTCGGAATGTCGGATGTACCATGACGTGAAAGTATGCATCTTTGAGATCTATGCTCGTTGCATAATCGTTCACCCGAATACTCGCTCTGACCGATCGAATCGTCTCCATATAAAACTTCGGAGCAACAATCAGCTTGTTTATCCAGCTCAAATCTATGACTGGACGGAACGAGCCGTCTGGTTTCGGAACCAGAAACAGATGGCTGTAGAATCCCAGCGATTCCTGGTTTTCTACGACCTCTACCGCGTTCTTCATTAAAAGAGACTGCACCTCTGATAACAGAGCGTCTCTTTTCTGTGGATTTGACGGAAGATGAGTCCACTTTGGACTTCAAGTTAATGGAGGCTTTCGTTTGAAGGATATCTTTAGACCTTCCGAAGTCACTCCTCTCACCCACGGGTCGTCCGTAATCGACGCCCACTCTTGTGAAAAACTCGACAACCTTCCGCCAACCGGAACGCGATAGAGGTTTAAGCCATCACCTCCTGGACCTGCGAGGCCTGCGGTAGGAGAAACCACGTCTTCCACGACCCGCACCTCGCCTCGTCGACCTCGGGGCGTCCGACCGATTGTCCCGGCCTGAAGGACGTCCCGAACGAGAGTCGCTATCCTGACGGTCTCTCGAATAAGACCAAGAGGACGCACCGGAACCTCTATAGGAACCTCTCTTGGGCGCATTAGACCCAGAAGTGCCCGTCTTATTCGTGTCTGCTGTATCCGACCTTTTAGGAGCGGATCTGAACAACAGAGAATCATTAGCTTTCTTTTTAATATTATCATATATAGCGGAAAGCTTGCCGTCAAAGAGAAGTTCTCCTGAGACCGAAGCGACTCTAAGAGAGTTCTTCACCTTAGAATCTACTAGTGTGGATGTAGCCAGGGCTGCGTCACGTCTAACCAACTCCAGATTTGCCACTGAAAGGGCGGAGTTACACGTGGAATAAGCTACTGCCCTTGAAAGAAGTCTTAAAGAGGATTGTATATCCTGAAACTCTTCCCCTTGAAGGCGCAGTGATAACGCCTTAGTAAGGTGATCTGCGTAAGATAAGGCATCTAAATTGGCTCTGTTAGACGCAATAGCTGTTTCCAACACCGCGGTTGGAATAGAAGCTGACGACGGTAATGATAGCTCTAAGTCTTCCGCCTCGTCGTCCATACGCAGAGGAACTCTCGGTATACCCTGTCCTGCCGTGTCGAATTTATTCCTTGCATTAATGAAAGGCAGGTTGAGAGTATTTGCGGACAAGAAACCTGCTTTCCCCGTCCTGGAAGCAAGTTTAAAAATAGCGTCGTTCAATAATTCAAATGTTCTTGCAACATTATTGGACTGCGACGGAAACTCGGGAGCGATGTCCCTGAACCGCTCAAAAAATTCAGAGTCCAATGACGCTATGATTCTCTTGTCCGGAAGCGCAGCAGTCTGGCCCGACGGAACAACTTGAGGGAGAAAGTGCCGGATGAAGTCCACGGCAGCTTTATGTTGTTCCGAAAGGGATAGCTCCAATTCATCCGTATCCCTTTCACCATCCGGTCGGACCTCCCGATGTTCCCGGTCGTCCGCCCCCGATGCTTCGGCGGAGCGTACCGACCCAGCGCCGTCGGATAATTCTCGATCCGACACCGTTTCTGTCGGCTGCTGGGATGCTGCGATAAGCTGTGCTATCTGCACTAGAATGTCCGACGTCGAGACCTGCGGAGGCGCGGTCTTTCGCTGCTTCGTCGAGGGCAGCTCCGCATCAGATGGTTCCCGCATACTTTTCCTATGCGAACGTCCGGAGTCCATCAGTCTCGAATCCCTGGCTGCCGGATGGTGTGACCTGGTCGCCGAAGAATCCTTCATCGGCGAAGCTGGCAAAATATCGGAGGTCACGCAGCCAAGGTGCGGTCGTGTGCGCCGACGAGAAGAGGAAGCCTTAACAGTCTCTGCGGACTGCTTATACAACGGAGCGTCCCGAGCGACGGACGTATGCTCCGCTAAAGACACATTTTGTACCACAACATCTGGTCCCAGATGTTGTTGTACGAGAGAGGGGCCTCTCTCGCTCGCGGCCCGGCTGGACCTGGACGAGCTAGGAACCGGACTAAAAGGCTTCCTCCGTTCTCGTTTACTATCCGCCGTCACTGGGTGTGCATCTATTATGTTTATAGTGCTCGCATCACCCAAAATTTCCTCTTGGACCGCATCGGACAAACCCGGCTGCCGAACCATTCGGTGAATGGACGCTACACCGGGCGAGCTAGCGGACGACATTTGTCTAATCTCCATGAGCACTTTTGCCGCTAGCTCTGAATTCATTTGTGACGACGGACGCACACTTGAAGAAGATAACATGGAAACATCACCCTGTTCTGGTTCCTCTGAAATAGAAACTGAGAGAGTAGAGTGACCTTGTGGAGAAAGAGCCGGCATCGCTCTTTCTCCAGAAACAACATATCGTGACACACGTTTCCAATGTTTCTCATCCCAATGTTCACATATAGGACAGGGATTAATGCGAGAACACTGACTACAATTAATACAATGATCATGAAAGTCAGAGGAAGATTTCTTCCTATTACAATTTGAACAATGTCCCTTCATTGTGAAAGAACAACAATAAGTCCTAGTTACTCGCAAAAACCCCTGACACAAAGATACATAATAACATGATCCATTAATAAATGAAAAAACAATTGCAAAACAAAATAATTTTGAAAAAATATTTTTTCAGAGAAGCCCAAGTTGCTGAAAAGTAACGTTGAGCCCCGATGGCAAAGTGTGGTCAAAAATTTTAAATTTATATAAAATAATTAATGAGACACTTTCGGATAATATAAATGTATCTTATAATGAGATAAACTACCACAAAGGCAAACAGCCCCCCTCAAAAAAGGCTGTTGCCAATGAAAACAAACAGTGTAAACACACTAGAAAACATGACTCCAGGCACTGAAAAAACTGGCCCGGAATCAGTCATCAATTACACTCTATCTGATGCAAAACAGAGACTCCCAGGGGAGAATCTGCAGAACATCAGATGGAAGATGCAGAACACAAAAGTTATACACCCATGGGTGAAAACGTAACTATGGGGAAAATAACAGAAAACATTCTGTAACCAAGCAACTCTCCCAGGAAATTTTAGAAATGAAACTTCTCAAAAATATGCCAAAAGCATGGGAGAATTGCAAGGGGGGACTTTAGAAGGCTAGGGGAGAGGAAACACTGAATAAGCAGTGCAACAATTAGCAAGAATGACAACAAGAGGCCCATGCCTCGAAAATAGGCAACTTAACATAATTTCAACAAAAAATTTTAAGTACAGCCCTGATTATTTTTTGCCACTTCTTTTTTCCTCTCCTCCTTCTATCCTCCTTAGAATCACATTTTCTCCAAAAATTACGTGTCTGGCATCCTTTAAACTGAGATTTACAAGCACAAAGATCAGTGAGATGTTGACTGATGAAGGGCCAAACAGAGAATGCTATTTGGCGCCAATTTCGGGACGACTGCGTCACTGCGCATGCGCAGTAGAGACGTACTATGGAGGTCCTTTAGGACATGATTTCTTTTTGTTTTGGATGCAAATTTTCGGGATTGGGGGGCAAAATTTGTGTTTGGCCCTGGTTTTTGTTGGAGTTAGCACCAGCTAAGTCTGGGTCATTGGTACAGTATAAAAATATAGTATTTTTTCAACTGCTGAATATTCGTTGGGTAAAGGGTTAAGGGGCTATATAAGTAATGGAATTTTGTGTGTTTTGAAAATTCTCACCTCTGATATTTCTTCAATTCAAATTAAATATACATCAAAATGAAGATTGAGATGTACAGAACACGAAACACACATGTAATCAACTCACAGAGTCGACTGTAGGCACCACTGGTTCCTGGAAGTCTGCGACCATATTCGTACCAGAACTGATAATTTAATAATATTTCCTGAGAACAACTTATGGCCAACTTATCCAAGAACAAAGCAAGGGTATCAAAATTCTTCAAACACAGCGACAGAGCTGCATGGAGGTAAATTCCAAAACCTTTGCTTTTGTTTACATATGAATTTACTTTCAATTTCCAGTTGACGTCATCAGACGGACAAAGCATTTATTTACAACGCTGTCTAAAATCAAATAATGAGAAAGATCGTCTTAATACAGTATACTGTTATTAGATAGAGACAGCACAGTTGTCATATTCAATGAAAAGTATCATGATACCTGTTGAAATTTCTTAGAATTACGATTTTGTTTTTCAATAGAAATTTTAGTGCTGCCGCGGTTATCCGGATAACCGGTTAACCTGTGGTTAAAACTCTGACCGGTCAAGAAAATGTTTTAACCGGTTAACCTTACATTCACTATACTCACCGTATATGTCCATGTATAAGTCGCCCCCATGTATAAGTCGCACTCCAAACTCACACCTGGAATTCCTCCCTTTTGCCTAAAGCCCATGTATAAGTCGTACCCCCCATTTTTAAATATATGCAGTCAAAAAGAATTAGTTGCAAGTTCCGTTTTGCCAATTTGGGATGAAACGGAAATAGGTAAGTTTTGACGAGTTACCACGTGGTGAATAAGATAAAAGAATAAAGGAAAATTATTACTAAAGATTTAAAAAATACTCGCATTTATTTGTTTTTCGTTGTTTGTTTATCACCCCAATGTCTTTCTTCATCCCTGTCAAGAAAATCCAACGCTCGTTTGTGACTGAAAGTTCATAGTTTCAGAATCAGAGCGCCATTTGTGCCGTAACCTGCGCAGTTGTTGTGATTAAGTTGGTTTTTCCGGAACGCGAGAATGTTCCGGAAAAACCAATAATGAAAGAGTCAATGACTCTGTAGCTCAACTTGGATATGACAGGAATTAGTACTTGCTGTGACCAAGACAACTGAATAATGAATATGACAGGAATTAGTATTTGTTTTGGCCCAGTCAACAATAATAAAAGAATTACAAGGTGACTGTAATGGACTACAGATTAAGACCAATCATTGTAGATTATTATTTTTGTGTGGAAATTTTCAGTCCCAAACAAAATATTTTCAGACTAAAATTTTTTCTTCTTCTTCTTAAAATTGACCAAAATGCATCAAAACACAAAAAACTAATTTCCGGATTTTGGTCCAAAATTTTCTAAGTCCCACCCGGACCCCAAATTTTCAGTGTAAAAAAAATTTTTTTTTTTTTTTGTCTTAAAATTGACCAAAACGCATAAAAAACCAAAAAACTAATTTCCGGATTTTGGTCCAAAATTTTCTAAGTCCCACCCGGACCCCTAATTTGCATAATTTATTCACGAGAAAAACTCTGTATTATATGTAATGTATCCCATGGTACTAAACATTCATACAAAAGTTTATTCAAATCAGATCTTTCATTTGGAAGTTCTGCGCAAAAATCTGATTGCACTTAATTTTGAACAAAATGGCTGCTACCGGCCATCTTGAATTTCAGACTGGACCCAAAAACACTCCTTCTCGTCCCACAGTGATAACAAAGGTACCCAAGAAGTTTCGTGAAGATCGGTTCATAAATACGGCCTCTAGCCCGAGCCGTATTGGGATTTGCACTCACAGTGCTGAAAGTAACACTAAATAAATCAAAGTCAGTCTAATTTGCATAATTTACGCACAAGAAAAAAACCTGTAATATATGTAATGTATCCCATGGTACTAAACATTCATACAAAAAATTATTCAAATCAGAGCTTTCATATGGAAGTTCTGTACAAAAAACAGATTTCGGCATCGTCGGTACAAAATGGCTGCTGGCAGCCATCTGGAATTTGGGACTGCACCCAAAAACACTCGTTCTCGTCCCACGGTCATAACAAAGGTACCCAAGAAGTTTCGTAAAGATTGGTTCATAAATACGGCCTCTAGCCCGAGCCATAGCAGCTTGGCACTTACAGCTCTGAAAGTAACACTAAATAAATCAAAGTTAGTCTAATTTGCATAATTTACGCACGAGAAAAAAACCTGTATTATATGTGATGTATCCCATTGTACTATACATTTATACAAAACTTTATTCAAATCAGAACTTTCATACAGAAGTTCTGTACAAAAAACTGATTTTTGCATCATCGGTACAAAATGGCCACTGGCAGCCATCTTGAATTTCGGACCACACCCAAAAACACTCGTTCCCGTCCCAGGGTCATAACAAAGGTACCCAAGAAGTTTTGTAAAGATTGGTTCATAAATACGGCCTCTAGCCTGAGCCATAGCAGCTTGGCACTTACAGCTCTGAAAGTAACACTAAATAAATCAAAGTCAGTCTAATTTGCATAATTTACGCACGAGAAAAAAACCCGTATTATATGTGATGTATCCCATGGTACTAAACATTTATACAAAACTTTATTCAAATCAGAACTTTCATACAGAAGTTCTGTACAAAAAACTGATTTTTGCATCATCGGTACAAAATGGCCACTGGCAGCCATCTTGAATTTCGGACCACACCTAAAAACACTCGTTCCCGTCCCAGGGTCATAACAAAGGTACACAAGAAGTTTCGTAAAGATCGGTTCATAAATACGACCTCTAGCCCGAGCCATAGCCAATTGTTGACATACGGACAGACGGACGACGGGCCATGACAATAGCTCAAATTTGACTTCGTCAAAGTTGAGCTAAAAATACAACAAATGCGCAGGTTACAGCGCAAATTGTTTTCAAATTGTTGTCCCACTTAAGCATTGTTGGTGCTATTGAAACTAACTTTACCTGGTGCATGTGTGCGTAATTTATAACCGGACATTACACATCAGTGAATTGGAGTTCATGGAATAAATAAATACGTCTCTCCAGGTATTGCTGACAAACATTTAATATGTTATTATTTATTTTTTTGTCGTTATTTTGATGATTTTGTATTTTTTATGGTTTCATCCATATTGGCCCCCACAAACCTGTTGATTTCCGGTACACGCACTGATGTAAACACATGGGCGATTGAACAACAACGACTAAATAGAATACTTCTTTATTATTATTTATGGTCAATGTAAATAACATTGGCCGGCCCGATATAATAGTTACAGTTGAAGCAAGAACACACTACAAATATAGGTACCTTAAATGCGGTTAACCATGGTTAACCACGGTCAAACACGCTGGTTAACCGGTCAGAAAAAAGTCTTAACCGCGGCAGCACTAAGAAATTTGTGATATCGAGTGATATGCGCATGTCTGTCCTCTGTCGAACATGGAAACCATCGTCAATAAAAAATGCAGACAGTGTTGTCCTTTTCCAAAGTGCAGTCCTTTCGCTGCACTCAAAAGTGCAAGATTTTTTTGCGAAATATTATTTTATTATCAGTTCTGGTACGAATACGATAGTAGACTTCCAGGAACCAGTGGTGCCTGCCGTCAACTCTATGAGTTGATTACATATGTGTTTTGTGTTCTATACATCCCAACCTTCATTTTGATGTATGATTTGTGGATATTTAACCTGAATTTAAGGAATATCCGAATATGAGAGGTGAGAATTTCAAAATAAACAAAGTTCCATTACTTATAAGTTATATAGCTCCTTAAAGGTAAAACTTCTGTACCATATGTTATTATAATACTTGGTACACTCACCATTTCTCAAAATGTTTTTCCCACGAAAACCTTATTGTAAATGGGGTGCTGGTCAAAACGTCCCCAAACCAAAACGTCCCCTAACTTTTTTGGTCAAAACGTCCCCAAGAGTTGGTCAAAACGTCCCCAACAATTGGTCAAAACGGCCCCAAGAGTTGGTCAAAACGTCCCCAACAATTGGTCAAAACGTCCCCAAGAGTTGGTCAAAACGTCCCAAACTCATTTATCCTTTTGGTCAAAACGTCCCCAAGAGTTGGTCAAAACGTCCCAAACTCATTTATCCTTCTTTCGAAGTTTCATATTTAATTTAGCAATGTTTATACTATTTTTCGGTCGAAATCTAGGATTCTTAGTCAGTTGTACCAATACTCTGCTCTGTTGGGTATGAACAGGATTTCAGCAGATTGGAATTAATTATCGAATGAATGAATGAATGAATGAATGAATGAATGAATAAAAAGTTTCAGGGCGTCGAAAGCGCATTGGGACGATGTGGGATTGAAATCCCCTTCAATCCGAATAAATTTACTTGCTTATGGATCCACAAGGGTCAGAAGCGAGGGTCAATAATCTTCTTGGTTTGAGTGTGCGCACGGACAGTAAGGTACTGGGGTCAGACCCCCCCGATAACCTTGAACTGGAAAGTGACTTGGAATTGTGCATAACTAAGAGATTCTGACAGGGGCGCCAGAAGCAATCCAGGGCAGAGTGGGGGGCGGGGGGGGGGGGGGGGGGGGGGCAGCATTACTGAAAAGGGCATGTTGGTTTCCCGCATCTATATAGCTGTGTCTATACTATACAAAAGTTAAACCGCATTAGTCGTCTATACGATGACTTAAACAGAAGTTTGGCGCGGCAGGTAAAGTATAGATGCAGATTATGCCTACTGGGTCGACCTTGGTTTGACCAGATGACCAGGTGGGCAACACATTCTTAAATTTCACACTACAAGAATAATTACTCTCTTTAAGTAGGCCAGAAACTAAGCACACATGAGGGCTCACCGAGAAATTTTCCGATATACTAATTAACACGGCTTCCAAAATATGCACCACCACCGATTGCTGATTAATGCGACCAATATACACGTAGCGCTACGCGACAATTACCAGTTGCTTCAGGTTTAAATTCATCACACAAAAACTGTAAAAAAGCCCATCGGCCACAAAACCCGGAGAGTGGCGAAATGGGATAAGGTTATGATCATCTGTCGGTAAAACCTATAACTGCATATTGTATCAGTAAACAATAAACATCCATTATCCACAACAAAAGGCATGTGCATGCAATAATAAAGAAAACTATATTACGCGTCGCAATCTTTGCTGAGATGTAAGATGGCTGGATATTTTGGTGTCTATGGTCGGCATAGTCTTTGATCCTTCTTGCGTTGCTTTCCTGTGTATTTCACATCTATCATGTTCTGCTATTCATTCAGCCCCTTTCTTCCAGTTGGTGAAACCACACGAGGAATTTCTGACAATAAATGGTGAGCTGTCATGTAGTGCGGAGAACTATGTGCAACTTCCACAGAAAGCAGCATTTTTGTCTCGGTTGTATTGCAGTCACGAATACGTTATCAACCATTCCTTCTGAAAATACCTGCATTTCCACTCACTGGCTTTTCTGTTGAATCCGCCGCTGATTTTAGTTCTTCTTCACACGTAACCGTCGTCTCGGTCGTGTGAAGAATGAGGCGAGCGATGTCTGGTTTTGTTTGGGGCCTCTGCTGCATCTAGAAGCATTTTAGTGACCTCTTTCTTTGCCCTCTCTACACTAGGCATTTCGGATGATCATATATAGAGTTCGCTGTAAAATATCTGCGAAAATGAGCCGGAATCAGCCTATGTGTTCAGAGAGTATGCTGCATTACGCAATCGTTGGAAATTTTGAATGGAATAAATTTGACAGACATGCGTCATTGATAAACCTTTGGTCCGGTTAAATGGCATTTTACTTATTTGTTAATTGATGTGATGAATGTGTGTTGCTGTTTGATCAGACCACGAGGAAAGGCCATTTATTTGCTGCTGTCGAGATAAAATGACCAGCGATCCAGTTGGAACGCGTTCAAAACAGGTGGTTCGACACCAGAGTTGTTTGGTCAAAACATTATTCCTGTCAATGATTTCCATTGAATGATGTAATTCGATAATTCAGCTCCAGGCTATTTAGCGAAACCAACATATTTATCTGTGATCTCTGCCGCTTCGCCAGCGGCGCACCCGAGATTTTCATTTATCATTTCGATGTCCAAGGACCAAAGACATCCAGTTTAATTATCAACTGCATGCCATTGGACCGCCGTTCGATATACCTTGTCTCTATGTACTGCTCCTCTCACCCCCCCCCCACCCCCACCGACTTCTATCAAAGGCTCTAAACACGTTATCACCCATTTACCCGGTTTGAGAACTAATTCACTATAATTGGCTCAGTTAAGAAACTGCCTGTCCGGAAAAAAGGAACAACCTGCCCCACCTCGCCCCCCCCCCTCACAGACATACACTTAAAAACGCTTAAAGGGTTGTTCCATCTTTATTCATATGTTTATTTATTTAGAATGTACACTGGTCCCAGCCAGGCAAGTTTGTTTCAATCCTTTCTTGGTGCATGGTTTCCAGCTTGGCGAGGCAATCCTCACTGATGCCACGCACTTTAATTCTATTGTATAATTTTAATTTTCTGTGACTTTTATTAGATCCCAAAAATTTGTCGTCTGAGAACTGCGATAATTTAAAATATCAACTGTTTCTGTTACCGTAAGCCGTTGTTACTTTAAACACTTTGGTGACTTCCACTGTAACTAATATTCAAACAAACTACGATGTGTTTCCACCATGCCAGAATTATCGTTTTCATAATAGTATTACCAGATAAAGCTGCATAAAATCCACAAACAAACAAGAAAAAAATTATCGTTACACCTATTTGTCACGACTTTTTCTTGATAATTTAATTAAACGCTTCATCGTGTTAATTCTGATTGGCTATTCCACGAGCCATGTGACTGTCATATAATAGTAGTCTATTGTTCTATGCCTTCTTTAATTCCTATACAATTATTTCATTGGTTCAAGTCGAAGATAGTGTTAAAAACTGGGATGGTCAATTAAATGTGGTGACTGTACGTGTGTGCTTTAAAATTCGTTGAAATTATTTCATTAAATTATGACCAACATAAATTCTAGTGAGTGACCCTTTTAAGCATTTCAGCATTCGCAAGTCCGCTAAAAAAAAAATGAGTTAATTATGCAAAAACGGGCGGTGCTTTTCAATAAATACTTGCGGAATAATTTCAGGTTGTGTCGTAGCGTAGCAGTGTAAGCCACAGTAGGCCGTATGTTAGAATTATTTCGTAATTATTTACTGAAATGCTAATAGGCAGTATTTACAAATGGTTTAGGCCTGCCCCCTCCTCCAGTCCAAAAATAACCTCAAATAATTTTGGGATTGGTACATCTTTCAAAGAACGTACCAAACGAAAATTAAAATACGGGCTTTCAGGCCATTTTCGAGAATTGTGCAGTTATAAGCTATAATTCTAGATCTGTGGATACTCACTGATGAACTTGAGAATTCAAAACATGCTGCTAAAAACGACGGCCAAAAACAAATAAAAAATACGTGATTTTTGGGTACCAAAACCCGCCAGAAATCTCCATTTATAACTGATTTAATTTTTTGGGGGGGGGGGGGGGGGGGGGGGGAGGGCACCCCACCCCTATCATCGATCGTTACTCGCGTCCAACCCAATCAACGCTCGTGCTTGCCTTTGGCATCTCCATCTGTATCCCGACACTTTGAAAAGAGATCCGTGACAGAATTAACCCTCAGGTCCAAATTTCCTTTTCAGCGGCACTGGTATTAATGTGTTTTCTATTCATAAGGCATGCGCGAAATTAGGGGAGGCACGTATAAATATCGACCTGACAGAAGCGGGGATATTTATAATTAATGTTTTGTAAAACAATAAGTTTGTTTTAAAATAACATCGCAAGTTTTTTCAATGGCCTCAGTCAAGAAACAACAATGGGGACGTTTTGACCAACTATTGGGGACGTTTTGACCAACTGTTGGGGACGTTTTGACTAATTTTTGGGGACGTTTTGACCAACTATTTGGGGACGTTTTGACCAAAACATTTGGAGACGTTTTGGTTTGGGGACGTTTTGACTAGGATTCTGTAAATGTACAGAGGAATAATTCCTTGAAACAAACAAGCTTTCTATTATTAGAAAAAAAAAAAAAAAAAAAAAAAAAAAAAAAATCGAAATACCGAAATGGGATACAAAAGTTAATTCAAATTGTCACACTTAGTTCTATGTTTTCAATCCGCCATATTTACAATTATGTCAAGATGAATAAATCAACATTTTCAAATGCATACGTAAAAGAATGAAACTGAAATATCTCCAATTACTCATTGGCCTACCAGAATTTGACGAAATGATGGAACCTCCTCAGGTCGCACCAAAACGTCCATATCCTGTTCTTGCGATTTTATACGAATTGTGAATGGTACATTAGTCATGATTCTCATTTAATAATCATCGTCCTATAGAACATATATTTAAAAAATGAACAAAAATGTCTCCGAAGGCTGTGATTCAGCTTCAGCAGAAGGCAGTCATGTTTACAAAAATGAGCAGGGATTTCTGTGTAACTTGGATATTGACATATAGACGGAATTAACATGCTAAAAAGACGACTGACAAAAACATTAGGCGTTGAGCCAACGAACACAATGCCACAGGTGGGTGGGTGGGACCTGGAAGGGAGGTACCGTACCCACCGTGGGTTCCTGACGTTTCGGCCTGGGACGTTTCGGTCGGGACGTTTCGGCCCCATAAAAGGCCGAAACGTCCCACTTTAGGAGGCCGAAACGTCTCAATTTTTAAACTTTTACCAAGTCATTTCGGCCCCAATAAATAAACCTACCCTACTGCAAATCGCACACTCAAACTTAATAAGATTTTTGGCTCTCGCCGACTGTCGTGGATTTTATAAGCAAATAAAGCTATAAAGCAAATAAAGTTATTCGGGACGCAAGGGAATACTTGTAATCCCACATCATCCCTGTGCGCCTTCGACGCGCAGAAACTTTTCATTCATTCATTCATTTTCACTATTATCAGTGGGGCCAAGAAATAGCAAATAGTGTAAAGCATCCGTTAATTAATTAATTTGTGTAACTGTTATCTTACTAGGGAGATCACCCCCAAAAGCCCTGTGCTTACCGTTGAATCACTTACTCTTATAACATGTTCTCTTTGTTACCTCAGCGAAATCGTTGTTTTCCTTGCACAAAATGGCGTGTCGATCAGTGTCGATGGAAAAATGATCTATTTTGTCTTGAAAATAGTCTACAATAAAACAAACAATACTTAATCTTCCTTCTATATACTTATTGTTGCGAAATCTTCCTTAAAAAATCACTTTTCACACATTCAGAGGTACATTTAGTACTTTAAAACGTAGTTTTTATACACTTACCGTCCTTTTTACCGGATACCGTCTTTTTTACCGGCAAAAAGTATTACCCTGATGGCGGGCTATTGGGAACAACGGAAGGCTTATATATTTTCGGTAGCTGTTTGATTCTGTTCCTGGGAGCTTATCCCATTGAGGCGATTGTGTCACTAAAGGCTTATTGCTACTGCAGTCAGCGGGAGGGTTCTTGAGTCAGAGAAAATAGTGGATCGAAGTTAGCGAAATTGGGTCGAAATTACTTTTTAGAGTCGAAATTACCGATTTGGGTCGAAGTTACTTTGGGTTGAAATTACAGTGGGTCGAAGTTACTGGCATTCATTATGAAGTTACTGGACAAATAGGGGACGCCCCCTGGATCCGCCCTGGTTTAGACTAGCTCTGAAAATAATCTGCCTTTGTCCTGAAATCCCCTCCCCCTTGCAGTGGGATGGGGCGTCCCACGACACATCATTTCCAAGCCCAAGATAACTAACCACTAACTTTTACAGAATTACACCCAAACCGGCCTCCAGCCAAACCGGCCTCCACAATTTTACCCAAACCGGCCTCCGTGCATTTTAACCACACACGCCTATTTGTATCTTTTCATAACATTGTAGCAAAATTTAGATAATAAGAAATGTGAGAGCAAAATGTTGGCCTACCTACTTTTCCGAAATTTTTTTTATCTGCATACGGGTACAGAAAATCCAATTCAGTATTGATTTGAAAATACCCAAAACGGAGTAAACACAACCTGTCGTTCCCAAATCCCTAAAATTCCTGGGAAGGTCACTGACACAGTGACAAATTGGTAACATCAAAACCGCGTGTTGACTGGTTATGTATGTCCATAATTTAAAAAGTCTGTGTATTTCTTTCTCCCGCCCGTAAAATTCTTACAGACCGGTTTGGGTAAAATTGGCGAAAGTTCAGGGTAAACTTTTGGAGCCTGGTTTGGGTAAAATGTAGTTTGGGTTCATTGGAGGCCTCAATTGAAACAATATTCACCTCTACAAAAGTGCCTTTTAAAGACGCCGAACAACCTAAGATCCTCTTGATTCTGTTGCCCACCGAAAAACGTTATTTCCTCACGGATGTCCCGCAGTTTCAACAATTGCAGTCATTCACGGCGGCTCTTCCCCTGCCAAATTGCTTGCCATTTGCTCTTTCTAGGCCCGTAAGTTACTGACATTCTAAATTAGTTCACTGATCTGCCTTAAATAGATTGTAGGTCCCAAATAGTGTAAAACAACAAGGAACAACTCTACAGTACAAAACAAGTCCAATAAATCAATATTTATGGTGGATGGCAACTTGAACACGTCTTACATCCAGTCAGCAGAAGCCACTTGAAGTCGTAACGTTTGATCATCAACCACTGCATGTTCACCAACGCCCAAATCAAATGGAGAGAGAGAGAGAGAGAGAGAGAGAGAGAGAGAGAGAGAGAGAGGTAGAGAGAGAGAGAGAGCTCTCCCTAGTTCAGAACTATCTTACTCGAAAAGAGTACACACTGAATCAACTCTTCACGCCACATCCATAATCTGAAATAAATATTAGCATCTACCACCGCTAGGCAAGACTGACTACGACATTGTACTCACAAACACACCTATAACACCACAACGATGCAGCCAGCATGGCGGAAAATAAACCTGTGTGAGACAGGACAGACAAGGGTAAGATCAAGGAAGATTTGCACAAATTCCAAAAATAGTTCAGTGCTCAGCACTTCACCTACCTCGACACAATGCGGCGCACAATAAGTCATTCACCAACCGGGTTAACAAACTGGGATCTACCATCGAAAATTACTGTTAACAAGGGCAACAACCCTAGGCCAGCAGACATATTGCTAGCCTATCTCAACGGAAACAACGGCTATACAAAAAGCTAAACAAACTCAACACACCAAACAACCCGGAACATCACAAATCTCTATCACAGAAAGGAAAAATGACACAACCTATAATCACTACACAAGAGCTAACCAACAACCTAACTGCAAGTTTTCGTAATCCTTCCTGACTTCTCGGACGCATTTAATAAAATCCACAGTGAAATGGTCCACTCAAAACTGGGCTTTTATAGAGGGTTCACTAATCATTGGACAAGGCACCTCCTAACATCTAGTGCTCAGTAGGTGGTACAAAAGGGGCCAATATCATAAAGGGGAGAGGTATTGTGTGTGTGTGCGTGGGGGGGGGGGGGGGGGGGGTATTTATAAAGGAACAGTACCCGGGCCGTTTTTATTTCTATATTTCTAACCTTAATAAATGACATGCCAGGCTACAACATAGAGCCGAGATATGGAAATACTGCAGAAAGGCCCACCAGTATTTCAGAAATTGGAAGCGGACTGACAAATGGTCTTCAGTCGAGAGAATTTACGACTCTACATGCTATGAACAAAAAGCCACTCACTTATCTTCCATGGGAACACCTTAGAGGGGGAACAGAGCAGCAAGTACCTTGGCATTATCATAGGTCATGACTTAAGGTCGAAACGGATGTGATCAGCATCACCATAAAAAACAAGTCACTAAGATTCACTACATGGAACTTGTTGGGCTGCAAACCAATAGTCAAAACTGCTTCTTACAACGCGTTTGTAAAAACTACATTTGGATACACAGTAACAGTCTGGGACCCATAAACTAGTGGACAAATTACAGTGGTTGAAAGAGTTCAGAGGGGAGCAGTATGATCCTTGACTAACAACTACCATGGCTACACACTAGGTGAAGTTAGCAACATGACACAACTTTCGACTTGGGAGAGCCTGGAAGCAAGGAGCACCAACTGCAGATTGTCCATGGTGTTTAAGATCACCCATGGACTAGTCGACATGAACATTATCTGGTGCCATGTAATAACAAGATGCCCCAAGGGGTCGGAAACGCTCACTGACAAAGTTGTTTAAAGAAGGATTTAATTTCCATCCATGGCTAGTTAACATCACAGAGGAATGATGTCATTATATTATTTATAACTCTGTTGTCAGGTCAGATGATTTTCCGTTTTAGTACTGGGATGCTACCACAGAAATAATGCATAGATTTCCAGTAATTCAAAAGTATGGAGCCCAAATATCAACCTAGGGACTTAACTTGAACAAGCCCGAATCTGACCCCTTCCCCTCCACCTCAGAATGCAGTATACCAAGTATCAATAGATTCTGCTTGGTGGATCCGAGAAGGGGAGTTTTAAAGATTGTTCGTCATATTACATTAAGATAAAACTTAGGCCCGAGAGGGAGCCCGAAAATATAAATCCGAGGACTTGATTTGAACAAACTTGAATTTAAACCTGTCTGGGTGTTGTATACCAAATATGAAAATATTCTGAATGATGTTTTCAATGAGATTTTAAAGGATATTCCTCTTTTTCGCAAGGTTAAAATATTAACCCAGAGACTTTATTTGAATAGACTTGAAATTGCAACCCTTCCCCAAGGATGTTGCATACCAAATGTTAAAAGATTTTGACTGGTGGTTCTGAAGAAGAAGATTTTGAGAATATTCCTAATATATCACATAGTTAAAATTTTAGTGCCCTTAGGGAACACAAACATTAACCCAGAGACTCTGTTTCGACAATCTACCCTCTCTTGTACACCATATCGTCGCCTGAGTGATAGAATGTCCTATGTCCCATAGGGGACATAAGATATTCTAGCACCCAGGCGACGATATATCAAAAGATTATGACTAGTGTATCACAAGAAGCAGAATTTTTAAGATTATTCCTCATACTGGACAAAGTTCAAATTTGGGCTTCAATAAGGAGCCCAAATATTTACCCAGGAACTTGATTTTTAAAGAATATTCCTCATATTGCACTCAGATAAAATTCGAGCTCCAATAGGGAAACCAAATATTAATCGAGGGACTTGATTTGAACAAATTTGAATCTCTCCCCCCCCCTCCCCCCTAAAACAAAACAAAAAAAAAACAACGTTGCTGTACACCAAATATCAAAAAATTCTGAATGGTGGATCTGAAAAAAGATTTTTAAAGACTATTCTTCATATTGTACAAAGTTAATAAAGAGCTTCACCCCACTGCCCACGTGGGTGCACGGTGGCGTTTCGTACAAGAGCACTTGTTTTCAACCATTGCTAACCCCGCTTGTGTGGAGTTAGTATGTTGGGGAGCTGAGAGTTGCTCGCCATTGCTCGGTGGTTCTCTCCGGGTACTCCGGCTTCCTCCACCCGTAAAACTGCCAAGGTCATGATTGGCCATTGTGCAGAAATATGTGACCTTAAACACCAATAAATAAATAAATAAATTAGTATGTTGGGGAGCCTGACAGTTGCTCACCGATGTTCGGCGGCTCCCTCTGGGTACTCCGGCTTCCTCCACCCGTAAAACTGTCAGACACGGGGAGATCCTGGCTGTTGAAAGTGTCGTTAAAACCCCAATAAATAAATGAATAAATTAGCCATTGGACTTGATTTGAACAAACGTGAATCCGACCTCTGTAAGGATTCTGTATACCATATATTAAAAGGTTCTGACTAGTGGTTCTGGAGAAGAAGAGTTTTAAAGATTATGCCTCACATTGGATTAAGTTGAATTTGGGCTCTAAGGGAGATCAAATATTAATCCAGGGAGTTAGTTTGAATAAACTTAGATGTGACCTCCCTAAGTATGCTGTATCCTGAATATCAAAAGACTCTAACTGGGGGTGGATCTGAATTTCTAAAGATTATTCATCATATCATTATTGAACTCACTTATAATTCGAGCCATCATAGGGAGCCTAAATATTAAGTGAGGGTCTTGATTCGGACAAAGTTGAGTCTGCGCCTGTAACGATGTTGTATACTAAACATCAAAAGATTCTGACTGGTGGCTCTGGAGACGATTCCTTAAAGAGCACTTGTCATATTCCACCAGGTTAAAGCTTGGGCTTTTGTATCGAACCGAATTATGAATCGAGAGGCTTAATTTTAGCATCTGTACCTACCTCCCAATCACTCAATGGATGCTGTATACCAAATATCCAAAGACTCTGGTCAATGGTTCTGGAGAAGATGATCTTATTTCATTTTCGCAAATATGCTGACTCAGATTTTTTCGATTCCTCCACAGTGCACTATGACACAACTGATGGAAACTTTTTTCACCATTCCATTCTACTAATCCTAAGGGTGTTTCAGACCAAACAACAGATCTCCGTTCTGTGCGGTTTGGGAAATATGGATGTTTGAAAATAATTCTATTTTCAGCTCCTAGGTTTCCCACGGGGATGCGGGGATTTTTTTTTTGTTTAAATCAAGTACTTATGACTCATCAATACCTCATACCAAATTAGGTTCAAATCGGCCCATTGGTTCAGAAAACAGAAATTTTTGAAGGGGCAAAGATTTCTTGGCCCTCCAATTACAAAGGCAAATATTAACCCACCGACTGCGTTTCAACACATTTGAGTCTACACCTCAAAAGAAAGCTCAGTACCAAATATCGAGTCATTGTACCTATTGGTTCATGAGATTATTTTTTAAAAAGAATTTCCCCCCCCCCCTCCCCATGGGGCGTGGCAAGTTGATTTGAACAAAATCAAAATGCGATGTCAGAACAAACAATCACTGCGAATTTAACTGAAATTGATCTGGCGGTTTTGGTGGAGATGTCGCTAACACCATGTTCACAGACGACAGTATATATGTATTTAAGGTCATATATTTATGCACAATGGCTAATCATGACCGTGGCAGTTTTACGGGTGGAGGAAGCCGGAGTACCGGAGTACCCGGAGAGAACCACCGAGTAGCGACGAACAGCTGCCAGCTCCCCAACACCGTAACTCTGCACTACAGAACAGGCAGGGTTAGATTGGTTGAAGACAGGCGTACCATGAACGTACAGTACGCCTTAGTACACGGCGTCATCGTGCCCCAATCAGAGTGAATTGCCTTGCCCAAGGACACAACGCGAGAGTCCGAATCGATCGCTCAGACGGTCATCCATCCAAGGACTATCCGGGTTCGACGTTGCTTAACTTCGGTGATCTGACGAGAACCGGTTACCGCAACGACACCACGCCCCCTCACGGACGACAGACGCGCGATGGTGAGTGGTTACTTTAGCATGATTGATCAAATTTAAAAAAAAAGGATAGCAAAGGTGATATTTGTACATGTATCTTTCAAATACTTTCATGGAAATACCATCTCGTGGTGTGTTTGGAAAATATAGTAGTGTTTTTACAACAAACTTGAAAACACAAATAACCTTAACCTTCATCCGCAGTGATGTTTTAACCAAAAGTATTGTTGTGTGACGTTTGATCAGCAAACCGGAACAAACACACAATTCTAAACTGAATTAGTGTGTTTTTTTATTTTAAAGAGAATTGCTCTGATGAGATAAGCACTGCATCTTCCTACTAAGAAAAGGTTGTGTTTGCAGCAATCTAGATGGGGGTGGGGGAGGAGGGTTGTTAAGAATATTTGTATTTTGTTTATTTTTTCCATGTATTTTAGTCTATACTATGTGGCTAGTTTGCTAGACAATAAATTGAAATAGTATCACTGCAATTACTTTGGGGTTTGTTTATAGGTTAATTCCACTGTCGTTGGCCCCATGGGCTCTTTTGTGTTAACTGGTAGAGTGCTAAATTATTTTTCGTCCTCCAAATTTGTCCACGTCTCTTTGCCTTTTTACAATATATGGGAGAGTGCCCAGTGGCACTCTCCCATAAACTGTAACAAGGTAAATCCTCACAGACTCAATAATTTCAATTCAAAAATAATATGAGGCACATCCACAGAATATGAAGCCATTAAGTTGTGGCACCTGTACTTCAGAATAAAGCCCAAATATGGGCTTCCGGCACTCTACCAGTTAAAGCCTGTGTCTGCATGCGGGGTATATAAGGGGACATTTGCCCCATAACATTGACTTTGACCCCCATTTGCTCCCGTCCATTACATATACACACATCACACATTCAGCCACATCCACCTCCACCTCACCCCACCCCAACCTCACACTGTCTCCACTTTTATTCCCCACACACCCAACAGATCAACATATCCAGTAATGAGTTACAAGCTTAGAAACAGAATTATGAGTCAAGTATGTCCATGTACCAAAATATGAGGACATCGGAGACAATTTGAACTATTCTTCATACCGTCAGGCTTTATTTGAAAGTACAATTAATTTTTTTCTGGAAGCTATAATCCTAAAAGGTAACTTGCCCCTCCCCATCTCCATGGGAAATGCCCCTTACTTGCCCCCACCCTTCGCCAATATCTTCTGGCGTTGCTACTGGTTAAACCCTATCATAGTTTGGTCCGTTTCGGCCATACGCCTTGCCCTTGTTCCTGTTTAATAGGACGCGGCAAATCTAAAGCGACCGCTGGGGATATTTTTTTTCAACAATTTAAAACAACTGTAATGAAGTTTAAAAAGGCGTACGTAAAGGCGATGGAGCTAGGGCCACAGGGAGCCCGTGCCCCTCCACTTTTTTTCGCAATTACACAATGAGTTAAAATGGGCGCTAGCAAACGTGTCAATATTATTATTGTTATTTGCAAATCCAAAAATATTTAGCCAAAGAATCCCACTTTCGGACACTTCGCTCCGTTTCTTCTTCTTCAGCTATCTTCCAACCCAAAGGCTGGCCTTCGAGTTGGTAGATGGTTGAAGTAGAGGAAACGGACAGGAAACTGACCACACAGCGGCATATTCATCTAAACAAGAGTCTATAGTGAGGCATGGTACATTCACCGAAACACGATTGTAACCATTCTCACACTGGTCCGAACTATGGTAGCATTGTAAATTTGTGCCCCTCTACTTTTATTGAGCTTCCGCCGCCACTGGGCGTACGTGAATAACACTGAATATTCACAAAATTCAAAATACGTTTTTAAGTTAGGGCTGAAGGTGGATAACTCTGACGTTCAGATATTTATACATTATTGAAAAGGACTTGTTCCCCACCTTCTTCATAAAGTCATTCAAGAAGTGTTTCAAGTCTTGATGGACGAAGCAGGAGAGTGGGCAAGTAAATACACAGAGCGACACATGCATGTGAATGGGTTAATCGATTTGGTACGAGTACCAGCATAGAAGGATAGAACGAGAGGCCGCCTGTAACCCATTCACACGCATGTCATTCTGTGTTTATTACATGCCGTCATGTATATAAAACAATTATTAGAAGGCCACTCCGCAATTCATTTGACAACTATCAACAAAAAGAACACATTTTATCACCAACCAAATTTGCGGGGGGAACCCGTGTTACTATTCCGTTTCCTGAGATCCGATGTGTTCTATGCGCCTTCTGGCACATAGCACACACTGGAACTCGAGGGATGATTTTTAGCTATCGCCAGAGATTTAAATTGCAATTACGGCGCCGGATTTGTAGAAAATGCCAGTAAAATTTCGCTTCTATTTAAAAATAGTCCGCCAACGATTTTCGTTCCGTATATATGTGCGGAAGATTTTCATTTTCATTGTTGCTGGAGATGGGGATTACATAGAACAGGCGTGTAATAAAAAAACAGAGGCTCAAGTGAGCCCAAAACGCCCACCTGGCTCAACTTGTCAAAAGAGATGAGTGTATCACTAACTGATCAGCAGCAAGATCAGTTTTTTTATTTGCTATGACACAACCAAAAGGCAACTTTTTTGGCCATTCATTT
Source organism: Pictodentalium vernedei (assembly GCA_031216915.1). Lineage (NCBI taxonomy): Eukaryota > Metazoa > Mollusca > Scaphopoda > Dentaliida > Dentaliidae > Pictodentalium > Pictodentalium vernedei. The sequence continues at coordinate 77,973,347 of CM062293.1, read as the reverse complement.
TTGTTGGTCCTAGGAAAACTTTCTAGCAAGCTCTGTTCTGTGAATATTTTTGTTTTCAACTACTGTGGTTCTCTGTACCCCCCCCCCCCCCCAGAAAAAAAAAAAAAAAAAATCCGCCATAAATGAAATACTTATGACCCACTAATATACTACATGACAAATATGATCCACATCTGCCCATTGAATCTAAAAATAGAAATATTGAGTGTAGCAGAAAATGTAGGAGCCCAAATTTTGACTTACTGAGTTTCTTTGAAAAAAGTGAATCTGCATCACTTAAGTAAGTTCCATACAAGAAATCTAAGAATTATTGCAAGTGGCTTATAAAAAGAAGATTTTAAAGCATATTAGGCTTATGGAGCATTAACCCCACCCTAAGGAATATAGTAATTTGGAGGAAAAAATCAGAATAAATTCCACCAGCCTGAAGATGGCAGCAGCTTCATTTGAACAAAGGAGAAAGGTTTACTCCAAAAATGTCTGTGCTATAAATTAATGAATTTGGCCCAGTGATTTTAAAGAACAAGAAAGATTTCAAACTGGAGAAACAGAATTTTTCTGCCACCAGTAAATTCAAGTCTGTGTGAAAATGGTTAAACATCAAAAATAAACAAAACAGAAAGATAATTTATGGAGGCTTATTTTGTGGGGTAAAATATTTTTCAAGAAAGCAGAAATAGGTTTTCATTAACAGTATTACATGAAATAAAATCTTTGTAGCCCACACTGAAGCCCTGAGAGGGTTAAATTAAAGATATTCATACAGGAATTAGAGAAGTTTTTTACCTTTTCCAAGAAACCAGAAAAAACATATATGTGCAAAGCACTGAAAAGGTTTGATCAGGGCATCAATACAATCTTTCAAAAACATACTGAAGTCTTGAGAGGGTTAAATTAAAGACATCCACACAGGAATCTGATAAATGTTTTCAAGAAACCAGAAAACATCTGTTCATTCCGAGTGTCTCATGCAGAAAGGGGCCGTCTCTGCTCTTTCTTAGTATTGCAATAGCCCCTTGTTGCATAATACCCTCCTGGCGAGTGATAGCCTCTTTCTGTATGAGACCCTTGATATATGTGCACAGAATTGAAAGAGTTCAATATAAAATAAAATCCTTGGAAAACACACTGAAGTCATGAGAGGATTAAATTAAAGATATTCATACAGGAATCAGATCAATTTTTTTCATGGAATCAGAAAAAACATATGTGTATAGCACTGAAAGTGTTTGATCATGTCATCAATAAAATTTTTGGAACCCACATTTCAGTCTTGAGAGGGTTAAATTAAAGATATGAATACAGGAATCAGATAAATATTTCCAAGAAACCAGAAAAAACATGTGGACAGCAGTAAAGGGTTCATCATGAAATAAAATCTTTGTAAAAACACACTGAAGTCATGAGAGGGTTAAATTAAAGATATTCATACAGGAATCAGATCAATTTTTTTCCAAGGAATCGGAAAAAGCACATACAGTATTGAAAGGGTTTGTCCATGGCATCAATAAAATCTTTGGAACCCACATTGCATTAAAGGTATTCATACAGGAATCAGATCAATTTTTCCTCTGCCACATATAGTAAAATTTCATTACATAAAGTTAAAATAATATGTATTTGACAGCTGACAGGAGTTTCTCCTGTCTCTTGTTTACATAAGTGATTGATAATAGTAAACAGTCTGAAGCACTCTCAACAATTTGTATTGGGAAATATATTACTGCAAAAATGCAGACTCATCATTTTTTCAATACCTTATACCAGCCACCCTGATAGAACCGGTGGCAATTTTTTTTAATCAATTGCTTACTCTGGTACCAAGGATGCTTCATACCAAATAAGTTTTCTGTTCCTGTGGTTTGGGATATATGGTCTTTTGATTTTTTTTTTGTTTTTAGCCCCTGGATTTGCCACAGGGCTGTGAAAAAAATTTCTCGGGGGGAGGGGGGCATCAAGCAATTACTTAGGACCCACTTATACTACATGTCAAATTTGGTTGAAATTGGCCAAGTGGTTCTTGAAAGAGAAATTCTGAGCAGTGCCCAAAATGGATATGCACCCACAGAGAGCCCAAATATTGACCTACCCACTTCTCTTGAACAAACTTTAATCTTTTACGCCAAAGGGTGTTCCATACCAAATATCAAGGCATTCTTCTTCCATTTTTGGGGCATTAACCAGAGCCAGAATATGGCTGGTGCTCCATTTGAACAAAACAGAAAGTGTATAGATGGTCTGTGTGATATATGTTTGAATTTGGCCTAGTAGTTGCGAAGAAGTCAAATTTGCACAATGTTAACAGACGACAGAAAAAAGTGATGGCAGTAGCTCCCACTGACTTGCAGTCAGGTGAGCTAAAAATGGTTGTGTATACTGAGTCAAGAACATGTGAGTCAGTGCATCAAATCATCAGGACGATTTCAATTCGAATCAAACTTCAAAGCTTCACAGGACCCTAAATAACACTTCCATCAAAAATATTGTTCTATGGTGTTTCTCTTCTTATTTACTAATTTATTGGTGTTTTGACAGTTTAAGGTCACATATTTCAGCACAGCAGTTAATCATGACCACAACATGAATATAGCGTCAAGTCCAGTCAATCATTTATACCCATGTTGCTCATTTTAGAGGACTTTCACCCAGACATTGGTAACAAAATCATATTTTCCCAGGAAAACAGAGCTTGTTTACCACAGTAAACAAGAGCTGCCCCACCTCTCGGGTTTTCCGCGGGGGATGTGTGTCTCTAGATCATAAATTTTCTGATAGAAAGGAGCATTTATTTATTTATTGGTGTTTTAAGGTCATATACTTACGCACAATGGCTAATCATGACTGTGACAGTTTTACGGCTGGAGGAAGCCGGAGTACCCGGAGAGAACCACAGAGCAACAACGAAAAGCTGCCAGCTCCCCAATATCATGACACCGCACTGCAGCACAGGCACGGTTAGATTGGTTGAAGACGTGTACTATCGACATGCAGTACGCCTTAGTACACAGCGTCATCGTGTGGACAATCGGGGTTAAGTACCTTGCCCAAGGACACAACGCGGGAGTCTGAATTGATCTCAGATGGTCACCCATCCACTGATTAACCGGGCTCGACATTGCTTAACTTCGGTGATCTGACGAGAACTGGTTACCACAACGCCATCGCACCCCCACAAAGGAGAAATGCAAAGCAGAAGCAAGCATTATATTACAGAACAATAATCCCAAGTGGCCATTAGGGAACATGAGAATATCAGGATGTTAATCACCCAGAGTCCCGCTATCAGCCCAGAATCCAGACTCTTCTTTCAAAGTTTCACTGCAACCAAACGAGAATAAAACCAGCTCTATTCTGCGTAATATACACATCCTCCCCAAACAACATTTATTACAAGAAATGAGGGCAAGAAATGAGAGCAAGAAAATGGCTGCAGGCCATTTTGGTTAGTCCTGCTTCTTCCACCTGTAAGACTGGGCAACAAGAGGTCGCATTGGCTATCGAAAGTCTCGTTAAAACTCCAAATAAATAAATAAATGGTATATGACGTGTACAAGACTATTGTGTATTGTCGCATGTCCATATGAAGCCAACTAGTTGGACGTGTGACGGTACTCAACAGTCCAGTACACAAACCCTATTCTAATGGTATACCCACATACATCCATTATTACATTTTGAGAAAAATATGATCACATCACTTTAGTTTTGGCATTCAAATATCTTTGTCAAGTATAACCTTCAGACAACCTTTTTCTGTCCTGAACTTGAAACAGGGCGTCATGCAACAAATATGAGAGAAAAATCTCTTGTCTTGAAGCAAGTTTTTCTAACATCGTTGGCCAGTGAAAAGCGACCAGACCCAAAATACAATTCCTGTTATCATGATATTGGTCCATAACAATTCAACCATCATAACAAAGAAGACAACTGCCAACAGTCACAATGAGAACTAATTAGCAAGTCACAATGTGATTAACAATTCATACTGCCGCTTACTGAGGTTCAGCCGTTGTAAATACTAATTAACAAGCTGCCTACTATATACAGAGGTTAAGATACTTCAGCGAACGCTATCACTTTAATGCCCGTAATTCTAAAAAAATGACTTTAAAACCATGCATATACTGCTTAAATGTATTTATATACTAATATACTTATAACACACAACCCATACACTTTTCATCCTATTCCCACCCCTATTTTTCTTCACCTTGGCATCCCTCGGTATACCTGAATAACCCTAGGTGTTTAGAACGACCTCTAGGGTGTCGGGTCATTTCGCCCCAATTCCTGCTTGGGGCGAAACACTCCGGGTATTAGGGGCAAAACAATGATGATTTTTTTCATTTTTCTTAAATGATTTTAAAGTACTTTTCACCTCCAATTAACATTAAAATGCATATAAGCTAATGTTTTTGTATGTTTTCTATTGAATTTCGGTCAACACTTTACACTGCCGACATTGTCAGTCTTTATAAACCTCCACTACGTAAGAGTAAATTCCTTTATTCAGCTTCAGGAAATTCAAACTAAAGACACCGCAAATATGTCAGAGTCATGTGTAGACTGTAATAGAAAGGTGAGACACAGGTAGCATGCTATCGCTTGTGATGTCTGCAGGAGTTGGCAGCAACTCTGGCTTGCACTTTGTGTGTGTGCCATGTGGCCGGGCAAGATCAGCATATTCAGAAAGGAAAGAACAAATCCCACTCACATATGCGGAAATTGCAGTGCTGGAGGAATTCTCCGTAAATCAGCATATGGATACTGAGAGTGAGGCTCCAGAAACAGGACTTACATAATTTGAAAGCAGACACATGGACGTTCCTGAATCATATGATGAGACTTAAAGCCAAGACATGACAATGGCCACACTCACCTTTGATTCATCTGTTGAAATTTCACTGTCTGATTTGGGGGCGAAACTACCCACCTCCACCTATGGGGTTAAACGACCCGGGGCTAATGGAGATCGGGGCAAAATGACTCAGGGGGCAAACAGGAATTGGGGTGAAAGAATCCGGGACCACCTCAAGAGTTTTTCAGGAAACAATTTCTTCCAAGGTTGTGTTTACAATGGGCAAAAAGGTAACTCAGGTAATCTTTAAGATACATGTATTTATTAATACAAATATATATAAATTATCTAAAATAAAAACATTTTCTGGTTTATAACAAACATTTCAATCACTCTTCTCTCAATACTTTGGTAATAGCATCTTTATTTTGGGGTAAACTAAAAAAAAAAATCCAGAAAAGATTTTACAATTATGCTATCTTTTCACTGTGAAATTATAAACAAAACATTTTACAAAAGCTGGAAGCATGTTGATTGTGAGAGTAAAATATCAATTTAACTCCTAAGCCTGTGAACTTTAGTGGTATCTTCCATGCCAGTTCAATGGCAGAAATTAAAAGAGTCCATATTCATTATTTTGGGTAGACTAATCAATATTTTCAATGGGGCCCCGGGGCTGCACACTGAAAATATTGCTTAGTCTACCCCACATATTTACTGAACAGCCTTCCTATTTAATGACCTATCATGTTCCTGGGCGAAAAAGCGTCCGCTCGGGTTCAAGGGGTTAACCCGCTGAGTATTTTCTGGATATTTTTCACCAAATCTAGTCATAGCTGCTGTGAAGCAGCAATGACTTGATTTGAAGAAAAATTCACCTAAATTTAACGCCAGAAGTCAATGGGGACAAAATTCATACAGCTCACAGAAAGAATATTTGATTAAATAATTAAATTATACTTATTTCATTGCCAAGAGAAATCCCACCCTGGGCAAGAATATTTCGCCAGTAGCACGCAAGGAGTTAAAAGACCAGATGAGTTGAATTTGGGGGCAGAAATTTCTGTGACTTTTCTTAACTCTCAATCTAATCAAACTGAGAACTACACTTGAAACAATTTTCTTGATAACCGAAATTCTTCTCTTTTTACACTGGAAACAAAGCCCCTCAGTGGAACATGTTTGATGAGTTCATTCCAGTAAGAGGTCAGGAGCAACATGCATGTCTTTGGAGTAAAAAATGAAATAACAATTTTAATTGCAATTTTGGTGTATGAAGCTGCCTGTTTTGGGTCATTTTGTTAAGTACTGATATAATACTATATATCTCCAGGTTTTGTTTTAAACAAATATACACCTGTAATGTGAATCATTTCTTTCATCAGGAATACTTGACTTCAGCTCTTTTTCATATTTTTCTTTCCACCCTTTCATCACTGCATTTTATAGCTGCCACTACTGAATATCTTGAAAGTTTATGGACAATATTTTGTGAAAGCACAATTTATAATTCATCCATTCCACATTAAAATGTGTTCTTAACGTTGCTTTAACCCTTTCCCTAATGAACTACCCATATCCCCCCGCGTAATATGCAAATTGAGTAGTTGAAAAAATTTAATTTTCCAAAATATTTCAACAAAACCACATCATGTGACCCCTCACTGGAACAAGCTCATTGAGCTTGTTCCAATGAGGGGGTCACATGATATGGTTTTATTGAAATTTTTTGAAAAAATTAAAAAAATGATATTTAAAATAATAAATTTTGATATTGTCTGCATTGGGTAAAGGGTTAAACCCTTAACCTAACAAATCGGAGGCATCCACCCATGTAATTTACAAATTGAGGAGTAGAAAAAATATTGTTCTTAAAAAACATGCAACAAAACCATATTCTATGACTTCCCATTGAACAAGCTTATCAAGCTGTTCCAATGTGGGGTCACATGATATGGTTCAGTTGAATGTTTTGCAAAATTTGAAGGAAAAATTAAAATAACAAATATTGCTATTGAGTGCATAGGTAAAGGGTAAAAAGGCATGGAGATTATCATACATTTTTGCTACACTTTGACAGTCAACACCCTGTGGTTTTGCAGTTGGTTTTTGGCAAGCCTTCGCTGCCTATATGTATTTATTAGTGTTTAAAGCCATTTTCAGCAGCTTTTGTCTGCCAAGACTAAAACACAGGTATGAGGGTGTGCAGAGGTTATGTCATTGGACTTCAAACTGAAAGGTCCATGATTTGGTCCCTGCCAGGAGCATCTGCATTGTGCCCTTGAGTGTGGCACTTAATCCTGATTGTCCACATGGGGGTACTGACATTACTCGCCACTGTTTGGTGGTTCTCTCCAGGTACTCCAGCTTCCTCCCCCCATAAAACTTTAAGATACAAGGTGACCCCGATTGTCAAAAGTGTCATTGAACTTCAATAAATAAATAAATAAATAAATAAATAAATAAATAAATAAATAAATAAATAAATAAATAAATAAATAAATATAGGTGTGAAGTCAAGGTTAGCCAATCATACATACCTATTCTGCCTGCTGCCCACTTTTGAGAATTTATATTCCAGGCATTGGTTCAAGGTTCTATTATACCAGTAAAGCAGAACTTGTTTACTGCAGTGAACAAGAACTGTGCCACTTCCATGGTGTTTCACAGGGGGGATGGCTTCCTGTGGAGTAACTATTCCTTATATTTCAACAAGAAATTTAACCAATTCAATCTTGTTTGATGAGCTCTGTCAAAGAAGACTTAATTGGTGAAATTCCTAGTTGCATTATTGGAACATTTGCAGGTTGCAATTTTGATATTTTAAAGTCAGTGAGACTGAGTGTGAAGGGGCTCATGGAGCTCTATTAAGCAAGACATAATAGTTTAAATGCACATACAGGATGTACAGTGGGGCCCACTTAATTGGATATCTCTTAATTGTATATCCCTGTTAACTGAATATAATATCCCAACACAAAACCATTTACCATACCTCGAGTACAAATTAGACCTGTTAACTGAATATCGGATATAGAGTAAACTCCTGTTAATTGAATAAACAATCTTGTAACATGCTGAGAAATTACCCTGACTTTCCCCAGTTTTCCTTTGGTTATAGACCTATTTGACCTCAGTACATCCAATACAGGCATTTAATCTATTATATCTTGTTTGACAGAGCTCATGGTGCTCTGTCAAACAAGATATAATAGAATAAATCTTAAGTTTATCTATAGAATTAAGGAAAGTGACACGATCTCTGTTAATTGAATACTCCTGTTAACTGAATAATTTTCATTGGCAAAGTGGCTATTCAATAAACAGGGTTCCACTGCACTGAGTTTCCCTTGGAAGAACTGTTTTTTTTATAAGAAAGCAGTTTTTGGGAAAACATTGCTTCGAACCCTTTGTGTTGATTGAAATGCTATCTTCTAAAGGACAGACAATTTTGAATAATCACTGGATGGATTTCTCTTGAAATCAGACGTGTACGGAAAACAGACAAAAATAAATATGTACTTCTCCCATTTACAGCTTGAGAGATTTGAGCATTTAGTTGATTTGTGAGTAAATTGTAAATTACCTCATCATAACAGGCTCTTGTTGACAGAGAGAAAATACATCAATGAGTAAATTTGTTTGCATTTTGAAACTGTTAACCAGAGGAACTTGAACATCCTATACTCTTTATTTTTTTATTGGTATTTAAGGTCACATACTTCTGAACAATGGCCAATTATGACTGCAGCATGGATTATTTATTATTTATTGGAGTTTATTGTCACATATATCTGCAAAGTGACCAATTGTGACTGCAACATAGATATAAAGTCAAGTCTAGCCAATCGTTTATACCTATATTGCCCATTTTAGAGGACTTGCATCCCAGGCAAAGGTGACCAGGTTCTATTTCACTAGTAAAACAGAGCTTATTTACCACAGTAAAGAAGCATTGCTTCACATCCCTAGGTTCTCACAGGGGCTGCAAGTATTGATATATAGTCAAGTTTAGCCCATTTCCATCACAGGCATTGGGGAGAGGGTAATTTTTACCAGTAAAACAGAGCTTGTTTACCACAGTAAACAAGCAGTGCTTCACTTTCCAGGGTTCGCAGGGGACTTATGCCCTTTGATAACATCATAAATGTACTCAAATGAAAATACATCCCAATATAATATTATAATTTAAAAGCGAATACAAATTTGCAGTGTAAAAATTATATCCAAATAGTTATGAAAGTGAGCAATAACAGACAATAACAATCAAGTACGAAAATCATGTCAAAAAAGAATGAATAACCCCCTCAAAATGTAGAATATATTGAGGCATAAATGTTTTGCTCCTGTTTCTTATAACTATTATGACTCATCCCTGACTATTTGCAATATGACTTTTTATCTTACAATAAGAACGAATTTCCCCAACACAAGTAAAAATGTCTAGATAAAATACAAATCTGTATTGAGGGCAGCAACCACTGAATGTGCGATCATTGAATTCAGAAAGAGAAGGATGTTTACCTGCACTCAATTGGCAAAGATTATTACACATGACGAGGCTACCATTTTTGATAACAGTAATTGAATGATAAATAAATCACCAGCTCAACAAAAAAAATCAGAATAGGTAATTTTTCACAATGGTGATATTTTTATAGGCTTACCATGTGTTAAACATGAACAATAAAACAATGGAACACACCAGTGGAACACTACTATAAACAAGTGAAAGAACAAGAAGAACAATGAATGGGGATTACATAATGCACAGCACAAGAACGCAAAACCATGACATCAATATCTTCATTCATCAATTAACTGGTAGAGTGCTGGAAGCCCATATTTGGGCTTTACACTGACTTGCAGTGACCTTAATGTAAAGGACTCATGTTCAGTGGATATGCTTCATATTATCTTTGAAGTGAAATTATTAAGTCTGTATAGATTTGCCTTGTTACAATTTATGGGAGAGTGCCTTTAGGCACTCTCCCATAAATTGTAACAAGGCAAAGACATGTGAACAAATTCTGATGGTCAAAAATAATTTAGCACTCTACCAGTTAAGAAAGAGAAGGATGTTTACCTGCACTCAACTGGCATCGATTCTTACACATCTTGAGGCTACCATTTTTGATTAACAGTAATTACATGATAAATAAATCACAAGCTCAACGAAATAAATTAGACTAGGACATTTTTTGCCATGGTGATATTTTTCATAGGCTTATAAACTTCAGTAGTTATAGTACAAGAAGAACAATGAATGGGGATTTCGTCATGCACAGCACAAAAATACAAAACCATGACGTCAATATCTTCATACATAAAAAATCAATTCACAAATGCTGAACGATTGTCAAAATATATGCAAACAAGCCAAGAAAGGGAGGAATATTGTAAGATAAATTGGTTTTTACCACCAAGGGGGTTACCAAGATGGTCTATTGAAGGCTCGACCCCACCACTGGGTCATATATCGACTCGTTCTAACAGATTTGTTGATATCTGCCCCGAGATGAGGTCTTGACTTCAATACAATATCTCGGAAACCAACATGGTGGTAATAACCTATACAGATAAAGCAGATGAACTCTGATACAGATTTTGAGGTCCTCCAACTTCAATGGAGTACCTCCAACTTCAATGGAGTAGTTTTTCTAGGTGCAATAACTCTCTCTTGTAAAATGGGTGACAAGTGCAAAAGGTACTCATGAAAATTTGTATACACTTGTATGCTTGACAATACTAATTACCACTGACATATTACTTTTTCAGATTACACATACCAGGTATCCTGTAGATACATATATGTCCAAGATGCATGGCACAAAATCTGAAAATGATGTTAACCTATTGGTAGGTTATGTGAATTTAATATGGCTAACCACCACTGATCTCTATACATCTGGATTGCTGGAATGCTCATTGGCCACATCTAGTAAAGTGTATCAAGCAGAAAAGTGTCAGGGGTTTCCATGGGAGAAATGGTACACATGGACCAACCACAGAAGAAAACAAATGAACACAATGGTCACAGACCACTGTGTTTCACTGCTCTTTTGTAGTAGAGCAATGTGTACAGTTAGATGGTATACACTTTTGAACTATTGTGAGTGTAATATTCAGTGCCTGTCAATTACAATTTGCAAGTGCTGCCATGCACCTATACCTGACACAAATAATATGGTGATAATCCATATTTATGCTACCAATTTCAAAACGTTTGAATCAGAGGCAGTGGCTATGTGGACTGATTGAATCGATGAAACAGCTTGAGTTTCAAGAAATGGCAATGAAAATGTGGGATAGTCATGGAAGGCCAAGGGCCAGCTGCTTTAACAAATTGTATGATATTCATACAAGTGAGGTAAAAGTGATTCACAAATAAATCTACAACACTAACAATTATACAACAACACAAATGAAATAACAAATTGAATTTGCCCTATACATTTATAATAAAATAATGCTGAAACACTGAGGAGTTTGCAAGAAGAATAAGCCTCATCTAGACAGCACACAACAATTACACAAACAATTCTTCAACTGTTAAAAATTAAAAATGTTTGCCTAAAAAACATAGCTTATAATCACTCAGTGGTATGAGCTTAATGAGAATGAATACATTCCAATGAGGGATCACAAGGCCCCACAATGTAATCTGTTTCTCAGGCCATTTTCTGTAAAATTGCATGTGGGCGAGAGGTATTTATTTTATTTTTGTCATTATTTCTTTGCCATCAAAAGTTTATGTTCTTGGTTTGTTTTATGTTTTAGGCCTCATAATCTACAGAATAGTATGGGTGGTGGTGTATTTCATCCCTTGAGTGCAAGAAGGCTTTACAATGCTAAAGCATTGCAAAGCCTTGTTGCACTCGAGGAACAAATTTTTCAATTTTAATAACTTGGGGGTAAAATATCAGACATTTAAACCATCTAATTTTCATTTTTTTAAGTTTGCATTGGTTATAAAAAGAGAGCATGCGGCAACCAAAAAGACCTGAACCTGAGAAACATATTTAAAACTTTTTTAGGCCTAAGCTACATTTCTGAAGTATTTATTTGTTTGTGTTTAAGGTCATATATTTCTGCACAATGGCTAATCATGACTGCAACATGATATGAAGTCAAGTCAAGTCCAGTCAATCACTAAAACACATGTTGCCCATTTTAGAAGACTTTCTTCCCAGGCATTGGTTACCAGGTCCTATTTTACTAGTAAAACAGAGCTCATTTACCACAGTTAACAAGCACTGCTTCAATTTCCATGGATGCCAAGGGGATGTTTTTGAAGTAAAAATTGAAAAATATAATAAAATTTATTTTGAAATCTTTTGTAAATAGCACTAGCCAGTGAAGGCCATGACATTAGGTAAAAGGACTTCCAACCTGCAGGATATGTCATGATGCAAATCTGTCAGGAAGGCAACGTTGGCAGATAGGTAACAATAAAAAATGTAAGGCAGGAAAGTGATGAACTGCTTTGACGCTATTTTCAGCATCAACCAAAATTGACATTTTTCAACTTTTTTCTAAAGTGCATGAAACATCTAATCTTAAATTTTTATCTACCACAACTTTTTGTTTTGATGACATTTAAAATATTTTTTGTAAATAACAAAGATTTTATTCATTTTTTGTATCTCAAATTTAGTTTATGGCAACCAATTCCAATGAGGAATCATAAGCCACATTTATTTATTGGTGTTCAAGGTCACATACTTCTGCTAATCGTGACCGCAGCATGGATATCAAGTCATGTCATTTTTTAAAAATTTCATGGAAAAACAAATTAAAAGATATACTATAGTTAATTTCAACATTAAAAAGCAGTAAGGAAAATTAAATAACGTACACTTTTAACAGAATAACATCACTTAGTAAAGAAGGACTGGACCTGCATAATTACCAAGTGATCAGTGGATTGTCTGCTTAACTAGTTAAATGATTAACTGATTACCTGAATATAAGGCTGCATGGTATATTGATAAACAGATATATACCGACATTCAAACCAATATTGATTGAATACTGGTGTAATTACAAACATATTGGTTTATCGTCATTATTTATTTACCCACAATTTAATTTTCAAGATGACTTCAGTTTTTTAACTGTAGCCCTGAATGAATAATATTGTCCATTTACCCAAGGAATCGTCGGCATGTGCCCATGTAATATACAAATTCCCCAGTTGAAAAAATAATTTTCAAAAATTTCAACAAGACTATATCATGTGACCCTTCATTGGAATGAGCTTGTTCCAATGAGGGGTCACATGATATTGTTTTGTAGAAGTTTTGAGGGAAAATCTGATAAACTGATTTTTAAAATAACAAATTTTGATATCGTCTGCATTGGGTAAATGTCTTTTTGAACCGCATCATCAAGGCATGCTGATTCATTCCGACTGTAATGCCTCAAGTCTCGATTGTGGTACCTATGTTCATATATCAGACCAGTTTTCGATATACTGTTATACCATGGTATGTTTTTGAATACCGATATTCAGTTCTGAATATCGTGCAGTCCTACATGAATAACTTATTTAACCCTTTACCTAACATGAAAAGCAGACTTGCAAAAAAAATTCTTGAATAACTATTTTTTTTCATTTTTTGTCTCAAAAACATAGGTTATGACCCCTCATTGGAACGAGCTCGACGAGCTCGTTCCAATGAGGGGTCATAACCTATGTTTTTGAGCAAAAAAATGAAAAAAAAATGAAAATTAATAGGCGATTTTTGAGAATAGCGCTGGCCGGTTTTGGACGTTACATTGGGTAAAGGGTTAAAATTCAAATGCATGATAAGCATATCTATAGTACACAAACAATTATTTTGAATTCAAGTTTTTTCTTTCCTCCCGAATACAAAGATATTCAGTAGATGGCACAAAAAAAAAATGAAATTAAGCTCCCTGATCATATAGATAATAGAATGATGAACTATTTTCTATAAAAAATATTGGAGTTTGGATCACTCAATTAACACTGTATCTTAAAATAATCAACCACAGCTGAATAATAATTGTTCACAAATCGCACAAATTAACTACTATCTACACCTGTATATTGTTGACATAAAACTGTATATATATTTTTTATTATACACTCAGCTGTAAATTATCGAGAAAATGCTAAAGCTGTAAAATCCAATATCTCTCAAGCAGAGCAAAAGAGAAACTGTTTCACAGCAATGCAACATTCAATATCAAAATACCGTATCAGTTTATCCAGATTGTCAATTTAATAAAACTAGGGATCTGTGAATCTCAAATTTTGGGTAGAATCAATCAAATCAGGCAGAAGATCTTTAATTAAACAAATATCTTTAAGTTGTAAATATTGTACCTTAACATAAATATCGCCCGTCTGTACACTGATGTTAAAATATTAACATTTCAAACCACAAGTTTTTCCCATAATGCAACAGGAAATTTGACCAATTTAATCTTGTTTGATAGATCTCATAAAACAACAAAGTACTTAACCAATTCAATCTGTTTGACAGAGCTCTCTGAACTGGTTAAATTCCGAATTTCATTTTGGAAATTTGCTTCATGAAATACTGGTATTTTGACACCAGTTTGCAGAGTCTAAACTGAATAACCACTTTGGAAGTGAAAAGTGTTCAATTAACAAAGTACTGATTAATGCTTTACCAAATGCAACAGCAAAAACAAGCCAGCGCAATTCACAAACATGGCCATTCAAATTTTATTATTTATTCATTCTTTTCCTCAAAAACATAGCTTATGACCCCTCACTGAAACAGCCTCACAAGGTTACATTCTTTGTATCTACTGAATTTTATTCATGCCTGGCATTCTTAAAAATGCAGGAGGGCTAAAAATTGCTCCCCTGGCATGGCTTGGGGGAGGGAGTAGCTCTCCTCCTCAAACTTACAGAAGCTAAAAGTGGCAAAATGACGTTTGACTATTAATGAATTCTAAGAAGGTAGTCTTTATGAGATGGCTACTCTACCCCTCCCAACACCTCCAGGCCTCAGAAAGGCCTGAAGGTGTGGGAGAGGCAGTGTGGCCGTCTTACAGAGACCACTAACAAAGCAGAGAAAATCATTATTTCCTAAGGCCAGGGGGATAGTTTTCGCCTTCCTTAATTTTTTTAAGGTGAGTGAATAAATTGCTCTCCTGAAAATGCCAGACCTATTTATTATCTTACCGGGCAATGTCCAGTCTTGAATTTAGCAACTGGGGCAAATGTCCACATGGCAACTGTCCATTCGGGGCAAATGTCCATGGGGCAATTGTCTGTATCTCATTGGTTACCTATATTATAATAGTAAAGAAGAAATTTCTGGGAAAGAAAAAAAAACGTGCTGCTCCAGCATGCGGGGATCACACATTGATACCCCAAAAAGGTGCAGCATGGTTGTGTACTGCATGTCGATGGTCGAAGTCATGCTGCTGCAGCATGGTGGGTTCACATAAGGATACCCCCAAAAACGGAGAGCATGGTGTCTTAATGGTTAGAGCACTGGATATTAAACCGAAAGGCCAATGATTCCATTCTGACCACTGGTAACAGCACTGTGCCCTTGAGCAAGACATTTAACAATTAAACCTGATTACCCATTTGGGGTGGGGAAGGGGTGGAGGTGGGGAGAATGGTTGTGCTGGATACTAAAGCGTACTGCATGTAGATGGTGCTCTTGCCTTCAGGTGCTGCCAACCCTACTTGTGTAGAGTTTTTGAGGTTTAGAGTCTGACAGTTTCTTGCCACAGCTCAGTAGTTCTCTTGGTGTACTCCAGTATCTTCCACCCATAAAACTGTCTGACACGATGTGTCTCTGGCTGTTAATAGTGTCATAAAAAAACAATAAATGAACCAGAAAAAAGACATCAAGAGTTTTGAAGTTGGTCAAGAATACATGTACGTAACACAGTCTGATTGAACTTTGGACTCTTGATTAGAATTTTGAAGCACTGATTAATGATTCACTGCAGCTTACTGTTTATTGGAAATGTTTATTAAATGGAATGTGAAAACGAGCACCAGTCAAGGCTTTATTTCATTCATCCTATAAAAAGACAATTCCTATGTGTATAATAAGCACGGATAGGCCCCTCAAAGTAGATCTGTTTCTCAGGCCATTTTCTGTAAAATTGCATGTGAGCGGGTGGTTTTTTATTTTATTTTTGTAATAATTTCTTTGCTATCGAAAGTACATGTTCTTGTTTTGTTTTATGTTTTGGGCCACATAATCTACAGAATAGCATGGGCGGTGATGTATTTTGTCCCTTGAGTGCAAGAAGGCTTTGCAGTGCTAGAGCATTGCAAAGCCTTGTTGCACTCAAGGGACAAAATCATCAATTTGGATTAAATATCAGCCATAAACCATTTAAATTTTATTTTTTTAAGTTTGCATTGGTTATAAAAAAGAGCAAGCGGTAACAAAAGGTCTATGCGAGAGTCACTGAAAAACAGATTTTTAACTTTTATAGGCCATAATTTTTTATTTTATTCCTATACTTGAGGTAATACATTTCCACCCAACATATAACACCCAAAAAGTTTGTATCCACAGCTACCTAATATTTCTTTTGTTCTCTGTCATGAAAACAAGCCCTATAAAATCACACCAAGTACGGTTTTGATGAGAACAGCTCAGTAAAACAGTACCAATATCTGGATATTGGGACGGTTTTGAAACAGTCCCAATAACTAGATATTTGTACGATTGTCACGGTACTGTAATCATAACCATTCAAAAGTAAAGATGCTGTAAAGGAGTTGTGAAAAACTTTCTAACACATGAATTATCGACAAGCTTTTCTCGACAGAGCTACTGAATTGAGTGTGCATTGTGTCCAAATTATAATGTACTTTTTAATTTTTTGTTGCTTTTAATAACCAACAGCCCTGGTAACCTAAAAAGGACTCCTGTGGAAACCTCGGAAGTGAAGCAGTGCTTGTTTGCTGTGGTAAACAAGTTCAGTTTTACTGGTAAAATAGGACCCGATCACCAGTGCCTGGGGTAGAAGTCCCCTAAAATAGGCAGCATGGGTGTAAACGATTGGCTAAACTTGACTTTACACCTTTTTTGTGGTCACAATTAGCCATAGCTGCAGAAAAGTGACCTTAAACACCAGTAAAAAAATAAATAACCTAAAAAAACCACCCTTTTTCAAATATTAAGACAGCAATCAGGCACCACCACCCGCCACCCCTGAGGGAAAGCGAACCTCTTCTTCAGATAAAAAAAAGAATTATTCTTCCAAATGCTTTAAAAATGAACGATTATTAAATTTATCTGCCGCACTTTCGTTGAGGGATTGAATAAGTGTTCCACCCTTGAGCTGAGACATTATATTAGCGGGAGAACAAATTACGTCATGATGTGAGTTCACTTCGAAGCCAGAGATCTGTTCACAATATCTGAACTCCTGATGCGTGTCATAACTTCAATAGACTTTCTAGCAAGCAAACAATGGGTTATGCCCATTTTGTTTTTCGGGGGTAGAGCAAGCAAAAAGTGTTTTAAAATGTGGTTTTACTCGTGTCAAACTTTCAAAAATATATTTTTTTTGACTTTTGTTAACATTCAGGGGCTGTGGATTAAATCACATATATCACCATTATGTGTACTATATGGGTAAATAATTGTACAGTTGTGCAGGTGTCCTCTAATATTTGGACTCGGCTTCGCCTCGTCCAAATATCTCCGGACACCTGCACAACTGTACAATTATTTACCCATATAGTACACAAAATAGTGATATATCTATTACATGTGCAATGTCACTAGACGATACAAAATATATTTTTCCTATATTCAACAACCCTCATAAAACAAGAGGCCCCAAGTGGCCTTAATCGCTCACCTGACAAAGTGACTCTAAGAAGTATTTTAGGTCACCTTCACCATGTCATGCCTCATCAACATTAACTGGTTGAGTGATAGATTTTGTTTGAAGTTCAACATTTGTTACCTAAAATTAGTTTTATTTAAAATCATTGGTGTGTGGCCAATCTCCAATGATTTTTAATAAAGCAAATTTATCTCTGCAGACAAACTGGTTTAGCATGAAGCACAAACAAGGAATGTGAAGAGATAGCCTTGGACATCTCTCCCCAACTGTGGATATCTTCCATGTGCTACATGTATATATTTGCATGCAAGAAAACAAAAATTTTCACAAATTTTCCAAAATATTAGTATTTTTATCATCATTGGAACAAGCTCAAACAGCTTATTCCAATAGGGGTATGGGAAGATCAGGTATATTTTTGAGACAGAAATGTGAATATATAAATAATGGTGTTTTTTTGTGAATGATGCTGGAGAATTTTGCGTAAAGATATGGTAAATGGTTTGTTCTAGATACAGAATGATGCAAAAGTATTTAAATTTGATTAGGCAAGTTGTTCCTATAATGCATTTAAAAACTGAAGTAACTGTTTTTTTGCTGACGAACTTTTAGATGTGTGTGTCTGTGTTTGTGTGTGGGTGTGTGTGTGTGTGTGTGGGGGGGGGGGGGGGGGTTAAGAGTGTTCTTGCAAACAAAATTCCTGAATAAGAATAAATGGAAAATTTTATTTTTTGTGTGAAAGACATAGTGCGTGAATGTTGATTGGAACAAGCTTAGAGAGCTCATTTTAATGTGAAGTCATAAAGCTGTGTTTTACGTACGAAATTCTGGAATAACTAAAAAATTGCTTTTTTTGACTCAAAAAGCATGGTGTGCGACCTCTCAATGGGATGAGCTCAAAAAGCTCATTCCAATGGGGTATTTACAAGCGATAAGTACATGTATGTTTAAGAGACAAAAATTAAAATTTGAATAGCGATTTTTGCAAAGAATGCTGACAAGTTTTGGCAGTTATGCTGGTAAAAAGGTAAGATATGCAAAGTGGTTGTTTTTTAGAGGCGACATTTAATTAAGGTGAATTAACCCTTGATTACTGAGGTAACTTCTAAAAGTACTGAAATTTCATGAAGCAATGTGAATAACAGACAACAGTTGCCTAAAAATTTCATGAATAACTAAAATTTTATTCTTTTGTCTCGAAAACATGGCATATGACCTTTGTTGGAATGAGCTGAATGCGTGTGTTCCAATAAGGGGTCATAAAATTTGAACGGAGATTTGTGTGAATAATGCATTAGTACTGCTAGATTTGGGTAAACGGTTCACCCTGGACACCACCCCTTCTATAGTAGATCTTTTCTGCAAATTTTGTCTAAGATTCTATCAACTTTACAAATAAATACGTTCATGAATCACAATCAGATCCACCCCACAATGTTGCATACCAAATATCAAAAGATTCTGCCTGCTGGATCTGGAGAAGAAGATTTTTTAAGAAATATGCCTGAAATGCACTAAGTTAAAATTTGGGCTCCTATACGGAGCCCAAATATAAACCCAGGGGGCCGATTTGAACAAACTTGAATCAGATCCACCCCACAATGTTGCTTACCAAATATGAAAAGATTCTGAAGCTGGATCTGGAGAAGAAGATTTTTTAAGAAATTTGCCTGAAATGCACTAAGTTCGAATTCGAGCTTCTATAGTGAGCCCAAATATGAAACTAGGAAGCCGATTTGAACAAACTTGAATCAGATCCACCCCGCAACGTTGCATACCAAATATCAAAAGATTCTGCCTGCTGGATCTGGAGAAGAAGATTTTTGAAGAAATTTGCCTGAAATGCACTAAGTTCGAATTCGAGCTCCTATAGTGAGCCCAAATATGAATGTAGGGAGCCGATTTGAACAAACTTGAATCAGATCCACCCTACAATGTTGCATGCCAAATATCAAAAGATTCTGCCTGCTGGATCTGGAGAAGAAGATTTTCAAAGAAATTTGCCTGAAATGCAGTAAGTTCAAATTTGGGCTCCTATACTGAGCCCAAATATAAACCCAGGGGGCCGATTTGAACAAACTTGAATCAGATCCACCCCACAATGTTGCATACCAAATATCAAAAGATTCTGCCTGCTGGATCTGGAGAAGAAGATTTTTTAAGAAATTTGCCTGAAATGCACTAAGTTCGAAATCGGGCTCCTATACTGAGCCCAAATATGAACCCAGGGGGCCGATTTGAACAAACTTGAATCAGATCCACCCTACAATGTTGCATACCAAATATCAAAAGATTCTGCCTGCTGGATCTGGAGAAGAAGATTTTTGAAGAAATTTGCCTGAAATGCACTAAGTTCGAATTCGGGCTTCTATAGTGAGCCCAAATATAAATCCAGGGGGCCGATTTGAACAAACTTGAATCAGATCTACCCCGCAACGTTGCATACCAAATATCAATAGATTCTGCCTGCTGGATCTGGAGAAGAAGATTTTTGAAGAAATTTGCCTGAAATGCACTAAGTTCGAATTCGAGCTCCTACAGTGAGCCCAAATATGAATCTAGGGAGCCGATTTGAACAAACTTGAATCAGATCCACCCTACAATGTTGCATGCCAAATATCAAAAGATTCTGCCTGCTGGATCTGGAGAAGAAGATTTTCAAAGAAATTTGCCTGAAATGCAGTAAGTTCAAATTTGGGCTCCTATACTGAGCCCAAATATAAACCCAGGGGGCCGATTTGAACAAACTTGAATCAGATCCACCCCACAATGTTGCATACCAAATATCAAAAGATTCTGCCTGCTGGATCTGGAGAAGAAGATTTTTTAAGAAATTTGCCTGAAATGCACTAAGTTCGAAATCGGGCTCCTATACTGAGCCCAAATATGAACCCAGGGGGCCGATTTGAACAAACTTGAATCAGATCCACCCTACAATGTTGCATACCAAATATCAAAAGATTCTGCCTGCTGGATCTGGAGAAGAAGATTTTTTAATGTTTTTCCCATTGCCTGCAGTGTTAAAAAGTGCTGACTCAGCACTTTTTCAAAGTCCCGAAACTGTACCCTATGATAAAACCGATGGCAATTTTTTTTTACCAGTCCTTTCTGTTGGTCCTAAGGAAGCTGCACACCAAATAAAAATTCTCAATGCCGTGCAGTTTTGGAGATATGGGCGTTTTAAATTTTTTCTATTTTTAGCTCCTGCGGTTCCCACGGGGCTGCGGGAAATTTTTTTTTTGCATAAATCAAGTACTCATGACCCAATAAGCCCTCACATAAAATTTGGTTCAAATCAGCCTCTCGGTTTGGAAAATAGAAATTTTGGGCGGGGCAAAAAATTTTGCCCCTCCCATAACAACGCCAAGTATAGCCCCACAAACTTCTCTTGAACAAATCTGAGTCTACACCTCAAAAGGAAGCTGCACACCATATATCAAGTCTCTGCTACTGCTGGTTCATGAGAAGAAGATTTACAAAGATTTTGGTGCCCCTTGGGGGTGTGGCACCACCCAGGAGGAGGGGCAACTTCATTTGAACAAATCTGAATTGGCATTAGGTAATAAACATTTAGCCAACATTTGAATAAAATTGGGCTAGTGGTTTAGGAGGAGAAGTCGATAATGTAAAGTTAACGCCGGACGACGACGGACGACGACGGACGACGACGGACGACGGACGGAAAGTGATTAGTAAAGCTCCCCTTGAGCTTCGCTCAGGTGAGCTAATAAATACGTTCATGAATCACAATCAGATCCACCCCACAATGTTGCATACCAAATATCAAAAGATTCTGCCTGCTGGATCTGGAGAAGAAGAATTTTTAAGAAATATGCCTGAAATGCACTAAGTTAAAATTTGGGCTACTATACAGAGCTCAAATATAAACCCAGGGGGTCGATTTGAACAAACTTGAATCAGATCCACCCCACAATGTTGCTTACCAAATATGAAAAGATTCTGAAGCTGGATCTGGAGAAGAAGATTTTTTAAGAAATTTGCCTGAAATGCACTAAGTTCGAATTCGAGCTTCTATAGTGAGCCCAAATATGAAACTAGGAAGCCGATTTGAACAAACTTGAATCAGATCCACCCCACAATGTTGCATACCAAATATCAAAAGATTCTGCCTGCTGGATCTGGAGAAGAAGATTTTTTAATAAATTTGCCCGAAATGCACTAAGTGCGAATTCGGGCTTCTATATTAAGCCCAAATATGAATCCAGGGGGCCGATTTGAACAAACTTGAATCAGATCCACCCCGCAATGTTGCATACCAAATATCAAAAGATTCTGCCTGCTGGATCTGGAGAAGAAGATTTTTGAAGAAATTTGCCCGAAATGCACTAAGTTTGAATTCGAGCTTCTATAGTGAGCCCAAATATGAATCCAGGGGGCCGATTTGAACAAACTTGAATCAGATCCACCCCGCAATGTTGCATACCAAATATCAAAAGATTCTGCCTGCTGGATCTGGAGAAGATGATTTTTTAAGAAATTTGCCTGAAATGCACTAAGTTCGAATTCGAGCTTCTATAGTGAGCCCAAATATGAATCTAGGAAGCCAATTTGAACAAACTTGAATCAGATCCACCCCACAATGTTGCATACCAAATATCAAAAGATTCTGCCTGCTGGATCTGGAGAAGAAGATTTTTTAATAAATTTGCCCGAAATGCACTAAGTCCGAATTCGGGCTTCTATATTAAGCCCAAATATGAATCCAGGGGGCCGATTTGAACAAACTTGAATCAGATCCACCCCGCAATGTTGCATACCAAATATCAAAAGATTCTGCCTGCTGGATCTGGAGAAGAAGATTTTTTAATAAATTTGCCCGAAATGCACTAAGTCCGAATTCGGGCTTCTATATTAAGCCCAAATATGAATCCAGGGGGCCGATTTGAACAAACTTGAATCAGATCCACCCCGCAATGTTGCATACCAAATATCAAAAGATTCTGCCTGCTGGATCTGGAGAAGAAGATTTTTGAAGAAATTTGCCCGAAATGCACTAAGTTTGAATTCGAGCTTCTATAGTGAGCCCAAATATGAATCCAGGGTGCCGATTTGAACAAACTTGAATCAGATCCACCCCGCAATGTTGCATACCAAATATCAAAAGATTCTGCCTGCTGGATCTGGAGAAGATGATTTTTTAAGAAATTTGCCTGAAATGCACTAAGTTCGAATTCGAGCTTCTATAGTAAGCTCAAATATGAATCTAGGGAGCCGATTTAAACAAATTTGCATCAGATCCATCCCACAATGTTGCATACCAAATATCAAAAGATTCTGCCTGCTGGATCTGGAGAAGAAGATTTTTTAATAAATTTGCTTGAAATGCACTAAGTTCAAATTTGGGCTCCTATACTGAGCCCAAATATAAACCCAGGGGGCCGATTTGAACAAACTTGAATCAGATCCACCCCGCAATGTTGCTTACCAAATATGAAAAGATTCTGCCTGCTGGATCTGGAGAAGAAGATTTTTTAAGAAATTTGCATGAAATGCACTAAGTTCAAATTCGAGCTTCTATAGTGAGCCCAAATATGAATCTAGGAAGCCGATTTGAACAAACTTGAATCAGATCCACCCCACAATGTTGCATACCAAATATCAAAAGATTCTGCCTTCTGGATCTGGAGAAGAAGATTTTTTAAGAAATTTGCCTAAATGCACTAAGTTCGAAATCGGGCTCCTATACTGAGCCCAAATATGAACCCAGGGGGCCGATTTGAACAAACTTGAATCAGATCCACCCTACAATGTTGCATACCAAATATCAAAAGATTCTGCCTGCTGGATCTGGAGAAGAAGATTTTTTAAGAAATTTGCCTGAAATGCACTAAGTTCGAAATCGGGCTCCTATACTGAGCCCAAATATTAACCCAGGGGGCCGATTTGAACAATCTTGAATCAGATCCACCCCACAATGTTGCTTACCAAATATGAAAAGATTCTGCCTGCTGGATCTGGAGAAGAAGATTTTTTAAGAAATTTGCCTGAAATGCACTAAGTTCGAATTCGGGCTTCTATAGTAAGCCCAAATATGTATCCAGGGGGCCGATTTGAACAAACTTGAATCAGATCTACCCCGCAACGTTGCATACCAAATATCAAAAGATTCTGCCTGCTGGATCTGGAGAAGAAGATTTTTGAAGAAATTTGCCTGAAATGCACTAAATTCGAATTCGAGTTCCTATAGTGAGCCCAAATATGAATCTAGGGAGCCGATTTGAATAAACTTGAATCAGATCCACCCTACAATGTTGTATACCAAATATCAAAAGATTCTGCCTGCTGGATCTGGAGAAGAAGATTTTCAAAGAAATTTGCCTGAAATGCAGTAAGTTCAAATTTGGGCTCCTATACTGAGCCCAAATATAAACCCAGGGGGCCGATTTGAACAAACTTGAATCAGATCCACCCCACAATGTTGCATACCAAATATCAAAAGATTCTGCCTGCTGGATCTGGAGAAGAAGATTTTTTAAGAAATTTGCCAGAAATGCACTAAGTTCGAATTCGAGCTTCTATAGTAAGCTCAAATATGAATCTAGGGAGCCGATTTAAACAAATTTGCATCAGATCCATCCCACAATGTTGCATACCAAATATCAAAAGATTCTGCCTGCTGGATCTGGAGAAGAAGATTTTTTAATAAATTTGCTTGAAATGCACTAAGTTCAAATTTGGGCTCCTATACTGAGCCCAAATATAAACCCAGGGGGCCGATTTGAACAAACTTGAATCAGATCCACCCCGCAATGTTGCTTACCAAATATGAAAAGATTCTGCCTGCTGGATCTGGAGAAGAAGATTTTTTAAGAAATTTGCATGAAATGCACTAAGTTCAAATTCGAGCTTCTATAGTGAGCCCAAATATGAATCTAGGAAGCCGATTTGAACAAACTTGAATCAGATCCACCCCACAATGTTGCATACCAAATATCAAAAGATTCTGCCTTCTGGATCTGGAGAAGAAGATTTTTTAAGAAATTTGCCTAAATGCACTAAGTTCGAAATCGGGCTCCTATACTGAGCCCAAATATGAACCCAGGGGGCCGATTTGAACAAACTTGAATCAGATCCACCCTACAATGTTGCATACCAAATATCAAAAGATTCTGCCTGCTGGATCTGGAGAAGAAGATTTTTTAAGAAATTTGCCTGAAATGCACTAAGTTCGAAATCGGGCTCCTATACTGAGCCCAAATATTAACCCAGGGGGCCGATTTGAACAATCTTGAATCAGATCCACCCCACAATGTTGCTTACCAAATATGAAAAGATTCTGCCTGCTGGATCTGGAGAAGAAGATTTTTTAAGAAATTTGCCTGAAATGCACTAAGTTCGAATTCGGGCTTCTATAGTAAGCCCAAATATGTATCCAGGGGGCCGATTTGAACAAACTTGAATCAGATCTACCCCGCAACGTTGCATACCAAATATCAAAAGATTCTGCCTGCTGGATCTGGAGAAGAAGATTTTTGAAGAAATTTGCCTGAAATGCACTAAATTCGAATTCGAGTTCCTATAGTGAGCCCAAATATGAATCTAGGGAGCCGATTTGAATAAACTTGAATCAGATCCACCCTACAATGTTGTATACCAAATATCAAAAGATTCTGCCTGCTGGATCTGGAGAAGAAGATTTTCAAAGAAATTTGCCTGAAATGCAGTAAGTTCAAATTTGGGCTCCTATACTGAGCCCAAATATAAACCCAGGGGGCCGATTTGAACAAACTTGAATCAGATCCACCCCACAATGTTGCATACCAAATATCAAAAGATTCTGCCTGCTGGATCTGGAGAAGAAGATTTTTTAAGAAATTTGCCCGAAATGCACTAAGTTCGAATTCGAGCTTCTATAGTAAGCTCAAATATGAATCTAGGGAGCCGATTTAAACAAATTTGCATCAGATCCATCCCACAATGTTGCATACCAAATATCAAAAGATTCTGCCTGCTGGATCTGGAGAAGAAGATTTTTTAATAAATTTGCTTGAAATGCACTAAGTTCAAATTTGGGCTCCTATACTGAGCCCAAATATAAACCCAGGGGGCCGATTTGAACAAACTTGAATCAGATCCACCCCGCAATGTTGCTTACCAAATATGAAAAGATTCTGCCTGCTGGATCTGGAGAAGAAGATTTTTTAAGAAATTTGCATGAAATGCACTAAGTTCAAATTCGAGCTTCTATAGTGAGCCCAAATATGAATCTAGGAAGCCGATTTGAACAAACTTGAATCAGATCCACCCCACAATGTTGCATACCAAATATCAAAAGATTCTGCCTTCTGGATCTGGAGAAGAAGATTTTTTAAGAAATTTGCCTAAATGCACTAAGTTCGAAATCGGGCTCCTATACTGAGCCCAAATATGAACCCAGGGGGCCGATTTGAACAAACTTGAATCAGATCCACCCTACAATGTTGCATACCAAATATCAAAAGATTCTGCCTGCTGGATCTGGAGAAGAAGATTTTTTAAGAAATTTGCCTGAAATGCACTAAGTTCGAAATCGGGCTCCTATACTGAGCCCAAATATTAACCCAGGGGGCCGATTTGAACAATCTTGAATCAGATCCACCCCACAATGTTGCTTACCAAATATGAAAAGATTCTGCCTGCTGGATCTGGAGAAGAAGATTTTTTAAGAAATTTGCCTGAAATGCACTAAGTTCGAATTCGGGCTTCTATAGTAAGCCCAAATATGTATCCAGGGGGCCGATTTGAACAAACTTGAATCAGATCTACCCCGCAACGTTGCATACCAAATATCAAAAGATTCTGCCTGCTGGATCTGGAGAAGAAGATTTTTGAAGAAATTTGCCTGAAATGCACTAAATTCGAATTCGAGTTCCTATAGTGAGCCCAAATATGAATCTAGGGAGCCGATTTGAATAAACTTGAATCAGATCCACCCTACAATGTTGTATACCAAATATCAAAAGATTCTGCCTGCTGGATCTGGAGAAGAAGATTTTCAAAGAAATTTGCCTGAAATGCAGTAAGTTCAAATTTGGGCTCCTATAATGAGCCCAAATATAAACCCAGGGGGCCGATTTGAACAAACTTGAATCAGATCCACCCCACAATGTTGCATACCAAATATCAAAAGATTCTGCCTGCTGGATCTGGAGAAGAAGATTTTTTAAGAAATTTGCCAGAAATGCACTAAGTTCGAAATCGGGCTCCTATACTGAGCCCAAATATGAACCCAGGGGGCCGATTTGAACAAACTTGAATCAGATCCACCCTACAATGTTGCATACCAAATATCAAAAGATTCTGCCTGCTGGATCTGGAGAAGAAGATTTTTTAATGATTTTCCCATTGCCTACAGTGTTAAAAAGTGCTGACTCAGCACTTTTTCAAAGTCTCGAAACTGTACCCTATGATAAAACCGATGGCAATTTTTTTTTACCAATCCTTTCTGTTGGTCCTAAGGAAGCTGCACACCAAATAAAAATTCTCAGTGCCGTGCAGTTTTGGAGATATGGGCGTTTTAAATTTTTTCTATTTTTAGCTCCTGCGGTTCCCACGGGGCTGCGGGAAAATTTTTTTTTGCATAAATCAAGTACTCATGACCCAATAAGCCCTCACATAAAATTTGGTTCAAATCAGCCTCTCGGTTTGGAAAATAGAAATTTTGGGCGGGGCAAAAAATTTTGCCCCTCTCATAACAACGCCAAGTATAGCCCCACAAACTTCTCTTGAACAAATCTGAGTCTACACCTCAAAAGGAAGCTGCACACCAAATATCAAGTCTCTGCTACTGCTGGTTCATGAGAAGAAGATTTACAAAGATTTTGGTGCCCCTTGGGGGCGTGGCACCACCCAGGAGGAGGGGCAACTTCATTTGAACAAATCTGAATTGGCATTAGGTAATAAACATTTAGTCAACATTTGAATAAAATTGGGCTAGTGGTTTAGGAGGAGAAGTCGATAATGTAAAGTTAACGCCGGACGACGACGACGACGGACGACGACGGACGACGGACGACGACGGACGACGGACGGAAAGTGATTAGTAAAGCTCCCCTTGAGCTTCGCTCAGGTGAGCTAAAAATACAAGACCTTTTTTCGGACAGAACATAATTATTTAGCAAACATCAGGATTTCTCCACGCAATAACAGATAAAATCAGCAATATAATTTTTGTGAAGCTTTGCATACATTCTCCTCAATTCCACATTAGGCTCTTGTTACAACCTTTATGCCCTGATGCAATTAAAACATACAAACAAAAAGTAGTGAAAATATGTTAAATGCTCACAAAATATTAAATCTTTAACAAACAAATTTTCTGCAAAGGATAGCACTGTTTGTGGAAAAAAAAACCCTTTGAAGTGTTATTTCATGTACAGTGCAGCCAACATGGACTGGTCACTTTCCACAGGTGGGCAATATTTACAGTGACGCAATAATATTAGATTCCAAACCCTAATTACAGGCATTATCATCAAAAGTTTAATTAATGAAGCACCAGGTACAACCTGGTGCTTCATTAAATATAATTTTTCTAATGAGAATTTTTATTACGTGGTAAATGCATGCATGGACATCATTGCTCATGCATGTATTACGACCAGTCCATGGCGACTGTACTGTAGGAACAACCAGGAATACGGGAAAATTCATCAATCATTTACCTAACATAACTGTTTTTAAAGAACTAAGAATTCACATCTTTTCTAGTTCCAAAATCCAGTGAAAAGTTGACAAATAATCTGCCAACTTTGCAAGAGCAAATTATTCAGTTTACAAGAGTATAAGACTAACAGAGATTTTTGTCTTCTTGTATTCCTGTAATATCAGAGTCATTTATTCTATTTTATTATATGACTACCACAAATAGCCCCTCAATACCACTGTAGTTTGCCCATCAAATCCAGCTCTCCGGAAAACAAGAGGGTCAAGTTTTGCAGATCATTATCAAACAAGGCACACATGAATGGACTATTTCTACCAGTGACCCATAAATAAATCGGTCGATTCCACAAATACATCAGGGAATTCTGTGTGCATTCGATCTTGAGTCATTTATTAATACCGTATGAGAAAACATTGCTGTTCTATGACCAGTTACAGAACTCAACAAAAACAATAACGCAGTTTGCGCGTTTCACGACATACAATTGAAAGAAAAATGAGAATCGCTTACAATATTATAGCGTACTCGATTTTTTATTGATATTGCATTTGCCTGTTGCCAAGTGACATATATAGATTGCATCTCCGCATTAAATTCAGTTGTCAAACATTCCCGTCAAGGTCTATTTGAAAATGCAGTGCTGTGCTGAACAATTGCAAAATAACAATTAACAACTATTTTCAAGATGCGAATTCAACAAAATGTAGGAGAATCTGTTATTGAAAGCGATTCCGATTGAAATTCAAGAATGACTCCATTCTTTTTCTTTTGACTTTCAAGATTCATGTTTGACACGAATGTTGGATATTACTATGTGTTTGGGATTCCCCTATTCCATAAATTGTTATAGTGCTAATATAATTGTTGTAATTGATTTTTCAAGTGTTGTGAAATTCAAGAATGACTCCATTCTTTTTCTTTTGACTTTCAAGATTCATGTTTGACACGAACGTTGGATATTACTATGTGTTTGGGATTCCCCTATTCCATAAATTGTTATAGTGCTAATATAATTGTTGTAATTGATTTTTCAGGTGTTGTGCTCAGTTTAAAATACTAATTGTCATATAATAAACAAATTACTAAAACAGTCAATTGCTCTGTGTTGTTGTATTCCATCTCATTGCCGAGATGAGATCGGCCAGATCAAACAAGATGCCGGAGGCATCTCGTTTGATCTGACTGATCTCATCTTATCAACTCGACAAAATACAACAACACAGATCAACTGACTGTTGGAGTAATCTGAATATATCTTGTTCGATAGAATGCTCTTGGAGCTCTGTCAAACAAGATATAATAGCTTAAACCTTTATTGAATTATAGAGTTCAAATATATCTATAAACATGTGACAGTATCAGATTTTAGCATCTGTATAAAAGGAGTTATATATTTTTTTAAAATATCAGCAACATAAAGTATCACTGTTGAAATACAGTGAAGTATTATTTATTTCAGCTTCAGTACAGTAGTTTCTCAGAGGGGTTAACAGTTTATCTTAATAAAAGGTCAGAGAGGTGTTCGCTTCAGTAACTCTACTGCAGTGCATAGAAATTGTAAAAAGCATGAAGTGAACACCAGTGAACTGATTTCTTATAGGTCAATTTCAAACAGAAAACTCTCTCCTCTGCCCAGAAACAATGAACAGCACATTTCAGTCTGATTTCAAAATTATTGGCAGTTGTGTTATTTTGTTGTGAAAATAAGATCTTGTGATTTCCTTCAGTGTATATATAATCCGTTTTAAAAACTAAAACTATAATAAATAGTGGTCATAGATAGTGATAGTCTTGTGGAATTCAGATTTAATTCCTGGAGGAATTCTCAGGAAAATTCTATTTCTGTAGGAAAGGATCCGCTGCACAACAGCTTTGAACCAAAGTAAAATAATTATTGTTTCTGCACAGATGTACATTAGACTCCATATGTCATTGGAAAGTAACTGTTGTTTTGTTGGAGTTTGTTGGTGGGTGCCCCCCCCCAATAAATTCTAGCAAAATATTTGTTAAATACCAAATATTATTATTTAATTCTAACTGTACACCTGTTAATTCAAGGCATTCCTGTGTTAATTTTGTGTGGCCTGGTGGACTGGACAAGGTGGTATTTTGCTGCTGCCTTGTCCCGACCACCATGGAACTCCACACTGGAGTAGATAGATTAAATGTATTAGCGAGCTGAGTATCATTATGTTATGTTTGGCGCAAGCCAAAGTCATCCGATCAATCGCCACTGTGAATAAATCCCTTTGCTTACAAGCAGCAGTATTTGGAATGTTGTCACAGTACTCTAAGACCTTTTTTTGTTTTATCCAGGTTCAGGATGTTGCCCCATACAGGCCACTGAAGTTATTGTGCAACACTGAACCCATCACACGGAGGGTAGGCAGCAAATATTTTATACACTAGATATTTATTTATTGCATGATGTCGTAAGGAAGAAATAAAGAATCCACGTTAAACTTTATCGCTTCTTCTGAGTTGTTTCTCACTAGTACTGCGGTTACAAACATACAGAATTCAATGGTGGCCAGAGTAATTCTCTGACAAGAATTATTTTATTAACAGGAGTTTATATGAAATTAACAGATTAAATTTCGATGGGCAGTATGGTAAATGGTTTGGTGCTTGGAAATTATATGCAATTAACAGGATAATACAATTAACCCTTTACCTAACGTGAAAAGCAGACAACACTTGCAAAAAAAATTCTTGAATAACTAATTTTTTTCATTTTTTGTCTCAAAAACATAGGTTATGACCCCTCGTTGGAACGAGCTCGACGAGCTCGTTCCAACGAGGGGTCATAACCTATGTTTTTGAGACAAAAAATGAAAAAAATAGTGAAAATTAATTGGCGATTTTTGAGAATAGCGCTGGCCGGTTTTGGCCGTTACGTTGGATAAAGGGTTAAGAAATATCCAAATAAATGGGCTCAACTTACTGTACAGCTAATATCTAGGACATGCGTTTATAAGAGTCTTGTATTTTCACAGTTGACTTTTGGGGGAAAATTGTGCATTTCTGGTTATAAAAAAATGGTAACTGCCATGTCACACACAACACGAAAATATAAACTCACAAATACACACTGAATAAGGCTGTAAAAAATACACAGGGTTAGTTGGTTACATGTTACATATGCTGCAGGAACTGAGAAGGAACTAATGAAAATGCTTATACTGGATTGTGAAAATATTTTCAAAGCGAGTTCCAAAACTGAAAACATTCTATTTTCAATTAGGCAACACAAAGTACATCTTCTTTTTATCAGGCCATTTTCTGTAAAACTGCATGTGGGTGGGCAGTTTTTTATTTTATTGTTTATTTTTGTAGTTATTTCTTTGCCATCCAAAATTCATGTTCTTGGTTTGTTTTATATGTTAGGCCTCATAATCTACAGAATAGCATGCGTGGTGGTGTATTTTGTCCCTTGAGTGCAAGAAGGCTTGGCAATGCTTCAGCATTGCAAAGCCTTGTTGCACTCAAGGGACAAATTTATTAATTTTATTAACTTGCGTAAAATATCAGACATAAACCTCTTTAATTATTTTTTTAAGTTTGCAATGGTTATAAAAAGAGAGCATGTGGCAGCCAAATGGATCATGGAGGAGGGCCTGAGAAACTTATTTCTAACTTTTGTAGGCCTTAATAGCATGTTTATACCTCATTGGATACACACAGGCTTTCTAAAATCTTACAGAACTATTAAAGGTATTGAATATGATATATGATGAAAGCCGGTATATTATAATGTCACCAACTCGATATTATAAGTTGTTGTGATGAATTAATGGTAACATGGTCTGAGGTTTGCAGCTTGGAGCTTATGTGCTTCGCGTCTCGGTTGAACATACACCCTGAGCCAAAAACCTCAGACCATGTTTTTGTCAATTTATCACAATAATGTATATGTTCCAATACGACCCTGCTGATAGCCCCAAACCTTTAGAACACGAGTGGCTTATTTACTGAACTTGTGATTGTTAAAAGTTGCCTTGTTCAAGGCAACTTTTAACGATCACAAGTTTAGTAAGTAAACCTGACGTGTACCCCCACGACAGCAGTGAACAAATCAATAAATCAGATAAGGTTATTCCATATTAGTTCAAATTGTAAATTTGTTTGTAATTTAAACAACAATTCATCTGGAACACCATCTGTTGCACGTGTGAAAAATCCAAAAAAATGAAGCGCTTTGCTAGTCACTCCGTTGATGAAGCAATTATGAAACAGGCTGATGTCATTTCAAATATTTCGCATAGTGACGTCAGACGGTAACATTTGCTTCTGGAGCCATAAACATAAAAGAAACTACACCAGCTCTCTGATCAGAGCATCTGGATTAATTAAAAAATGACTCTGTTATAACTTTGATTTACCCATATGCAGCATGGTGTATACCTCTTGTGTTAAAGGAATATATTTTTTCAGTTTGTCGTCTTTAATATACAGTGGATCACTCACAACACTTGGACTGTAAGCCTCTTTTTGGAATTCAACTTTTCTGTGCTTGTAGGTGGAAGTTAACACCATATCCTTAGCAAACCGTAAGAACATTGGTCGTGCATAGCTTGGAAGTTTTTCTGTGCAGGTATTGTACACAACTCGCAGCATTTCTTCTGTGATGGGATCATCTCGGTTCATTAGAAATATAGCAGCCATACCAGCCTTTCCTTCAGAACCTTATCAAAAAAAAGAAAATGATAAAATCCGGCCTGTTGTATTAAGAATTTTGAGAAACCCATTTATCGTTCACCTGGTCTGGGCTTTGGTAACCTATCATTCGTTCCCCTGTACTTGATTTAGGTAACCATTAGGTAACCTAAATATATAGATATCACAACTATGCTGATATATGAACTGTTGTATCATAGCCAAGTTCCTGCTCCTATGGGCAATATCCTGATGAATAAATATGAATCCTAAGGAAGAATGATGAGGCCATGTTTCAGCAATTCGGATACAAATTAGTTGCAAATATAGCTTAATCTTAGTATGGGATAAAATGCTGCAAAAGAATGTAGCATCCATAATCACTATTTGTGGCAGAGACACAAATTATGGCCATTTCCTGATTTTGAACCTTTGTTAATCTTAAGACGATCAAGAACTTAAAATGATGTTCAGCTTCAACCAATCATGAGCATAGATGTTTGCATCTGCCTGAAATATATATAGCTGCTATGTTGGCCACAAATTGGCTAACAGAGCAGCTCTACTTCAGGCAGATGCAAACACATCTGCAGATGATGATTGGCTGATGCTCAACATCATTCTATCATTCATTTGTACTAGACCATTCAACTTGGCCAAAATCTTTTTGGATGGCCCAGTGACAATTTGGCATGACACATTTTTCGTTCATGTT
Source organism: Pictodentalium vernedei (assembly GCA_031216915.1). Classification (NCBI taxonomy): domain Eukaryota; kingdom Metazoa; phylum Mollusca; class Scaphopoda; order Dentaliida; family Dentaliidae; genus Pictodentalium; species Pictodentalium vernedei. Next base: position 77,939,675 of record CM062293.1, on the reverse strand, counting down.
TTTCATTAGGCAACCTCCACATGGCTGTTTGCCTCAAATCGACAGGCCTGTAAAATAGGGGGAGAGCACCTCACCCTATCATCATAGTTAACAGTCTTTAATCATTCTATGACTGTAAAAAAAAGAATGCAAAGCCTAAAAGTGGACTAACTTTGTCATCACTGTTAAGCGAAGGAACGGACATTTTGACAATAATGTGGTTCGCAACCTTGGGTAATTCTTGGATGAGAACCTTGCTGAAGACAAACATGTCATGCAGGTTTGTCATGTGGCATTTTTTCATCTACGGAATATCAGCAAGATACGACCGGTTACTAATGTGAAAACTACTGAGTAGCTTGTGCATGCTTTTGTTATGAGTCACCTTGATCACTGTAACTCACTGCTGTTTGGGTGTAAAAAGTTAAAAAATTTATAGTAATTTATATATTTTTTATACTTACCAATGACCCAGACATAGCTGGTGCTAACTCTTAAAATATAGGGCCAAACACAAATTTTGCCCCCCAATCCCCAAAATTTGCATCTAAAACTAAAGAAAACATGTCCTGAAAGGCCCTCCACCCTTCGCCCCCACTGCGCATGCGCAGTGTCAAGGACGTTCCGAAATTGGCGCCATTAATCATTCTAATAACCAGTGCCTGGTAAGCGCTATGTACTCAGTGGGGAGGCAAGAGTTCCCAACTCCTGGGAGGGCCATCCCCGTCTGGGTCATTGGTAAGTATAAAAAATATATAAATTACTATAAATTTTTTAACATTTTTATACTGTACCAATGACCCAGACATAGCTGAATAGTAAAAAGGCTGGAGGGCCAAGGACATAGAGCAAAATGGAATACGCTCAATAAAATAAAATAGAGTCATCCCCTGTAGGGAAAAGAAGTAATAGGCCTTACATGTATCTTTCTTATTTATGATAAAATAGAAAGATACAACACCTTCCAAAAATTGAGCTTCATACATCCATGTACTCTATTAATATCCAATATAATCCTTATACTAATAATTTTTTAAAGTAAGCCACTAATAAAGTAAGTCTAGAGAATAGAGACTCTTATACTCCTAAAAGTGTCTGAGAATTGCATAATCATGTCCGTTGACATATGCAATATTCAAAAGCTATACTTTAAAAACTAAGACTTGAATGAATTTTATAAACTTAAACTTCTCACTAAACAACCATCCCAATAACAGCTCAGAATTACTAACTCTGGAGGAGGTATCCCCTTGTTTTCATAGTAAAAACAGGTGACCCAAGGGAACACCCTCCCCCCCCCCCCTTTTCTTGCCCTGGGTCAAATAGCCCAGAGCGAAGAGGGCAGCCGAACGGAGACACTGCCGAAACAGACAGCCTACCTAGCTATAGTAGCAACTGTTAAGAGAATGACATTCTGAGCAGAAGATAATAGACCTAACAAAAGAGGCCTCAAGAAATTGACTCGATATTTCTAAGATAAAATTCATGAATGTGGATGGCTGAGCGCAATGAGCGGCCTTCAAAAATCTATAATAGCGACACTATTAAAGTAAGCCCAAGAAGTAGAAGAACTCTTACTTCATGAGCCGAAATCTTAAGCACAACTGCTAAGTCAATGATATACCATAAGCAGTACGCTAGTTAATAGAATCCACTAACAATAAAATGGAGCGTAACGTCCTTCTACTAGACATCAAAGACAGAAGAAGCTTACGCCCTAGTAATAAACAGATATCTGTTTATAAATACATAAACTGTACCCGGAAAGAGTAAAGGCCTATGCCCATACGAAGACGGAAGGACCTTAAAATAATAGGTTCCGGATAATAGGAGCCTAACTCTTATGCAACAATCCAACCTAAATAGTAACGGAAGTATTGATTCCGAAACTATGAAAGTGAAAATCATCCATCGATAGTGCATGAAACTCACTGACTCTACAGTAAAAGAGAAACCAAAAGAATTACTGTCTAAAAGGTCAGAATTTGAAAACTACTGTTTCCAGAGGCTCAAATGATTACTTAGCTAAATAAGAACCGAAGTTAAAATCCGTATAGGAATTTAATCTAAAGATTCTAAGTCTATTTATCAAAAAGTTACTAACTGACTTAGATAAAGAGACAAAAGACTCAATTGTAAACTATCGTAGAGAGCATAGGTATGAGGTAACATAAACCTATAACCTAAATAATAACAGGCTGCAGTAGATCTTGTGAAACAAGTATACTAAAAAATAGCAATGAGTAGTATGGAGGGATCAACAATATGAACATAATGATCCCTACACCACGACGGAAGAGCCTCCACTTTAGTCGCATAGAATAGCGAAGAAGAGGATCTCCTATAGTAAGAAATCGCGTCAAAAGCTCGTCCAGTACAGTGCTTACAATGCAATACGGACCACACAACGGAATACATGAAGGTTGCGACCTTGCTGGTTGTGATAAAGATGACACGATTTACCCAGTGAAAAAAGATCCTCACATAGAGGAAGATTTCACGTTAAGATCCACAGTAGATAAGAGAGTAAATTACTCATGATCTCTGTGAAGATAGAGATGCTATCAACAGAAATGTATTGTGGTTGTTTATCTTAGCAATACCTGCTAAAACAACAGCGCCGGAGGATACGCGTATCCTATCATTCCGTCCTATAGATCAATAGAGCGTTAACAGTATTAGCTCAGAGATCTGGACAAGCCAACACATACGTCTGCAATTGATTAGCAAGCTATGTCATAAATAAAACATCATTGGGCGCTCCCATAGATAGCAAATCTGATTGAATACTTGTTTGTTGAGAGTCCATTCTGACAGCAACAAGCGACCCGTAAGAGAACGGGAGTCCGATAAAACAATCAGACGACCCAGAATATGACGGACCAAAACTGAACTTGGTGTACTATAACCAACAGACGGATTCTTTCCATTAAATTGAATAACGGAAACGAAAGAGTGCCTCCCTGGTTCCGGAGATACGCCACTACTGTCGAATTAAAGGACAGGAATTTGGGCATGCGTTTCAGAATAATGTTCATGCAATGACATAAAGCAAGCCTAAAAAACATTATTCCGCGGAAGTTAAACTGATAGCTAAAAGACTGCGGAACCCAAAGACCCTGGCACTTCGAATCCGTAGGGATCAGTATATATCCCAATCTGTTTGACTGGCAACCGTCATAACAGCCACACTCGGGTCCGGCAACTGCGGCGGCACTCTCTGAGTCAACCACCGAATGTTTGCCCCAGTCTGAATCTCTTGTAACACTAGATAGACAAGAGAATGTATAAATCGAGCAATTCATGGATTGCCGGAAAGTTGCCGTCGAAGAGAAGCTCCTCCGAGAACGAAGCGACTCTGAGAGAGTTCTTAACCTTACTATCCACGCGTGTGGATGTAGCTAGGGCTGCGTAACGTCTAACCAACTCCAATCAGCCACTGAAGGGCGGAGTTATACGTGAACAAACTACTGCCCTCAAAAGAAATTACATTGAGAATAATATCCCGTAAATCTTTTCTTGAAGACGTAATGATAACGCCTCGGTAAGGCGGATTACGTATAATAAAGCGTCTAAGTTAAGTCTACTATACATAATGTCGTTCCCAACATTGAAATTGGAAAAGACATAAACGGCGAAAAAAGAATATATGCAGTCTTTAATCACACCGTCTAGACGCATACGAACTCTCGGTATGCCCTGCTCTGCCAAAATAAACTATTTGTAAAAATGATAAAATGGCAGAAATGAGCCACGCGGACAAGAAACTAAACTATCATGCTTAGTAGCAGGCTTGTATATATATATAAATATATAGCGTCGAAAAATAAAACACATGTTATAATGACAATATTGGACTGCGTCGGTAAGTCAGGGACAATGTCCCTGTACCGATCGAAAAATCCGAGTCCAATGACGCTATAAGTCTCTTATCCAAGATCGCAGCAATGAAGTCCGAAAAATAATCACTGGAAGAAATGCCAGAAGATATGAAAGGCATCTTCCGATACTACTAAAGGGAAAACTCGAAATCTTTCGAATCCCTTTCGCCATCCTGTCGGACCCTATAAAGCGTTCGGTCGTCCGTAGCTGATGCAACCGCGGACCGCACCGACCCAGCGCCGTCGGATAATTCCTAATTCGACCGAGAAACTGTCAATTGCTGGGATGCTGCGAAACAACTGTGCTAACTCGGATAGCACGTCCGTCACTGAGGCCTGAGGAGAAGCGGTCTTACGATGGATTGCCGCAGGAAGCTCCGAGATCGTTACCCCGTGCATACTTCCAATATGCGAGCGAACGGAGTGTATAGGCCTCGTGTCCCTTGGCTACCGGATGGCGCGACCTATTCGCCGTGGAATCACTGAATGCCGAAACTGATCGGATACTCGAGGTCACGTAGCCAATGTGCGGTCGTGTGCCCTGCTGTGAGGATGAGGAAGCATTAAAGACAGTCTCTCGGACTGTCAATATAACGGAGCGTCCCGAGCAACGGACATATGCTCCGAATGTAAAATATCTGAACCACAACATGCGGTCCCCTATGTTGTTGGCTTCCTCCGATCTGTCCTCAATCTGCCGTCACTGGGTGAGTATTAAAGTAATTAAAGTGCTCGCATCACCCAAATCTCCTTCCTAGACCGCAACGGACGAACCCGGCAGCCGAACCATTCGATGAATGTACGCTACACCGGGTGAGCTAGCGAATGTCACTCCGTAAGCGATAGACATATTCCATGAGCACTTATTGCCGCTAACTCTTCATTAACTATGACGACAGAGGCACACTTTTGAAAGAGATCTCCATAACTCTTCGAACAAGAAACCAGAAATGCTTGGATAGCAAGCATAAAATAATAATATATATAGCGTCGTTCAATAATTCGAAAGTTTGTGTGACATTATTGGACTATGTCGGAACTGAGGGACGATGTCCCTGAACCGAACCAAAAATTTCTAAGTCCACCGACGCTATCAGTTTCTTATCCGGCATCGCAGCATATGTTGTTCCGAAAGGAAAAGCTTGAAATCCTCCGAATCCCTTTCGGTATCCCGTCGGACCAGATGAAACTATCGGACGTCCGTACCCGCTTCCGCGGAGCGTCCCGACCCAGCATCGTCGGATAAAATATATGCGACAGATTCAGTTGATGCTGGGATGCTGCGATAAACTGTGCTATTAAGGAAAGCACGTCCGTTCCCGAGGCCTGTGCAGTAGCGGACTTACGATGCATTGCCGCTGGAAGCTCCGTGTACGTTGACTCCCGCACACTTCCTATGCGAACGTCCGGAGTCTGCAGGCCTCGAGTCCCCGGCTACCGACCCAGCGCTGTCGGATAATTCTCGATCCGACACCGTTTCTGTCGGCTGCTGGGATGCTGCGATAAGCTGTGCTATGTGCACAAAAATGTCTGGCGTCGAGACCTGCGGAGGCGCAGTCTATCGCTGCTTCGCCGAGGGCAGCTCCGCATCAGATGGCTCCCGCATACTTTTCCTATGCGAACGTCCGGAGTCCATCGGTCTCGAATCCCTGGCTGCCGGATGGTGTGACCTGGTCGCCGAAGAATCCTTGATCGGCGAAGCTGGTAATATATCGGCGGTCACGCAGCCAAGGTGCGGTCGTGTGCGCTGATGAGAAGAGGAAGCCTTAGCAGTCTCAGCGGACTGCCTATACAACGGAGCGTCCCGAGCGACGGACGTATGCTCCGCTAGTGACACATTTGTACCACAACATCTGGGGCCAGATGTTGTTGAACGAGAGAGGGGCCTCTCTCGCTTGCCGTCCGGATGGACCGGAACGAGCTATGAACCGGACTAAAAGGCTTCCTCCGTTCTCCCTCCGATCCGCCGTCACTGGGTGTGCATTAAGATAATTTTATAGTGCTCGCATCACCCCAAAATTCCTTCTAGACCGCAACGGACGAACCCGGCTGCCGAACCATTCGGTGAATGGACGCTACACCGGGCGAGCTAGCGGACGTCAAAGGCCGTCGAACCTACTAGGGTCCTCTTAGGCAATTGGCGTATTACATGAGCACTTTTCCGCTAGCCCTTCATTAATTGTGACGACGGAGGCACACTGTTGGAAGACATCACAGATACATCACCCTAATCTTGATCGTCTGAAATAGAAATTGATAAAGTAGAGTGACCCTGCGGGGAAAGGACCGGAGTGTCCAAATCCCCAACAACATACCGTGACATACGCTTCCCATATTGTCATCGAAATCATACGATACAGAACAGGAGTTAATGCGAGTACACTGACCACATATAGAATGATAATAAGGTCAGAGGAAGACTTCCTCTTAAAACAATTGATCAATATCCTTTCAATGTGAAAAGAAAACAAGTCCTGGTACTCGCACTAACCCCTGGCAATCAAAATACATAATAATAATATGATCCATTAATATAGAAAAAATAATTGAAATCAAAATATTTTGAAAAAATATTTTTTCAGAACAGCCCAAGTTTCTGAAAAGTAACGTTGAGCCCCAATGGATCCCAAGCCTAAGTGTGGACAAAAATTTTAAAATTATTTTAAACAATTTATTCAACACTTACGAACAATAATAATGTATCTAGTTATGATTAAAATAACATAAAGATATTATTATTTAGAAATCCCCCCCTCACACAGAGGGCTGTTGTAAATGTAAACAATGAGTGTAAAAACACTAAAATAAGACTCCAGGCACCCAGGCCCGAAATCAGTTACCAAAAATACACTATCTGATGCAAAACAGAGACTTCCAGGGAAGAAACTGCAGAACATCAGATGGTAGATGCAGAACACAACGCCTAACCACCCGTAGGTGAAGACGTAAACATGGGGAAAGAACAGAATTCATTCTGTTATTCAGCTAAAACTCCCAAGAAATTTTAGTAATAATAATTACAGAAACTATGCCAAAAGCATGGGAGAATAGCAAGGGGGAACTTAAAGGACAGGGAGAGAGGAAAACACTTGAAAAAACAGTGTAACTAAATAATCAGAATGACAACAAAATGGCTGCTGCCTTGAAAATAGGTAACTTAACATAATTTCATTAAAAAATTTTAAGTTACAGCCCTGATAATATTCTGTCACACATTCTTTTCCTCTCCTCCTTTTCTATCCTCCTTAGAATCACCATTTCACTAATATTTATGTGTCTGGCATCATTTAAACTGAGATTTAAAAGCACAAAGATCAGTCAGATGTTAACTGATGAAGGGCCAAACTTAGAATGATTAATGGCGCCAATTTCGGAACGTCCTTGACACTGCGCATGCGCAGTGGGGGCGAAGGGTGGAGGGCCTTTCATGACATGTTTTCTTTAGTTTTAGATGCAAATTTTGGGGATTGGGGGGCAAAATTTGTGTTTGGCCCTATATTTTAAGAGTTAGCACCAGCTATGTCTGGGTCATTGGTACAGTATAAAAATATCTTTAGTTGATAAACTTTAGAATGTCCAAAATAGTGCAGCCAGGATTGTCACTTGTAATTGCAAATTCTCCAGGATAACTCTGATTCTTAGGGACCTCCACTGGCTTCCTGCCAAGCAGAGAATACAATATAAAGTATATTTGTCACTTTTAAATGTATTAACAACATCACACTGTCATACCTGGCAGAGCTTATATCGCCTTATGCTCCAAGCCGTAACCAATGGTCAGCCGACTTGAACAATCTGGCCCAGCCACCCTCTAAACTTGTCTTTGCTAGAGAGAAGGCCTTTTTAGTTGCAACCCCAACACTTTGGAATTTCCTGCCGAATATTTTAAAATCTGAACAAAGTATTGGAACCTTTAAATCGGGATTAAAATTCCATTCATACTTAAAATCATTTCATGGGGGAAAATAATAATAATAATAACCAGAGGCTCAAGTGAGCCTAAAATGCTCACCTGGCTCAAATTGTCAAAACAGATGAGTGTATCAGCATGTGATCACCAGCAAGAGCAATTTTTTTAATTTGCTATGACACAACCAAAAACTTTTTTGACCATTCATTTCTGCTGGTCCTAGGAAAGCTTCCTAGCAAACTCTGTTCTGTGAAGTATTAAAAAACAACAACCGAATGAAATTTTTGTTTTGTTTTAAACTACTGTGTTCTCACTAGCGTCGACCTCCCCTCCCCCCTCCCCCCCCCCCCCCCCCCCCCAAAAAAAAAACAAGAAAAAACAAGCGAATCGATTTGAACAAAACTTGAATTCGACACCCCTAGAGTTGTTACATACCAAAGATGAAAGGATTCTCACTGGTGGATCTGAAGAAGAAGAATTTTCTAGAAATTTTCTCATATTGCTCAAAGTTAAATTTTGGGCTTCAATAAAAATCCCAAATATTAAGCCAGGGACCTGATTTGAACAACCTTTAATCTAACCCTCCCAGAGGTGTTGTACACCAAATATCAAAAGAATCTGACTGCTGGATCTGAAGGAGATGATTTTGAACGATACATCCCCATATTGCACTAAGTAAATATTTGAGCTCCCTTGGGGAACCCAAATATTAACCCAGGAACTCGATTTGAACAAATTTTAACCTTACACCTCTAGAGATGTCAAATACTAAATATGAAAGGATTCTCACTAGTGGGTCTGAAAAAGAAGATTTTTAAAGAAATTTTCTCATATTGCACCAAGTTAAAATTTGGGCTCCAATAAAGAGCCCAAATATTAATCCAGGGATCCCATTTGAACAAATTTGAATCTAACCCCCCTAGAGATGCTGCATACCAAATATCAAAAGAACCTGACTCGTGGATCTGAAGAAGAAGATTTTTAAAGATTATTACCCATGTTGCACAAAGTTAATATTCAGGCTCCCACCGGAATCCCAAATATTAACACAGAGACTTGATTTGAACAAATTCGAATCTTACACCTCTAAAGATGGCACATACCAAATATGAAAGGATTCTCAATAGCAAGTCTGAAAAAGAAGATTTTTTAAGAAATTTTCTCATATTGCACGAAGTTAAAATTTGGGCTCCAATAAAGAGCCTAAATATTCATCCAGGGATACCATTTGAAGAAACTTGAATCTAACCCCCCTAAAGATGCTGCATACCAAATATCAAAAGAATCTGAATGGTGGATCTGAAGAAGATTTTTACAGAATATCCCCCCTATTCCACCAAGTTGATAATCAGGCTCCCATAGGAAGCCCAAATATTAACTCAGGGAGTCGATTTGAACAAATTCAAATCTTACACCTCTCGAGATGTCACATACCAAATATGAAAGGATTCTCATTAGTGGGTCTTAAAAATAAGATTTTTAAAGAAATTTTCTCATATTGCACCAAGTGAAAATTTGAGCTCCAATAAAGAGCCCAAATATTAGTCCAGGGATCCCATTTGAACAAACTTGAATCTAACTGCCCTAGAGATGCTGCATACCAAATATCAAAAGAATCTGACTGGTGGATCTGAAGAAGATGATTTTTAAAAATTATTTCCCATATTGCACCAAGTTAATATTCGGGTTTCCACAGGAAGCCCAAAAATATATTAACCCAGGGACTCAATTTGAACAAACTTCAATCTGATCCCTGTAGAGATGCTGTATACCAAGTATCAAAAGAATCTGACTGTATGATCTGAAGAAGAAGATTTTTAAAGCTTATTCCCCATAGCGCCCTAAGTTAATTATGTGGATTCCTCTGTTGAGCCCAAATATGAACCGAAGGGTTGATTTGAACATACTCGTATTTAACCATCCTATGGATGCTGTATACCAAATATCAAAAGATTCTGATCAGCGGTTCTGAAGAAATTTTTTTTAAAATGTTTGCAAATATGCTGACTCAGCATTTTTTCAAACGCCCTTACAGAACACCGTAACACAACCGATCGCCATTTTTTTTTATTCATTCTACCGGTCAAAAGGATGTTTCATACCAAATAACAGTTCTCTGTTCCATGTAGTTTGGAAAATATGGGCATTTGAATTTTTTTCTATTTTTAGCCTCTGGGGTACCCACGGGGCAATGAAAAAAAAAAAATTCAGGCATCAATCAAGTACTTTGGACCCACTTATGCTACATGCCAAATTTGGTTCAAATCGGCCCATCAGTTCTTGAAATAGAAATTTTGGGTGGAGCCCAAAATGGATATGGGCCCACAGAGAGCCCAAATATTGATCTACCAACTTCTCTTGAACAAACTTTAATCTTCAACACTAAAGAGTGTTACATACCATATATCAAGGTAATCTCTCTGGTGGTTCATGAGAAAAAGATTTTTAAAGATTTTTAGGCTTTGGCATCATTGCCCAGAGCCCGAAGAAGGAAGCCTCACCATTTGAACAAAATAGAAAGGGTATACCCCAGGGATGGTGTGAGCAATATATGTTTGAATCTGGCTGAATGGCTGTGGAGAAGAAGCAGGTTTGCAAAAGTTAACGGACGACGGACGGCAAGTGATGGCAATACCTCACACTGACTGGCAGTCAGGTGAGCTAATAATAATAACAAAGGCTACGGAAAGCATAGGCCAGTGCTCGGACTTATAGCCATGTTCAAAGTAGCCTTAAAGGTATTGTGGGACAGAAAAATTTTCTAACTCAAAAGAGTATTCAATTATTTATTTATTGGGGTTTAACAACACTTTTGACAGTGGGGGGTCACCTCGTGTCGGACAGTTTTACAGGTGGAGGAAGTACCCAGAGAGAACCACTATGACTGTCAGGCTCCACAACATACTAACTCCACACAAGTAGGGTTAGCATTGGTTGAATGCAAGTGCACCGTCAATGTGCAGTATGCCTTAGTATACAATGGCACTGTGCCCACCACTGTGTCTTCACCAAGGGATACAATGCAGTTTCCGCAGGTGGGATTTGAACCCAGTAAAAAGAGTGAAAACAGAAAAATTTTCTAAGTAGAAAGAGTGAAAAAGGGCCATAACTCTGGGAAAAAATATTGGATGGAACCCGTTTCTTGAGCATATCTGTTCCCCTATGCGCATTTATTAGCATATCGAAGGAGATTCAAATCTGGGCAATGGCTTTGAAATTACAATGCAAAATGTTTATACAGACAGATGGACGGATGCACAGAGGGCTTCACAAGAGAACCCCAAATCCTCCTTCGGAGGTTATTATTATTAGTCCACGGGTATTATCTTAAACTTGTTTTCGTTCATAATCATCTATTTGAAGAGGCTGCCTATATCTAATTTTGCACCTGTATGAGCCATGCAACCAGCCACAAACACTCTAATACTCTCACAACACTTATTTTATAAAATTATAAAGGCTGGGGATACAAATAACTTATGAAAAAATAATCATTAGCTCTTTGGAAGGAGCAATAATTTATCTACCGCAAGATTGTAACACTCTTAAAACCAGTGACAAAGATTCTATCCTTTGTAGCTGCCATGAAAAACAAATACCTGCTTGCTGTTTCCATTTAGCGAGTGAGAAAAATCAAACAGTATATTTTTTCTTAAGCTTAGACATGCATACTACTAGTACAGTGGAACCCTGTTAATCGAATAGCCCTCTGCCAATGAAAATTATTCAATTAACCGTAATATTCAATTAACAGTGATCAGGTTATTTTCCTGTATTCTAGACATTAACTTAGTATTTATTGTATTTTGTCTAGTTGGACAGAGCTCATGAAGCTCTGTCCAAAAAGATATAATAGATTGAATGCCTCTATTGGATGTGGTGAGGTGATATAGGTCTATAAACAAGGAGAATTCAGTAGTAACTGTCAGGGTAATTTCTCGTCATATTGCAAGATTTTTATTCAATTAACAGGAGTTTACTCTATAACCTATATTCAATTAACAGGTCAAATTTGTACTGAAAGTATAGGAAATGGTTTTGTGTTTGGAAGTCATATTCAATTAAAAGGGGTATTCAATTAAGAGATATCCAGTTGAGTGGGCACCACTGTACTCAGTTAGTTTCTATACTTTACTTCTTCAGTGACAATTCTAAATGGAAGTGAAAAAATGATACTCTAATTTGATATACCTGTTATTACCTGGAAAATGTGACTTGATATTATTCAAGATAATACATTATCTCTTAAATAACCTGTTATTACCTGGAAAATGTGACTTGATATTATTCAAGATAATACATTATCTCTTAAATATACAGCATGACACCAACAGGGCTTAACCCCTTGTTGGAACAAGCTCATCAAGCCGGTTCCAAAGAGTGGTAACATGATACAGTTTTGTTGAAAAAATTATAAATTCAAAGTAATTTGTATATTTTTTATACTTACCAATGGCCCAGACTAGCTGGTGCTAACTCTAAATTTATTCCAGGGCCAAACACAAATTTTGCCTCCCCAATCCCCCAAATTTGCATGCATAACCGAAAAAATCATGTCCTATCTGGTCCTCCATACTTTTGCGAACTGCACATGCACAGTATCCAGGAAGACACCGAAATTAGCGCCAACCATCATTCTTTCTAGAAATTGCCTGCTAAATGTTGTCAACAGCGGGGAGGTATGAGTGCCCACTCATGGGAGGGCCATCCCCGTCTGAGCCATTGGTAAGTATAAAAAATATACAAATTACTTTGAATTTATAATATTTTTATACAACAACCAATGGCCCAGACTAGCTGAATCGTAAAAAGGCTGGAGGGACTAGGACATAGAGAAAAATCCAATTACTCAATCACTTCTTAAAGGATAGCTCGTACAGGAGAATAGGAGAGAAAGGAATTATATATGTCTTTCTCATTTGCGAGAAATGAGAATGACATAACACCAACAATGTAATTGAGCATTACATAATATATAATTCTCCATTTAATGCCAGCATAACCCATTATGCTAATTCGGTGAAGGGAAGCCAATATATAAAGACAGTCCAGAGAATGAGACTCTTTATACTTATTTAAAAGTGTCCGAGGATTGTATATTAACACCTGTTTGCCACGTGACATATTATACAAATGTTTCACAGTAAGCTACACTTTAAAAACAATACATAAACTAGAGTGATGCCACGCATGCAGCCCGACTGACCCAGCAATGGCAATGCTTAGACACAAAATAGTCTGAGCTATTTTTTGTTAACTGTTTACCTAACAAATTAGTGTTGGGACGACTAGTCGACTAATCGTTACAAGTTATTTTTTATGCAGTAGTCAACAAGAAAATCGATAGTCGACTAGTCGTTTGATGGGTATTTTCTGATAAATGATAGAATAACTTGGCGATTCACATGCTTTTGCTACTCGATATGGGGCCGCAGGAATAATCAACACATCGCCATCAGAAAACTTCTTTTATTCTCAGAATCCCATTTTGTATCACGAAATTGTGAGGTGTGTTTGACTAACTTATTTCTTGAATGCGAAGTTACGAATTTGAAAGGTAATAGTCTGAACAGAATCAGGGTCGTCCGACTCGTCCTTGAAAGCGTTTATGACAAGTTATTACTTCTGAACCCATTCACAGGAAGAAAGAAGGAACTTTTTTGCGAATTCCCTAATCCCCTTATGCTGAAATAAAGACAGTTTTGGAAATGTCGAGTGCGATCAGGCAGATCAGCGGTCAGCAGATCGACATAAAATTGTTTTGTTTGGACTTATCATTACCCATCAGTAGTTTCAGTATAGTCAGCTACAAATTTTGTCGCCTGGCATTTGGGTGCACAAACTCTTATGCCACTATCAAAAATGTCCCGAATACAGGCCTGAGAGAGGGTGGGGGATATGAGACCGGGGGTTTATGACGCTGGGGAGTGGGTGGGTGCTTGTCGTTGCTTGGTGGTTCTCCGTGTACTTTTGGTTCCTCCACCCGTAAAACTGTCACCGAAACGATATGACCCTGGCTGTTATAGTGTTGTTAAAATAAAAAAAAATAAATAAAATAAAATAAATCTTCACGAGGATGGTATCTTTTTTCTGCCAGAAATGTGTCCTCCCCCCTCCTCCGACCCCATTGCGTAAAATTTCCTTATTAAGAGTTGATTTAGCCCTTAGCCTAACTGTTGTGACTTTTTGTGTTTTTTTTTATTGTAGAAAGAGAAAAGGAAAATGAAAAATTTATACCAATTTTAATAGTTTTAATACTTACCAATGGCCCAGACTAGCTGGTGCAACCCAATTTATTACCAGGGCCAAACACAAATTTTGAATCCCCTAAACCCCCAAAATTTGCCAAAAAACTTAAAAACGAGAAGACCAGTATGGTCCTCTTGCGCAATGCGCAACTTGTTGTCAAGGACAACAATAGGATACCATCATCTTGTCATTCTTTATTGTTGAGCCTGTTAAATGTTAATAAGAACTGTAATAAAACTCAGCGGGGAGGAAGGAGTGTCTACTCCAGGGAGGGCCATCCCCGTCTGGGCCATTGGTAAGTATTAAAAATATTAAAATTGGTATAAATTTTTCATATTTTTCCACTATACCAATGGCCCAGACTAGCTGAGAATAGTAAACAGGCAGGCAGGCCTAGTACTTAATATTCATTGCTCCTATTTCAGAAAAACAATAAAAATATAGGTGTAACTCTATTTAAGGCCTAGCATAACCCATTATGCTAATTTGATAAAGGAAGCCAAAATATAAAGAAGCCCAGAGAAATGAGACTCTTTATAAATCATTAAAAAATGTCCGAGTATTGTATAGAAAAGCTTGTCTTGACACATGACATATACAATAACGCTTCACATCGAGCTACACATTAAAAGCATATAATACATTTAAAATTGCTTCATATCAAGCTACACATTAAAACTACCATAGCACCGACCCCAGGATACTATCACTGAAGGAGGTATGTCCATGTTTTTCACTATAAAGTCAGATGACTATTTGGAAATACCATCCCCCCTCCCCTTGTTTTGAAAGTAACTACATGCACACTACAAAATGAATAGGGTAGCAGACTGGAGACAGTGCTAGAGCAGACCAAACAGAAGGTTGAATGAAAATCCTAATTAGAATGGACGACCTTCTGAGCTACCGATAACAGTCCTAAAGATCTGAGATCATCCGAAATTGATTCTAAATCTCGAAGAAAAAATTTGGTAAAGGTCATCTGTTGTGTCCAAAAAGCTGCTTGCATCAAATCCTTCAAAGAAGTACTACTAGCATAAGCCCAAGAAGAAGCTAAAGCTCTAACTGCGTGAGCTGAAATCTTATAAGCTATTCTCTGAATCACAGACAAAGCATTATAAGCTGACCGAATAGCTAACTGAATCCATCTAGATATTGAATGAACAGAAATATCATTTCTGTTAAGAAGAGAAAGAAATAACCTTTTCCTACCTCTTCTAATAAAACTAGAACGCTCCTTATAAATCTTAAGCACTCTTACTGGACACAACAAAGGTCTCTGACCATCTGAAGACGGTAATGCTTTAATAAGAATAGGGCTAGGCCGTTTGTCCAGAACCTGTTTCTTAGCTAAGAATCCCACTTTCGTTGTGTGAGTAATAGAATTACCAACACTACGATAATGAGAGTCTTCAACAGACAAAGCATGAAGCTCACTAACTCTTCTAGCTGACGCAAACTCTAAAAGAAAAACCGTGTTATAAGTAAGAAATTTAAACTCAACAGTATTTAACGGTTCAAAAGGTGCTTCCTGAAGTTTCAGAAGAACCCAAGCTAAATTCCACTTAGGGACCAGTCTCAAGGTACGAGGTCTATTCACAGAAAAATTCCTCATTAATTATTTAAAGATACATCTGACCCAATGTTTAATTTCCCTTGGTGTGCATAGGTGTCAGAGAGCATAGACCTATAGCCCTTAATAGTGACTGGCTGTAGCTTAACTTTATCAAAAAGATAAATGAAAAAGTTAGCTAATTGAGGAATAGTTGGGTTAAAAAAATCAATCAATTGTGATTCACACCAACGAACAAAAACCTTCCACTTCGCTTCATAATTTAACGAAGAGGAGGTCCTCCTACAGTCAGAAATTGCGTCCATTGCTCGTCTGGAAAACTGTTTTTCGTGCAGGAAGCCGACAGAGTTTCCCCTGTGTCAGAAGATCCCAGAGAAGTGGTAACTTCCGTGGAAGGTCCCAAAGAAGTTCCCGGAGAAGAATTATCCACCGTCTGTGAGCCGAAAGACTTGCAACCAGTAGAATCTTGCAAGAAGACTGTTTTATCTTCAGCAAGATCTGTTGAATGAGGGGAGCTGAAGGGTAAGCATACCCTATTATCCCGTTCCATGAAATTGACAGAGCGTCTGCTGCATAAGCTTGAGGGTCCGGGCATGGAGACACAAAAGTCCGTCACTGATTGTTCAGACTCGTGGCAAAAAGATCGATCATTGGATGTTCCCACTGGAAGCAAATCTGATTGAAGACAGATTTTTTCAACATCCATACTGTAGGTAGCAGGCAATCCTTTCTCGATAGAGAGTCTGCTATTAAATTGAGATGACCTGGAATATGACGAATCGATATCAGAATCTGATTCTTTTGAGAGAAAAGAAGAATCTTTTCGGTGAGATTCAACAGCTGGACGGAATGAGTACCTCCCTGATTCCGAATATAAGCTACTACTGTTGAATTGTCCGACAGAATTTGAACATGTGAGTTTATTACTCGACTGAGCCAATGATTTAGAGCTAACCAAATTGCCCTCATTTCTTGTAGTTTATATGGGACACAAGAAACTGACTCTCCCATAAGCCGTGACACACTTGATCGCCCAGAATCAGAGAAGCATCCCAACCCTCCTGACTGGTGTCCGTCATAATTATGAATGACGGCTCCTGAATCTGAAGCGGTATTCCCTGGGAAAACCACTGGATATCTGCCCAAATTTGAAGATGTTTTACTGACTGTGTTAAAACAATCGGACTGTCCAACAACCGACGTTTTACGCTCCAATTTTGAATTAGATAAATTTGAAGTGGACGAGTGCACAAACGACCTAGCGGAATTAACTCCGCGGCGGCACCGCAAACTCCTAACAGTAACAGCCGCATAAACTCTCTTGCAGAAATGACTTGTGCGTTTATGCAATATTTGTGTAAAGAGAAACTAATTTTGCTCTTGCTACCAGCAAACAGACCCGATTATTGAGAGTATCGAAATTCATTCCAAATGAACAAAACGACCTCGTCGGTATTAAATCCGACTTGTCGACAATGATTATAAAACCTAGGCATCGTAGCAGCGATAGCAGACTCTGAACGTCGCTTTGAAGAGCATGAAAATTTTCGTACCTTTGAAGAATGTCGTCCAGATATGCCAACGTCATCGAAGCCGAGTGAGCTCTAAAGTGGCACATCACCGCATTCACCACCCGAGTGAACGCCCATGGAGCAGGGTTCAAGTCAAAACACATTGCTCTGAACTGGTATACTTCTCCTTGAACTGCGAAACAGAAGTCTATACTTGCGGCGTAATCGTTCACTCGGATGATGCCTCTCACCGATCGAATTGTCTCCATATAAAATTTGGAGCAATTATTAGCTTGTTTATCCAACTGAGATCGATGACTGGCCTGTACGAGCCGTCTGGCTTCATCACAATAAGAAAGATGCCCGTAGAATCCTTTTGAATTGGGATTCTCTATGACCTCTACTGCCTCCTTTGTAGGAGAGAGTCTACTGTTGAAATCAAAGCCTCTCTCTTTGTTATATTTTGTGAAAGGTTCACAAAACGCAGAATCTGCGTTAATGGCGGTTTTCTCTGGAACGAAAGACGTAGACAATTTTTTACAACATCTCATACCCAAAGATCCCGAGTTATTTTGTTCCAGTTGCTTGCGAATATTGAAAGCCTTCTGCCAACCGGAGAACAGAGGCCGAAATCTTCATTTGTAGGACTTACGAGGCTTATACGAGAAACCACGTGAAGCTCTCGCACCCCTCTGTGACGTTGGTGTGGGGTTACGCATTTCGTTATTTTTCGACTGCGTCATCCCCTTTTTTAAATCGCTCCCCCTGTTTCGAGCCACCATGACCATGATTAGCTTTAAAAGCAGAATGGGCTGAGCCTCTCTTGGAGAAAAATTTACCTCTCTGAGGAGTACCACTTGTGGAAGGCTGAGGTTGCGAAGCTGAGCGCAACAAAAGCTGACTTGTAGCTTTCTTAGAAGCATCTTCAAATACAGCTTTTAACTGATCATTGAATAATGAAGAGCCCGAAACGAGAGCGGCCCTTAGAGAGCTCTTAACACTGTCGTCAATAAATGACGTAGATTTAAGGGCAGCATCGCGCCTGATCAACTCTCAATTCGTTACTGAAAGAGCAGAGTGGGATGATGCATACACGATGGCACGAGAGAGCATTCTCAAAGGAGATAACAACTCCTGTAAGCTCTCAGATTCCAAATTGCCGGCCAATGCCCTGCAAATATGATCTGCATATGACATAGCGTCCAAAATACTTCTGCTAGATTCAATGCAAGTGACTATAACAAAAGAACTAATGCTACACGATGACGGAAGAGACATACCTAAGTCCCTAGCTCCGTCATCCAATTGCAGAGGAGCTCTTGGAATCTTATTCTCACTTACCGTATTTAAGAAGGTACTGCCTCTAAACGGTATGTCAAGCTTTCTTTCCGAAAGGAAAGAACTTTTTCTAGCCTGAGCCAGGTCAGCAATAGCTTCGTCACAACAATCAAACGCATCTAACGCTTGGACTGATTGGGCTATGTTCACCCCCGGTCTATGCCTTTTGGCTCCGGAAGGTGATCTGACACAGAGCCCTGAGTCCGTCTTTTAGAAAAAGACGTTTGCCTCGAAATGCTAGACTTAGAGAGAGCCAGTTCCTGGCTCTGACTATCTACCTCTGGATCTTGCCGACTAGCATGCGGTCTACTGTGCTGAGTCCTGGAAACGGACAAAGAAGAGGCTCTTATATCAAGATTACTGCCAGCTGCACTGGTAGAGAAAGGCACATCAGAAACAACTGGTTCCGAAGCATTTTCTATCGGACTACCAGCGGAACTAGCAATAAAAGTTGAATCTTTCTGTTTTGTCCCCAAAACAGAAGAATGCTACACTACTGATGCACCTTTCAATTTGACTGGCCTCTTCCACTAACGTGCCGTCGCCTGAACAGAGGACTGTCTTCCATCCTCCGTATCCTGGACCGCTACGGATTTTCCCAGTACTGAAGCACTAATTAAAGGCTCTGTTACACCGGTCGAGCTAGTTGACCGTCTGCTTGCCCGAGGTACAGAGTATTCTGCGATACCTCGTAAGTCAACATGCTCTGTATCTGAAGACGACGGCAGCACAGAACTTGATGTTATATCATGACCAATACCATGTTCTTGTTCCTCTGAAATGGAAACTAAATTTGCTTAGTTACCTTAGGCGAAAGCACCGAAATCGGTGCTTTGCCAACACATACATAAGTTGAGAGGGTATTCCATCGCTTGGAATCCCAAGAACAGCAAGTTGCACAGGTAACATCTTTCGAGCAACGAGTGCAAGCCAAACATGATGAATGAGAATCAAAAGAGGACTTCTTCCTCTTACATTTCAAACATGAGGACTTCATAATACACATACGCCCGAGGCAAAAATTTTAAACTGAATAGGAGCCGGTAACCAAGTTCAAAACAGGCACAACAAAGGCCCAGGTCAGACAACTGGTATCCCAAAAATACCCTTAACAATAGAGAAACTTCCCGAGAAGATCCCCATAGAGAAGGGTAATGACAAACAAACACGACCGACTATGTCAAAAATATCCGGTATGCGACAAAGGGGGTACGAATAAATTATCTAAGATTTTTAAGAAGAATTTTAATTAATAACAAATTCGCAAACAGCAAATAGTTCTTAAAAATCTAATGAGAGGATTCAAGGGGAAAAAGGTGAACACTGAACACACACATAATGATAAACAAAAAATGAACAAATCAGGTGCATATCCCGAAAACGGGAAAAACAAGAAATATTATTTAATTTCAATAAAGTTATAGCCCTGAATGTTCAAAAACTCAATGTCTATATTCAGCTAGATTCTGCTGCAATTATTCCACCATTCAACTTCAAAATCGTGTCTGGCTACATTATACTCTAGGATTTTATAGCTCAAAACTCAGGATACATGTTGATCTGACATGGGCCAAACAACAGAATGACAAGATGGCGGTTGCCTATTGTTGTCCTTGACAACAAGTTGCGCATTGCGCAAAAGTATGGAGGACCATACTGGTCTTCTCGTTTTTAAGTTTTTTGGCAAATTTTGGGAGTTTAGGGGATTCAAAATTTGTGTTTGGCCCTGGTAATAAATTGGGTTGCACCAGCTAGTCTGGGCCATTGGTATAGTGGAAAAATATCTCATTGTACGTTTAAGGTGGTGAAAGGGCGGACAGGTAAATTTACTAAGGTTGCGTATTTTATTTTTAAGTGCACCGCTGCCCCATCGGCATTTATTTAATATGACATTTCATAGCTTCGACGTAAGTTCATGTAACCTAAAGTATCTTTTAGTTTGTGTACATTAGTAATAACTGTATAGGCAGTCACGTTCGCAGATGTCATGGGAAATGTGGAGGGGGGCAGCCCCCAATTTTCGAAAGGAACTTGAAATTCTTGAATATATTTAGAATTCTGTATAAAGGGTCATAAATTGTCAATTATAACAGTCTTTTCGCAAGCTGCAGGACACAAGGCCCATTCTGCACCTTGCAACATGTGAAATAACATGTGAAAATACCATGTTTAAGGTCTAATTTCAGCATTCTCTCATCACTCGACAGCCGACAGATGGCCCACTTTATAACAGTATATCAGTTTATATTGCTGAAACTGAAAGGCCAGAAAAGAGCTGGCTGGCTTCAACACTTGCACATTGGCAAACCACCCCCTCCCCCTCCCCTCCCATCTATGCACCCTTTTTCAGACAGATCTGCGCTCCAGCTTCTGTGATTTTTTGATAGATTATTTTGGGGGGGGGGGGGGGGGGGGGGTGGGGGGGGGGATTGGCCACTGGCTCAAACAAATATTGAAGTTGATTTTCCCCTCCTTCCCTCCTTCCCCCACCCCCACATAAATACTTTGCCGCCTCTGGATTCATCAAATTGGTAATTTAAAATATTTTTTTGGGAGGTCTGAAAGATCAAACTCAAATTGCAGGCTAATATGATGTGGAAGCGTCCACAGATGCACAGAGATCAACTAGGGCGATCTGCGAGCGCAATCTTCAAGTGGAGAGATGATGTCAAATAAACCTTTTGCAACTTTGTTAAATTGGCTACATGGTTATCTTGTCAGACAAAATAATCATGCAGTCAATTTGAATTTAGCAAAGTTGGACTTATCATGATATACAGCTTATGGCAGTTAGTATTTTCCGTTGGAAATTTCTCCTTCGTCAGTTGTCGGATTCTGATTTTATCAGTAAGATTCAGTTTGCACACTGCAAAATGGCAAGCACTTCTGGAAAGAAAAAGTTGGAAAAATCCAGACCCAAGACATCCAACGTCTGGGTGCATTTTACCAAATCAATGGAAAATGGTCGAGAAGTTGTTGAGTGCGCTTTATGCCAATCCAAGCTAAAGTACAATGGATCAACCTCAGCAATGAGATCCTATCTTCAGCACTGACATCCAGCTATAAAGATGCATGGTTCTTCTGAACACGACAATACACTCCGACAGTCCCAGTTAAAGCCCTTACAGATTAAATAATATCACTTCAAAGATAACACAAAGCACATCCACAGAATATGAGCCTTCAAACTGTGGTACCTGCAATTCGGAATAAAGCCCAAATATGGGCTTCCAGCACTCTACCAGTTAAGGAGTAATTTTCCACTTCGTTTGGATAGGATCTCGAAGTGGTTGTGGGTTCGTACTGGAAACAGAAAAACGTATAAAGTGCAATCATAATGGAACGTTTACCAACCTTGGCATAAAATTTGAACTAAATTCAGACAATTACTTCTATAAACATTTTTCAGAAAAAATAAACAAAATGCAAAAACTCTTATCAGATTGGTCCCTCAGAAATCTTACATTAGTCGGCAAAGTTACAGTTATTAAAACGTCAGCAATTCCCATTCTAATACACTCTTTTACTGTTCTCCCTGATCCGGCTGATAGAATACTAGATGAAATTCAAAATATAATTTTTAAATTTCTATGGTCGGATAAAATGGACAAAATTAAACGTGACATTATAATCAATTTAATCGAAGATAGCGGGCTCAAACTACCCCATGTAAAAACACTGTGTTGCTCTTTAAAAATTATATGGATCAAAAAGTTACTAGATTCAGAAACAATGGCCCAATGGAAAACGCTCGTAGTCGATAATTTTGAAACTTTTGGGGGGAGCAAAATGTGGTCTTTGAATAAACATGGTACACTTAGAGTTTCAAATTATACGGACCCTTTCTGGAAAAACGTGCTTAATTCATGGGCTCTCTTAAAAAATAGCGATCCCACAACCCCGACTGAGATCCTCTCACAACCACTATTTTATAATAATTAAAAAAAAATTAACAATGAATCCTTTCTTTACAGACGTTGGTGCACAAAGGGTGTTTTCTTCATAAACGATTTACTAAGCACTTCTGGAGCCATTATTGACTTTCAAGAATTTAAGTTGAAAAATGACCTTGATATACCATTTACCAACTACCTTGGTGTGGTGAATGCAATACCAAGGTCATGGAAAAATATAATATCCAATAGTACAAAACTTGAATATGTTTCTGATCCCTTGGTAAGTGACATCATATCTTGCACTAAAGCCAACCGCCATTTCTATCCAATATTTCTTAATAAAGTATCACAAAAACCCACACATACCCAAGAGAAATGGAACACCACACTGGATGAAAGTCTTGACCATAATGATTGGCAACTCATTTACAAACAGACCTTTAGGGAAACAGATGATACATATCTACAAAGTTTACAATATAAGATTAACCACAAAATCCTATTTACAAAATCTAAACTCTTTAGATGTGGGCTTTCGGAAACAGAGCTGTCCTCTTTCTGTGGAAATACGGAGGAAACGATTGCACATCTGTTTTACGATTGTTCTTTCTCAAAAACAGTTTTACTTTCACTAGTGGAAAAGCTTAACCTTAATCCGGATCTGCAAGTTCTACTAAACATAAATAAAAGAGAAATAATTTTAGGCGCAACTTCTGAGCATGCATATCCAAATGTCTGGAATACCTGTCTCCTCATCTACAAAAAGTATATTTACACCTGCAGCTGAAGTGATATCATCCCCTCTTTCCCAGGTCTAGCAAAAGCTGTAAAATCCTACAAAAATATTGAAATGTATTCTCTATACATGTACTCAATCAGCAAGGCTGAGCATATTAAGGAAAAATGGAATTACCTAACTGATGCATTTTTTGAATAATTGGAGAACTGCTCTGTATGAAAATATATTATGCTGAAAAATTTCAATTTTGTTGTAATCTTTTATAATGTACTATTCTTCTAAGGATGCCAATATAAAAAAAAAAATTCCACTTAGGAATTAATCTGAAGGTTCTAGGTCTATTTATAGAAAAATTTCTAACTAGTTTGGATAATGAAGCATTAGATCCAATTGCCAAGTTATCATGATGAGTGTAAGTGTCCGATAACATAGACCTATAGCCCTTAATAGTGACGGGCTGCAGTTTGAGAATGTCAAACAGGTAGACAAGAAAGTTGGCAATATCCGGTATGGACGAATCATAGACGTCTATTGACTGATCCTTACACCAATGGAAGAAAACCTTCCACTTCGTTGCGTAATTCAGCAAAGAGGAGGACCTCCTGCAGTTAGAAATTGCGACCGCTGCTCGTCCTGTAAATTGCTTGCCGTGCAAGAAGGACCACAAAATGGAAATACGTGAAGGTTGAGACCTTCCGGGTTGTGATGCAGTGTGCGTGACTTCCTGTGATAAAGAAGGTCCTTCTGTGGAGGAAGCTTCCAGGGAATGTCCCATAACAGACACCGGAGAACATTGATCCATGGTTTCTGTGACGACAGAGATGATACTAACAGAATCTTGCAACAAGACTGTTTGATTTTTAACAGAATCTGCTGAATCAACAGAGTTGGAGGAAACACATATCCTATCATTCCGTCCCATGAGATTGACAGAGCATCTACTGCATACGCTCGATGGTCTGGACAAGGTGACATGTACGTCTGCAATTGATTGTTGAGGGGTGTCACAAACAAATCCATCACAGATCGATCCCACTGGTAGCAAATCTGTCTGAATACCCGCTTGCTGAGTGTCCACTCCGATGGCAACAGCTTACCTTTCCGAGAGAGCGAGTCTGCTAGTACGTTCAGACGAACCGGTATATGACGGACTGATAGTTGAACATGATGATTCACGACATACAGAAGATTTTGTTCCGTTAGTTCGCATAACAGAATCCAATGAGTGCCTCCCTGGTTCCTGATGTACGCTACTACTGTTGAATTATCTGAACATGAGTGTCCACTATAATGTGAATCCAATGTTGTAGAGCTAACCATATTGACATCAATGAGTGCCTCCCTGGTTTCTGATGTACGCTACTACTGTCAAATTGTCTGACAATATTTGAACATGAGCGTCCGCTATAATGTGAATCCAATGTTGTAGTGCTAACCATATTGACATCATCTCTTTGATGTTCATGTGTTTCTCTAGGAATCGAGGGTCCCAAAGACCCCGACACTTTGAGTCTGTCAGGCTAAGGGTCGCACCCTAACCTGTTTGACTCGCATCAGTCATAATCATGAAAGCCGGATCCGGCAGCTGCAGCGGAACTCCCTGAGTTAACCACTGAATATCTGCCCAAATCTGGACCTTTTGTTTTACCAGGTCCGTTAAAACAATACTGGTCTCGAGTGAATGCGTCTTCACACTCCAGTTCTGAGTAATGAATATCTGGAGGGGACGTGCGCGCAAGCGACCCATCGGAATAAGATCTGCAGCCGCTCCATACAACCCTGTCAGTCGCATAAATTCTCTCGCTGTTAATGTGTCTGAGTGCAGACAAAAGTGAGCATAACAACTGACTAATTTCACTCTGGGTAACGGCAGACGAACCAGATTGTTGTGAGTCTTGAAGCTCATCCCCGAGTGAATGAATGACTTGGACAGAGCTGGATCTGACTTCTTCTCGTTTACGATGAAGCCGAGACGTCGGAACAAGAAAAGCAGACTTTGAACATCATTCTGAAGAGTAGTTTTGATGCCATATCTCTGAAGAATGTTGTCCAAGTAAGCCGACATTACCACAGACGAATGAGCTTGGAAGTGAGACATTACTGAGTTCATTATTCGAGTGAATGCCCAGGGCACTAGATTCAGACCGAAGCATATCGAACTGATATACTATCCCTTGAACGGCAAACCGTAGGTAGTTTCTAAATGCCGGATGTACCAGGACATGAAAGTATGCATCCTTTAGATCTATACTTGCCGCATAGTCGTTCACTCGAATACTCGCCCTTACTGACCGAATGGTCTCCATATAGAACTTTGAAGCAACGATAAGTTTGTTTATCCAGCTCAAGTCTATTACTGGTCCTAGAGAATTCTGATTCTCGACGACCTCTATTGCTTCATTTGATAAGAGAGCCTGTACCTCCGATAGGAGAGACTCTCTTTTGCAAGGATTTGACTGAAGATTTGTTAGTGGTGGTTTCCCTCGGAAAGATAGCCGTAGGCTATCCTAGACCACACTTCTCACCCACTGGTCTTCTGTAATTGTTATCCAGTTTGTTGCGAATCTTGATAACCTTCATCCAACTGGCAAGCAATAGAGATCCTGACCATCACCTGTAGGACCTGTGAGACTTACAGGAGGAGAAACCACGTCCACCTCACAAAGAAACTCGACCTGCCGGCTAAGGGGCATCTGACCGGTAGTCTCGATCAGACCTATGCCCCCTTCCCGGGTCGCTGTATTGATAATCCCTTGAGTAAGTATAGGAGGGTTTCCTATACCGTCGTGAGGATTCCCCTTTAGATGATTTCTGTCTGGGACGTCCTCCTTTACTCTTTTCTGCTGACGCCGACTTAAGGAGCAGAGTATTAGATGCTTTCTTTGTAGCTTGGTCATAAACCGACAAAAGCTTGTCGTCAAACAAGAGCTGGACTTTCGTCCAGTGCATACCCCCACGTGGTGTACCGCCTAGTGTGGGCATATCTACGACCAATCCGATAACCCCAATCCAGTATACACCCCCCCTCCCATTTTTCTTCAAAAGTTTTCAACAATTTCCAACAATTTCTAAGTCAAAAGGTATGGTAAATTGTTTGGTGTTTGGAAGTTTTATGCAATGAGGCAGAAGCCTTTGTCATAGGCAAACTGCATGCCATATTTCTCAAAAATCCGATAACCCATACCTGAGATACAGGCTGAAAAGACAAATAATGTCTATTTCCTACAATTTCTAAGTCAAAAAATAGGCCGATGAAATCGTCAGATGTGTAACCATACGCGCAACTAGTAGAAAGCTGTATGACGGAGGGCCACCCCGGAGTGTCTAGGAGTGTCTAATTTGATGGATAAAGGGTTAATATCTCCGGATCAAATTATCAGATTTACATAAAAAAACTATACAGCACAGCACATCAGTAACCTGAATAAATATATAAAGTAACATGACAATCGGATTGATATTTTTTGAGTTATCTCATGCCAAAGGGATTGGAGGCATTTTCAATTTGAAGGATAAAGGGTTAATATCTCAGGATCAAATTATCAGATTTACACCAAAAACTATACAGCTCGGCACATCAGTAACCTGAACACAAATATAAAGTAACTTGACAATCCAAGCAATATTTTTCAAGTTATCGAATGCCAAAGGGATTGGAGGAATTTTCAATTTGAAGGATAAAGGGTTAATATCTCAGGATCAAAATAACAGATTTACACCAAAAACTATACAGCTCGGTACATCAGTAACCTCAACACAAATATAAAGTAACTGGACAATCCAAGCAATATTTTTCAAGTTATCGAATGCCAAAGAAATTGGAGGAATTTTCAATTTGAAGGATAAAGGGTTAATATCTCAGGATCAAAATAACAGATTTACACCAAAAACTATACAGCTCGGCACATCAGTAACCTGAACACAAATATAAAGTAACTTGACAATCCAAGCAATATTTTTCAAGTTATCGAATGCCAAAGGGATTGGAGGAATTTTCAATTTGAAGGATAAAGGGTTAATATCTCAGGATCAAAATAACAGATTTACACCAAAAACTATACAGCTCGGTACATCAGTAACCTGAACACAAATATAAAGTAACTGGACAATCCAAGCAATATTTTTCAAGTTATCGAATGCCAAAGGAATTGGAGGAATTTTCAATTTGAAGGATAAAGGGTTAATATCTCAGGATCAAAATAACAGATTTACACCAAAAACTATACAGCTCGGCACATCAGTAACCTGAACACAAATATAAAGTAACTTGACAATCCAAGCAATATTTTTCAAGTTATCGAATGCCAAAGGGATTGGAGGAATTTTCAATTTGAAGGATAAAGGGTTAATATCTCAGGATCAAAATAACAGATTTACACCAAAAACTATACAGCTCGGTACATCAGTAACCTGAACACAAATATAAAGTAACTGGACAATCCAAGCAATATTTTTCAAGTTATCGAATGCCAAAGGAATTGGAGGAATTTTCAATTTGAAGGATAAAGGGTTAATATCTCAGGATCAAAATAACAGATTTACACCAAAAACTATACAGCTCGGCACATCAGTAACCTGAACACAAATATAAAGTAACTTGACAATCCAAGCAATATTTTTCAAGTTATCGAATGCCAAAGGGATTGGAGGAATTTTCAATTTGAAGGATAAAGGGTTAATATCTCGGGATCAAATCATCAGATTTACACCAAAAACTATACAGCGCGGCACATCAGTAACCTGAAAACAAATATAAAGCAACTTGACAATCCAAGCAATATTTTTCAAGTTATCGAATGACAAAGAAATGGATATGGACGCCAGATGGACAGACGGATGGACAAAGGATGGACGAACGACGGATGACCACCCCGAATGCCGGCATTATGTGTACCATACATAGTATGGGTACACATAAAAAGGGGGATAACTCTAAAAAGGAGAATGTGAGAAATACCGTTGAATCCTTTTTTTTTAAAGCCTATACCATAAGCAGTGTTCATGGCAAATTTCATTGCAATAGAACCAGACATGTTAACTCTCCCGGAATGCCCGGGAAAATCCCGGAATTTCAGTGTAGTTCCCGGCCTCCCGGACGGGAATCAGTTTTGGACCAAAAATCCCGGAAAACAACAGTCAAATATTTCGTTCCTGTTGTAACTTATGAAAAACGTTTGGAGTCAAATCACATGCATTTCAAACTCGGGTAAAAACTCACGAAGCAGTAAAATATGGATTTAAGTTAAATTTATTTAAGAAAAGGCTATTTTACGATATATATTTCGACTGTGTTCATGTTTATTTCTGGGGTTTTTCTTCGGAGATTTGTGATAAATGTGCGAGTGTCGAAGTGAAAATAGGTGACTTACTTTCAAAAAATTGAAAACTCCACCTTCATTTAAATGCAGTTTTTGGAAATTAAAATATATGAAAAGGAATTAAATAATATATATTTATTTATTCCTTCATAGAATAGCTTTAATTCTCATCCCTTTTCCAAAATCAAAACGTAAACATCAACTATTTAGCACAGCTTAAAAGTAGGTTAATGTCGCTTAGGATGCCGAAAAATTATGACAGCATATTTAAACACAATGGACTTTTTTTCTAACACCACATTTATTTTGTTGTGCTGACTACAGAACTGTTAACTGTAGGCCATCTGTAACCAGAACATTTTGAATGGAATTGGAACAAAAATGCTTCAATGATGAAAAGAAAATTTTTGTTTAGGGCATAAGCGTCCCACATGCATGAAGTTTGATAAAGATACTTTCTGAGTACTAATGTTCTTGAAGTAACTGAACATCAGGACATCTTTTCCTTTTAACATTTCCAGACTTGGGAAATTATTAGCTAAATAGACTTTGATAAGAGCAAACCACAGGTGGATGTGCTCTGTGGGACAGTGTGGGTGGGTAGGGAGGGAGGGGGGGCTCATGAAGAAGAGGATATGGGGGGGGGGGGGTCAAATCAACAGTTATTTTATGCTTTTTTAAATTTTTCAACATAGCATAGATGCATCAGCATAGTTGACAACTAGTTCTGGATATAACCTCGTGTTAATAGTGGTCCATGAGCTGAAAATTCACAAGTTTTTTTCTTTTATTTTGCCCGCGAGCGAACTTTTCCCTGAAATCCATCCCATTTCCCTGAAAATCACCCTCAGGTTCCCTGAAAAATTATTCTGGAGGTTAACATGTCTGAATAGAACATTCAATACCCAAGATACAGGCTGAACAGACAAAATTTGGCTTGGACGGACACAATTTCTAAGTGAACAATTAATAAAAAAAAAAAAATAATAATAAAAAAAATAACTAGTGTGGGCATACCTATGACCAACAAATATTATAAAAAATAATAATTTACTCAAGTTATGAATACTTTCGGACGGACTCACACATGGACACACAGACAGACGGACGGACGGACGGACAGATGGACGGACGGACGCATGTAATCCAGTATACCCACATTTTCTTCGAAAGTGGGGGTATAATAATGTGTGTCCGGATACCAGAGCGACCCGTAGAGAGTTTTTCACCTTGTCACCTATTAAGATGAAGACACAAGGGCACTGTCATGTCTGATTAACTCCAAATTAGCCACTGTTAAGATGGAGTTATACGTGGTAAACATAATAGCCCTGGAAAGAACTCTTAAAGAGGTACGAACGTTCTCAAATTCCTTCCCATTGAGACGTGGCGCCACAGCTCTTGAAAGTAAGACATAGCTTCCAATTTCGCTCTGTGTGAAGATATTGCCATCTCAGTTGTGTCCGAGTGAATTGTGAATGACGCAGACAAGGATAGCTCTAGATCCTCAACCTGCTTATCTAAACGCATAGGAACTCTCTGTACATCTTCCCCGACCGTTTTAAATCAATGTGGTCCAACAAACGGTAAATTTACGGAAGATGATGTCAAGAAACCGCCTTTCTTCTTCCCACTGGAAAGTTTGAATATGGCGTCGTATAAAAGGCCGAAGGCCTGTGATACCTGTTTAGACTGAACCGGAAAAGATAGGACCTCCTCCTTCGTCCGGATAAATTCTGCGTCCAACGACACCAGCAGTTTCTGTCTAGTAGGCGCAGCATTCTGATTCGCCAGAACAAATTCAGGGTAGTATTGATGGATTAAATCCATCACAACCATGTGCTGTACTGAAAGGGAAGGGTAATCTTCTTCTGTATCCCTTTCACCATCCGATTGAATCAGTTGAGACTCTCGGTCTATCGTATCTGAACGTGTAGATGACTGGACTGACCCAACACCATCTGACAGCTCAGGATCTGAGACTGCCGTAGGCTGCTCCTGCACTTGCTGCGATGCTGCAATCAGCTGCGCAATCTGCGACAGCAAGTCCGTTACAGAGGCCTGAGGAGCAGTGGTCTTCTGTTTCTTGGCCACCGGCTGCTCCTGGGACGGTGTGACCGAGACGGCTCTTTTCTCCGGACATCCCGATAAATGAGGCCTCGTCTCCTTAGCTACCGGATGGTCCGACTTCGCAGATGACGAGTGGTCCCTTCTTGGCGATGCAGGCTGGATAACCGAAGTCGTGTAGCTAAGGTGGAGTCATGTGTGCTTTGAAGATGCTGTTGTAGAAGCCGTAACTGTAGCCGAGGCCGGCTGCAAACTATACGGAGTGTCCCGGACAGGAGGCACGGGCGTATGTTCTGACTGACACAAGTTTCTAATCACAACATCTGGCTGCAAATGCTGTTGGGAAAGAGAGGGTCCTCTCTTGCTCGCGGTCCTGTCAGACCTCGCTGAGCTTCCCACGGTACTTGTCAGCTTCTTCCTCTGTTCCGTCGTTGCTGGGTGAGCATGTTTATATTTTTAGGTGCTCACTCTACCCAATCCACTCCTCTCGACCACAACGGACACACCCGGCATTACGGTACCCACAGAAGGAGTAACCACTTCACCAGTCGAGCTAGCTGGCGACAAGGGACTAAAACCACCGGATTGTGGCTTTTTGCTCTGTCTAATATTCATGAGCACCTTTGCCGCTAGCTCTGCTTGTTCATCTGAAAGTGACGACGGTAGCACACTATCTCTAGGCATCATATAAACATCACCATGTTCTTGTTCCTCTGAAAAAGAAACTGAGAAACTAGATTGACTTTGTGGCGAGAGGACCAGCATTGGCCTCTCGCCACTAACAACATACCATGACACCCGTCTCCAATGTTTCTCATCCCATCCGACACATGTTGAACAAGAATTAGTGGGAGTACATCGACTAACAAGCAAGGCAACAAGCATGTAAATCTGAGGAAGACTTCCTCGCCTTGCATTTCGAGCAATCAGCTTTCATAATGAATCAAAACAAAGTCGACAGTACTCCCACCAACTCAACAATAAATATATGAAAAAGATACATGATAAATAACATTCAAAATAAAAATTGAAAAGTTAAAAAATTTATAGTAATTTATATATTTTTTATACTTACCAATGACCCAGACATAGCTGGTGCTAACTCTTAAAATATAGGGCCAAACACAAATTTTGCCCCCCAATCCCCAAAATTTGCATCTAAAACTAAAGAAAACATGTCCTGAAAGGCCCTCCACACCTCGCCCCCACTGCGCATGCGCAGTGTCAAGGACGTTCCGAAATTGGCGCCATTTATCATTCTAATAACCAGTGCCTGGTAAGCGCTATGTACTCAGCGGGGAGGCAAGAGTTCCCAACTCCTGGGAGGGCCATCCCCGTCTGGGTCATTGGTAAGTATAAAAAATATATAAATTACTATAAATTTTTTAACATTTTTATACTGTACCAATGACCCAGACATAGCTGAATAGTAAAAAGGCTGGAGGGCCAAGGACATAGAGCAAAATGGAATACGCTCAATAAAATAAAATAGAGTCATCCCCTGTAGGGAAAAGAAGTAATAGGCCTTACATGTATCTTTCTTATTTATGATAAATTAGAAAGATACAACACCTTCCAAAAATTGAGCTTCATACATCCATGTACTCTATTAATATCCAATAATCCTTATACTAATAATTTTTAAAGTAAGCCAATAATAAAGTAAGTCTAGAGAATAGAGACTCTTATACTCCTAAAAGTGTGTGAGAATTGCATAATCATGTCCGTTGACATATGCAATATTCAAAAGCTATACTTTAAAAACTAAGACTTGAATGAATTTTATAAACTTAAACTTCTCACTAAACAACCATCCCAATAACAGCTCAGAATTACTAACTCCGGAGGAGGTATCCCCTTGTTTTCATAGTAAAAACAGGTGACCCAAGGGAACACCCTCCCCCCCCCTTTTTTCTTGCCCTGGGACAAATAGCCCAGAGCGAAGAGGGCAGCCGAACGGAGACACTGCCGAAACAGACAGCCTACCTAGCTATAGTAGCAACTGTTAAGTGAATGACATTCTGAGCAGTAGATAATAGACCTAACAATAGAGGCCTCCAGAAATGGACTCGATATTTCTGAGAAAAAATTCATGAATGGATGGCTGAGCGCAATGAGCAGCCTTCAAAAATCTATAATAGCAACACTATTAATGTAAGCCCAAGAAGTAGAAGAACTCTTACTTCATGAGCCGAAATCTTAAGCACAACTGCTAAGCCAATGATATACCATAAGCAGTACGCTAGTTAATAGAAACGATTAACAATAAAATGGAGCGTAACGTGCTTCTACTAGACATCAAAGACAGAAGAAGCTTACGCCCTTGTAATAAACAGATATCTGTTTATAAATACATAAACTGTACCCGGAAAGAGTAAAGGCCTATGCCCATACGAAGACGGAAGGACCTTAAAATAATAGGTTCCGGATAATAGGAGCCTAACTCTTATGCAACAATCCAACCTAAATAGTAACGGAAGTATTGATTCCGAAACTATGAAAGTGAAAATCATCCATCGATAGTGCATGAAACTCACTGATTCTACAGTAAAAGAGAAACCAACAGAATTACTGTCTAAAAGGTCAGAATTTGAAAACTACTGTTTCCAGAGGCTCAAATGATTACTTAGCTAAATAAGAACCGAAGTTAAAATCCGTATAGGAATTTAATCTAAAGATTCTAAGTCTATTTATCAAAAAGTTACTAACTGACTTAGATAAAGAGACAAAAGACTCAATTGTAAACTATCGTAGAGTACATAGGTATGAGGTAACAAACCTATAACCTAAATAACAACAGGCTGCAGTAGATCTTGTGAAACAAGTATACTAAAAACTAGCAATGCGTAGTATGGAGGGATCAACAATATGAACATAATGATCCCTACACCACGACGGAAGAGCCTCCACTTTAGCCGCATAGAATAGCGAAGAAGAGGATCTCCTATAGTAAGAAATCGCGTCCAAAGCTCGTCCAGTACAGTGCTTACAATGCAATACGGACTACACAACGGAATACATGAAGGTTGCGACCTTGCTGGTTGTGATAAAGATGACACGATTTACCCAGTGAAAAAAGATCCTCACATAGAGGAAGATTTCACGTTAAGATCCACAGTAGACAAGAGAGTAAATTACTCATGATCTCTGTGAAGATAGAGATGCTGTCAACAGAAATGTATTGTGGTTGTTTATCTTAGCAATACCTGCTAAAACAACAGCGCCGGAGGATACGCGTATCCTATCATTGCGTCCTATAGATCAATAGAGCGTTAACAGTATTAGCTCAGAGATCTGGACAAGCCAACACATACGTCTGCAATTGATTAGCAATCTGTGTCATAATAAAACATCATTGGGCGCTCCCATAGATAGCAAATCTGATTAAATACTTGTTTGTTGAGAGTCCATTCTGACAGCAACAAGCGACCCGTAAGAGAACGGGAGTGCGATAAAACAATCAGACGACCCAGAATATGACGGACCAAAACTGAACTTGGTGTACTATAACCAACAGACGGATTCTTTCCATTAAATTGAATAACGGAAACGAAAGAGTGCCTCCCTGGTTCCGGAGATACGCCACTACTGTCGAATTAAAGGACAGGAATTTGGGCATGCGTTTCTGAATAATGTTCATGCAATGACATAAAGCAAGCCTAAAAAACATTATTCCGCGGAAGTTAAACTGATAGCTAAAAGACTGCGGAACCCAAAGACCCTGGCACTTCGAATCCGTAGGGATCAGTATATATCCCAATCTGTTTGACTGGCAACCGTCATAACAGCCACACTAGGGTCCGGCAACTGCGGCGGCACTCTCTGAGTCAACCACCGAATGTTTGCCCCAGTCTGAATCTCTTGTAACACTAGATAGACAAGAGAATGTATAAATCAAGCAATTCATGGATTGCCGGAAAGTTGCCGTCGAAGAGAAGCTCCTCCGAGAACGAAGCGACTCTGAGAGAGTTCTTAACCTACTATCCACGCGTGGATGTAGCTAGGGCTGCATCACGTCTAACCAACTCCAATCAGCCACTGAAGGGCGGAGTTATACGTGAACAAACTACTGCCCTCAAAAGAAATTACATTGAGAATAATATCCCGTAAATCTTTTCTTGAAGACGTAATGATAACGCCTCAGTAAGGCGGATTACGTATAATAAAGCGTCTAAGTTAAGTCTACTATACATAATGTCGTTCCCAACATTGAAATTGGAAAAGACATAAACGGCGAAAAAGAATATATGCAGTCTTTAATCACACCGTCTAGACGCATATGAACTCTCGGTATGCCCTGCTCTGCCAAAATAAACTATATGTAAAAAAAGATAAAATGGCAGAAATGAGCCAAGCGGACAAGAAACTAAACTATCATGCTTAGTAGCAGGCTTGTATATATATATATAATATATAGCGTCGAAAAATAAAACACATGTTGTAATGACAATATTGGACTGCGTCGGTAAGTCAGGGACAAAGTCCCTGTACCAATCGAAAAATCCGAGTCCAATGACGCTATAAGTCTCTTATCCAAGATCGCATCAATGAAGTCCGAAAAATAATCACTGGAAGAAATGCCAGAAGATATGAAAGGCATCTTCCGATACTACTAAAGGGAAAACTCGAAATCTTTCGAATCCCTTTCGCCATCCTGTCGGACCCTATAAAGCGTTCGGTCGTCCGTAGCTTGATGCAACCGCGGACCGCACCGACCCAGCGCCGTCGGATAATTCCTGATTCGACCGAGAAACCGTCAATTGCTGGGATGCTGCGAAACAACTGTGCTAACTCGGATAGCACGTCCGTCACTGAGGCCTGAGGAGCAGCGGTCTTACGATGCATTGCCGCAGGAAGCTCCGAGATCGTTACCCCGTGCATACTTCCAATATGCGAGCGAACGGAGTGTATAGGCCTCGTGTCCCTTGGCTACCGGATGGCGCGACCTATTCGCTGTGGAATCACTGAATGCCGAAACTGATCGGATACTCGAGGTCACGTAGCCAATGTGCGGTCGTGTGCCCTGCTGTGAGGATGAGGAAGCATTAAAGACAGTCTCTCGGACTGTCAATATAACGGAGCGTCCCGAGCAACGGACATATGCTCCGAATGTAAAATATCTGAACCACAACATGCGGTCCCCTATGTTGATGGCTTCCTCCGATCTGTCCTCAATCTGCCGTCACTGGGTGAGTACTAAAGTAATTAAAGTGCTCGCATCACCCAAATCTCCTTCCTAGACCGCAACGGACGAACCCGGCAGCCGAACCATTCGATGAATGTACGCTACACCGGGTGAGCTAGCGAATGTCATTCCGTAAGCGATAGACATATTCCATGAGCACTTATTGCCGCTAACTCTTCATTAACTATGACGACAGAGGCACACTTTTGAAAGACATCTCCATAACTCTTCGAACAAGAAACCAGAAATGCTTGGATAGCAAGCATAAAATAATAATATATATAGCGTCGTTCAATAATTCGAAAGTTTGTGTGACATTATTGGACTATGTCGGAACTGAGGGACGATGTCCCTGAACCGAACCAAAAATTTCTAAGTCCACCGACGCTATCAGTTTCTTATCCGGCATCGCAGCATATGTTGTTCCGAAAGGGAAAGCTTGAAATCCACCGAATCCCTTTCGGTATCCCGTCGGACCGGATGAAACTTTCGGACGTCCGTACCCGCTTCCGCGGAGCGTCCCGACCCAGCATCGTCGGATAAAATATATGCGACAGATTCAGTTGATGCTGGGATGCTGCGATAAACTGTGCTATTAAGGAAAGCACGTCCGTTCCCAAGGCCTGTGCAGTAGCGGACTTACGATGCATTGCCGCTGGAAGCTCCGTGTACGTTGACTCCCGCACACTTCCTATGCGAACGTCCGGAGTCTGCAGGCCTCGAGTCCCCGGCTACCGACCCAGCGCTGTCGGATAATTCTCGATCCGACACCGTTTCTGTCGGCTGCTGGGATGCTGCGATAAGTTGTGCTATGTGCACAAGAAAGTCCGGCGTCGAGACCTGCGGAGGCGCAGTCTATCGGTGCTTCGCCGAGGGCAGCTCCGCATCAGATGGCTCCCGCATACTTCCTATGCGAACGTCCGGAGTCCATCGGTCTCGAATCCCTGGCTGCCGGATGGTGTGACCTGGTCGCCGAAGAATCCTTGATCGGCGAAGCTGGTAATATATCGGCGGTCACGCAGCCAAGGTGCGGTCGTGTGCGCTGACGAGAAGAGGAAGCCTTAGCAGTCTCAGCGGACTGCCTATACAACGGAGCGTCCCGAGCGACGGACGTATGCTCCGCTAACGACACATTTGTACCACAACATCTGGGGCCAGATGTTGTTGAACGAGAGAGGGGCCTCTCTCGCTTGCCGTCCGGATGGACCGGAACGAGCTATGAACCGGACTAAAAGGCTTCCTCCGTTCTCCCTCCGATCCGCCGTCACTGGGTGTGCATTAAGTTAATTTTATAGTGCTCGCATCACCCCAAAATTCCTTCTAGACCGCAACGGACGAACCCGGCTGCCGAACCATTCGGTGAATGGACGCTACACCGGGCGAGCTAGCGGACGTCAAAGGCCGTCGAACCTACTAGGGTCCTCTTAGGCAATTGGCGTATTACATGAGCACTTTTCCGCTAGCCCTTCATTAATTGTGACGACGGAGGCACACTGTTGGAAGACATCACAGATACATCACCCTAATCTTGATCGTCTGAAATAGAAATTGATAAAGTAGAGTGACCCTGCGGGGAAAGGACCGGAGTGTCCAAATCCCCAACAACATACCGTGACATACGCTTCCCATATTGTCATCGAAATCATACGATACAGAACAGGAGTTAATGCGAGTACACTGACCACATATAGAATGATAATAAGGTCAGAGGAAGACTTCCTCCTAAAACAATTGATCAATATCCTTTCAATGTGAAAA
Source organism: Pictodentalium vernedei (assembly GCA_031216915.1). Classification (NCBI taxonomy): domain Eukaryota; kingdom Metazoa; phylum Mollusca; class Scaphopoda; order Dentaliida; family Dentaliidae; genus Pictodentalium; species Pictodentalium vernedei. The sequence goes on along the minus strand of CM062293.1, from coordinate 77,902,271 downwards.
GAAAACAAGTCCTGGTACTCGCACTAACCCCTGGCAATCAAAATACATAATAATAATATGATCCATTAATATAGAAAAAATAATTGAAATCAAAATATTTTGAAAAAATATTTTTTCAGAACAGCCCAAGTTTCTGAAAAGTAACGTTGAGCCCCAATGGATCCCAAGCCTAAGTGTGGACAAAAATTTTAAAAATATTTTAAACAATTTATTCAACACTTACGAACAATAATAATGTATCTAGTTATGATTAAAATAACATAAAGATATTATTATTTAGAAATCCCCCCCTCACACAGAGGGCTGTTGTAAATGTAAACAATGAGTGTAAAAACACTAAAATAAGACTCCAGGCACCCAGGCCCGAAATCAGTTACCAAAAATACACCATCTGATGCAAAACAGAGACTTCCAGGGAAGAAACTGCAGAACATCAGATGGTAGATGCAGAACACAACGCCTAACCACCCGTAGGTGAAGACGTAAACATGGGGAAAGAACAGAATTCATTCTGTTATTAAGCTAAAACTCCCAAGAAATTTTAGTAATAATAATTACAGAAACTATGCCAAAAGCATGGGAGAATAGCAAGGGGGAACTTAAAGGACAGGGAGAGAGGAAAAACACTTGAAAAAACAGTGTAACTAAATAATCAGAATGACAACAAAATGGCTGCTGCCTTGAAAATAGGTAACTTAACATAATTTCATTAAAAAATTTTAAGTTACAGCCCTGATAATATTCTGTCACACATTCTTTTCCTCTCCTCCTTTTCTATCCTCCTTAGAATCACCATTTCACTAATATTTATGTGTCTGGCATCATTTAAACTGAGATTTAAAAGCACAAAGATCAGTCAGATGTTAACTGATGAAGGGCCAAACTTAGAATGATAAATGGCGCCAATTTCGGAACGTCCTTGACACTGCGCATGCGCAGTGGGGGCGAGGTGTGGAGGGCCTTTCAGGACATGTTTTCTTTAGTTTTAGATGCAAATTTTGGGGATTGGGGGGCAAAATTTGTGTTTGGCCCTATATTTTAAGAGTTAGCACCAGCTATGTCTGGGTCATTGGTAAGTATAAAAATATTAATTTCCAAAAAACTTTTCGAAAAATTTTGACAGGAGCTCAAGTTCCCCAATGGGAATAAGACGAACCCAAATGTATCCCGATAGAGCCTCAGTGTGAACAAAATTCAAAAAAATTAATTGCTACACTACCGGAATATTTTAATGCATCTTACAACAATCCTACCTTGAACTAAATAGGAAATTACATATATTTATACAATGTTGTCAATGTAAACAACGTCAGAAGAGAAACCAGAAACAAGACTCCAGGCACTGAATAAAAAGGCCCGAAGTCAGTAACAGATTTAGAACTATCCGATGTAAAGCAAGATCTTCATCAGAAGAAAATACAATACATCGGTTGTATAATGCATGACCAAAATGCTTAAACACCCCTAGGGTGAGGAAGTAACCATGGTGAAATACAGAATAAACATTCTGTATAACACGTCAAACTCCCAAGAAATTTATAAAATGAAAGTGTCAATGACACTGTAGCTCAACTTGCCAAGACATGTACATGTATAGTATGTGACACAGCAATGACAAACATCTAGGTAATGACCTGATAACAAAGGTACATATAAAGTATTGTAACGGTCTGGACATAAATACTGACCGTAGCCTGTAACAAATGTATAGGTAAAGTATTGTAAAGGTGGGTGACAGTCAGATGAGAAACTAGAAAAGAAATCTTTGAGTCCCAGAGTGGGTTTGACTGAACCCCAAAATATTTGTTCTCATAGCACAGTGATAACAAAGGCACCCTCATTCCTGTCCCAAAGGTACCCAAGAAGTTTCATGAAGATCAGTTCATAAATACGAGCTGTATAGAAGTTGTGACAAAAAACTGATTGGACCTAATTTCGGTATAAAATGGCCACTGGCAGCCATCTTGAATTTTGGACCACACTCAGAAACACTCGTTCTCATCCCAAGGTGATAACAGAGGTACCCAAGAAGTTTCGTGAAGATCGGTTGATAAATACAGCCTCTAGCCCGAGCCGTATTGACATGTGTACTTACTGTGTGTAAGTAGCACTGAAAAAATCAAAGTTCATCCTTTTTGCATAATTTCTGCACGAGAAAAAAACCTGTATTATATGTGATGTATCCCATGGTACTAAACATTCACACAAAAATTTTTTCAAATCAGTGCTTTCATATGGAAGTTCTGTGCAAAAATCTGAAAAATGGGTGCCATCGGCCATCTTGAATTTCAAACTGAACCCCCAAAACACTCGTTCTCGTCCCACGGTGATACCAAAGGTACACAAGAAGTTTCATAAAGATCGGTTTATAAATACGGTCTCTAGCCCGAGCCATATTGGCATTTGCACTTATAGTGCTGAAAGTAACACTAAATACATCAAAGTTAGTCTAATTTGCATAATTTACGAGAAAAAAACCCGTATAATATGTGATGTATCCCATGGTACTAAACATTCATACAAAAAATTATTCAAATCAGTGCTTTCATATGGAATTTCTGCGCAAAAATCTGATTGCACCTAAGTCTGTACAAAATGGCCGCCAGCGGCCAACTTGAATTTCGGATCGGACCCAAAAACATTCGTTCTGGTCCCATAGTCATAACAAAGGTACCCAAGAAGTTTCGTAAAGATCGGTTCATAAATACGGCCTCTAGCCCGAGCCGTATTGAATTGTTGAAGGACAGAAGGACGACTGGCCATGGCATAAGCTCAAATTTGGCTTCGCCAAAGTTGAGCTAAAAATTTCAATAAATAAGCCAAAAAGCTTGTGAGTTTAACTGGGGGGCTTCAAAGAAGGATAGGGAAGGAAACAGTGGAAAAATAATTTGCAAGAATGATGACGGCAGGCATGTCCCGAAACTGGGAAACGTTGAAATAATTTTTCTAAAAATTATAAAGTTACAGTCCTGAATGTTTCCAACCACCGTTTCTTCCTTCCATCATCCAAATGTGTCCTTGGATCCACCAATTCTACCATTGATCTGTGTCTGGCATCATTAAAACTGAGATTTAAAAGCACAGATGTCAGTTTGTTGTTACTGAGAGAAGGGCCAAACAAAGAATGATGGTTGGTGCCAATTTTGGTGTCTTCCTGGATACTGCGCATGCGCAGATCGCAGAAGTATGGAGGACCAGATAGGACATGATTTTTTCAGTTTTGCATGCTAATTTTAGGGATTGTGGGGGGGGGGGGGGCAAAATTTGTGTTTGGCCCTGGATTAAATTTAGAGTTAGCACCAGCTAGTCTGGGCCATTGGTTGCTGTATAAAAATAATAATATTTAAAATAATAAATTTTGATATTGTCTACATTGGATAAAGTGTTAAAATTCATGCGAGAATCGGAGAATCGGTTCTTGCACAATGTTCATTTGATTCTTGTCATAGCTACTGAAAGTGTTCTTAAAGACCAGGAGAATTCTCATTTTTCACTCCCTCATAATAAGGTAACAATTTGACTTAGCAACTGTGTGTAATGAAATTGGTTTAGTCCCAACAAGACGAATCCCAACAAGACGAATGTCAAAAATGGTCATCCCAACACAACAAATTTAATTAAAATAACTTTATAACCCATTTATTTTGAGGTTTTCCATCATAAACTGCTAACACGGCTTACTTTTGGACAAAGAAATTTCAATTAACTGGTCGAGTGCTGGAAGCCCATTTTGGGGCTTTATCCTTAAGTGTGGGGGCCAGAGCTAAAAAGCTTCATATTTTGCAGATCTACTTCAATTAATTTTTGATGTGATATTATTAAGTCTGGGTAGATTTGCCCTGTTACAATTAATGGAAGAGGGCCTATAGGCACTCTCCCATTAATTGTAAGAAGGCAATAATATCCGAACAAAATTTTGACAACTCCAAAAAACTTAGCACACTACCAGTTAACACAGGTGCCACAATTTGTTACAAGATGCTATTTGTTACAGTTTTTTGTATCTTTTTTATCAACAAAACTCCCAAACATATGCATGAAAAAAAACCTAAAATACTTCAAATAGCATATATTGTAATGTACATATTCGTTTTAAAGTAAATTTCCCCCATATTTGATGAGAAAGTTTTTTTTTTTGTCTTCTTGGGATATTTTGCCAATTCGTCTTGTTGGGATGACACCATGAAATCTTGGCTGCCCAAACAGGCGACTAAGACTTCACTTGAAATCACTGCCAAGGTACTGTAGCTTTCATTAGCAAGACCACCAAAAGCCTGTATGTTGGAACATATGTTCTGCATGTACATCAAGTTTTCAGGCCACTGGTCAAATTCTGCAAGAAATGTGATGCAGTTAAGGGCTGTTTGTTTACCCACTTCTCATGGAGTTATGTACAGACTACCATTGATGTAATGCGACTTCCCTTTACTCACAAAGAAATACAGATATTCTTTCTTGTTACCATTATAGATATTCCAAATCAATAAGTATTTAATTCACCTTTCTAAACTGAGCAATTGAACAAAATTATTTAAAGAACATTTTCAACAAAGCCATATCATGTGACCCTCTTTGGAACGAGCTCAACTTTTGAAAGTTGGAAGAAAAAAATAATTAAATGACCAATTTTTGGTATCATGGTCACTGGATAAAGGGTTAATCACTTATACCCCAAGAGGAGGAAATCTCTCCATTCAAGTATACACAGACTTAACCCAGAGGCGGACTAGCCATAGGGTCCACCAGGAAATTTCCTGGTGGGCCGCCCATTGGGAGCTCCCAAAATTTTATGCAGACCAACACCTGTAAGAGCATGAAATTTTGTGAAAATGATCAAAATGCAAAATGGACCAGATTGCACAGACGGTCAGTTTATCAAAATGCCCTCTGTGTGGACTGCCAATACAGGACATTTCAAATTACCAGTAGTCTAGTCTGCAACTGGTCGGTCAGATGTTTGGAAACAGCATTCTTTCTGTTTGAAAAATAAAAATTTTCTCCCACTGCGCAGATCTATGGTTGGTCTGATGATCTTGGGGTCCTGCTTGGTGCAACCATTTTTGCCAAATGAGCAACAAAGATGATACAAAAATGCCATAAAAAATGCCCTCTATGTAGACTACCATTGCTCCATCAGATGCAAGGAAGCAGCATTCTTTTGGTTTGAAAATCTGAATTTCATAACCTCTTAGCTTCAACAACTTCTTTAGAGGCAAAAAAACCCAAAATCTCAAAACAACCAAGTAAAGAAAAGTTATGAAACAAAGTCTTTCTGAATGGATTTTTGTGTCATATTATTAACCTATCACACTAAAACACTTAGTCAAAGGTGAAATAGTTCCTAAGTGAAATAATAAGTTAACTGTTGAACAACAGTAGAAAGCCACAGAACATAACTTACCTGGTATTTCTACACCATACACATTAGCATCTTCTATGAAATTAATGCTGGTCAAACTATTGGCCACTTCTGTGGTAGACACATTCTCTCCCTTCCACCTAAAATTGAACATTATTTATTTATTCATTGGATTTTTAGGTCACTTTCAGCATGCTCCACCTCTTTTGAGAACATCCACCTCAGGCACTGGTTTCTAGGGCTACACGATATTCTAAACTGAATAGTGGTATCGGTATTAAAAAAAAATACCACGGTATACCTGTATATTGAAAGACTGTTTAGATATCTGAACATAGGTACCATAATCGGGACTTGAACGATCACAGCAGAACGAATTAGCATGCTTGATGATGCAGTTCAAATAACCCTTTACCCAATGCAGACGATATCAAAATTTATTATTTTAAATATTAGTTTATCGATTGCTTCCATAAATTTCAACAAAACAGTATCATGTGATCCCTCATTGGAACAAGCTTGTTTCAATGAGGGGCCACATGATATGGTTTTGTTGAATTTTTTTGAAAAATATTTTTTTTCGACTGCTGAATTTGTATATTACGTGGACGGATGCGGCTGATGCGTAGGGTAAAGGGATATTATTCATTCGGTACCACAGTTGAAAATCAAGACATCTTGAAAATTAAAATTGTTGGTAAAAAAATAATGATGATAAATCAATATTTTTTGCAATTACACTGGGATTCAATCGATACTGGTTTGAATACCGGTATGTATCGGATTATCGATATACAGTGCAGCCCTACTGGTTTCCGAGTCCTATTTCAGCAGTAAAACAGAACTTGTTTACCACAATAAAACATGAGGCCTCCAGTGGGGCCGGGGTGCTCACCCCAAAAAAGGTGTTTAAAGAAGGATTTAATTGGCATCTATGGCTAGCACAAACTATAACTGAATATTGTCATGTAATTAGTCTCAACTCTCTTCATGTCAGATGATTTTTTCTAGTACTGAGATGCTACCACGTCAGGGACGAACTTGAATCTGACTCCCCATCAGGATTCTGTGATAGTTCTAGTCTTTTTTAAAACTTTGCCTTCAGAACATAGCTTTAAACCTCACTGGAGCTAGCTCATCCCATGAGGCTCATAAGCTATGTTTTGAAGAAAAAAATGAAATGCAAAGTTAGTTATTAAAACTAGAGGTGTGACTGTCCCAGATGGGCCTGTCCATACCTCTGCCGCCATGATTATTCAAAGCAAAAAGGGGCAAAACTCTGGCAAAAAGAGTCCAATCGAAGCTATAATCACAGGTGCACAGGTTTCCATAGTAGTGAACACTTTTACCAAGTTTCAAAGGAATCGATCCCTGAGCATTTGAGAAAATTTAGGCACCCTGAGATGAAAAGGAACATAACTCTGGCAAGAAAAGTTGCATTGAAACTAGAGTTGCACAGGTTCCTATGGTAGTGAACATCCATACCAAGTTTCACAAAAAGCAACCCATAAACATTTGAGAAAATCTCCGGACAAAGTTAAAAAATTTATAGTAATTTATATATTTTTTATACTTACCAATGACCCAGACTTAGCTGGTGCTAACTCTAACAAAACCAGGGCCAAACACAAATTTTGCCCTCCAATCCCCAAAATTTGCATCCAAAACAAAAAGAAATCATGTCCTAAAGGACCTCCATACTACGCCTCTACTGCGCATGCGCAGTGACGCAGACGTCCCGAAATTGGCGCCAATTATCATTCTTACTGGCAGTGCCTGGTCAGCGTTATGTACTCAGCGGGGAGGCAAGAGTTCCCAACTCCAGGGAGGGCCATCCCCGTCTGGGTCATTGGTAAGTATAAAAAATATATAAATTACTATAAATTTTTTAACATTTTTATACTGTACCAATGACCCAGACTTAGCTGAATAGTAAACAGGTTGGAGGGCCTAGGACATAGAGGAAAATCCAATAAGTTCAACTATATAGTAAAGAGGTAACCCCTTAAGGAGAAAAGGAGTATTAGGCTTTACATGTATCTTTCTTATTTAATATTAAATTAGAAAGATACACTACCCTTAATAATTGAGCACAATAACATTCATGTTCTCTATTAACATCCAGTATAACCCTTATACTAATTATTTTTAAAGCAAGCCAATAAATAAAGTAGTCCAGAGAATTGAGACTCTTTATAGTCATTTAAAAGTGTCCGAGTATTGTATATTAAAGCCCGTTTGACACTTGACATATACAAATGCTTCACACCGAGCTACACTTTAAAAATAAGACATGAATGAATTTTAACATTAATATTACACTTTAAAACCATCCCGGAAGCGACTCAGAAATACTGACTTGGAGGAGGCATTCCCTTGCTTTTCACTATAAAGCAGGTGACCTAAGGGAACACTTGCCCCCCCCCCCCCCCTTCCCCTTGCCCTGGGTCAAATAGCCCAGAGCGAAGAGGGCAGATGGACGGAGTCACTGCCGGAACAGAAAGAATGCATAACTATAGTTGCAACTGTTTAGTGGACGACATTCTGAGCAACAGATAACGGACCTAAACAATGCAGGTCTCCAGAAATGGACTCAATATTTCTGAGATAAAAATTCGTAAATGTGGATGGCTGAGACCAATAAGCAGCCTTCATTAAATCTGTAATAGCAACACTATTAGCATAAGCCCAGGAAGTAGAAAGAGCTCTTACTTCATGAGCAGAAATCTTAAGCACAGACTGCTGAGAAGAAGATAAATCTTCATAAGCAGTACGGATAGTTAATTGAATCCATCTAGCAATAGAATGGACTGAAATGTCCTTTCTATTAGGCATCAAAGACAGAAAGAAACGTTTCCGTCCCTTTCTGATAAACTGAGATCTCTGTTTATAGATACGTAATGCTCTAACAGGACAGAGTAAAGGCCTACGCCCGTCTGAAGACGGAAGAGCCTTAATAACAATAGGTTCCGGATATTTATTAGGAGCCTGATTCTTAGCTAAAAAAACCCACATTAGTAGTGAAGGTGATAGTGTTCCCAACACTATGATAATGAGAATCATCCACCGATAGTGCATGAAGCTCACTGACTCTTCTAGCAGAAGAGAAAGCTAAGAGAAAAGCTGTCTTATAAGATAAGAATTTGAAATCTACTGTCCCAAGAGGTTCAAATGGCTTTTCCTTCAATTTAAGAAGAACCCAAGCTAAATTCTACTTAGGAATTAATCTAAGAGTTCTGGGTCTATTTATCGAAAAGTTTCTAACCAACTTAGATAAAGAGACATTAGATCCAATTTGTAAACTATCATGATGTGCATAGGTATCAGATAACATAGATCTATAACCCTTTATAGTAACAGGCTGCAGTTTGATTTCGTCAAACAAGTATACTAGAAAGTTTGCAATGTCTGGTATAGAGGGATCGAATATATCTACAGAATGATCCCTACACCAACGACGAAAAACCTTCCACTTAGCCGCATAGTTTAGCGAAGAGGAGGTCCTCCTACAGTTAGAAATTGCGTCCACTGCTCGTCCTGTAAAGTGCTTGCCATGCAAGAAGGACCGCACAACGGAAAAACGTGAAGGTTGAGACCTTGCGGGTTGTGATGGAGTTGGCGCGATTTCCCCTGCGAAAGAAGATCCTCCCGTGGAGGAAGCTTCCGCGGTAGGTCCCACAACAGACACCTGAGTAGATTTATCCACGGTCTCTGTGGCGACAGAGATGCTACCAACAGAATCTTGCATTGAGATTGTTTTATCTTTAGCAATACTTGTTGAATTAACGGCGCTGGAGGATATGCATATCCTATCATTCTGTCCCAAGGGATCGACAGAGCGTCTACTGCAAATGCTCTTGGATCCGGACACGGAGACACATACGTCTGCAACTGATTGTTGAGATGTGTCGCAAATAAGTCTATCATTGGCCGTTCCCATTGGTAGCAAATCTGATTGAATACTTGTTTGTTGAGAGTCCACTCCGACGGCAACAAGCGACCCTTTCGTGAAAGGGAGTCTGCTAGCACATTCAGACGACCCGGTATGTGACGGACCGAAAGAAGAACGTGATGTTCTAGTGCAAACAGAAGGATTCTTTCCGTTAGATTGAACAACGGAACTGAATGAGTGCCTCCCTGATTCCGTATATACGCCACTACTGTCGTATTGTCGGATAGGATTTGGACATGAGCATCGTGAATAAAGTCCATCCAGTGACGTAACGCAAGCCAAATTGACATCATTTCCTTGATGTTTATGTGCTTGCCCAGGAATTGCGGATCCCAAAGACCCTGGCATCTCGAATCCGTTGGGATTAATGATGCACCCCAACCTGTTTGACTGGCATCCGTCATAACGGTAAAACTCGGATCCGGCAACTGCAGCGGAACTCCCTGAGTTAACCACTGAATGTTTGCCCAAGTCTGAATCTCTTGTTTCACTTGATCTGACAAGAGAACGTCTACATCGAGCGAATGAATTTTCACACTCCAATTCTGAGTCAAGAAAATTTGAAGAGGACGTGTGCGTAACCGCCCCATCAGAATGAGATCCGCGGCGGCTCTGCACAGACCTATCAGTCTCATAAATTCTCTCGCCTTGACTTTGTCTGCGTGCAGACAATAGCGAGCGTAACAACTGACTAATTTCGCTCTGGTTAACGGCAGACGAACGAGATTGTTGTGCGTCTCGAAGCTCATTCCCAGATGAGTGAATGACTTGGACGGCACCAGATCCGACTTCTCTTCGTTTACTATAAAACTGAGACGTCGGAGCAATAGAAGAAGATTCTGAACATCGTTCTGAAGCGTTAACTCGTTGCCGTACCTCTGAAGAATGTCGTCCAGGTAGGCCGACGTTATCGCAGACGAATGAGCTCGGAAGTAGATCACTACCGAGTTCATTACCCGAGTGAAAGCCCAGGGTGCTAGATTCAATCCGAAGCACATCGCCCGGAATTGATACACCACTCCTAGGACTGCGAAGCGTAGATACTTTCGGAATGTCGGATGTGCCATGACGTGAAAGTATGCATCTTTGAGATCTATGCTCGTTGCATAATCGTTCACCCGAATACTCGCTCTGACCGATCGAATTGTCTCCATATAAAACTTTGGAGCGACGATCAGCTTGTTTATCCAGCTCAAATCTATGACTGGACGGAACGAGCCGTCTGGTTTCGGAACCAGAAACAGATGGCTGTAGAATCCCGGAGATTCCTGGTTTTCTACGACCTCTACCGCGTTCTTCATTAAAAGAGACTGCACCTCTGATAACAGAGCGTCTCTTTTCTGCGGATTTGACGGAAGATGAGTCCACTTTGGACTTCGAGTTAATGGAGGCTTTCGTTTGAAGGATATCTTTAGACCTTCCGAAGTCACTCCTCTCACCCAAGGGTCGTCCGTAATTGACGCCCATTCTTGTGAAAAGCTTGACAACCTTCCGCCAACCGGAACGCGATAGAGGTTTAAGCCATCACCTCCTGGACCTGCGAGGCCTGCGGTAGGAGAAACCACGTCTTCCACGGCCCGCACCTCGCCCCGTTGACCTCGGGGCATCCGACCGATTGTCCCGGCCTGAAGGACATCCCGAACGAGAGTCGCTATCCTGACGGTCTCTCGAATAAGACCAAGAGGACGCACCGGAACCTCTATAGGAACCTCTCTTGGGCGCATTAGACCCAGAAGTGCCTGTCTTATTCGTGTCTGCTGTATCCGACTTCTTAGGAGCAGATTTGAACAACAGAGAATCCTTAGCTTTCTTTGTAATTTTATCATAAATAGCGGAAAGCTTGCCGTCAAAGAGAAGTTCTCCTGAGACCGAAGCGACTCTAAGAGAGTTCGTCACCTTAGAATCCACTAGTGTGGATGTAGCTAGGGCTGCGTCACGTCTAACCAACTCCAGATTTGCCACTGAAAGGGCGGAGTTACACGTGGAATAAGCTACTGCCCTTGAAAGAAGTCTTAAAGAGGATTGTATATCCTGAAACTCTTTCCCCTGAAGGCACAGTGATAATGCCTTAGTAAGGTGATCTGCGTAAGATAAGGCATCTAAATTGGCTCTGTTAGACGCAATAGCTGTTTCCAACACCGCGGTTGGAATAGAAGCTGACGACGGTAATGATAGCTCTAAGTCTTCCACCTCGTCGTCCATACGCAGAGGAACTCTCGGTATACCCTGTCCTGCCGTATCGAATTTATTCCTTGCATTAATGAAAGGCAGGTTGAGAGTATTAGCGGACAAGAAACCTGCTTTCCCCGTCCTGGAAGCAAGTTTAAATATAGCGTCGTTCAATAATTCAAATGTTCTTGCAACATTATTGGACTGCGACGGAAACTCGGGAGCGATGTCCCTGAACCGCTCAAAAAATTCAGAGTCCAATGACGCTATAATTCTCTTGTCCGGAACCGCAGCAGTCTGGCCCGACGGAACAACTTGAGGGAGAAAGTGCCGGATGAAGTCCACGGCAGCTTTATGTTGTTCCGAAAGGGATAGCTCCAAGTCATCCGTATCCCTTTCACCATCCGGTCGGACCTCATGATGTTCCCGGTCGTCCGCCCCCGATGCTTCGGCGGAGCGTACCGACCCAGCGCCGTCGGATAATTCTCGATCCGACACCGTTTCTGTCGGCTGCTGGGATGCTGCGATAAGCTGTGCTATCTGCACAAGAATGTCCGGCGTCGAGACCTGCGGAGGCGCAGTCTTTCGCTGCTTCGCCGAGGGCAGCTCCGCATCAGATGGCTCCCGCATACTTTTCCTATGCAAACGTCCGGAGTCCATCGGTCTCGAATCCCTGGCTGCCGGATGGTGTGACCTGGTCGCCGAAGAATCCTTGATCGGCGAAGCTGGTAATATATCGGCGGTCACGCAACCAAGGTGCGGTCGTGTGCGCTGACGAGAAGAGGAAGCCTTAACAGTCTCTGCGGACTGCTTATACAATGGAGCGTCCCGAGCGACGGACGTATGCTCCGCTAAAGACACATTTTGTACCACAACATCTGGTCCCAGATGTTGTTGTACGAGAGAGGGGCCTCTCTCGCTCGCGGCCCGGCTGGACCTGGACGAGCTAGGAACCGGACTCAAAGGCTTCTTCCGTTCTCGCTTACTATCCGCCGTCACTGGGTGTGCATCTATTATGTTTATAGTGCTCGCATCACCCAAAACTTCCTCTTGGACCGCATCGGACGAACCCGGCTGCCGAACCATTCGGTGAATGGACGCTACACCGGGCGAGCTAGCGGACAACATTTGTCTAATCTCCATGAGCACTTTTGCCGCTAGCTCTGAATTCATTTGTGACAACGGACGCACACTTGTAGAAGATAACATGGAAACATAACCCTGTTCTGGTTCCTCTGAAATAGAAACTGAGAGAGTAGAGTGACCTTGCGGAGAAAGAGCCGGCATCGCCCTTTCTCCAGAAACAACATATCGTGACACACGTTTCCAATGTTTCTCATCCCAATATTCACATATAGGACAGGGATTAATGCGAGAACACTGACTACAATTAATACAATGATCATGAAAGTCAGAGGAAGATTTCTTCCTATTACAATTTGAACAACGTCCCTTCATTGTGAAAGAACAACAATAAGTCCTAGTTACTCGCAAAAACCCCTGACACAAAGATACATAATAACATGATCCATTAATAAATGAAAAAACAATTGCAAATCAAAATAATTTTGAAAAAATATTTTTTCAGCGAAGCCCAAGTTGCTGAAAAGTAACGTTGAGCCCCGATGGATCCGATGGCAAAGTGTGGTCAAAAATTTTAAATTTATATAAAATAATTAATGAGACACTTACGGATAATATAAATGTATCTTATAGTGAGATAAACTACAGCAAAGGCAAACAGCCCCCCTCAAAAAAGGCTGTTGCCAATGTAAACAAACAGTGTAAAAACACCAAAAAACATGACTCCAGGCACTGAAAAAACTGGCCCGGAATCAGTCATCAAATTACACTCTATCTGATGCAAAACAGAGACTCCCAGGGGAGAATCTGCAGAACATCAGATGGAAGATGCAGAACACAAACGTTATACACCCATGGGTGAAAACGTAACTATGGGGAAAATAACAGAAAACATTCTGTAACCAAGCAACTCTCCCAGGAAATTTTAGAAATGAAATTTCTCAAAAATATGCCAAAAGCATGGGAGAATTGCAAGGGGGGACTTTAGAAGGCTAGGGAAGAGGAAACACTGAATAAGCAGTGCAACAATTAGCAAGAATGACAACAAGAGGCCCATGCCTCGAAAATAGGCAACTTAACATAATTTCATCAAAAAATTTTAAGTACAGCCCTGATTATTTTTTGTCACTTCTTTTTCCTCTCCTCCTTCTATCCTCCTTAGAATCACATTTTCTCCAAAAATTACGTGTCTGGCATCCTTTAAACTGAGATTTACAAGCACAAAGATCAGTGAGATGTTGACTGATGAAGGGCCAAACAGAGAATGATAATTGGCGCCAATTTCGGGACGTCTGCGTCACTGCGCATGCGCAGTAGAGGCGTAGTATGGAGGTCCTTTAGGACATGATTTCTTTTTGTTTTGGATGCAAATTTTGGGGATTGGGGGGCAAAATTTGTGTTTGGCCCTGGTTTTGTTAGAGTTAGCACCAGCTAAGTCTGGGTCATTGGTACAGTATAAAAATATAATATTCTGGCATTCTAAGATGAAAAGGGGCATAACTCTGGGAAAAAAAAGTCTGATCAAAACTATAATCGCAGGTGCACGGGTTCCTACAGTAGTGAACAACCTTCCCAAGTTTCAACAAAATCGACAATACTCATAAGAAAAGCGCCAGACAAAATTCTACACAATTCAAGGAGCATAACTCTGGCAAAAGACATCTGATCAAAACTATAATCGCTGGTGCACAGGATCCCATGGTAGTAAACATCTATATCAAATTTAAAAGGAATCAGCCCATAAACATCTGAGAAAAAATCCAGACAAAATACAGACATTCTAAGTTGAAAGGGGCATAACTCTGGCAAAAAAATTCCAATCGAAACTATAATCGCAGATGCACAGGTTCCCATGGTAGTAAAATTCTGGGCCTGCTTTTTCAAGTCGAAAAGGGGCAAAATTTGGGCAAAAATAATCCAACCAAAACGATAATCGCAGGTGCACAGGTTCCCATGGTGGTAAACATTCATACCAGTTTAAAACAGATTGGTCCGTAAATGTCTTGAGAAAATCTCTGGACAAAATTATGTCTATGGACAGACAGAAAAGGTGATTCCAGTATACCCCCCCCCCCCCCCCCCACCACAACTCATTGCGAGGAATAAAAAAAAACTGGATTCTCAGTCACCTCCCTCATCACTGAAAAGCTTCCTCAAGCCCAAGTATTAACCCGCGAACTTAATATGAACAAACTTGAATCTGACCTCCCTGACTGATGGATAGAAGATTTTTAATCATTTTTCTTCATATTGTACTAAGTTGAAATTTGTGCTCCCATAGGAAGCCCAAATATTAACCAAGGGACTTGATTTGAACAAACTTAAATCTGAGCCACCATATCCCGCTTAAAAATGCTGTATACCAAGTCTGAAAACATTCTGACTGGTGGATCTGAATAAGAATGTTTTTAAAGAATATTCCTCATGTTTCACAAAGTTAAAATTTGGGCTTCCATAGCGCTGTCGCAATTATTTGCTTAGTCGACTGATCGACAACTATTGTGGTAGTTGTCAGGGTTTTTTATTAGTCAATCGTCATTCATTTTCAAAGTGGTACAAGTCAGGATAAAATTGCACTATATAATGAGGTCAATGAACCGTTACATTATTAATGTTTGAAATGTCTAACAATAGTTAATGGTAAAATCAATTTAAATTTACATTGTTGCACAATCCTGCAGAAAACAAATTGAGTCCTTGACCTTTAATTTGTTTTCTGCATGATTGTGCAAAAATGTAATTTTAAATACACTGAGCGTTTACAATATGATCAATCTCTGTACTCTGTACTGTAGTCTAAGAAAGTGTATACGTATCACTGAGCTAATTATTTAAATTAGAGTTACCCACCTTGAAATGTTGCACTTGGAAATGATGTAATCTCTAAAATAAGCCACCTTGGGAAAATATTTCAATAAATGTCTGAAACATTTCATTGACATCTTGTATTATTGTTGAATATTCCAGATAAAATAGAAGGTGGTTTGATGACTTTTTGACCTAAAAAGTACAATTGACTTTTCTTGTGGTTTTGTTGGGAATTCCCTGAAAAATATTTTCATGTAACCGGTACTTCCCTTCCTATCAGTTTTTCTCTTCTTATTTGTTGCATGACCCCTGTTTTCAGGCCAGAAAAAGTTGTCTGAAGGGCTATATTTGATAAAAGATATTTGAATGCAAAAATTAAAGTGATGCGATCATATTTTTTCCGCCTGAACATTATAATGGTCGCCTATGGGAAAATATTTAGTTCCGTGATACCTATAGCACAGTCAATTTCAGTGGGAGATCTATCAGTGGTATTTTCGTTTGAAGATCGTTTTTTAGTTTCACTCTATAATTAACATGATGAATGACATCACATCATTCGATCAAGTGAGTCTCTTCATTCTTATTGCAGAGTAAATAGAATATTCTGCCTTGAACTATCTACTGACCTCAATAGAACAATCTTAATTAGGGCTGCTGCAATTATCAGGTGTCATAGTCAACTGGCCGGCTGTGATAGTTGACGGTTAGTTGATTAGTCATTCACATATTACATCCATGTTATGTTGACATACACTGATGAAAAATTCAAATGTTGTCTTAAATTCCGATGCTGTTTTGCAGTTTCTGTTAACATGTTGGTTGAACAACAAGCTAACAGAAATGGTGAACACCGCATGAACACAAGCAAATACAGAAAGATAATATCATAATTTATTCAGAAAAAAACACTTGGGACTGTCTCCTAGTCAGTTTGTTTAGCAGATCTGTGATTTACGTGTGAAAATGGACAAGATTCTCGAAGTTAACCATGTTGATGCCTGTGTTACTTCGTGTGTAGGCTTTGTATAGATACAAGATAGACATTATTCACACTACAATTTCTTACCACTAAATTTCTAACTTTTAAGCATAATATATAGTGGAATATTTAACACGGTCCAAGTAAATACAGTTCAAAATCCTGATGACACAAGTGAAAATCAAAGCACCGTCTCGACTCTGAAGTTTTCATTTGGGTCATTTTGAGGATCTAGAAACTGTCGCTTGATGAAAATTGCCAGGAATATAGCACACAGTGTTTATTCAAGCCAATCGGATCATCTAAAAATTAATGTAGGGTTTACAAGGAATTCCTCATTGACATAATCAGCTTTGTGTCATGTGATGCTAACACTTCAAAGTATGGAACTAGTTTCAGTAATTTAGTGTCAATAAGTTTCAATTCGATATTAAATTTATTGGATTTAAATATTAAAATGGCAACAATTTGTTCACAATAGCTTGATCCATAGAAGAGTTTAGGTATGACAATGTCCATTTCATGACATATGCAAGGGTAAAATCAAAATTACTGCCTATTTCCGTGATATAAAAATGAATACGAAGGACAACAGGTTCTGAGAAATGTTATCTGCCTCTCGCCGTCCAATATTATCATCCAGTGACATGATGTATACGGCTAACAAAAATGGTTGACTATGAAAAATAATAGTTGCCTACAGAACCTTCCGATGGTTTGTCGATTAATCGAATAGTCACGCTAGCTGTAATCTTAACCGTGAAAGTTGGGAAGTTGTCACAAGACTCACAATGGCCAGTTTACGTGGTAGTACTAACTTGTAACTCGTGTAGGAATGTGGGGAGTATTATGTTAGCAATTTTCTGCAAATTGGGCTAAATAAAAAAATTCTTGTTTCTCAGGCATCTCCTTTGTCATAGAAAATCTGCCTCCTCACCTTTTTTTCACCTGCAAATCTTGTCTTAACCAACTATACCTCACAGAGCTCTGATAAACAAGATATAGTGGGTTAAATTTTCAACTACATTATGGGAAATTTTCACTGCTGAAAACGTTGGTATGCCACATAACAGTGTATGCAGTTAAATTCCTGATTCCAACTATTTTCAGAACCATCTTGTGAATAAACAAAAAAACAAGAGGCCTCAAGGAGCCTTAATCGCTCACTGGCCAAAGTGGTTCAAAGAAGTATTTGGGGTCACATTCAGTGAGACATGGTTCATCAACACTACAAAGGAATGAAGTCATGAGAGACAAATTTTATGGAACTAGGGACATGGCTTGAACAAACTTGAATCTTACCCCCCTAAGGATGCTGCATACCAAATATCAAACTTGAATCTCACCCCCCTAAGGATGCTACACACCACATATCAAAACATTCCGACTGCTGGATCTGAAGAAGATTTTTTAAGAAAATTCCTCATTTCAAACTAAGTTACAATTCAAGCTCCCACATAGAGCCCAAATATGGACCTAGGGACATGGCTTGAACAAACTTGAATCTCACCCCCCTACGGATGCTGCATACCAAATATCAAAACATTCTGACTGCTGGATCTGAAGAAGAAGATTTTTAAATAAAATTCCTCATTTTGAACGAAGTTATAATTCGGGCTCCCACAGTGAGCCCAAATATGAACCCATGGACTTGGCTTGAACAATCTTCAATCTCACCCCCCTAAGCATGCTGCATACCAAATATCAAAAGATTCTGATTGGTACATCGGAAGAAGATTTTTAAAGAATATTCCTCATACTGCACTAATTTAAACATTTGGGCTCCATTAGAGAGCCTCAATATGGACCCAGGGATTTGATTTCAATAACATGTGAAACATCTTTCAAAGATGTTATATGTGAAGTTTGAAAGTTTTTGGAGCAATGGTTTGGGAGAAAAGTAGTCTAAAATGTTTTTCCCATTACCCACAGTGTTAAAAAATGATGACTCAGCACTTTTTCAAAGTCCCCCCAAAAAGTACCCCATGATAAAACTGATAACAATTTTTTTGGACCATTCCATTCTGTTGATCCTAAGGAAGCTTCACATCAAATAAGAATTCTCAGTGCCATGTAGTTTTGGAGATATGGGCGTTTTAATTTTTTTCTCTTTTTAGCTCCTGCGGTTCCCATGGGGCAACAGGAACATTTTTGGGGGCATAAATTAAGTACTTACGACCCAATAAGCCCTCATATCAAATTTGGTTCAAATCTGCCTCTCAGTTTGGAAAATATAAATTTTCGGTGGGGTGAAAATTCTTGCCCCTCGCATAACAAAGGCAAATATAGCTCCTCGGCCTTCACTTGAACAAATCTGAGTCTACATCTCAAAAGGAAGCTGCAAACCAAATATCAAGTCTCTGCTATTGCTGGTTCATAAGAAGATATTTAAAGATGTAAGCACATTTTTTGGGTGTGGTCCTACCGAGGGGTGAGGCAACTTGATGTGTACAGAATCAAAATGCGATGTTATAACAAACTATTAACTCAAATTTCTATTAAATTGGTTCAGCGGTTTTGGAGGAGAAGATGCAAACACCATGTTTACGGACGATGGACGGACAGTGAGTGATCACTATAGCTCGCCTGACTTTCAGTCAGGTGAGCTAAAAATTAGTGCAAAATAGTTAAAACTAAATGTGATGATTTAACTCTACATAATATGACAAGAGATGACAAACGCACAACAATTTTCTTAACTAACCCTGATTTCGGATGAAAAATAAAAATAAAAAGCCTCCTGCCCTCATAAAAATTTGAGGCACTATTGCCTGAGAACATCAACATTTTTTTTAATGGCCTTATTGAGGTTTAACAACATTTTCAACAGCAGGATCACTTCATGTCAGACAGTTTTATGGGTGGAAGAAGCTGGAATACTTGTAGAGAACCACTGAGCAGCAGCAAGCAACTGTCAAACCTCCCAACCTACTAACTCCACCCAAGTAGGGTTAGCATTGGTTAAAGGCAGGCAGCATTGGTTGAAGGCAGGTGCATCATCGACGTGCAGTGCACCTAAGTACACATCACCACATACCCCATGGGCAATCAGGATTAACTCCTTGAATGATGCTGATGGATATTCCAAATCCAGAACAGGAAGAAATTAAGTACTTAGATGCAACTATCTGATGAATAATTGAATAATTGAGTATTCTGTGTGTTCTGTACTGGCCTCGTATATACTTGGTTAACTAGCATTCCCTTTATGGGGTCTGTCGGTGGCCGAGTGGTGTGCGTGGTTCAGTATAGTTTCGCTAGGCGGTTGGTGCTCAAGGAAACTCTCTCGGCGTGGGTTTGAACCCCACCATGCCAATGTAAACAAAACCTGCGTCCTTTCTTAATTCTATGGCATCCGAGAAATTTGAAAAAGACAAGTGTCGGTGATTTCTTCCGAGGTGCAGTTCATAGAATTAAGTACTTAGATGCAACTTTCTGATGAATAATTAAATAATTGAGTATTCTGTGAGATCTGTACTGGCCTCGTAAATACTTGGTTAACTAGCATTTCCTTAATGGGGGTCTGTCAGTAGCCGAGTGTGTGTGGTTCAG
The DNA here is from genome assembly GCA_031216915.1 of Pictodentalium vernedei. Classification (NCBI taxonomy): domain Eukaryota; kingdom Metazoa; phylum Mollusca; class Scaphopoda; order Dentaliida; family Dentaliidae; genus Pictodentalium; species Pictodentalium vernedei. The sequence continues at coordinate 77,882,366 of CM062293.1, read as the reverse complement.
TATAGTTTCACTAGGCAGCTGGTGCCGAAGAAAACTCTCGGCATGGGTTCGAATCCCCGTCATGCCAATGTAACCAGAACAGGAAATTTAGGTAACTAATTGGCCACTGTTCATTGCATCAATATTTCAACCAATGATTTCTTGAGTTAAATTTTCATGAATTTTGCATCAAATCTAGTCATGGCTGCTTTATAGCAGCCATGACTAGTTTTAATGAAAAATATTTAAAAAAATACTTTATAGAGGTTAAGAGTTAAGTGCCTTGCCCAGGGATACAACTCAGTTAACCCTGGTGGAGTTAATGGGTTAAAATCTGAACAGCAATTTTTGGGAGTAACACTGGCTGGTAACGGGTTATATTCAGCAGTACCTGAATGTATCTCCAATTCTGTCATTGAAATAGACAAAATAATCCTTATCAAGAAAAAAAAACGTCTCCAAAGTTGAAGTACATATCTCCATCAGTAAAGGCATTGCGGACTATTTTTTTCTCATTTTCTTCATCTGCCGCTTTGTAAAACATCGTACCAGTGGCTATCAAATATTGTGGTACTGTACATATTAGAAGACCATTTTCACCTGAAATAAATTTATATTTGTTCATTTCAAGGTGTTTAACCCTTAGAAACCTGGAAGTGTAACAGAATTTTCTCCAATCACTGTTTTTCTCGTTTTATTATTTATTTATTGGGTTTAACGACACTTTTGACAGCCAGGGTCACCTCGTGTATGACAGTTTTATAGGTGGAGAAAGCTGGAGTACCCTGAGAGAACCACCAAACAATGGCGAGCAACTGTCAGACTCCCCAACGTACTAACTCCACCAGGATTAAGATTGGTTGAAGACAAGTGCACCATCGATGAGCAGTAGCCTTAGTACACAATGCCGCCATGCCCCCATGTGGGTAATTAGGATTAAGTGTCTTGCCCAAGGACACAATGTGGTTGTCACAAGAAGGATTTGAACCGAGGACCTGCATCTTTATCGACTGAGCCATCACACCATCACACTCCCTTCTCTTGTTGTAACTATGAATGTAACCAGTTATATCTTGTTTGACAGAGCTCACTAAGCACTGTCAAACTAAGCTCTGTCAAACAAGATATATTTGCTTAAATATCAAACTGCATTAGACCTAAAAACCACCTGACATGGTAGCCTAAATAATAACAACCCAGGAAATTGATTTTAGTTAGTTGCATCTGCCCCTCCTAAGAAAAGCTTATACCAAATATCCAAAGATTCTGACCAGTGGATCTAAAAAAAAAATGATTTTTAAAGAATATTCATCATATTGAACTTAGTAATAATTCGGGCTCCCACAGGGAGCCCAAACATGAACCCATGATTTGGCTTGCACAAATTTGAATCTCACCTCCGTAAGGATGCTGTATACCAAATATCAAAAGATTCTGACTGGTGGATGTGAAGAAGATTTTTTAAGAATATTACTCAAATTGAACTAAGTTATCATTTGGGCTCCCAGAGGGAGCCCAAATATCAAACCAGGGACTAGGCTTCAACAAACTTGAATCTCACCCCCCTAAGGATGCTGCATACCAAATATCAAAACATTCCAACTGCTGTTTCTGAAGAAGAAGATTTTTAAAGAAAATTACTCATTTTGAACTAAGTATTAAATCGGGCTCCCATAGTGAGCCCAAAAATGAACCCAGGGATTCGGCTTGAACAAACTTGAATCTCTGCCCCCTAAGGATGCTGCATACCATATATCAAAACATTCCGATTGCTGAATCTGAAGAAGATTTTTAAAGAAAAATTCCGCATATTGAACTAAGTTATAATTTGGGTTCCCAAAGGGAGTCCAAATATGAACCCAAGGACTTGGCTTGAACAAACTTGAATCTCACCCCCTACAGATGCTGCATACTAAATAACAAAACATTCCGTTGTAGAATCTGAAGAAGATTTTTAAAGAAAATGATGAAAAATTTTAAGTAACTTGTTTATTTTTTTATACTTACCAATGGCCCAGACTAGCTGGTGCTAACTCAAATTAATCCAGGGCCAAACACAAATTTTGCTCCCCAATCCCCCAAATTTGCATGCAAAACTGAAAAAATCAAGTCCTAGATAATCCTCCATACTTTTAGATCTGTGCATGTGCAGTATTCAGGAAGGTACCGAAATTGGCGCCAACCATCATTCTTTCTACAGATGCCTGCTAAATGTTATAAACAGCAGGGAGGTATGAGTGCCCACTCATGGGAGGCCCATACCCGTCTGGGCCATTGGTAAGTATAAAAAATATAATTCAAATTACTTAAAATTTATCATAATTTTATACGCCAACCAATGGCCCAGACAAGCTGAATCGTAAAAGGCTGGAGGGCCAAGGACTTAGTGGAAAATCCAATCTCTCAATTACTTCATTAACGAATAGCTCCCACAGGAGACAGGAGAAGATAGGAATTATATATGTCTTTCTCTTTTACGAGAAAAGAGAAAGACATAACACCAACAATGTAATTGAGTATTACATTATATATAATTCTCCATTAATGACAGCATAACCCGTTTTGCTAATTCGGTGAAGGAAAACCAATATATAAAGATAGTCCAGAGAATGAGACTCTTTATACTCATTTAAAAGTGTCCAAGGATTGTATATTAACGCTCATTTGACCCAAAACATATACAGATGCTTCACAGTGAGCTACACTTTAAAAACAGTACATAAATGAGACATAGTTATAGCTTCACACCGAGCTACACATTAAAACCATCCCAGCACTGACGCAGGACTACTGATACCGGAGAAGGTATTCCTTTGCTCTTCACTATAAAGCCAGATGATCATAAGTGGAAAACCATCCCCCCCACCCCCCTTCCTCTTGTTCTGGGGTAAATTTCCTTAGAACAAAGAGGGCAGCGGAACAGCGTCAGTGCTGGAACGGACTACCTAAAGACCTTAGAGATGTAACATTAATGGACGACATTCTGAGCAACAGAAAGAGGACCCTAAGATCTACGATCACCGGAGATGGACTCTGAATTTCTCAGGTAAAACTTGGTAAATGAAGAGGGCTGTGTCCAGTACACAGCCGTCATGAGATCAGTAATGGCTATACCATTAGAATAAGCCCAAGAATTGGACAGTGCTCTAACCTTGTGCGCTGAGATCTTATTGAGAACGTTGATCCAAAGACAGATTTTCATAGGCAATGCATATTGCCAACTGAATCCATCTAGCGACAACATGAACAGAAATATCCTTTCTGTTAGGAATCAACGAAAGAAAGAAACGTTTCTTTCCCTTTCTAACAAAATCTGATTGATGTTTATAAATGTGCATAGCCCTGACTGGACACAGCAAAGGTCTATGGTTATCCAAGGATGGTAAGGCCTTAATGACAATAGGCTCTGGCCGCTTATCCGGAATCTGATTCTAAGCCAAAAATCCCACTTCCGTAGTGAGGGTAATGGCATTACCCGCACTATGGTAGTGAGATTCATCAACAGATAATGCTTGAAGTTCACCTACTCTTCTAGCAGATGCTAAGAGAAACGCCATTTTATAGGTCAAGAATTTGAACTCTGTGACGTCCAATGGTTCAAAAGGAGCTTCTTTGAGCTTCAACAGAACCCAAGCCAAATTAATTAATCTGAGGGTTCTAGGTCTATTGATAGACAAATTTCTAACTAGCTTGGATAATGAAGTATTCAGTCCAATAGCCAAGTTATCATGATGAGTGTAAGCATCTGATAACACAGACCTACGATCGTCAAACAAGTAGACCAGAAAATCGGCAACATTTGGTATGGACGGATTGTATATACCTATCGACTGATCACTACACCAACGGGAGAAAATCCTCCACTTCGCTGCGTAGTTCAATGAAGAGGAGGCCCTCTTACAGTTAGAAATTGAGTCCACTGCACGTCCTGTAAAATGTTTTCTGTACAGGAAGGACCGCACAACAGAAATACGAGAAGGTTGAGACCTTCCGGATTGTGATGCTGTGGGCGAGACTTCCCCTGATAAAGAAGATCCTCTCATGGAGGAAGATTCCAGGGAACGTCCCATAACACCTGTCACCTGAGAAGATTGATCCAAGGTTTCTGTGACAACAGGCATGCTACTAGCAGGATTTTGCAATGAGACTGTTTGATCTTTAACAGAATCTGCTGAATAAGCGGAGCTGAGGGATATGCATATCCTATCATCCCATCCCATGAAATTGACAGAGCATCTACGTTCCATCCCATCCCATGAAACTGACAGAGCATCTACTGCACACGCCCAATGATTTGGGCATGGCGACATAAAGGTCAATAACTGATTGTTCAGATGTGTCGCAAAAATATCTATCATGGGACGATCCCACTGGTAGCAAATCTGCCTGAACATTCGCTTGTTGAGCGTTCACTCCGATGGCAACAGGTGACCTTTCCGAGAGAGCAAGTCTGCTAATACGTTCAGACCCGGTGTAACAGGATATCTCCCCCCCCCCTGGGGGGAAGATATCCTACTATATCTTCCCCCTCACCCTGGATATCTTCCACACCCCCCCCACACCCCCCCACCCATAAAAAAAAATTTTTTGATTAATTTGACATTATTTGATGATGAAATGGTGAGAACAGATCCTGGCCTGGATATCTTCCCCCCCCCACCATGACAAAAAAATTTTTGTCAAACATTTGACACTAATTGATATTGAAACGGTGAGAGAAATAGATTTGGGACTTTAAAAATGGTTTCGGATAAACACAGAGTTAGGGTTAATTGGAATGGGAGGTGGGGGGGGGGGGAAGATATCCAGGCCTGGATATCTTCCCCCCCCCCCTCCCCACCATGACAAAAAATTGTTTGTCAAACATTTGACACTGATTGATAATGAAATGGTGAGAGAAATAGATTTGGGACTTTAAAAATGGTTTTGAATAAACACTGAGTTAGGGTTGGTTGGAATGGGAGGTGAGGGGGAAGATATCCAGGCCTGGATATCTTCCCCCACACCATGACAAAAATTTTTTGTCAAATATTTGACACAAATTGATAATGAAATGGTGAAAGAAATAGATTTGAGACTTTAAAAATGGTTTCGGATAAACACTGAGTTAGATGGCCTGGATATCTTCTTTCTTTTTTGTCATGGTGTGGGGGGAAGATATCCAGGCCTGGATATCTTCCCCCCCCCCCCCACCTCCCATTCCAACCAACCCTAACTGTGTTTATCCTAAACCATTTTTAAAGTCCCAAATCTATTTCTCTCACCATTTCATTATCAATTAGTGTCAAATGTTCGACAAAAATTTTTTTGTCATGGTGGGGGGGAAGATATCCAGGCCTGGATATCTTCCCCCTCACCTCCCATTCCAACCAACCCTAACTCAGTGTTTATTCGAAACCATTTTTAAAGTCCCAAATCTATTTCTCTCACCATTTCATTATCAATTAGTGCCAAATGTTTGACAAATCATTTTTTGTCATGGTGGGGGGGAAGATATCCAGGCCTGGATATCTTCTCCCCCACCTCCCATTCCAACCAACCCTAACTCAGTGTTTATTCGAAACCATTTTTAAAGTCCCAAATCTATTTCTCTCACCATTTCATTATCAATTAGTGTCAAATGTTCGACAAAAATTTGTTTGTCATGGAGGGTGGGGAAGATATCCAGGCCTGGATATCTTCCCCCCTCACCTCCCATTACAACCAACCCTAACTCAGTGTTTATTCGAAACCATTTTTGAAGTCCCAAATCTATTTCTCTCACCATTTCATTATCAATTAGTGTCAAATGTTTGACAAATCATTTTTTGTCATGGTGGGGGGGGGGGGGGGGGGGAGGGGAGGGGATATCCAGGCCTGGATATCTTCCCTCCACCTCCCATTCCAACCAACCCTAACTCAGTGTTTATTTAAAACCATTTTTAAAGTCCCAAATCTATTTCTCTTACCATTTCATTATCAATTAGTGTCAAATGTTTGACAAATCATTTTTTGTCATGATGGAGGGATTTTTTGTCATTTTTTGTCCAGGCCTGGATATCTTTCCCCCCCCCCCCCCACCCCCCCCCCCCCATCTCCCATTCCAACCGACCCTAACTCAGTGTTTATATCCGAAACCAATTTCTCTACCCAAAACAGTTACACTTCATGTCACATGGCAACATGAACCAGAATAGTTGAGAAAATATTGAAATGAATTTTTGTGACAGGTTTTCAACAGGATGAGAGCAAGATATCCAGGTTGAACCTGAAAAAAAACAACATTCTGCCAAAAAAACCCATTTTTCTCGCCATTTCATCATCAAATAATGTTAAATTAATCCAAAAAAATTTTTCGTGGTGTGGGGGGAAGATATTCAGGGTGGGGGGAGATATACTAGGATATCTTCCCCCCCCCCCCCCCCCGGAGGGGAAGATATCCTAGGATATCTTCCCCCACGGGGAAGATATACAGGGGGGGGGGGGTGGGGGAGATGACGTGTGACACCGGTATATTACACACAGAGAGATGAACGTGATGATTCATGACAAATAGGAGAATAGTCTTCATTAATTCGCAAATTGGAATCGAGTGCCGCCTTGGTTCCTGAGCTAAGCAACTACTGTCGAATTGTCCGACAGAATTTGAACGTGGACGCTCGCTATTTGACAAATCCAATGTTGTAGTGCTAGCCATATTGACATCATCTCTTTGATGTTTATGTGCTTCTCTAGGAACCGAGAGTCCCGAAGACCCTGACACTTCAAGTCTGTGGGACTTAGGGTCGAACCCCAGCATCGCGTCTGTCATAATCATGAAATCCGGATCTGGCAGTTGCAGGGGAAATCCTTGAGTTAACCACTGTAAATCTGCCCAAACCTGAACTTTTTGTTTTACTAGGTCTGTTAAAACAATACTGGTTTCAAGTGAATGCGTCTTCACACTCCAGTTCTGAGTAAAGAATATCTGGAGGGGACACATGCACAGATGGCCCATCAGAATAAATCCGGAGACGCTCCGCATAGCCCCCATCAGTCGCATGAACTCCTTGACTGTTATTGTGTCTGAGAGTCGACAAAAGCGAGCATAACAACTGACTAATTTTGCTCTGGGTAACGGCAAAGGAACCAGATTGTTGTGATTCTTGAAACTCATTCCCAAGTGAGTGAACGACTTGGATGGAGCTAGATCCGACTTTTTCTTGTTTACTATGAAACCGAGACGTCGGAGCAATAGTAGCAGACTCTGAACATCGTTCTGAAGAATAATTCTGTTGCTGTATCTCTGCAGAATGTTGTAGAAGTAAGCCGATGTTACTGCAGATGAATCAGCTCGCAAGTAAGACATTACCGAGTTCATTTTTCGAGTGAAAACCCAGGGAACCAGGTTCAGACCAAAGCACATTGCTCTGAACTAATAAACCTTCCCTAGCACGGTGAACCGCATGTACTTTCTGAATGCCAGATGTACCAGGACATGAAAGTAAGCGTCCTATAGTTTTATGCTTGCGGCATAGTCATTCACTCGAATGCTCACTCTTACCGACCGAATGGTTTCCAAATAGAACTTTGGAGCTACGATTAGCTTGTTTATCCAGCTCAAGTCTATTACCGGTCAGAATGAGCCATCTGGCTTCGGTACGAAGAACTGGTGACTGTAAAAACCTTGAGAATTTTGATTCTCAACGACCTCTATTGCTTCCTTTAACATGAGGCCCCAGGGGGCCTGAGGGCGCTCACCTGACATGGTAGTCTAAATATCAAACCAGGGACTTGACTTGAATAAGCTGCATACACCCCTCCTAAAAAAAGCAAATACCAACTGGATAAGCGATTGTGCCCAAACAATACACAGGATAATTGAGATAAACGTATAAAAAACAGATTTTTTTCCAAACAAAATATTTTCAGCCTAAATTTTTGTTTCTTCTAAAAAACCAAACAAGAGGCCCCAGGGGGCCTGAGGGCGCTCATCTGACATGGTAGCCTAAATATCAACCCAGAGAATTGATTTCCACAAGTTGCTCCTCCTAAGAAAAGCTGAAACCAAATATCCAAATATTCTGACCAGTGGATCTAAAAAAAGATTTTTAAAGAATATTCCTCATATTGAACTAAGTCATAATTCAGGCTCCCACAGGGAGCCCATATATGAACCCAGGGACTTGGCTTTAACAAACCTGAAACTCACACCCCTAAGGATTCTGCACACCAAATATCAAAACATTCCGACTTCTGGATCTGAAGAAGAAGATTTTTAAAGAAAATTCCTCATTTTGAACCAAGTTACAATTCGAGCTCCCACAATCAGCCCAAATATGAACCTAGGGACATGGCTTGAACAAACTTGAATCTTACCCCCCTAAGGATGCTGCATAAAAAATATCAAAAGCATTCATCTGCTGGATCTGAAGATTTTTAAAGAAAATTCCTCATTTTGAACTAAGTTGTCATTCAGGCTCCCATAGTGAGCCCAAATATGAACCAAGGGACTTGGCTTGAACAAACTTGAATCTCAGCCCCCTAAGGTTGCTCCATGCCAAATATCAAAACATTCCAACTGCTGAATCTGAAGAAGAAGATTTTTAAAGAAAAATTCCTCATATTGACTAAGTTATAATTTGGGCTCCCACAGGGAGCCCAAATATGGACCCATGGACTTGAATTCCCCCCCCCCCCCCCCCCCCCCCCCCAGGATGCTACTCACCACATATCAAACCATTCCGACTGCTGGATCTGAAGAAGAAGATTTTTTAAGAAAATTCCTCATTTCAAACAAAGTTACAATTCAAGCTCCCACAGTGAGCCCAAATATGGACCTGGGCACATGGCTTGAACAAACTTGAATCTCACCCCCCTAAGGATGCTGCATACCAAATATCACAAGATTCTGCTTGCTGGATCTTGAGAAGAAGATTTTCAAAGAAATTTGCCTGAAATGCACTAAGTTCAAATTTGGGCTCCTATACTGAGCCCTATATATAAACCCAGGGGGCCGATTTGAACAAACTTGAATCACATCCACCCCATAATGTTGCATACCAAATATCACAAGATTCTGCCTGCTGGATCTGGAGAAGATTTTTGAAGAAATTTGCCTGAAATGCACTAAGTTTGAATTTGGGCTTCTATAGTGAGCCCAAATATGAATCCAGGTGGCCGATTTGAACAAACAGGAATCAGATCCACCCCACAATGTTGTATACCAAATATCAAAAGATTCTGCCTGCAGGATCTGGAGAAGAAGATTTTGAAAAAATTTGCCTGAAATGCACTAAGTTCGAATTTGAGCTTCTATAGTGAGCCCAAATATGAATCTAGGGAGCCAATTTGAACAAAATAGAATCAGATCCACCCCACAATGTTGCATACCAAATATCAAAAGATTCTGCCTGCTGGATCTGGAGAAGAAGATTTTTTAAGAAATTTGCCTGAAAAGCACTAAGTTCAAATTTGGGCTCCTATACTGAGCCCAAATATAAATCCAGGAAGCCGATTTGAACAAACTTGAATCAGATCCACCCCACAATGTTGCATACCCAATATCAAAAGATTCTGCCTGCTGGATCTGGAGAAGAAGATTTTCAAAGAAATTTGCCTGAAATGCACCAAGTTCAAACTTGGGCTCCTATACTGAGCCCAAATATAAACCCAAGGGGCCGATTTGAACAAACTTGAATCAGATCCACCCCACAATGTTGCATACCAAATATCAAAAGATTCTGCCTGCTGGATCTGGAGAAGAAGATTTTCAAAGAAATTTGCCTGAAATGCAGTAAGTTCAAATTTGGGCTCCTATACTGAGCCCAAATATAAACCCAGGGGGCCGATTTGAACAAACTTGAATCAGATCCACCCCACAATGTTGCATACCAAATATCAAAAGATTCTGCCTGCTGGATCTGGAGAAGAAGATTTTTTAATGTTTTTCTCATTGCCTACAGTGTTAAAAAGTGCTGACTCAGCACTTTTTCAAAGTCCCAAAACTGTACCCTATGATAAAACCGATAGCAATTTTTTTTTACCAATTCTTTCTGTTGGTCCTAAGGAAGCTTCACACCAAATAAAAATTCTCGGTGCCGTGCAGTTTTGGAGATATGGGCGTTTTAATTTTTTTCTATTTTTAGCTCCTGCGGTTCCCATGGGGCTACAGGGAAAAAAAAATCAGCATAAATTAGGTACTTATGACCCAATAAGCCCTCACATAAAATTTGGTTCAAATCAGCCTCTCGGTTTGGAAAAATAGAAATTTTGGGCGGGGCCAAAAATTTTGCCCCTCCCATAACGACGCCAAGTATAGCCCCACAAACTTCTCTTGCACAAATCTGAGTCTACACCTCAAAAGGAAGCTGCACACCAAATATCAACTCTCTGCTACTGCTGGTTCATGAGAAGAAGATTTTTTAAGATTTCAGCACACTTTTTGGGTGTGGCCGTACCCACGGGCGAGGCAACTTGATTTGAACAAAATCAAATTGCGATGTCATAACAAACTATTATCTCAAATATCAATTAAATTGGTTCAGCAGTTTGGGAGGAGAAGATGCAAACACCATGTTCACGGACGACGGCGGACGGTGAGTGATCACTATAGCTCTCCTGACTGAAAGTCAGGTGAGCTAAAGACTAATTTCCGGATTTTGGTCCAAAATTTTCTAAGTCCCACTCAGACCCAAAATTTTCAGTGTAAAAAAAAGAGAAAAAAAAAAAATTTTTTTGTCTTAAAATTGACCGAAACGCATAAAAAACAAAAAACATTTTCCAGATTTTGGTCCAAAATTTTCTAAGTCCCACCCGGACCCCAAATTTTCAGTGTAAAAAAAAATTTTTTTTTGTCTTAAAATTGACCGAAACACATAAAAAACAAAAAATAAATTTCCGGATTTGGGTCCAAAATTTTCTAATTCCCACCCGGACCACAAATTTTCAGCATAAAGAAAAAAAATTTTTGTCTTAAAATTGACCAAAATGCATAAAAAACAAAAAAAAAAAATTTCCGGATTTGGGTCCAAAATTTTCTAAGTCCCACCCGGACACCAAATTTTCAGTGTAAAAAAAATTTTTTTTTGTCTTAAAATTGACCGAAACACATAAAAAACAAAAAAAAAAACAAGAGCGCACGCATCGCTGAAGCAATACAATGTCCCCTACTGGACTAAGGAGCATTAATAATTATACAAATGTTATAACCTAGATGTGATCAGCATGAATTCTGTTGAAGCATTTCAAAAAAAAGTCCATAAAACTGATATTTTGAAGCTTTTCCATATTTCCAAGGGCCATAACTCACACAAGAATAATGAAATCAGCATGAAACTCAAACTTGATCCGTAAGTCATCATTCAAAAGTAGGTTACCAAGAATGAAATCATTCGGTTGAAGCATTTCCAAAAAAAGTCCGGAAAACTAAAGTATGACTGACTGACAGACTGACGGATGGACAGAGTACAAATGAAACTTGATCTGGAAGTCATTGTTCTATAGTAGGTTACCAAAAATGAAATCATTCCGTTGAAGCATTTCCAAAAAAAGTCTGGAAAAGTAAAGTATGACCGACAGACTGATTGACAGACTGACGGATGGATGGACAGAGTGTAAATGAAACTTGATCTGTAGTGTCATCGTTCTGTAGTAGGTTACCAAAAATGAAATCATTCCATTGAAGCGTTTCCAAAAAAAGTCCGGAAAACTAATGTATGACCGACAGACTGACTGACAGACTGACGGATGGATGGACAGAGTGTAAATGAAACATGATCTGTAAGTCATCGTTCTATAGTAGGTTACCAAAAATGAAATCATTTCGTTGAAGCGTTTCCAGAAAAAGTCCGGAAAACTGATATTTTGGTGCTTTTCCATATTTCCAAGGGCAATAACTCACACAAGAGTAATGCAATCAGCATGAAACTCAAACTTGATCTGTAAGTCATCGTTCTATTAGTTTACCAAAAATGAAATCATTTCGTTGAAGCGTTTCCAAAAAAACTCCGGAAAACTGATATTTTGGTGCTTTTTTCCATAATTCCAAGGGCTGTAACTCACACAAGAATAATGCAATCAGCATGAAACTCAACTTGATCTGTAAGTCATCGTTCTATAGTAATTTACCAAAAATGAAATCATTCCGGTGAAGCGTTTCCAAAAAAACTTTGGAAAACTAAAGTGTGACTGACAGACAGACGGAGTGCAAACCTATAGTCCCCTCCAGTGATGCCGGTAGGGGACTAAAAATTCCGGATTTGGGTCCAAAAAGTCCCACCCGGACCCCAAATTTTCAGTGTAAAAAAAAAAATTTTTTTGTCTTAAAATTGGCCGAAATGCAAAAAAAAAAAATTCCGAATTTTGGTCCCAAATTTTCTAAGTGCCACCCGGACCCCAAATTTTCAGTGTAAAAAAAAATTTTTTTTTTGTCTTAAAATTGACAGAAACGCATAAAAAAACAACAAAAAATTCCGGATATTGGTCCACAATTTTCAAAGTTCCACCCGAACCCCAAATTTTCAGTGTAAAAAAAAAAAAAAAATTTTGTCTTAAAATTGACCGAAACGCATAAAAAACAAACAAAAAAAAAAATTTCTGGATTTTGGCCACCTTGACCACAAATTTTCAGTGTAAAAAAATTCTGGATATTGGTCCACAATTTTCAAAGTCCCACCCGGACCCCAATTTTCAGTGTAAAAAAAAAAAAATTTTTTGTTTTAAAATCAGGCCTCGAAATAACAAGATTTTGATAAACCTTTCAGCAGGTTGCCTCATTTGACAATGGTTAACCTGTTGATCGGTTACCTAGATTTTTTTCATAAACCTATTGGTTAACCATTGCATTAAAAGTATTAATACTGACAAAGCTTCTGACATACCCAACTACAGTTCCTCCCAAATTAGTTTGGGATTTAGACGCAAGGGACCCAAGGAAGGCGAAGAAAAGTTAAAAAATTTATAGTAATTTATATATTTTTTATACTTAACAATGACCCAGACACAGCTGGTGCTAATTCTCAAAAATCTAGGGCCAAACACAAATTTTGCCCCCCAATCCCCAAAATTTGCATCTAAAACCGAAAAAATCATGTCCTAAATGGTCCTCCATACTTTTCCTCCACTGCGCATGCGCAGTGTCAAGGAGGTCTCGAAATTGCCACCAATTATCATTCTTACAAGCAGTGCCTGGTCAGCGCTATGTACTCAGCGGGGAGGTATGAGTTCCCAACTCCTGGGAGGGCCATCCCAGTCTGGGTCATTGGTAAGTATAAAAAATATATAAATTACTATAAATTTTTTAACATTTTTATACTGTACCAATGACCCAGACATAGCTGAATAGTAAAAAGGCTGGAGGGCCTAGGACATAGAGGAAAATCCAATAAGCTCAACTATATATAATAGAGTCATCCCCTCGAGGAGAAAAGGAGTATTAGGCATTACATGTATCTTTCTTATTTATGAAAAATTAGAAAGACACAACACCCTCCATAATTGAGCATAATAACATTCATGATCTCTATTAACATCCAGTATAACCCCATATACTAATTATTTTTAAAGTAAGCCAATAAATAAAGTCAGTCCAGAGAATTGAGACTCTTTATACTCTTTAAAAGTGTCCGAGGATTGTATATTAATGCCCGTTTGACACGTGACATATACAAATGCTTCACACCGAGCTACACTTTAAAAATATGACATGAATGAATTTTAAACATTAACTTTACACTTTAAAACCATCCCGGTAACGACTCAGAATTACTTACTCCGGAGGAGGTATCCCCTTGCTTTTCACTATAAAGCAGGTGACCTAAGGGAACACCCTCCCCCCCCCCCCCTTCCCCTTGCCCTGGGTCAAATAGCCCAGAGCGAAGAGGGCAGCAGGACGGAGTCACTGCTAGAACAGAAAGCCTGCATAACTATAGTTGCAACTGTTTAGTGGACGACATTCTGAGCAACAGATAACGGACCTAAACAATGCAGGACTCCAGAAATGGACTCAATATTTCTGAGATAAAAATTTGTGAATGTGGATGGCTGAGACCAATATGCAGCCTTCATTAAATCTGTAATAGCAACACTATTTGCGTAAGCCCAAGATGTAGAAAGAGCTCTTACTTCATGAGCCGAAATCTTAAGCACAGACTGCTGAGTTGAAGATAGATTATCATAAGCAGTACGGATAGTTAACTGAATCCATCTAGCAATACAAGGGACTGTAATGTCCTTTCTATTAGGCATCAGAGACAGAAAGAAGCGTTTTCGTCCCTTTCTGATAAACTGAGATCTTCGTTTATAAATACGTAAAGCTTTAACCGGACAGAGTAAAGGCCTATGCCCGTCTGAAGACGGAAGGGCCTTAATAACAATAGGTTCCAGATATTTATTAGGAGCCTGATTCTTAGCCAAAAATCCAACATTAGTAGTAAAGGTAATAGTGTTCCCGACACTACGATAGTGAGAATCGTCCACAGATAGTGCATGAAGCTCACTGACTCTTCTAGCAGAAGAGAAAGCTAAGAGAAATGCTGTCTTATAAGACAAGAATTTGAAATCTACTGTCTCAAGAGGCTCAAATGGCTTTTCTTTTAGTTTAAGAAGAACCCAAGCTAAATTCCATTTAGGAATTAATCTAAGGGTTCTAGGTCTATTTATCGTGAAGTTTCTAACTAATTTAAATAAAGAGACATTAGATCCAATTTGTAAACTATCATGGTGTGCATAGGTATCAGATAACATAGGCCTATAACCTTTAATAGTAACAGGCTGCAGTTTGATCTCGTCAAACAAGTATACTAGAAAGTTTGCAATGTCTGGTATGGAGGGATCAAAAATATCAACAGAATGATCCCTACACCAATGGCGAAAGACCTTCCTCTTAGCCGCATAGTTTAGTGAAGAGGAGGTCCTCTTACAGTTAGAAATCGCATCCACTGCTCGTCCTGTAAAATGCTTGCCGTGCAAGAAGGACCGCACAACGGAGATACGTGAAGGTTGAGACCTTGCAGGTTGTGATGTAGTTGACGCGATTTCCCCTGCGAAAGAAGATCCTCTCGTGGAGGAAGTTTTCGCGGTAAGTCCCACAGCAGACACCTGAGTAGATTTATCCACGGTCTCTGTGGAGACAGAGATGCTACCAATAGAATTTTGCATTGAGATTGTTTTATCTTTAGCAATATCTGCTGAATTAACGGCGCTGGAGGATACGCATATCCTATCATTCCGTCCCACGAGATCGATAGAGCGTCTACTGCATATGCTCGGGGATCCGGACATGGAGACACATACATCTGCAACTGATTGTTGAGTTGTGTCGCAAATAAGTCTATCATTGGCCACTCCCATTGGTAGCAAATCTGATTGAATACCTGTTTGTTGAGAGTCCATTCTGACGGCAACAAGCGACCCTTCCGTGAAAGGGAGTCTGCTAATACATTCAGACGACCCGGAATATGACAGACCGAAAGTAGAACTTGGGTGTTCTAGAACAAACAGAAGGATTCCTTCCGTTAAATTGAATAACGGAACGGAATGAGTGCCTCCCTGGTTCCGAATATACGCTACTACTGTCGTATTGTCGGACAGGATTTGGACATGTGCTTTCTGAATAATGTTCATCCAATGACGTAGTGCAAGCCAAATTGACATCATTTCCTTGATGTTTGTGTGCTTGCCTAGGAACTGCGGATCCCAAAGACCCTGGCACTTCGAATCCGTTGGGATCAATGTTGCACCACAACCTGTTTGACTGGCATCCGTCATAATCGTAAAACTCGGATCCGGCAACTGCAGTGGGACTCCCTGAGTCAACCACTGAATGTTTGCCCAAGTCTGAATCTCTTGTTTCACTTGATTTGACAAGAGAACGTTTATATCGAGCGAATGGATCTTTACACTCCAATTCTGAGTCAAGAAAATTTGGAGAGGACGAGTGCGTAACCGCCCCATCGGAATGACATCCGCAGCGGCTCCGCACAGACCTATCAGTCTCATGAACTCTCTCGCTGTGACTTTGTCTGAGTGGAGACAATAGCGAGCATAATAACTGATTAATTTCGCTCTGGTTAACAGCAGACGAACGAGATTATTGTGTGTCTCGAAGCTCATTCCCAGATGAGTGAATGACTTGGACGGCACCAGATCCAACTTCTCCTCGTTTATTATAAAACCGAGACGTCGGAGTAATAGAAGCAGATTCTGCACATCGTTCTGAAGCGTTAACTCGTTGCCGTACCTCTGAAGAATGTCGTCCAGGTAGGCCGACGTTACCGCAGACGAATGAGCTCGGAAATATATCATTACTGAGTTCATTATTCGAGTGAAAGCCCAGGACGCTAGGTTCAAACCGAAGCACATCGCTCGGAACTGATATACAACTCCTAGGACTGCGAAGCGTAGATACTTTCTGAATGTCAGATGTACCATGACGTGAAAGCATGCATCCTTGAGATCTATGCTTGTAGCATAGTCGTTCACCCGAATACTCGCTCTGACTGATCGAATTGTCTCCATATAGAACTTTGGAGCGACGATCAGCTTGTTTATCCAGCTCAAATCTATGACTGGACGGAACGAGCCGTCTGGTTTCGGAACCAGAAACAGATGGCTGTAGAAACCCGGTGATTCCTGGTCTTCTACGACCTCTACCACGTTCTTCTTCAGAAGAGCCTGTACTTCTGATAAAAGAGCATCTCTTTTCTGCGGATTCGACGGAAGCTGAGTCCATTTTGGACTTCGAGTTAATGGAGGCTTTCGTTTGAAGGATATTCTTAGTCCTTCCGAAATTACCCCTCGAACCCAGGGGTCGTCCATAATTGACGCCCACTCGTTTATAAAACTCGATAATCTTCCGCCTACCGGAACACGATAGAGATTCAAACCATCACCTCCTGGACCTGCGAGGCTTGCGGAAGGAGAAACTACGTCTTCCACGACCCAAACCTCGCCCCGTCGACCTAGGGACGTCTGACCGGTAATCTCGGATAGAAGAACGTCCCCCACGAGAGTCGCTGCCTTGATGGTCTCTAGAATAAGACCAAGAGGATGCATAGGAACCTCTATAGGAACTTCTCTTTGGCGTACTTGTCCCAGAAGTGCCTGTCTTACTCTTTTCTGCTGTATCCGGCTTTTTGGAAGCGGATTTGAAAAGCAGAGAATCCGAAGCTTTCTTAGTTATCTTATCATAGATTGCTGAAAGCTTGCTGTCGAAGAGAAGCTCTCCGGAGACCGAAGCGACTCTGAGAGAGTTCTTCACCTTACCATCCACGCGCGTGGATGTAGCTAGGGCTGCATCACGTCTAACCAACTCCAGGTTTGCCACTGAAAGGGCGGAGTTATACGTGGAATAAGCTACTGCCCTTGAAAAAAGTCTTAATGAGGATTGTATATCCTGGAATTCTTTCCCTTGAAGACGTAATGATAACGCCTTAGTAAGGTGATCTGCGTATGATAAGGCATCTAAGTTAACTCTGTTAGGCATTATTGTCGTTTCCAACATTGTGGTTGGAATTGACATAGACGACGGTATAGACAATTCCAAGTCTTCAGCCTCGTCGTCTAGATGCAGAGGAACTCTCGGTATGCCCTGTCCTGCCGTTTCAAATTTATTCCTTGAATTGATGAAAGGCAGATTTAGGGCATTTGCGGATAAGAAACCAGACTTGCCCGTTTTGGTAGCAAGCTTATAAATAGCGTCGTTCAATAATTCAAATGTTCTTGTGATCTTATTAGACTGTGTCGGAAACTCAGGGACGATGTCCCTGAACCGATCAAAAAATTCTGTGTCCAATGACGCTATCAGTCTCTTATTCGGCATCGCAGCATTCTGGTCCGACGGAACAACCTCTGGAAGGTAATGCCGGATAAAACCTACGTCAGCTTTATGTTGTTCCGAAAGGGAACGCTCCAAATCCTCCGAATCCCTTTCGCCATCCTGTCGGACCCTATGAAGTTCTCGGTCGTCCGTACCCGATGCTTCGGCGGAGCATACCGACCCAGCGTCGTCGGATAATTCCTGATCCGACAGAGATTCTGTCGTTTGCTGGGATACTGCGATAAGTTGTGCTATTTGGGATAGCACATCCGTCACTGAGGCCTGTGGAGTAGCGGTCTTACGTTGCTTTGCCGCTGGGAGCTCCGTGTACGTTGACTCCTGCATACTTCTTTTATGCAAATGTCCAGAGTCTACAGGCCCCATGTCCCTGGCTACCGGATGGCGTGACCTGGTCGCCGTGGAATCCCTGATCGGCGAAGCTGGCTGGATATCCGTGGTCACGTAGCCAAGGTGCGGACGTGTGCGCTGCCGTGAGGATGAGGAAGCCTTATCGACAGTCTGTCCGGACTGTCTATATAACGGAGCGTCCCGAGCAGCAGACGTATGCTCCGAATGCGAAACGTTTTGTACCACAACATCTGGTCCCAGATGTTGTTGTATGAGAGAGGGACCTCTCTCGCTCGCAGCCCGGATGGACCTGGACGAGCTAGGAACCGGACTAATAGGCTTCCTCCGTTCTCTCCTCTGATCCATCGTCACTGGGTGTGCACTTTTTCTTATTATAGTGCTCGCATCACCCAAATCTCCTTCCTGAACCGGACGAACCCGGCTGCCGAGCCATTCGATGAATGGTCGCTACACCGGGCGAGCTAGCGGACGGCAATGCCGTCGATCCTACTAGGGACCTCTTAGGCAATTGACATATTTCCATGAGCACTTTTGCCACTAGCTCTTCATTTAACTGTGACGACGGAGGCACACTTTTGGAAGACATCACGGAAACATCACCCTGTTCTTGTTCCTCTGAAATAGAGATTGATAAACTAGAGTGACCGTGCAGAGAAAGGACCGGCATGGCCTTTTCCCCGCTGACACACGTTTCCAATGTTTGTCATCCCAATTGACACATACTGAACAGGAGTTAGTGCGAGTACACTGACTACAATTAATACAACGATTATGAAAGTCAGAGGAAGATTTCCTCTTATTACAATTTGAACAATATCCTTTCATTGTGAAAAGAACACAAAAAGTCCTAGTACTCGCACCAATCCCTGAAAACAAAGATACATAATAACATGATCCATTAATATAGAAAAAATAATTGAAATCAAAAGTTAAAAAATTTATAGTAATTTATATATTTTTTATACTAACCAATGACCCAGACATAGCTGGTGCTAACTCTTAAAATATAGGGCCAAACACAAATTTTGCCCCCCAATCCCCAAAATTTGCATCTAAAACTAAAGAAAACATGTCCTGAAAGGCCCTCCACACTTCGCCCCTACTGCGCATGCGCAGTGTCAAGGACGTTCCGAAATTGGCGCCATTTATCATTCTAATAACCAGTGCCTGGTAAGCGCTATGTACTCAGCGGGGAGGCAAGAGTTCCCAACTCCTGGGAGGGCCATCCCCGTCTGGGTCATTGGTAAGTATAAAAAATATATAAATTACTATAAATTTTTTAACATTTTTATACTGTACCAATGACCCAGACATAGCTGAATAGTAAAAAGGCTGGAGGGCCAAGGACATAGAGCAAAATGGAATACGCTCAATAAAATAAAATAGAGTCATCCCCTGTAGGGAAAAGAAGTAATAGGCCTTACATGTATCTTTCTTATTTATGATAAATTAGAAAGATACAACACCTTCCAAAAATTGAGCTTCATACATCCATGTACTCTATTAATATCCAATAATCCTTATACTAATAATTTTTAAAGTAAGCCAATAATAAAGTAAGTCTAGAGAATAGAGACTCTTATACTCCTAAAAGTGTGTGAGAATTGCATAATCATGTCCGTTGACATATGCAATATTCAAAAGCTATACTTTAAAAACTAAGACTTGAATGAATTTTATAAACTTAATCTTCTCACTAAACAACCATCCCAATAACAGCTCAGAATTACTAACTCCGGAGGAGGTATCCCCTTGTTTTCATAGTAAAAAACAGGTGACCCAAGGGAACACCCTCCCCCCCCCCCCCCCCTTTTTCTTGCCCTGGGTCAAATAGCCCAGAGCGAAGAGGGCAGCCGAACGGAGACACTGCCGAAACAGACAGCCTACCTAGCTATAGTAGCAACTGTTAAGTGAATGACATTCTGAGCAGTAGATAATAGACCTAACAATAGAGGCCTCCAGAAATGGACTCGATATTTCTGAGATAAAATTCATGAATGGATGGCTGAGCGCAATGAGCAGCCTTCAAAAATCTATAATAGCAACACTATTAATGTAAGCCCAAGAAGTAGAAGAACTCTTACTTCATGAGCCGAAATCTTAAGCACAACTGCTAAGCCAATGATATACCATAAGCAGTACGCTAGTTAATAGAATCCATTAACAATAAAATGGAGCGTAACGTCCTTCTACTAGACATCAAAGACAGAAGAAGCTTACGCCCTTGTAATAAACAGATATCTGTTTATAAATACATAAACTGTACCCGGAAAGAGTAAAGGCCTATGCCCATACGAAGACGGAAGGACCTTAAAATAATAGGTTCCGGATAATAGGAGCCTAACTCTTATGCAACAATCCAACCTAAATAGTAACGGAAGTATTGATTCCGAAACTATGAAAGTGAAAATCATCCATCGATAGTGCATGAAACTCACTGACTCTACAGTAAAAGAGAAACCAACAGAATTACTGTCTAAAAGGTCAGAATTTGAAAACTACTGTTTCCAGAGGCTCAAATGATTACTTAGCTAAATAAGAACCTGAAGTTAAAATCCGTATAGGAATTTAATCTAAAGATTCTAAGTCTATTTATCAAAAAGTTACTAACTGACTTAGATAAAGAGACAAAAGACTCAATTGTAAACTATCGTAGAGTGCATAGGTATGAGGTAACATAAACCTATAACCTAAATAACAACAGGCTGCAGTAGATCTTGTGAAACAAGTATACTAAAAAATAGCAATGAGTAGTATGGAGGGATCAACCATATGAACATAATGATCCCTACACCACGACGGAAGAGCCTCCACTTTAGTCGCATAGAATAGCGAAGAAGAGGATCTCCTATAGTAAGAAATCGCGTCCAAAGCTCGTCCAGTACAGTGCTTACAATGCAATACGGACCACACAACGGAATACATGAAGGTTGCGACCTTGCTGGTTGTGATAAAGATGACACGATTTACCCAGTGAAAAAAGATCCTCACATAGAGGAAGATTTCACGTTAAGATCCACAGTAGACAAGAGAGTAAATTACTCATGATCTCTGTGAAGATAGAGATGCTATCAACAGAAATGTATTGTGGTTGTTTATCTTAGCAATACCTGCTAAAACAACAGCGCCGGAGGATACGCGTATCCTATCATTCCGTCCTATAGATCAATAGAGCGTTAACAGTATTAGCTCAGAGATCTGGACAAGCCAACACATACGTCTGCAATTGATTAGCAAGCTGTGTCATAAATAAAACATCATTGGGCGCTCCCATAGATAGCAAATCTGATTGAATACTTGTTTGTTGAGAGTCCATTCTGACAGCAACAAGCGACCCGTAAGAGAACGGGAGTGCGATAAAACAATCAGACGACCCAGAATATGACGGACCAAAACTGAACTTGGTGTACTATAACCAACAGACGGATTCTTTCCATTAAATTGAATAACGGAAACGAAAGAGTGCCTCCCTGGTTCCGGAGATACGCCACTACTGTCGAATTAAAGGACAGGAATTTGGGCATGCGTTTCTGAATAATGTTCATGCAATGACATAAAGCAAGCCTAAAAAACATTATTCCGCGGAAGTTAAACTGATAGCTAAAAGACTGCGGAACCCAAAGACCCTGGCACTTCGAATCCGTAGGGATCAGTATATATCCCAATCTGTTTGACTGGCAACAGTCATAACAGCCACACTCGGGTCCGGCAACTGCGGCGGCACTCTCGGAGTCAACCACCGAATGTTTGCCCCAGTCTGAATCTCTTGTAACACTAGATAGACAAGAGAATGTAAAAATCAAGCAATTCATGGATTGCCGGAAAGTTGCCGTCGAAGAGAAGCTCCTCCGAGAACGAAGCGACTCTGAGAGAGTTCTTAACCTACTATCCACGCGTGGATGTAGCTAGGGCTGCATCACGTCTAACCAACTCCAATCAGCCACTGAAGGGCGGAGTTATACGTGAACAAACTACTGCCCTCAAAAGAAATTACATTGAGAATAATATCCCGTAAATCTTTTCTTGAAGACGTAATGATAACGCCTCAGTAAGGCGGATTACGTATAATAAAGCGTCTAAGTTAAGTCTACTATACATAATGTCGTTCCCAACATTGAAATTGGAAAAGACATAAACGGCGAAAAAGAATATATGCAGTCTTTAATCACACCGTCTAGACGCATATGAACTCTCGGTATGCCCTGCTCTGCCAAAATAAACTATATGTAAAAAAGATAAAATGGCAGAAATGAGCCACGCGGACAAGAAACTAAACTATCATGCTTAATAGCAGGCTTGTATATATATATAAATATATAGCGTCGAAAAATAAAACACATGTTGTAATGACAATATTGGACTGCGTCGGTAAGTCAGGGACAAAGTCCCTGTACCGATCGAAAAATCCGAGTCCAATGACGCTATAAGTCTCTTATCCAAGATCGCAGCAATGAAGTCCGAAAAATAATCACTGGAAGAAATGCCAGAAGATATGAAAGGCATCTTCCGATACTACTAAAGGGAAAACTCAAAATCTTTCGAATCCCTTTCGCCATCCTGTCGGACCCTATAAAGCGTTCGGTCGTCCGTAGCTTGATGCAACCGCGGACCGCACCGACCCAGCGCCGTCGGATAATTCCTGATTCGACCGAGAAACCGTCAATTGCTGGGATGCTGCGAAACAACTGTGCTAACTCGGATAGCACGTCCGTCACTGAGGCCTGAGGAGCAGCGGTCTTACGATGCATTGCCGCAGGAAGCTCCGAGATCGTTACCCCGTGCATACTTCCAATATGCGAGCGAACGGAGTGTATAGGCCTCGTGTCCCTTGGCTACCGGATGGCGCGACCTATTCGCTGTGGAATCACTGAATGCCGAAACTGATCGGATACTCGAGGTCACGTAGCCAATGTGCGGTCGTGTGCCCTGCTGTGAGGATGAGGAAGCATTAAAGACAGTCTCTCGGACTGTCAATATAACGGAGCGTCCCGAGCAATGGACATATGCTCCGAATGTAAAATATCTGAACCACAACATGCGGTCCCCTATGTTGTTGGCTTCCTCCGATCTGTCCTCAATCTGCCGTCACTGGGTGAGTACTAAAGTAATTAAAGTGCTCGCATCACCCAAATCTCCTTCCTAGACCGCAACGGACGAACCCGGCAGCCGAACCATTCGATGAATGTACGCTACACCGGGTGAGCTAGCGAATGTCACTCCGTAAGCGATAGACATATTCCATGAGCACTTATTGCCGCTAACTCTTCATTAACTATGACGACAGAGGCACACTTTTGAAAGACATCTCCATAACTCTTCGAACAAGAAACCAGAAATGCTTGGATAGCAAGCATAAAATAATAATATATATAGCGTCGTTCAATAATTCGAAAGTTTGTGTGACATTATTGGACTATGTCGGAACTGAGGGACGATGTCCCTGAACCGAACCAAAAATTTCTAAGTCCACCGACGCTATCAGTTTCTTATCCGGCATCGCAGCATATGTTGTTCCGAAAGGGAAAGCTTGAAATCCACCGAATCCCTTTCGGCATCCCGTCGGACCGGATGAAACTTTCGGACGTCCGTACCCGCTTCCGCGGAGCGTCCCGACCCAGCATCGTCGGATAAAATATATGCGACAGATTCAGTTGATGCTGGGATGCTGCGATAAACTGTGCTATTAAGGAAAGCACGTCCGTTCCCGAGGCCTGTACAGTAGCGGACTTACGATGCATTGCCGCTGGAAGCTCCGTGTACGTTGACTCCCGCACACTTCCTATGCGAACGTCCGGAGTCTGCAGGCCTCGAGTCCCCGGCTACCGACCCAGCGCTGTCGGATAATTCTCGATCCGACACCGTTACTGTCGGCTGCTGGGATGCTGCGATAAGCTGTGCTATGTGCACAAGAATGTCCGGCGTCGAGACCTGCGGAGGCGCAGTCTATCGCTGCTTCGCCGAGGGCAGCTCCGCATCAGATGGCTCCCGCATACTTTTCCTATGCGAACGTCCGGAGTCCATCGGTCTCGAATCCCTGGCTGCCGGATGGTGTGACCTGGTCGCCGAAGAATCCTTGATCGGCGAAGCTGGTAATATATCGGCGGTCACGCAGCCAAGGTGCGGTCGTGTGCGCTGACGAGAAGAGGAAGCCTTAGCAGTCTCAGCGGACTGCCTATACAACGGAGCGTCCCGAGCGACGGACGTATGCTCCGTTAACGACACATTTGTACCACAACATCTGGGGCCAGATGTTGTTGAACGAGAGAGGGGCCTCTCTCGCTTGCCGTCCGGATGGACCGGAACGAGCTATGAACCGGACTAAAAGGCTTCCTCCGTTCTCCCTCCGATCCGCCGTCACTGGGTGTGCATTAAGTTAATTTTATAGTGCTCGCATCACCCCAAAATTCCTTCTAGACCGCAACGGACGAACCCGGCTGCCGAACCATTCGGTGAATGGACGCTACACCGGGCGAGCTAGCGGACGTCAAAGGCCGTCGAACCTACTAGGGTCCTCTTAGGCAATTGGCGTATTACATGAGCACTTTTCCGCTAGCCCTTCATTAATTGTGAGGACGGAGGCACACTGTTGGAAGACATCACAGATACATCACCCTAATCTTGATCGTCTGAAATAGAAATTGATAAAGTAGAGTGACCCTGCGGGGAAAGGACCGGAGTGTCCAAATCCCCAACAACATACCGTGACATACGCTTCCCATATTGTCATCGAAATCATACGATACAGAACAGGAGTTAATGCGAGTACACTGACCACATATAGAATGATAATAAGGTCAGAGGAAGACTTCCTCTTAAAACAATTGATCAATATCCTTTCAATGTGAAAAGAAAACAAGTCCTGGTACTCGCACTAACCCCTGGCAATCAAAATACATAATAATAATATGATCCATTAATATAGAAAAAATAATTGAAATCAAAATATTTTGAAAAAATATTTTTTCAGAACAGCCCAAGTTTCTGAAAAGTAACGTTGAGCCCCAATGGATCCCAAGCCTAAGTGTGGACAAAAATTTTAAAAATATTTTAAACAATTTATTCAACACTTACGAACAATAATAATGTATCTAGTTATGATTAAAATAACATAAAGATATTATTATTTAGAAATCCCCCCCTCACACAGAGGGCTGTTGTAAATGTAAACAATGAGTGTAAAAACACTAAAATAAGACTCCAGGCACCCAGGCCCGAAATCAGTTACCAAAAATACACCATCTGATGCAAAACAGAGACTTCCAGGGAAGAAACTGCAGAACATCAGATGGTAGATGCAGAACACAACGCCTAACCACCCGTAGGTGAAGACGTAAACATGGGGAAAGAACAGAATTCATTCTGTTATTCAGCTAAAACTCCCAAGAAATTTTAGTAATAATAATTACAGAAATTATGCCAAAAGCATGGGAGAATAGCAAGGGGGAACTTAAAGGACAGGGAGAGAGGAAAAACACTTGAAAAAACAGTGTAACTAAATAATCAGAATGACAACAAAATGGCTGCTGCCTTGAAAATAGGTAACTTAACATAATTTCATTAAAAAATTTTAAGTTACAGCCCTGATAATATTCTGTCACACATTCTTTTCCTCTCCTCCTTTTCTATCCTCCTTAGAATCACCATTTCACTAATATTTATGTGTCTGGCATCATTTAAACTGAGATTTAAAAGCACAAAGATCAGTCAGATGTTAACTGATGAAGGGCCAAACTTAGAATGATAAATGGCGCCAATTTCGGAACGTCCTTGACACTGCGCATGCGCAGTAGGGGCGAAGTGTGGAGGGCCTTTCAGGACATGTTTTCTTTAGTTTTAGATGCAAATTTTGGGGATTGGGGGGCAAAATTTGTGTTTGGCCCTATATTTTAAGAGTTAGCACCAGCTATGTCTGGGTCATTGGTACAGTATAAAAATATATTTTTTCAGAAAAGCCCAAGTTTCTGAAAGTAACGTTGAGCCCCAATGGATCCCAAAAAGCCTAAGTGTGGACAAAATTTTTTAAAATATTACAAAAAAATTAATGCAACACTTACGTATAATAATAATGTATCTTGTTATGATTAAGCTAATACAAAGACAAGAAAATCCCTCTCAACAGAAACCGTTGTCAATGTAAACAAGAAGTGTATAAACACCAGAAACATGACTCCAGACACTGATAACCATGGCCCGAAAGCTAGAACTCCCAAGAAATTTTAGTAATAATATTACAGAAAATATGTCAAAAGCATGGGAGAATAGCAAGGGGGGACTTGAAGGAAAGGGAGAGAGGAAACACTGAACAAGCAGTGTAACTTTATTGCAAGAATGACAACAACAGGCCCATGCCTCGAAATTAGGCAACATAACATAATTTCGTAAAAAAATTTTAAGTTACAGCCCTGATTATTTCCTGCCATTCATTTTTCCTCTCCTCCTTCTATTTCCTCTTTAGATCCACCATTTCTCTAATATTTATGTGTCTGGCATCATTTAAACTGAGATTTACAAGCACAAATATCAGTCAGATGTGAACTGATGAAGGGCCAAACAAAGAATGATAATTGGCGCCAATTTCGAGACCTCCTTGACACTGCGCATGCGCAGAGGAGGAAAAGTATGGAGGACCATTTAGGACATGATTTTTTCGGTTTTAGATGCAAATTTTGGGGATTGGGGGGCAAAATTTGTGTTTGGCCCTAGATTTTTGAGAATTAGCACCAGCTATGTCTGGGTCATTGGTACAGTATAAAAATAAACAGGTGCATACACACGCCCCTCTCCCCCCTTACACATGCACATTCACATGTGCACGCATTAACATTTGTTGTTCTTTGCTTTATATGATTTTTGTGTCTAATGAAAATTAAAGAATTTTAATTGTTTATTTTGCTGCGTGGCTTATTATTTCAGAAATGCCAACACATTTAATTGTCTCGAACTGGGAATTGGGCAATTGTGAATTTGTGTGGGGATGGGGTCAAATACCGTCGATGGACGTCTGTATTACGAATACATTGAACTTAAGGGCATGGGAGTTGCATTGGCAGTCTCTGATTAACATTGGAAAAGAAATAATTGTAAATTGTATCTACCTTTCCCTACATTTCGGAATCCGGAGAATGTGATCCAAAATTCCAAACTACAACTTTATTTGTGCCACAATGTTCAAAATCATTTGGAAAAACCCATGTTCACAACCATGCTGGCTGTTTATTCAAATGGAATAAGCACGAAAACAAGAAGTCAGCATTGGTGAATAAAAGACGTTTCCATAATGTGTTCGAAAATTTTTATCATGGATTGGTAGGGTAAAAAGGGGTGGAATGAAAATAATTAACAACAGATTATTTGATTTTCAATATGTCTCCTTTTTATTGTATTGAAGACTTATTTTCAGTTTCGCGTAGTGCAAGAGTTAAAACCTTGTGTGCGGTAAATGTATTAACAAAGCAGTTAACTCCCTTTAGCTCTAACAGACAATCGTCTTTCTCAGAATCGAAACAAATTAATTGTTTCGAGAGCCAGAGGGTGCCGCGAGTTGGTACTGCAGATCTTCAGAACCGCTAATACAAAAGATTTCTACCCCCACAAGACGAAGTACAGTAATGATTGAAACATGCTGTATGATAACCACGAGCATTTTGTTTTCGTTTTGTTCACTGCAGTGCTTCTTTTTAAATCGGTGGGAGGAAAAACATTGAAAATTTTTTCTCATCCTGTAACAACTAACTTCCGTTGGCCACCGGCGCGATTTTTGGTTAACCGATCGAGCGTTCGCCTGGAAACAAATTTGCATAACCGATAGGCGAACGGTACGAGCGTTCACCTCTTATTTTGAGGCCTGTAAAATTGACTGAAATGCATAAAAAAACAACAACAAAAAATTCCGGATATTGGTCCACAATTTCAAAGTCCCACCTGAACCCCAAATTTTCAGTGTGAAAAAAAAAAAAAAATTTTGTCTTAAAATTGACCGAAACGCATAAAAAACAAAAAAAAACATTTTTCCGGATTTTGGTCCAAAATTTTCCAAGTCCCACCCGGACCCCAAATTTTCAGTGTAAAAAAAAATAATTTTTTTTGTCTTAAAATTGACCGAAACGCATAAAATACAAAAAAAAAAAATTAAAAATTTCCGAATTTTGGTCCAAAATTTTCTACGTCCCACCCCGACCCCAAATTTTCAGTGTAAAAAAAAAAAAATTTTGTCTTAAAATTGACCGAAACACATAAAAAAAAACAAAAAAAATTCCGGATTTTGGTCCAAAATTTTCTATGTCCCACACGACCCCAAATTTTCAGTGTAAAAAAAAAAAAAAATTGTCTTAAAATTGACCGAAACACATAAAAAAAAAAAAAAAAATTCCTGATTTTGGTCCAAAATTTCTCAAGTTCGGAATGGGGCCCCAAATTTTCAGCCTAAATATGAACCCAGGGACTTGGCTTGAACAAACTTGAATCTCACCCCTAAGGATGCTGCATACCAAATATCAAAAGATTCTTATTGGTAGATCTGAAGAAGAAGATTTTTAAAGAATATTCTTCACACTACATTAATTTAAACATTTGGGCTCCCATAGAGAGCCAAATATAGACCCAGGGAATTGATTTCAATAAACGCATGAAACAATCTTCCAAAGATGTTATATGTGAAATTTGAAAGCTTTTGGAGCAGTGGTTTGGGAGAAAAGTAGGCTTACATGTTTTTCCCATTACCCACAGTGTTAAAAAATGCTGACTCAGCACTTTTTCAAAGTCCCCAAAAAGTTCCCCATGATAAAACTGATAGCATTTTTTTTTTACCATTCCATTCTGTTGGTCCTAAGGAAGCTTCACACCAAATAAGAATACTCAGTGCCGTGAAGTTTTGGAACTATGGGCGTTTTAATTTTTTTTCTATTTTTAGCTCCTGTGGTTCCCATGGGGCAATGGGAAAAAAAATTGGGCATAAATTAAGTACTTATGACCCAATAAACCCTCATATCAAATTTGGTTCAAATCTGCCTCTCGGTTTGGAAAACAGAAATTTTGGGAGTGGCAAAAATTCTTGCCCCTCCCATAATGAAGTCAAATATTGCCCGTCAAACTTCTCTTGAACAAATTTGAGTCTACACCTCAAATGGAAGCTGCATACCAAATATCAAGTCTCTGCTACTGCTGGTTCATGAGAAGAAGACTTTTTAATATTTTGGGCATTTTGGCCCCACCCCCATCCTCAATATGAGCCGCAACTTTGAAAAATCAAAATACCCCTATATAACTAACTCTCACATGAAATTTCATTAAAAAGTGGACAGTGGTTTGGGAGAAAAAGACCCAAACACCACCTTCACGATGTACGGCGGACGACAGACAAAAAGTGATCAGAATTTCTCCCCCTGACTTTAAGTCAGGTGAGCTAATAAGAGAGTCTGCACGTCCGCTAGGAGAGACTCTCTTTTGAAAGAATCTGCCAGAAGATTAGTCCAATGCAGACATCTTGTTGGTGGGGGTTTCGCTTGGAGTGATAGCCATAGGCCATCCGAGACTACACTTCTCACCCACTGATCTTCTGTGTCTGCTATCCAGTTTCTCGCAAAGTTTGATAACCTTCCGCCAACTGGCAAGCAATAAGGGTCTTGACCATCACCTGTAGGACTTGTGAGGCTTACGGGAGGAGAAACTACGTCCTCCTCATGAAGATCCTCACCCCATTGGCTTAGGGGCATCTGACCGATAATCCTGATCAGACTTTCGCCCCTTTCCTGAGTCGTTGTATTGACGACCTCCGGAGTAATTATACAAGGGTTTCTTGTACCCTCACAAGGAATTCCCTTTTGAAAATTTTGATTTGGAACGTCCTGTTCATAGACAAACAAAAGTTAGCTAAAAAGTGGCTGCCAGATGGGCAGGAACTGACACCTGGAATGCAAAACAACAAAACACCTTGGACCAGTTGCAAGAAGAGAAGGCCAATCTCTGAACAACCCCGTAGCATCCCAAGCAGCCGATAGAACATGGGCAGCAGCAAGGGATCTCGAATGCAATGCATCACGAACATGACTGGGCCCCATGGACTGCTGGGGCAGTTGTGTTGGCTAGGTTGGCATTATGGTTCCAGTTCCGAAGTTCCCAAAGGAACAGGATGAACAATAAATCGGCGGCCAATCTAATGACACCGCCTGTTGATCCGGTCAACTGTAGTGTTGCACCTCCGAACAAGCATTTAAAGGTATCTTCAGACTCATTCTATATGGAGTAGTATATGTATATTCAATGTCTTGAGCTGATGGAAAGATGCTGGTCAATGCTGCCTATCAGGATGGTAGTCCTTGACTTGGGACTGGTGATATCAAGCAAGGACATGCTAATTAAACAAGGAATCATTCCAGCAAATATTATGAAATAACAAGATGGCCTCGATCACAATGCTAGTTGGGGGTGCCCTTGTTAATGCAGTGGCCTTGTCTGGCAGCAGCTACCTCTTCTCCAAGTTTCAGGATAACGATGCCGGTGCGGAACGTGTGCATCATGACAAAGCCGTAGAAAAGCTTCAGGCTGCCCAGGCAGCATAGTCCCGTAAGCGAACAGAATGCCTCAATTGGATCAATGAAGAACTATGTCGCCAAGGTCATGTCTTGCACACTTTCCAAGGTGTCGATGCTGCGATTTGCGAGTATGCACAGGTAACTGGGAACAGTTTAAAGTCTTGGTCCAGAACCGCAACTAGAAGACTTTTACACACAATCAGCCGGGCAAAAGGACCGTGAAATTGCCTTCATCATACATGGGCTGGGTGTGGTCAGGCTTGTTAGCTACAAACTTTCTCAGTGATCGCTTTATTTTTATTTTTTTAGGGTGATGAGTTGGTCTGTTCCTTCGGAATAGAAGTCCACCTAGCAATGCTGTAAAGTAATCCTAAAAGCCCATGGGAGTTGCACAGCAACTACAGATCGGAGGGTGCATTGGGCTCTAGCCTCGGCTGTTCCTTCAAAACAACAGGCCCCTGTCTCTGCCTGGTGAGTTCTTGGCATATCAACAGTATCATATTGTTTTTCGAGTCCTGTGGGCTCTCTTGGTGAGATGCCTTGTAGATATCTAACTGGAGTTGGTTGAATTTCTCTTCCTCGGCGGGATGTGACTGACTTCCTTCTCGGATATCTGGCCATCAGCAACAGCCTTTGAATACAGATCTGCTATGCTCAAAAGCTTGGTCTCCGCTAAAGTGGCGATGGTGTTGTGCTTTTTTGCCTTCTTTGTGAGCCTTCAGCTTACAAATTTCCCGAAGACGCCAGCCAATCCACAGGCCCCTTCTGCAGCTTCTTGTGCTATAACCACAGGAATTGCGGCTACTTTGGCCAACATCCCAATTCCACCAATGCCTATCCCTACGTCGGTTGCGGATAGAAATATTTTGATGCCATCTGCAATATTGACCCCTTGGTGGTATTTCTTGCCGAGAGAATGCCTGCAGTCTCGTTCAGCCATGAGATGGGCTCTTACATCTCCAATCTCCTGGATGCGGAAAGTATTTACATCGCTAGTATTGAGTTCTGGATACAAGCCCATTCTTATACATCATTTTCTAATACCTTTAAATCATCGTCAGTCAGTGTCTGTCTGGTAAACAGTCTGGTAAACAGCAAGCGCTTGAGCTAAGGTGGACCAAGATATAGAGTATTGAATGTGTTGATTGGAAAACTAGCATCTGTGACCTTTTACTTGACACCACTTAACGAGAGCAACAATTTTTGCCACGGATAATGATGACAAGTTCTTTGCCATTATGATGCGGAAGCCATTTTAGGTCAAGTCCATGTAGCACTGGCATGAAGTCGTTGGATGGTATACCCTGGACTATCCGTATAATTGTGGTGGTACCCTGTCCAGGAGTAAGATGATCAAACTTCCCAAAGAGCTTCATCATCACACCTCCTTTTACCCCACCCAACACATACCCAGCATTGCTTTTCGTGAGCCTGTGGCCTCGGCCCAGTTGGATGTGAGGTTGGATGACCCTGAAATCAAGTTCTCACCCACCGCAAACAGGGTGCCTATACAGAAACCATGGAGTCATTTTGGATAAGTTTGTAGCTCCTCCATGAGACTGAGCCTTCCAGGTTCAAACCACGCAGCTCGGTAAATGTAGCTTGTTGCGGTTCTGAAGAAACAGCAACAGGAAGCTCCTTTCTCTTGTATAACCCCTCAGAGAGCTGAAATACATACAATTTGTCCATCATCCCTGGTTCTCCAAACCTCTACAAGTCGCCGAGATCAGCCAGCTGCAAGGCAATGCATCATGAGCTCCTGGTCCTCTGCTATTCACCATGTCATTACACTTGTTGTAGCTGTTGCCGTTGTTCCGTAGGTATATTTACGAATACGTGCTGTAATTCAATAGGGCCACCCATGCTATCTAAAACGTGGACTGTAACATTGCCTATAGGACCTGGGACAAGTTTTTTTATATTGCAAATGAGAGAAAGCTACTGTTCTGCCACTGGCACATTTTTCATTTGCTACAGGTACTGCTCTGAGAAGAGTGCTGGGTAGCCCGTTGTAAACATTGTCCGTGGTGCTGACTTCTGACAGATGAACGTAGAGCTCACGGTGGGACGCAAGTTCAGGTAACTCATCCCCCATCAGCAGCTCCCCTCCCTGAAGGGTTTTGGATGCTGCAAATCCCAAGGAGCATGCCAATTTTCCCAGTTTCAGAGACTTATCTGTCTTGAGTCGCAGACAACCAGAAGGTTTGTGAAGATCCAGTACAGCCCCAACTTGACTAAACACCTCGTCATTTAGCTCGCATACATTGTAACAGCCATCTGTGATTTTTATCTTCCCCTCAACTGGGTCATTTTTTCTCATCCACAACGCGAATAATATGGTTGTGCAGCCCCAAGCTAATGTTGTACCAAAGAGGGTAGTAGGTTATTTCAGAAAGGGCACACTCAAATTGCTCTCCTGCAGGGAGCGCCCTTGGTAGGTCCACAGTTTGAACATCAGATCGTGTCACGTACATAATTGTATATATTATCATTATAAGACTTCTCAAATATGGCTTTTAGAGGTCCAAAGGATGCTGGAATACCCAAGAATGGACAGCAAGCTTGCAACAAAGTTGGCTTCAATCTACTATAACCCCAAGAGATACTGGAAGGGACTCACTGCCATCAAAAACCTTGCTTCCACGTCCAAGGTCTCTGAAGTTTGGCTCGGTCATGGCTTAAGAAGCAGGCCAACTGGCAGATATACCTTCCAGCTGTGCAAAGCACACACATACCATGACCCAAGTTTGATGTGCAGATGCCGAAAGAGGCCCACAAGGCCGACCTGCTCTTTCTGCCACATGACAAGGTGACCCACAAGACCTACAAGTATGCACTCACAGTTGTTGATGTGCCTTCTGCTATAAAGAGACAGAGCCCCTGGCCACAAAAGAGGCCAAAGAGGTCGCGGCCACCCTAGAAAAGATATACAGATGTGGACCACTGCGGTGACCCAAGCTCCTTCAGGTCGATCCCGGGCGCATGTTCCTGGGCGTGGTGAATCAGCTGCTGGCAAAACAAAGGACAGAAGCCTGTTGTGGCCATGCGGATGGCAACAGGGACCAGGAAATTGTGGAGCAGTTCAACCGTACCCTGGCAGAGCAACTGTTCAGGCACCAATACGCCCAGGAGATGAGGTTACTGTGAGGTGAGAGGTCAAGTGAATGGGTTGCTCGCCTACCCGCCGTTGTTGCGGTGCTGAATGATGAGGTGACTTGCTGAACTAAAAGAGGCTATCTGACGCCATCAAGGCCAAAGTTGTGACACAAACTCCCTCCTCTGTGATTTCTGGTCACCATGCTGGCCTCAAGGAGTATAAGCTCCCTTCCAATGCAGATCTATCGCTATCTCTACCAGGCAGGCGAACTGGAGGATGTCACCGTCGTGCAACTGACCCTTTGTGGTCCCTCCAAGTGTACTGACTTGGACGTTCGGTCACCAAGCCCGGCAAACATGTCCTCTACTACCTAAAGGATGGTCCAGTCCGGGGCTTTGTCCGGGAAGAACTGCTTGTGGTGCCTCCTGATACTCAGCTTCTGCCCATCACATTACGATGATCATACACCATGGTGTCCACACCATTTCCAGCAATCCACTGCTTGGAGTCGAAGGGGGATAGCAATACCTTGTTCAGGTGCTTCCTGTAGATTCAGCGGCCCTCTGAACGCAGCAGGTCCATGCCGTGATGAAAAGTCTTTTTTGCGAAGAGGGCCTCTTTGTACTGGTAATGGCGAATGTGCTTCTTCACAACACACTTTTTCACACCTTCAGCCTTCTTGATGTTTTTTCCACCGCATTCAAGGATGGAGTACATCTTGGGTCGTAGGCCCACATACTCGGTGATGGGACATCCAGCGCACTCATCCTTCATCTTACCCAAGACCTTCTTATTTACGGTGTTGTGTTGCGGGTGGTCTTGTGGGAAGTCAGAAGTGTCGTCATACAGGTGGGCATGGTCTACCATGTCTTTGTACACGTCCTTGGTGTTGATCTCTAGCAGAAGGGAGTCTGTGTCTGTGTAGAGGAGCTGGCAGCTAGAACCATACTGCACTTCAAGTTGGTTGTTGTAGAAGTCGTACATTAGATGCTTAGAGAGGTCTAGGATGCTCATACCAATGTATACACGGTCGGTTGAGTACCAGGCAGCACTTGTGGGCCTGGATGGCTACAAGGTCGTCATTAAAGATATTTACCTGTGCGAAGACTGGGCTGGCTATTAGGCATCTACGTTTGTTCTTCTTGCTGGCACGGACCAGCTTGACATCCACCCGCTTTCGTAGGTTTTCCATTGTTTTCCCAAATACACTGCTGTTCATGAGCTTGTAGAGGGCTCCATCCATGGGCTTTGGTTGAAGCAGAGGACCCTATGGATGTTCTTCAACCACTTTCCTAGAGACAGGTTGAGCTGGAGGTTCCGGTAGTGAAGCACATAGCATTCCTTGTTGCAGAGGTTGGGGACCAGCTTTTCAATCTCTGTCGGTGCCACCCTAACACCTAGAACGTTCCGCTGATATTCAGACATCCACTCTTCCACTGTTTTTGGACGACCATGCACTCCAGGACTAGCGGATAGACATTGTGTGCCTCATGCTGCTCTTCAGAATACTCTAGGACCATCTCAAGTATGTAACCTTGTGAGTTGTCAGCCGGGAGGTCGGATATTGAGAGCTCTGCGAGATTGTCTACCCACCTGAAACCTTCCACTGGCAGAGGTTGGCTCACTGCGAACCATACAGGTTGTTAGCCTCTAGATACATCAAATGAGTGTTTGATTTGGAGGGGTCGTAACCCTCAACCATAGGGTTATTGGCTTTTGCATACCGCTTCGAGACCATAGAGATTCCACCCTCCACCCTTTCTCAATGAAGAGGTACTGGTTGTAATCCGTCAGTAGTTCCAGCTCCACACCTGTTTTCTTGAGCAGCGCATCCCAGGAGAGGCTGGGACTTGTGTAATAATGCGCTGGGTCCAGACCATACTGCCACGTACATGCCATCCGAAGGCTTCAAAGACATCTGCCAGGAGGAGGACATCTATATGGTTGTAGAGGTCGTGGTAGAGTGTGACATTCGAAGGTCTCCCAGACCATAGAGATTCCACCCCTCCACAATAAAGAGGTGCTGGTTGTAATCCATCAGTAGTTCCAGCTCCACACCTGTTTTCTTGAGCAGCGCATCTCAGGAGAGGCCGGGACTTGTGTAATAATGCGCTGGGTCCAGACCATACTGCCACGTACATGCCATCCGAAAGGCTTCAAAGACATCTGCCAGGAGGAGGACATCCAAATGGTTGTAGAGGTCGTGGTAGTCCTCTATAGAGTGTGACATCCAAAGGTCTCCCAAACCTTTTGTGCATGGGTGTAGTCATCCTCACTTATTGACTCATCATTCAACGTCCTGTAGGAAGTCGGGAGCTCCGCGAACCTCTCCTAGGAGTCCATGTATTCGTATGGATATATCCCTTTTCACATCAGCAGCTCTCGTCTTTTCTGATGGGCTCATACTGAGCTGTTATTTGGAAGGCCTCTGGCTGATTGGCCGCCACTAGCTTGTCGAGGGAGGCCAGCAGGAACTGGGCACTGTCAATGAATTGGAGCTGCCCAAGGGAGAAGGAGATGTACTTCGCTGTGTTGTTAGACCTTGCCCTCCACTTTGGAAATGGTCTGCATGAGAAGATGAGAGTCATATCCTTTCAAGTTGTGGAAGACGACTGGTATTGTTGTGGTTTTCGGACTCAATCGCAGCTTCAGGTTGCAGGCATTGTGGGCTGCTCTTCTGCATTTTTCAGTGATGTGGCAGTGATCCCAGACACTATCACCCTCAAGTGGCTTCTCACAGATGTGGCAGGTAGTGGTTGTCTTGTAGGCCTGCCAGTCTTCTCGGGTCATCCGTACAGACTGGAGGTTGGCCAGCACCTCCTTGAGCTTGTGCTCCTCTTCTTGGACTGAGGAAGTGCTCTGCCCCCGGTATTCTACAGGCGGCTGTGTCTCTGGGATCTGTTTGTGGTAATTCTGAAAGGTGAGCTTATTTTTACCCTCTTCTGGCATCTCCACTCTCACTGCTGTATGGTCAATTCAACAGCACTCAGGTTTATGGGCTTCCAGATCTTCCCTGGTGTAGCCATGCAGGCAGCGCTCAAAGAAATATTTGTGCTCCTTGTGCATGGATTGGTCACTCAGGAGCCGGTTCAGGTCCTTGATCCAGGTATGGTGGAACTTGCCTGCCTTCTCATTGAGTAGAAGGCTAATCCTAGGAATTGCAGTGGGCTGCTTGCTGAGTCTGTGGACTATCACACCCTTCTCCCAGCCGAAGACATTGATGGCTAGTTTGTTCAGTCTCTCAACCCTTTTAATCTGGGGAATTGGTGTTGGTGTTTCAATTCCTGTGAAATCCAACCCATCCTGGGTCAGGTATTTGGTGGATCTATAGGTGTGGCTCCCATGAGCTACGGGAAACAGGGCAGATATCAAGGCCCATCAGAGGCAGTTGTCATCAATGTTCTTAACATTCACAATAGCTTTCTTATTTCTCAAAGCCGCAGGTAGTGGATTGTATGAGCCTCGTCTTAGTGGCTGATAGCGGGCAATGTACAACCACATCATTTCTACCTGGTTTACCATCCATCCTAAACCTTGTTGTGTCCATCTTTCAAACATCTCTTGGATGCATGGGAATTCTCTGCCTATTTATTATTTATTTATTTATTGATGTTTAAGGTCACATATTTATGCACAATGGCTAATCATGACCGTGACAGTTTTACGGGTGGAGGAAGCCGGAGTACCCAGAGAGAACCACCGAGCAATGACGAGCAGCTGTCAGCTCCCCAACATCGTAACTCCGCACTGCAGCACAGGCAGGGTTAGATTGGTTGAAGACAGGCGTACCATCGACGTGCAGTATGCCTTAGTACACGGCGTCATCGTGTCCCCACGCATGCAATGGGGATGAAGTGTCTTGCCCAAGGACACAACGTGGTTGCCGCAGATGGGATTCGAACCGAGGACCTCTCAGCTTGCAGCTTGCAGCCTGCACCTCTACCTCTGCCTAATGTCTCATCAATCTCATGGGCTTTTAAAACAGCTTCTTGTTTGTGGCGAAGTACGGGGTCTGTGAACTCCTCACTACCATCAGGATTATCTTTGCGAAGCTGGATCTTAAGAACAAGCTGGAACTCGACTACGTTGAGAGCCAGGATTGCTTCCACAAGCTTCTTGTGAATCTGAGAGTATATATCTTCCAAGAAGGCTCTTTGATCTGCACTATTGAAGTGCCCTTGGGGGGACATCCATCTGCCAACCCTGCAAGAAATTTCCTATTGCCCAGACGGGTCGGCCAGAACATTAACTTGTCTGTTCTTTGCCGCTGCACAACACTGAACAGATCCAGGAGCTCATTTTGATAGTCCTGAATCGATCTTATTTTTTTTGTTACAGGAATTGGGTCGAATTCCTCTTTGATGGCCCTCTTTCTCTTTTCGTGTGTCGTCTGTGGGACTGGTATAGGCTGGTTTTTTTTAGGAAGTCGGGGCTTTAGTAAGTGCCTTTTCATGGCTTCTGGAAGAATCGGCTCATCCAAGATGTTGTGAACAACACTCTAAACTGGCCCCAGTGTTTGCATTTCAGCCAATAGCTGATTGATGCATTTGTCCATAGTTAGCTATGTATATCACATGCAAATTGTATTTCTCTAATAGGGAATTGTTAGTAGGATGTTTTGCCTAAGCAATGAAACTCCTTTTAAATAGCACTTTCTTTTTAACGTCAAAGTTGAGTCGGGCATAAATGCTTCCACAGTTCTTGCAAAGGGCAAGGGTCGTTTTAACCTCTATTCCACATTTTCGACAGGCGTAGGTACCCCCACCATTGCGTTTCCGGGCACTACGTAGGAAACAGTACTCACCGACTCAGTTTCTACCACAGAGAGTTAACTTACCAAGTAAGATCCAGGGACATGCATTTTCACCCTTCATGATATATATAAAATGATAAAACATTTATCTCTAAATGGCACATTTTCGATATCAAATACAGCATTAGTAGTGACAGCCGTCCCAATTTAACCTGTTTTCTGGTTCAGTAAGTCCACTTTCGTCACGCTCAACAGAAAATGTCACATTTAAGAAATACAAATATTTAACCAGCGAAAAGAATTTGCACTAAATAGAATGCTATACTTTACAAAGTGAGTGCATCTAATATATATACAAGTTTAACTTGGTTAATTGGTTTTACCACTCTCACTGTGTGTAGTCAAGAACTGGGTCACGTGTCAAAAATAGGTTGCATTGTCAAGAGCGGGTTCACACTGTCAGTAAAATATTTTTTGGTCTGCATGTAAACAAGCTGACAAGAAAACACATGACATCAGCAAACTTAAATACAGATTTGTTTTTTCCTGAATGAAGTGTTATGCTACGAAAAAACAAATCTATATTTAAGTTTGTGGATTGTACTCTGCACTCTAGCCGTGGGCTATATAATCAACTCACAACGGATCTCCCCACACACTGATGGATAGACTATTAACGATAATGTCTGGCACTTCAAATTTTTATGTTACTCGCACTTCCTGCCCTGAGGTACCCGGTGTTAGGTTCCGCCTATAGGGGTCGGCAGGCCCCAACTAGTGATGGTGCTGGGTGCTTTTTAGCCTGAATTGAGGGTGGCCCAGGATCCCCATTGTGTACACTACTAGAAGCCACTGTGTTTTGACAATATCGGCACTCACACATGTGACTGGCAAAATAAAACAATACAGCTTATGAATATGTAAACAGAATGCTCTGGTTGAATAAATGTGCCTGTGGACACTCTCAAATAATCTGCGCCGAAATAAATTTTGAATTAAACAAATGCAGACCACCAAAAATAATCTCGCCCTCAACCACTTGAAAGGCAGCCAAGACTTGAATAAAAATCACTGTAAAGCAACTGGACGTATACAGGTTGTGGTCTAGTGGAAATGCAGGACAATTGCCCAGATCTTTAACCCTTTACCCAACGCAGATGATATCAAAATTTATTATTTTAACCCTTTACCCAACGTAACGGCCAAAACCGGCCAGCGCTATTCTCAAAAATCGCCAATTAATTTTCAAAATATTTTCATTTTTTGTCTCAAAAACATAGGTTATGACCCCTCATTGGAACGAGCTCATTGAGTTTGATATGATTTGATATGGTTTTGTTGAAATATTTTGAAAAGTTAAAAAATTTATAGTAATTTATATATTTTTTATACTTACCAATGACCCAGACATAGCTGGTGCTAACTCTTAAAATATAGGGCCAAACACAAATTTTGCCCCCCAATCCCCAAAATTTGCATCTAAAACTAAAGAAAACATGTCCTGAAAGGCCCTCCACACTTCGCCCCCACTGCACATGCGCAGTGTCAAGGACGTTCCGAAATTGGCGCCATTAATCATTCTAATAACCAGTGCCTGGTAAGCGCTATGTACTCAGCGGGGAGGCAAGAGTTCCCAACTCCTGGGAGGGCCATCCCCGTCTGGGTCATTGGTAAGTATAAAAAATATATAAATTACTATAAATTTTTTAACATTTTTATACTGTACCAATGACCCAGACATAGCTGAATAGTAAAAAGGCTGGAGGGCCAAGGACATAGAGCAAAATGGAATACGCTCAATAAAATAAAATAGAGTCATCCCCTGTAGGGAAAAGAAGTAATAGGCCTTACATGTATCTTTCTTATTTATGATAAATTAGAAAGATACAACACCTTCCAAAAATTGAGCTTCATACATCCATGTACTCTATTAATATCCAATAATCCTTATACTAATAATTTTTAAAGTAAGCCAATAATAAAGTAAGTCTAGAGAATAGAGACTCTTATACTCCTAAAAGTGTGTGAGAATTGCATAATCATGTCCGTTGACATATGCAATATTCAAAAGCTATACTTTAAAAACTAAGACTTGAATGAATTTTATAAACTTAAACTTCTCACTAAACAACCATCCCAATAACAGCTCAGAATTACTAACTCCGGAGGAGGTATCCCCTTGTTTTCATAGTAAAAACAGGTGACCCAAGGGAACACCCTCCCCCCCCCCCCCCTTTTTCTTGCCCTGGGTCAAATAGCCCAGAGCGAAGAGGGCAGCCGAACGGAGACACTGCCGAAACAGACAGCCTACCTAGCTATAGTAGCAACTGTTAAGTGAATGACATTCTGAGCAGTAGATAATAGACCTAACAATAGAGGCCTCCAGAAATGGACTCGATATTTCTGAGATAAAATTCATGAATGTGGATGGCTGAGCGCAATGAGCAGCCTTCAAAAATCTATAATAGCAACACTATTAATGTAAGCCCAAGAAGTAGAAGAACTCTTACTTCATGAGCCGAAATCTTAAGCACAACTGCTAAGCCAATGATATACCATAAGCAGTACGCTAATTAATAGAATCCATTAACAATAAAATGGAGCGTAACGTCCTTCTACTAGACATCAAAGACAGAAGAAGCTTACGCCCTTGTAATAAACAGATATCTGTTTATAAATACATAAACTGTACCCGGAAAGAGTAAAGGCCTATGCCCATACGAAGACGGAAGGACCTTAAAATAATAGGTTCCGGATAATAGGAGCCTAACTCTTATGCAACAATCCAACCTAAATAGTAACGGAAGTATTGATTCCGAAACTATGAAAGTGAAAATCATCCATCGATAGTGCATGAAACTCACTGACTCTACAGTAAAAGAGAAACCAACAGAATTACTGTCTAAAAGGTCAGAATTTGAAAACTACTGTTTCCAGAGGCTCAAATGATTACTTAGCTAAATAAGAACCGAAGTTAAAATCCGTATAGGAATTTAATCTAAAGATTCTAAGTCTATTTATCAAAAGTTACTAACTGACTTAGATAAAGAGACAAAAGACTCAATTGTAAACTATCGTAGAGTGCATAGGTATGAGGTAACATAAACCTATAACCTAAATAACAACAGGCTGCAGTAGATCTTGTGAAACAAGTATACTAAAAAAAATAGCAATGAGTAGTATGGAGGGATCAACAATATGAACATAATGATCCCTACACCACGACGGAAGAGCCTCCACTTTAGTCGCATAGAATAGCGAAGAAGAGGATCTCCTATAGTAAAAAATCGCGTCCAAAGCTCGTCCAGTACAGTGCTTACAATGCAATACGGACCACACAACGGAATACATGAAGGTTGCGACCTTGCTGGTTGTGATAAAGATGACACGATTTACCCAGTGAAAAAAGATCCTCACATAGAGGAAGATTTCACGTTAAGATCCACAGTAGACAAGAGAGTAAATTACTCATGATCTCTGTGAAGATAGAGATGCTATCAACAGAAATGTATTGTGGTTGTTTATCTTAGCAATACCTGCTAAAACAACAGCGCCGGAGGATACGCGTATCCTATCATTCCGTCCTATAGATCAATAGAGCGTTAACAGTATTAGCTCAGAGATCTGGACAAGTCAACACATACGTCTGCAATTGATTAGCAAGCTGTGTCATAAATAAAACATCATTGGGCGCTCCCATAGATAGCAAATCTGATTGAATACTTGTTTGTTGAGAGTCCATTCTGACAGCAACAAGCGACCCGTAAGAGAACGGGGGTGCGATAAAACAATCAGACGACCCAGAATATGACGGACCAAAACTGAACTTGGTGTACTATAACCAACAGACGGATTCTTTCCATTAAATTGAATAACGGAAACGAAAGAGTGCCTCCCTGGTTCCGGAGATACGCCACTACTGTCGAATTAAAGGACAGGAATTTGGGCATGCGTTTCTGAATAATGTTCATGCAATGACATAAAGCAAGCCTAAAAAACATTATTCCGCGGAAGTTAAACTGATAGCTAAAAGACTGCGGAACCCAAAGACCCTGGCACTTCGAATCCGTAGGGATCAGTATATATCCCAATCTGTTTGACTGGTAACCGTCATAACAGCCACACTCGGGTCCGGCAACTGCGGCGGCACTCTCTGAGTCAACCACCGAATGTTTGCCCCAGTCTGAATCTCTTGTAACACTAGATAGACAAGAGAATGTATAAATCGAGCAATT
Organism: Pictodentalium vernedei; assembly: GCA_031216915.1. NCBI lineage: Eukaryota > Metazoa > Mollusca > Scaphopoda > Dentaliida > Dentaliidae > Pictodentalium > Pictodentalium vernedei. The sequence continues at coordinate 77,839,627 of CM062293.1, read as the reverse complement.
CATGGATTGCCGGAAAGTTGCCGTCGAAGAGAAGCTCCTCCGAGAACGAAGCGACTCTGGGAGAGTTCTTAACCTACTATCCACGCGTGGATGTAGCTAGGGCTGCGTCACGTCTAACCAACTCCAATCAGCCACTGAAGGGCGGAGTTATACGTGAACAAACTACTGCCCTCAAAAGAAATTACATTGAGAATAATATCCCGTAAATCTTTTCTTGAAGACGTAATGATAACGCCTCAGTAAGGCGGATTACGTATAATAAAGCGTCTAAGTTAAGTCTACAATACATAATGTCGTTCCCAACAATTGAAATTGGAAAAGACATAAACGGCGAAAAAGAATATATGCAGTCTTTAATCACACCGTCTAGACGCATATGAACTCTCGGTATGCCCTGCTCTGCCAAAATAAACTATTTGTAAAAAAGATAAAATGGCAGAAATGAGCTACGCGGACAAGAAACTAAACTATCATGCTTAATAGCAGGCTTGTATATATATATAAATATATAGCGTCGAAAAATAAAACACATGTTGTAATGACAATATTGGACTGCGTCGGTAAGTCAGGGACAAAGTCCCTGTACCGATCGAAAAATTCGAGTCCAATGACGCTATAAGTCTCTTATCCAAGATCGCAGCAATGAAGTCCGAAAAATAATCACTGGAAGAAATGCCAGAAGATATGAAAGGCATCTTCCGATACTACTAAAGGGAAAACTCGAAATCTTTCGAATCCCTTTCGCCATCCTGTCGGACCCTATAAAGCGTTCGGTCGTCCGTAGCTTGATGCAACCGCGGACCGCACCGACCCAGCGCCGTCGGATAATTCCTGATTCGACCGAGAAACTGTCAATTGCTGGGATGCTGCGAAACAACTGTGCTAACTCGGATAGCACGTCCGTCACTGAGGCCTGAGGAGCAGCAGTCTTACGATGCATTGCCGCAGGAAGCTCCGAGATCGTTACCCCGTGCATACTTCCAATATGCGAGCGAACGGAGTGTATAGGCCTCGTGTCCCTTGGCTACCGGATGGCGCGACCTATTCGCTGTGGAATCACTGAATGCCGAAACTGATCGGATATTCGAGGTCACGTAGCCAATGTGCGGTCGTGTGCCCTGCTGTGAGGTTGAGGAAGCATTAAAGACAGTCTCTCGGACTGTCAATATAACGGAGCGTCCCGAGCAACGGACATATGCTCCGAATGTAAAATATCTGAACCACAACATGCGGTCCCCTATGTTGTTGGCTTCCTCCGATCTGTCCTCAATCTGCCGTCACTGGGTGAGTACTAAAGTAATTAAAGTGCTCGCATCACCCAAATCTCCTTCCTAGACCGCAACGGACGAACCCGGCAGCCGAACCATTCGATGAATGTACGCTACACCGGGTGAGCTAGCGAATGTCACTCCGTAAGTGATAGACATATTCCATGAGCACTTATTGCCGCTAACTCTTCATTAACTATGACGACAGAGGCACACTTTTGAAAGACATCTCCATAACTCTTCGAACAAGAAACCAGAAATGCTTGGATAGCAAGCATAAAATAATAATATATATAGCGTCGTTCAATAATTCGAAAGTTTGTGTGACATTATTGGACTATGTCGGAACTGAGGGACGATGTCCCTGAACCGAACCAAAAATTTCTAAGTCCACCGACGCTATCAGTTTCTTATCCGGCATCGCAGCATATGTTGTTCCGAAAGGGAAAGCTTGAAATCCTCCGAATCCCTTTCGGTATCCCGTCAGACCGGATGAAACTTTCGGACGTCCGTACCCGCTTCCGCGGAGCATCCCGACCCAGCATCGTCGGATAAAATATATGCGACAGATTCAGTTGATGCTGGGATGCTGCGATAAACTGTGCTATTAAGGAAAGCACGTCCGTTCCCGAGGCCTGTGCAGTAGCGGACTTACGATGCACTGCCGCTGGAAGCTCCGTGTACGTTGACTCCCGCACACTTCCTATGCGAACGTCCGGAGTCTGCAGGCCTCGAGTCCCCGGCTACCGACCCAGCGCTGTCGGATAATTCTCGATCCGACACCGTTACTGTCGGCTGCTGGGATGCTGCGATAAGCTGTGCTATGTGCACAAGAATGTCCGGCGTCGAGACCTGCGGAGGCGCAGTCTATCGCTGCTTCGCCGAGGGCAGCTCCGCATCAGATGGCTCCCGCATACTTTTCCTATGCGAACGTCCGGAGTCCATCGGTCTCGAATCCCTGGCTGCCGGATGGTGTGACCTGGTCGCCGAAGAATCCTTGATCGGCGAAGCTGGTAATATATCGGCGGTCACGCAGCCAAGGTGCGGTCGTGTGCGCTGACGAGAAGAGGAAGCCTTAGCAGTCTCAGCGGACTGCCTATACAACGGAGCGTCCTGAGCGACGGACGTATGCTCCGCTAGCGACACATTTGTACCACAACATCTGGGGCCAGATGTTGTTGAACGAGAGAGGGGCCTCTCTCGCTTGCCGTCCGGATGGACCGGAACGAGCTATGAACCGGACTAAAAGGCTTCCTCCGTTCTCCCTCCGATCCGCCGTCACTGGGTGTGCATTAAGTTAATTTTATAGTGCTCGCATCACCCCAAAATTCCTTCTAGACCGCAACGGACGAACCCGGCTGCCGAACCATTCGGTGAATGGACGCTACACCGGGCGAGCTAGCGGACGTCAAAGGCCGTCGAACCTACTAGGGTCCTCTTAGGCAATTGGCGTATTACATGAGCACTTTTCCGCTAGCCCTTCATTAATTGTGACGACGGAGGCACACTGTTGGAAGACATCACAGATACATCACCCTAATCTTGATCGTCTGAAATAGAAATTGATAAAGTAGAGTGACCCTGCGGGGAAAGGACCGGAGTGTCCAAATCCCCAACAACATACCGTGACATACGCTTCCCATATTGTCATCGAAATCATACGATACAGAACAGGAGTTAATGCGAGTACACTGACCACATATAGAATGATAATAAGGTCAGAGGAAGACTTCCTCTTAAAACAATTGATCAATATCCTTTCAATGTGAAAAGAAAACAAGTCCTGGTACTCGCACTAACCCCTGGCAATCAAAATACATAATAATAATATGATCCATTAATATAGAAAAAATAATTGAAATCAAAATATTTTGAAAAAATATTTTTTCAGAACAGCCCAAGTTTCTGAAAAGTAACGTTGAGCCCCAATGGATCCCAAGCCTAAGTGTGGACAAAAATTTTAAAAATATTTTAAACAATTTATTCAACACTTACGAACAATAATAATGTATCTAGTTATGATTAAAATAACCTAAAGATATTATTATTTAGAAATCCCCCCTCACACAGAGGGCTGTTGTAAATGTAAACAATGAGTGTAAAAACACTAAAATAAGACTCCAGGCACCCAGGCCCGAAATCAGTTACCAAAAATACACCATCTGATGCAAAACAGAGACTTCCAGGGAAGAAACTGCAGAACATCAGATGGTAGATGCAGAACACAACGCCTAACCACCCGTAGGTGAAGACGTAAACATGGGGAAAGAACAGAATTCATTCTGTTATACAGCTAAAACTCCCAAGAAATTTTTAGTAATAATAATTACAGAAACTATGCCAAAAGCATGGGAGAATAGCAAGGGGGAACTTAAAGGACAGGGAGAGAGAAAAACACTTGAAAAAACAGTGTAACTAAATAATCAGAATGACAACAAAATGGCTGCTGCCTTGAAAATAGGTAACTTAACATAATTTCATTAAAAAATTTTAAGTTACAGCCCTGATAATATTCTGTCACACAATCTTTTCCTCTCCTCCTTTTCTATCCTCCTTAGAATCACCATTTCACTAATATTTATGTGTCTGGCATCATTTAAACTGAGATTTAAAAGCACAAAGATCAGTCAGATGTTAACTGATGAAGGGCCAAACTTAGAATGATTAATGGCGCCAATTTTGGAATGTCCTTGACACTGCGCATGCGCAGTGGGGGCGAAGTGTGGAGGGCCTTTCAGGACATGTTTTCTTTAGTTTTAGATGCAAATTTTGGGGATTGGGGGGCAAAATTTGTGTTTGGCCCTATATTTTAAGAGTTAGCACCAGCTATGTCTGGGTCATTGGTACAGTATAAAAATATTTAATTTTTTCAACTGCTCAATTTGCATATTACACGGGGTGATGCGAGTGATTCGTTAGGTAAAGGGTTAAGTGTTAACAAAACTGAAAAGAAAATCAATAATTTCTTTCAGCTGCTATCAAACCTCAACAAGGTCTTATAAATAGCAAATGTAGGAAAATTTGAAACTGCAGATAGTTTCAGGATGCAAAGATTGGTTCGGTTTCGTTTTTTTGTTATCCCCGTGATATTAGTACCGATTCGGTTTTATGGTATATTGCCCATCTCTACCCATCAAAGGCCCCATCATCGACATTACATGATATAATATAGAATTACACATACCAGTTTTAATTTCAATGCACCTCCCATTCTTATCTCTGATAGGTTTGCCAGTTTCTTGGTCATACTTGACAAGACGTTTGGGATATGGATCAAATATATTCTGGAAAGAAATGATGAATACATCATCAAAGAAACTGGAATCTGGTAATTTATCTTACAATAAGAAATTATTTTTCGATGACTCACAATCGCTGTTAACTTTTTAAAGAATAAACATATACACTGATTTCTATGAAAAATGAATATGTTGGCGCACTTTTTCACTGCAATACGAACTAAATATTTACAATATCAGAGAATAAAATCTTGAATTTTGAGATAATCTATTTACCGTTCATCTGGATATAATAAAGAGGACTGATTACAGTACAGCCATCGTGGACGGGTCAAAATCTATGAGTGGGCATTTTTCCACGCATATAAGTCAGAGATGATCCGCTATGACACCTAGCAACATTTCCACCAATGAAGCACCAGGGTATTCCCGGTGCTTCCTTGGTGGAAATTTTGCTAGATGTCTTTTCTTCAGGAATGTAAGATGGAGAGGGTGGGCGGTCAGAGCAGCAAGAAATATAAATTTTATAGTAAATTTCCTTTCTTATTATACCTACCACAATTGTTTACTACGGGCTTGCACTACAGTGGAAGACCCTAACTTGGATAAAATACTCTCTATTTTAATCTTTCCTAAGAGATGTGGGAAAGAAAAGTGGTGTAAAAAACACCACGAAAAAATAAGCCAAAACTGGGCCGAGTGCCATCGGCGCACACCCAGTATGGGATGCTCTTCCCTTAGAAGAAATCCACAACTTCTGTTAACCAATGCGCAGTGCGTCATCAATTCATCATTCTTTTGAGTCCGCCAACATAGGAGTTATGTGATCAGCAGGGAGGAAGGTTTCTTACCCGAATAAGAAGACAGGAGGGTCTCCATGTAAACAATTGCAGTAGGTATAATAAGAAAGAAAATTTACTATAAAATTTATATTTCTTATCAACCTACCTTACAATTGTTTACTACAGGCTGAATAGACAATAGGATGGAGGGAATCACATAACCAATCCCCACATAACTCAATTGCACTAGAACCGTGGACAGAGGAAGAGATCCCCAGTCCTATCAAACCATAGCATCATAAACATTAGTGAAAGACAATGAAAGATGAGGCGTATGGTGATGTGCGACGCACAGACAGAAAGGGCAGTAACAGGAACTGACCCTGTAAGAAGCTGAATGGCTGGGATAAGCAACAGCCTGAGCAGAAGAAAGAGGGCCTGTAGGACAAAGGTCCTCTGTCTGCTCCTGCAACTGTCGTAGATAAATGGAGAAGGTAGCATTTCTCCAGAAGGCTGCCAGCATAATATCTGACAACATGACAAAGTTAGTATAAGCCCCAAGAGGAAGACAAAGCACGTACCTTGTGGCAGAAAAACGATTAATAATACAATCGCCAGTAGCTAGACGACAGGAAGCTGCACGAATAGCAAGAAGCAAGACAAATCCATCGAGAAATGGATTCAGGAGAGATCTGGCATGTGAGAAAAACGCATATCCATCCGGGATAAAGGAGCAAAAGCCCCCCCCCCCCCCCTCCCCCCAAGCAGAGCAGCACCCAAGAAAGTGTCCATCTTGGAGTAAACTGCAAAGTCCTAGGCCTATTCAAGGAAAAGAGCTGAACAAGCTTGGAGAGGCAAGGATGAGTAACGAAACAATGCAGTACCACATATGAAGAAAGGTCTCCGAAGCATGGACTTGTACCCATCGCTGGAGACCCCCAGAAACAAACATATACCAGAAACTCTGCAATCGGTGTGATCGAAGGAGTGGCAGAAGCAACAGAGTGATAGCACACCATAGACAGAAGAACCTTCTACTGAGCCACAGAGGCTAAACCAGTGGAGTGCCTCCTTGAAGAAGAAAAGCAACTCCACTGCTAGTCTCTAAAAACCATTACAGAGGAAACAGTAGCCGATAAAAGACATGCGCGAAGACACAATGAAGTTGGGTCAACTTGAAACCTCCTCAGGCGACTTTGGCAAAGAAAGAGGGTGTGATCGAAAGGATTTGACAACTGCAGGTTCATATCTGGGCTAGAACCTGAGGCAAAATCGGAACCAACAGGAAGGCACAGCCGACAAGACCGTCTCAAAGGAGGGCCAGAGCGTCCACGGCGAAAGCCAGAGCATCTGGACATGGGGACACAAAAGTGTCCACCTGATGGTTCCAATGAGTCGCAAAGAGATCGAGGTGGGGAATACCCCAGAGATCGCAATGAGACTGGAATACCGCCATGTGGAGCATCCACTCGGTGGAAACGAACCTGCCCCATCGGGACAGGGAGTCGGCTAGGACGTTCAGACGACCGGGAATGTGATGAACCACCACTTCCAACGTTGACATCCTGAGCGAGCAGTAGAAGATCCCGAACCAAAACGTACATGGGAAAATAGTGCGTTCTGCCCTGGTTCCGAATATAAACAACCACCATAGAATTGTCAGACCACAGAAGGACCTGACAATCCGAAAAGCGGGGAATCCACTGTCGGAAACTCAGATAAAGAGCAAGAAGCTCCTTCTGGTTAACATGAAGAGCTGCTGGATCCTGGTCCCATGACCCATGAAGGAAAAGACCTAGAGGATCCCAACGTCACACCCCATCCGAGATCGCTGGCTACCGTCAGAACACGATCAGACGTGGGGAAGTCCAATGGAACTCCCTGCATAATCCAGTGATCATCCGTCAGGGTAGAAGGTGACAAGGAAGAGACTGGTAAAAGAAGCACCAGAACCAGAGGATCGACATTCGGCCTCCAACGACTCAGCAACAGTGTTGGAGTGGTCAGACATGCAGTTGACCTAGAGGAATAAGATCCGTCACCAAAATGCAGAGACCAAGCAGTCAGAGAAGACTCTGAGCTGATGAAGTCCATCCCAGATGACAAGATGGAGAAGAGACCAGGTTCGACTTCTCCGTTGACTCAGAACCCTAGTGACGTGAGTGGGCTCAACAGTGTGATGACATCAGACTCCAGAAAAGCAGCATTGGATTGCCTCTGGAGGATATCAACTAGACAAGCCGAAGAAGACATCTTGAACTGTGTGCAATGTAAGACTAACACATGCGACATCAAACAGGTGAAGGCCCAAGGATCCCAGCCGAGGCTAAAAGGAAATGGCCTTGAACTGGAAAACATCCTGGGGAATGGAGCGGCAAACTGATTTGAAAGCCTCCATGCTGAACTGAGGAGCAATGATATACTGCGTCAGAATACTCAGATCGATAACCTATCTGAGTCGGCCGTCCTTCTTCGGGACGAAGAACATGCGGGAAACAAAATCCCACTGAAAGAAAGTTCTTGATAACCTCGATTGTCCCCTTTGACAATTGACAGGAGAACGCCTATCTCCGTGGTCAAATGGTCCTAACGTGTAACGTTGAAAGGGACTCATGTGGGAAGAAGCACTCTCTACTTAGTGGAGTGCCTCAACCTGGGACGAAATCGAGGCGACTACTGCCGATGCCTACCCCACCCTGTGAGTGAGTAGAAGTGGCGGTAGGAGGATCAGCCCTTAGCTTCGCAGAGGAAACAGAAGGGCACTTGTTAGGCTTTGGACGACGCCTACCTCCAACAGAAGGTCAATCAAGCTGACTAAGCAGCAACAGATCAGATCAATGGAATGACAAAGGGAGCCATCCCAAACCATCGCCACGGAACCATGGAATAGTCGCAGACCCGCCGAAAGAGGCAGATCGAAGTGCAGCGCACTGCCCCTCAAAAAGGGGGACATCTTGTGTCCAGCACAGCGTACCTGCAAACTAATTCCAAGCTAGCCACGTAACAGGCATGTGTGTGAGAAGATGCATGAGCACCTTAAACAGCACATACAAAACAAAAACCTGTTTGTCGTCAAACTCATCTGGGAGCAGATAAGCAGCAAAGCAGAGACGACGTGATCGAAGAGAGAACTCATTCCAGCATCCCTCTTAATAAGCCCAACCTGGACTCCAGAGTCTCAATATGGTTGAGAAGATGAAGTTCCGATCCAAGACTCTGATCCAAGACCGTCACAGTCTGGCAGACTGACGGATTGGCGAAATAATAGGAACGATAATGCGTCTTCATAGCCTTGGAACTCAGCTTAGAGTCGAAAGCGGTAAATGCTTCAACACCTGTACCGACAGGCATGGTCGAAGGTGCGCAGAAGCATGTTGCCCCACAGGCTGTAGGCATGCGATCGATGATCACAGCTGAGCTGACACTGTCGGCTGGTTTGACAGTTTGAGACCTGGAAGGAACCCAAACATAAAGTCAAGAGCTGCCCCCAAGTCAGAAGACTGTTGGCTCTCGATGTCAGGAATGTCAGACTCATCCCATGAGTTGGAAGACATATAGCCCATCATGGGCAAACCAGCCGACGCCTCCCATGGTATGGGCACACCAGGGGATCAGAAAGCAACCTGTTTCCAATCCCGGGAGGCGGCGCCACAAGGGGTGCCTGGAAACCACTCGTAGCCTCGCTGGAAGCAACGGAAAAGGCTCTTGGACAGAACCGAAGTGAGCAAGGAGAGAGTGTCCCTAAGCTCACTGACTGACGGAACGGAACGACGTGGGAACGAACCGACAAAGTGGCTTCACTCCTGACCCATTTACCAGCGAAGGGTCACGATCCTCAAATACACCTGACATAGGGGCGACGGGCTGCAGCCGAAAACATCTGAAGGCAGATGTGTAGTGGGGTATCACCTACCCCGAGGATCAAGAGAGCGGAAACTCAGGAGAGTCGCCGCGGACCTCTGCGGGACAAAAGGTCTAGGCTGCACAAAAAGCGTTGGTCACACAAAACTGGCCATGGGACCCGAGTGCGTGGATGGAAATGCCACGGAGCCCATGGTGACCCCACCATGAACATCTGAATCCAATGAGAAAAACTGAGGTACTCGACGGCTGAGAGACCACAGTAGAGGGTTTGGCCAGCTGCCTCTTCCAACTTCGCCAAGTTGAAGTCAGGGAAGGCTGAGGCCAATACCCCACGTCTACACTACCAGACATCCCTGAAGAACCCTGCAGGGATAAAACTGCTGTGCTCAACGGCTGAGAGCACACAGCAGGGGGTTCAGTCGGCAGCCACTTCCGACTTCGTCGAGTTGAAGTCAGGGAAGGCTGAGGCCAATACCCCACAACCACACTACATACATCACTGCAGTCCCCTGCAGGGATAAGCCGAGGCCAGCTAAAACGGTGCCCGATGACGTTGTAGACGGAACAGCCGTAGCAGCAGATACGACGGGAGCTGTTGGAACTGGCGGAAAAGGGGAGAGAGCCACTTAGCTCGGCCTCCAAAGGAGGAGTCACAACCCAAGTGACAGCCTCAGATGTCGACTGGAGAGGGCGCATAGTCCTGGAACCAGGCATCTCTTCACCAGAAATCCAACAGCTCCTGCAGTATCCACTACGGTAAAAAAAAACTGCACATCCCCTACGGATGGGGAATAACTCTCACCAGACGTGGTCGAGTCGGGAGGCCCCGAAACGACAGCATTCCCCCCCCCCCCCCCCCCCCCCGCGGGTGCGGGAGGAGCTGCACATCCCCCACAGAGGGGGTGTAACTCTCACCAGACGTGGTCATGTCGGGAGGCCCCGAAACGACAGTGTTCCCCACCCACTGCGGGTGCGGGAGGAGCTGCACATCCCCACGGAGGGGGTGTAACTCACACCAGAAATGGTCGAGTTGGGAGGCCCCGAAACGACAGCATTCCCCACCCACCGCGGGGGCGTGAAGAACAGCCATGAGAATGCACCAAAGGTGAGGGCAAAAGGAATTGCCCTAATGGAACTGAACTGGAAATAACAGATACAGAAAGTAGAACACCCTCAATTAAGAGAGAAGATGGCAGAAAAAAATAACTGGTGGGTACACGACAGAACCCAGACGGCCGACAGGGACCTAAAAACCAGAAATTCAGCCCTCAACAGAGTGAAGAAATCCTGTCCATACAGACCCTCATTGACACCTAACTCCAATAATAATAATAAATTTTTATCAACCGAAAAATTTATTGCCAAACCGCTTTGACACGATGTCGAAAAAACATTCGCGAAAACGGAATATATAATTAAAATGCAATGAAAATGTGGTTGAAAATATTAATGAGAATATATAAAAACACAGGACTGTTATTATACGATCGTCAGATCCGTAATTCCAGTCACAGGAAAACCATTATCGACGAGTTGAATTATCACTGTTTCGTAGAGCAAAATGGCAACACGTCCTCCACGTGTGCGGACAAAAAAAGAATGATGAATTGATGACGCACTGCGCATTGGTTACCGGAAGTCGTGGATTTGTACTAAGGGAAGAGCATCCCATACTGGGTGTGCGCCGATGGCGCTCGGCCCAGTTTTGATTTATTTTTTCGTGGTGTTTTTTACACCACTTTTCTTTCCCACATCTCTTGGGAAAAATTAAAATAAAGAGTATTTTAACCAAGTTAGGGTCTTCCACTGTAGTGCAAGCCCGTAGTAAACAATTGAAAGGTAGGTTGATAAAAAATAAATTTTTCTGCACACTTTCAAACTGATTATTATTCTCAACTGACACTCCTAATTTGTGACATGGCCATGCACTGAGATGAACTAAAGATAGGTCAGTGGCTACGTACTCAAAATTATTGAAAGCCATTGGTAATAAACTTATAATAGATTTGTTCTTCAAACTGTTTCCTGTCACTCCATTCATTTTCACCTTCAACTTTTTAAATAAAGTAATAAAATAGTAAGAAAAGTTAAAAATTTATAGTAATTTATATATTTTTTATACTTACCAATGACCCAGACATAGCTGGTGCTAACTCTTAAAATATAGGGCCAAATACAAGTTTTGCCCCCCAATTTCCCAAAATTTGCATCTAAAACCAAAGAAAACATGTCCTGAATGGCCCTCCACACTTCACCTCTACTGCGCAGTGTCAAGGACGTTCCGGAATTGGCACCATTAATCATTCTTATAACCAGTGCCTGGTAAGCGCTATGTACTCAGCGGGGAGGTATGAGTTCCCAACTCCTGGGAGGGCCATCCCCGTCTGGGTCATTCGTAAGTATAAAAAATATATAAATTACTATAAATTTTTTAACATTTTTATACTGTACCAATGACCCAGACATAGCTGAATAGTAAAAAGGCTGGAGGGCCAAGGAGCAAGTTGGAATACGCTCAATTATATAAAATAGAGTCATCCCCTCTAGGGAAAAAGAAGTATTAGGCCTTACATGTATCTTTCTTATTTATGATAAATTAGAAAGATACAACACCTTCCAAAATTGAGCATCATACATCCATGTACTCTATTAATATCTAGTATAATCCTTATACTAATAATTTTTAAAGTAAGCCAATAAATAAAGTAAGTCTAGAGGATAGAGACTCTTTATACTCCTAAAAAGTGTCTGAGGATTGTATAATAATGTCCGTAGACACGTGCTATATTTAAAAGCTATACTTTAAAAACTAAGACCTGAATGAATTTTTAAAACATAAACTTCTCACTAAACAACCATCCCAATAACAGCTCAGAATTACTAACTCCGGAGGAGGTATCCCCTTGTTTTCATAGTAAAACAGGTGACCCAAGGGAACACCCTCACCCCCCCCCCCCCCCCCCCTTTTTCTTGCCCTGGGTCAAATAGCCCAGAGCGAAGAGGGCAGCAGAACGGAGTCACTGCCGAAACAGACAGCCTACCTAGCTATAGTAGCAACTGTTAAGTGAATGACATTCTGAGCAGTAGATAACAGACCTAACAATAGAGGCCTCCAGAAATGGACTCGATATTTCTGAGATAAAAATTCATGAATGTGGATGGCTGAGCGCAATGAGCAGCCTTCAAAAATCTATAATAGCGACACTATTAATGTAAGCCCAAGATGTAGAAGAACTCTTACTTCATGAGCCGAAATCTCAAACACAACTGCTGAGTCAATGATATAGCATAAGCAGTATCGATAGTTAATTGAATCCATTAGCAATAGAATGGAGCGTAACGTCCTTCTATTAGGCATCAAAGACAGAAGAAGCTTACGCCCGTAGTAATAAACAGATATCTGTTTATAAATACATAAACTCTAACCGGACAGAGTAAAGGCCTATGCCCGTACGAAGACGGAAGGACCTTAATAACAATAGGTTCCGGATATTAATTAGGAGCCTGACTCTTATGCAAAAATCCAACCTAAATAGTAAAGGAAGCAGAGATTCCGAAACTATGAAAGTGAGAATCATCCACCGATAGTGCATGAAGCTCACTGACTCTTCAGAAAAAGAGAAGCCAACAGAATTACTGTCTAAAAGGTCAGAATTTGAAAACTACTGTTTCCAGAGGCTCAAATGATTACTTAGCTAAATAAGAACCGAAGTTAAATTCCGTATAGAAATTTAATCTAATGATTCTAAGTCTATTTATCGAAAAGTTACTAACCGACTTAGATAAAGAGACATAAGACTCAATTGTAAACTATCATAGAGTGCATAGGTATGAGGTAACATAAACCTACAACCTTAATAATAAAAGGCTGCAGTAGATCTTGTCAAACAAGTATACTAAAAAGTCGCAATGACTAGTATGGAGGGATCAACAATATCAACATAGTGATCCCTATGGCAACAACGGAAGAGCCTCCACTTTAGCCGCATAGTATAGCGAAGAAGAGGTTCTCCTATAGTAAGAAATCGCGTCCAAAGCTCGTCCAGTACAATGCTTACAATGCAATAAGGACCACACAACGGAATAGGTGAAGATTGAGACCTTGCGGGTTGTGATAAAGATGACACGATTTTACCCAGCAAAAAAAGATCCTCTCATGGAGGAAGATTTCGCGTAAAGTCCCACAGTAGACATCAGAGTAAATTTACCCACGCTCTCTGTGAAGACAGAGATGCTATCAACAGAAATGTATTGTGGTTGTTTATCTTAGCAATACTTGCTGAAACAACAGCGCAGGAGGATACGCATATCCTATCATTCCGTCCTATTAGATCAATAGAGTGTTAACAACATAAGCTCAGAGATCCGGACATGTAAACACATACGTCTGCAATTGATTAGCAAGTTGTGTCGTAAATAAATTATCATTGGGTGCTCCCATTGATAGCCAATCTGATTGAATACTAGTTTGTTGAGAGTCCATTCTGACGGCAACAAGCGACCCACAAGTGAAAGGGAGTCCGGTAATACAATCAGACAACCCGGAATATGACGGACCGAAGCAGAACTTGGTGTACTGCAACAAATAGAAGGATTCTTTCCATTAAATTGAATAACGGAAACGAATGAGTGCCTCCCTGGTTCCGGAGATACGCCACTACTGTCGAAATAACGGACAGGATTTGGACATGCGTTTCTGAATAATGTTCATCCAATGACATAAAGCAAGCCTAAAAAAAACATTATTCCGTGGAAGATAAGTGCTTGCTTAGAGACTGCGGAACCCAAAGACCCTGGCACTTCGAATCCGTTGGGATCAATATTATATCCCAACCTGTTTGACTGGCAACCGTCATAATTATAAAACTCGGATCTGGCAACTGCAGTGGCACTCTCTGAGTCAACCACCGAATGTTTGCCCCAGTCTGAATCTCTTGCTACACTAGATAGACAAGAGAACGTGTAAATCGAGCAATTCATGGATTGCTGAAAAGTTGCCATCGAAGAGAAGCTTCTCCGAGAACGAAGAAACTCTGAGAGAGTTCTTCACCTTACTATCCATGCGCGTGGATGTAGCTAGGGCTGCGTCACGTCTAACCAACTCCAAGCAGCCACTGAAGGGCGGAGTTATATGTGAACAGACTACTGCCCTCAAAAGAAATCACGTTGAGGATCATATCTCGGAATTCTTTCTCTTGAAGACGTAATGATAACGCCTCAGCAAGGTGGATTACATATCATAAAGCATCTAAGTTAAGTCTATTAGACATCATTGTCGTTTCCAACATTGTGGTTGGAAAAGACATAGATGGCAAAAAAGATTATTTCCAGTCTTTAACCACGCCGTCTAGACGCATATGAACTCTCGGTATGCCCTGTTCTGCCAAAATAAATAATTCCTATAAATGATAAAAGGCAGAAATGAGCATTGCGGACAAGAAACTAAACTATCATGCTTGGTAGCAGGCTTATATATATATAGCGTCGATAAATAATACACATGTTCTAATGACATTATTGGACTGTGTCAGTAAGTCAGGAACAATGTCCCTGAACCGATCCAAAATTCCGTGTCCAATGACGCTATAAGTCTCTTATCCAACATCGCAGCAATGTAGTCCAAAATAACAACCACTGGAAGATAATGCCGGAAGATATGTATGGCAGCTTCCAATGCTACGAAAGGGAAAACTCGAAATCTTTCGAATCCCTTTCGCCATCCTGTCGGTCCCTATAAAGCGTTCGGTCGTCCGAACCTGATGCAACCGCGGACCGCACCGACCCAGCGCCGTCGGATAATTCCTGATTCGACCGAGAAACTGTCGATTGCTGGGATGCTGCGAAAAAACTGTGCTAACTCGGATAGCACGTCCGTCACTGAGGCCTGTGGAGAAGCGGACCTACGATGCATTGCCGCTGGAAGCTCCGTGATCGTTACCCCGTGCATACTACTATTATGCGAGCGAACGGAGTGTATAGGCCTCGTGTCCCTTGGCTTACCGGATGGCGTGACCTGTTCGCCGTGGAATCACTGAATGACCAAACTGATCGGATACTCGAGGTCACGTAGCCAATGTGCAGTCGTGTGCACTGCTGTGAGGATGAGGAAGCATTATCGACAGTCTCTCGGACTGTCAATATAACGGAGCGTCCCATCTTAGCGACGGACATATGCTCCGAATGTAAAATATCTGAACCACAACATGCGGTCCCCTATGTTGTTGGACGAGAGAGGGACCTCTCTCGCTCACAGCCCGGACGGACCTGGACAAGCCAGGAACCGGACTAACAGGCTTCCTCCAATCTGTCCTCAATCCGCCGTCACTGGGTGAGTACTAAAGTAATTATAGTGCTCGCATCACCCAAATCTCCTTCCTAGACCGCAACGGACGAACCCGGCAGCCGAACCATTCGATGAATGTACGCTACACCGGGTGAGCTAGCGAATGTCACTCCGTCGATCCTACAAGGGACCTCTTAGGCGATAGACATATTCCATGAGCACTTATTGCCGCTAGCTCTTCATTAACTATGACGACAGAGGCACACTTCTGAAAGACATCTCCGTAACTTTGCGAACAAGAAACCAGAAATGCTTGGTAATAGCAAGCATAAAATAATAAATATATAGCGTCGTTCAATAATTCGAAAGTTTGTGTGACATTATTGGACTATGTCAGAACTGAGGGACGATGTCCCTGAACCGAACCAAAAATTTCTAAGTCCACCGACGCTATCAGTTTCTTATCCGGCATCGCAGCATTCTGGTCCGACGAAAGAACCTGTAGAAGATCAAGTCAGATGACATACACAACAGCATATGTTGTTCCGAAAGGGAAAGCTCGAAATCCTCCGAATCCCTTTCGGTATCCCGTCGGACCGGATGAAATTTTCGGACGTCCGTACCCGCTTCCGCGGAGCGTTCCGACCCAGCATCGTCGGATAAAACATCATGCGACAGATTCAGTTGTTGCTGGGATGCTGCGATAAGCTGTGCTATTTAGGATAGCACGTCCGTCCCCGAGGCCTGTGCAGTAGCGGTCTTACGATGCATTGCCGCCGGAAGCTCCGTGTACGTTGACTCCCGCACACTTTCCTATGCGAACGTCCGGAGTCTGCAGGCCACGTGTCCCTGGCTACCGGATGGTGTGACCTGGTCGCCGATGATTCTCTGACTGGCGAAGCTGACTGCATATCTGAGGTCACGTAGCCAAGAGCGATCGTGTGCGCTACCATGAGAATGAGGAAGCCTTACTGACAGTCTCTCCGGACTGACTATATGTCGGAGAGTCCCGAGCGGCGGACGTATGCTCCGAATGCGAAACATTTTGTACCACAACATCTGGGGCCAGATGTTGTTGTACGAGAGAGGGGCCTCTCTCGCTCGCCGTGCGGATGGACCTGAACGAGCTAGGAACCGGACTAAAAGGCTTCCTCCGTTCTCCCTCTAATCCGCCGTCACTGGGTGTGCATTTGGTTGATTTATAGTGCTCGCATCACCCCAAAACTCCTTCTAGACCGCAACGGACGAACCCGGCTGCCGAACCATTCGATGAATGGACGCTACACCGGGCGAGCTAGCAGACGTCAAAGGCCGTCGAACCTACTAGGGTCCTCTTAGGCAATTGGCGTATTACATGAGCACTTCCGCTAGCCCTTCATTAATTGTGACGATGGAGGCACACTGTTGGAAGACATCACGGATACATCACCCTAATCTTGATCGTCTGAAATAGAAATTGATAAAGTAGAGTGACCCTGCGGGGAAAGGACCGGAATGTCCAATTCCCCACTAACATACCGTGACATACGCTTCCCATATTGTCATCGTAATCAACACATACAGAACAGGAGTTACTGCGAGTACACTGACTACATATAGAATGATTATAAAAGTCAGAGGAAGACATCCTCTTATTACAATTGATCAAAATCCTTTCAATGTGAAAAGAAAACAAAGTCCTGGTACTCGCACCAACCCCTGACAATCAAAATACATAATAATAATATGATCCATTAACATAGAAAAAATAATTGAAATCAAAATATTTTGAAAAAATATTTTTTCAGAACAGCCCAAGTTTCTGAAAAGTAACGTTGAGCCCCAATGGATCCCAAGCCTAAGTGTGGACAAAAAATTTAAAAATATTTTAAACAATTTATGCAACACTTACGAACAATAACTAGAACTATCACTGAAGGTGATTAATACCCCCGCTTTGGGTTTTTAGAGGAATGCACTTCTGATCATGTAGGCGAAGGTCATAAGGAAATGTATACATGAAGATCATTTTTTGTTGTTGAAATTTGTATTTGCATGTGGCCTTCCACAGAACAGCACTGAATACTTAAAGAGCCCACACGTATATGGTTTACATTTGGAAAAACACATTTACAATGTGCAACATGTATTCAAAATCGGTTCATTAATGTAGGAGGAGTTGCACACACAAGAATCCCATTTGAAAACCCATAATAAATCCAAGTTAAAGGGAGATAACCTGGTTAAAATTGTCGCAGATCAAAAATTTGGGAATATGCGTATGTTCACTTAGTTGTGATAATGTTTGAAAGGTTTCGTCAAAATTGATTGATAAATGTAGGAGGAGTTGCACGCACAAGAATTTCATGTAGAAACCCATAATAAATCTAAGTTAAAGGGAGATAACCTAGTTAAAATTGCGACAGCTCAAAAATTTTGGAATATGCGCATGTTTACTTAGTAGTGATGATGTCTGTAAACTTTTGTCCAAATTGATTGATAAATGTAGGAGGAGTTGCGCACACAAGAATTTCATGCAGAAACCCATATTAAATCAAAGTTCAAGAGAGATAACCTGGTTAAAATTGTCGCAGATCAAAAAGTTTGGAATATGCACATGTTCACTTAGTAGAGATGATGTTTGAAAGGTTTCATCAAAATCAGTTCATTAATGTAGGAGGAGTTGCGCACACAAGAATTTGTTCGAACGGAAAGACATAATAAATCTAAGTCAAAGGGAGATAACCTAGTTAAAATTGTCGCAGATCAAAAATCTTGGAATATGCGCATGTTCACTTAGTAGTGATGATGTCTGAAAAGTTTTGTCAAAATTGATTGATAAATGTAGGAGGAGTTACGCACACAAGAATTTCATGTAGAAACCCATATTAAATCAAAGTTCAAGAGAGATAACCTGGTTAAAATTGTCGCAGATTAAAAAGTTTGGAATATGCACATGTTCACTTAGTAGTGATGATGTCTGTAAACTTTCGTCCAAATTGATTGATAAATGTAGGAGGAGTTGCGCACACAAGAATTTCATGCCGAAACCCATATTAAATCAAAGTTCAAGAGAGATAACCTGGTTAAAATTGTTGCAGATCAAAAAGTTTGGAATATGCACATGTTCACTTAGTAGAGATGATGTTTGAAAGGTTTCATCAAAATCGGTTCATTAATGTAGGAGGAGTTGCGCACACAAGAATTTGTTCGAATGGAAAGACATAATAAATCTAAGTCAAAGGGAGATAACCTGGTTAAAATTGTCACAGATCAAAAATCTTGGAATATGCGCATGTTCACTTAGTAGTGATGATGTCTGAAAAGTTTTGTCCAAATTGATTGATAAATGTAGGAGGAGTTGCGCACACAAGAATTTCATGTAGAAACCCATATTAAATCAAAGTTCAAGAGAGATAACCTGGTTAAAATTGTCGCAGATTAAAAAGTTTTGAATATGCACATGTTCACTTAGTAGAGATGATGTTTGAAAGGTTTCATCAAAATCGGTTCATTAATGTAGGAGGAGTTGCGCACACAAGAATTTGTTCGGATGGAAAGACACAATAAATCTAAGTCAAAGGGAGAAAACCTGGTTAAAATTGTCGCAGATCAAAAATCTTGGAATATGCGCATGTTCACTTAGTAGTGATGATGTCTGAAAAGTTTTGTCCAAATTGATTGATAAATGTAGGAGGAGTTGCGCACACAAGAATTTCATGTCCGGAAAGAAGTACGGACGGACGGACGGACGGACGGACGGACGTACAGGGCGATTCCTATATAGCCCCCACTTCTTCGAAGCGGGGGTATAATAATGTATCTAGTTATGATTAAATTAACATCAAGATATTATTTTCAAGAAATCCCCCCTCACACAGAGGGCTGTTGTAAATGTAAACAATAAGTGTAAAAACACTAAAATAAGACTCCAGGCACCCAGGCCCGAAATCAGTTACCAAAAATACACTATCTGATGCAAAACAGAGACTTCCAGGGAAGAAACTGCAGAACATCAGATGGTAGATGCAGAACACAACACCTAACCACCCATAGGTGAAGACGTAAACATGGGGAAAAGAACAGAATTCATTCTGTTATTCAGCTAAAACTCCCAAGAAATTTTAGTAATAATAATTACAGAAACTATGCCAAAAGCATGGGAGAATAGCAAGAGGGGACTTAAAAGAAAGGGAGAGAGGAAAACACTGAAAAATCAGTGTAACTAAATAACAAGAATGACAACAAAATGGCTGCTGCCTCGAAAATAGGTAACTTAACATAATTTCATTAAAAAATTTTAAGTTACAGCCCTGATAATATTCTGTCACACATTTTTCCTCTCCTCCTTCTATATCCTCCTTAGAATCACCATTTCACTAATATTTATGTGTCTGGCATCATTTAAACTGAGATTTACAAGCACAAAGATCAGTCAGATGTTAACTGATGAAGGGCCAAACTAAGAATGATTAATGGCGCCAATTTCGGAACGTCCTTGACACTGCACATGCGCAGTAGAGGTGAAGTGTGGAGGGCCATTCAGGACATGTTTTCTTTGGTTTTAGATGCAAATTTTGGGGATTGGGGGCAAAATTTGTGTTTGGCCCTATATTTTAAGAGTTAGCACCAGCTATGTCTGGGTCATTGGTACAGTATAAAAATATCACTCTCCAAACTGCATGTACAAGCTAAAGAAAACTTTAAAGTATGAAAAGGTATACTCAATAAAATACACTAAAAAAAACTAGAGGATCCAAAGAGCCTGTAATTGCTCACCTGGAACGACATATAAAAATGTGATTTCCCATAGGCTTTCCATGGTAACTATGAGCTGCAATTATATATTTGCAACATTACATCAACATTACATGAGGATCATTTGTAGAAGGTGTCCCAGTCCTCAATCATGTGAAGTTTCAACACATTTTGACTTTGTGATATCAGAGGGGAAGATTTTTGCAAAATCCATCAATCAGAATCAGAGAATGTCTCTGTGGCCATATTTTCCAACCAATGGGAACAAGAAAAGGATTGTTTGTAGAGGGACTCCTACAGACCATTCCTGCAAAGTTTGGTTCACATCAGTTCAGTAGTTCCAGAGAAGAAGATGAAAATGTGATTTCCCATAGAGTTTCTATAGTAACTATAAGCTGCAATTGTGGACATGGTTGCAACGCGATCAAGTTTAAATGAGGATCATTGGTAGGTATCCCAGTCATCAACCATGCAAACTTTCAAAACTTTTCAAAACAATTGGCCCTGTGGTTTCAGAGGAGAAGATTTTTCAAAATCCACCAATCGGAATCAAAAAATGCTTCTGGCAGCCATGTTTTTTAAGGCACGGTAACAAAAATGAGGATCGTTTGTAGAGGACCTCCCATAGACTATTTCTGCCAGGTTTGTTTTCACATCGGCTCAGTAGTACCAGAGAAGAAGATGAAAATGAGATTTCTCAACATTAAATGAGGATCGTTGGTAAAGGGGATCCCAGAAATTATTTATGTGAAGTATCAAAACATTTGGCCTGTCAGTTTCAGAGAAGATTTTTGAAAATCCACCAATCAGAATCAAAGAATGCCTCTGGCGGCCATGTTTTTCAACCCACAGGAACAAAATGAGGATCGTTTGTAGAGGACCCTGACAGGTTTGTTTTCACGTCGCCTCAGTAGTTCCAGAGAAGATGAAAATGTGATTTCCCATAGGGTTTCAATTGTGACTATAAGCCACAATTGTGGCCATGTTTACAACCCAATAAACATTAAATGAGGATCGTTGGTAGAGGGAGTCCCAGTCATCATTTATGTGAAGTATCAAAACATTTGGCCTCGCAGTTTCAGAGGAGAAGATTTTTCAAAATTCACCAACCAGAATCAAAGAATACCTCTGGAAGCCATGTTTTTCATCCGACGGGAACAAAATGAGGATCGTTTGTAGAGGACCTCCCATAGACCATTTCTGGTTTGGTTCACAATGGCTCAGTGGTTACAGAGAAGAAGATGAAAGTGTGAAAAGTTTATGAACGCCGGACACCAAGTGATGAGAAAAGCTCATATGGTCTTTTAGGCCAGGTGAGCTAATAAAAGTTATTCAACTCAAGAATATAGTGGAGAATAACCCTGTTAATTGAATATAATTTCACAACACAAAACCTTTACCATACCTCCAGTACAAATTTGACCTGTTAATCGAATATAGGTTATAGAGAAAACTCCTATTAATTGAATAAAAAATCTTGTAACCTGTTGAGAAATTACCCTGACTCTCCCCAGTTTTCCTTCGTTTATAGACCTATTTGCCCTCAGTACATCCAAAACAGGCATTTATTCTGTTATATCTTGTTTGACATAGCTCAATTCGTAATAATTCATGACCCATTCTGTCGCATTTCGATACATTTTAAGTGTAGAAAACAGTCACATAAGAATTAAATACAACATTTTGAATAACGTGAATATGTGTAACTACAATTTACACACTGATTGGAAAATTCTTAACTGATATCAATGACATTTGTCCCTCTCTTCAAAAGAATGCCCACGGGAAGAAATTACACATGCAATTTTTGTTTCAGGTGGGCTGCATGGTGTGTGCCGGTGATTTTGTCGTGTCATGCACCTGTGATTTTCAAATGGTAGAGCCCGTTTTTGTTATCGAGCAATGCATGGTGACCACAGTTAAAATGTATCACCACTATTATGTGGGACCATTGCAGTCCTATAAATTGTTAACTATTGTTTGTACATTGGCGATTCCTGATGGAGTTCATTTGTTTACATTTTGTGGAAGTCAGGTGGCAGTGTTTTGAACTGTTTTCTCGCCATTTCTTACTGATTTTGTGTCACAGACAATGCAATAAAACCAGCAGTTAAAATTAACGGATATCCGGTTGAAATCTGGTTATGCCTGATGGTTAGCCGGTTACAAAAATGGGCCTATCGTTTCAGCACTAATGGGTGGTGGTGTATTATGTCTCTTGAGTGCAAGAAGGCTTTGCAATGCTAAAACACTGAAAAGCCTTCTTGCACTCAAGGGGCAATTTTATTAACTTGGGTAAAATATCAGACATTTGATTTTGATTTTTTAAAGTTTGGATTCGTTTTAAAAAGAGCGCATGCAGTAGCCAAAAGGACCATGAGAGAGGGCCTTAGAAAAAGATTTTTCATTTTTTAGGCCTAAAATAAAATTATTAAGCAAAGTAGTCATTGCACATGGAAGCTGTCCAGTTAATAGCCAAAGGTGTTTGAGGACCACCGGAACTTGTGATATGTGAGGCCCCTGGATGCACTTTTCCTATTTGTCTTACGGTTTCTGGAGTTGAGTAATTTCTAACTTTTTGCTAAGAATTTCAAAAATTTAGAATTCAGAGCAAAAGGTTGAAGAATTCTCAAATCTATAGGCCTTAGACTAATCAGATAAGTGGATTGAAATACTGTTTTTTTTCCCTGCGATCAAACTAATATGTCCAATAATTTGCACAATAGTGCAAATCCCAAAATTGTCTGTATATAATTATATGAGGCCACACGACTTCATACATGTTAATTCATGCAGAATATTGCTCACAACGAATAGACCCAAAATCAAGTTTGAAGCATTTGGTCCATGAGGATGGGGAAGCAGACATGTTAACCTCCAAAAAAATTTTCAGGGAAATTGAGGTTGATATTCAGGGAAATAGCATGGATTTCAGGGAAAAGTTTGGGTGACAGAAAATGCTGTATGCAACAAGTCGACTATCACTGAAGCACCCTCAATGAGAGGACTTCATAGGAGATACTAGAAAACTGTTAATACGAATCACATTTGTTGTATTACCAAATAAAAATATGGTCAAGATATATAAATATAAATTTTCATTTTGGAGTTATATTACTGCTCATCACAGCTGGTTCTGTATCCTGTAATGTCTTATTCAAACTGTATTCTATTCACAAACATTGGAATCACAACAGTAATCAAGCTTCTCCCAATTCCCCCTTCCCCCTCCCCCTCTCCCAAAAGAAAAAAAAACAGGAAAAAAACCCCATCAATTCATGACTGTAGCAGTAATCCGAAGAAAAATAATTTATAAAAAAATGAAAAAACAATGAGACATAATTAACTCCCACAAATGTTCAGAAATTTCAATTTTTCAATTGTTCCAACTTCAAAAGAATTCTATAAACAGAGTCCAAGAATGAATCTACATTAAGCAATCCATCTCCATAGGATACATTGTCAATCCTTAAGCCCCTCAGGAGTGACAAAAATAGTCCAAGCATCATGCCTTTTCTTCAGTTGATGTTAATGTAAAAAGTGGAGCTCCCCTATGAAGCCCCCTTGATACAACCTATGTGGATTAATCTTAGTTACACACCTCTAGAGGGTACTAAACACAAAATATCTAATTCTTCAGCTACATGGCCAATTCTGGCTCCCACAGGGAGCCCAAATATTAACCCAGGCTCTCAATTTGAATAAAATTGAGTCTGACCTCTCTAGTGATGTTTTATACCAAAAATGAAAGCATTCTGACTGTTGAATCTGAAGAAGAAAAATTTTTAAAGAAATTACTTCATATTGCACTAAGTTAAAGTTTAGACTACCATAGTGAGCCCAACTATTAACCTACAGACCTGATTTGAACAAAATTGAATCTGACCCCCCTAGAGATGTTGCATACCAAACATGAAAGAATTCTGACTTGTGGATCTGAAGAAGATTTTTAGAGAAATTTCCTCAAATTGCACCAAGTTAAACTTTGGGCTCCAATAGAGAGCCCAAATACTAACTCAGGGACCCAACTTGAACAAACTTGAATCTGACCACCCTAGAGATGTTGTATACCAAATATGAAAGCATTCTGACTGGTGGATCTGAAGAAGAAGATTTTTAAAGAAATTTCTTCATATTTCACTAAGTTAAAATTTGGGCTCCTACAGGGAGCCAATTATTAACCCAGGGACTTGATTTGAACAAACTTGAATCTGACACCCCTACAGATGTTGTATACCAAACATGAAAAGATTCTGACTGGTGGATCTGAAGAAGAAGGTTTTTAAAGAAATTTCCTCAAATTGCACCAAGTTAAACTTTGGGCTCCAATAGAGAGCCCAAATCTTAACCCAGGGACTCAATTTGAACAAACGTGAATCTGACCCCCCTAAAGATGTTGTATAACAAATATGAAAAGATTCTGACTGGTGGATCTGAAGAAGATTTTTTGGAATTTTTGAAAAAAATTATGGGTGTTATCAGTGTTATGCCCCTTCTGGTGCCCCTGTGGGTGCAGCAAGTTTATTTGTACAAATTTGAATTGACATATGATAAGGAACATGCACACCAAATTTGGTTCAATTTGGTCTAGTAGTGTGTGAGGAGAAGTCGATAATGTAAAGTTCTCGATGGACGATGACGGACGGCAAGTGATAAGTTAAGCTCCCTTCGGTGAGCTAAAAACTGCCCGTCTGCCCACATGCAATTTTACAAAATTGATCTACTTTGTGGGGCCTAAAATAAAAACACTTTCAAAAGAGGCCTTCAACTCAGAATTAAACCAGAGTTGTCATCAGTTCAACTTCCCAAGCACTGGCTCGCTTCAAAGATTTACATGAAAGAAAGAGGTGATTCCCAGACAGATATTTGTATCACTGGAAATAGATCAAAGGAACTTCTTCAGTATCTCCCAGAATTCAAAGTAAAAAATGGTGGCACCCATTAACTGAATTGTGATTAACGTTCTCTTTTCTATGTTCAAACATAGTGTTGCAGTTTGTAAAGGAAAACTTGGGCACCCTTATCCAAATGCAGTTAAAATAAAAATGGAACACTATTAACCCTTTACGCAACAAATCGGCCACATCTGCCCGCATAATATGCAAATTCAGCAGCTGAAAAAATATTTTTCAAAAAATTTCAACAAAACCATATCATGTGAGCCCTCATTGGAACGAGGGGTCACATGATATGGCTTTGTTGAAAAATTTCAAAAAATGATATTTAAAATAATAAATTTTGATATCGTCTGCATTGGGTAAAGGGTTACAGGGGAATTCTCTATTGAATAAAACTTTTTTTTTACAAACCAAACATCTGAAGTTATTGGTGATCAGGTGTTTGAAACTGGGTCACCACAAATTGGCACAATGAAAACAGCTATCGAGACAAATTTTGTACATTTTAAAAAGGCAAAAACATCATTTTTTGCTTTTATTAATGAATTTTACAACCATTTTAAAGATTTTCGAATAGGGTAATGCCAAGACTATAAATCTTTTGAAACTTATCACAAATTGAACTTCCAATCATTTCAAAACTGCCAAATATTTTGATTTAATTTTTGGCCCAAGGAGATCTTTTTCCGGGATGCCGGGAACAACGTTGAATTCCCAGGCATTCTGGGAGAGTAACGTGTCTGGGGGAAAGATCCTCTTAGCTAATGCCATCGACCTTTGAAGGCTGAGGTCCTTATAAAGGCCATTGAGGCCTGATCAGTTAAGTGTATCTAGTGTCCTCTTCTTTTCCTTTTCCACCTTTTGTTCTGCTTGGGGACCTCCCCACCCCAGGCTGGGAGTTCCCTGGAACCAGTCAAGACCAGTCACAATGGACAGCCCCCAATTGCACATGCCTGTGAGACATTGGGAGATGGAAAATGACCTTGCATTACTTGTGGTGTCCTTGCGTAAGAAACTCAAAATTTCCCAGCTACTAAAAACATTACTCTTGCATGTTTCATGTCAATGCCAACACTGCTCACCTGCATAGTAATTCTTACCAGTCTGATAAAAAAAAACCTTTTTTTATAAAATGTACTGGCAGGTGGAAAATCAACACTGTGTGAGTTTCAGTGATAATGCAATCTTTTACTTACCAATATGGGTGAATGCCTCCCCACAGCTCCAGTTTTATTGTTTTTATTTATGTATAAGGAAGGACCTTCTGTTGCACCAAAAAATTCTACAATACAAGGAATTTTAAACCGTTTCTGAAACTCTTCCCAAATGTCCTTTCTCAAACCATTCCCAACAGCAATTCGTATGTTATGCTGGCTGTCGAGAGGAGACTGAAATTGAAAGTACAATTTATGTTTATATATACATTCTGAATATGGAGGAATTTGTTGACTGAAATTTTTTTAAAAATAGCCACTTTGCCAGTAAAGATTATTCAATTAACAGAAGTATTCAATTAACCAATAAATGGACACTTACCTGTATTCTAGAGCTAAACTGAGCATTTATTGTTTATATCTTGTTTGACAGAGCTCATGGAGCCAGGTCAAAATAGATATAATAGATTGAATGCCTGTATTCAATGCCATGAGGCCAAGTAAGTCTACAAACAAGGGGACATTTCAGGGTAATTTCCCAACACATTTCATAATATTTTATTCAATTACCGTATATGTCCATGTATAAGTCGCACTTTTTTACCTGAAATGTTATGTCAAAATCAGGGGTGCGTCTTATACATGGGTACGACTTGTTTCAGAGAATTTTCAGGGCACTGACTTCTTCGGACAAACGTACAATCGTGTGGTTTTGACTGAGTGCAGATTCACCAAAATTATTTTCTTTTCATTTTATTTCAGTTTAAATTCTTCAGAAAATAAAATGTCAATAAAATATTGTGTGTGTTTTCTGTTACTTTTATTCATAAATAATAATAAAGAAGTATTCTATTTAGTCGTTGTTGTTCAATCGCACATGTGTTTACCTCAGTGTGTATACCGGAAATCAACAGGTTTGTGGGGCCAATATGGATGAAACCATAAAAATTACAAAATCATCAAAATAACAATGAAAAAATAAATAATAACACATTAATTGTATGCCAGCAATACCTGAAGAGACGTATTTATTCATTCCATGAACTCCAATTCACTGATGTGTAATGTCCGGTTATAAATTACGCACACGTGCACCAGGTAAAGTTTGTTTCAATAGCACCAACAATGCTTAATATAAGTGGGACAATTTGAAAACGTCTGGAATGCGAGAACGTTGCGGAAAAACCAACTTAATCACAACAACTGCACAGGTAACGACGCAAATGGTGCTCTGATTCTGAAACTATGAAGTTTCAGTCACAAACGAGCGTTGGATTTTCTTGACAGAGATGAAGACATTGGGTTGATAAACAAACAACAAAAAACAAATAAATGCGAGTATTTTTTAAATCTTTAATAATAATTTTCCTTTATTCTTTTATCTTATTCACCACGTGGTAACTCGTCCAAACTTACCTATTTTCATTGCATCCCAAACTGCCCCAAATTGGCAAAACATAACTTGCAACTAATTCTTTTTGGCTGCATATATTTAAAAATGGGGGTGTGACTTAGGCAAAAGGGAGGAATTCCAAGTGTGAGTTGGGGGTGTGACTTATACTCGGGGGCGACTTATACACGGACATATACGGTAACATGAGTTTGCTCTGTAACATATATACTTTTAACAGTGTGATATCAGAGCATTCCTGAAAATAAACAGTCTGACATTTGCAGAATGAGGTCCCCAGAGAGTGAATATGATGATGCTATCCTATACAGTAGGCCAATTTATCCTCTGAATACCTCTTTCTGTTTAGTTGTGAGACCCTGATTCAGACTGAGGTTCACAGAGGGTAAATTTAGTGATGCTACCCTGCTGCGCAGGGTACATCACTAAATTCACAAACTGGGAACCTTATTTTGCAGATGACAGTCTGTTTATTTTCTGGCTAGTATAAGAGTGGTTGATTGGGCTGCTTTTTGGGAGTTTAAGCCTCTATTCTTGGCTATACAAGAAATTAAAATAGTACAGAAGTTCCCGGGTGTATTAATCCCACTTCCAAGTTATCAAACAGCCCCTATGAACATATACAGTGGAGCCTATTTAATTGGAGATTTCTTCATTGTATAAGTCTGTTAATTGCTAGTGATTAACTGATGTTTGGCAATCGGATCTGTCATTGGCCAATTTTAAGCCATCGGTTGACCATTGGTAGAAGTGTTTGAACATTGCTTCCTGCCAATGGTTACATGGAACACAACGGGATCAAAATTGTTTGTATTTACGTTTGATCCATAATCTCATACAAGCAGCAACAAGCTTAACTAGAGATGATCTGTCACCCGCTATTCCCCCACAGTGGCATACCACCTAGTGTGGGTGACAGAAAGAGGCATTCAAATTTTCTAAGTAAAAAAAAAATCCAACATGGCTGCCAGTTGGCCATCTTGAATCCGATCTGGGAAAAAATGATGCACTGCTCCTCATCATGTTGATCATTTATATTGGGTTTCATGACAATGCATCAAAAACTGTAGAAGTAGTTCACTCAACAAGTATTTTGCAAAAACCAATATGGCCACCAGTCGGCCATTTTGAGTCCAATCTGGAAAAAAATGATGTCAAGCACTGCTCCTCATCATGATGATCATTTATACTGAGCTTCATGACAATACAGTAAAAACTGTAGAAGTAGTTCGCACGACAAAGTATTTTGCAAAATCCAATATGGCCACCAGTAAGCCATCTTGAATCCAATCAGGAAAAAAATGATGTCAAGCACTGCTCCTAATCATGATGATCATTTATATTGAGATTCATGACAATGCTATGAAGTAGTCTGTTCCACAAGTATTTTCAAAATCCAATATGGCCGCCAGTCGACCATCTTGAAACCGAATGGGAAAAAAATTATGTCACTCACTTCCCCTCATCATGTTGATCATTTTTGTGTAGTTTCATGAAAACGCAGAAAAAACTGTGGAAGTAGTTTGCTCCACAAGTTTACATGTGCAAAGGACCAACGACGACAGACAAGTTGACTCCTATATACTTGTTCTGTGGGAGTATAATAAGTTGTCACAATGATTGGCAGGAATTATGATTGGTCTAATCTCATTGATTGGTCTGATCTTCCTCTCTTTGATAGATGCTCAAGATGCACATGACACATGTTGTGTGATGACACTATGAAAAAAACGACATCAGCAGAAACAAGTTAACGGTGTTGCATCTTTGATCATTGATAAAAGATGGTATGCTGTCAACTTGTTTCCATGAAAAATGGTTATTTTGATACACACAATCAACCTGAGTGAACTGTAAAAGTAACCTTATTACATGCATTCTTGAACATACTACTCCTTTTGGTTGTACCATCCGACATTGGCACTCATAATTGGCTGATTATGCACAAATCCTTATCAGTTAATAATTATTAACTGCATATGATTTTCAAGCACCAATCCATTTACTATACATTATGTAAACATTTGACTTCTTATCTGCATATAGGTTACAGAATAAACTTCTGTTAATTGAAAATGAAAAAAAGCTTGTGATATGCCGAGAAATTACCGACAACAGATTTGCCTTGTTTATAAACCTGTTTGGCCTCAGTACATATAATGAGGTATTTAATCTATTTTATTACTTTTCAAAGTGTGATTTACTGGGATTTCCGGGTTTGATTATCAGCGATAACTTCACAAGTGAATTATGCAATCAACAATTGAGTCCTGTATCCGTGCATGCAAATAAAGGCGCTTTGTCATGTGTGTAATGGGGACTTCATTGTTTTTTGTTTTTTTAACCCTTTACCTAAAATGAAAAGCAGACAACACTTGCAAAAAATGAAAGTGTCAATGACACTGTAGCTCAACTTGTCAAGACAAAGACATGTACATGTATAGTATGTGACACAGAAATGGCAAACATCTAGGTAATGACCTGATAACAAAGGTACATATAAAGTATTGTAATGGTATGTACATAAATACTGACCGTTGCCTGTAACAAATGTATAGGTAAAGTATTGTAAAGGTGGGTGACAGTCAGATGCTAAACTAGAAAAAAATCTTTGAGTCCCAGAGTGGGTCTGACTGAACCCCAAAATATTTGTTCTCATAGCACAGTGATAACAAAGGCACCCCAAAACACACTCATTCCTGTCCCAAGAAGAAAACAAAGGTACCCAAGAAGTTTCGTGAAGATCAGTTCACAAATATGAGCTGTGTAAAAGTTGTGACAAAAAACTGATTGGACCTAATTTCGGTACAAAATAGCCACTGGCAGCCATCTTGAATTTTGGACCGCACACAGAAACACTCGTTCTCGCCCCAAGGTGATAACAAAGGTACCCAAGAAGTTTTGTGAAGATTGGTTCATAAATACAGCCTCTAGCCCGAGCTGTATTGTCATGTGCACTTACAGTGTATAAGTAGCACTGAATAAATCAAAGTTCATCTAATTTGCATAATTTCTGCACAAGAAAAAAACCAGTACCATATGTGATGTATTCCATTTTACTAAACATTCATACATAAATTTATTCAAATCAGAACTTTCATACATAAGTTCTGTACAAAAGACTGATTGCACTAATTTTGGTACAAAATGGCTGCTGGTGGCCATCTTGAATTTCGGACCACACCCAAAAACACTCGTTTTCATCCCACGGTGATAACAAAGGTACCCAAGAAGTTTCGTAAAGATCGGTTCATAAATACGGCCTCTAGCCTGAGCCGTATAGAAGTTGTGTACAAAAAACTGGTTAGACCTAATTTCGGTACAAAATGGCCACTGACAGACATCTTGAATTTTGGACCGCACCCAGAAACACTCGTTCTCGTCCCAAGGTGATAACAAAGGTACCCAAGACGTTTCGTGAAGATTGGTTCATAAATACAGACTCCAGCCCGAGCCGTATTGCCATGTGTACTTACTGCGTGTAAGTAGCACTGAAAAAATCAAAGTTCATCTAATTTGCATAATTTCTGCACGAGAAAAAAACCTGTTTCTTTTTGTGATGTATCCCATGGTACTAAACATTCACACACAAAATTATTCAAATCAGCGCTTTCATATGGAAGTTCTGTGCAAAAATCTGATTGCACCAAATTTTGTACAAAATGGCTGCCATCGGCCATCTTGAATTTCGGACCGGACCCCCAAAACACTCGTTCTCGTCCCACGGTGATAACAAAGGTACCCAAGGAGTTTCCAGGGTTCGTACAGAATTCCCATATTGAAATTCAAGGCCATTTTAGGGCTTTTTAAGGCCATTTTTTATTATTTTTCAAGGCTCTGAACACACACTCGCAAAGTGTGTCTGCAGTGGCACTAAGGTGGAGGAGGTTCAATGAGGGAGTCTCCCCTGGGTTTGGAGATTTAAAAAAAAAACTACCTCTAGAATTAGGCTCACCTGTGCCTTCTGAGCCTACTTTTCAATCAGTTTAAAAAGATAAAACTCACCTGCAGTTACATGATTCCTTGACTGCAAACAGTGGCAGAACACATGATTTCTCAGATTTGTTTACATGTACTTCAGAACTTCATGCCTAATGTTTAGTCACAATATGTACAGTGCTCTCAGAATTGTCAATTTTCTTTCGACAACCTGAGCAATACACTTTATATTTATCGTCTCTCACTTCCTGTACCCAGCTGTATTGGCTCGCCCATTTCCTTAAGAATGTGCACCGGCCCATGTCCCCTTTGAATTTTTCCAATGCGTGGTTGAAATCACAAAAGAATTTTAACATAACAAAAGCTTTCTGAATGAATAAACACTTTGTTGGATGCTTCTGGTTTGCTCGTATGTATCCGTAATGCTCCGTAAAACCGACTGAAAAAAAACACCTCCTCGGCTGTTTGCGACTAAAGCCCATTTACGTTCAACAATCACATGGGAAGTTGGAAGGGGGGTGGGGGGGGGGGGGGGGGGGGGGGGGTGCGCAGTCATGTTCCGAATGTTTACTTTCACTTTTCTACAAACAATTAACAGTATTTTATCACCATTCACTAATCCCTTTCAATTCAAGGGACTATTCAAGGCTGGTGGTCAATTCTCAAGGGCTTTTCAAGGCCTTTTATCAATTTTAGGGCCTTTTCAAGGCAGACATGGAAATTCAAGAACTTTTCAAGACTGTGCGAAACCTGGTTTCGTAAAGATTGAAAGATTGGTTCATAAATATGGCCTCTAGCCCAAGCTGTATTGGCATTTGCACTTACAGTGCTGAAAGTAACACCAAAAAAACATCAAAGTTAGTCTAATTTGCATAATTTTACGCACGAGAAAAAAACCTGTATTATATGTGATGTATCCCATAGTACTAAACATTCATACAAAAAATTATTCAAATCAGAGCTTTCATATGGAAGTTCTGTACAAAAAAACAGATTTCTGCATCGTCGGTACAAAATGGCAGCTGGCAGCCATCCTAAATTTCGGACCGCACCCCAAAACACTCGTTCTCATCCCACGGTCATAACAAATGTACCCAAGAAGTTTTGTAAAGATCGGTTCATAAATACGGCCTCTATCCCGAGCCGTATCCAATTGTTGACGGACAGACGGTAAGGCTTCCACGTTTACACGTGTAAACGTGAACGTTTCGTTTATGGGCATTAAACATTTACAGTTCTGGTAAACGTGGTACACAGAAAAAAAATTTCCAACTTTGCAATGCAATATTTTGGTAATGCTTCAGAAAAACTGTGTACTGGTTCCGACTAGCGCCGCCGCCACAGTAACCGAACGAAATCATCTTCAAATCATGTGATATCATATGTGACACAGTCACGTGAGCCGCATGGCACGTGCTTATCTTTGGTGTTTCCTTCGAAACATGTGTGGGATGTTTCAGATTATTCGGATTTACATGTATATTCCCAAAGTGATACACAATTGTTCTCGATGATTTCGTTCACTTGACATGGATTATTAATTTATTATTCACACATGGGATGATCTTAGGATCGATTTATGGAGTTTGACAGACAGACTGGCACTTGCGTGTTTGAAAATTTGGAATTCCCCTGCATGGTTTGTAGACTTTGTTTATTTTTGCGACATTGCATTCCACTCTCAAGTCCGGTATTGTCACTATTGTGTGCCATGGCAACTCGCTCCAACATTACTGTTTGAAAAAACACAAGGAATTTCACCCCGAACCCACCAGAATGAGCTCAGAGACCCCGATAAATTTCAAAATTTACCTGGGGGAGAATCCCCCAGATCCCTCCCCCCCCCCTCCACCCATAGACCGAGCGACTTTGCCTTCGGCATCTGCATGCTGTGATTGTTCGTCTACATCGTTTTTTGGACGAACTGTAAATTGGCTGTCTCAATAACATAAATTGTATGCTCTATAATGCAAAGATATGATGAACTTACTGTGTATTATTACACACTTCTATCAAATATTGACTACTTGTATTGTTACTGTTAGTACGTGTAAACGTTTCCGTTTCGTTTACAGACAGTCGTTTAAACGTTTACAATTTTGTCTAAACGTGGAAGCCTTAACAGACGGATGACGAGCCATGGCATAAGCTCAAATTTGGCTTCGCCAAAGTTGAGCTAAAAAAAAATTGAATAACTATTATTTTCATTTTTTGTCTCAAAAACATAGGTTATGACCCCTCATTGGAACGAGCTCAACGAACTCGTTCCAGTGACGGATCATAACCTATGTTTTAGAGACAGAAAATGAAAAAAATAATGAAAATTTAATTGGCGATTTTTTGAGAATAACACTGGAATAAAACAGAGTTAATCGCTTGACCTGGAAATGGTTACGTAAAATAATTCATTCGAGGCGCGAGGGGGACTATATTGTAAAACACTCATATGCACTCGTGTTTGCACAACATCCCTCACATCTCACGAATTATTTCATGTAACCAGTTCAGTCAAGCGATTACTCTCTACATATCTTGTTTGACAGAGCTCCATACATTGTGTCAAAGAAGAAATAATAGATTAAATGCTAATCAGTTTATCTCTGGAATACAGAAAATGATGAAATCGCTGTTAATTGAATATACTCGTTAATTTAATATTTTTCCTTGGCAAAATGGCTATTCAATTAACTGAAAAAAAAACAAGTGGCCTGATTCATTATCTGGAAAAAGTCCATACTCAAGAAACTTTCAAAATACATTGCTTGCCTGAAATCAAATGTCAAAATGCTGGGATGTGTGAGAAGACAAAAGGCAACATTTTTAGACTTAACCAGAATAAAGGTTCAAAACTATTTCCATTTATTTATTTGAGTTTAACGACACTTTCAACAGCCAGGGTCACCTCATGTCAGACAGTTTTAGAGGTTAAGGAAGCCGGAGTACCCAGAGAGAGCCAACAAGCAAAGGTGAGCAGCTACCAGACTCCCCAATGCACAAACTCTGCGTGGTCATGATTAGCCATCAGGCAGAAATATGTAACACCAATACATAAATAAATAAATAAATAAATAAATAAATAAATAAATAAATAAATAAATAAATAAATATTAACTCATCATAATCAGGGTTAACACTGGTATGAAATGAAGTCCAAGCCATAACCACTGAGCCACCATGCTCCCCACACTATTTCCAAACTTTTTCCAGACATGTAGGCACATTTTTCATTCCCATTCAAACAATTCAAATTGCTGAAAAGCTGACTGTGGGAAGATTTTAATGAAAACAGTCAGTAACTTAATGATACAATAGTTTTTACACTGTGAACCAATAGCCCAGACTAGCTGGTGCTTAACTCAAAGTTATTTGGGGCCAACACACAGATTTTGAACCCCCCCCCCCCCCCCCCCCCCAATCTCCCAAATTTGCTTGCAAAACCGAAAATTAAAAGTCCTATCTGGCCCTCCATACATTTACTCTCCGCACATGCGCAGACGTCAGGAAGTGACCGGAATTGGCACAAAAATCATTCTTTGTTTGGCCCTAGAAGTCATCAACAATGAAATGACATCTGTGCTTTAAAATCTCCTTTCTTAAGGATGCCAGACACAAATCAATGCAAGAATTGATGGATACAAGGCTGTTATTGGATGAAGGAAGTGTTTAACGGCGGTTTTGGATGTTCAGGGCTGTAACTTTATAATATTTATAAAATTACTTTATGTTTCCCAATTTCAGGACATATGCCTGATGTCATCATTTTTTTAAAAATGATTATTCCACTGTGTGTTAAGTATTCCTTCCCTATCCTTCCATGAACCCTTCCTGTTAAACTCTTAATAGCGGGGGAGGAATTCGTCACATACAGGTGAATTGTGCACTTGGTGATACCTTCTTGAAATTTGGCACACTGTTAGTGTAGGCTATGAGGTTCTCAAAAACGATCGGCTACAAGTTGACACCGACCGGTGGCGACCAGTAGCGGCACAATCCAAAATGGCCGCCAGCGGCTGAAGGGAACCTCCTTTTCGACGGTCTACCGACTATACATCCGATTGTAAGGGCGCGAAAGTGAACTCTGATCCACGCACGTGTTGGAAACAGACGTGGGAGATGATGTAGAATAAAACGAGATTCTCTATACGGACGCATCAATTTCTTGGAACTTGAAAAGAGCGTTGTTTCTCCGGGATCAGCGTCATTCAGGCAAACCTGAATGACGCTGATCCCGGAGAAACAACGCTCTTTATATTATGAAGCAGTCTCTTTGCCATACAATCTCTTGTTTGGCGTAATTCCGCAAGCAATTCTGATTTGTCTGTCGAAATTAATTCGAGAACGCGATTGTTCACAAAAATCATTCACAGAATGAGTGAGAATCCTCTTCGTGTACGGACTAGTACTGACTGGGAACGTTGTTGCTTTTGCCAGCAAGACAGTTCCAAGAAATTGATGCGTCCGTATAGAGAATCTCGTTTTCATGACGCCTATAAAGCTATTGAGGAAGACATAACGCGCTTCCTAGATAATGGCGTTGAGCTTCCATATAATTTGACCATTGATTGTTTGATGAGAGAGAGTGATGAGTGTATGTCGATGTCACTGTTGACGAATAAGGCAATATATCATAAGACATGCCGTGACAGTATTCGGACTCACATCGTACAGCGCGTGCTACACAAGCGAGAGCGAAATGAGGCAGTGGCATCCTGCTCCACGCTGAGTCCTAAAAGAACACGGACAAGTTTTGAATCTGGCTGTGACAGGAAACTGCCCCAGTGTGTTTATTGTCACAAACGCGAAGGTGACAGCAGTGAGCCTATTTGCAGATCAATGTCTGATAACAATAAACTCAAAATTATGGCAAAGGAAGCCGAGAACTGGGTTGTTTTTTCTCGGGTCAATGCAGCATTTGATTCCGCTGCTAGTGATCTTTACTATCACAAAACCTGTTATTGTAAGCTTGCCAATGAAGCACGAGCGGCTAAATCTAAAAAGTCGAAGAACGCCGAACATTCCGCGTCAGGCCTGCCCTATGACCCTCTCGTTATGGCAGAGCTCATAACATTTGTTGAACACAACGATTCCGCGATGAAGCTTGTCGATCTCAAGAATCTGTACAGTCGGAGGTTGAAGCAAGTCGGTTCTGATTGGCTTAGTGAAGAAATACATTCCACTCGATTCAAAGAACATTTGTTGCAGAAATTGGGCGATGGCTGGGACGCCTTCACACAGGGTAGAGATGTGTTTATTTCAAGTAGGTTTCGAGTTGGCTCCTTGTTGTCCGAATCTTTAACTCGTATAGTGTCTGAGGAAGAGGCAAAAAAGATAGTTGATGTGGGTCTTCTTCTGCGTAAACACATACTCATATCTCAAGCTCCTTTCACGGGATCATTTTCATCTTATTGCTTGAGCGAGCCTGTACCCAACTCACTCCTGACTCTTCTTAGAGTTCTACTTGAGGGCACATGTAGTATACAGAACTTAGGCGATGATGAGACTGTTAATGCCAAGACTCGAGTGGCTTGTACTATTTCACAGATGTTGATCAGCAATTCAGCGAAACGCTCCGAACATGCACAAAATGTTCACCAGAGACGTGACAGAGAAACTCCAATGCCTCTTTATGTGGGTTTGAAGTTGCATGCCCATGATCGTATGAAAAATCTTATCAGAGATTTTCATCAAATGGGACTCTCTGTCTCTTATGATCGCGTAATGGATGTTCGCAGGAGTTTCGCGAGAGCTGTTTCACTGCGGTTCAAGAACGAAGGTGTTGTAGTCCCAGCTAACTGCAAACGTAATGTTTTCTCGATAGGAACCACTGATAACATTGATGTATCTGGTAGATCTGATATGCATGGTACGTCCATCACACTCATTGGTCAACTGAGCAGGGACAATGTGGGTACTGATCCCCCACCACTGAGTTTAGATGTTCCAGAAGACACACAAATTGAACTCCCAGACGACTATGCATTTGTTCCTTTCGTTGAAGACTTTGGTGGGGACATCAGGCTTGAATCTCCAGATGAATGTAATGTACGGCCCAATGAATATGCAGATTTGAACGTGGGAGAGAATGACTGGTTGTCTCATGTGTCACAGATCAGCAATAAAGGGAAGGTTGATGGCAGCTGGCAGCTTGATGAAGTCCCTGTGACCTTTTCAGGCTTCTTTTCAAAACATGAAGATCAAGACAATGTCAAACCTCGTGCAGTTATTGGGGTATTCCCTGTTTTCAGTGAGCAGAAAGCGGACTCACTCAGTATGCAGAAGCATGCTATGTATGTGGTCAGGGAAGCTACTGCTTTCGTAAACCCCGGCCAGATACCTGTCATTGAAGGTGACTGTCCGTTGTATGCCAGGCAGAAAAAATGTCAATGGCTGTTCCCAGAGGAGATAGGTGAGGATCGAATGGTGTGTATGATTGGATTCCTGCATCTTGAAATGTGCACCCAAGAAGCTGGTGGTAAGCTTATGGGTGGTTCTGGTTGGGAGCGAATGTTTCACCTCGCAAAGATATTCACACCCGGTGTAGCATCATCCCTACTTGGTGGGAAACATGTCAAGAGGACGCGACAGGCATATCTTCTCACTCTAGCTTGGCTTGAGATCCTCAGAAAGAATGCTTATGAGATTTACTGTCAGCAGACTGGGCCCCATGAGTCATTTGAAATGTGGGAACAGAGGATTCTTTCACAATCTCCAACTGCGCGCTATTGGGGTGAAATCGTTCGGAACTTTCTCTTGACAAGCTGTCAATTCGTTCGGAACCAACGAATCGGTAACTGGCCTGGTACACTGTGTTCTATCGATGAGTTGTGCAGTTACTTTTTTGCCCTAGGACATACAAATTATTGTCGGTGGGTCCCCGTATTTCTGAGAGACATGTCTCAGCTACCCAGGCGGCATCCTTCAATCCACAACAAATTCATGGAAGGCCATTTTGTGGTCCAGCGTAGTGAGAGGAAGTTCAGTATGATGGGTTTAGATCAGAGCCAAGAACATAGTATCCAACTACTCAAAGAAGACAGTGGTCCAAAAGGTCTCTATGGCCAGGCTGAAGAGAAAGTCGTTATTGAGCTTTCAAGGTCAGAAGTTCTGCGTGTTATAGATGAGTATGAATATGCAAGTTTCCACACAACATCATCAGATAACACGGAACACCCGGAAAGTTCGGTATCAGAGCAGAAAAAATTTCTGAATCAATTGAAATCTCTCCTCGATCTGGTGAATCAGGGACTCATTATCAACCCTTATGATGAAACTAGTGGTCAGCTGGTGACATTAGATACTGGTGAATATATGGACCCCGAAGTTAGTAAGAGTTTACGGTCATTACCCGAAAGGGGCAAGCATTTATATTCCACTTTCTTGAAGGAAAGGCTTGTGGAATGCACCGTACCCCTGAATGATGTTATTCCCAAGGCAAATATATATACCTTCCTTAACCCACCCCCAGCCAACCTGGACAAAGGCCGAGACAAACTCATGTCAAGTAAAGCAACTGCCGCAATAGTTACCCAGATGTTCGTTTCACTGCAAGCCCGGCCTGATTCAAACATGGATGAGTTTTTCATGCACGAGAATGCACGTGATCCGCCAGCATTATCCGATAGAGGTAAGCTACGGAGTGGGACAAAATCTCAAATTCTCAATTGTTTACCAGCTATTCCTGCACAAGGGAAGAATTCAGCAGCTAGACAAGCTTCAGTTGTCATCTTGGATATGCCTGCTGTAGTCCATGTAATCAAACCACAGAAAGCGGATCTGTTTGGAGAATATGCTCGATTGCAATTATTGCCATACATCGAATCTCTGATTAACACGAACACCACAAGGGTTGATGCGATCTATGACTGTTACCCCGAAGGCAGTTTGAAGAATCAGACGCGAGCAAAACGCCTCGGTGAGACAGCAGTTAGGTTGATACGGGTGTCCGAGAACGTCCCTTTACCTAAAGGGAAGAATTGGCAGGCATTCTTGAAAGTTAGTGAGAATAAAGACGAATTTTTCAAGTTCCTGTCTGCTGAACTGCTGAAATTAACATCAACATCCGAGTACCAGTTGTTAACGACATCAGGAGAATATGTACTATGCAATAAGGATGTTAGCTTATGTGACATATCTCCATCGAACCACGAGGAAGCAGACACGCGCATGATGCTTCATCTCAACCATGCAGTCTCACAAGGTCACAAAATAGCTTTTCTTCGCACGGTTGATTCTGATGTCGTCATTCTGTCTTTGCACCATTTCGCAACATTCCGTGACCTTGGACTCAGTGAGCTGTGGATTGGGTTTGGAATTGGAAAGGCATATAAAGATATGCCAATTCATGAGATAGCTTCACAACTTGGACCTGATTACTGTAAGGCCCTGACTTTCTTCCACGCCTTCACAGGTTGTGATGTAACATCCAGCATGCTCGGCATTGGGAAGAAGACAGGATGGAATGCATGGATGAATTTTCCCGCATCAACTGAAATGATGATAGAATTGACTGAGAATCCGCAAGTCTTTTCAGAGGATTCCCCTCATATGCAGCATATCGAAAAACTCACCATACAGATGTACAGTAACAGTTGTGTCAGTACACGTGTCAATGATGCGAGACGGCATATGTTCACACATGGCCTTAAGTCTATGGAAAACATCCCGCCCACCAAAGCAGCTCTGTATCAACATGTAAAAAGGGTAATTCTTGTGTCATCTTTCATTTGGCATCGTGCTCTGCAGAAACACTTATGTGTGCCAGACCCATCACAGTACGGATGGGAGTGGAATCCACGTCTCAATATTCTGGTCCCATTTTGGACTCACCTAGGAGACGCAAGTGCTGCATGTGCACTGATGCTCCACTGTAGTTGTGCCAAGGCCTGCAAGGGCAATTGCAAATGCTTGAAAGCTGGATTAAGGTGCACACCTTTGTGTAAGTGTGAAGGTGGCTGTTGTAACAATATTGAGTAGTATACTGTCATGTTAGGACCAGTCATCTCCTATTCTGGTATTTTTTTTTCCATTTTCGGCCAGTTAACACATGTCATGTTTCTAGTTGAGTTGATTTTGCTAACAAATGTTCATCCCATGTGGCTTGCTACATTGTCCGGGGTATAGGAATACAGTTTTAGATTTCGGAAAATAGTCTGTTATTTACTGCACAAGACGGTGTTAATTCATGCATAGCATGATACAATATCCCCAACTATTTTGCCTCTGTACAACAGTTGATACCTTCGTTCACCCGTGTGTTCATCTATGGTATCCTTGTCTTTCTCTGGCCATAGGCCACATGTGACTAGTCAGTTCCTACTCCATAGCAAATCAACTTGGAAATCCTTCATCTTGTAGCGCACTCATGTCTCAATGAATCCATACCTGAGTTGATCTAATAAATCTAACGTAAGGTATCAAATTGCCATACCGGATCATATTTCGATAAGTTATTCGCTAAAACATTTCGACCACTCATCGACATCAAAGGTCATGTTTTGGCTCCCAGTGGTGGCTATATCTCTATATCCCTGGTAAAGTAGCATACCATGAGGGATGGGCATTAA
Source organism: Pictodentalium vernedei (assembly GCA_031216915.1). NCBI lineage: Eukaryota > Metazoa > Mollusca > Scaphopoda > Dentaliida > Dentaliidae > Pictodentalium > Pictodentalium vernedei. Next base: position 77,798,489 of record CM062293.1, on the reverse strand, counting down.
GTGTCGGCAACATTAATCCTGACTTGGAACACACCACATCTTAACTGGCCGAAAATGAAGAATACTACTTGTAGTCAAAAAATATTCCTGTACCTCGAATGACTGCAAACATACACTCACCCCTTCTAGTCCCATTTTGCCAATGTTCTATACTGGCAAGATAACATTGTATAATTAACAACGGGAACTAATGCATCCCGAGTTCATTCCAGCACTGCCCTTGCTGGCAGACGTGTCGCTATGGTGTTGAGATTGAACCAGAACTCCTCTAGAAATTTGATAGTTTTATTTTCTTAGAAAATAAATCTATCGAAAATGCCGGAAGTTGAGAATAGACTGTCACTTTAATTGGATTATCAAATGTCCAAGTATCCCCACTGCTGCATACTATCGAGTACCCTTGTTCATGTGTTGACAGGAATCTCTCATACCATGTTCATTTGACCATTGCATTCCCGAGAAACATTCAACACTAATTTATCTACGGACGGACGATCATACTGACAGTCAGACACACAGACGCACACATCGACGGAAATTCTGATCCCATTATCCATTAATCTTCCCCCCAACTTGTTCCAAGGGCTTCACTCCATCATTCACATCAATTACAGCACATGTATGGTGTTAGGTTTGGAGCTTCAGTTGTGCGATCGGCGAAAATAGCTTTTTTTCGATCCGCTTGGCGGCCATTTTGGATTTCGCTGCTAGTGGTGGCTAGAGGATGGTGCCAACTTGTAGCCGATCGATTTTGAAATCTCTGATGCCTACCCTTACATCATGCCAAATTTCAGGAAGGTATCACCAAGTGCACAATTCTAGCGAATTCCTCCCCCGCTATAAGCCTTTTGGCTGTTTTTTATTGAAATTTTTTATTAAATTTCTTGGAAGTTTAACATTTATTACAGAATATTATTCTGTTTCTTCCCCAGGGTTACGTCCTCACCCTAGTGGTGTTAGGGCGTTTAGTCTTGCATCTTCTATCCAATGTATCGTTTTTTCTTCTTATGAAGATCTAGCTTTGCATTTGATAGCATTTCAATTGATGCTGATTTTGGGCCTTTCTGTGTGCCTGATGTTTTGTTTACATTAACGTTGTTTACATTATCAACATCCTCATATTTAGGTAGTTTCTTATATTCTAGTACTGTAATATACTGTGGAATACATGGATTATTATTCCGGAAGTGTAGCTCATAAAATTTTGGATTTTGTCCACATTTAGGCTCTATTGGGATGCCCTTGGGCTCTTCATGTTCCCTTTGGGAACTTGGGCGTTTTTCAAAAAAAAATGTTGTTTACAAGAAAAATTTTGAATTTAATTATGATTGTTATTATTCATGTATCTCAGTTATGTATATATATTGTTGTGGAGTTTGGAGGACTGATATCGACTTTAGTCGATACACTCGTGCAGACTTTTGTCATTCTTGTTTAGCACTGGGATAACTGATGTTGGAGTCAGATGTCGCGGTACGTTGTTGGCGGTGAGGTTCTGAGGATCAGAACCTTCTTCCACGTTTATTTCATTCTGTCAGTTTCTATTTCAGAGGAATATGAATATGGTGATGATATTCTGACACCCATCCAAGTGTGCTATCGTCGTCGCGCTCCGTGGAGCATATAGAGCTAGCTTCAGCGCTCATTATTGCAAGAGTTAGGGCCTTTGGGTAATCTCTTGCAAGCAGCTAGCCCGACCAGTGAAGTGGTACTCCGTCCGTGGATGACGTGATGCCGGGTAAGTCCGTTGCGGTCTAAGAGGTAGATTGGGTAGAGCGAGCACTATAATATAAATAGCTCACCCAGCGATGAAAGAAATAGGGAGGAAGTCTGCAAGTTCTGGTACTCAGCAAGGTCTGATAGACTGCAAACGGGACAGGCCTCCTCTCTAATATAGCAATGTCTGGGGTCAGATGCTGACCGGAGCATATGTCCACCCTCCAATCGGGACGCTCTGTTTAGTCTGCAGTCGAGGTCAGCTTCAGTCATGGCTTCCTCCGCTACGTTTCACAAGGCCGAAATTAAGTTTTCTGGTTGGAAACTTGCACGAGATGAAGCATATGTGCGCTCGCCACTCAGGATGCTCCCTCTAGTCTGCAGCCGTGGTCGGCTTCAGTCACAGCTTCCTCCGCTACATAATTTAAGCACACATGACCGCATCCTAGCTACCCGATTTCGGATATCCAGCCTGCTGCACAAAAAAGGAACCACTCTTTGCCCATGAAGTCGGACCATCCGGTAGCTAGGGAAACGAGGCCTTGATCATCGGGATGCTCGGAGAAAGGATCTGTTTCTGACACATCGTCCCAGGAGCAGCATGCGGCTAAGGAATGGAAATCTGCTACTCCTCAGGCCTCAATGACGGACTTGCTGTCGCAGCTTATCGCAGCATCCCATCAAGTGCAGATGCAGCCTCTCTCAGACTCAGAATCTGAGCTGTTAGATGGTGATGGGACGGTCCAGTCATCTGTTCGCGCAGATGCAATGGACTTCGCAACTGATTCTCCCAGATGGTAAAAGGGATAAGGAAGACGATTACCCTTCCTTTTTGGAACAGTACATGGTTGCGATGGCTTTCATCCATCATTACTACCCTTTTTTTGTTCCGCCAAATCAGAATGCTGCGACAAAAGAGAAACCGCTGGCGTCGTTAGGCGCAGACTTTATCCGGACAAAAGAGGAAGTCCTTTCTTTTCCGGTTCAGTTTATGCAGGTGTTGCAGGCCTTCGGCCATATAGACGACGCCGTTTCCATCCTCTCGAGTGCGAGGAAGAAGGTGGTTTCTTATCTTCTTCTTCTGTATACATACCACTTTTTTGGACCACATTCATTTAAAAATGATCAGGGAAGATGTTCAGAGAATTCTTCGTTTGAATGAATAGGCCGGGGATCTAGAGGTATCCTTACCTGTATCATTCACTATTCGCTCAGACACAACTGGGAAGGCACTTTCTTCAAATAGAGCGAATTTGGACATTATGTCTTACAAGAGCTATGGCGCAACATCTCAAGGGAAAGGAATTTGAGGATGTTCATACCTCTTTTAGAGTTCTTTCCAGGGCAATTATGTATACCATGTATAACTCCGCCCTAACAGTGGCTAATCTGGAGTTAATCAGACGAGATGCTGCCCTTGCATCGTCATCATTGATAAGATGACACAGTGAAAAGCTCTCTCCATGTCGCTCCGATTTCCAGATATTTTATTTTCGACGACTAGCTTTTTTTAGTCTATGAACAGGCTACTAAGAAAGTACCTAGTGCTCTGCTTTTAAAATCAGCGTATCAACGACCCACTTCAGCAGACAAGAGTAAACAACGGCACTTCAGACAAAAATCGTCAAAAGGAAACTCTTCACGAGGGTACAAGAAGCCCTCTTATAATTACTCTGGAGGTCGTCAGTATAGCGACTTGAAAAAGGGGCATAGGTCTGATTGGGACTATATGTCAGATGCCCCTAGGCTGACGAGACAAGGTTTTTCGCGGGGAGAACGTGGTTCCTCCTCCCGTAAGCCTTGCAGGTCATACAGGTGATGGTTTAGACCTCTATTGCTGGCTAGTTGGCAGAAGGTTATCAAGCTCTGCAAAACACTGGATAACAATCACGGAAGATCAGTGGGTGAGAAGTGTAGTCTCGGACTGCTTATGGCTATCATTCCGAGTGAAACCCCACTAACAAGTTGTCCGCATGGGACAAATCTTCCATTAAATTCTTGCATAAGAGAGTTTCTATTACCGGAGGTATAAGCTCTTTTATCAAGGAAGCAATGCAGGTCATGGAGAATCAGGATTCTCAAGATTTTTACAATCACCTGTTCCTCGTACCAAAGCCAGACAGCTCGTTCCGACCGGTAATAGACTTGAGCTGGATAACAAGTTTATCATGGCTCTAAAAGTTTATTTATGGAAATCATTCAGTCGGAAAAAGCGAGCGTTCAAGTGATCGACTATGTGGCAAGCACAGATCTAAGGATCCGTACTTTCATGTCCTGATACAAGTACCTGTTGTCCCGCCATACAAGGGAAGGTGTACCAGTTCAGAACAATATGCTTTGGTCTGAATCTGGGCCCCCTAGGCGTTTCACTCGAATAATGAACTCGGTAGTGACTTACTTACATGTTCATTTGTCTGCAGTAACTTCGGCTCACTTGGACAACCTTCTACAGGGATACGGCAACAGAATTATTCTTCAGAACGATGTTCAGAGTCTGCTTCTATTACGTCGACGTCTCGGTTTCATCGTAAAAGAGAAAAAGTCGGATCTAGCTCTGTACAAGTTGTCTATTCACTTGGGACTCAACAAGGGAGGTTTGGACAGTTTTGCTACCAGAGGGATCGCCCCATGATAGATCCGTTTGCGATGCACTGGAACAATCAGTTACCGTTGTTTGTGTCGCCATGCCCAGACCATTGAGCGCATGCAGTAGACGCTCTGCCCATCTCATGGATGGATGATAGGATACGCGTATCCTCCAATTCATTTGATTCAGTAGAATACATTTAAGATTAAACAGTCTCGTTGTGAATCCTACTAGTAGCACCTCTGTCGTCACAGAAACCTTGGATCAGTCTTCTCAAGTGTCTGTTATGGGATGTTCCCCGGAAGCTTCCTCCACGAGAGGACCTTCTTTATCAAGGGAAGTTTTGTTCTTGATGTCCTTCTCCACCCATAATGGCATAATGGAGTCTGTTAGACATGAAGTAACCATTGCGGTTCCTATATTATTTGATGACTAACACAAGAACGATTAGGTAATGCGGGTGAGGAGGGTTCGATATGACTTCAAATCCCCCCTTCAAACCCCCCCTCCCCCCCCCCACCGCCCCCCCCCCCCCCTCCACACACACACCGCCAATGTGTTTAGAGGCGATTACCGGGCAAGACATAGTTTTCTTTCAGCAAGCCTCGTAGAAGTTTAAATACATTCATGCATTTCTTCACTTTTCGATTGGCAGCTGGTTCGTGTTCTATGGCGACCTCATGGGCACATTCACTTTTTCATTGGATTGGTTTCCTGTGATTATTCGTCTATATGTCATATACGAGCATATATTTCATAATTAAATTGCTAGTCTTTGGGTACCTCGGAGGCTGCATAACCAGTTGACTGGTATTCAGATGATTACATGTGGGATTTTAATGCTCAAGCACATAATAATTATTAGGCTGATGCTTTATTGCATATTATGGACCTTTGAAATTAAGATTTATTGGGGGGGGGGGGGGGGGGCGGTCCGCGTCGGAGCCTGTTAATCATACCTACTTCCATTTCTAGATCCAGGTTTCTATTAATGTCTGTACTCATCTAGTATATTCCCACGTTTATAGTGTCATAGCTATCGGATAGTACACGTCGGGGAGTGTTGTTACTGGAATTTATTGTACACCTGAATGGGGTCGCCTGTGGGTTACCTCAGAAGTGTGTTTACTCTCCAGAGATCGTTCATTGTGGTTCGATTGGACATGTGCATGTTATCTATTATATCACCGGTTTTCGACATATCTGCGTACGCCGTCTAATGGGGGGGGGGTCACAAATGGTTTGGCTGCAAAAGTTTGGTGGGTGATTGAGGCTGATTCATTGGGTACAAATGATTTAACTCTTAGCTCACCGATAGCAAATATACCAAAATGTCAAGTAGAAAATTTTCTCAATGATGCAACTTGGGAGTAAAACCAATTCAATCTTGAACTGTCTTTTTTATGAGTTTTCTGACACTTCGACAGCCAGAGGCACTTCATGTCGGACAGTTTTACCTTTAACCCTTTACCCTTTACAAACACATTATCAAAACTTATTATTTTAATTAATTTAAAAGTATAGAATTAAAGCATATGCCTCCCCCACCCCACCCCTCACTGGAACAACCTCTACTAGCTCATTCCAATGAGGAGTCATAAAACACGCTTTTGTTAAAATTTTTAAAAAAATTCTTACTGCTCAGTTTGTAAACTACATGGGAAGATGCAGAGAAGTTTTTACATAAAGGGTTAAACCTGTGGAAAAGATTCGGATGATTGGTTCTGGAGAAAAGATTTTTTTTTAATTTTTGCAAATATGCTGACTCAGCATTTTTTCGATGACCTCTACAGAACACCCTAACATAACCAATGGCATTTTTTTTTACCATTCAATCATACTGGTCCTAAGTATGCTTCATACCAAATAACAACTCTCTGTTCTGTGTGGATTGGGAAATGTGGGCGTTTGAAAATATCTCTATTTTTAGCTCCAGGGCTTCCCATGGGGATGCAGGATTCTCTTTTTTTTGCACGCGTCAAGTACTTATGACCCAATAACACCACATATTAAATTTGGTTCAAATTCGACCATCGGTTCAGAAAATAGAAGTTTGGGGCGGGGCCAAAAATCTTACCCCTACCATTACAAAGCCAAATATTGCTTTACGAATTTTGTTTGAACAAACTTGATTATACACCTCAAAAGGAAGCTCCATGACAAATATCGAGTCATTGTACCCACTGGTTCATGAGAAGATTTTAAAAATATTTTGGAGCATTTTCTCCCACCCTCTCTCTATGGGCATGCTGAGTTGAAGAAAACCGCAATGCCCCTTTGGGACCATCACTCACACAAACTTTCACTAGAATTGGACCAGTGGTTTTGGAGGAGAAGACCAAAACATGGTGTTGATGAACGGACGAAGAGCAATGAGATTAGCTCAGCTTGACTTTGTCAAGATGAGCTAAAAACTGCTCACCCACATGCAATTTTACAATGAAAGTGTCAGTGACACTGTAGCTTAACTTGACTGTGTGTTGTGTTTGATGAAAAGGATAATGTTCAATGTTTATGAAAGGATTATGAAATACAAGAATTGTGATAACTGAGAATATGTTAATTTCTGTTCCCTGTATGCTTGTTTTCAATAACTAGAGGATGGCCACCAAAGGGTGGCTGATTCCCCCGAAAAAAGCCTTGATAGCCATTCCAACCTTATTCGCGTCATACCCTCTGGTTGTGGGCAATAATAATACCAAGTATCATTAATATCCTTGAAGGCTGTAAGAAGTTATGGAGCGGACACGAATTCTGTCTATGCCCGGACGGACAGACGGACAGATGGACGACATCACGGCTAAATTCCCCCGAATTTTTTTCGGGGGAATAAAAATCATTTGAGGTGTAGGCTGTACTAAAGAACTGAGGGGTGGGTTAATGTAGCCCTCACAGTTAATGTACGCCAACCAAAGTTACCAAGTTACAGTGAAATTATTCCAAAATGAGTCATCCTATCAAGTTACAATGAAATCCCTTCATAAATATAGTCTGTAGACTGTGCTAAACATTTTCAGGCTTCGGGCCTGTGTAGCCATCACTGTCATGGTTGACCCATCACAACGAAAAGGGGACGTCCTCAACTAGACATTATACTGAGTCATCCTACAAAGTTACAATGGAATCCCTTCATAAATATGACCTGTAGTCTGTGCTAAACGTTTTCAGGTTTTGGGCTCAGGCAGACATCACGACTGAATGATCATGACCAAAAGGAGATGTTCTCATCTAGACATTATCTGGAGTTATCCTACCAAGCTATAATGAAATCCCTTCATAAATATAAACTGTGTAGCCTGTGCTAAAGGTTTTTGGGCTTTGGGCCCCTGTAGGCATGACAGTTGACTGATTGCGACCAAAAGGGAACATTCTCATCTAGACATTATATGGAGTCATCCTACCAAGTTACAATGAAATCCCCCAGTATATACAGCCTGTAGACTGTGCTAAAGGTTTCTAGGTTTTGGGCAGCCATCACAGTTGACAGATCGCGACCAAATGGGGAAGGTCTCATCTGAACATCATACGGATGTCATCCTACCAGGTAACAATGAAATCCCTCCATATTAAATACAACCTGTAGACTGTGCTAAAAGTTTTAGGGTTTCAGGCTTGGGCAGCCATCATAGTTGACAGATCATCATCAAAAGGGGACATTCTAATCTACACATTACACAGTCGTCCTACCAAGTTACAATGGAATCCCTTCATAAATACGATCTGTAGACTGTTTCGGGTTTTGGGCTCAGACAACCACGACCAAAAGGGGACGTTCTCATCTAGACATGACCTCAAACCAGCATATGAAATTTTGTGATGATCAGATAAGAACTGTGAGGTGTAGCCTGAGCTAAAGGAAAATGTGAACAGACTCAGACTAACAGACTCACAGACTAAACAAGCATTACACTATTTTTTATTGAACAAAAGGCAATAACTCCAATAATTTTCATCGTATATCACTGATCATCGAACTTCATGAGATATTGTTGTTATAGAGACAGAAACCCAAAATAATTTAAATTGTTAACTATTGTTCAAGTTATGCCATAAACAAAGAATGGATGCCTAGATGGATGGATGGGTGGATGGATGGATGGACGGATGTGCAGATGATTGATACATTGTGTCAATTTGTCATTGTGGGATTATTCATTTGTTGAACCTTCTGTGTAGTGCCCCTCTGTGGGTTATCTGTGGATGTTTTTTTTTGTCCAATTATTTAGAAATTATTTATTTAGAATTTTCTAAAATAATAATGATTAAAACCAACTGAAATCAAATGTATTGTGGGGTTAATGCCACAACATAGAAAACAAGAGGCCCCAAGGGGCCTGAGAGTGCTCACCTGACACTGACAACTATCAACTGAGGGTCTTGATTTGAACAAACTTGCATCTGCCCCATTAAGAAATCCATATACCAACTATCAAATTATTCTGAACGGTGGATCTGAAAAAAAAAGATTTAAAAAAAAATATTCCTCATATTGAGCTAAGTTATAATTCGAGCTCCCACAGGGAACTGAAATATGAACCCAGTGACTTGGCTTGAACAAACTTGAATCTCACCTCCCCAAGGATGCTGTATACCAAATATCAAAAGATTCTGACAACTGGATCGAAAGAAAAATATTTTCAAAGAATATTCCTCTTACCGAACTAAGCAATAATTTGGGCTCACCCAGAGAGTACCCATTATGAACCCAGAACCTTGGCTATAACAAATTTGATTCTCACCTCTCTAAGGATATTGTATACCAAATATCAATATATCCTGACTGGTGGATGTTAAGAAGATTTTTAAAGAATGTTCCTCATACTAAACTAAGTTATAATTCGGTCTCCCACAGGAAGCCCAAATACGAACTCAGAGACTTGGCTTGAACAAACTTGAATCACAACTCTCAAAGGATGCTGTATACCAAATATCATAATATTCTGACTTCTGGATCTGAAAAGAAGATTTTTTAAGAAAATTCCTCATTTTGAACCCAGGGACTTGGCTTGAACAAACTTGAATCTCACACCCCACACCCCCAAGGATGATGCATACCAAATATCAAAAGATTCTGATTGGTGGATCGGAAGAAGATTTTTAAAGAATATTCCTCCTCATACTGCACTAATTTAAACATTTGGGCTCCCATACGGACCCATGGATTTGCTTTCAACGCACATGTGAAACAATTCTTCCAAAGATGTTATATATGAAATTTGAAAGCTTTTGGAGCAGTGGTTTGGGATAAGAGTAGGCTTAAATGTTTTTCCCATTACCCACAGTGTTAAAAAATGCTAAGCATATTTTCAAAGTTACGAAAAAGTACCCTATGATAAAACCGATAGCAATTTTTTGGAACCATTCCATTCTGTTGGTCCTAAGGAAGCTTGACACCAAATAAGTGCCGTGTAGTTTTGGAGATACCGGTATGGGCATTTGAAATTTTTTCTATTTTTAGTGTCTGTGATTCCAAAGGGGCATTTTGAAATTTTTTTTTAGCATAAATCAAATACTTATGACCCATTAAAACTTCAATCAAATTTGGTTCAAATCAGCCTCTCCTTTTGAGAAATAGAAATTTTGGGCAGGGCAAAAATTCTTGCCCCTCCTGTAACGATAAATATTGCCCCTCAAACATCTCTTGAACAGACTTGCGTCTACACCTCAAAAGGAAGCTGTATACCAAATATCAAGGCTCTGCTACAGCTGGTTCATGAGAACAAGATTTTAAAATGAAAGTGTCAATGACACTGTAGGTTTACTTGTGTGTTGTGTTTGATGAAAAGGATAACGTTCACTGTTTATGAAAGGATTATGAAATAAGACAAGAATTGTGATAATTGGGAATATGTTCATTTCTGTTCCCCGTTATATGAAGTCAACCAACCAAGTTACAATGAAATCCCTTCATAAATATGTCCTGTAGACTGTGCTAAAGGTTTTTGAGCTTTGGGCTCGGGAAGCCATCATGGCTGAATGATCGCAATCAAAAGGGGACATTCTCATCTGGGCATCATCTGGAGTGATCCTAAGAAGTTACAATGAAATCCCTTCATAAATATGACCTGTAGATTGTGCTCAGGGTTTTCGGGCTTTGGGCCCCTGAAGCGTCACAGTTGACCAATCACGACCGAAAGGGGATGTCATCATCTAGGCATTATATGGAGTCAAACTAACAAGTTACACTGAAATCCTTCCATAAATATGACCTATAGACTATGCTAAAGGTTTTGGGCTCAGGCAGCCATCAAAGCTGAATGATCGCGAGCAAAAGGGAACGTTCTCATCTAGACATTATTTGGAGTCATCCTACCAAGGTACAATGAAATCGCTTCATAAATATCACCTGTAGACTGTGTTAAAGGTTTTCGGGCTTCAGGTCCCTGTAGCCGTCACAGTGGCCTAATGGTGTCCAAACGGGGCTGTTCTCATCTAGACATTATATGAAGTCAACCTACCAAGTTACAATGAAATCCCTTTGTAAATATGAACTGAAGACTGTGCTAAAGGGTTTTGGGCTTTGGGCTCGGGCAGCCATCATGGCTGAATGATTGCAATCAAAATAGGACGTTCTCATCTAGACATTATTTGGAGTCATCCTACCAAGTTACAATGAAATCCCTTCATAAATATGACCTGTAGACTGTGCTCTAGATTTTTGGGCTTCGGGCACCTGTAGCCATCACAGTTGACCAATCACGACCAAAAGGGGATGTCATCATCTAGGCATTATACGGAGTCAACCTAACAAGTTACCACGAAATCCGTCCATAAATACGACCTATAGACTATGCTGAACATAGGTTTTGGACTTTGGGCTCAGGCAGCCATAATGGTTAAATGATCGTAACCGAAAGCAGACATTCTCATCTGGGCATCATCTGGAGTGATCCTACGAAGTTACAATGAAATCCCTTCATAAATATGACCTGTAGACTGTGCTCAAGATTTTCGGGCTTCGGGAACCTGCAGCCATCACAGTTGACCAATAACGACCAAAAGGGGATGTCATCATCTAGGAATTATACGGAGTCAACCTAACAAGTTACAATGACATCCTTCCATAAATACAACCTATAGACTATGCTAAAGGTCTTTGGGCTCGGGCAGTCATAAAGGCTGAATGATCATGACCAAAAGGGGATGTTCTCATCTCGACATTATTTGGAGTCATCCTACAAAGCTACAATGAAATCCCTTCATAATTATGACCTTTAGACTGTTCTATAGGTTTTCGGGCTTCGGGCCCCTGTAGCCATCACAGTTGCCCAATCATGTCCAAATGGGGACGTTCTCATCTAGACATCATATGAAGTCAACCTACCAAGTTACAATGAAATCCCTTCATAAATATGACCTGTAGACTGTGCTAAAGGTTTTCAGGCATCGGGCTTGGGCAGCCATCATGGTTGAATGATCGCAACCAAAGGGGACAATCTCATCTGGGCATCATCTGGAGTGATCCTACAAAGTTACACTGAAATCCCTTTATAAATATGACCTGTAGACTGTGCTCAAGGGCTTCGGGCACCTGTAGCCATCACAGTTGACCAATCACGACCAAAAGGGGATGTCATCATCTAGGCATTATATGGAGTCAGGTTACAATGACATTCTTCCATAAATATGACCCTTTGTCTATGCTAAAGGTTTTTGGGCTCGGGCACCCATCAAAGATGAATGATCGCAATCAAAATAGGACGTTCTCATCTAGACATTATTTGGAGTCATCCTACCAAGTTACAATGAAATCCCTTCATAAATATGACCTGTAGACTGTGCTAAAGGTTTTCGGGCTTCGGGCCCCTGTAGCCGACACAGTTGCCCAATCAGGACCAATCAGGTTTTGTGCTCGGGCAGTCGTCACGGTTGGCAGATCACGCCCAAATGGGGAAATTCTCATCTAGACATCATAAGGAGTCATGCTACCAAGTTACAATGAAATCCCTCCATACTAAACATGACCTGCAGACTGTGCTAAAAGTTTTTGGGTTTCGGGTTTGAGCAGCCATCACGGTTGATAGATCATGCCCAAAAGAAGGCGTTCTCATCTAGGCATTATACAGAGGCATCCTACCAAGTTACAATGAAATCCCTTCATAAATACGACCTGTAGACTGTGCTAATGGTTTTCGGGTTTTGGGCTCGGGCAGCCATACAGGTTGACCGATCGCGACCAAAAGGGGACGTTCTCATCTAGACATGACCCCAAACCTGCATATGAAATTTCGTGATGATCAGACGAGAACTGCAGGGTGTAGCCCATGCTAAAGGAAAATGTGAACAGACTCACAGACTTCCGCATGCCTGATGGCAATAGCTTATCTTGACTATGTCAAGTTAAGCTAAAAAATTGGAGGATTTGGGCCCCACCCCCTCCTTAGTACGAGCAGAAACCCAATTTGAAGAAAAACTCAAATACCCCTATATAACTACTACTTGTGTGAAATTTTATTAAGATGTGACCAGTGATTTGGGAGAAAAAGACCCAAACACCACTTTCAAGATGGACGATGGATGAAAAGTGATCAGAATAGCTAACCCTGACTTTCAGTCAGGTGAGCTAAAAACCCATAATGTATAGCCTGTACTTGCAACAATGCACCTCTGCTGAGAACAGACAGAGGGATGGATGATACAATGGATTGATGGACGGATAGGTGGACAGAGAGAAAGGCAGACGACTGACTGATGGATGGGGGATAATAACAGCATTCATAAAAAGAGGTGCTCATGGTCAGCTTGAGCATCTTACAGAAAGGTAATAGATGCAATGCTGCTGATGGTTAAGATGTATATATATTATCTTAAATCCTGCTTCTGATGGTTAACTATGGCATCATAAACAGGGGCATCAGTTGTTAACAGTTGCATCAGAGAGGTGTTGATGGTAATAGATGCATTTTAAACAGTTCTACTGATAGTTAATAGTACACCTTCAATGGTGCTGCTGATTGTTAAGTTACATCTTAATAAACAGTGCCGATGATGGTTATCAATTGCATGTTTAACAGAGGTGCAAATGGTTAAAAGGAGCATCTTAAACAGTGTTATTGATAGTTAAATGTTTCATCTTAACCAACCTTTCTGATGATAGTAACAATTGCAGCTTAAACAGAGTTGCTGATGGTTAACAGTTGCAACTTACTGTTGCATTATGAACAGAGGTGACTGTAGTTAACATTTGCATCTGTGGGGTGCTGATGGTTAGCAGTTACACCATAAAAAGTACTGCTGGCAGGTAAGTTATATCGTAAAAAGAGCTGCTCAGTTAAGCTCCATTTTAAACTAAGCTGTTGATGACTGACAGTTGCATCTGAACCCTTTACCCAACGTAACAGGCAAAAATGACCAGTGCTATTTACAGAAGTTGGCAATTAATTTTCATTATTTTTTTCATTTTTTGTCGTTGAGCTCATTCCAATGAGGGGTCCGAACCTATGTTTTTGAGACAAAAAATGAAAAAAAATTAGTTATTCAAGAATTTTGTTTGCAAATTTCATCTGCTTTTCATGTGAAGAAAGGGTTAAAACAAAGGTGCTAATGGTATACACTTAAATCTTAAACAGTGCTACTGATTAATAGTTAGCATCTTAAAACATAGGTGTTGATGGTTAACAGTTTATTTGTTTATTGCAGTTTTAACCCTTCACCCAATCCAAACAATATCAAAATTCATTAGTTTAATTATTTTTTAAAAATTCCAACAAAACCACATCACGTGACCACTCAAATGAATCGGCTCAACAAGCTGATTCCAATGATGTAGTATATATTGTTTTGTTGGAGTTTCTGAAAAATACATTTCTTTCAACTGCTCAATTTGTAAATGTATCGTTTTCATCAGGCAAAGGGTTATTGACATTTTCAACTGCTCGAGTCACATTATGTTGGCAGGTGATCTTAAAAAGTGCCAAGTTGCATCTTAAGAAGTACTGTTGTGGTTAACAGTTACATATTTAAGAGCTACTGGGTGTGCAGTGGCTCAGTGGTTACGGCATTGCACTTCAAACCGACAGGTTCAGGGCTCGATGTCCACCAGTGGTAACTGAATTGTGGCCCTGGGCAAGGTACTTAATGCTCATTGGCCACATGAGGGCACAGTGGCACACTGTACAAAGGCATACTGAATGTTGATGGTGCACTTTCTAACCATGCTTGTGCAAAGTTACAATGTTGGGGAGTATGATAGTTGCTTTCCATTGCTCTGTGGTTCTTTCCAGGTACTCTGGCCTCCTCCACCCAGAAAACTTCCGATGCGAGGACACCCTGGCTGTCAAAGGTGTCCTTAAACCCCAAATAAATGAATAAGCACAGGTACTGATGTTTAACTTTTAATTTGAAACATAGCAGATGATGGGTGTTCAAGCAGGGTTTCCGCTATACCGGCAGCAGGTCCGTCGACCGGACCCATTCCCCCCGCCGATCATACAAAAATCAGTCAGAAAAGCTGGTGGATAAAATGTCGAGTACAATACTGTATCGTAATGACACTCGGGATCCTTTGTTTCCACATAATATAGGCACAATTATGTTGTATGCTATGCCTACTATTACTGGCGACAACCTGATACCTTACAACCCCTAGACGAGAGGGGGAAACAACGTTCAAATCCTAAATGTCGCCTATAAAATTTCGGACTCAAATTGTCATGTTTGGTCCGAAATCACTGCCTTTTATTTTGAGGGACAAATGATGTACTCGTTTTGGAAGCTGTCACTTGTTTCAAATGAGTGTGCAGGCTACTGTCAGTAGTCGTCTGAAACATGCCCACAACATATAACTTTTAATTTATAGTTTTAGTTAATTTTATAGTTTTCACAGTGGTTGAATATCATCAGAAAGATACTGATTGAACACTGCCACTTTCAAGCGGTGTACAACTCATTGTGAAAGAACACTGCCACTTTCGAGTGTGCACAACTCATTGTGAAAAATGGGTGTTCAGAAATTAATGAGAAAGTGGTAATTAAAAATAAAAAATAACTAGAGGTACTGTGAGCAAACTCACAAAGTGATACCCCCCCCCCCCCCCCCCACGCCTGAAATGTATAAGTTAGATTATCTCCCCTTGGAAATGTCAGAATGGAATTATATGTATAAGTTAGATTATCTCCCCTTGGAAATGTCAGAACGGAATTATATTGCTTCATGCACATCTTCATATGGAGTTCTTCCAGTGTGTAAAGTTTCATGAAAATTCTTCAAACGGTTTAGGAGGAGTTGCGCTTACAAGGATGGACAGACAGTATAAGTTAGATTATCTCCCCTTGGAAATGTCAGAACGGAATTATATTGCTTCATGCACATCTTCATATAGAGTTCTTCCATTGTGTAAAGTTTCATGAAAATTCTTCAAACGGTTTAGGAGGAGGTGCGCTTACAAGGATGGACAGACGGTATAAGTTAGATTATCTCCCCTTGGAAATGTCAGAACGGAATTATATTGCTTCATGCACATCTTCATATGGAGTTCTTCCATTGTGTAAAGTTTCATAAAAATCCTTCAAACGGTTTAGGAGAAGTTGCGCTTACAAAGATGGACAGACGAAGTTAGATTACCTCCCCTTGGAAATGTCAGAACAGAATTATATTGCTTCATGCACATCTTCATATGGAGTTCTTCCATTGTGTAAAGTTTCATGAAAATTCTTCAAACGGTTTAGGAGGAGTTGCGCTTACAAGGATGGACAGACGGACAGATGGACAGGGTGATTCTTATATACCACCCCAAACTTTGTTTGCGGGGGGTATAATTACAACTCTGGTATTTGAGAATTATATAACAATATAACCAGGGATATGATTTATGACTTATCGGTTCAATAAAACATGATCATTTATCAATTCATCATGCCCTACAACATGTGAAGTTATGACTTTCAGTGTAAAATCAATTTTTCGAATGGTGCCAAGGGAGGCAACTATTTTGTTATTCATATTTTGCTGTGTAAATTTTATCTGGTCTTCATATTATGATTTTTTTATTGAGTTTGTGTGAAGCTATATTTTGTTTTATTCGTAAAATTTTTTAAAAATGTACATATTTAAAAAAACAGCTATTTTTAAACAGACTATGTTTGTCTGTTTTCAAGGGGGTGGTTTGCAGTGCTGATTGACGTACTTAATGTCCCATTTCTGGCTTCGACTTTCGAGAGTAACCTGTACAAAAAATGAAAACAACACCGCATGGTTTTCTGTTTGTTTTATTCATTAAATTGAGAATTAAAACCTGAAGTCTGAAAATGAAACATATGTACAAGATAATTATGAGAATTTTTAAAGCAAATTCTATAAAATTGGTTGGCGGTTTTCAAAGAAACGTAACATACCCAGTGGATATTTACTTGTCTTATATCACCAATTTCAGACTCATCCCAACACGACTTGCAAGCACTATTACTCGCCCCTCCCCCCCTCCCCCACACACACACTTTGCAATTTATCCACTACAAGCACCTCCCTGGGCTTCTACACGAGTCAGTACGGTAATTGCACGTGCATGACGTCACACGTCCACATCATGGTTCTTTTCAAATATTACCACGAGCAGTTGTAAACAAAGCTCAGTCACTGTTAGGATTCGTGGATTTTGTGTTGTTTTGGGTTTGTATTTTCATGAAACCTCCGACCAGATGTAGTATGGTGTGTCCTGTGGGAATTTAGAGAATTGTAGGAGGAAAAAATACATATTTTCCACATCAATTATTCAGCATTTTAGCGACCAGAATGTCCCCAGAGGCCACCAGAGAGCACCTAAAAATCAAACTCCTCCCCCCCCCCCCCCCCTTATACACACGTGCCTTTGGCACGTGCAGCACACGCCTTCGGCGTGTGAGTTTCCCTTTCTTTAAACTACCAGACCCACCTGGTTCAAGTCACATTTTAAATAGAGCTGCTGATGGGAAACCTCATGGGCTTTCAAGTGAAGGGAAATATTCATGTTAACCTTTTACCTAACACAACGGCCAAAACCAGAAAGCGTTATTCACCAAAATAAAGATTCAGTTTTCATTTTTGTCTCAAAAATGTAGCTTATGACCTCTCATTGGAATGATCTAAATGAGCTTGTTCCAATGAGGGGTCATAAGCAATGTTTTTCAAGCAAAAAATGAAAAAAATTAGTTATTCAAAAATTTTGTTTCCAAATTGCATCTGCCTCTTGTGTTAGGAAAAGGGGTACTAAAAAAGTAACTTTGAAATGCTATCAAAATGAAAATGTCTAGTAACTTTACCTCTGGTTGAAGAAGAAGATAACGAAAAATTTCTCCAATATACTGTATCACAGTTACACCATGTCGTCTGCAATCATCGAAAAACAGATGAGCTGAAAACTTGTTCCTCAAAACCATAGTGGAACCTGAAAACATCTGCACAGTTATATTAACCCTTTACCTACTGTAACGGCCAAAACCAGCCACCGCTATTCTCAAAAATCGCCAATTGCGTTTCGTTATTTTTTTCATTGTTTGTCTCTAAAACATAGGTTATGACCCCTCATTGGGACGAGCTCATTCCAATGAGAGGTCATAACCTAAGTTTTTGAGACAAAAAATGAAAATAATAGTTAATCAAGAATTTTTTTTGCAAGTCTGCTTTTCATGTTAGGTAAAGGGGTTAACTAGTTGAGTGCTAGAAGCCACTATCAAGACTTTCAAAAACTGAGGGTACTTGTGCAAAATTAAATGTTTTCCTTGCTCGTGTTTCATTCTCAGTCAGATGCAAATGATATTTTGTTTATATGAATCTTTTCTATTATATATTATTGGAGAGTGTCTATTGCCTTATCCCAGTGAGCTCTGTCAAATGAGATATAGTTGGTCACATTTTTATCCTACAAGTGCAAAATAGTGAAGTGATTTCTAGGTAATAAAAAAGTGAGTGATGAGGCAGTTTTTCAGTGATGAGAGAGGGGCCTGAGAGACCAATATTTTTTGGAGAAGCAAAACATAAGAAATTTTTTGGAAAAAAATTGTTTTCAAGCATTGTGCTTTATTCTAATTTTATCATGTTCATTTTCTATCCTTGGTAAATACAGAGAATGATACACGCGTGTGAATGGGTTAATAGATATGGCATGAGAAACAGCATGGAAGGATAAAACAAGAGGCATGTGGCATCTTGTTTTATCCTTCTGCGGTGACACAAGGGTCATATCGATTAAACCATTCACACACGTGATGTTCTATGTTTATTACGTGCCTTCATGTCTATACAACAATTATTACAAGGACAATCAGCAATTCATTTGACAACTATCAACAAAAAGTAAAGGTTTTTTTGCCAACCAAATTTACGATAGGAACCCGTGTTACTATTTCATTCTCTGAGTTCTAATGTGTTCGGTGTGCCCACTGGCACATAGAACACATTGGAACTCAAAAGACGATTTTAAGCTGTTGCTAGCGATTGAAATTGTAATTGCAGTACACAATTTGAAGAAAATTCCAGTGAAATATCGCTTCTTAATAAAAATAGTCCATCAACGATTTCCATTCATAAGTGCAGAACAGATTTTCATTTTCCGCATGGTTTAGTGTTGCTGTAAATGGAGATTTCGTAGAACAGGCGAGTAATAAAAAAAAAAAAACAAGGCCCTTGGGGCATCCAATGCTCACCTGAAGGATGAGATTCCAACTTCAAAAGATGCTCATTAACAAAGCCAAACTGGCCAATAGACAAGAAATCCACATTAACAAACAATCAATAGAAAATGAGAAATAAACAAGAGGCCCCACTGGGTCTGAAGTGTTCATCTTGAACAGAACACAATATAAAGAGAGTCTAAGAATGAGTCTACATTAAGCAATCCATCTCCATAGGATCATAGGATACACTGTTAATCCTCGAGTTCCCCAAGAGTGACAAAAATAATCCGGGCATCATGGCTTTTCTTCATTTGATCATAACATAAAAGGTAGAGCTCCCCTATGGAGCCCCTTGATACAACCTATGTGGATTAATCTTAGTTACACACCTCTTTTGGGTACTGAATGCAAAATTTTTAATTCTTCAACAACATGGTCAATTCCCGCTCCCACAGGAGCCCAAATATTAATCCAGGCTCTCGATTTGAACAAAGTTGAATCTGACTTCCCTAGAGATGTTGTATACCAAATATGAAAGCATTCTGACTATTGGATTTGAAGAAGAGAAATTTTAAAGAAATTTCATCATATTGCACTAAGTTAAAATTTGGGTGCCACAGCGAGCCCAAATATTAACCTACAGATCCGATTTGAACAAACTTGAATCTGACCCCTTTAGAGATGTTGTATACCAAATATGAAAGCATTCTGACTAGTGGATCTGAAAAAAAAGATTTTCAAAGAAATTTCCTCATATAACCCCCAAGCCCCCCCCCCCCCCCACCCCTTCCGCCCTAGAGATGTTGCATAACAAATATGAAAGCATTCTGACTGGTGGATTGGAAGATTTTTAAAAATTATCTCCCATATTGAACAAAGTTAAAATTTGGGCTTCTGTAGGAAGCCCAAATATTAACCTTGGGACTTGGTTTGAACAATCTTGAATCTGAATAATGATGTATACCAAACATTAAAAGATTCTGAATGGTGGTTCTGAAGAAGAAGATTTTTAAAGAATATTCCCCATATTACCCTAAGTTAAAAATTCGGGCTCCTGTATTGAGTCCAATTATGAACAAAAGGGCTTTATTTTAACAAACTTGAATCTGACACCCACCCCCCCCCCCCCCCCCCAACCACCCCACCCCCCTATGAATGCTGTATCCCGAATATCAAAAGATTCTGATGATTGATTCTGGAGAAAAGATTTTTTAAAAATTTTGCAAATATGCTGACTCAGCATTTTTCCGATGCCCATTACAGAACACCCTAACATAACCGATGGCTAATTTTTTACCATTCAATTCTACTGGTCCTAAGAATGCTTCATACCAAATAACAGCTCTCTGTTCCATGTGGTTGGCATTTGAAAATATTTCTATTTTTAGCTCCCAGGGTTCCCATGGGGATGAGGGAATTTTTTTTTGTGCTTGAGTCAAGTACTTATGACCAAATAATACCACATACCAAATTGGGTTCAGAAAATAGAAATTTTGGGCAGGGCCATTACAAAGCCAAATATTGCTTCACGAACTTCGTTTGAACAACTTGATTCTACACCTCAAAAGGAAGCACCATAACAAATATCAAGTCATTGTACACACTGATTCATGAGAAGAAGATTTTAAAAATATTTTGGAGCATTTTCCCCCACTCCCTCCCTATGTGGCCTGGTATGTGAATTGAACAAAATGCAATGCCCCTTCGGGACCATCACTCACACATACTTTCACTTGAACTGACACAGTGGTTTTGAAGAAGACCAAAACATGTTGTTGATGGACAAGACAGACGGACAGATGGATGGACAATGGACGGAGAGCAATGAGATTAGCTCAGCTTGACTTTATCAAGATGAGCTAAAAATATGCACAGCCAATTTTAGGCAAAGTCTTGTTCGCACAAACAAATTTTGAAATAAAATTTTAGGCTAATGAGGTTAAAGATATTAGAAGCAAATATCAAATTTGGTGAACCATGTACCAGGTGATAGGCCAAGATATTTAAAATGTTTCTTTTTTAGCTTCTGGCATTCCCACGCACAGAGATACAGAAAAGTCTTTTTGACCTGAATCAAGTACTTATGATCCAATATTATTGGATACCAAATTTCATTCAAATTCTTCCATGGTAAGCTCAGATATTGACCTTTTAACCCTTTACCTAACACTGTATTTTAAAAATATAAATTAAATTTCACATTTTTCGTAATTTATATATTTTTTATACTTACCAATGACCCAGCCTTAGCTGGTGCTAAACTCCTTAATTCAGGGCCAAACACACATTTTGCCCCCCCCACCCAATCCCCAAAATTTGCATCAAAAACCGAAAAATACATGTCCTATATGGTCCTCCATACATTTATTCCTCTGCGCATGCGCAGTGTCAAGGAGGTCCCGTAATTGGCGCCAATTATCATTCTTACAACCAGTGTCTGGTAAGCGTTATGTACTCAGCGGGGAGGTATGAGTTCCCAACTCCTGGGAGGGCCATCCCCGTCTGGGTCATTGATAAGTATAAAAAATATATAAATTACTATAAATTTTTTAACATTTCTATACTGTACCAATGACCCAGACTTAGCTGAATAGTAAATAGGCTGGAGGGCCTAGGACATAAAGGAAAATCCAATAAGCTCAATAATGTATAATAGAATATCCTCTCCAGGAGAAAAGAAGAGATAGGCTTTACATGTATCTTTCTTATTTATAATAAAGAAAAAAGACACAATACCGATCAGTAATTGAGCATAATAATAATCAATGATCTCTATTAACATCCAGTGTAACCCTTTATACTAATATTTTTAAAGGTAAGCCAATAAATAAAGTAAGTCCAGAGAAATGAGACTCTTTATATTCATTAAAAATGTCCAAGGATTGTACATTAACGCTCGTTTGACACGACATATACAAATGCTTCACACATGATGTGCATAGATTTCGGATAGCATAGACCTATAACCCTTAATGGTGATAGGCTGCAGATTAATCTCATCAAACAAGTATACTAGAGAGTTTGCAATGTCTGGAATGGAAGGATCATAAATATCTATGGAATGATCCCCACACCACTGACAAAAGACCCTCCACTTAGCAGCATAGTTTAGCGAAGAGGAGGTCCTCCTACAGTTAGAAATCGCGTCCACTGCTCGTCCTGTAAAATGTTTTCCGTGCAAGGACTGCACAACAGAAATACGTGAAGGTTTAGACCTTGTGGACTGTGATGGAGGATGTGCGATTTCCCTTGCGAAAGAAGATCTTCCCGTTGAGGAAGCTTCCTCGGCTTGTCCCACAACAGACACCTGAGTACATTTATCCACGGTCTCTGTGGAGACAGAGATGCTACCAACAGAATCTTGCACTGCGATTGTTTTATCTTGAGCAATATCTGCTGAATCCTGGAGGATACGCATATCCTATCATTCCGTCCCAAGAGATCGAGAGAGCGTCTACTGCAAACGCTCGAGAATCCGGACAAGGTGACACATATGTCTGCAACTGATTGTTGAGATGTGTCGCAAATAAATCTATCATTGGCCGTTCCCATTGGTAGCAAATCTGATTGAATACTTCCTTGTTGAGAGTCCATTCTGATGGCAACAGGCGACCCCTCCGTGAAAGGGAGTCTGCTAAGACGTTCAGACGACCTGGAATATGACGGACTGAGAGAAGAAACTGATGTTTTAGTACAAACAGAAGAATTCTTTCTGTTAGATTGAGCAACGGAATGGAATGAGTGCCACCTTGGTTCCGAATATACGCAACTACTGTCGCATTGTCAGACATAATCTGCATGTGTGCATTCTGAATAACGTCTATCCAATGACGTAGAGCAAGCCAAATCGACATCATCTCTTTGATGTTGATGTGCTTGCTTAGAAACTGCGGATCCCAAAGACCCTGGCACTTCAAGTCCGATGGGCTCAGTGTCGCACCCCAGCCTGTTTGACTGGCATCCGTCATAATCGTAAAACTCGGATCTGGCAACTGCAGTGGAACTCCCTGAGTTAACCACTGTATGTCTGCCCAAGTCTGAATCTCTTGTTTCACTTGGCTTGACAAGAGGATGTCCGTCTCGAGCGAATGAATCTTCACTCTCCAATTCTGAGTCAGATAGACCTGGAGAGGTCGAGTGCGTAGCCGCCCCATTGGAATGAGATCCGCGGCAGCTCCGCACAGACCTATTAGTCTCATGAATTCCCTCGCTGAAACTTTGTCTGAGTGAAGACAATAGCGAGAGTAACAACTGACTAATTTCGCTCTGATTAACGGCAGATGAACGAGACTGTTGTGGGTCTCAAAACTCATCCCCAGGTGGGTGAATGACTTGGACGGCACCAGATCTGACTTCTCTTCGTTTACTATGAATCCGAGACATCGGAGCAATAGAAGCAGATTCTGCATATCGTTCTGAAGCATTAACTCATTGCCGTATCTCTGAAGAATATCGTCCATGTAAGCCGACGTTACCGCAGACGAATGAGCTCGGAAATGAGTCATTACCGAGTTCATTACTCGAGTGAAAGCCCAGGGCGCTAGATTCAGACCAAAGCACATCGCTCAGAACTGATAAACAACACCTAGGACAGCGAAGCGAAGATACTTTCTGAACACCGGATGTACCATGACGTGAAAGTACGCATCCTTGAGGTCTAGTTGAGCATAGTTGTTCACTCGAATGCTCGCTCTGACCGATCGAATAGTCTCCATATAAAACTTTGGAGCCACGATCAGCTTGTTTATCCAGCTTAAGTCGATCACTGGACAGAACGAGCTGTCTGGCTTCGGAACCAGAAAGAGATGGCTGTAGAAACCTGGAGATTCCTGGTTTTCTACGACCTCTATCGCGTTCTTCGTTAAAAGAGACTGGACTTCTGATAGAAGTGCCATTCTTTTCTGACAATTTGACGGAAGCTGAGTCCATCTTGGACTTTGAGTTAATGGAGGATTGCCTTTGAAGGACAGTTTTAGTCCTTCCGAAATAACCCCTCGAACCCAAGGGTCCTCTGTAATTGATTCCCAATTGCTTGAGAAACTCGACAGTCTTCCGCCCACCGGAACGCGACAGAGGTCTAGACCATCACTTCCTGGATCCGCGAGGCTTGCGGAAGGAGAAACTATGTCCTTCGTGACCAGCACCTCGCCCCGTCGGCCTAGGGGCATCTGACCGGTTATTTCGGCCAGCGTAACGGCCCCTACTCAAGTCACTACTTTGCCGGTCTCTAGAGTAAGACCTAGAGGACTCATAGGAACCTCCTACTCTATCTGCTGGTTTTGACTTCTTGGAAGCAGACTTGAACAGCGGAGAGTCAGAAGCTTTCTTTGTTAATATATCATATATATCAGAAAGCTTGCCACTGAAGAAAAACTCTCCAGACACCGGAGCGACTCTCTTATAAGAGAGTTTTTCACCTTACTGTCCACACGTGTGGAAGTAGCCAGGGCCGCATCACATCTAGCTAACTCCAGATCTGCCACTGAAATGGCGGAGTTATACGTGGAAAAAGCTATGGCCCTGGACAGAACTCTTAATGACGTCTGTACGTCTTGAAATTCTGGTCCTTCAAAGCGTAATGACAACGCTCTAGTAAGGTGATCTGCGTAGGAAAGAGCGTCTAAACTAGCTCTGTTAGACGATATCATCCTTTCCATCGTTGACGACGGAAGTGACATAGACGATGGCATGGATATATCAAGGTCTTCAGCCTGGTCGTCTAAATGCAGAGGAACTCTCTGGGTGCCCTGACCTGCCATATCAAACTTGTTCCTTTGATTAATAAACGGCAGCTGTAGAGCAGATGCCGGTAGGAAGGCTGACCTGCCCGTCTTGTTGGCAAGTTTATCAATAGCGTCATTCAATAATTCAAAAATCCGAGAGACATTCTTGAATTGTGACGGAAATTCCGGGACAATGTCTCTAAACCGATTAAAAAAATCGGTGTCCAGTGGCGCTATCACCCTCCTATCCAGCTGCGCAGCAATCTGGTCCGGCGGAACAACTTCTGGAAGGTAATGCCGGATGAATTCTACGGCTATTTTATGTTGTTCCGAAAGGGAAATATCTAATTCATCGGAATCCCTTTCGCCATCCTGCCGGACCTCATGGAAATCTTGGTCGTCCACAACCGATCCAGCGGCGGAACCTACCAACCCAGCAGCGTCTGACACTTCATGTTCCGACAGAGGCTCTGCCGGTTGCTGGGATGCTGCGATTATCTTTGCTATCTGTGATAGCACATCCGTTACGGAGGCCTGGGGAGCTGCGGTCTTACTGGATTTAGCCGCCGGAAGCCCCCTGGACGTTGCATCCTGCATACATCTTTTAGGGGAACGTCTGGATGTAGAAGGCCTCGTATCCCAGGCTACCGGATGGCATGACCTGGTCGCAATGGAATCCCTGGTTGGCAAAGCTGACTGTAATTCACTGGTCACGTAGCCAAGGTGCGGTCGAGTGTGCTGCTGTGAGGATGAGGAAGCCTTATAGGTAGCCTCGCCGAACTGCCTATAAACCGGAGTGTCCCGAGCGGCGGACGAATGCTCTGACTGCATAATGCTACGGACTACAACATCTGGTCCCAGATGCTGCTGTATGAGAGAGGGACCTCTCTCGCTTGCAGCTCGTGCCGAGCTGGACAAGCTAAACACCAGACTATCAGGCTTCCTCCGATCCAACCTCCTTTCCGTCGTCACTGGGTGTGCACGTGGATGTTTTATAGTGCTCACAACACCTGACTCTCTCTGCTGGACCGCAATGGATGAACCCGGATGCTGCCCCATTCGGTGAATGGATGCAACCCCGGTCGAGCCAGCGGACGTCAACCCCTTCAGGTTCCTTTCGGGTAATTGACGAATGTCCATGAGCACTTTTGCCGCTAGCTCTTCGCTTGTATGTGACAACGGAGGTACACTTCTGGATGACATCACGGAAATATCACACTGTTCTTGTTCCTCTGAAAAAGAGAGTGAAAGACTAGAGTGACTCTGCGGAGAGAAAACCGGCATGGACCTTTCTCCAGTAATAACATACCGTGACACACGTTTCCAACGTTTGTCATCCCATTTGAAACACACAGAACAAAGATCAGTGCGAGTACAGAGAGTACAATTAATACAGAGATCATGAGAATCAAAGGAAGATTTCCTCCTATTACAATTTGAACAATAATCATTCATTGTGAAAGGTAAACAATCATAGTACTCACACTAATCCTTGAAAATAAAGATACATAATACAACAATCCATTATAGTCATTAAGAAATAATGATTCGAAAAGAAAAAAAAAATTTTTCAAAAAAAATTTTTTTCAGAAGAGCCCAAGTTCCCAAAGGGAACCCTGAGCCCAACGGATCCCAAAAAAGCCTAAGTGTGGACAAAAATTTAAATTCATTTTTAAAAAATTAATGAGACACTTATGGACAATATTAATGTATCTTGCTATGAATAAGAGATGCAGAAGACAAATAATCACTATCAGCAGTAACTGTTGTCAACCTAAGCAAAAGTGTCAACAAACCGGAAACATGACTCCAGGCACTGAACAAACCTGGCCCGAAATCAGTTACCAATTAAAAACTATCTGATGCAAAACAGAGGCTTCCAGAGAAGAAACTGTAGAACATCAGATGGTAGATGCAGACCAAAATGCCTAAACACCCCTTGGGTGAGGACGCAAACATGTGGAAAAAACAGAAATAATTCTGTTACCAAGCCAAAACTCCCAGGAAATTTTAGTAATAAACATTACAAAAAATAAGCCAAAACATGGGAGAAGAGCTAGGGGGGAATAAGGAAGGTAGAGAGGAAACACTGGTCAAACAATGGTACTTCATAGCAAGAATGACAACATCAGGGCTATGCCTTGAAAAAAGGCAACTTGAAATAATTTCTTAAAATAATTATAAGTTACAGTCCTGAACATTTTCTTGCACTATTTTTTCCTCTCCTTATATATCCTCTTTATTTCCACCATTTCTCTCATCGAAATGTGTCTGGCATCATGAAAACTGAGATTTGGAAGCACAAATAACAGTGAAGTGTAACTGTTTTGAGGGCCAAACAAAGAATGATAATTGGCGCCAATTTCGGGACCTCCTTGACACTGCACATGCACAGAGGAGTAAATGTATGGAGGACCATATAGGACATGTATTTTTCGGTTTTTGATGCAAATTTTGGGGATGGGGGGGGGGGGGGGGGGAAATTTGTGTTTGGCCCTGAATTAAGGAGTTTAGCACTTGGTACAGTATAAAAATATTCCTCTTTTGCCAAATATCTCTCAAAATTCTTCAATTCTAATTTTAAAGTAAAAAATATGCCCTTCCTCCTTATGGGGTCAGCTGTCTGAATTTCTTTTTGACTTACTGTGAGTTTTGAGAGACCTCAAGAACCCCCCCCCCCCCCCCCCCCCCCCCACACACACACACACACATACACACACACCCTCAAACACACAAACACACACGGGTCAAATGGGGGAATTTTTTTCATAAAATCACTCAAACCTTTTTCAAACTTCCCTTTAAAGGATCTCCCACCCATATCACACATCACACCCAATTTTGGGGGAACAAAGACAGAAAAAATGTACTCCCCCAAGATGATGTGCACCTAGTTAGTGTAGATTTGGCCCAGTGGTTCTGAAAAAGGCTGAAGTTAGTATTTCATAGTACACCATGATACAACTGATTATAATACAAAAAATCATTTTTGCCCATTCATTCTACTGGTCCGAAGGGAGCTGTAAACCAAGTAACAAGTCTCTGTTCAGTGCAGTTTGGGAAATATGAGCATTTGAAAATGTTTATATTTTTAACTCCTTGGTTCTGAAAGGAGTTGTGGTGGAGCCCAAAATCTTGCCCCTCTCAGAACTGAAACTACTGCCTCTCAAACTTCCCGTGAACAAACTATGGTGTACACTCCAAAAGGAAGCTAAATATCAAATATCAGCTAACTCCATCAATCAATTCATGAAAATTTTTCAAAATTTTGGGGCATCCCCCCTCCCAACACTTGGGGGGCATGGTGAGTTGATTTGCTCTCATAACAGACAATTCCCTCAAATTTCACTGAAATCATTTCAGAGGTTTGGAGAAGAAGTCATAAATACCATGTTCACAAACGATGGATGAGTGATTACTACAGCTCAACTTTCTGTCAGGTGCACTAAAAATACAATACTTACCTGCACCCAAGACACTAAATAGTCCTATAGCTCCTCCTGCAGAATGGTAGAGAGGCAGTGAAGTATAAATGACATCATTTTCATTAGCACCAGCAATGTCCATGAACATTGAAAACTGAATACCCTTTAACTGGAGAATTGTTGCAGCTTTTGGTAAGCCTTGAAAGAAAGGAAGGTAAATTTTCAGTCAACTTTTTTAGCTTAAACAATACATCTATTTATTTCCAAAGTTTAAAGAAAGTTACAGAAATCAAGTACATTAATGATACAAGTATCAGCAAGCATAAAACATTAATGAAAATGGATTCAGTAACAAGCTGGTAGCTTATACTAGGCTGTTGCCATATAGGTAAGTTGTTTATACATAATCTAAGAATGACGACTATGGTACAAGATGGTGGCTTGGTGCAGGCGCATAAGGTTTTGTATATATTTACATATCATAAGTGATTTATAGATGCCTTAGGGATGAAATCAGTCATTGCATGCCTTCGTTAAAAAACACAGGCACCTGCAACTAAGTCACGGTTTGTTAGGAATACTTATAAACAGTTGTACTTTTGATTTAAACACTGTGTAGGATGGTGAAGAAGTATGGTGGAAAAGTTTGATATCTAGGCTGTTTTATTGTTTGTAATAGTGGTCTTGGGTGGAACGCCTACATGTGGATCTGCAGAGTATTTGAAGTTGGGAGGCTAGTCAGTGATGGAAAGTCTGTGCCTTCACGACTGATAGGATACAGATTTCTAGAATTGGGTTTCATACATATGGCCAAGGTGGTTACTGGATAAAGGATATAGACACTAACAAGCTTTGGTTCCTCAAATTTTTATTATCCAAAGGAATTCAAGTCAAGCGTTAAACCAACAGTTCAGACTGCGTGGCACCACATTTGGTGATTAAGTTCTTGAATGCAGTCATACATGAGTCTACAGATATGTAGCTGTACAACATACATTTTTATCAGATTTAAACAGAGCTCTCCAGTAAATAACAAGTCAAGAATTTGGTACTGGAAAAGCCAATAAAAATTAAACATAAGTTATTTGACAGTAACATGATCTGAGGGTTGCGGCGCAGAGCTCATGTTCAACTGAGATGCGAAGCATCGAGGTTGAACATACGCTCCAAGCGCACATCTCAGACCATGTTACTGTCAATTCATCACAATAATGTATATGTTCCAATAAGACCCTACCCTTAGCCCAAAACCCACATCATGAAATGAACAAGGCAAATTGAATGAACAAGGCGACTTTAATGATAACAAATTTAGTAAATAAACCTTGTGTACCCCAATATGTCACTGGACAACAAATGAAAGTGTCAATGACACTGTAGCTTAATTTGTCTGTGTGTTGCATTTGATGAAAAGAATAATGTTCAATGTTTATGAAAGGATTATGAAATAAGACAAGAATTGTGATAATTGGGAATATGTTAATTTCTGTTCCCTGTATGCTATGTTTTTAATAAAAATAATATGAGGTGTATACTGTACTAAAGAGCTGAGGGGTGGGTTAATATGACCTCACAGTTAATGTATGTGGCCCTCACAGTTAACATATATCAATGAAAGTTACCAAGTTACAGTAAAATTATTCCAAAACGAGTCATCTTATCAAGTTACAATGAAATCACTTCATAAATATGGCCTGTAGACTGTG
This sequence comes from Pictodentalium vernedei, assembly GCA_031216915.1. Taxonomy (NCBI): domain Eukaryota; kingdom Metazoa; phylum Mollusca; class Scaphopoda; order Dentaliida; family Dentaliidae; genus Pictodentalium; species Pictodentalium vernedei. The sequence continues at coordinate 77,768,743 of CM062293.1, read as the reverse complement.
CTAAAGGTTTTCGGGCTTCGAGCCCCTGTAGCCGTCAGTTTCCCAATTGCATCCAAAGGGGACATTCTCATCTAGACATTATATGAAGTCAACCTACCAAGTTAGAATGAAATCCTTTCATAAATATGACCTGTGTACTGTGCTAAAGGTTTTGGGGCTTTGGGCTCGGGCAGCCATCATGGATGAATGATCGCAACCAAAAGGGGACATTCTCATCTGGGCATCATCTTGAGTGATCCTACGAAGTTACAATGAAATCCCTTCATAAATATGACCTGTAGACTGTGCTCAAGTTTTTCGGGCTTCGGGTCCCTGAAGCCGTCACAGTTGACCAATCACGACCAAAAGGAGATGTCATCATCTTGACATTATATGGAGTCAAACTAACAGGTTACAATGAAATCCTTCCATAAATATGACCTATAGACTATGCTAAAGGTTTTTGTGCTCGGGCAGCCATCAAGGCTGAATGATCGCAACCAAAAGGGGATGTTCTCATCTAGGCATTATTTGGAGTCATCCTACCAAGCTACAATGAAATCCCTTCATAATTATGACCTGTAGACTGTGCTAAAGGTTTTCAGGCTTCGGGCCACTGTAGCTGTCACAGTTGCCCAATTGTGTCCAAAAGGGGATGTTCTCATCTAGACATTAGATGAAGTCAAACCTACCAAGTTACAAAGAAATCCCTTCATAAATATGACCTGTAGACTGTGCTAAAGGTATTCGGGCTCAGGCAGCCATAATGGTTAAATGATCGCAACCAAAAGGGGATATTCTCATCTGGGCAGCATCTGGAGTGATCCTACGAAGTTACAATGAAATTCCTTCATAAATATGACCTGTAGACTGTGCTCAAGGTTTTTGGGCTTCAGGCACCTGAAGCCATCACAGTTGACCAATCACGACCAAAAGGGGATGTCATCATCTAGGCATTATATGGAGTCAACCTAACAAGTTACAATGAAATCCTTCCATCAATACGACCTATAGAGTATGCTAAAGGTTTTTGGGCTCGGGTAGCCATCAAGGCTGAATGAACGCGGCCTAAAGGGGATGTTCTCATCTAGACATTATTTGGAGTCATCCTAACAAGCTACAATGAAATCCCTTCATAAATATGACCTGTAGACTATGCTAAAGGTTTTTGGGCTTCGGGCCCCTGTAGCAGTCACAGATGCCCAATCGCGACCAAAAGGTCATGTTCTCATCTAGACATTATATGAAGTCAACCTACCAAGTTACAATGAAATCCCTTCATAAATATGACCTGAAGACTGTGCTAAAGGTTTTCGGCTTCGGGCTGCCATCATGGTTAAATGATCGCAAGCAAATGGGGACATTCTCATCTGGGCATCATCTGGAGTGATCATACGAAGTTACAATGAAATCCCTTCATAAATGTGACTTGTAGACTGTGCTCAAGGTTTTCGATCTTTGGGGCCCTGCAGCCGTCACAGTTGATCAATCACGACCAAAAGGGGATGTCATCATCAAGGTATTATACTGAGTCATCCTACCAAGTTACAATGAAATCCCTTCATAAATATGACCTGTAGACTGTGCTAAAGGTTTTTGGGCTTGGGCAGCCATCATGGTTGAATGATCGCAACCAAAAGGAGACATTCTCATCTAGACATAATTTGGGGTCACCCTACCAAGTTACAATGAAATCCCCTCATAAATATGACCTGTGGATTGTGCTAAAGGATTTTGGGCTTCAGGCTCGGGCAGCCATCATGGTTGAATGACTGCAACCAAAAGGGGACATTCTCATCTGGGCATCATCTGGAGTGATCCTACGAAGTTACAATGAAATCCCTTCATAAATATGACCTGTAGACTGTGCTCAAGGTTTTTGGGCATCGAGCCCCTGTAGCCATCACAGTTGACCAATCACGACCAAAGGGGGCTGTCATCATCTAGGCATTATATTGAGTCATCCTATCAAGTTACAATGAAATCCCTTCATAAATTTGACCTGTAGACTGTGCTAAAGGTTTTTGGGATCGGGCAGCCATCAGGGCTGAATGATCGCGACCAAAAGGGGACGTTCTCATCTAGACATTATTTGCAGTCATCCTACCAAGTTACAATGAAATCCCTTCATAAATATGACATGTAGACTGTGCTAAAGGTTTTCAGGCTTTGGGCCCCTGTAGCCGTCACAGTTGCCCAATCATGTCCAAAAGGGGACATTCTCATCTAAACATTATATGAAGTCAACCTACCAAGTTACAATGAAATTTCTCCATAAATATAACCTGTAGACTGTGCTAAAGGTTTTAGAGTTTTGGGCACGGGCAGTCGTCACGGTTGACAGATCACATCCAAATCGGGAAGTTCTCATCTAGACATTATACGGAGTCATCCTACCAAGTTACAATGAAATCCCTCCATATTAAATATGACCTGCAGACTGTGCTATAAGTTTTTCGGTTTTGGGCTTGGGCAGCCATCAGGATTGACAGATCATGACCAAAAGGCGACGTTCTCATCTAGGCATTATACAGAGGCATCCTACAAAGTTACAATGAAATCCCTTCATGAATACAACCTGTAGACTGTGCTAATGGTTTTCGGGTTTTGGGCTCGGGCAGCCAAACCTGCATATGAAATTTTGTGATGATCAGACAAGAACTACGGGCTGTAGCCTGTGCTAAAGGAAAATGTGAACAGACTCAGAGATTCACAAACTAACAGACTCCCACACATTGGGAAAGGGTCCAGAACCCATTGCATTGGGAAAATTTGCATCATGAAGGCACCAATTGGGAATTTGTTTTGGAGGAAAAGAAACAATAGAAATGGGCGATATTGGAATTTTGTGTCAGTTTCAGTTTCGGTAATTTTAGGAGGCGTATACCTTGGTATCAGTTCAGTATTTGGTATCTGAGTCGACTGAGATTTGCTGATAGTACCAAAGAGCAATTCACATCAGGAAAAACAGAATAGGTTGTTGTAGTATCATTCTACTACAATGCTATAAATGAGACTGTCAATGAGCTCAACAGTGGCATTCTTTTACAGAATTATATCTACTCTAATTTTTTGACGTCTTCCTTAATGTTTACAGACCACTTACAGGCTTTTGTGATCACAGAGAATGTGCCCTGACCATGCCATCTTTAGGAGGTCCTGCTGATATTAGACAAAACATCTGGGCAGTAATTTCTAATTATTTATTTATTTATTTATTTATTTATTTATTTATTTATTTATTTATTTATTTATTGGTGTTTAAGGTCACATATTTCTGCACAATGGATAATCATGACCTCGACAGTTTTAAGGGTGGAGGAAGCCGGAGTACCCGGAGAGAACCACCGAGCAACGGCGAGCAAATGTCAGCTCCCCAACATACTAACTCCACACAAGCAGGGTTAACATTGGTTGAAGACAGGAGCACCATCGACGTACAGTACGCCTTAGTACACAGCATCACTGTGCCCCCACGTGGGCAATGGGGGTGAAGTGAGTAATTTCTAGTTTTTGGCTACCTTAACAGGTAGCCAAGTCTTGACTAGAAGTCACTGCTATGCAATTGGAAATGTAATGGGTGTAGTCTAGTGGAAATTCTTGACAGTGGCCCAGTCCATTGAGGGTTAACAAAACTGAAAAGAAAATCACTTCTTTAACTGGTAGAGTGCTGGAAGCCCATATTTGGGCTCTACTCTGATGTACAGTTACCACAACTTGTATGCCTCAAATTCAGTGGATGTGCTTCGCTTTATCTTTGAACTGAAATAATTTAGTCTCTTAGGATTTGCCTTGTTACAATTTATGGGAGAGTGCCTATTGGCACTCTCCCATAAATTGTAACAAAGCAAAGACATGGGAACAAATTCTGATGACCAAAAATAACTTAGCACTCTACCAGTTAATGAAAATGAACCTTTCAACTGTTATCAAGACCCATTAGGGACTTATAAATAGTATATGTGGGAAAATTTCAAAATTCAGATGGTTTCGGTATTTAAAGATTGGTTTGGTTCGGTTTTTCAGTATCCCCTTGATACCAGTATTGGTTTGGTTTTTCAGTTTAATGCTTAAGAACACCCAAAGATTTATTGCCTTTAAATTGAACTGAGAACTATATTAACCTCTTATCCAGTGTAACGTCCAAAACTGGCCAGTTCTATTCACAATGAAAGTGTCAATGACACTAAAGCTCAACCTGACCAAGAACAGACTGAACTAATTCAAATTCCAGTAATGCCAAGTCATTCGCTCAACTTTCTACATAAAAGACATCACAACGAAACTACATATGAAATTTGAAAAAAGATTGTGTGAGGGATGTGGCCTCTAGAGCCTGCTAATGGAATTGTTAACAATTTATATGCTAAATCCAAGATGGCCACTGGTGGTCACGTTTTTTAACAAAATTCAGAAAAATTGGATAGCTCCCATCTAGACATCAAAGGCTACATAAAAAATATGAAAAAGATCAGGTGAGAGGTATGGCCTGTAGGGTGTACTAATGGAATTGTTGACAATTGATATGCCAAATCTAAGATGGCCACTCACGGCCATATTTTTCCACAACTATTTAGGAAAATTCTGTAGCTCCCATCTAGACATCACACCAATGCTGCATATGAAATTTGAAAAAGATGCAGTTGGTAGGGTGTGCTAATGGAATTGTTGACAACTTATATACCAAACCCAAGATGGCCACAGATTGCCATGTTTTATCATGAAATTCATAAAAATGATAAATTTAAAGTAATTTGTATATTTTTTATACTTACCAATGGCTCAGACTTAGCTGGTGCAACCTCAATATTATTAAGGGCTTAAAGGAATAGCAGACCAAAATACAGCTCCTTAGCATAGAACTCCCAAAGTGAAAAGGAGATTAAAAATTTAAGGAATTACCTATATGTCTCTCAATACAACAATAGAGAAGACATACCACCGAATAAGGAGAAATATCCAAGTAATTCCCTATTACTTAGCATAAATGATTACGCTAAATGGGTCGAAATCCGGTGATATAAATATGTACAACCTTAAAATTTGTCCAATTGAATCCCAATGGAAAGTTATCTAATAGAACTTATATTTTTCTTAGCCAATACACAGGCGACCATGTTTAGGTGTACAAATAATTCCAATGATGAACCTCCAAATTGTAACCGTTCAATTATATGAGAGTAAGAATATGCCTCCTGTACGGTTGAAAACTGGATTCAAAACATGGAACAGGATACGATTAAAAAAAAAAAACGTCACGGACCATCCCCAAATAAATCATTGAAAAAAAAAGAAAAAAAGTCACGGACCATCCCCACATCCCCAAATAATTCATTGTCAGGACATAAACACAGGGGATGAACTCCCAAGAATTTAATAAAAAATTCCTCAAAAGAAAAGCCGAAAGAGGTCGGGAGTATATCAGGAGGGTTCAGGAGAGGCAAGGGAAGTAATAGTAACAAAACAACAGTGGAGTCATATTATAATGACAACGTTAAGAAGCATATCCCGAAATTGGGGAACATGAATAATTTTTCATAAAAAGTTAAAAAATTTATAGTAATTTATATATTTTTTATACTTACCAATGACCCAGACATAGCTGAAAATTTGCATCGAAAACCGAAAATAACATGTCCCAAATGGTCCTCCATACTTTTCCTCCACTGCGCATGCGCAGTGTCAAGAAGGTCTCGAAATTGGCGCCAATTATCATTCTTACAAGCAGTGCATGGTCGACGCTATGTACTCAGCGGGGAGGTACGAGTTCGCAACTCTTGGGAGGGCCATCCCTGTCTGGGTCATTGGTAAGTATAAAAAATATATAAATTACTATAAATTTTTTAACATTTTTATACTGTACCAATGACCCAGACATAGGTGAATAGAAAAAAGGCTGGAGAGCCTAGGACATAGAGGAAAATCCAATAAGCTCAACTATATATAATAGAGTTATCCCCTCGAGGAGTAAAGGAGGATTAGGCTTTACATGTATCTTTCTTATTTATGACAAATTAGAAAGACACAACACCTTTCATAATTGAGCATAATAACATCCATGTTCGCTATTAACATCCAGTATAACCCTTTATACAAATTATTTTTAAAGTAAGCCAATAAATAAAGTAAGTCCAGAGAATTGAGACTCTTTATAATCATTAAAAGTGTCTGAGGATTGTATATTAACGCCCGTTTGACACGTGACATATACAAATGCTTCACACCGAGCTACACTTTAAAAATATGACATGAATGAATTTAAACATTAGCTTTACACTTTAAAACCATCCCGGTACCGACTCAGAATTACTGACTCCGGAGGAGGTATCCCCTTGCTTTTCACTATAAAGCAGGTGACCTAAGGGAACACCCTCCCCCCCCCCCCCCCCCACTTCCCCTTGCCCTTGGTCAAATATCCCAGAGCGAAGAGGACAGCAGGACAGAGTCACTGCCGGAACAGAAAGCCTGCATAACTATAGTTGCGACTGTTTAGTGGACGACATTCTGAGCAACAGATAACGGACCTAAACAATGCAGGTCTCCAGAAATGGACTCAATATTTCTGAGATAAAAATGCGTGAATGTGGATGGCTGAGACCAATATGCAGCCTTCATTAAATCTGTAATAGCAACACTATTTGCGTAAGCCCAAGATGTAGAAAGAGCTCTTACTTCAAGAGCCGAAATCTTAAGCACAGACTGCTGAGTTGAAGATAGATTATCATAAGCAGTACGGATAGTTAATTGAATCCATCTAGCAATAGAATGGACCATAATGTCCTTTCTATTAGGCATCAGAGACAGAAAGAAGCGTTTTCGTCCCTTTCTGATAAACTGAGATCTTCGTTTATAAATACGTAAAGCTCTAACCGGACAGAGTAAAGGCCTATGCCCATCTGAAGATGGAAGGGCCTTAATAACAATAGGTTCCGGATATTTATTAGGAGCCTGATTCTTAGCCAAAAATCCAACATTAGTAGTAAAGGTAATAGTGTTCCCGACACTACGATAGTGAGAATCGTCCACAGATAGTGCATGAAGCTCACTGACTCTTCTAGCAGAAGAGAAAGCTAAGAGAAATGCTGTCTTATAAGATAAGAATTTGAAGTCCACTGTCTCAAGAGGCTCAAATGGCTTTTCTTTTAGTTTAAGAAGAACCCAAGCTAAATTCCATTTAGGAATTAATCTAAGGGTTCTAGGTCTATTTATCGAGAAGTTTGTAACTAATTTAGATAAAGAGACATTAGATCCAATTTGTAAACTATCATGGTGTGCATAGGTATCAGATAACATAGACCTATAACCTTTAATAGTAACAGGCTGCAGTTTGATCTCATCAAACAAGTATACTAGAAAGTTTGCCATGTCTGGAATGGAGGGATCAAAAATATCAACAGAATGATCCCTACACCAACGACAAAAGACCTTCCACTTAGCCGCATAGTTTAGCGAAGAGGAGGTCCTCCTACAGTTAGAAATTGCATCCACTGCTCATCCTGTAAAATGCTTGCCGTGCAAAAAGGACCGCACAACGGAAATACGTGAAGGTTGAGACCTTGCGGGTTGTGATGTAGTTGACGCGATTTCCCCTGCGAAGGAAGATCCTCTCGTGGAGGAAGCTTCCGCGGTATGTCCCACAGCAGACACCTGAGTAGATTTATCCACGGTCTCTGTGGAGACAGAGATGCTACCAACAGAATTTTGCATTGAGATTGTTTTATCTTTAGCAATATCTGCTGAATCAACGGCGCTGGAGGATACACATATCCTATCATTCCGTCCCACGAGATCGATAGAGCGTCTACTGCATATGCTCGAGGATCCCGACATGGTGACACATACGTCTGCAAATGATCATTGAGCTGTGTTGCAAATAAGTCTATCATTGGCCGCTCCCATTGGTAGCAAATCTGATTGAATACCTGTTTGTTGAGAGTCCATTCTGACGGCAACAAGCGACCCTTCCGTGAAAGGGAGTCTGCTAATACATTCAGACGACCCGGAATATGACGGACCGAAAGTAGAACTTGGTGTTCTAGTACAAACAGAAGGATTCTTTCCGTTAAATTGAATAACGGAATGGAATGAGTGCCTCCCTGGTTCCGAATATACGCTATTACTGTCGTATTGTCGGACAGGATTTGGACATGTGCTTTCTGAATAATGTTCATCCAATGACATAGCGCAAGCCAAATTGACATCATTTATTTGATGTTTATGTGCTTGCCTAGAAACTGCGGATCCCAAAGACCCTGGCACTTCGAATCCGTTGGGATCAATGTTGCACCCCAACCTGTTTGACTGGCATCCGTCATAATAGTAAAACTCGGATCCGGCAACTGCAGTGGAACTCCCTGAGTTAACCACTGAATGTTTGCCCAAGTCTGAATCTCTTGTTTCACTTGATTTGACAAGAGAACGTCTATATCGAGCGAATGAATCTTTACTCTCCAATTCTGAGTCAAGAAAATTAGGAGAGGACGAGTGCGTAACCGCCCCATCGGAATGAGATCCGCAGCGGCTCCGCACAGACCTATCAATCTCATGAATTCTCTCGCTGTGACTTTCTCTAAGTGAAGACAGTAGCGAGCGTAACAACTGATTAATTTCGCTCTGGTTAACGGCAGACAAACGAGATTGTTGTGCGTCTCGAAGGTTATTCCCAAGTGGGTGAATGACTTGGACGGCACCAGATCCAACTTCTCCTCGTTTATTATAAAACCGAGACATTGGAGTAATAAAAGCAGATTCTGGACATCGTTCTGAAGCGTTAACTCGTTGCCGTACCTCTGAAGAATGTCGTCCAGGTAGGCCGACGTTACCGCAGACGAATGAGCTCGGAAATGCATCATTACCGAGTTCATTATTCGAGTGAAAGCCCAGGGCGCTAGGTTCAAACAGAAGCACATCGCTCGGAACTGATATACAACTCCTAGGACTGCGAAGCGTAGATACTTTCTGAATGTCGGATGTACCATGACGTGTAAGTACGCATCCTTGAGATCTCTGTTTGTAGCATAGTCGTTCACCCGAATACTCGCTCTGACTGATCGAATTGTCTTCATATAGAACTTCGGAGCGACGATCAGCTTGTTTATCCAGCTCAGATCTATGACTGGACGGAACGAGCCGTCTGGTTTCGGAACCAGAAACAGATGGCTGTAGAAACCCGGTGATTCCTGGTCTTCTACGACCTCTACCGCGTTCTTCTCCAGAAGAGACTGTACTTCTGATAGAAGAGCATCTCTTTTCTGCGGATTTGACGGAAGCTGAGCCCATTTTGGACTTCGAGTTAATGGAGGCTTTCATTTGAAGGATATTCTTAGTCCTTCCGAAATTACCCCTCGAACCCAGGGGTCGTCCGTAATTGATCCCCAATTGTTTACAAAACTCGACAATCTTCCGCCTACCGGAACACGATAGAGGTTCATACCATCACCTCCTGGACCTGCAAGGCTTGCGGAAGGAGAAACTATGTCCTCCACGACCCGCACCTCGCCCCGTCGACCTAGGGACATCTGACCGGTTATCTCGGCCAGTATACCGTCCCCTACGTGAGTCGCTGCCTTGACGGTCTCTAGAATAAGACCTAGAGGACGCATAGGAACCTCTATAGGAACTTCCCTTGAGCGTACTTGTCCCAGAAGTGCCTGTCTTACTCTTTTCTGCTGTATCCGACTTTTTAGAAGCGGATTTGAATAGCAGAGAATCCGAAGCTTTCTTAGTTATCTGATCATAATTTGCTGAAAGCTTGCCATCGAAGAGAAGCTCTCCGGAGACCGGACCGACTCTGAGAGAGTTTTTCACCTTACTATCCACGCGCGTGGATGTAGGTAGGGCCACGTCATGTCTAACCAACTCCAGGTTTGCCACTGAAAGGGCGGAGTTATACGTGGAATAAGCTATGGCCCTCGAAAGAACTCTTAAGGAGGATTGTATATCCTGGAATTCTTTCCCTTCAAGACGTAATGATAACGCTTTAGTAAGGTGATCTGCGTATGATAAAGCGTCTAAGTTAACTCTATTAGACATTATTGTCGTTTCCAATGTCATGGTTGGAATTGACATAGACAACGGTATAGACAATTCTAGGTCTTCAGCCTGGTCGTCTAGACGCAGAGGAACTCTCGGTATGCCCTGTCCTGCCGTTTCAAATTTATTCCTTGAATTGATGAAAGGCAGATGTAGAGCATTTGCGGACAAGAAACCATACTTGCTCGTTTTGGTAGCAACCTTATATATGGCGTCATTCAATAGTTCAAATGTTCTTGTGACATTAATGGACTGTGTCGGAAACTCAGGGACGATGTCCCTAGACCGATCAAAAAATTCTGTGTCCAGTGACGCTATCAGTCTCTTATCCGGCATCGCAGCATTCTGGTCCGACGGAACAACCTCTGGAAGATAATGCCGGATAAAATCTACGGCAGCTTTAAAGGGAAAACTCCAGATCCTCTGAATCCCTTTCGCCATCCTGTAGGACCATTTGAAGTTCTTGGTCGTCCGTACCTGATGCTTCAGCGGAGCGTACCGACCCAGCGTCGTCGGATAATTCCTGATCCGACAGAGATTCTGTCGTCTACTGGGATGCTGTGATAAGTTGTGCTATTTGTGATAGCACGTCCGTCACTGAGGCTTGTGGAGCAGCGGTCTTATGTTGCTTTGCCGCTGGAAGCTCCCTGGACATTGACTCCTGCATATTTCTTTTATGCGAACGTCAGGAGTCTACAGGCCTCGTGTCCCTGGCTACCGGATGGCGTGACCTGGTCGCCGTGGAATCCCTGATCGGCGAAGCTGGCTGGATATCCATGGTCACGTAGCCAAGGTGCGGTCGTGTGCGCTGCCGTATTGACAGTCTCTCCGGACTGTTTATATAAAGGAGCATCCTGAGTGGCGGACGTATGCTCCGAATGCGAAACGTTTTGTATCACAACATCTGGTCCCAGATGTTGTTGTACAAGAGAGGGACCTCTCTCGCTCGCAGCCTGGATGGACCTGGATGAGCTAGGAACCGGACTAATAGGCTTCCTCCGTTCCATCCTCTGATCCGTCGTCACTGGGTGTGCACTTTGTGTTATTATAGTGCTCGCATCACCCAAATCTCCTTCCTGGACTGCAACGGATGAACCCGGCTGCCAAGCCATTAGATGAATGGTCGCTACACCGGGCGAGCTAGCGGACGCCAATGCCATCGATCCTACTAGGGACCTCTTAGGCAATTGACGTATTTCCATGAGCACTTTTGCCACTAGCTCTTCTTTAACTGTGACAACGGAGGCACACTTTTGGAAGACATCACGGAAACATCACCCTGTTCTTGTTCCTCTGAAAAAGAGACTGAAAAACTAGAGTGACCCTGCGGAGAAAGGACCAGCATGGACCTATCTCCGCTAACAACATACCGTGACACACGTTTCCAATGTTTGTCATCCCAATTGACACACACTGAGCAGGAGTTAGTGCGAGTATACTGACTAAAATTAATACAATGATTATGAAAGTCAGAGGAAGATTTCCTCTTATTACAATTTGAACAATATCCTTTCGTTGTGAAAAGAACACAAACAGTCCTAGTACTCGCACCAACCCCTGAAAACAAAGATACATAATAACATGATCCATTAACATATAGAAAAAATAAATGAAATCAAAAAAAATTTTGAAAAAATATTTTTTCAGAAAAGCCCAAGTTTCTGAAATTAACGTTGAGCCCCAATGGATCCCAAAAAAGCCTAAGTGTGGACAAAATTTTTAAAAATATTTCAAAAAAATTAATGCAACACTTACGTATAATAATAATGTATCTTGTTATGATTAAACTAATACAAAGACAAGAAATCACTCTCAACAGAAACCGTTGTCAATGTAAACAAGAAGTGTATAAAAACCGGAAACATGACTCCAGGCACTGATAAACATGTCCCGAAATCAGTTACCAATTAAAACACTATCTGATGCAAAACAGAGACTTCCAGGGAAGAAACTGCAGAACATCAGATGGTAGATGCAGAACATAGCGCCTAAACACCCAGGGTGAGGACGTCAACATGGGGAAAAAACAGAATTCATTCAGTTACCAAGCCAAAACTCCCAAGAAGTTTTAAGAATAATATTACAGAAAATATGCCAAAAGCATGGGCGAATAGCAAGGGGGGACTAAAGGAAAGGGAGAGAGGAAACACTGATCAAGCAGTGTAACTTTATAGCAAGAATGACAACAACAGGCCCATGCCTTTAAATTAGGGAACATAACATAATTTCATAAAAAATTTTTAAGTTACAGCCCTATTATTTCCTGCCACTAATTTTTCCTCTCCTCCTCCTATTTCCTCTTTAAATCCACCATTTCTCTAATATTTATGTGTCTGGCATCATTTAAACTGAGATTTACAAGCACAAATATCAGTCAGATGTGAACTGACGAAGGGCCAAACAAAGAATGATAACTGGCGCCAATTTCGAGACCTCCTTGACACTGCGCATGCGCAGTGGAGGAAAAGTATGGAGGACCATTTAGGACATGTTATTTTTGGTTTTTGATGCAAATTTTGGGGATTGGGGGGGCAAAATTTGTGTTTGGCCCTAGATTTTTGAGAATTAGCACCAGCTATGTCTGGGTCATTGGTACAGTATAAAAATTTATAAAGTTACAGCCCTGAACATCCGAAACCACCATTATTCACTTCCAGCATCCTGTAACATTGTTAATTCCATGAAAAGCATCATTGATTTGTGTCTGGCATCTTCAAAAATGAGAACTTAAAGCGCAGATGTCAGTTTAGTTGTTACTGACTTTGGGCCAAACAGAAGAATGATGTTTGCGCCAATTCCGGTCTCTTCCTGGGTACTGCATATGTGCAAATACTAAAAGTAAGGAGAGCTAGATAGGACTTTTAATTTTCGGTATTGTATGCAAATTCTGGGGTTGGGGGGGTTAAAAATTTGTGTTTGGCCCTTAATAATATTGAGGTTGCACCAGCTAAGTCTGGACCATTGGTTTTAGTATAAAAATATTTAACAGTGTTTTAGTAGAAAAATCTTTAATAGCATCCATCAAGACATCACACCCCCGCTACACATAAAATTTGAACAAGGGATCGCATCACTGATGTGGGGGTCAATTTTACATGGCTAAAGCAATGGTGGCTTTGAAGTAAAAAGCGTCACAGTACCTTTTCTATATAACTAATTTGCAAAAAATGTCTAAGTCAGCCCAATAATTCTGCTGCCGTATATATCCAACTAAGCCCATTTTCGAACTCAATTGAGACAATTTCCCTAGAAACCGATATAATAAAAAAGAATCAAATCGGTTAACATTTGTTCAAGTTATGGAACTATCAATTTCAAAAGTTGCAAAAATGACAAAATCAGCCCAATAATTCTGCTGCCGTACATATATATTGGACCGAGCTCATCTTTGAACTCAATCAAGAAAATGTTCCTGGAAACTCACATAACGAAAATGAATTGGATCGGTTGATGTTCGTTCAGGTTATTGCACCATCAAGCACAAAATTTGCAAAAAATTACCAAGTCAGTCCAATAATTTTGCTGTTGTATATCAGACCGAGCCTGTTTTCAAACTCGATTGAGATAATCTTCTTAAAAGGCCATATCGGTTAATGTTTAAGTTATCGCACTATCAAGCTCAAAATTTGCAAAAAATGTTCAAATCAGCCTAATAATTCTTCTGCTGTACATCGGAGCAAGCCCATTTTCATACTCGATCAAGACGTTGTTCCTTGAAACCCATGTGCCAAATATCAGTCAAATCAGCTCACGATTTGTTGGTTATCACGCTATCAAGCTCAAAATGAGTCGATTTTAACAAAGGGTCATAACTCTTGTGAAAAAGCATGGACACAGCCTATTCTGCATCATCATATGTTGAACATGCAGATATAAGCAAAAAGGGATGCCTGCCTGGGGACCGACCCTCACCATATAAATAGTCAAGGTTTTTTTTGGAAAACTTGACTAAAAAGATCGGATGAGCGGTGTGGCCTGTAGGGTGCACTAATGGAATTGTTGACAATTTATATGCCAAATCCAAGATGGCCACTGGCGGTCATGTTTTTCAATGAAATTCTGAAAAATTTGAGAACTCCCATCATGACAACACACCAAAGCTACATATGAAATTTGAAAAAGATTGGGTGAGTGATGTGGCCTGTAGGATGTGCTAATAGAATTGTTGACAATTTATGTTCCAAATCCATGATGGCCATGTTTTTCCACAAAATTCAGAAAAATTTGATAGCTCCCATCTCGACATCACACCAAAGCTACATACGATATTTGAAACTAATCAGGTGAGAGGTACAGCCTGTAAGGTGTACTTTTGGAATTGTTGACAATTTAAATGCCAAATCCAAGATGGCCACCAGCAGTCATGTCTTTCAACAAATTAAAAAAAATTTGACAGAATCTAGACATTACCCTAAAGCCACATATGAAATCTGAAACTAATCATGTGAGAGATGCAGCCTGAACAATGTGCTAATTGAATTGTTGACAATTTATATGCACAATCCAAGATGGCTACTGGCAGCTATGTTTTTCCATGAAATTCACAAAAGTTTGATAACCAAGCATCTAGACATGGGTTAAAATGATGTGAGGCTGGACTGATAGGATCTTGATTTCAACAAACTTGAATCTCATCCAAAGCATGCTGTATGCTTGATCTGAACAAACTTGAATCTGATCCTAAGCATGCTGTACACCAAATATCAATCAATTCTAAGATTTTTAACCCTTTACCTAACACAGTACTTTTTAAAAATAAATTAAACTTCCCATGAAGGCCTTGAAAGTTAAAAAATTTATAGTAATTTATATATTTTTTATACTTACCAATGACCCAGACATAGCTGGTGCTAACTCTTAAAATATAGGGCCAAACACAAATTTTGCCCCCAATCCCCAAAATTTGCATCTAAAACCAAAGAAAATATGTCCTGAATGGCCCTCCACACTTTACCTCTACTGCGCATGCGCAGTGTCAAGGACGTTCCGAAATTGGCGCCATTAATCATTCTAATAACCAGTGCCTGGTAAGCGCTATGTACTCAGCGGGGAGGTAAGAGTTCCCAACTCCTGGGAGGGCCATCCCCGTCTGGGTCATTGGTAAGTATAAAAAATATATAAATTACTATAAATTTTTTAACATTTTTATACTGTACCAATGACCCAGACATAGCTGAATAGTAAAAAGGCTGGAGGGCCAAGGACATAAAGCAAGATGGAATACGCTCAATTATATAAAATAGAGTCATCCCCTCTAGGGAAAAAGAAGTATTAGGCCTTACATGTATCTTTCTTATCTATGATAAATTAGAAAGACACAACACCTTCCAAAATTGAGCATCATACATCCATGTACTCTATTAATATCTAGTATAATCCTTATACTAATAATTTTTAAAGTAAGCCAATAAATAAAGTAAGTCTAGAGAATAGAGACTCTTTATACTCCTTAAAAGTGTCTGAGGATTGTATAATAATGTCCGTTGACACGTGCTATATTCAAAAGCTATACTTTAAAAACTAAGACCTGAATGAATTTTTAAAACATAAACTTCTCACTAAACAACCATCCCAATAACAGCTCAGAATTACTAACTCCGGAGGAGGTATCTCCTTGTTTTCATAGTAAAACAGGTGACCCAAGGGAACACCCTCCCCCCCATCCCCTTTTTCTTGCCCTGGGTCAAATAGCCCAGAGCGAAGAGGGCAGCAGAACGGAGTCACTGCCGAAACAGACAGCCTACCTAGCTATAGTAGCAACTGTTAAGTGAATGACATTCTGAGCAGTAGATAATAGACCTAACAATAGAGGCCTCCAGAAATGGACTCAATATTTCTGAGATAAAAATTCATGAATGTGGATGGCTGAGCGCAATGAGCAGCCTTCAAAAATCTATAATAGCGACACTATTAATGTAAGCCCAAGATGTAGAAGAACTCTTACTTCATGAGTCGAAATCTCAAACACAACTGCTGAGTCAATGATATACCATAAGCAGTGTCGATAGTTAATTGAATCCATTAGCAATAGAATGGAGCGTAACGTCCTTCTATTAGGCATCAAAGACAGAAGAAGCTTACGCCCGTAGTAATAAACAGATATCTGTTTATAAATACATAAACTCTAACCGGACAGAGTAAAGGCCTATGCCCGTACAAAGACGGAAAGACCTTAATAACAATAGGTTCCGGATATTAATTAGGAGCCTGACTCTTATGCAAAAATCCAACCTAAATAGTAAAGGAAGTACTGATTCCGAAACTACGAAAGTGAAAATCATCCACCGATAGTGCATGAAACTCACTGACTCTTCAGTAAAAGAGAAGCCAACAGAATTACTGTCTAAAAGGTCAGAATTTGAAAACTACTGTTTCCAGAGGCTCAAATGATTACTTAGCTAAATAAGAACCGAAGTTAAATTCCATATAGGAATTTAATCTAACGATTCTAAGTCTATTTATCGAAAAGTTACTAACTGACTTAGATAAAGAGACATAAGACTCAATTGTAAACTATCATAGAGTGCATAGGTATGAGGTAACATAAACCTATAACCTTAATAATAACAGGCTGCAGTAGATCTTGTCAAACAAGTATACTAAAAAGTTGCAATGACTAGTATGGAGGGATCAACAATATCAACATAGTGATCCCTACACCAACGACGGAAGAGCCTCCACTTTAGCCGCATAGTATAGCGAAGAAGAGGTTCTCCTATAGTAAGAAATCGCGTCCAAAGCTCGTCCAGTACAATGCTTACAATGCAATAAGGACCACACAACGGAATACGTGAAGGTTAAGACCTTGCGGGTTGTGATAAAGATGACACGATTTTACCCAGCGAAAAAAGATCCTCTCATGGAGGAAGATTTCGCGTTAAGTCCCACAGTAGACATCAGAGTAAATTTACCCACGGTCTCTGTGAAGACAGAGATGCTATCAACAGAAATGTATTGTGGTTGTTTATCTTAGCAATACTTGCTGAAACAACAGCGCAGGAGGATACGCATATCCTATCATTCCGTCCTATTAGATCAATAGAGCGTTAACAACATAAGCTCAGAGATCCGGACAAGCAAACACATACGTCTGCAATTGACAAGCAAGTTGTGTCGTAAATAAATTATCATTGGGCGCTCCCATTGATAGCAAATCCGATTGAATACTTGTTTGTTGAGAGTCCATTCTGACGGTAACAAGCGACGTATAAGTGAACGGGAGTCCGGTAATACAATCAGACGACCCGGAATATGACGGACCGAAGCAGAACTTGGTGTACTATAACAAACAGAAGGATTCTTTCCATTAAATTGAATAACGGAAACGAATGAGTGCCTCCCTGGTTCCGGAGATACGCAACTACTGTCGAATTAACGGACAGGATTTGGACATGCGTTTCTGAATAATGTTCATCCAATGACATAAAGCAAGCCTAAAAAAACATTATTCCGTGAAAGATAAGTGCTTGCTTAGAGACTGCGGAACCCAAAGACCCTGGCACTTCGAATCCGTTGGGATCAATATTATATCCCAACCTGTTTGACTGGCAACCGTCATAATTATAAAACTCGGATCCGGCAACTGCAGTGGCACTCTCTGAGTCAACCACCGAATGTTTGCCCCAGTCTGAATCTCTTGCTACACTAGATAGACAAGAGAACGTGTAAATCGAGCAATTCATGGATTGCTGAAAAGTTGCCGTCGAAGAGAAGCTTCTCCGAGAACGAAGCGACTCTGAGAGAGTTCTTCACCTTACTATCCACGCGCGTGGATGTAGCTAGGGCTGCGTCACGTCTAACCAACTCCAAGCAGCCACTAAGGGCAGAGTTATACGTGAACAAACTACTGCCCTCAAAAGAAATCACATTGAGGATAATATCCCGGAATTCTTTCTCTTGAAGACGTAATGATAACGCCTCAGTAAGGTGGATTACGTATGATAAAGCGTCTAAGTTAAGTCTATTAGACATCATTGTCGTTTCCAACATTGTGGTTGGAAAAGACATACATGTAGACGGCGAAAAAGAATATTTCCAGTCTTTAACCACGCCGTCTAGATGCATATGAACTCTCGGTATGCCCTGTTCTGCCAAAATAAATTATTCGTATAAATGATAAAAGGCAGAAATGAGCATTGCGGACAAGAAACTAAACTATCATGCTTGGTAGCAGGCTTATATATATATATAGCGTCGATAAATAATACATATGTTCTAATGACATTATTGGACTGTGTCGGTAAGTCAGGGACAATGTCCCTGAACCGATCCAAAATTCCGTGTCCAATGACGCTATAAGTCTCTTATCCAACATCGCAGCAATGTAGTCCGAAATAACAATCACTGGAAGATAATGCTGGAAGATATGTATGGCAGCTTCCGATGCTACGAAAGGGAAAACTCGAAATCTTTCGAATCCCTTTCACCATCCTGTAGGACCCTATAAAGCATTCGGTCGTCCGTACCTGATGCAACCGCGGATCGCACCGACTCAGCGCCGTCAGATAATTCCTGATTCGACCAAGAAACTGTCGATTGCTGGGATGCTGCGAAAAAACTGTGCTAACCCGGATAGCACGTCCGTCACTGAGGCCTGTGGAGAAGCGGTCCTACGATGCATTGCCGCTGGAAGCTCCGTGATCGTTACCCCGTGCATACTACTAATATGCGAGCGAACGGAGTGTATAGGCCTCGTGCCCCTTGGCTACCGGATGGCGTGACCTGTTCGCCGTGGAATCACTGAATGACGAAACTGATCGGATACTCGAGGTCACGTAGCCAATGTGCGGTCGTGTGCACTGCTGTGAGGATGAGGAAGCATTATCGACAGTCTCTCGGACTGTCAATATAACGGAGCGTCCCAAGCGACGGACATATGCTCCGAATGTAAAATATCTGAACCACAACATGCGGTCCCCTATGTTGTTGGACGAGAGAGGGACCTCTCTCGCTCACAGCCCGGACAGACCTGGACAAGCCAGGAACCGGACTAACAGGCTTCCTCCGATCTGTCCTCAATCCACCGTCACTGGGTGAGTACTAAAGTAAATATAGTGCTCGCATCACCCAAATCTCCTTCCTAGACCGCAACGGACGAACCCGGCAGCCAAATCATTCGATGAATGTACGCTACACCGGGTGAGCTAGCGAATGTCACTCCGTCGATCCTACAAGGGACCTCTTAGGCGATAGACATATTCCATGAGCACTTATTGCCGCTAGGTCTTCATTAACTAAGACGACAGAGGCACACTTTTGAAAGACATCTCCGTAACTTTGCGAACAAGAAATCAGAAATGCTTGGTAATAGCAAGCATATAATAATAAATATATAGCGTCATTCAATAATTCGAAAGTTTGTGTGACATTATTGGACTATGTCGGAACTGAGGGACGATGTCCCTGAACCGAACCAAAAATTTCTAAGTCCACCGACGCTATCAGTTTCTTATCCGGCATCGCAGCATTCTGGTCCGACGAAAGAACCTGTAGAAGATTAAGTCAGATGACATACACAACAGCATATGTTGTTCCGAAAGGGAAAGCTCGAAATCCTCCGAATCCCTTTCGGTATCCCGTTGGACCGGATGAAATTTTCGGACGTCCGTACCCGCTTCCGCGGAGCGTCCCGACCCAGCATCGTCGGATAAAACATATGCGACAGATTCAGTTGTTGCTGGGATGCTGCGATAAGCTGTGCTATTTAGGATAGCACGTCCGTCCCCGAGGCCTGTGCAGTAGCGGTCTTACGATGCATTGCCGCCGGAAGCTCCGTGTACGTTGACTCCCGCACACTTTCCTATGCGAACGTCCGGAGTCTGCAGGCCTCGTGTCCCTGGCTACCGGATGGTGTGACCGGGTCGCCGATGATTCTCTGACTGGCGAAGCTGACTGGATATCCGAGGTCACGTAGCCAAGAGCGGTCGTGTGCACTACCATGAGAATGAGGAAGCCTTATTGACAGTCTCTCCGGACTGACTATATGTCGGAGCGTCCCGAGCGACGGACGTATGCTCCGAATGCGAAACATTTTGTACCACAACATCTGGGGCCAGATGTTGTTGTACGAGAGAGGGGCCTCTCTCACTCGCCGTCCGGATGGACCAGAACGAGCTATGAACCGGACTAAAAGGCTTCCTCCGTTCTCCCTCTAATCCGCCGTCACTGGGTGTGTATTTGGTTGATTTATAGTGCTCGCATCACCCCAAAACTCCTTCTAGACCGCAACGGACGAACCCGGCTGCCGAACCATTCGATGAATGGATGCTACACCGGGCGAGCTAGCGGACGTCAAAGGCCGTCGAACCTACTAGGGTCCTCTTAGGCAATTGGCGTATTTACATGAGCACTTTTCCGCTAGCCCTTCATTAATTGTGACGACGGAGGCACACTGTTGGAAGACATCACAGATACATCACCCTAATCTTGATCGTCTGAAATAGAAATTGATAAAGTAGAGTGACCCTGCGGGGAAAGGACCGGAATGTCCAATTCCCCACTAACATACCGTGACATACGCTTCCCATGTTGTCATCGAAATCATCAGATACAGAACAGGAGTTAATGCGAGTACACTGACCACATATAGAATGATTATAAAAGTCAGAGGAAGACTTCCTCTTATTACAATTGATCAAAATCCTTTCAATGTGAAAAGAAAACAAAGTCCTGGTACTCGCACCAACCCCTGACAATCAAAATACATAATAATAATATGATCCATTAACCCTTTACCCAACGTAACGGCCAAAACCAGCCAGCGATATTTACAAAAATCGCCATTCAATTTTCATTATTTTTTTTAACATCAAGATATTATTTTCAAGAAATCCCCCCCTCACACAGAGGGCTGTTGTAAATGTAAACAATGAGTGTAAAAACACTAAAATAAGACTCCAGGCACCCAGGCCCGAAATCAGTTACCAAAAATACACTATCTGATGCAAAACAGAGACTTCCAGGGAAGAAACTGCAGAACATCAGATGGTAGATGCAGAACACAACGCCTAACCACCCGTAGGTGAAGACGTAAACATGGGGAAAAGAACAGAATTCATTCTGTTATTCAGCTAAAACTCCCAAGAAATTTTAGTAATAATAATTACAGAAACTATGCCAAAAGCATGGGAGAATAGCAAGAGGGGACTTAAAGGAAAGGGAGAGAGGAAAACACTGAAAAATCAGTGTAACTAAATAACAAGAATGACAACAAAATGGCTGCTACCTCGAAAATAGGTAACTCAACATAATTTCATTAAAAAATTTTAAGTTACAGCCCTGATAATATTCTGTCACACATTTTTCCTCTCCTCCTTCTCTATCCTCCTTAGAATCACCATTTCACTAATATTTAGGTGTCTGGCATCATTTAAACTGAGATTTACAAGCACAAAGATCAGTCAGATGTTAACTGATGAAGGGCCAAACTTAGAATGATTAATGGCGCCAATTTCGGAACGTCCTTGACACTGCGCATGCGCAGTAGAGGTGAAGTGTGGAGGGCCATTTAGGACATTTTTTCTTTGGTTTTAGATGCAAATTTTGGGGATTGGGGGGCAAAATTTGTGTTTGGCCCTATATTTTAAGAGTTAGCACCAGCTATGTCTGGGTCATTGGTACAGTATAAAAATAGAAAGTGTATGTTGTTTCCTTCTCAGTGTTGTATTCTTAAGCGTCTGGGGCTTTTAGTCCTTTTGTTGATGCCTTATAAGAATCAAGTGCAGCCCTTTTTTTCCTTAACTTTAGCGACTAACATTGTAAGTCTCTGTATAATGAGCTGTCTAAAGTTACATTATTTATACCAAGACATCTGTGCTCACGGAGTTGAAGTCTTCTAAGCTCCTTTAGCTAGGCTGAGACTGCTTCTTTTGGGAATAGAACTGCTAAAGGAAAAGAGTGCTTTTTTCCTACTCGGTGTTGTTTTCTTAAGTGTCATAGACTTTAGTCTTATTGTTGACACCTTAGTAGTCTAGCTAGAAGTGTGAGTGGTGTTTTTATCCCTTTCATTTAGTGATGGCATCTCCGTGGAACAGCATGAACATGCGAAGTCAGATAGCTAGTCTGCGGTCTAACGTGCTTCATCGATGAAGCCGAGGAAGAAGCCATAACTGCAACTGGCCCCAGCTGCAGTGTGGACGGAGCATCCCAAGCCGCAAGCGTGAACGGGCATCCCAATTCACTAAAGATTCTCGAAGCGAACGGAGAGGGGTCTCCCGCTGGCTACTGACCTCACCGAGAGTTCCGTTTAGAAACTTGTAGGCTTCTACCCTTTAACATGCTTTTTCATGGAGGTAGAGGAAGCCATAACAACAGCTAACTCCGGTTGAAGTGAGGAAGGAGCATTGCTCCAACTCAGAAAAGTTTCTCACAACAGACAAACAGTCGACTCCGACTGCTAACAGGATGGAAAACGCTCTCCAACTCGCGATCTCGCACCAGATCTCGATGTGTATCCCATTGAGAAACTTCTCAGCTAATTCCTTTTGCGTGTACTTCCATGTAAGAAGAAGCCATAACCACAACCAACGACAGCTGCATTGTGGAAGGAACACCGACACGTGTTCCGACTCATTATAGTTTCTCGCAATGGACACAGTCGACTCTGACTGCCAACGCGACAGAGAGGGTTCTCCAACTCGTGATCTGACCCCAGATATCGCTGAGCGTCCTGTAGAGAAACTCAAAGGCTTCTTCTCCTTATTGCCATCGTCCCTGGGTGAGCTTTATATTATAAGATGCTCGCCTTACCCACATTATACTACTCGACCGCAACGGGCCTACCCAGCATCTCGGCTCCCTTAAAAGGGCCAACCACTGCACCTGTCGAGCTAGCTGCATGCAGAGAATTAAGCTACTCTGGCTTTAATCCTGTGAATTTATATCACGAGCACCTTGGCAGCTAGTTCTATTTTACTCATCAGAGCAGGGCTCATCAGAGTGTGACGACAGCAGCACATAACAGATGGGTGTCAAAGTACCATCACCATGTTCTTGTTCCTCTGAAAGACTAGTATTAGCCTAGCAGTGAAAGCTTCCATCGCCCACCACACAGATCAACACCCTTTCCACCTTTCGCATTCCATAGTACAAGTATTGAAGGAGTGCAGCGACTATCGGCAAACAGCAAGCGTTTATTCCAAGGCTTCTTGGACTTAAACTAAGTACCAATTATTATGATGGAACCAATAATGATGAGGCCAAAAAAATAAGTCCGCTGCACTCCCAAAAATAAACATCACAAGGATACATAACCTAGACAAAACAAAAAAATTTTGAATAAAATTAAAAAAAAAAGAAATTTCGAAAAATTTGGAATGAAGCCTAAGTGCCCCAAGGGAACCTCATGAGCTCATGGGCATTCCAATAGAGCCTACGTGTGGACAACCACTAACTAATAAAAGCTAAACTACTGGAATAAGATATAATATGTATCCTAATAGAAAAACCATGGTTATTTAAAACTGAACATTGAATTAATACGAATCCAAAACGTTATTGAACAGACAACAACGTCAAGAGGAAACAAGATGCACTGTCACAGTGCCGAAGCTGAGACGATTCGTGCAATGCCAATGATGTTTTAAAACTCGTTGGTGACAAACAAACTCGTTGGTGACAAAAAAACTCATTGGTGACAAGTCCATAAATGTTACAGAAATTATCCGAATGACATGCACTATAGAGAGGGTGTAGGCATCATGAAGATACACTTGCATACCAAGTATGGTATCATTCCATCAAGTATTTTAGGAGTTATGGTGTTTTAAAACTTGTTGGTGGCAAAAAAAAATCGTTGGTGACAAAAAAACTCGTTTCTGACAAGTCCATAAATGTGACAGAAATTATCCAAATGACATGCACTATTGGGAGGGTGTAGACATCATGAAGATACACTTGCATACCAAGTATGGTGTCATTCCATCAAGTATTTTAGGAGTTACGGTGTTTTTTAAACTTGTTACCGACAGACAGACCGACATTGCCACATATAGAACTGCTCATTGCAGCTAAAAACGGAAACTAACCAACAACAGGCACAATAAAGGCCCAGAGTCAGTAACCAATCAACAACCATCTGATGCAAAGCTAGATCTTCATATGAAGAAAAAACAATGCATCTGGTAGAAGATGCAAGAGTACAAAAATGTCCTGAACCGAAATAGACAAGACATAAACATAGGGGATAAACAGAATACCTATTCTATTTACAAGTTAAACTCCCAAGAATTTAATAAATGAAAGTGTCAATGACACTGTAGCTCAACTTGTCAAGACAAAGACATGTACATGTATAGTATGTGACACAGCAATGACAAACATCTAGGTAATGACCTGATAACAAAGGTACATATAAAGTATTGTAACAGTCTGTACATAAATACTGACCGTTGCCTGTAACAAATGTATAGGTAAAGTATTGTAAAGGTGGGTGACAGTCAGATGCTAAACTAGAAAAGAAATCTTTGAGTCCCAGAGTGGGTCTGACTGAACCCCAAAATATTTGTTCTCATAGCACATTGATAACAAAGGCACCCCAAAACACACTCATTCCTGT
Organism: Pictodentalium vernedei; assembly: GCA_031216915.1. Taxonomy (NCBI): domain Eukaryota; kingdom Metazoa; phylum Mollusca; class Scaphopoda; order Dentaliida; family Dentaliidae; genus Pictodentalium; species Pictodentalium vernedei. The sequence goes on along the minus strand of CM062293.1, from coordinate 77,744,178 downwards.
CCCAAGGTGAAAACAAAGGTACCCAAGAAGTTTCGTGAAGATCAGTTCACAAATATGAGCTGTGTAGAAGTTGTGACAAAAAACTGATTGGACCTAATTTCGATACAAAATGGCCACTGGCAGCCATCTTGAATTTTGGACCGCACCCAGAAACACTCGTTCTCGTCCCAAGGTGATAACAAAGGTACCCAAGAAGTTTTGTGAAGATCGGTTCATAAATACAGACTCTAGCCCGAGCCGTATTGACATGTGTACTTACTGTGTGTAAGTAGCACTGAAAAAATCAAAGTTCATCTAATTTGCATAATTTCTGCACGAGAAAAAAACCCGTATTATATGTGATGTATCCCATGGTACTAAACATTCACACAAGAAATTATTCAAATCAGCGCTTTCATTTGGAAGTTCTGTGCAAAAATCTGATTGCACCAAATTTTGTACAAAATGGCTGCCATCTTGAATTTCAGACTGGAATCAAAAACACTCGTTCTCGTCCCACGGTGATAACAAAGGTACCCAAGAAGGTTCGTAAAGATCGGTTCATAAATACGGCCTCTAGCCCGAGCCATATTGGCATTTGCACTTACAGTGCTGAAAGTAACACCAAAAAACATCAAAGTTAGTCTAATTTGCATAATTTCTGCACGAGAAAAAAACCTGTACTATATGTGATGTATTCCATGTTACTAAACATTCATACAAAACTTTATTCAAATCAGAACTTTCATACAGAAGTTCTGTACAAAAGACTGATTGCACTAATTTTGGTACAAAATGGCTGCTGGTGGCCATCTTGAATTTCGGACCACACCCAAAAACACTCGTTCTCATCCCACAGTGATAACAAAGATACCCAAGAAGTTTCGTTAAGATCGATTCATAAATACAGCCTCTAGCCTGAGCCGTATAGAAGTTGTGTACAAAAAACTGATTAGACCTAATTTCGGTTCAAAATGGCCACTGGCAGCCATCTTGAATTTTGGACCGCACCCAGAAACACTCGTTCTCATCCCAAGGTGATAACAAAGGTACCCAAGACGTTTCGTGAAGATCGGTTCATAAATACAGACTCTAGCCCGAGCCGTATTGACATGTGTACTTACTGTGTGTAAGTAGCACTGAAAAAATCAAAGTTCATCTAATTTGCATAATTTCTGCACGAGAAAAAAACCCGTATTATATATGATGTATCCCATGGTACTAAACATTCACACAAAAAATTATTCAAATCAGCGCTTTCATATGGAAGTTCTGTGCAAAAATCTGATTGCACCAAATTTTGTACAAAATGGCTGACATCGGCCATCTTGAATTTCGGACCGGACCCAAAAACACTCGTTCTCATCCCACGGTGATAACAAAGGTACCCAAGGAGTTTCGTAAAGATCGGTTCATAAATACGGCCTCTAGCCCGAGCCGTATTGGCATTTGCACTTACAGTGCTGAAAGTAACACCAAAAAACATCAAAGTTAGTCTAATTTGCATAATTTACGCACGAGAAAAAAACCTGTATTATATGTGATATATCCCATGGTACTAAACATTCATACAAAAAATTATTCAAATCAGAGCTTTCATATGGAAGTTCTGTACAAAAAAAAATTTCTGCATCGTCGGTACAAAATGGCTGCTGGCAGCCATCTTGAATTTCGGACTGCACCCAAAAACACTCGTTCTCATCCCACGGTCATAACAAAGGTACCCAAGAAGTTTCGTAAAGATTGGTTCATAAATACGGCCTCTAGCCCGAGCCATAGCAGCTTGGCACTTACAGCTCTGAAAGTAACACTAAATAAATCAAAGTCAGTCTAATTTGCACGAGAAAAAAACCCGTATTATATGTGATGTATCCCATGGTACTAAACATTTATACAAAACTTTATTCAAATCAGAACTTTCATACAGAAGTTCTGTACAAAAAACTGATTTTTGCATCATCGGTACAAAATGGCCGCTGGCAGCCATCTTGAATTTCGGACCGCACCCAAAAACACTCGCTCCCGCCCCAGGGTCATAACAAAGGTACACAAGAAGTTTCGTAAAGATCGGTTCATAAATACGACCTCTAGCCCGAGCCATAGCCAATTGTTGACGTACGGACAGACGGACGGACGGACAGACGGACGGACGGACGATGGGCCATGACAATAGCTCAAATTTGACTTCGTCAAAGTTGAGCTAAAAATTCTTCAATAAAAAAGCCAAAAGAGCTTGGGAGTATAACAGGAGGGTTCAGGATAGGGAAGGGAAGTAATAGTAACAAAACAACAGTGGAGTCATATTATAATGACGACATTCAGAAGCATATCATGAAATTGGGTAACATGAATAATTTACATAACAATTATAAAGTTACAGCCCTCAACATCCGAAACTACCGTTATTCACTTCCAGCATCCTGTTACACTGTTGATTCCATGAAAACTATCATTGATTTGTGTCTGGCATCTTCAAAAATGTGAATTAAAAGCACAGGTGTTATGTGGTCAAAATATGATAAAGTGCCCAAATTATGGGTTCATTGAAAAAATTGACCCAATTTATTTATTTATTGATGTTTAAGGTCACATACTTATGCACAATGGCTAATCATGACCGTGACAGTTTTACGGGTGGAGGAAGCCGGAGTACCCGGAGAGAACCACCAAGCAATGATGAGCAGCTCGCAACATCGTAACTCCACACTGCAGCACAGGAAGGGTTAGATTGGTTGAAGACATGCACAACATCGACATGCAGTATGCCTTAGTACACAGCATTATCGTGCCCCTCTGTGGAAACCTTGCCCAAGGGAGTACGAATCAATCGCTCAGATGGTCACCCTTCCAAGGACTAACCTGGGCCAGGGACCGACCTGGGCATGCGCCAGTGCGTATTTGGTTCTGAAACATCAGGACCTGGCTCTTAAATCTCAGAAATAGGCTTCTCAGTTGGCGCGTAACTTCTCAGATCATATTTTGATATTCTTTCGATGGATAATCGAGAAAGACACTCTTACATGTATTATATATATGATTATCATTTATCATTGCTGTAGAGTGCTTAAGTTAATACTTTAAGTCTTAATTACCAAGCATTAATCTTCACTGTGGTTTCTGATCAAGTCTTGGCTGCATAAATAGGCAGCCAAGACTTGATCAGAAACCACAGTGAAAATTAATGTTTGCTTTTGTGTACTAAATGAAAATGATGAGAGCTATTACATACTAGCAGTGTGTCTTACAAACAGCAGTGTGACTCCGTAAATTGAAATCTGGCGCATGAATTGAAAAAATAGGCTCCGAGGCTAGAGCGTATTTTAAATAGTCCTGATCGGTCCCTGCTGGGCTCGACGTTGCTTAACTTTGGTGATCTGATGAGAACCGGATACCGCAATGCCACTGCACAACAACTGACCCAATAGAAGTATTGCAAAGTCTCCACAAGCCCCCAATATTAAAATCATGTTGAACAGGGTAATATTGGGAGCTGCAGATGTGAGGCCAGTTTTGGGACTATATTTTCAAAACATTTTCTACTGTTCATAGCTACGGATGGGCCAATAGGTCCTGTGTCACTCTCATTGGGCTCAAATTAGGACAATAAATAGACCTGCTCTTTACTGATAACACTTTAAACTTGTAGGACTAAAACTTTAACAAACTATATCTTGTTTGACAAAGCTCAGAAAGCTCTGTCAAACAAGGAAAAATTGGTTAAATTTGCAACTGCAGTATGTGACATTTTTGCTGCTGAAACATTCTTTATTCTCCAGAATAGTGTAAGGTGTTAAAAGTAGTGATGGGTGGCATATCATAAATACCGTTTGGTATCAGTATCGAGCCAATACCGATTTACCATACCAAGAGAATGTCAAAATACCGAAATTTCGGAAATCGAAAATATTCCTGACATTGGTTAAAAAATACAAGAGGCCCCACAGGGCCTGAAGCACTCATCTTGAACAGAACACAATATGAGTCTACATTAAGCAATCCATCTCCATAGGATACACTGTCAATCCTTGAGCCCCTCAGGAGTGACAAAAATAATCTGGGCATCATGCCTTTTCTTCAGTTGACGATAATGTAAAATTTAGAGCTCCCCTATGAAGACCCTTGATACAACCTATGCGGATTAATCTTAGTTACACACCTCTAGAGGGAACTGAATACAAAATTTCTAATTTTTCAGCTGCATGGCCAATTCCGGCTCCCATTGGGAGCCCAAATATTAACCCAGGCTATCGATTTAAACAAAGTTGAATCTGACTTCCCTAGAGATGCTGTGTACCAAATACGAAAGCATTCTGACTGTTGGATCTGAAGAAGAGAAATTTGGAAGAAATTTCTTCATATTGCATTAAGTTAAAATTTGGGCTACCATAGTGAGCCCAAATATTAACCTACAGATCTGAATTGAACAAACTTGAATCTGACCCCCCCACCCCCACCCCCACGAGATGTTGTATACCAAATATGAAAGCAGTCTGACTAGTGGATCTGAAGAAGAAGATTTTTTAAGAAATTCCCTCATATTGTACTAAGTTAAATTTCAGGTTCCCATATGAAGCCCAAATATTAACCCTGGCACTTGGATTGAACAAATTTGAATCTGACCCCCCTAGAGATGTTGTATACCAAATATGAAAGCATTCTGACTGGTGGATCTGAAAAAGATTTTTAAAGAAATTTCCTCACATTGCACTAAGTTAAAATTTGGGCTAAAATAGCCCAAATTTCAGGTTCCCATGTGAAGCCCAAATACATACCTAAGGAACCGATTTGAACAAACTTGAATCTGCGGTACATTCTTTCTAACATTATTCACCCAAAATCTGATGGTGAATCATGTTTGCAATACGCTAGAAGCCTAGCATGCTGCTGGACTGCTGTGGCAGCTGTGCCGTGCAAAAATGCACTGCAACAAAAAAATTGAATAATTTATAACCCCATTCCCCCGTGGCTGTGTGGTTTTATTCATTCTGAGCCAAGCTGAGGAATTTACCATGATTCACTATCAATCTCATCTTTGTATGAGGGAAAGCCAAAGTGTTTCCAGACAGGGGATTTAAATTTTGCAGGTGGGCTGATGATACCTTCGTTGTTATTGGCAGTACATTTATTTCTGTCACTCATGTTGTTATAATTGGATGTACTTCAGATCTGACATGTGTGCACGCAGGCGAAACAGAAATACTCAAATAAACAACGCAAAACTTGATTGGCGAATTGTTGAATAATCAGCCAATAAATAATCGTCTTACTTCTCCTGACACATATTCGGAATTACCCAAAGCTCAAGTGACGTCGAGTCGGTTATTTATAGATGCAAGACATGCTGTTCTGTTTATGTTTGCAAACTGTTTGCTTATGTCGACACTTACAAATTTTCATACAGACCCAATTCCCGTTCATTAAAACTAACAGCATACTTCTATGCATCGCATATTTGGTACATTAAAGCTGAAATGTTGCAGCCAGGCAGCCTGTTAAGCTGGTGTAGAAATATGCACTCTTGACTAGGCAAAGCAGGACAGAAAAAACACATGGTTGACCACATGCTAAATGTCTGACTCCAATATGAAAATGAGTGTTGTTTGTCACGAACCAATAGAAACGTATCCCCAAATCACATGATCAATATGGTTATGAATATTGAATATATTTATCGCTTGTCTGAACTGCACCAACTTCATGGAAGACCCCGCCACATCCGATTGTTTTATGGACTTGAAATTCCACACTTTCTTTTATTGTTAAGTGATTTGAATAAGTTAAATTTTTAAAATAAATGTTTGAAATCGTATGTATAAAGTTTTTTCTATTTAAATACTGACCTCAGCAACTATTACAAATATTATCCATCAAGATTATATGCCCCAATTTCCCAATAAATTTTGATGATTCCAGGTCCGTACAATTGGGTGAGTTACTGAGTGTGTGGGATGGGGGTGAGGGGGTGGGGGAGGGGGGTGCGGGGGGGGGGGGGGTATATGGGCAAGCCCCTTCTATTTTTCAGAGAGAGAGGGAGAACAGTTTGATCCTGCGGAGAGTTTACTTGAAATTCACATCCAACTTCATGGGCCCTCTTTTTGGGGGTGTTGGAATTCTGCTGCGACCGCTGCACCGTGAGCGTCCGAAAATTAGGCTGAATGAACCGAGTATTGTACCGCGGGAAAAATACCGAGACCGCGGTGAACCGTTGCAGCCCTATGTCCATTTATTTTGTCACAAAGTCATATATGTTTTATGTTGTTGTACTGACTTCTCCCTTATGTTCACTGACTTCTCCATCCTGGCCCCTGACTTCTCCCTAAAGTCTCTGGAGGGAGAAGTCACTTCTCCCAAAAATCAGCTGCCAGGCTGACCCCCTGTTCTGAAAAAGATTTTTAAAGAATATTCCCCAAATTTACCCTAAGTTAAAAATTTGTTCTCCTGTATTGAGCCCAAATATGAACCAATGGGCTTTATTTACCACACTTGTATCTGACCCCCCTATGAATGCTGTATACCAAATATCAAAAGATTCTGATGATTGGTTCTGGAGAAAAGATTTTTTAAAATTTTTGCAAATATGCTGACTCAGCATATTTTCGATGCCCACTACAGAACACCCTAACATAACCAATGGCAATTTTTTTTTACAATTCAGTTCTACTGGTCCTAAGGATGCTTCACACCAAATAACAGCACTCTATCCATGTGGTTTGAGAAATATGGGCGTTTGAAAATATTACTATTTTTAGCTCCCCAGGTTCCCATGGTGATGTGAGAATTTTCTTTTTGCACGAGTCAAGTACTTATGACCCAATAATACCACATACCAAATTTGGTCCAAATCGGACCATCGGTTCAGAAAGTTAAAAAATTTATAGTAATTTATATATTTTTTATACTTACCAATGACCCAGACTTAGCTGGTGCTAACTCTAACAAAACCAGGGCCAAACACAAATTTTGCCCCCCAATCCCCAAAATTTGCATCCAAAACAAAAAGAAATCATGTCCTAAAGGACCTCCATACTACGCCTCTACTGCGCATGCGCAGTGACGCAGACGTCCCGAAATTGGCGCCAATTATCATTCTTACTGGCAGTGCCTGGTCAGCGCTATGTACTCAGCGGGGAGGCAAGAGTTCCCAACTCCAGGGAGGGCCATCCCCGTCTGGGTCATTGGTAAGTATAAAAAATATATAAATTACTATAAATTTTTTAACATTTTTATACTGTACCAATGACCCAGACTTAGCTGAATAGTAAACAGGCTGGAGGGCCTAGGACATAGAGGAAAATCCAATAAGCTCAACTATATAGTAAAGAGGTAACCCCTTAAGGAGAAAAGGAGTATTAGGCTTTACATGTATCTTTCTTATTTAATATTAAATTAGAAAGATACACTACCCTTAATAATTGAGCACAATAACATTCATGTTCTCTATTAACATCCAGTATATCCCTTATACTAATTATTTTTAAAGTAAGCCAATAAATAAAGTAGTCCAGAGAATTGAGACTCTTTATAGTCATTTAAAAGTGTCCGAGTATTGTATATTAAAGCCCATTTGACACTTGACATATACAAATGCTTCACACCGAGCTACACTTTAAAAATAAGACATGAATGAATTTTAACATTAATATTACACTTTAAAACCATCCCGGAAGCGACTCAGAAATACTGACTTGGAGGAGGCATTCCCTTGCTTTTCACTATAAAGCAGGTGACCTAAGGGAACACTCCCCCCCCCCCCCCCCTTCCCCTTGCCCTGGGTCAAATAGCCCAGAGCGAAGAGGGCAGCCGGACGGAGTCACTGCCGGAACAGAAAGCCTGCATAACTATAGTTGCAACTGTTTAGTGGACGACATTCTGAGCAACAGATAACGGACCTAAACAATGCAGGTCTCCAGAAATGGACTCAATATTTCTGAGATAAAAATTCGTAAATGTGGATGGCTGAGACCAATAAGCAGCCTTCATTAAATCTGTAATAGCAACACTATTAGCATAAGCCCAGGAAGTAGAAAGAGCTCTTACTTCATGAGCGGAAATCTTAAGCACAGACTGCTGAGAAGAAGATAAATCTTCATAAGCAGTACGGATAGTTAATTGAATCCATCTAGCAATAGAATGGACTGAAATGTCCTTTCTATTAGGCATCAAAGACAGAAAGAAACGTTTCCGTCCCTTTCTGATAAACTGAGATCTCTGTTTATAGATACGTAACGCTCTAACAGAACAGAGTAAAGGCCTACGCCCGTCTGAAGACGGAAGAGCCTTAATAACAATAGGTTCCGGATATTTATTAGGAGCCTGATTCTTAGCTAAAAAACCGACATTAGTAGTGAAGGTGATAGTGTTCCCGACACTACGATAGTGAGAATCATCCACCGACAGTGCATGAAGCTCACTGACTCTTCTAGCAGAAGAGAAAGCTAAGAGAAAAGCTGTCTTATAAGATAAGAATTTGAAATCTACTGTCCCAAGAGGTTCAAATGACTTTTCCTTCAATTTAAGAAGAACCCAAGCTAAATTCCACTTAGGAATTAATCTAAGAGTTCTGGGTCTATTTATCGAAAAGTTTCTAACCAACTTAGATAAAGAGACATTAGATCCAATTTGTAAACTATCATGATGTGCATAGGTTTCAGATAACATAGACCTATAACCCTTTATAGTAACAGGCTGCAGTTTGATTTCGTCAAACAAGTATACTAGAAAGTTTGCAATGTCTGGTATAGAGGGATCGAATATATCTACAGAATGATCCCTACACCAACGACGAAAAACCTTCCACTTAGCCGCATAGTTTAGCGAAGAGGTCCTCCTACAGTCAGAAATCGCGTCCACTGCTCGTCCTGTAAAGTGTTTGCCATGCAAGAAGGACCGCACAACGGAAAAGCGTGAAGGTTGAGACCTTGCGGGTTGTGATGGAGTTGGCGCGATTTCCCCTGCGAAAGAAGATCCTCCCGTGGAGGAAGCTTTCGCGGTAGGTCCCACAACAGACACCTGAGTAGATTTATCCACGGTCTCTGTGGCGACAGAGATGCTACCAACAGAATCTTGCATTGAGATTGTTTTATCTTTAGCAATACTTGTTGAATTAACGGCACTGGAGGATACGCATATCCTATCATTCCGTCCCAAGGGATCGACAGAGCGTCTACTGCAAATGCTCTTGGATCCGGACACGGAGACACATATGTCTGCAACTGATTGTTGAGATGTGTCGCAAATAAGTCTATCATTGGCCGTTCCCATTGGTAGCAAATCTGATTGAATACTTGTTTGTTGAGAGTCCACTCCGACGGCAACAAGCGACCCTTTCGTGAAAGGGAGTCTGCTAGCACATTCAGACGACCCGGTATGTGACGGACCGAAAGAAGAACGTGATGTTCTAGCTCAAACAGAAGGATTCTTTCCGTTAGATTGAACAACGGAACTGAATGAGTGCCTCCCTGATTCCGTATATACGCCACTACTGTCGTATTGTCGGATAGGATTTGGACATGAGCATTGTGAATAATGTCCATCCAGTGACGTAACGCAAGCCAAATTGACATCATTTCCTTGATGTTTATGTGCTTGCACAGGAACTGCAGATCCCAAAGACCCTGGCATCTCGAATCCGTTGGGAGTAATGATGCACCCCAACCTGTTTGACTGGCATCCGTCATAATGGTAAAACTCGGATCCGGCAACTGCAGCGGAACTCCCTGAGTTAACCACTGAATGTTTGCCCAAGTCTGAATCTCTTGTTTCACTTGATCTGACAAGAGAACGTCTACGTCGAGCGAATGAATTTTCACACTCCAATTCCGAGTCAAGAAAATTTGAAGAGGCCGTGTGCGTAACTGCCCCATCGGAATGAGATCCGCAGCGGCTCCGCACAGACCTATCAGTCTCATAAATTCTCTCGCTGTGACTTTGTCTGCGTGCAGACAATAGCGAGCGTAACAACTGACTAATTTCACTCTGGTTAACGGCAGACGAACGAGATTGTTGTGCGTCTCGAAGCTCATTCCCAGATGAGTGAATGACTTGGACGGCACCAGATCCGACTTCTCCTCGTTTACTATAAAACCGAGACGTCGGAGCAATAGAAGAAGATTCTGAACATCGTTCTGAAGCGTTAACTCGTTGCAGTACCTCTGAAGAATGTCGTCCAGGTAGGCCGGCGTTACCGCAGACGAATGAGCTCGGAAATAGATCATTACCGAGTTCATTACCCGAGTGAAAGCCCAGGGTGCTAGATTCAATCCGAAGCACATCACCCGGAATTGATACACCACTCCTAGGACTGCGAAGCGTAGGTACTTTCGGAATGTCGGATGTACCATGACGTGAAAGTACGCATCTTTGAGATCTATGCTTGATGCATAATCGTTCACACGAATACTCGCTCTGACCGACCGAATCGTCTCCATATAAAACTTCGGAGCGACGATCAGCTTGTTTATCCAGCTCAAATCTATGACTGGACGTAACGAGCCGTCTGGTTTCGGAACCAGAAACAGATGGCTGTAGAATCCCGGAGATTCCTGGTTTTCTACGACCTCTACCGCGTTCTTCATTAAAAGAGACTGCACCTCTGATAACAGAGCGTCTCTTTTCTGCGGATTTGACGGAAGATGAGTCCACTTTGGACTTCGAGTTAATGGAGGCTTTCGTTTGAAGGATATCTTTAGACCTTCCGAAGTCACTCCTCTCACCCAAGGGTCGTCCGTAAACGACGCCCATTCTTGTGAAAAGCTCGGCAACCTTCCGCCAACCGGTACGCGATAGAGGTTTAAGCCATCACCTCCTGGACCTGCGAGGCCTGCGGTAGGAGAAACCACGTCCTCCACGACCCGCACCTCGCCCCGTCGACCTCAGGGCGTCCGACCGATTGTCCCGGCCCGAAGGACGTCCCGAACGAGAGTCGCTACCCTGACAGTCTCTCGAATAAGACCAAGAGGACGCACCGGAACCTCTATAGGAACCTCTCTTGGGCGCGCTAGACCCAGAAGTGCCTGTCTTATTCTTGTCTGCTGTATCCGACTTCTTAGAAGCAGATTTGAACAACAGAGAATCTGAAGCTTTCTTTGTAATTTTATCATAAATAGCAGAAAGCTTGCCGTCAAAGAGAAGTTCTCCGGAGACCGAAGCGACTCTAAGAGAGTTCTTCACCTTAGTATCCACTAGTGTGGATGTAGCTAGGGCTGCGTCACGTCTAACCAACTCCAGATTTGCCACTGAAAGGGCGGAGTTACACGTGGAATAAGCTACTGCCCTTGAAAGAAGTCTTAAAGAGGATTGTATATCCTGAAACTCTTTCCCTTGAAGGCGCAGTGATAACGCCTTAGTAAGGTGATCTGCGTAAGATAAGGCATCTAAATTGGCTCTGTTAGACGCAATAGCTGTTTCCAACACCGCGGTTGGAATAGAAGCCGACGACGGTAATGATAGCTCTAAGTCTTCCGCCTCGTCGTCCATACGCAGAGGAACTCTCGGGATACCCTGTCCTGCCGTATCGAATTTATTCCTTGCATTAATGAAAGGCAGGTTGAGAGTATTAGCGGACAAGAAACCTGCTTTCCCCGTCTTGGAAGCAAGTTTAAATATAGCGTCGTTCAATAATTCAAATGTTCTTGCAACATTATTGGACTGCGAGGGAAACTCGGGAGCGATGTCCCTGAACCGCTCAAAAAATTCAGAGTCCAATGACGCTATAATCCTCTTGTCCGGAACCGCAGCAGTCTGGCCCGACGGAACAACTTGAGGGAGAAAGTGCCGGATGAAGTCCACGGCAGCTTTATGTTGTTCCGAAAGGGATAGCTCCAAATCATCCATATCCCTTTCACCATCCGGTCGGACCTCATGATGTTCCCGGTCGTCCGCAGCCGATGCTTCGGCGGAGCGTACCGACCCAGCGCCGTCGGATAATTCTCGATCCGACACCGTTTCTGTCGGCTGCTGGGATGCTGCGATAAGCTGTGCTATCTGCACAAGAATGTCCGGCGTCGAGACCTGCGGAGGCGCAGTCTTTCGCTGCTTCGCCGAGGGCAGCTCCGCATCAGATGGCTCCCGCATACTTTTCCTATGCGAACGTCCGGAGTCCATCGGTCTCGAATCCCTGGCTGCCGGATGGTGTGACCTGGTCGCCGAAGAATCCTTGATCGGCGAAGCTGGTAATATATCGGCGGTCACGCAGCCAAGGTGCGGTCGTGTGCGCTGACGAGAAGAGGAAGCCTTAGCAGTCTCCGCGGACTGCCTATACAACGGAGCGTCCCGAGCGACGGACGTATGCTCCGCTAGCGACACATTTTGTACCACAACATCTGGTCCCAGATGTTGTTGTACGAGAGAGGGGCCTCTCTCGCTCACGGCCCGGCTGGACCTGGACGAGCTAGGAGCCGGACTCAAAGGCTTCCCCCGTTCTCGCTTACTATCCGCCGTCACTGGGTGTGCATCTATTATGTTTATAGTGCTCGCATCACCCAAAATTTCCTCCTGGACCGCATCGGACGAACCCGGCTGCCGAACCCTTCGGTGAATGGACGCTACACCGGGCGAGCTAGCGGACGACATTTGTCTAATCTCCATGAGCACTTTTGCCGCTAGCTCTGAATTCATTTGTGACGACGGACACACACTTGTAGAAGATAACATGGAAACATCACCCTGTTCTTGTTCCTCTGAAATAGAAACTGAGAGAGTAGAGTGACCTTGCGGAGAAAGAGCCGGCATAGCCCTTTCTCCAGAAACAACATATCATGACACACGTTTCCAAAGTTTCTCATCCCAATATTCACATATAGAACAGGGATTAATGCGAGAACACTGACTACAATTAATACAATGATCATGAAAGTCAGAGGAAGATTTCTTCCTATTACAATTTGAACAATGTCCCTTCATTGTGAAAGAACAACAACAAGTCCTAGTTACTCGCAAAAACCCCTGACACAAAGATACATAATAACATGATCCATTAATAAATGAAAAAACAATTGCAAATCAAAATAATTTTGAAAAAATATTTTTTCAGCGAAGCCCAAGTTGCTGAAAAGTAACGTTGAGCCCCGATGGATCCGATGGCAAAGTGTGGTCAAAAATTTTAAATTTATATAAAATAATTAATGAGACACTTACGGATAATATAAATGTATCTTATAGTGAGATAAACTACAGCAAAGGCCAACAGTCCCCCTCAAAAAAGGCTGTTGCCAATGTAAACAAACAGTGTAAAACACCAGAAAACATGACTCCAGGCACTGAAAAAACTGGCCCGGAATCAGTCATCAAAATTACACTCTATCTGATGCAAAACAGAGACTCCCAGGGGAGAATCTGCAGAACATCAGATGGAAGATGCAGAACACAACGTTATACACCCATGGGTGAAAACGTAACTATGGGGAAAATAACAGAAAACATTCTAACCAAGCAACTCTCCCAGGAAATTTTAGAAATGAACTTTCTCAAAAATATGCCAAAAGCATGGGAGAATTGCAAGGGGGGACTTTAGAAGGCTAGGGGAGAGGAAACATTGAATAAGCAGTGCAACATTTAGCAAGAATGACAACAAGAGGCCCATGCCTCGAAAATAGGCAACTTTACATAATTTCTTCAAAAAATTTTAAGTACAGCCCTGATTATTTTTTGTCACTTCTTTTTCCTCTCCTCCTTCTATCCTTCTTAGAATCACATTTTCTCCAAAAATTACGTGTCTGGCATCCTTTAAACTGAGATTTACAAGCACAAAGATCAGTGAGATGTTGACTGATGAAGGGCCAAACAGAGAATGATAATTGGCGCCAATTTCGGGACGTCTGCGTCACTGCGCATGCGCAGTAGAGGCGTAGTATGGAGGTCCTTTAGGACATGATTTCTTTTTGTTTTGGATGCAAATTTTGGGGATTGGGGGGCAAAATTTGTGTTTGGCCCTGGTTTTGTTAGAGTTAGCACCAGCTATGTCTGGGTCATTGGTACAGTATAAAAATATAGAAATTTTGGTGGGGCCAAAAATCTTACCCCTCCCAGTACAAAGCCAAATATTGCTTCACAAACTTCGTTTGAACAAACTTGATTCTTCACCTCAAAAAGAAGCTCCATAACAAATATCAAGTCATTGTACCCACTGGTTCATGAGAAGAAGATTTTAAAAATATTTTGGAGCATTTTCCCCACTCACTCCCTCCCTATGGGGCTGGCATGTTGAGTTGAACAAAAATGCCATGCCCCTTCGGGATCATCACTCACACAAACTTTCACTTGAATTGGCCCAGTGGTTTTGGAGGAAAAGCCCAAAACATGGTGTTGACGGACGACGGATGGAGAGCAATGAGATTAGCTAAGCTTGACTTTGTCAAGATGAGCTAAAAAGGGCAAACAAATTCATGACAAGAAAAGCCCACTGTGTAGGTCTAAATACAGTCACCACCAGTCATTTGATGTAACAAAACAGCTGTTTTGTTGCATCAAATGTCCAATGGCGAGTATATGTGTTACTCCCAACATTTTGACAATTCTGCAGCTTTGTCTGCTGTACACGTGACCTATAAAGGGCAGTATGTCCAAATACCTCGATATTGGTGTGAGTACATGTTGCTGACACTGAATAGTGTACCGATATTGAGGTGAATCATTCTAAAATACAGATACCATTCTACTAACCACTTCAAATCATCAGCCACATGCGAAACTAACGTAGTTACTGGCATGCAACCATTATTCAATCATAAGGTACTTAGTAAAACACCCACAGACGGAAGTTAATAGATTCTGGAGTCACTGTAGCTCTCTGCTCTTTGTTGAAGCGCTAACAGGAAATGAATTGTTGTCATCATCTCATGAGTGAGCAGCCATTCAATCATGTTTTCACAGGACTGCAGTCGGCACACCTTTTATTTTCAGTCCCATTGTTTGATGTAATTATCTTGTCACTGGACTCATCCATCACTGGCACGAACTGGTGTCAATATTTAACCCTTTACCTAACATGAAAAGCAGACGACACTTGCAAACAAAATTCTTGAATAACTAATTTTTTACATTTTTTGTCTCAAAAACATAGGTTATGACCCCTCATTGGAATGAGCTTGACATGCTCGTTCCAAAGAGGGGTCATAACCTACATTTTTGAGACAAAAAATAAAAAAATAATGAAAATTAATGGGCGATTTTTGTGACTAGCGCTGGCTGGTTTTGGTCGTTATGTTAGGTAATGGGTTAAAGATAAATTATTTAAAATGAGTCCTTCATTTCGTCAACTATCATGGCTACGCTAAACAGTAAGTTAATGGCTGTTACATTATTGATGTACATTTAACATATGCAAGAAGACATTTAGCAGTTGATTCCAGTGTATTGCAAACATTATTTCCACCTAAAAACGTGTTATAAACCACAAAGTTAGAAGCGAAAAATCACTAGAATTTCATCGTCAAGTTGGGTGTAACGATAGGTGGTGCCTGCCTCTTTCCTATAGTCACTGACCAATGGACACGACTAGTCGGCTACGAAATTCCCTAATCGTTTCAACACTACTTTCTCATCATAAAAGTTAAGAAAAATTGCCTGAGAAACAATAAATTTGTTTATAGGCCTTACCTGTAGTTCCAGATGTGTAAATGTAAACCATTGGAGTATTCACAGTCATTCCCTTTCGTACAACTTTACTGATTGGTACAGGATAAGCTTTGGACATAAAAGGATCAAATGCCGTATATCCTCCAGGAAGATATTCATGAAAGCCTTGAGCATAAATTGGCATTTTTAACTCTGATCTGACATCTTCAACAGCATCCAAAAGTTCTTGACCTAGAAGGAAAATATCATGAAACCTTCAACTTGCACAACATATTTTATATGCTTAACAATTTACCCAACTCAACCGCCCAAAACAGCCAGCACCAAACACAATGAAAGAGTCAATGACACTGTAGCACAGCTTGAATGAATGTGTGTAGTGTTTGATGAAAAGGATGATGTTTAATGTTTATAAAAGGATTATGAAAGAAGATAATGAAAGTGTCAATGACACTGTAGCTCAACTTGTCAAGACAAAGACATGCACGTGTATAGTATGTGACACAGCAATGACAAACATCTAGGTAATGACCTGATAACAAAGGTACATATAAAGTATTGTAATGGTCTGTATATAAATACTGACCGTTGCCTGTAACAAATGTATAGGTAAAGTATTGTAAAGGTGGGTGACAGTCAGATGCTAAACTAGAAAAGAAAACTTCGAGTCCCAGAGTGGGTCTGACTGAACCCCAAAATATTTGTTCTCATAGCACAGTGATAACAAAGGCACCCCAAAACACACTCGTTCCTGTCCCAAGGTGAAAACAAAGGTACCCAAGAAGTTTTGTGAAGATCAATTCATAAATACGAGCTGTATAGAACTTGTGACAAAAAACTGATTGGACCTAATTTTGGTACAAAATGGCCACTGGCAGCCATCTTGAATTTTGGACCATACCCAGAAACACTCATTCTCGTCCCAAGGTGATAACAAAGGTACCCAAGAAGTTTTGTGAAGATCGGTTCATAAATACAGCCTCTACCCTGAGCCGTATTGACATGTGTGCTCACATTGTGCAAGTAGCACTGAATAAGTCAAAGTTCATCTAATTTGCATAATTTCTGCATGAAAAAAAACCCCTTAGAATATGTGATGTATTCCATGTTACTAAACATTCATACAAAAATTTATTCAAATCAGAACTTTCATACAGAACTTCTGTATAAAAGACTGATTGCACTAATTTTGGTACAAAATGGCTGCTGGTGGCCATCTTGAATTTCGGACCACACCCAAAAACACTCGCTCTCATCCCACGGTGATAACAAAGGTACCCAACAAGGTTCGTAAAGATTGGTTCATAAATATGGCCTCTAGTCTGAGCTGTATAGAAGTTGTGTACAAAAAACTGATTAGACCTAATTTCGGTACAAAATGGCCACTGGCAGCCATCTTGAATTTTAGACCGCACCCAGAAACACTCGTTCTCGTCCCAAGGTGATAACAAAGGTACCCAAGACATTTCGTGAAGATCAGTTCATAAATACAGACTCAAGTCTGAGCCGTATTGACATGTGTACTTAATGTGTGTAAGTCGCACTGAAATATCAAAGTTCATCTAATTTGCATAATTTCTGCACGAGAAAAAAACCCGTATTATATGTGATGTATCCCATGGTACTAAACATTCACACAAAAAATTATTCAAATCAGCGCTTTCATATGGAAGTTCTGTGCAAAAATCTGATTGCACCTAATTTTGTACAAAATGGCTGCCATCGGCCATCTTGAATTTTGGACCGAACCCAAAAACACTCGTTCTCGTCCCACGGTGATACCAAAGGTACCCAAAAAGTTTCGTAAAGATCGGTTCATAAATACGGCCTCTAGCCCAAGCCGTATCAGTGCTGAAATTAACACCAAAAAACATCAAAATTAGTCTAATTTGCACAATTTACGCACGAGAAAAAAACCCGTATTATATGTGATGTACCCCATGGTACTAAACATTCATACAAAAAATTATTCAAATCAGAGCTTTCATATGGAAGTTCTGTACAAAAAACAGATTTCTGCATCATCGGTACAAAATGGAGGCTGGTAGCCATCTTGAATTTCGGACCGCACCCAAAAACACTCGTTCTCGTCCCACGGTCATAACAAAGGTACCCAAGAAGTTTCGTAAAGATCGGTTCATAAATACGACCTCTAGCCCGAGCCATAGCCAATTGTTGACGTATGGACAGATGGACAGACGGACGGACAGACGGACGACGGACCATGACAATAGCTCAAATTTGACTTCGTCAAAGTTGAGCTAAAAATTGTGACAACTGAGAATATGTTAATTTCTGTTCCTTATATATATGTTTTCAATAAGAATAATTTGAGGTGTAGACTGTATAAGAATTGAGGCCTGGGTTAATCTGGCACTGACAGTTGATGTATGTCAACCAAAGTTACAAAGTTACAGTAAAATCATTTCAAAACGAGTTACCCAACCAAGTTTCAATGAAATCTCTTCATAAATAAAACTTGTAGACTTTGCTACCGGAATGGAGGTCGCATTTGGCGGTCATGGTTGACCAATCATGACCAAAATAGGAGAGTCTCATCCAGATATCATACCATGTTATCCTACCACGTTACAATGAAATCCTTTCATAAAAACAGCCTGCAGACAGTACTAATGGATTCTAGGTAGCGTGACCAGGTGGCGGTAACAGATAACCAATCGTAACCAAAATAGGACAGTCTCATCTGGACACCATACCAAGTTATCCTTCCAAGTTACAATGAAATTGCTTCATAAATATGAACTGTAGACTGTGCTAAACAAATCTTGGTCACGTGCCTGGACGGCCATCACGGTTGACTGATCACAGCCAAAATAGGATGTTCTCATCTGGACATTATACTGAGTCATCCTACAAATTTGTACTTAAATCCCTTCATAAATGCAAGCTGTATACTGTGCTAAAGGTTTTTGGGTTTTGGGCTTGCATATCCATCTCAGTTTACAGTTTACTGATTGCAGTCAAAAGGGGACTTTCTCACCTATGCATTATACAGAGTCATTCTACCAAGTTACAATGAAATCCTTTCATAAGTACAACCTGTAGACTGTGCTAAAGCTTTTTGAGCTTGCGTAGCTGTCATGGTTGATTGATCATGACCATAAGGGGACGTTCTCATCTCGTCATGACCCACATATGAAATAAATTTTGTGATGCTCAGACTAGAACTACGGGCTGTAGCCTGTGCTAAAGAAAATGTGAACAGACTCAGACTTACACACTTCTGCATTCGTGATGGCAATAGCTTATCTTGACTTGTTAAGCTAAAAATCACCATTCAATTTTCACTTTTTGTCTCAAAAATAGTTTATGACATCTCACTGGAACAAGCTCATTTAGCTCATCCCAATGAGGGGTCATTAGCTCTTTTTTGTTTGCAAGTGTCGTCTGCCTTTCATGTTAGGAAAAGGGTTAGACATTAGCCAAACCAGTGCTATTCACAATGAAAGTGTCAATGACACTGTAGCTTAACTTGACTGTGTGTAGTGTCTGATGAAAAGGATAATGTTCAAAGTTTATGAAAGGATTATGAAATATGACATGAACTGTGATAATTGAGAATATGTTAATTTCTGTTTCCTGTATGCAATGTTTCCAATAAGATTAATTTGAGTGTAGACTGTACTAAAGAATTAAGACCTGGGTTGATGTGGCCCTAACAGTCAATGTTTGTCAACCAAAGTTACCAAGTTACAGTAAAATCATTCCAAAACGAGTCATCCTACAAAGATACAATGAAATCTCTTCATAAATATAATCCGTAGACTTTGCTAAAGGAATCTAGGTCACATGATGGTTAGGTGATCATAGTTGACCGATCATGACCAAAATAGGATAGTCTCATCCAGGTATCATACCAAGTTACAATGAAATCCCTTCATAAAAACAACCTGCAAGCAGTGCTAAAAGAATCTAGGTCAAGTGACCAGGCGGCGGTAATGGCTGACCGATTGTGACCAAAATATAGCAGTCTCATCTAGACACCATACAAAGTTATGAAGATGTCTGTGGGGGGCAGCCTTGCAGTGCACATTTTTGACCAGATGAAACTTGGTGTGCTTGTTTGGGGTGACCTCTAGATGGGAGCTATCAATTTTCTTCCATTTCCATCAAAAATATTTGCCATTGGCAATGACCTCTGACACACCCTGCAGGGCACATTTATGATTGGATCGCTTGCAAACTTGGTGTGCTTGTGTGTGGTGACATTTATATGGAAGCTGTCAATTTTCTTCTATTTCTGTCAAAAAATGTTGCCGCTGACCTTTGAACTTAGTTTAGTCAGACCTAATATTTCCCTTTAACACACCCTTCAGGGCACATTTATGATCGGATCACTTTGAAACTTTGTATGTGTGTTCGGGGTGACCTCTATGAGTTATTGCTTTTTTTCATTTCCATAAAAAATTATTGTCGTTATCACCAGCGTTTGAACTTACTGCATTTGTGTATCAACTTATCACTTTTGCACTCTCTGCAGGGTATATTTATGAATTTCCATAAAAAAACCCAAAACGCATTGCCACATGCAAGGACCTTCAAACTTTGTGCATTTGTGCATTAACATCTTTCTTTGGCATGCCTCAGAGGGCACATTCATTATCAGTAGTGTTGAAACGATTAGTGATTTTCAGGAATCGACTAGTCGCCAGCAGTAATCGATTACTAATCGACTAGTCGAAGCCCCCCATGTTATTGTTATCAAACATGTGTACCGCCGTTCTTCCCTGGTTAAAACTAACAGTAATACTTGCAATGAAACAATGGCAAGTGAAGCTTTCAAAGTCCCAAACACCTCTTTCAGTTTCGAGAGAGAATTAATGTTGGTAGCTTCTATTTAAAATCATTTTTTCTCAATATTGTCACTGATATTTTAATAAAATAAATCATTATTCAGGTTTTTTTTATATTATTCGTTCCATCCCATTGAATGTTAACAAAAGGAAGTGCTCTTTACGCATGCGTGATGTACATCCCCTGTCGAAAATTAAGCACAGTTAACGCCCACAGCAGTCATCAGCCTGTCAACAATTGTGCACCGAACACTCCCACACAACTTCTCGTATTATGACTTAACCTCTTATCTGTCCATAATTATGCATACATCAAAAACGCCTACTAATTTCCATATTGTCTGCTTTGAAAATCATCACCTGACCTGATTGGGTTTCCTCTTAACTCAGTTGCAGTTCGAGGAAAAGCTAGTTTCACTTTCAATTTCCCGGAAACTCGCAGATTTCCTGGAATTTGTCCGCATGTATTTACAAAATGAAAATAAAAAGCACATGGATTTTGTAATTGGTTCTTTGGTGATAACAAATTGTTCCAAATACGAACTGGTATGTGTTCTTCCATGATTTCTCTTTGATGTTTCTGTAAGACATTTCGAACTTACCAGTACCTGGTGAACAAATTGATGTCCGTAGGAGGCCTAATTTCATGTCAACTTTGGGTCCTAATTTTCCTTCAGGCTGCTCCCTCGAGAATAAGCTCACCCATATATTTTTCCCTGTTTACTTCACGCACCCCTGGTCTTATTCAATCTCTGGTCAGTTGGCCAACTAGGGTTGTTATTCATGCAGTCGGAAACATCAAACGCGTTATTTCCGTGGGTTGTTTTTTGATTTCGGGAGTTTACTTGTGACGTTCGCAACAATGTTGGGTGAGTTTAAGGGGATGGTGTATGGTTGGGGCAGATGTTCCGACTAATCGACTAGCACATTTAGGGATCGACTAATTTAATAATCGCGTCGACATCGATTAGTCGGCTAATCGTTTCAACACTAATTATCAGGTTGTTTTAAAACTTTGTATGCTCATGCAGGGTGACAAAGATAGGAGCTATTCATTTTCTTTTCATTTCCATCAAAAACTGTTGCTGTTACAATCTTTGAATTTATTGCATTTGTGCATCAACATTCTTCTTTGACATGGCCTACAGGCCACATTTATCATAGGAATTGTTTTTGGGCTCAGGCAGCCATCAAGGCTGAATGATCACTACCAAAAGGGGACATTCTCATCTAGACATTATTTGGAGCCATCCTACCACGCTACAATGAAATCCCTTCATAATTATGACCTGCAGACTGTGCTAAAGGTTTTCAGGCTGTGGGCCCCTGTAACCATCACAGTTGCCCAATCATGTCCAAGAGGGGACGTTCTCATCTAGACATTATATAAAGTCAACCTACCAAGTTACAATGAAATTCCTTCATAAATATGACCTGTAAACTGTGCTAAAGGTTTTCGGGCTTTGAGCTCGAGCAGCCATCATGGTTGAATGATTGCAACCAAAAGGGGACATTCTCATCTGCGTATCATCTGGAGTGACCCTACGAAGTTACAATGAAATCCCTTCATAAATATGACCTGTAGGCTGTGCTAAAGGTTTTCAAGCATCGGGCACCTGTAGCTGTCAGAGCTGACCAATCACGACCAAAAGGGGATG
The DNA here is from genome assembly GCA_031216915.1 of Pictodentalium vernedei. Taxonomy (NCBI): domain Eukaryota; kingdom Metazoa; phylum Mollusca; class Scaphopoda; order Dentaliida; family Dentaliidae; genus Pictodentalium; species Pictodentalium vernedei. The sequence goes on along the minus strand of CM062293.1, from coordinate 77,722,154 downwards.
TCATCATCTAGTCATTATATGGAGTCAACCTAACAAGTTACAATGAATTCCTTCCATAAATACGACTTATAGACTATGCTAAAGATTTTTGGGCTCGGGCAGCCATCAAGGCTGAATGATCGCGATCAAAAGGGGTCATTCTCATCTGGACATTATTTGGAGTCATCCTACCAGGTTACAATGAAATCCCTTCATAAAAATTACATGTAGACTGTGCTACAGGTTTTCAGGCTTCAGGCCCCTGTAGCCATCACAGTTGCCCAATCACGTCCAAAAGGGGACTTTCTCATCTACATATTATATGAAGTCAACCTACCACGTTACAATGAAATCCCTCTATCAATATGACCTGTAGACTGTGCTAAAGGTTTTCGGCTCGGGCAGTCGTCACGGTTGACAGATCGTGACCAAATGGGGAAGTTCTCATCTAGACATCATACAGAGTCATCCTACCAAATTTCAATGAAATCCCTCCATATTAAACATGACCTGCAGACTGTGCTAAAAGTTTTTGGGTTTCGGGCTTGGGCAGCTATCACGGTTGACAGATCATGACCAAAAGGGGACGTTCTCATCTAGGCATTATACAGAGGCATCCTACCAAGTTACAATGAAATCCCTTCATAAATACGACTTGTAGTCTGTGCTAATGGTTTTCAGGTTTGGGGCTCGGGCAGCCATACCGGTTGACCGATCACAACCAAAAGGGGACGTTCTCATCTAGACATGACCCCATACCTGCATATGAAATTTCGTGATGATCAGACCATAACTACGGGGTGTAGCCTGTGCTAAAGGAAAATGTGATCCGACTCACAGACTTCAGCATGCGTGATGGCAATATCTTATCTTGACTTTGTCAAGTTAAGCTAATATAAGATTTCAATAAAAAATAGCCAAAAAGCTTAGGAGTTTAACAGGAACGGTTCATGAAAGGATAGGGAAGGAATACTGAACAAACAGTGGAATAATCATTAGCAAGAATGATGTCAGGTGTATGTCCCGAAAATGGGAAACATGAAATAATTATTTTTATAATTATTATCAAGTTACAGCCCTGAACGTCTGAAACCACCATAGTTCACTTCCATTATTCATTAACAGCCTTGGATCCACAAATTCTCACATTGATTTGTGTCTGGCATCCTCAAAAAGGAGATTTTAAAGCACAGATGTCAGCTCATTGTTACTGACTTTTGGGCCAAACAAAGAATGATGTTTGCACCAATTCCGGTCTCTTCCTGACCACTGCGCATGTGCAGAAAGTAAAAGTATGGAAGACCAGATAGGACTTTTAATTTTTGGTTTTGTATGCAAAATTGGGGGATTGGGGTGTTCAAAATTTGTGTGTGGCCCTTGATAATATCGAGTTTGCACCAGCAGCTAGTCTGGGCTATTGGTTGACGTATAAAAATCTTATTTGTAGTATACAATATTACATGCGGTTGCTTAGGTGTCGGTCTTAATATTCTCTGCTCAATTTGAATGAAAAATTTCTTAGCCTTTGTATGTTTTTCCCCTCCAAAACAAATTCCCTATTGGAGTCCCCAAGACACAAATTTTCTCAAAGGCATCCATGGGCTGTGGACCTTTTCCCAAAGAGGGTAGAAGAATCCCTGAGAACCACATACCTTGTCCAACTATAAGGTACTTTGCTTGACTTGCAAGTATTGAATGTACTAATGCTTCCTTCCTGATGTTAAAATTGATGAGTGCAGCTGCGATTCCGAGCTTCTGGAGACCTGCAAAATAAAATTAACATAAGAATACCACCAGATATATATTTGTTGACTTTTTGCCTGCTTATCTTTAGGTTTACATGTCGTAAAATATCAATAAACAGTTACATGTAAGTTTGTTTGAGTTGAAGTTTTGTTTTCAGCAGTCTTTTCAAGGCTAAAAAAAAATAATGTTTTGATTCTCAGGTCCTCCCTCGTAGGATTTGAACCTCCTCATTAGACATTTTTATTATGTCATGTTTTTTTTAGAATTTGTGAAAACTTGGAATGGTCATTTTTTCACATTTCTCGACATATAATTATTTAGCTGTGTTTACAGTAAATTGGTTTTTCTTGTTGCAGTTTATGGGAGAGTGCCTCTGGGCACTCTCCCATAAACTGTAACAAAGCAAATTCTGATATACTGGATCATGATTTAATTATTTATTTATTTGCTGGTGTTTGAGGTCATATATTTCTGAACAATAGCTAATAATGGCTGCAACACCGATATAAACTCAAGTTTAACCAATCATTTAGAGCCATGTTTCCCATTTTAAAGGACTACTACCCCAAGCATTGATTACTGGGGCCTATTCTAATGGATCATGTTTGGCAGATCTATACCATTAAAACCAACAATAAAATACAAATCCTTTTAGCTGTTGTTATGGCAGTTAGTTATAAAAGGTATACTATAATTACACTAAAATACAACCTTTTCTCTTTTTCAAGTGGAAAGACAGGAAAAAGATTTACTGAGTATACTCAACCCTTTACAGGAAAAAAAAATAAATAAAATCCTCCCTCCCTCCCTCCCTCCCTGATTTGAAAAAAAAATTGCCTGAGAATCAATTCCTTTTTTTTATTTGGCCCGATCTTGAAAATGGGAAGCACACTGTTTACTGCTCGCTACCATTTGAAGTGATGTGTGCTATTGTTGAGTCCCAGCATTGGGAAAATGTTTTCAAGAAAAACATCAATAAACATCTTCAAACCTTTCACTCCACTGGCAGTGTGCAAAATTTGACGAGAACGCTTGTTTCATTCGCATGGTGGTTAAGCTAATTTAAATCTACGCGAACGAATGACTGGTTAGCCAAAGTTGCATCTTGAATGATAAAGGGTGAGTAATTTAACTGGTAGAGTGCTAAATTTTTTCTCAGCTTCAAGATTTGTTCACACATTTTTGTATTGTTACAAATTATGGGAGAGTGCCTGTGTAAATTGTAACAATGCAAATCGATGGAGATGAAGTAATTTTACTTCCAAGATAATAAGGACGTCCACAGAATATGAAGTCTTTAACTTTAGGTACCTGCAGTTCAGAATAAAGTCCAAATATGGGCTTCTAGCACTCTACCATTTAACCAGCCTTTCCTCTGTCTTGATTGATTTTTAGACTTTTGCCCTGAGAGGCTGTATACATGTATATTTCAATTCCATGCAATATATGAATACTTGTTAATGATAAAAAAGCAGTTTTCCAAGAAATATTACATAGCCAAGCATTTGGTTAGCCAATTCCAAACTACGTGAACGGTTAGTCAGAGTCAATTTTTGAAATTTTGCACACTGTACTGGTGCACAGTAAGTTAGGATTCCCAAAATATTAAACATTTTTTTTACAAACTTTTTGCAGTAATAATCAAATTTATTTGAGTTCGGTATACCGATTGCAACTAAACTGGGATGTCTTCATCTCAACATTATACTAAGTCATTCTACTGAGTTACAATGAAATCCCTTCACAAATACGACCTGTAGTCTGTACTAAAGTTTTTCGGGTTTTGGGCTCGGGAAGCCATTAAGGTTGAATGATCGCGACCAAAAAGGGGCGTTGTCATCCCTTCATAAATATGACCTGTTGACTGTTCTCAAGGTTTTCGGGCTTCGGGCACCTGTAGCCATCACAGTTTACCAATCATGACCAAAAGGGGATGTCATCATCTAGGCATTATATGGAGTCAGCCTAACAAGTTACAATGAAATCCTTCCATAAATACGACCTATAGACTGTGCTAAAGGTTTTTGGGTTTTGGGCTTGGACAGCCGTCAAGGCTGAATGATCGCAATCAAAAGGGGACGTTCTCTACTTCTCATCTAGACATTATTTGGAGTCATCCTACCAAGTTACAATGAAATCCCTTCATAAATATGACCTGTAGACTGTGCTCAAGGTTTTTGGACTTCGGGCCCTGTAGTTGTCACAGTTAACCAATCACGACCAAAAGGGGATGTCATCATCTAGGCATTATATGGAGTCAACCTAACAAGTTACAGTGAAATCCTTCCATAAATATGACCTATAGACTATGCTAAAGGTTTTTGGGCTCAGGCAGCCATCAAGGCTGAATGAGCCCAATCAAAAGGGAACGTTCTCATCTAGACATTATTCGGAGTCATCCTACTAAATTACAATGAAATCCCTTCATAAATATGACCTGTAGACTATGCTAAAGGTTTTTGGGCTCCGGGCTCCTATAGCCGTCACAGTTGCCCAATCATGTCCAAAAGGCGACGTTCTCATCTAGACATTATATGAAGTCAACATACCAAGACATTATGAAATCCCTCCATAAATATGACCTGTAGGCTGTGCTAAAGGTTTTCGGGTTTGGGGCTCAGACAGTCGTCACGGTTGACAGATCGCGACCAAATGTGGAATTTCTCATCTAGACATCATACGTAGTCATCCTACCAAGTTACAATGAATCCCTCCATCTTAAATATGACCTGCAGACTGTGCAAAAAGTTTTTGGGTTTCGGGCTTGGGCAGCCATCACGGTTGACATATCATGACCAAAAAGGGGAGGTTATCTAGGCATTATACAGAGGCATCCTACCAAGTTACAATGAAATCTCTTCATAAATACGACCTGTAGGCTGTGCTAATGGTTTTCGGGTTTTGGGCCCGGGCAGCCATACCAGGTGACCGATCACGACCAAAACTGTTTTAGCATTTAGTGCATATCACAACCATTACACAAATATATAATCAAGCCTGACAGGATTGTGATTTGATCGTGATATATTTTGACCGATGAGCAGAGAAGCTATAAATAAAATATTATAAAATAAAGACTAAATTAAGAAAACACAAAAGAAAAGAGTATCCAAAATGCAGTGTTTTCACGTTTTCATTTTAAGAGGCAATATTCTGTTGTTATATAGCCCCCACATTATACTGAGATTGCTATATCCTTAGTTGATAATTCTACAAGTTTGATAATTTTCTGCATTTTCTGACTGGTCTGACTCATTTGCACTGAGTGAACTTTGTTTACATCTTTGTTACACTAATATAGTGTACATATAGCTGTTGATTGTTTAAGTAGGTCAAGGACCTTGTTTACTTGAATTATGACAGAATCACCTAGAAACTGATAGAACTTTGTAGACATTTCATCTTCTAGGACATTCTATCTGGTTACTATATAAAGGTTTGTCGACAGAATTCAGAAAACTCATTTTTTAGAAAGCCATTTCAGAAAGACTCACTTCAGTTGTTTCCATTGGAGATTATTATTGTTTCAGAACAGTGCATTTATAATAGAAGCAGTGCTTCTTAGTAAATTTGGAAGATTGATTCCAAAAGAGAATTTTGAAGAGAATCTATTCGTCTTGGAAAAGAGAATTTATACTTTCTGTGAAACAAAATAATATTATTTTGTGAAAAGTCAGGATTCTACTGGATTATTTGGAAATTACCTGTGGCGCCAATACTTCTTGGATTTTTACTCCATTTGAATTTTGCGGAGCATTTTATTATATTTTATTGGAAACTACTGAAATTTCTAAGTGAAAATTTTATTACAAATCTACGGATACTGTTTCTGAAGAGACATTCTTGGATTTAATACTACCAGCTGGTAACTTTCTTCACCAGATTCTTCACCACTGGATTACTGGATTCTGTCAAACTGTACTTTGGACTAATTCAATAATTGATAAGTACCACTGTTTTTATTTTCTGCAAACCAATTAGTGTAAAAGATCTTTGTATCGCTTTTTTTTTATTAATTTTTTTAAAATTAAATTTCACAATAGTTAAATTCATAGTTATTGTTGCTGATTCTCAGATTTCTTTCTGTTACCAATATCAATAATAATTCCACACCGTAAAATATAAAATTTCGGACTCAAATTGTCGTGTTTGGTCCAAAATCATTGCCTTTTATTTCGAGCGATAAATGATGTAATTGCACGTGCATGACGTTGGCACGTATCAGGTTGTATAAAAAAATTGAGGTCAAGCGTCACAGTCACTGTCAGGATTCGTGGATTCTGTATTGTTTTGGGTTTGTATTTTTATGAAACCTCCGACCAGATGTAGTATTGTGTGTCCCGTGGGAATTTAGAGAATTGTAGGAGGAAAAAATACATATTTTCCACTTCAATTATTCAGCATTTTGGCAACCAGAATGCCCCCAGAGAGCATATAAAAATCAATATTTTAGGCCCCCTCTATACGCACGTGCCTTTGGCACGTGTGGCAGACACCTTTGGCGTCTGAGTTTCACTTTCTTTAAACTATCGGACCCAAAAATTTTCCCCTAGCGGAAACCCTGATGCATGGGAAGCAAAGACCAACCAAATTTGATTACCCACGCCTATGCTGCAAGGTGAAATGTTCATATGGACAGACATAATCACTATTTCCTAATGCGCATTTCTGTAACAAGTGCAATGCAGATGGGTTTTTTTATTGGGTTTTTAATGATACTTTCGACAGCCAGACTCACCTCGTGTCAGACAGTTTTATGGGTGAAGGAACCTGAAGTGACCGGATGGAAACACCGAGCAACAGCGAGTAAATGTCAGACTCACAAACGTATGAACTCTGCAGAAGCAGAGTTAGCATTGGTTGAAGACAAGTGCATCTTCGACGTACAAAACGCCTTAGCACATAGTGCCACCATGCCTCCACTGCAGAGGGTATACCTACATGCATGCATACGTAATATCACTATTTTCACCAACCAACAAAGGACACAACTCTGGCAAGAAAGATAGGAACTGTCCCACTGTAAAGAACCTTTTCCCCATCCTGACATATCAGCATAGCAAAGGACAACCACAAGCTACAAGGGCTGAAGGCAAAACATTTGTATGAATTGACGGATGAATTTACGCAGCTCCTCACTATATAGATAGCGCTCACATAATCACCAAACATAGACCAAGTTATGGAGGGGGTTACGGCAACAGCAGATTTATTTTATTGGGGTTTAATGACACCTTCAACAGCCAGGTCAGTTTTATGAATGGAGGAAGCCGGAGTACCCAGAGAGAACTACCGTAATATCAGCCTCCTCAATGTACTAACTCCACACAAACAGTGTTAACAGTGACTGACGGTAAATGCATGCCCCACGTCGGGCCACGTTGGTAATCAGGATTAAGTGTCTTGCCCAAGAATACAACACAGTTGCCCTGGTCAGGATCGAACCATGGACCTTTCGGTTTGATGTCCAATGCCTAACTGAGCCACTGTGCTCCCAGCAACAGAAGTTAGTTATGCTCTAAGGTACTGACAGTATGTGATAGTTGGAATATCAGTGAAAAGTCTAGATAAAAAAACTCAAGATTTCTTCAAAATTTATATTTTTAGACACACAAAATATACATGTAATAGTCAAGACCCAACATCTTTTTGAATTTACATGTACCAAACCAGTATAGTGGAGTGCACTTAATTGTATATCTCTTAACTGAATAACCTTGTTAATTGAATATAATTTCCCAACACAAAACCATTTACCATACCTCCAGTACAAATTTGACCTGTTAATTGAACATAGGTTATAGAGTAAACTCCTGTTAAGTGAATAAAAAATTGTGTAACCTGTCGATAAATAACCCAGACTCTCCCCAGTTATCCTTTGTTTATAGACCTATTTGGCCTCAGTATATCCAATACAGGCATTTTTAATCTTTTATATCTTGTTTGACAGAGGTCATGGAGCTCTGTCAAACAAGATATAATAGAATAAATGCTAAGTTAATTTCTAGAATACAGGCAAGTGACACAATCCCTGTTAATTGAATACTCCTGTTAATTGAATAATTTTCATTGGCAAAGTGGCTTTTCAATTAACAGGGTTCCACTGTACAACAAATTGGTCATGCTACTAGAAGGGCAACCAACAGCCTGGGTACTACAAGCTTCCATTTCTATTTATTATATTTATTTATTAGGGTTTAACGACACATTAACAGCCAAGGTCATATCGTGTCGGTGACAGTTTTACAAGTGGAGGAAGCCAGAGTACCTGGAGAGAACCACCAAGCAATGACGTGCAGCTGCCAGCTTCCCAACATTGTAACTCCGCAATGCAACATATGCAGGGTTAGATTGGTTGAAGACATGCGCACCATCGATGTGCAGTATGCCTTAGTACACTGCGTCATCGTGCCCCCATGTGGATAATCGGGGTGAAGTACCTTGCCCAAAGACACAACACGGGAGTTCGAATCGATCACTCAGATGGTCACCCATCCAAGGACTAACCGGGCTCTAGGTTGCTTAACTTCGGTGATCTGATGAGAACCAGTTACTGCAACGCCACCGTGCCCCCTTGCATTCTATTACCAATTGTGTGCGTGAAATAAGTCCAAGTACTAAATCTTGTTTCATAAGAAGGTGAATGATTATAAGCAAGAGCGAATTGATATCCAACAATCTAATCCAGATGAAAATGTCCTCACTAGAAAAATTATTTGTGGGGTGTCACACTTCCCCTAAATCACCCTTAGAGATGCCCCCCAAAACTGTTAATTTAGAACAGGTGATTACTAAGTCTGTTTACAAAGTGTATTGTGTTAAAAATGCATTAACTAGGCTAAGCTTAGAACGTGAAAAAATGGGTCAACCGGGAATAAATTTGTAGAGAAGCAATTTTGGTGTCAAAAGACGCAGGAGAGTCCCCCGAGTAACATATCCAAAATCCGCAAAAATCCGTTTGGGGGAAAATTTTTCAGCGCACTTTGAAATGAGGACCCCTATATGATTTTCGAGTCAGATTTTCTAATACGTTACCGAAGGTCCACTGTCCGGAACACCCGAATTGTGTGAAATTCTAGCCTATCGTGTCAAATATCGATCACTTTAGGTTGATTGCGAGGTACCCAAACACATCGTTCCATAATTTGATGCTGATGGCCAAAGTGTCGGCCAAAGTGGCCGCAACATTTAAAAAACAAATGCTGAAATGTTTTCCAATCTTGAATATTTTTTATTTTTTCTGGTTATTATCCAGGATAGCACCGTTTTGTTTATATTACGGCGATGGCAGGTAGGTATCTTCGCTTATATAAACAAAATACACACCAAAGTTGTAGCCAAATTGATAACTAACAGAAAAGGAGGGGGGGGGGGGGGAGGGTATTTCCATGAAGTCTTTAATTGTTATTGGTTCCTGGGGGATGGTAATTATACCAGAAGGCTCCAACAGACAGACATGCCAACCAAGGTAAGATGAAAAATGCGGTCTCAAAATAGACAATAAAGAATAAACTGAATCATTATGTCTTGGAGAGAGAATTAAGAATGAACACTAAAATAATCAGCTCCAAACATAATATGTCGCGTCCTGATTACATTATTAAAAATTTCAACTCATCCGAAATCATCGCCCACAAGGAGGAATGATATTCAAAATGACGTGCACCAATTTACAAAAGCATTGTCGCAATCCATATCGTCTCAGGATGTGTCATCGCTATCTTCCATGACAATATCTATTGAGCTTCTGCACCCATCCCCTCGACAATCACCACAAGCAACGACACACTCAAGTCCATTTTCTCTACATGAGCATACGTTACCCCCACATGGATTCTTACTCGACATCTTGCACTTACAACGTACAAACTTCAACAATGCCTCTGGTGCAGGTTCAAGGTCTGTCATGACCGGAACTAATTGTGTTCCCTTTATTTTCCAACCCCAGTCCTTGGGGTCCATGGCAGTTCTCCCCAGCGATTTCCAAACAACCACTTGTAGATGAACTCTCAGGCTGTGGAAATATGCGGCACGTTCTGTAGGGGGAAGTTTCTGTGGATCTGATAAGCCCTTGCTTGAGGACACCATCTCCATAAACTTCGCATATCTCAAGTCATTGAGCGATCCACCGGGCTTGGCGCCATACAAAATCTTGAATAGATTAACACCAGCTTCGCCTACACGACTTTCATCGGCACTGGAATCACTTAGAACAGAAGATATTTTCTGTATTTCTCGCGATTCTATCTTTTTCAAAAGACTGGTTTTCCCCTGACCATAGATGGCTGATGTTGTATCGCATCCTGACCAAGCATGAATAAACAGAATATGCAACAATCTTAGTGTTCCAGTCTTTTGAACAACATCGCGTATTTTCCACATTACTGGTCCACGCGTTGCTGATTTTCGTGCATCAGATAAAAGATATATATCTGCCATGTTTTCGGTCCAATGATACATGAGGAGCACTATTAAATCGGTGTCATCTGCAGCCACAACTACGTCTGTTCCTTGAGCTGCAATTTGAGAGCGCACGACACTATCAATGTATCAGCATCTCCATTACTGATATGCACTGTTTGCCCATTTATTTGAAGCAATCGACTCAGTAATTTTATGAATTGGGTTTTGTTTTTTTCATTTGACAGGAATACTTCTTGATTATTATGAGCCTCCATATTTTCATGTAAACGAATATCAACACATGTTTTTCCAACTCTTCTCGCGTGCTCATGGTCTTTAGTGGAAGGGCCGAGTTCATACCCATCAAACACTATGCACGCGTTTGTATAATTTGATTGGACGTATTGCAGATATTTGTGAGCTAACTCAAAATAAGAAGAATTCTTCACCCACTTAACACGATGTAGTAGAGCACCACCGTCAACAACATACGTAGCACAGGTGGGGCATTGTGCTTGTTCAGATGAATCTGTAAGAGATTTAGCCAGTTGAGACTTAGTAGGCTTTCTCATGAAATTGTCTCTGAACAATGATGTTGGTACAGCTGTCAATTCATATTTGAAATAGGCGGCCATGTTATCCTCCCGTTGAGCAATAGCAATTAATCTTGAAAACAGAATTGTTGGGTTAATTTGCATTTTCTGATTGTCCATTCTGATTCCAGGTAGGAGAGAGTCCAACGATTTTACATGCTGACTCCTTTTAATTGACGCCGACGCAACACTCACTTCATCGAGGTGCTCATGAATTTTCATTCCCATCATTTCTGTTTGATCACAATTTACACCATCACCATCACCAGCCGTAAGGCCAGACGACAAGGACCGTAATTTGTTTTCACCGAGATCGAACGGCTCGTGTTCATCGAACCACAGCTGGATCTTTGATAGATCTTGAAAATCTCTCTCAATTCTACAGTTTCCCAGTTCGATGTGCTGTTCACTGGTTTTGTGTTTAGCATCGGTCAAGTTTGTCATTGCATCATGGACTTCAGCACACCTGTGCATGGTATCCACCCACTGTAGTCGCACAGACTCAGTCATACCCCTGCCCCTTGTCAGCCCGCCCCTACTTTTGATCGACCGCATAAGAACCTGTTCGTTGATCAAATCAGTTGACAACCCTGCCCAAAACCTGTTACTTCTTCGAACTGTGTGTAAACCATGATCTATGAAAGACTTGTACAGCACTGGGTGGGTCATGGGTAGGTCAAGCATCATTTGGAGATAAAGGCGGCAGCTTTTTGCATAATGTATGTGGCCTGTGGCAGCAAGAAGATTCAACATTTTCCCCATCGTCACAAGATGTAAGTTCCAATTACCTGTCCTCTCTGATCTTATAACTTCTTTCAAAATCTGTACGTATTCAACATACTGTAACCACAACCTTGCGGTTGGTGATTTTTCGGAAAGCAGTGTTTTGTACTCAGATAAGCACGTTCCGAGCTTAATTAATTCAGGTGGAAGAGAAGCCGATGAAAATGTAATAATTTTGTTGTCAACATTATCATACACTGCTTTAAGAGTTTCAGCTTCCGATACGGTGAGTTTGGGTAGCTTGGCAGACGGTAAATCAGATACATCCAACGAAGTACGATCATCAACAGTTTCATCACTAAATTCCGGCGAAGATGGGTGTTCATCGCCATTTGGTGGAAGTTGTACTGCTAAGTTGCCAGAACCTACTTGTTCTGTGTCACAATGAGATCTATATGAAGACGAGGTGATGTCTTCTGTCAGTTTGGTATTATCTTGTGAACCATGGGGTAACTCTACTACTGCGCCTACTAACTTGTTAACCAATGCTGCCTCTACTAGGTTATGCCCACGAAGAGCCCTTGATATTGCTTTACCCGACATCATGTGTTGAACAGCATGCGGACCATAGACCATTTCCATCGCCTCCTCTAGGCCAGACCCTTTCATCATGGATCCGATGCTTCCCAGAAAACTTATCATGACGTGAAATCCACCAAGTCTGCACACTACTCGCAGACATTTGGCTGTAATTATTTCTACAGCCTTAAGCCACAGAGGTTGATCAAAGGTCAAACACGGGGATGAAATGCCCAATTTGTTCGCCTGGTCTTGGACGAAAAGTAAAGTTGAATAGATACAAGTCTCATCAGACGGATTCAAATCAATAATCGGCAGGAACAACACTTTTGATTTTGGGGATGGACCACTTTCCGATTCTGAGAAGATATGTTGCATGTAACCTGACCAATTGGGTCTCGGTTTGGTAGCGTCCCTGAATAACCAACCAGAATGCCAAAGCAAGTCTGAGTTAATATCTAATGGCAATGTAAAGGGGGACTGTAACTGGAGCAATGGTTTGTATGTAATTGCTGAAAGACCCTTGCCCGGGATGCCCACATATTGGTGAATCGGGACTCCTTTTGCTTTTATAATTCCATCTACCCTGTGGCGGTGTTGCCTAAAGATTGCAGGTCTCCTTGGTTCTAGTGGTGAGTTACTATTTGGGGTACAAACTGCAATTATTCCCATACCATGAAAAGTTCCTTGACCGTCTAATGTTGCAATGTTATGATCAACATTATCTGCGACCCATTGGGTGAACGCCCCAGGAAAGAATGAACCAAGATTATCGCTATCTTCAGTCTGGATAACGGACTGTTTGTATCATTCAACTTCATCATATGTTATTGAAAAACCTAAACGAGAGAGTTAGGTAATGAGGCATCTGGACCCAAACATGTGATCAAGCTCGATGCCAAGACCAAATAATATCGGAGATATGACTGATTTTGGTCGTGCAGACTGAATTATTGAATTGCCAATACTGATCTGCTTCAACTCTGAAGGAACCAGGATTTTTAACAAAGATAGCAAATGTGGAGGTATCCAATTTTTACCTCGCTCAGTATCACTGATATCCTCGCACGTGGGATATACATTGGTATTGTACTCTGTTTCCCTTAATTGTGCGCGAATAATCTTGGCTGCTGTCTTAACAATTCTATCACTTTCTTCTTCAATGTCAGTTTTCTTCTCGTCATACCATCGTTTATTAATTATGAAGGCAGCCATGTTTCGAAAGCAAATTACATCACTCCGCCCCTCCGCCTCTGAAAAAAGTATGTGTTCACCATAATGATCCTGCAGTTTTTTCTTCAACCACTTTCTGGAATAAACGTCAGAACTATTGGCAAATTCAACCATGGTAGCATGCAGTTCAGGGAGCGTATACAACTCCGCGCCAGCTTCAGATTCCATCCACGAGCATATCCTCTCAAACCAATGTTGCTTTTCGTTGTCGTTTTTTCGACCAAGCTTTTGTTTCATTTCAGCTGGCATCATATTCATCTGCCTATTCATCATGAAAAGTGGCAGACAATTATCATGATATACAGCTTCAGCTGCAACCAGATCAATGCAGCCAGAAAGTCTTCTGTGAACATTGCGAGCCACTGTATCGGCTCTCGTAGAACAACATTCCAAAAGTGTATCACGAATGTGGAGTGTAGAAAATCTATGAACATATGTTCTATGATGGTGTCTGGGATCAAACAGAGCAGGTTGACCACAGAGTATACAGTCCTCTTTGTAATCGAACCTTGAAATACAGGATCTCAATTTTTTTGGAGATGCCATTTCAGCACGGTCCTCACTGGTTTCGGAGGAGACCCTCTTAGTATCTGTAAAATTTCGACGACATGTTTTGTGCACCAAAACCTTTCCAACTGGCGTGGTACTCAACTGATAATTCAAGTATCGTACAAGTCCTGTTTGACCCCGTTTCTCACCAAAACTAGCAAGCGTCATTATGCCTTTCTCCATTACACTAACTGACGGCTCGTTCTTAAAACCAGTACCACAAATCACACACATATCGCCCGACAAATCACTACTTTCGCCTTGTAGGTGTTCGTCAGACATATCAAATACTATAAACAAAACCAACTTATTCAATAAGAAATCAAAATATGGAAAACAAAGTATCAAAAATGTCTACTTAAAGATAATATTCTCATTGAGATACCCTCATCAACGAGAAAATAACAACTTACATTAGGTTTAAACAGAATACAATTTTAACTATTTAACTGAAAATCGCAATTGAATATCAAAATGGAACAGTTTGCGGAAGAGCAAAATAAATTGCGGGCAACTTGACAGACAGTCAACGACCGAATGAGAAAGATGATCAAACTGGAACTATCAATAAAGAGCGTTCCACGAATGGGCGGTGGTGTATCCGTTTTAGTATAATTACTACCCACCAGAGCATTCTGGTATAATTACTATCCACCAAAAAACAACAACAGATAATTATGTACATGTAGGAAAAAAATGAAAACGTCATGGAAATATTTCCATTTTTTTTGGCTACAATTTTAGTGTGTATTTGACTTATATGTGCGAAGTTGATTGTCATCGCCATTAAACAAAAATGTGCTATCCCAGATATTCTCCAGAAAAATAGATAATGTTCAAGATTAGAAAAATAGACATTTTTAAAAAAATGTTTCAGACACTTTGACCGACATTTTGGCTATCGGCATCAAATTATGATAGGATGTGTTTTGTGAGATTGTAATCAACCTAATCTGATCAATATATGACACTATCAACTAGCATTTTGGGTACTACAGACAGCCGACCTTTGGTAACGTATTAGAAAATCCAAGTCGAAAAATCGTATAGGGGTCCTCATTTCAAAGTGCGCTGAAAAATTTTCCCCAAAACGGATTTTTGCGGATTTTGGATATGCTACTCGGGAGATTCTTCTGCGTCTTTTGGCACCAAAATCGCTTCTCTACAAATTTATTCCCGGTTCAACCCTCTGACGGCCAGACTATAACCCTTTAGCCAATGCAATGAACAAAAACGGCCAGAGCTATTCACAAAAATCACCATAACATTTTCATTTTTGCCTCAAAAACATAGCTTGTGACACTTCATCAGAACGAGCTCATTCATCTCGTTCCAACGAGGGGTCGCAAGCTAGGTTTTTGATGCAAAAAATTAGTTAATTCAAAAATCTTGTTTGCAAGTGTCATTCTTCCTTTTGTTAGGTAAAGGGTTAATACATCAAAAAATATCTACCTAAAAACGTCCATACAAATGCTGGCTCATTATAAATCATTATGGCAACAGTTTCTCCGAGCTTGACATTCCACGATTTCACCACATTGGCAACTCGATTGGCCTGTTGATTCACAAATTCAAAAGTGTACTCTGCGTCTTCATGAATGATCATTACTTTCTGTGGATGCTTTACAACATTCCTTTCAAACATGTCTATCACATAGTCCTTTGCAAGAACTGCCTTGTCCATCTTGTTTCGTACTGCACTTATACCTCTTACCATCTCTAGATCATGACCAATCCATGGAAAAAAGACTTTCCAGCTAATAACACCAGCACCAAGGGCACCTGCAGCCCCATATAAAATTTCCTTTTTCATTTTTGATTCACGCAGTTCTGAAAGAAAAAATAAATAAAATACAATAATAGGATTGCGAACAGAGCTGGGTGTGTTTTTTGTTTTCGTTTCTTTGTGGCAAACCGAACTGCAAGACACAGAAAAAAATAACTGAATGGTTTTACTGTGTTTGTGCATAAATTGATTAAACTAGTACATGTATCTTAGTGAGGAGGGAAAGGGGGACCGGACTAGTGGTCCCTACAGACCTATGAGGGGAAGAGGGACTGGACTAGTGGTCCCTACAGACCTATCAATTTCAGGTGAGCAGGCATTTGGGTCGCGAGGAGGTTACCTAAAATTAAAAATATGTGAACGAAAAATGGCTGTTGCCAAACTCTGGTGGTGTCACACAAAATTTTACCAAGTTGAATGATACAGTACGAATGAATGGTGGAATGCTGTTGAGTATCAACCAATCATCAGCTGCATAGGTGTTTGCATCTGTCTGAAGTATAGCTGCTCTGTTGGCCAATTATTGGCCAACAGAGCAGCTATACTTCAGGCAGATGCAAACACCTGTGCTGATGATTGGTTGATGCTCAACATCATTTTCAACTGTTGATCATCTTAAGATGTAGCATAGGTACAAAACAAGAAAAAGGCAATAGTTCATGTCAATGCTACAAATAGTGATTATGGATTCCATACTCTTCTGCAGTATGCTAGCCCATGCGAAGATTAGGCTATAATTGCAACTAATTGCTGCAACACAGCCTCTTTATTGTTCATAAGGATTCATCTCTATTCATCAGGATATTGCCCAAAGGAGCAAGAACTTGGCTACGATACAACCGTTCATATATCAGAGTAGTTGCTATACAATATATATTTAGGTTACCTAATGGGTTACCTGAATCAAGTACAGGGGAACACACGATAAGTTACTAAAGTTCAGACCAGGTGAACAATAAATGGGTAATGCAAAATTCTGAAAACAGGAGGCCTACCCTATAGGCTTTCCAGCAAAGGGGCAAATACATCATGTTATCACTGTCACATTTTCTACCTTATTGACTTGAAAATGTGACAATGAGAACACAAATAGATAAGATGAACTTCATTCATTTGTTAGGCCACACAAAGTAGATCTTCTGTTTCTCAGGCCATTATTTGTGAAAATGCACGTGGGCGAGCGGTTTATTTTATTTTTTATTTCAGTAATTACTACTTTTTCGCCATCAAAAGTTCATGTTCTTGGTTCAAGTTTTAGGCCTCATAATCCACAGAATAGCATGGGTGGTGGTGTATTTCATCCCTTGAGTGCAAGAAGCATTGCAAAGCCTTCTTGCACTCAAGGGACAAATTCATCAATTTTTTTAACTTGGGTAAAATATCAGACATAAACCATTTATATTTTTTTTTTTGAAGTTTAAATTGGTTATAAAAAGAGAGCATGCAACAGCCAAAAGGACCAACCAGGAGGGCCTGAGAAACAGATTTTTTATTTTTTAGGCCTTATAGTAATATAAGTTTTCTTTTGGACTCAACAGGCTTAGCAAATGATCCCCTAGAAACCCAAAGAGTGATCAAAGGGAAGTTAGGCTGAACCTAAAGGAGATGTTTACAGACAAGGCTTTTTGTGGTGAGTGATGTTTGCACAAACTATTGGGGATTATTTCCCAGTTAACCCTTTAACTAACATGAAAAGCAGACGACACTTGCAAAAAACATTCTTGAATAACTAATTTTTTTCATTTTTTGTCTCAAAAACATAGATTACGACACCTCATTGGAATGAGCACAATGAGCTCGTTCCATAGAGGGGTCATAACCTATGTTTTTGAGACAAAAAATGAAAAAATAATAAAAATTTAATTGTCGATTTTTGTGAATAGCGCTGGCTGGTTTTGGCCATAACGTTGGGTAAAGGAACCTGAAGTGTTATTTACTTTCTGTTCTTGAAACAGAAAAACAGAACTGAAACTCAAGATTTTTAGCTGAAACAGAACCAAAACCAAATCCGAAAAATCAAAACCTCACACCTCTAATTGCAGATCCATAAGTCGAGCTACGATATTGCCTGAAAACCATTTATTAACCAAGTTCTATTTATAGTAGTGGAGCTGTGAACGTTGACCTTACGGCTTTAGACATTGATAGGGTTCTTCTTTTTCCAAATGTGATTCGTTTCTGAAAGGTTTATAGTGATTAACCGATGCATCTGAAATCAGCCGATTTTAAGCCATCTGTTGACCATCGGTAGAAGTGTTTGAACATCAGTTCGTGCCTATGGTTACATTGAACACCATTGGATTAAAATTGTTCGTATTTATGTTAGATTCCCGATCTCTTACAAGCAGTAACAAGCTTAATAAGTTGCTACAAGGATTGGCAGGAATCATGATTGGTCTAATCATGACTTGATTGGTCAGATCTTCCCCTTGATAGCTGCTCATGATGCACGTACCACATGTCATGTGATGACTCTATGAAAAACGACATCAGCAGAAACAAGTTAACTGTGTGGCATCTTTGATCATTGATCAAAGACGCCACACTGTTAACTTGTTTCCGCTGACATCATATTTTTATTTTGATACACACAGGGACACAATCTTGAGGTCAATGAACCAATCAACCTGACTGTACATGTACTGCAAAATTAACCCTATTATATGCATTCTTGAACATACCACTCCTTCTGGTTGTGACTATCGGACATCAGCACTCACAAATGGCTGATTGTGCACTCAACTAATTGGCAAGCGGATGGCAGTTCCAAATTTTTGTCGGTTAATCACTAAACATTTAGTTGATCTGTGATAAATAGAATTAATGTTAATCCCTGTTTCATCATAATATTTGTAGTACAGACCTTCATCAAGCCTTTAAATACCGAGAGAATCAGAATCAGGATTATAATTTTGATTCTTGTAAACACATGGTTCCACAACATTTCGGTTAGTACTGCAATGATTAATCGTGATATGCTTGAACCGCAATACGTTGCTCACAATTCAACACATATCGTTGTTCACTATACATGTATATCGTGATGCAAAAATTATAATTAATATCATACAAAACAACTTCTTGGATTTTGAAAACTAGTTCCGTCTTTGAACATGAACATTGATCATGATAAATATGCCATTAAAGGGATTCTTCAGTAAACCCAAATTTGGTGAATTCTCTCTATTGTAGTAAATATTTATTTGATTAATCCATTATGCCTTGTTTGACAGAGCTCAATGAGCTCTGTCAAACAAGATATAAGGGATTAAATGTGAAGAACATATTTTCTGAGAGGAAAAAAGCATTAGAAAATGGGTCAGAAAATCAAAAACTTAAATTACTCAATGTCATGGGTTTTCACATTGAGAAATTATCTATTGTTTAAAGAGTGCATCCTAGTTTGTAATAGAAGTAAGCTACTGGAAATGAACACATGCAGTCCCCAAAGTAGCTGATATCTCTAGTTGCATACCAAGAGAGATCATGTGTATCATGATATAAATCGTATCATGCACACTGAATTGTGATACATATCATATCGTTGGGGAGGCATACTGTTGCAGCCCTGATTTCTGTGAAAGACATTATTCAGCCAGACACTTTGCCACAGGTCATTTTACCACAGCGACAAAATGACATGTGACATAATGACGTTATTTTGTAAAAATTAAAGTTTCCAAACATTGTTGATGATGAGCTGTTGGTAGCGGCTAGTCCTGAGCAGTGCTTAGTACTGGTAAGCCTCGCATCTGTTCCTGGATAATATTCGAACTACATCATCAAGACATGCCTCCATCTCTCATCTTCAAGAAGCCTATAATTCAATTTTGATTCAAGATTTGATTTGAATCGAAAATGCTTGATTCACACTTTGACAGGTCCTACAGCAAAACCTACATTGTGACATTTGAAATGTACACAGAGTAGGTTATCAGAACACAAGCATCTCAAGGCATAAGGAGAAACTAGGAATTACATGTAAGACACCAATTATGTGGAAACAATTAAGGGATTTTCAATTTTCATGTTATGGAAATTTCTTTAACCCTTTACCTAACGCAGACGATATCAAAATTTATTATTTTAAATATATTTTTTTTAAATTTTTCCAACAAATTTCAACAAAACCATATCATGTGACCCATCATTGGAACGAGCTCAATGAGCTCGTTCCAATGAGGGGTCACATGATATGGTTTTGTTGAAATATTTTGAAAAATTTAATTTTTTCAACTGCTCACTTTGCATATTACGGGGACGGATGCCGCCGATTCGTTAGGTAAAGGGTTAACCAATGCTAAATGTGCTTTTCATGGAATTGCTTGTATTAGTGCTTTGTGACATTTGTGCATTAAGAGTGTTCCCCATCATATCCAACTAATCTAACAACTACTGCAAATTTTCCATTTTTGCCTCAAAAACAGGGCTTATGGCTCTCATTGAGCCATAAGCCCTGTTTTTGAGACAAAGAGAACTACTGCAAAGTCGAGGCTAGAGGCTGTATTTATGAACCAATCTTTACGAAACCTCTTGGGTACCTTTCTTATCACTGTAGGACGAGAACAAGTGTTTTTAGGTGATGTCCAAAATTTAAGATGGCTCCCAGCAGCCATTTTGTACCAAAATTAGTGCAATCAGTTTTTTGTTCAGAACTTCTGTATGAAAGTTCTGATTTGAATAAATTTTTGTATGAATGTTTAGTAACATCGAATACATCACATATAATACAGGTTTTTTTCTCGTGCAGACTATAATTATGCAAATTAGATGGACTTTGATTTATTCAGTGCTATTTTTACACAGTAAGTACACATGTCAATACGGCTCGGGCTAGAGGCTGTATTTGTGAACCAATCTTCATGAAACTTCTTGGGTACCTTTGTTATCACCTTGGGACAAGAACGGGTGTTTTGGGGTGCAGTCCAAAATTTAAGATGGCTGCAGGTGGCCATTTTGTACCGAAATTAGGTACAATCAGTTTTTTGTACAGAACTTCTACGTGAAGGTTCTGATCTGAAAAAAATTTTTATTGAATGTTTAGTAACATGGAATACATCATATATAATATGGGTTTTTTTCTTGTGCTACTTATACACAGTAAGTGCACATCTCAATACGGCTTGGGCTAGAGTCTCTGTTGATGACCCGATCTTCACGAAACTTCTTGGGTACCTTTGTTATCACCTTGGGACAGGAACAAGTGTTTTGGGGTGCCTTTGTTATCACTAATCACATTGGAATTATGTGATTAGTGGGGAGGACGGATTCTTACCCAAAAAAGAAGATGGAAGGGCCTCCACATAAACAATTGCGGTAGGTATAATAAGAAAGGAAATTTACTATAAAATTTAAATTTCTTAACAACCTAACTTACAATTGTTAGCAACAGGCTGAATAGACAACAGGAGGACTGAATCACATAACCAAACCCACCATAACCTGACTGCACTGGAACGGTGGACAGAAGAAGAGTTCCCTAGGCCTATAAAACCATAGCAACACAACCATTAGTAAATGACAATTGAAGATGAGGTGTATGGTCCTGTGTGAAACACAGACAGAAGGACAATACTAAGAACAGGGCTGGAAATGACCTTGCAAGAACCCTAATGGCTAGGGCTGATGACAGCCAGAGCAGAAGAAAAGAGGGCCTAAAGAAAAAGGTCCTTAGACTGCTTCTGAATTTTGTACCGAAATTAGGTACAATCAAATATTTTTGGGTTCAGTCAGACCCACTCTGGGACTCAAAGATTTCTTTTCTAGTTTAGCATCTGACTGTCACCCACCTTTACAATACTTTACCTATACATTTGTTACAGGCTACGATCAGCATTTATGTACAGACCGTTATAATACTTTATATGTACCTTTATCAGGTCATTACCTAGATGTGTGTCATTGCTGTGTCACATACTCTTCATGTACATGTCTTACACAAGTTGAGCTACAGTGTCAGTGACACTTTCATTTTTTATAATAATGCATGCTGGTGGGGGGATTTTTAATTTTATTTTTGAAATTATGATTTCGTTATCACATTTTGTTTGTTTGTTTTATGTTTTTGGCTTTGTAATCTACAGAATAACATAGGCAGCAGGCCTGGCAATCTAGAAAATCAAGGAGTGCAATACAATTGCCCTCCTCAAATTGCTTGGGAGTGCAATTGCACCTGAAATTTTCAATGCAAAAACCTGTAAGCTATTCTGGTTATATTCACTTCAAGGTATTAATAATGTGACTGAAAAATTGTACTACATTCAACTACATAATGGAAAAATTGATACAGACATTTTCTCATTATTCAAAATGTTACATTCAATTCTTATGTGACTGTCTTCTACACTCAAAATGTATTGAAATACGACACAGAATAGGTCATGAATTACTGCAAATCAAAGCCACATTGACAAATTGTCCCCTGAGTTCCAGTGTGTTCTCTGTGCCAGTAGGCACAGAGAACACATTGGAACTCAGGGGACGAAATGATAATTGATTTCAAAGGCAGACCCAAACAGGTCTGGCATTCCAGGAAATCAAGGGGTGCAAAAAGTTAAAAAATTTATAGTAATTTATATATTTTTTATACTTACCAATGACCCAGACTTAGCTGGTGCTAACTCTAAAATATTTAGGGCCAAACACAAATTTTACCCCCAATCCCCAAAATTTGCATCTAAAACCGAAAAATACATGTCCTATATGGTCCTCCATACTTCTACTCCACTGCACATGTGCAGTGTCAAGGAGGTCTCGAAACTGCCACCAAAAGTCATTCTTACAACCAGTGCCTGGTAAGTGTTATGTACGCAGCGGGGAGGCAAGAGTTCCCAACTCCTGGGTGGGCCATCCCCGTCTGGGTCATTGGTAAGTATAAAAAATATATAAATTACTATAAATTTTTTAACATTTTTATACTGTACCAATGACCCAGACTTAGCTGAATAGTAAAAAGGTTGGAGGGCCTAGGACATAAGGAAAATCCAATCGACTCAATTACCTATAACAGACCTATCCCCTCAATGAGAAAAGGAGAGATAGGCTACATGTATCTTTCTTATTTGTATCAAAAAAGAAAGACACAACACCATTCTGTAATTGAGCACAATAATATCAATGATCTCTATAAACATCTAGTATAACCCTTTATACTAATATTTTTAACAGGAAAGCCAATAAATACAGGAGTCTAGAGAAAAGAGACTAAATATACTCATTTAAAAGTGTTCAAGGACTGTATATTAACACCCAATTAATCACGTGATATATACAGATACTTCACACCAATCAACACTTTAAAAAATATTACACAGATGAGTAAACATAGACTTTACCCTTAAAATCATCTCGGAACCGACTTGGAATTACTGACTCTAAGGGAGGTATTCCCTTGCTTTACACTATAAAGCAGGTGACCTATGGGAACACCCGCCCTCCCCCCCCCCCCCTTTCCCTTGCCCTGGATCAAATACTCCAGAGCAAAGAGGGCAGCAGGACAGAGTCACTGCCGGAACCGAAGGCCTATACACATATAGTTGCCACTGTTTAGTCGACAACATTCTGAGTAAAAAATAACGGACCTAAACAATGTAGATCTGCAGAAAGGACTCAATATTCTCAGATACAAAATCATGAAAATGGAGGGCTAAGACCAATATGCAGCCCTCAATAGATCTGTAATAGCAACATTATTAGTCTAAACCCATGATGTAGAAGAACTCTTACTTCATGAGCTTAAAACTAAAGCACAGACTGCTGAATGAAGATATAATCATAAGCAGAACTGATAGTAGATTGAATCCATCTGACGATAGAATGGACCGAAATGTGGAGGAAGCTTCCACTGCATGTCCCACAACAGACGCCTGAGTAAATTAATCCACAGTCTTTGTGGAGCTAGAGAAGCTACCAACAGAATTTGCATTGAAAAAATTACATTTGAGCAATATCTGTTGAATCAACGGCACTGGAAGATACGTATATCTTATTATTCCATCTCACAAGAACGATAGAGCGTTTACTGCAAACGCTCGAAGATCGAAACATTATGACACGTATGTCTGCAACTGATTGCTGAGATGCATCGCAAATAAGTCGATCATTGGCCGCTCTCCTTGGTAGCAATCTGATTGAATACTCGTTTGTTGGAAGTCCATTCTGGTGGCAACAAACGGCCTCTCGGTGAGGGGAGTCCGCTAATACGTTCAGACGACCCGGAATATGACGGACCAATAAGAGAACTTGATGTTCTAGTACCAACCGAAAGATTCAATCCGTTAACATAAATAACAGGATGGAATGAGTGCCTCCATAATTCCGAAAATACGCTAATACCGTCGAGATGTCGGACAGAATTAGCATATGAACATTCTGAATAACGTTCCTCCAATAACGTAGCACAAGCCAAAATGACATCAATTCTGATGTTTGTGTGCTTGATAAGGAACTACGGAAACAAAAGACTCTGGCACTTTAATCCGTTGGGTTCAATGAAACTACCCAATCTGTTTGACTGGCATCCGTCAAAACTGAAAACTCTGATCCAGGCAATTGCAGTGGAACTACTTGAGTTAAGCACTGAAAACTTGCCCCAAGTCTGAATCTCTTATTCACTTGATTTGACAAGACGATGTCCGTATTGAGCGAAAGAAACTTCACCCTCCAATTCTGAATTAAAATAAATTTGGAGAGGACAAATGCGTAACCGCCCCATTGGAATAAAATCACGGCAGATCCGCACAACGTATCAGTCACATGAGATCTCTCGCTGAGACCTTGTCTGAGCGAAGACAATAGCGAGCATAACGATTAATTAATTTTGCTCTGGTTAACGGCAGATGAACGATAATGTTATGTGTCCCGAAGCTCATCCCCCGGTGGGTAAATGACTTGGACGAAAACCAGATCCGACTTCTCCTTGTTTACTTATGAAACCGAGACGTCGGATCAAAAGAAGCAGAATCTGCACATCGTTCTGAAGCATTAACTCGTTGCCGTACCTATGAAGAATGTCGTCCAGGAAGGCCGACGATACCGGGATGAATGAGCTCGGAAATGAGTCATTACCGAGTTCGTTATTCGAGTGAAAGCCCAGGAACTAGATTCAGACCGGAACACATTGGTAGGTGCTGAAACACAATTCCTATGATAAAGAAGCAAAGATGCTTTCTGAACGCCTGATGTACCATGACGTGAAAGTATGTAACTAGAAATCTATGCATGTAGCATAGTCGTACACCCGAATACTTGCTCTGACCGATCGGATGGACGCCATATAGAAACTTAGAGCCACGATCAGCTTGTTATCCAGCTCAGATCTATGACTGGACGGAACGAACCATCTGGTTTTGGAACCAGACAAGGATGGTTGTAGAAACCTAAAAATCCTGGATTTCTAAGATCGCTATCGCGATCATTCCAGAAGAGACTGGACTTCTGATGGAAGCGAGCCTCTATTCTACTGACTGACGGAAGCTGAGTCCATTTTGAACTCCGAGTTAACAGAGGATTTCGTTTGAGGAACAATATAGCCCTTCCGAAAACACCCATTGAATCCAAGGTACGTCCGTAATCTAATCTCAAATAATTGAGAAACTCGATAGACTTCCGCTCACTAATACACGATAGAGGATAAAACCATTACCTCCTGGTCCTGCGAGGCTTGCGGAAGGAGAAGCCATGTCCTCTACGGCCCGCACCTCGCCTCGTCAACCTAGGGGCGTCTGACTGGAATTACGACCCCTATCTGAGTCGCTACTCTGACGGTCTCTAGAATAAGACCTAGAGGACGTATGGGAACCTCTATAGGAACTTCCCTTGGACATATTCGTCCCAGAAGTGCCTGTCCTACTCTTCTTTACTGAATCCAACTATATGGAAGCGAATTTAAATAGCAGAGAGTCTAAAGCTTTCTTAGTTAATTGATCATAAACTGCGGAAAGCTTGCCGTCGAAGAAAACTCTCTGGAGACCGGAGCGACTCTGAGAGTTTTTCACCTTACTATCTACACGCGTGGATGTAGCCAGGGTCGCGTCACGTCCAAACAACTCCATAATACCACTAAAGGACGGAGTTTATGTAAGCCCTTGAATGAACTCTTAAGGAGGTTGTACATCCTAGAATTCTTTTTGCTTTGAGACGTAATGATAACGTTCTGGTAAGGTGATCTGCGTACGATAATGTGTCTAAGCTGTCCCTGCTAGACAATATTGTTATTTCCAACATCATGGTTGGAATTGACATAGACGACAGATAAACAATACTAGTTCCTGACCTGGTCGTCTAGACGCAGAGAACTCTCAGAAAGCTCTGTCCTGGCATTTCAAAATATTCGATGAATTGATGAAAGGCAGATGTAGAGCATATTGCCGATAAGAAACCTGACCTGCCCATTTACTAGGTAGCAAGTTATATAAAGATAGTGTCATTCAACTGATCAAATGTCTGTGAAACATATGGACTATGTCGGAAACTGAGGGATGATGTCCCTAAACCGATTAAGAATTCTGTGTCCAGTGGCGCTATCCGTCTCTTATCCGGCAACGCAACATTTTGGTCCGGAGGAACAACGTCCGATGATAATGCCGGATGCACTCTACGGCAATTATGTTGTTCCAAAAAGGGAAAATACAACTCATCCGTATCCCTTTCACCATCCTGTCGGACCACTTGAAATTCTTGGTCGTCCATGCCTGAACCTGCAGCAGAACGTACCAACCCAGCTTCCTCAGATAATTCCTGATCTGACAGAGTTACTGTCGGTTGCTGGGATGCTGCGATAATTTGTGCTATCTGCGATAGCATGTACGTAACAGAGGCCTGTGGAGCTGCAGTCTTATAGGATTTAGCCACTGGAAGCTCCTTGAACGTTCACTCCTGCATACCTCTAATATGTGAACCTCCGGTGAATGAAGGCCTCGTATCCTTGGCTACTGGATGGCGTGACCTGGTCGCCGTAAAATCCCTGGTCGGCGATATTGATTGAATATCACAAGTCACGTAGCCAAGGTGCGGTCGTGTGTGCTGCCGTGAGGATGAGGAAGCCGAAAGAGCAGTCTCTCCGGACTGTCTATATAACAAAGCGCCCCGAGCGGTGGACGTATACTCCGACTGAGGAACGTTTAGTAACACAACATCTGGGCTCAGATGTTGTAATACGAGAGAGGGACCTCTCTCGCTTGCTGCCCAGATGGACCTGGACTAGCTAGGAACCGGACTAATAGGCTTCCTCCATACCATCCTCGTATCCGCCATCCCCGGGTGTGCTCATTCTATTTTATAGTGCTCGCATCACCCAAATCTCCTTCCTGCACCACAACGGACGAACCTGGGTGCTGAGCCATTCGGTGAATGGTCGCGACAACAGGCGAGCTAGCAGACGCCAACGCCATCAATCCTACTAGGGAACTCCAGGCAACTGACTTATCTACATGAGCACTTTGCCGCTAACTCTTCATTTGACTGTGACAACGGAAGCACACTTACGAAGACATCACGGTAACAAAACCTAGTTCATGTTACCCTATGAGACCTGTGGAGCCGCGGTCCTACACGAATATCTGCTGGAAGCTCCCGGGACGTTCATTCCAGCATTTATATAATATGCGAACGTCCCAACTGGAAAGGTCTTGTATCCTTGGCTAGCAGATGGAGTGACCTGGTCGACGTGTATTCCTTGGTCGGCGAAGCAGGAGCACCAGGGACGTTCAATCCTGCATTTATATAATATGCGAACGTCCCCTGGAAATCTGTGGTCACAAAGCCAAGGTGCGGTCGTGTGTGTTGACGAGGATGAGGAAGCCAATATAACAGCCGCGTAGGACTGTCATGCGACGGAGCGTCCCGAGCAGGAGGAGTGGACGTAAGCTCCGACTAAGCGAACAACATACAACAACATCGCATCGCAGATGTTTATGCAAGAGAGACAGGGCCTCTCTCGCTCGCGGTCTGGGGGACCTGGACGAGCTAGCTATCAGACTGACAGGCTTCCTCCATATTATCCTCGGATCCGTCATTGCTGGGTGTGCACATCTAAGTTTTATAGTGCTCGCATCACCCAATCTGCTTCCCTGGACCGCAACGGACTAACCCGGGTGCTGAGCCATTCTTTCCTGGTGAATGGTCGCGACACCGGGCGGACTAGCGGGCGACAATGCCTTCGATAGAACTAGCTAACTCCCAGCAATTGTCGTAATACCTTGAGCACTTCCCGCTAGCCCTAATATTGCAACGACGGAGACACACTTATTGAAGACATCACGGAAACATCACTCTGAGTTCTGAAAAAGAAACTGATAATATATAGTGACCCTACGGAACGAGGACCGTAATGGACCTCTCACCGCAACAAAATACTGGGACACACGTCTCCAACGTTGTCATATCAATCAACACACACAGAGCAAGAATTAATGCGACTACATTGACTATAAGAAACACAATGAACTTGTGAATTAGAGGAAGATATCCTCGCATTATGATTGAAGAATATTTTTTCAACCAGAAAAAATATACACCATCATATTACTCGCACTAACTCTTGAAATAAATATACATAATATAATTATAATTCATTATAACATTCAAAAGAAAATAATTTTCAAAAAAAAAAATTTTGGGAAAATTTTTTCAGAAGAGCCCAAGTTCCCAATGGGAACCCTGAGCCCAAAGGATCCTAAAAAGCAAGGATCCTAAAAAGCCTAAGTGTGGACAAAATTTTTTAATCATTTTGAAAATTAATGTAACACTTACGGACAATATTAATGTATCTTGCTATGAACTAAATTAAGAAGAAGACAAGTAATCATTGTCAGAAGTAACAGTTGTCAACACAAAATAAAAGTGTCAACAAACCGGAAACATGACTCCAGGCACTGAAACAAACATGGCCCAAAATCAGTTACCAATTTAAACACTATATGATGCAAAACAGAGGCTTCCAGAGAAGAAACTGTAGAACATCAGATGGTAGATGCAGATCAAAACGCCTAAACACCCCTAGGGTGAGAACGTAAACATGGGGATAAAACAGAAAATAATTCTGTTTCCAAGCCAAAACTCCCAAGAAATTTTAGTAATAAACATTACAGAAAAAAAGCCAAAAGCATGGGAGAATAGCTAGGGTGCAATAAAGGAAAGGGAGAGAGGAAACACTGATTAAACAATGGAACATTCATAGCAAGAATGACCACAATAAGGTCATGACACGAAAATAGGTAACATGTAACAATTTCATAAAATAATTATAAGTTACAGCCCTGAACATTTGTTTCCACTGTTTTCTCCTCTCCACCTATTTCCACCATATATCCACCATTTCTCTCATAAATATGTGTCTGGCATCTTTAAAACAGATTTACAAGCACAAATAACAGTGAAGTGTAACTGTATTGAGGGCCAAACAAAGAATGACTTTTGGCGGCAGTCTCGAGACCTCCTTGACAATGTGCATGCGCAGTGGAGTAAAAGTATGGAGGACCATATAGGACATGTATTTTTCGGTTTTAGATGCAAATTTTGGGGATTGGGGGGTAAAATTTGAGTTTGGCCCTAAATATTTTAGAGTTAGCACCAGCTAAGTCTGGGTCATTGGTACAGTATAAAAATATTGCCCTCTTCAATTTTTTCTAGGCGAGCAGTAGGCGTGCAGCACTCCTGCACTCCTAAAGAATGCCAGGCCTGAGGCAGTGGTGTATTTTATCCATTTTAATGAACTTGGCCAATGTATCTGACATAAACCAATCAATTTGTTCGTTGAGAGCATATGGCACCTTAATGCACTCAAGAAACGATTTTTCATTTTCTTAAGCTGGCATTGGTGATAAAAAGAAAGCATGTGGCAACCGAAATGACAATGTGGGAGGGCCTGAGAACAGGAGAGGCGTGAGGTCTACAGCTCCATCCCCCCCCCCCCCCCCTGTGTGGGAATTATTATGCCCCCCCCCCCCCCTCGGAGAAATTGCATCCTTTATTGAGTGCATGTCCAGCAATACCCTACCCTGCCTCAGAAACAGATTTTTAGATTTTTTAGGCCTAATAAGGCAATAAACCACTTAAAGATGAAAATAACCACAGAATGTTAACTGTCAAGCTGTCAATTCTAACAACAAAATCTTAAAATAAGAGCAAGTCAGTCAGCTTATAGCATTGTCCAGTTGCAGCTGTGACCTTAATATTTTTATTATTATCTCTGTCACATTTTTGGCAAATACACCGTCAGACAATGTTACTGTCAGTGACATGACAGCTTCATTCACAGTCATATGTTCATATAGATTTCCATTCCAATACACCTTTTTGACTGTGTTAATTACTCCAGGGGCATAGACAGGATTCTATAAAAGGGGTGCCCAAGCTAATTTTTGTTTTTTCGTTGTTTTTTTTTTTTTTTTTTTTTTTTGGGGGGGTGGGGGGGGGGGGGGGGGGGCAAAGATGCAATTTAAAAGCCTGTTGTGTGGGGGTTGCACATGCCTCTCCTAATCCTAACTAGTACCCTCTGGTTGTTGTACCCTCCTCCGACTTCTCACTGAGCAGAAGTGTGCAGCTGTCAGACTGCCCAACATCCATGTACTAACTGCACACAAGCAAAGCTAGTATTGGTTGAAGACAAGTGCACCATCGATGTGCTGTACACCTTAGACTATCCAGTCCACCATGCCCCCACCTTCTCTCCAAAGTGCCATTTCTATGTGTGTTTTACAAAGGGTTATGTAATAATAATTGAAAGCTGATTAATAATTTGATCTCTTAAAACAAAAGTAAGGTTCTGTACGATTACAACATACAGTTAAAACTAGAAATCCTGTCATGAAATGCGCACAAATAGCACGTCGATCTGCGTGTTATGATCATAGTAAGGCTATCAAATTCTGTATGTATGGCCTGTGCACAAGCAATGTATCAGCCAATGGACCTCCGGGTAACCCGGAGGTCCATTGGCAAAAACATTGCCTGTGTTTGCTATGAGTAACCAGGAGAACCTGCCGTGACTTGGATGCCATTCGATATGGCAATTGCGTGCAATTCCTATGCACAATTAAGCCTAGATAAGCACACAGTTCGTGACAGGACCTCTAGTTTTAACTGTATATAAGTTATATAACTTATAAGATGTGCCAGTGTCAACGGCTTCAATCCCCCACCCCCAACCCTCAGTTTCATCACCACTGGAAGTTACCTCTCTCTATTACGTACAGTTGTTTAGAGACTGAAGAAAAAACACATTCAGCCCAAGATAAAAAGTAAAAACGGCACGCAGTCGCAGTACTCACACAAAAAAACGGCCCCTCGAAGTCGGAGCATACAGTACAAGTCAAAATAATTTGTGGCATAACTGCAATAAACTAATTATACTGCTGCTCCTGGGCCTGGCATTCTTTAGAAGTGCAGGAGTGCTGCAAGCATACTGCACACCTAGAAAAAATTGAGCACCCCTTGATTTTCTGAAATGCCAGACCTGTTTGGGACTGCCTTTAAAATCTGTTATCATTTGTCAATGTTGCATTGATTCGCTATAATTCATGACCCATTCTGTGTCGCATTTCAATACATTTTGAGTGTAGAAGACAGTCTCATAAGAACTGATTGAATGCAATATTTTGAATAATGAGAATATGTGTGTGCCAATTTTTCCACTATGTAGCTTAATGTAGTATAATTTTTCACTCACAATAGCAGTACCTTGAAGTGAATCTACAGTACATAGAGAGTGTATTGTCAATAAATTACCTGTTGAGTGATGATTTCTCTCAAGCAATAGTCCTGGAAATGAGACGGGTGTGAGTGCAATCGCTCCTGTCAGCACCCGTGTTTTCTATTTTACGAGAGCTAAAAAATGCACTCGTTGTGCAGCACTAATATACTGTGAGGGCATATAAATTTGTGTTGTTTTGTAGTCCAGGCACATTAGACATAAAAATGAGAAAGTAAGGAAAAAAATCGGAGAAAGCGGATTTTTTTATATGTTTCTGAAACACACATTGCGGATAAAGTGTGAAAAGTCCCCGCGAATCCGAGTTGAGCTTTTTTAGTTATAGCGTTTTTTTGATGAAAAAAAAAATTCGACCCAGCTCCATATTTCTCATTCTTATTCGCCTTAGTAGGGTGAGAATCATAAAAATCGTGCTGAATTATATTGAGAATACATATCCCCAACAGAAAATGCCAACTTTGTACCAATCCTCACACTCAATGGTGAAATATTCACGAAATTGTACAAAATTACGAAAAAAAATTTATTGTTTTCATACACACAACGGTACACAACGTCCATTAAATCAAATCTACGACTACTTTGGGAGTTAAATTATATATCAAAAATTGCAGAAAAGCAGTGGCTTTATAATGATATATAACAATAGTCATTTATTCCATAATGAACTGGTGAAACGTGTGAAATATTAACCATACCCCCTAAACTCAAATTCAAACGGCATCGACTTTTCTCATTCAAATACCGTATTATAGCATCAGTGTTTCAATTTCCATGTTCGATAAAATCACATAATGTGGTGTTCACCTACACTCAAGATGCATTGGCATGTAATGTGTGCACGCCCTTGATGTGTACTCATAAACAAATTTGTATTGTACAGACAATGCTCTTTAATTTGATGCAAAATAGCCTTGAACGACTTTCATCAGGAAACGCTGTTTAATTCCGCATTCCAGGTCTTTATGTACAGACAACGCTCTTTAATTTGATGCAAAATAGCCTTGAACGACTTTCATCAGGAAACGCTGTTTAATTCCGCATTCCAGGTCTGTCCATTGCACAATTTGCTCTGTTCAGTATTGGACACTCCGCATTTGATGCCTAGATATTGAAACCAATGATCCCATCATAGATATATATGTAATTTTGCCTGTTGTTGATTATTAGAGCCTTGTGTTATTTGTAGAACTGATCAGTTATGTTGTTGGCATATCACTTAGCGTTACCTGTTGATACCTTACGGTGACAAAGAAGCAGGTCCGCACATTGATATCTGTTCTGTGGTATTGTACTTGAGTTTATTGTGTCTATCATCTTTTTTCTGTTGTGACTTTGGCAATGGATAAATGTATCAAATGTAACGATGAGTTGACCGGCTCGTCCGGAATAACTACACTTGGTGAGCGGGGTATAGAAAAGTTGGTTGCTGTAAGCGTCGAGCTTGGCGATAATCTTTTTGCCGGTTCGAAGAAACCCACAGTTGGTGAGAAAATTCACAAATTCTGTTACAAGAATTATACACGGGAAAGTTCTGTAAGAAAAAGTAAGAGAATGTCTCTAGATGCAGCTGAATCTGACGAAGCTGGTCCATCTATGACAAAAAAATTGCGCTCTGATCAAGATGCTTTCAATTTTAAACTCCATTGTCTGTTCTGTGGAGAATCCGCCGACAAACAAACTCATATACCCGT
The DNA here is from genome assembly GCA_031216915.1 of Pictodentalium vernedei. Classification (NCBI taxonomy): domain Eukaryota; kingdom Metazoa; phylum Mollusca; class Scaphopoda; order Dentaliida; family Dentaliidae; genus Pictodentalium; species Pictodentalium vernedei. The sequence continues at coordinate 77,689,160 of CM062293.1, read as the reverse complement.
TCAACGTAGAAGAGAAGTCCACACCATTGAAACATTGACTTTTGTTGATAGTATCAGAACCCGTTGTTTGAAACGTAGTGATGAATGGGGTGAGTCTGTACTTACTCGGATCGGTCGTGCTATCGATCTAGTGGCCGAGGAAGGTCGGTATCACCATGATTGCTGGACAGGATTTGTCAGAGATAAGCCTGAGCGAACTCTTTCAAGGGGTAGGCCTGTTGCAGACAAGAAAGCACTTGCATTCCATGAATTGTGTACCTTTATGGAGAACAGCGATGAGTGTCAGTTTTCCTTGAGCGAATTGGCAGAGACGTTTGAATCGTATCTTGGTGACGAAGTCGGTTACACAATTAAACATCTTAAAACCAAACTGCTTGAGCATTTCGGTAGTAGAATCTCTATTACAACACTGAGGTCCCTAAAAAATGTTGTCACATTCAGAGATTCATCAGACAAAATACTATATGATTTGTGGTACTCAGACAAATGTACCAATGAAACTGATGAACGTATGCGCATCGTCAGGAAAGCATCGGCTATAGTCCGCGATGATATTCGGTCAGCCATTTACGAGTGTGACGTTTATCCCAAACCCGATTCGTTATCTGTATCTAGTGATCTACTACCCGATACACTCCAAACCTTGTTACAAGGGATTGTTGCTCCGTTGCAGCGTGGGCAAAACATCCAAGCCAACCAGAGACGCGTGACAGCCATAGGTCAGTCTCTAATAAGTTCTTGTCGGCCCCGTTCATTCTTGTCACCAGTATTATTGTCGGTAGCAGTTTACATACATAGGAAATTTGCATCTTGGGAATTGATCGACATTCTGAATGGACTAATGTTCTCTTCTAGCTACCGGGAAGTTCAACAATACGTTCATTCTGTCATGATAAGCAAAGGTCCGTCGCCTAGACTTGCGAACTTCACACAATTCGTTTTCGATAACGCCGATTGTAATGTGCGCATGCTAGATGGCAAGAATACTTTCCATAGTATGCGAGGCTTCGCCTGTATAACTCCAAGCAGAGAACACACAGAAGAGTCTCCGATAAAACGACTAACTGGTGATCATTCGAATATTGGCTCTGGTGAATTCGGGTACATCCCTTTGAAAGGTTACAGTAAACCAAGCAAATCGGGTCTTGACGAAATTGTGATGAAGGATTTATCAACTTTGGGTGAATCTGATCCGAAAAATTTGAAACTCGCAAAAACAGTCGACAGTCTTTGGTCTTTGACGCATGTACTGAGAGTACCTTGCCCATCTTGGGCTGGATATATGCACATTGTCACATCATCAGATGATTATGAAACAAGTGATGTCGAGATACTTCCCTTTATTAATTTTGATCCATCCAACCCGAGCACAATTTACACTGCTCTCATGTTTGCACAAACTGAATGTGAGAAACAGGGACTGAACGTTTGTCCAGTGACGTTTGACCAACCACTTTATATCAAAGCAGTGGAGATTGTGTCTTCGTCAGATAAGTTGACAAAAGTTTTCGTTAGACTCGGCGGCTTCCATAAGATTATGTCATATTTAGGGGCAATTGGTTCGATCATGGCTGGTAGCGGCTTGGATGAACTTTGGCGGACTGTTTATGCTGGTGGGTCAATCCATCATTTGATCAGAGGTCATGCATCTTCAAAAGCAGTTCGTGCCCATTTGCTAACACAAATTGCCATTACAAAACTTGTGTTTGAAGAAAGCCGAACACTAGATAACATAGACTGCACAGAAGTCAATGAAATATTCTGTGGACTTGCCAAAGGTGACTGTACAACAGCTGACGCTGTCAATCAAGAAAGTGTCAACCATCTACTGTCAAAATTACACGAACTGCTCCAGAATGCGTCCTTAGGACGCACAGGAAAGCTTTGGGTACAATACTACGAGCAAATAGGTCTTCTCCAGATGTTCTTGAGAGCAGAGCGCACAGGCGACTGGGAACTCCACACATATTGTGTTCGCAATATGATTCCAGTATTTCACGCAGGTGGTCATTTTGCATACGCAAAAAGTTCTCATCTCTATTTGCAGCAGATGAATGAGCTAACAGAAATAATGCAACAGGATAATTTGAAGTTGTTCACTGAGAAAGGTTACTTTACCATAAGGCGCTCAGATAAATTCTGGGACGGGATATATTCTGATCAGACCATAGAGCAGTGTTTAATGAGAATGTTCAAGCTCCCTGGTGGTCTCACACATGGCAGGGGAATAACCAATAGCACTGTTGCGAAATGGGTACATGGACTACCTCTTTGCCTTCCGATATGTAATGCTCTCGAAAATTTTGTTCATGTTCACACTGGTCATGGCGAACAACATCGGGATCTCCGTCAAAGTTCACAATTGACTGATGCCAATGATATCACCAAATTATTGAACTGGCTCAGAGTGCATTCCCCCTTTCAGAATAGAGATCCACTACAATTAGTCTCTATAGCGACCGGGCTTGTGGCCGACGAAACTGTGAACTGTGACCAAGTTCGCAAAATTGGTGAATGTTGCGTTTCGAATGTTGTAAGCAAAACGTTCAACAGCATCAAACTACGACGTGTTGACACTGTGAAGTCTTTCGCATCGACGGCAAATAGCATCAAAGTCCGTGGAAGTAAGGTAGTGATTGACCCCACAATTCTGTTCAACCGCATCACATGTATTATTCAGTCACAAGCAGAGATGGAAGAGTATCTCAAATATGAACTCGCCCCGAAACCACCAGCATTGTTTGATTCTGCTGGAATGAGGAAGACACAGAAAAGCACGCTCGGTAAGATCCTCAAAACATACGGTTCCGAGCAAACTAAAATCCCAGAACATTCTCTGTTTGTTGTAGATGGTGGATTTTTATTGAGGGCAGTTGTATGGCCTAAACAGTCGTCATATAAGGACATATGTACATCATATTCCAATTATCTAGTGAGACATTTTGGGGTGAACGTCGTGGTTGTTTTTGATGGTTATGCTTGTACAATGTCGACAAAGGGCATGGAACAAGCCCGTAGATCTAAAGACAAGTATTCCATTGATATCAATATCTCACCCGAGTTACCAGCCACCACACCCCAATCCGATTTCCTTGCAAATGCCAAGAACAAAACCCAACTGATCGATCTTCTAATGCAGGAACTATCTGCTATCAATATTCAGTCCAAGCAGGCCGAGGCTGATGCTGATGTACTGATAGCCGAAACTGCACTTGACATCGCTCAAGATGACAACAATGTTGTCGTTGTGGGAACAGACACAGACTTGTTAGTCATTCTTACCTCTCGAGTTCAACAGGGATGTAATATTCACATGATGTATTTCATTACCCCAAACTTACTAGTTTCAGTTAGTGAAATAGCAACCAAAATGGGTGACCATAGAAGCAACCTCCTTGTAGCACATTCTATAAGTGGTTGTGACACTACTTCTGCACTCTTTCGAGTTGGTAAGAAGAAAGTATTCAGTACAATTGTCTCCGATGTTACTAGAGACTCACAACAGTATGTCAACACAATTTTGGCGGATGACAGTACACCAAGTGCAGTAGCCGCTGCCGGGGAACAACTTCTCCTGATCTTATACGGGAGTAAAACTGTTTCCTCTCTCGACCAATATAGATATGTCACTTACAAGCGTTATGAAGCAAAATCTAAACTGAATAAACCCATCGACCTAGCCTCACTCCCACCAAGCAGCAATGCTGCACAACAACATGTCTACAGATGTTATCTCCAGGTCCAACAATGGCTGGGCACTTCGCTTCCTCCGACGGATTGGGGGTGGTCGCTAGACAATGGACTTCTTGTACCGACTGCAGCCACAAAGCCATGTGCCCCCGATAACCTACTGAATCTGATCAGTTGTGGTTGCAAGAGTGCTTGTACAAAAAGGTGGGGGTGTAAGAAGGCAGGACTCTCTTGCTCAGGTTTGTGTAATTGCAGTTCGGATTCTTGTAACAACCACAGAAACACTGTCCTGTCGGAAATTTCTGAGTTTGATGAATAATATGTATATAGGTCATGTCATTTCTGTATATAGCGTTGATAATAGTCAATGTAACTTAATCCACGTTGATTGATTTGTACATTCTGTAAATATTATTTATTGATTTTTGTACATTCTGTAAATATTATTTATTGATCTAATGCTGCCAGACACAGACGTGTCTGTTCGGTCCCAAGCCCGAAAATAGTTGAGTTCTCATGCTGACGAATTTTATGCCAAAAGGGGAACTCGGCCAGAAGCAGAGGGGGTCTTCCATAATGTCTATTTTGTAAGCAATGATAAAAGTCTTCAAATGGTGGTGGATTTTTTATCGTCTGTCCAACTAACATCCCGTTATACGACCCTTTGGGCAAATCCGTTAGGAAAATCGTCATTTTTTGCGTAAATACGATACTTTTTTGTGAATTTTCAATATTTTTTCGCAGAAATTGTCACAGAATGCACATTTTCCTCTAGGTAAATGTATATTAGACATTATGTAGCTCGAAATACGCGTAAACAAAAAATACAGTTGGATCAATTCGAGGTTACAAAGTTCGTGCGATTTTTTTACATTTTTTTCAAACGCGTTTTCGTAAAAAGGCTGTAGAAAAAAAAGCTCAACTGGGATTTTAGAAGACTTTTGTCTAATCGTTCAGTGACATGTACTCGACATTCCCTGAAAAAATCAGCTTTCTCCGATTTTTTTCCCTAGTGAAACCTAATGTTCTTGGGCTATTGAGAAAGCAGCACTCTGTGGCCAGTGGCAAGTTACTGTCATAATTCAGTAATTTCTTATATACATTTAGCCTCTTGAACCCGATAGGCTGCTTTTCTGGTCAGGGACATGATACCTCATAACGTCATTAAATACAATGGCTGTAAAGTAAATGTATGGGGTAGAGCAGTCAACGTTTTCAACGTGCAGCACTGAGGCTGCACTTTGAAAAAATTGATTGGTCTACGTACCCAAATAATGAATATGGACTCTTCTAATTGCTGCCATTGAACTTGCATGGAAGAACGTCCGATGATAATGCCGGATGCACTCTACGGCAATTATGTTGTTCCAAAAAGGGAAAATACAACTCATCCGTATCCCTTTCACCATCCTGTCGGACCACTTGAAATTCTTGGTCGTCCGTGCCTGAACCTGCAGCAGAACGTACCAACCCAGCTTCCTCAGATAATTCCTGATCTGACAGAGTTACTGTCGGTTGCTGGGATGCTGCGATAATTTGTGCTATCTGCGATAGCATGTACGTAACAGAGGCCTGTGGAGCTGCAGTCTTATAGGATTTAGCCACTGGAAGCTCCTTGAACGTTCACTCCTGCATACCTCTAATATGTGAACCTCCGGTGAATGAAGGCCTCGTATCCTTGGCTACTGGATGGCGTGACCTGGTCGCCGTAAAATCCCTGGTCGGCGATATTGATTGAATATCACAGGTCACGTAGCCAAGGTGCGGTCGTGTGTGCTGCCGTGAGGATGAGGAAGCCGAAAGAGCAGTCTCTCCGGACTGTCTATATAACAAAGCGTCCCGAGCGGTGGACGTATACTCCGACTGAGGAACGTTTAGTAACACAACATCTGGGCTCAGATGTTGTAATACGAGAGAGGGACCTCTCTCGCTTGCAGCCCAGATGGACCTGGACTAGCTAGGAACCGGACTAATAGGCTTCCTCCATACCATCCTCGTATCCGCCGTCCCCGGGTGTGCTCATTCTATTTTATAGTGCTCGCATCACCCAAATCTCCTTCCTGCACCACAACGGACGAACCTGGGTGCTGAGCCATTCGGTGAATGGTCGCGACAACAGGCGAGCTAGCAGACGCCAACGCCATCAATCCTACTAGGGAACTCCAGGCAATTGACTTATCTACATGAGCACTTTGCCACTAACTCTTCATTTGACTGTGACAACGGAAGCACACTTACGAAGACATCACGGTAACAAAACCTAGTTCATGTTACCCTATGAGACCTGTGGAGCCGCGGTCCTACATGAATATCTGCTGGAAGCTCCCGGGACGTTCATTCCAACATTTATATAATATGCGAACGTCCCAACTGGAAAGGTCTTGTATCCTTGGCTAGCAGATGGAGTGACCTGGTCGACGTGTATTCCTTGGTCGGCGAAGCAGGAGCACCAGGGACGTTCAATCCTGCATTTATATAATATGCGAACGTCCCCTGGAAATCTGTGGTCACAAAGCCAAGGTGCGGTCGTGTGTGTTGACGAGGATGAGGAAGCCAATATAACAGCCGCGTAGGACTGTCATGCGACGGAGCGTCCCGAGCAGGAGGAGTGGACGTAAGCTCTGAGTAAGCGAACAACATACAACAACATCGCATCGCAGATGTTTATGCAAGAGAGACAGGGCCTCTCTCGCTCGCGGTCTGGGGGACCTGGACGAGCTAGCTATCAGACTGACAGGCTTCCTCCATATTATCCTCGGATCCGTCATTGCTGGGTGTGCACATCTAAGTTTTATAGTGCTCGCATCACCCAATCTGCTTCCCTGGACCGCAACGGACTAACCCGGGTGCTGAGCCATTCTTTCCTGGTGAATGGTCGCGACACCGGGCAGACTAGCGGGCGACAATGCCTTCGATAGAACTAGCTAACTCCCAGCAATTGTCGTAATACCTTGAGCACTTCCCGCTAGCCCTAATATTGCAACGACGGAGACACACTTATTGAAGACATCACGGAAACATCACTCTGAGTTCTGAAAAAGAAACTGATAATATATAGTGACCCTACGGAGCGAGGACCGTAATGGACCTCTCACCGCAACAAAATACTGGGACACACGTCTCCAACGTTGTCATATCAATCAACACACACAGAGCAAGAATTAATGCGACTACATTGACTATAAGAAACACAATGAACTTGTGAATTAGAGGAAGATATCCTCGCATTATGATTGAAGAATATTTTTTCAACCAGAAAAAATATACACCATCATATTACTCGCACTAACTCTTGAAATAAATATACATAATATAATTATAATTCATTATAACATTCAAAAGAAAATAATTTTCAAAAAAAAAAATTTTGGGAAAATTTTTTCAGAAGAGCCCAAGTTCCCAATGGGAACCCTGAGCCCAAAGGATCCTAAAAAGCCTAAGTGTGGACAAAATTTTTTAATCATTTTGAAAATTAATGTAACACTTACGGACAATATTAATGTATCTTGCTATGAACTAAATTAAGAAGAAGACAAGTAATCATTGTCAGAAGTAACAGTTGTCAACACAAAATAAAAGTGTCAACAAACCGGAAACATGACTCCAGGCACTGAAACAAACATGGCCCAAAATCAGTTACCAATTTAAACACTATATGATGCAAAACAGAGGCTTCCAGAGAAGAAACTGTAGAACATCAGATGGTAGATGCAGATCAAAATGCCTAAACACCCCTAGGGTGAGAACGTAAACATGGGGATAAAACAGAAAATAATTCTGTTTCCAAGCCAAAACTCCCAAGAAATTTTAGTAATAAACATTACAGAAAAAAAGCCAAAAGCATGGGAGAATAGCTAGGGTGCAATAAAGGAAAGGGAGAGAGGAAACACTGATTAAACAATGGAACATTCATAGCAAGAATGACCACAATAAGGTCATGACACGAAAATAGGTAACATGTAACAATTTCATAAAATAATTATAAGTTACAGCCCTGAACATTTGTTTCCACTGTTTTCTCCTCTCCACCATATATCCACCATTTCTCTCATAAATATGTGTCTGGCATCTTTAAAACAGATTTACAAGCACAAATAACAGTGAAGTGTAACTGTATTGAGGGCCAAACAAAGAATGACTTTTGGCGGCAGTCTCGAGACCTCCTTGACAATGTGCATGCGCAGTGGAGTAAAAGTATGGAGGACCATATAGGACATGTATTTTTCGGTTTTAGATGCAAATTTTGGGGATTGGGGGGTAAAATTTGAGTTTGGCCCTAAATATTTTAGAGTTAGCACCAGCTAAGTCTGGGTCATTGGTACAGTATAAAAATATTGCCCTCTTCAATTTTTTCTAGGCGAGCAGTAGGAGTGCAGCACTCCTGCACTCCTAAAGAATGCCAGGCCTGAGGCAGTGGTGTATTTTATCCATTTTAATGAACTTGGCCAATGTATCTGACATAAACCAATCAATTTGTTCGTTGAGAGCATATGGCACCTTAATGCACTCAAGAAACGATTTTTCATTTTCTTAAGATGGCATTGGTGATAAAAAGAAAGCATGTGGCAACCGAAATGACAATGTGGGAGGGCCTGAGAACAGGAGAGGCGTGAGGTCTACAGCTCCCCCCCCCCCCCTGTGTGGGAATTATTATGCCCCCCCCCCCCCCCTCGGAGAAATTGCATCCTTTATTGAGTGCATGTCCAGCAATACCCTACCCTGCCTCAGAAACAGATTTTTAGATTTTTTAGGCCCAATAAGGCAATAAACCACTTAAAGATGAAAATAACCACAGAATGTTAACTGTCAAGCTGTCAATTCTAACAACAAAATCTTAAAATAAGAGCAAGTCAGTCAGCTTATAGCATTGTCCAGTTGCAGCTGTGACCTTAATATTTTTATTATTATCTCTGTCACATTTTTGGCAAATACACCGTCAGACAATGTTAATGTCAGTGACATGACAGCTTCATTCACAGTCATATGTTCATATAGATTTCCATTCCAATACACCTTTTTGACTGTGTTAATTACTCCAGGGGCATAGACAGGATTCTATAAAAGGGGTGCCCAAGCTAATTTTTGTTTTTTCGTTGTTTTTTTTTTGTTTTTTTTTGGGGGGGGTGGGGGGGGGGGGGGGGGGGCAAAGATGCAATTTAAAAGCCTGTTGTGTGGGGGTTGCACATGCCTCTCCTAATCCTAACTAGTACCCTCTGGTTGTTGTACCCTCCTCCGACTTCTCACTGAGCAGAAGTGTGCAGCTGTCAGACTGCCCAACATCCATGTACTAACTGCACACAAGCAAAGCTAGTATTGGTTGAAGACAAGTGCACCATCGATGTGCTGTACACCTTAGACTATCCAGTCCACCATGCCCCCACCTTCTCTCCAAAGTGCCATTTCTATGTGTGTTTTACAAAGGGTTATGTAATAATAATTGAAAGCTGATTAATAATTTGATCTCTTAAAACAAAAGTAAGGTTCTGTACGATTACAACATACAGTTAAAACTAGAAATCCTGTCATGAAATGCGCACAAATAGCACGTCGATCTGCGTGTTATGATCATAGTAAGGCTATCAAATTCTGTATGTATGGCCTGTGCACAAGCAATGTATCAGCCAATGGACCTCCGGGTAACCCGGAGGTCCATTGGCAAAAACATTGCCTGTGTTTGCTATGAGTAACCAGGAGAACCTGCCGTGACTTGGATGCCATTCGATATGGCAATTGCGTGCAATTCCTATGCACAATTAAGCCTAGATAAGCACACAGTTCGTGACAGGACCTCTAGTTTTAACTGTATATAAGTTATATAACTTATAAGATGTGCCAGTGTCAACGGCTTCAATCCCCCACCCCCAACCCTCAGTTTCATCACCACTGGAAGTTACCTCTCTCTATTACGTACAGTTGTTTAGAGATTGAAGAAAAAACACATTCAGCCCAAGATAAAAAGTAAAAACGGCACGCAGTCGCAGTACTCACACAAAAAAACGGCCCCTCGAAGTCGGAGCATACAGTACAAGTCAAAATAATTTGTGGCATAACTGCAATAAACTAATTATACTGCTGCTCCTAGGCCTGGCATTCTTTAGAAGTGCAGGAGTGCTGCAAGCATACTGCACACCTAGAAAAAATTGAGGAGTGCAATTTTTTGCACCCCTTGATTTTCTGAAATGCCAGACCTGTTTGGGACTGCCTTTAAAATCTGTTTTATCATTTGTCAATGTTGCATTGATTCGCTATAATTCATGACCCATTCTGTGTCGCATTTCAATACATTTTGAGTGTAGAAGACAGTCTCATAAGAACTGATTGAATGCAATATTTTGAATAATGAGAATATGTGTGTGCCAATTTTTCCACTATGTAGCTTAATGTAGTATAATTTTTCACTCACAATAGCAGTACCTTGAAGTGAATCTACAGTACATAGAGAGTGTATTGTCAATAAATTACCTGTTGAGTGATGATTTCTCTCAAGCAATAGTCCTGGAAATGAGACGGGTGTGAGTGCAATTGCTCCTGTCAGCACCCGTGTTTTCTATTTTACGGGAGCTAAAAAATGCACTCGTTGGAAAATACTGTGCAGCACTAATATACTGTGAGGGCATATAAATTTGTGTTGTTTTGTAGTCCAGGCACATTAGACATAAAAATGAGAAAGTAAGGAAAAAAATCGGAGAAAGCAGATTTTTTTATATGTTTCCGAAACACACATTGCGGATAAAGTGTGAAAAGTCCCCGTGAATCCGAGTTGAGCTTTTTTAGTTATAGCGTTTTTTTGATGAAAAAAAAAATTCGACCCAGCTCCATATTTCTCATTCTTATTCGCCTTAGTAGGGTGAGAATCATAAATATCGTGCTGAATTATATTGAGAATACATATCCCCAACAGAAAATGCCAACTTTGTACCAATCCTCACACTCAATGGTGAAATATTCACGAAATTGTACAAAATTACGAAAAAAAATTTATTGTTTTCATACACACAACGGTACACAACGTCCATTAAATCAAATCTACGACTACTTTGGGAGTTAAATTATATATCAAAAATTGCAGAAAAGCAGTGGCTTTATAATGATATATAACAATAGTCATTTATTCCATAATGAACTGGTGAAACGTGTGAAATATTAACCATACCCCCTAAACTCAAATTCAAACGGCATCGACTTTTCTCATTCAAATACCGTATTATAGCATCAGTGTTTCAATTTCCATGTTCGATAAAATCACATAATGTGGTGTTCACCTACACTCAAGATGCATTGGCATGTAATGTGAGCACGCCCTTGATGTGTACTCATAAACAAATTTGTATTGTACAGACAATGCTCTTTAATTTGATGCAAAATAGCCTTGAACGACTTTCATCAGGAAACGCTGTTTAATTCCGCATTCCAGGTCTTTATGTACAGACAACGCTCTTTAATTTGATGCAAAATAGCCTTGAACGACTTTCATCAGGAAACGCTGTTTAATTCCGCATTCCAGGTCTGTCCATTGCACAATTTGCTCTGTTCAGTACTGGACACTCCGCATTTGATGCCTAGATATTGAAACCAATGATCCCATCATAGATATATATGTAATTTTGCCTGTTGTTGATTATTAGAGCCTTGTGTTATTTGTAGAACTGATCAGTTATGTTGTTGGCATATCACTTAGCGTTACCTGTTGATACCTTACGGTGACAACGAAGCAGGTCCGCACATTGATATCTGTTCTGTGGTATTGTACTTGAGTTTATTGTGTCTATCATCTTTTTTCTGTTGTGACTTTGGCAATGGATAAATGTATCAAATGTAACGATGAGTTGACCGGCTCGTCCGGAATAACTACACTTGGTGAGCGGGGTATAGAAAAGTTGGTTGCTGTAAGCATCGAGCTTGGCGATAATCTTTTTGCCGGTTCGAAGAAACCCACAGTTGGTGAGAAAATTCACAAATTCTGCTACAAGAATTATACACGGGAAAGTTCTGTAAGAAAAAGTAAGAGAATGTCTCTAGATGCAGCTGAATCTGACGAAGCTGGTCCATCTATGACAAAAAAATTGCGCTCTGATCAAGATGCTTTCAATTTTAAACTCCATTGTCTGTTCTGTGGAGAATCCGCCGACAAACAAACTCATATACCCGTTCAACGTAGAAGAGAAGTCCACACCGTTGAAACATTGACTTTTGTTGATAGTATCAGAGCCCGTTGTTTGAAACGTAGTGATGAATGGGGTGAGTTTGTACTTACTCGGATCGGTCGTGCTATCGATCTAGTGGCCGAGGAAGGTCGGTATCACCATGATTGCTGGACAGGATTTGTCAGAGATAAGCCTGAGCGAACTCTTTCACGGGGTAGGCCTGTTGCAGACAAGAAAGCACTTGCATTCCATGAATTGTGTACCTTTATGGAGAACAGCGATGAGTGTCAGTTTTCCTTGAGCGAATTGGCAGAGACGTTTGAATCGTATCTTGGTGACGAAGTCGGTTACACAATTAAACATCTTAAAACCAAACTGCTTGAGCATTTCGGTAGTAGAATCTCTATTACAACACTGAGGTCCCTAAAAAATGTTGTCACATTCAGAGATTCATCAGACAAAATACTATATGATTCGTGGTACTCAGACAAATGTACCAATGAAACTGATGAACGTATGCGCATCGTCAGGAAAGCATCGGCTATAGTCTGCGATGATATTCGGTCAGCCATTTACGAGTGTGACGTTTATCCCAAACCCGATTCGTTATCTGTATCTAGTGATCTACTACCCGATACACTCCAAACCTTGTTACAAGGGATTGTTGCTCCGTCGCAGCGTGGGCAAAACATCCAAGCCAACCAGAGACGCGTGACAGCCATAGGTCAGTCTCTAATTAAAGTTCTTGTCGGCCCCGTTCATTCTTGTCACCAGTATTATTGTCGGTAGCAGTTTACATACATAGGAAATTTGCATCTTGGGAATTGATCGACATTCTGAATGGACTAATGTTCTCTTCTAGCTACCGGGAAGTTCAACAATACGTTCATTCTGTCATGATAAGCAAAGGTCCGTCGCCTAGACTTGCGAACTTCACACAATTCGTTTTCGATAACGCCGATTGTAATGTTCGCATGCTAGATGGCAAGAATACTTTCCATAGTATGCGAGGCTTCGCCTGTATAACTCCAAGCAGAGATCACACAGAAGAGTCTGCGATAAAACGACTAACTGGTGATCATTCGAATATTGGCTCTGGTGAATTCGGGTACATCCCTTTGAAAGGTTACAGTAAATCAAGCAAATCGGGTCTTGACGAAATTGTGATGAAGGATTTACCAACTTTGGGTGAATCTGATCCGAAAAATTTGAAACTCGCAAAAACAGTCGACAGTCTTTGGTCTTTGACGCATGTACTGAGAGTACCTTGCCCATCTTGGGCTGGATATATGCACATTGTCACATCATCAGATGATTATGAAACAAGTGATGTCGAGATACTTCCCTTTATTAATTTTGATCCATCCAACCCGAGCACAATTTACACTGCTCTCATGTTTGCACAAACTGAATGTGAGAAACAGGGACTGAACGTTTGTCCAGTGACGTTTGACCAACCACTTTATATCAAAGCAGTGGAGATTGTGTCTTCGTCAGATAAGTTGACAAAAGTTTTCGTTAGACTCGGCGGCTTCCATAAGATTATGTCATATTTAGGGGCAATTGGTTCGATCATGGCTGGTAGCGGCTTGGATGAACTTTGGCAGACTGTTTATGCTGGTGGGTCAATCCATCATTTGATCAGAGGTCATGCATATTCAAAAGCAGTTCGTGCCCATTTGCTAACACAAATTGCCATTACAAAACTTGTGTTTGAAGAAAGCCGAACACTAGATAACATAGACTGCACAGAAGTCAATGAAATATTCTGTGGACTTGCCAAAGGTGACTGTACAACAGCTGACGCTGTCAATCAAGAAAGTGTCAACCATCTACTGTCAAAATTACACGAACTGCTCCAGAATGCGTCCGTAGGACGCACAGGAAAGCTTTGGGTACAATACTACGAGCAAATAGGTCTTCTCCAGTTGTTCTTGAGAGCAGAGCGCACAGGCGACTGGGAACTCCACACATATTGTGTTCGCAATATGCTTCCAGTATTTCACGCAGGTGGTCATTTTGCATACGCAAAAAGTTCTCATCTCTATTTGCAGCAGATGAATGAGCTAACAGAAATAATGCGACAGGATAATTTGAAGTTGTTCACTGAGAAAGGTTACTTTACCATAAGGCGCTCAGATAAATTCTGGGACGGGATATATTCTGATCAGACCATAGAGCAGTGTTTAATGAGAATGTTCAAGCTCCCTGGTGGTCTCACACATGGCAGGGGAATAACCAATAGCACTGTTGCGAAATGGGTACATGGACTACCTCTTTGCCTTCCGATATGTAATGCTCTCGAAAATTTTGTTCATGTTCACACTGGTCATGGCGAACAACATCGGGATCTCCGTCAATGTTCACAATTGACTGATGCCAATGATATCACCAAATTATTGAACTGGCTCAAGAGTGCATTCCCCCTTTCAGAATAGAGATCCACTACAATTAGTCTCTATAGCGACCGGGCTTGTGGCCGACGAAACTGTGACCAAGTTCGCAAAATTGGTGAATGTTGCGTTTCGAATGTTGTAAGCAAAACGTTCAACAGCATCAAACTACGACGTGTTGACACTGTGAAGTCTTTCGCATCGACGGCAAATAGCATCAAAGTCCGTGGAAGTAAGGTAGTGATTGACCCCACAATTCTGTTCAACCGCATCACATGTATTATTCAGTCACAAGCAGAGATGGAAGAGTATCTCAAATATGAACTCGCCCCGAAACCACCAGCATTGTTTGATTCTGCTGGAATGAGGAAGACACAGAAAAGCACGCTCGGTAAGATCCTCAAAACATACGGTTCCGAGCAAACTAAAATCCCAGAACATTCTCTGTTTGTTGTAGATGGTGGATTTTTATTGAGGGCAGTTGTATGGCCTAAACAGTCGTCATATAAGGACATATGTACATCATATTCCAATTATCTAGTGAGACATTTTGGGGTGAACGTCGTGGTTGTTTTTGATGGTTATGCTTGTACAATGTCGACAAAGGGCATGGAACAAGCCCGTAGATCTAAAGACAGGTATTCCATTGATATCAATATCTCACCCGAGTTACCAGCCACCACACCCCAATCCGATTTCCTTGCAAATGCCAAGAACAAAACCCAACTGATCGATCTTCTAATGCAGGAGCTATCTGCTATCAATATTCAGTCCAAGCAGGTCGAGGCTGATGCTGATGTACTGATAGCCGAAACTGCACTTGACATCGCTCAAGATGACAACAATGTTGTCGTTGTGGGAACAGACACAGACTTGTTAGTCATTCTTACCTCTCGAGTTCAACCGGGATGTAATATTCACATGATGTATTTCATTACCCCAAACTTACTAGTTTCAGTTAGTGAAATAGCAACCAAAATGGGTGACCATAGAAGCAACCTCCTTGTAGCACATTCTATAAGTGGTTGTGACACTACTTCTGCACTCTTTCGAGTTGGTAAGAAGAAAGTATTCAGTACAATTGTCTCCGATGTTACTAGAGACTCACAACAGTATGTCAACACAATTTTGGCGGATGACAGTACACCAAGTGCAGTAGCCGCTGCCGGGGAACAACTTCTCCTGATCTTATACGGGAGTAAAACTGTTTCCTCTCTCGACCAATATAGATATGTCACTTACAAGCGTTATGTAGCAAAATCTAAACTGAATAAACCCATCGACCTAGCCTCACTCCCACCAAGCAGAAATGCTGCACAACAACATGTCTACAGATGTTATCTCCAGGTCCAACAATGGCTGGGCATTTCGCTTCCTCCGACGGATTGGGGGTGGTCGCTAGACAATGGACTTCTTGTACCGACTGCAGCCACAAAGCCATGTGCCCCCGATAACCTACTGAATCTGATCAGTTGTGGTTGCAAGAGTGCTTGTACAAAAAGGTGTGGGTGTAAGAAGGCAGGACTCTCTTGCTCAGGTTTGTGTAATTGCAGTTCTGTCCTGTCGGAAATTTCTGAGTTTGATGAATAATATGTATATAGGTCATGTCATTTCTGTATATAGCGTTGATAATAGTCAATGTAACTTAATCCATGTTGATTGATTTGTACATTCTGTAAATATTATTTATTGATTTTTGTACATTCTGTAAATATTATTTATTGATCTAATGCTGCCAGACACAGACGTGTCTGTTCGGTCCCAAGCCCGAAAATAGTTGAGTTCTCATGCTGACGAATTTTATGCCAAAAGGGGAACTCGGCCAGAAGCAGAGGGGGTCTTCCATAATGTCTATTTTGTAAGCAATGATAAAAGTCTTCAAATGGTGGTGGATTTTTTATCGTCTGTCCAACTAACATCCCGTTATACGACCCTTTGGGCAAATCCGTTAGGAAAATCGTCATTTTTTGCGTAAATACGATACTTTTTTGTGAATTTTCAATATTTTTTCGCAGAAATTGTCACAGAATGCACATTTTCCTCTAGGTAAATGTATATTAGACATTATGTAGCTCGAAATACGCGTAAACAAAAAATACAGTTGGATCAATTCGAGGTTACAAAGTTCGTGCGATTTTTTTACATTTTTTTCAAACGCGTTTTCGTAAAAAGGCTGTAGAAAAAAAAGCTCAACTGGGATTTTAGAAGACTTTTGTCTAATCGTTCAGTGACATGTACTCGACATTCCCTGAAAAAATCAGCTTTCTCCGATTTTTTTCCCTAGTGAAACCTAATGTTCTTGGGCTATTGAGAAAGCAGCACTCTGTGGCCAGTGGCAAGTTACTGTCATAATTCAGTAATTTCTTATATACATTTAGCCTCTTGAACCCGATAGGCTGCTTTTCTGGTCAGGGACATGATACCTCATAACGTCATTAAATACAATGGCTGTTCAGTAAATGTATGGGGTAGAGCAGTCAACGTTTTCAACGTGCAGCACTGAGGCTGCACTTTGAAAAAATTGATTGGTCTACGTACCCAAATAATGAATATGGACTCTTCTAATTGCTGCCATTGAACTTGCATGGAAGATACCACTAGAGTTCAAAGGGTTAAGGTTTCTGGTGTTTGGTGACAGTATTCACTCAAAAATTCATATACTAACAATTTACAGGTGCAATTTACTCCCACCTCTGAATTCACGGGAGCTTAAAACTGCACCCGTCAATTTTGTTCATTTCCTGCACTAAAGCAATAAATGATAATTTGATGCAAAGTGTAATTAGCATAAGCAAAGTTTCAACTAATTGGTTGAAACTTGGACTGTGTTTCTTGTGTTTCTGTACTACATTTGAGAGTGGCTTGAGTGATACAGTCATTTTACCAATATCGAATCTTTACCAAATGCAGGTCACTTCAACTTTAATCACGTCGCAAAAATCGAAAGGTAACACAAAGTAACAAAAATTTGAATCAAAAGTTTCATTAATATTTTACTCTTTAAATGATAAAGTTACAGTGTTATCTGGCATCTGCTGCATCTGCATATTATGTTATTTAGTTGGAAATCATTAGCACCCTGTCTAGTTTCCAGATTTTGTGTATGGGAATTCCCCGTTCTATTTTTTTCACTCTTCGACAACAGGGTCATTCCATCGGACCGAGACTTACTTTTCGGCTGAAAGCATCGCCATTTCATTCATCTTTTAGCAGGAGGAAAAGTACATATTTTTCTACATTCTATTTTTCACGATGAATTTAGTTTTGCTTGCGTGTATTTTTACCTATTTCGAATCGGCAAAATCCACACTTGATCAATAAGAAATAACTCGAGATTGATTGTTTTTTCCGAACTTTTCTCGGTCAACTAGAACAACTGCGTAAATCAAAGAGACGTGAACTGTATCTGGGTGACTCTGTGGAATATGTTGTGTCAGTGTTTGCAACAGCTCTGTCAAACTGACAAATTACGTGGTGTGGGGTGGGGGTTGGTTGCAATGGCAAAATTCCACAAGGTGAAGAATAATTGTGTAAATGGTGGAGTGGGAGAATAGGGTGGGTATTTGAGTGATTCCCAGGCCACACAACCCCAAATTTTGAATGTGATCAAGTTACCCTGCTATTACCTTTGCTACCACCTCTCCACTTGTGATCAAGGGAAGAGTTGGGGGGTCATAGGCAAAACGCCAGTTATCTTGGTCAATATTATATGGTTTATATGGTCACATTTAAAATTAGTGGTAGCGTGACCTGGGCATCACATACACACACACCCTCCCCCACCCCCTCCCCCCCCCCCCCCCATACACGCCAGACTTATCAGCTGCCACAACTTAATTTGACAATGAAGTCAAGAAATAGAAAAGTCTGTGGAATTATTCAGTGAACCACTGAACGGGATAATTTCTAATTTCCGAGCATTGTTTTTTTAAACACTCTTATTTTATCATTCCATTGCAGTGATCTCAAAATCCTTTTCAAGTACCAGGCACATAAAGTCTCACTGTTGGTCACTGCCTTAGACCATACTAGGTTATTTCACTTCATGATATACAGTACATGGAGGGTGTATTATCACAAAATCACCCTCAGAGTGGACAATCCACCCAAGCAATAATTGCAAATTTGTTGAAAAGCATAACCAGCACAAGCAAAGTTTCAGCTAATGGACCTCCGGGTTAAACCCGGAGGTCCATTAGCTGAAATATTGCTTGTGTTTTTTTTTGTCGATATGTACAAAATTTGAAAGTTATAGCATGGGTGATAACTCCACTCCGCGGGTGATTTACTTACAATCCACTCTCCACGTACTGTAGAAATTCAACAATATATATTTTGTTTGACAGAGCTCGAGGAGCTCTGTTCAAACCAAATATATATTGTTGAATTTTTCAAAGTGTGGGGTGGGGGTGGTGGATTAGCCTTTGGTGAATTCTGAAGATTATACCATCAGCATGCAGGGAGTTTTAATGAGCCAAAAATGTTTAAAGAATACTATAGGCTACCTCAATACATAACCTAGCAACAATTTTACAAATAGGCCTACTGACATCATTGGAACCTGGTCATTGACCTGGTTCCAATGATGTCAATATTTGAGTAACAATAGATAAACATGAAGACAAGCCATATTGACAGTTGCACTATGACTATCTACCTCACCCATACAAATAACCTGTAAGACTTGAGTAATTTTATTTTATTTTTTATAACATAACACAGAAATACTGTGATATTTTATTTTATGATTTTCTAACACACAAGATACTGAGCTTTATGTTTGTTATTTTATATTATTAACCGTTTTGTTTTTAAAAATAAAACTAAATCATAATTTAATCATTATATTAAAGAGTTCTTGTGATTTCATGATCGGGGATTGCTGAAAGTGCTGGAGGTGAAAACAGTG
Organism: Pictodentalium vernedei; assembly: GCA_031216915.1. Classification (NCBI taxonomy): domain Eukaryota; kingdom Metazoa; phylum Mollusca; class Scaphopoda; order Dentaliida; family Dentaliidae; genus Pictodentalium; species Pictodentalium vernedei. Next base: position 77,670,024 of record CM062293.1, on the reverse strand, counting down.
AGGGGAACAAAAGTTTGCTTGAAGCCAAGTACCAGTAATTATGGCACATCTACATTTCTTGTGAGTTCATTTCAAATTATGCCATGGCTGCTTAGCAGCAGCCATGACATAATTTGACAATAAACTTGAGAAACAATGAAACTTGGGGGAAATTATTTACATGGAACAAGAAAGCAGAAAGTGGGCCTACAGAAGGATGGGTAGGGTCACTAACTGGGGTGGTTGGATAGGGTGGGGCGGAGTGATGTAGGTGCAAAGAGTTAACAGTTTCACTCCTGTAGATTTTGAGGGGTTTATTCCATCCACATACAAAATTACTGTTAGGGAAAGTTCCTAAGATTTGAAAAGGGGTGAGCTAATTAAAATTTGAAATCTGCTACCACGCGGCAGCAGATTTTTCGAATTTTAAATTGCTCATCCCTTTTCTATCACAATCTAGAAAACTATTGGTTGATTTGTCACCATATGTGGAGTTTGAAGCGTGCCTCAACATATGAGTGGCTCGTTGATACCACCAACCTGTGTATACAGGTGTTCAGAGATAGAAGGCATCAGGGGCTAGGAACCAGGGGAGGGGGGATGGGGGGGGGGGGGGGCATGTGCCCCTCCAACTTTCCTCCATGGGTATATGTATGGGTAATATGAATAAATATGTACTAATGATAGATTTTATGCAAAATATTTTGTTCATAAAAGATTATTATTATAATTTCCTGGAGAATGTCTTAAGGCATTCTCCAGGAAATTGTAATAATATAATATTTATGAACAAAGTTGTGGCCTTTAACCATGTATAACGTATGTAGTATTGGAGGGAAAAGCCACTATTGTGGTGAATTCCAGCTGTATTGGTATGTGCTAATGCCCTCCCAGGTCCAATATGCTTCCTACGCCCCTGGAAGGCATGTCAAGTTGATCAGAGGCCCAAATTCTCTTTTACACACACCATGTCTATGCATGGGTAAACCATATTCATCCTTCCTAGCACAGCCCATGCAAATGTTCCCATTGCCAAGTTGGACCAACAAGTCGTAGAAGCCTATTCGACTTGGAAGAGCCTTTTATTGATTAACAGTATGCCTATATTGGTCCAAATTCCTGCAGAATGCCTTGTGGCATTCTCCAGGAATTTGTAGAAATATTACAATATTAGATATATTTTTTCATAGCTAAAGTGCGAACGGTATTTGTAAATGTTTATTTACTTGTTACTTATTATTTCAACTAGATAATCATGGATGAAAGTTGTGGATGCACCTGCCCCCCGTCCCCCCCCCCCCCCCCCCCCGGGTCACCGGGGCTCATCGACACAAAATATTCAGAATAAGAAAGCTGATGTGTCTCCTGTTGCACCAGAAATGAAATATTTAATGTGCTAATCCGTTCCCAGTGGTTAGTACTGGTTACACGAATATTTAGTCCTTGGAACGTCAGTAACGCTCATTGTTGTCGCCTACTTTCGTTTTAAAACACCCCCAAGTTGAAATCCATGTTATCCAACGCACGGAAGAGAAAATTGGCCAACGTTTTCACTCAGTATGTGAAAGAACATAACCGTGTTTCAAACTACAGCATTTAAGTTCAATTTATGAAAAGATTTGTGGTGATTCGATTATCATAAATTGTTTCGAAAATGGTAAAATGGGTAGGTCCAACAATTTCCTTATCCATAAAATATAACATTCAGAATAATTTCCATTTTTTACCACTTGGTTTGGGATACTTTTCTGAATTGAAACAGCATAGAAAAGTTATTGGTGGAGAACATTTTCAAAATGAAATCGGATATGGTCTGAAAGTGGTTCGATATCGGTAAAATGACTGTACCTCCACTCCCAGAACTACTCCAGTGCACTCCATGGGTGATTGGGTGACAATCCAGCCTCCACATACTGTAACCAAAATAGCACACAAGTGGGCCTATATTTACTGAAAATTCCAGGTGCAACTGCACTCCCAAGCAATATGAGGAGGGCAATTGTTTTGCACTCCTTGATTTTCTGGACTGCCGGACCTGTGCTCCGGCACTGATAAGATCAGAATGGTACATCATTTTCTGGAAAGCTCGCACTGAGAGCTTTCCAGAAAATGGTGTCAGATTCTGGTCTTATCAGTGTAGAAAGAGAAAGGTACATTGTTTATAGTGGTTAACCTACAACTTATTTTGACTTGTACTGTGGCAATGTGGGTGTGTTCTCCAGGTCAGGACAGAACTTCACTTACTTCAGTATCACCCTTTCAAATTCAAGTTTCAACACTGACTTACATTACAACAGACAAATCGCCCCTCGCGGGAATAAATGCAAACAGATACTTCCTCGTCGGTTCTTAAGAATACTTTTCAAATTTCACAAACATATGCTTTTGGTATGTGCACTGTGATTTTCAGTTTCGGGACCTCAAAGACTTCATTTCTTCACATGTCAGACGTCCAATTTATTGACAGTACAAAGGTAACGTGAAGGGGGACATTCTTTCTCTTGGTTCCCAAATAGATTAAGTTTCACAATCACAGTGTCAATGCGACAGCGTCGGTGTGTCGAATGATCGAAGTGGGACAGAAGAATTACACCCATATCGTCTGCAAGCCGAATCGTCCGCTACAATTCTACCCAAGTTGTCCACAGCAATTTTACCCAAAATCGTCAGAAAATCGTCCTCTGGGAGAAAATTTTGAATGGTTGTATATTGAATCATTTTTTTATTCATTTTGGTTTTGTTTTTAATTTTTTAGTATATTATCTATTATAATATATCGTAATGTACATCCTTGCATTAAAATTTCATATATTTGAACGAGATTGTGAAAACAGAACAAATTAAACTTCTCAGCCATCTATATAGGCCCTAATTTCGATATTGTTTAGATATTATAAGAATTAAGAATTATAAGAATTAATTATATTAAGAAATGTATCAAAAACTGATGGTAGATTAAGTTCCATAAAAAAATCTAATAATTTTGCAATTATTCATTCAAAGGCGCCACTGACGCTCAACAATCAATAATCGCAAAACTATGGAGAGCAAATTAGGTAATATATTATAAGAATTAATTATATTAAGAGACACATCAAAACTTCTTAAAGTATATTAAGTTCGGTAAAAAATCCTATAATTTTGCAGTTATTCATTGAAAGGCTCCACTGTTTTCACAATGAATAAACGCAAAATTATAAAAAAGAAGAAGGAAATTGTTATAATTCACCAATGAATAATCATAAAATTAGAGCACAAATGCACGATAAGAATTTATGTCAAGATATATATTGGAAAGGTGTTACTATCTTGTTGCACACAAAAAATGATATGCTAAATGTTTATTATCTTGTGCTATTTGATACTAAATAAATATCATTAAAGTTATTTTCCATACCATGTTTTGATGATTTTTAAACCTTTGACGGACGATTTGAGTTAAATTGCAAGCGAACGATTCGTCTGGGCGGGACGGAACGTCAGTATCTATCCCGAACAGAAACGGCTCCGGTCAAGACACCCTCGGATCTAGATCCCCCCCCCCCCCCCCCCGGTCAAGTCGCCTCACATATATATCTCCGGGTCAAGTCCCCCTGGTTTTTGGCGAGTTGACCGCCAAAAAATTTTTAGTAACTTTATATTAGTTAAGTAACTATCTTTATCAACAGACTAGCGCCGCAACATAGGCTCTATCGACAAGCAGGTTATCTCCACCCGATACAGTGAACCAGTGAACTCTTCTGCGCTGAGGAGACTAATATGAATTACTTCCGATTCCTTTTTTCTGAGTATTCGTCTGTTTGCATCATAGAAATCGGATATTGTGATTCAATAAGCCCATTGCCGATTAGCCATCCTTGACGTTAATAATATGCAAGGTCAGAAGTAGATTCGGGTGAACAATTCGATCAGACTATCTGTCAAGACTGTCATACATGCGATAGAAACAACCAAAATGTTTCGCTTGAAACGAGAAAATGTGCATTTTCGATTTAATACTAATAAGATAGAAAACATAGCACTCTTTCAACACTTCAATTAATGGACAGGGCAAAATAATATTGCTTTTTAGTGAAAAGAATACCACAATGAACCCCTTCCCACAAGCGAAGGTTGACTCGGCATCATGGTTTTGTTGTGTTGACGAGTGACAAAACTGCAGATACATCACTGAAATGACATAAAAATGTCTGTGTGGGTGAAAATGCAAACCCTGGGTATCCAAACCAACCCATACAAATATTTTCAAGCATAACACGCAGAAGGCGTTGGGGGTGGAGGGGGCGTGGTCCCTAAAAAGTGAATGAAAATAGTCTGCTAGTAGCAGTGTCGCGTGTCTACTAATAATATTTTGTCCATATACAGTACAAGTCAAAATGAGTTGAAGAATATCTACGACCAGCGTAAACTATAGATAAATGTTTCCAATACAAATAACACAAGAATCGGACCTAAAAATATATAAATTCTTCTTTTGACTATTTTCTCCTTCAACTCAAACTTACATGTCACACGGTGGAAGCTGTCTTATTACAAAAAACACCCACGATGTGGAAGGTCCACGCAGAGCCAAGGAAAGGAAATTCGGACCCGTGGTTAATTCTGTGACGGCTCCCCTTTAAAAAATGTCGGGACATTGCACAGATGATAAAGGCATCTGCAGCGAGTGCCGGAGGCGCGATCGATTACAGAGTGGTTGGAGAGGGCGGCGTTTCTCCCTCCAACTAAATTTTTAAATCAGTTATTAAATGGAGTCTTCAAGCGGCTTTTGGGATAAAAAATTAAGTTATTCTTGGCCGTCAAAATGACGTTTTTAGCAGCATGTTTCAAATTTCCAAGTTGACCAATGAGTATCCAATGACCGCCCCGCCAATAGCATTGACTGCACAATTCTTGAAGTGATAACTTGGTTACGTCAAGTTGATTTAATGAAGTTATTACTTCAAGAATCATGCAGTCCAGAATAACAGCCATTGGTCAAGTGCATAGCTTCATTCATGATGCAGCCACCTTCTTAACTGTTGGCACACGAGTCAGAACCTTGGGGGAGGGGGACTAGGTCAAATATGGCCTGAAAGCCCGTATTTTCTTTTGTTTGTTTTGGAACGCCCTTTGAAAGGACGATCCAAACCAAACCAATTAAAATACAGTCTTTCGGGTCATGTTTGGACTAGAGGGTGGGCAGGCGAAACCAAGATCCTTGACTCCTGGGCCAACCGCCCCCCCCCCCCCCCCCCCCACAAGTTCCAGGCTCTGGGAGTTACTACCCTGGGCCCACCCTCTCCGCGATCCCGGATACATGACCAAAATGTGCATACATGGATATTGTATTACAGAACACACAGGGTGGATTTTATACTTCTCCTCTAAGTAGGTGGATATACATATATTTCCAACATATTCTTGCCAGTTTGTAGAAAGTTTGGGACTCGACAAGCTAATCTGCAATTTATGCACCACCAGATAACTAACTTATCAGTGCTCCTTAAACTTCAGATTTGCTTTGTGAGTTACAAGTTTTTACTTGTACAAGCAAAATTCCAGCCAGCGGACCTTCGAATGGAATTCAGAAATCACTTGACTTACAGTACGAGTCGAATTACGTCGTAGAATAACCACTATAAACTACTAGTATGCATCTTCAACTACACCAGCAACACAAGAACCTGATATCTGTAGTACTCGGATCACAAAAAGCAGTATAATATATTTTGTACTTTACTTTTTAAACCTTTTTTTTTTGTTTATTGTTTATTGGTTTACTTTACGGCATACATAATACAGAAAAGTGTACATTAAACACATTGAAAACAGTAATAAAAGTAATAAATAAATAACAATTGCGTTTGTGAACAAATAGAAAAATAGTGTATACCGTAGGGAGATGGCATAGCCAGATTGGCTGTCTACCTGTCATCCCCCACTGATAACATTAAAACTGGAAATTTAAATTCAATTTTTTCAAATTTACACAAAAAGCCTCAAGCAAATCGAATCATGTGATCCTCGGAGGAACAACCTTGTTCCGATGATAGATCACATTATGTGTCTTGTACAAAACTTTTGAAAATACATTTTTACCTGCTAATTCATGAATTATGTGTGAAGTTGCAGTCAATTTGTTAATTTAGGGTTAGGCAATGAGGTGTGTGGATTATGGAGATTCTTATCAATCCATTTTCCAATGTTTGAGGTAAAAAGAATTAACAGTGCCAAAAGGGTAAATTCCCACCACTCATGGGTATGGGTTTTGGCATATCAAAGCTTCGTCAACCAAAAAAATTAGTTTCTTGAAATAATATTCTTTCGTGGACATTATAAATGGCATTTTGAATTTCTATGCATTGGGAAGTATAATGCATTAGGAATTCCAATACAATTAACCCTCTTAAATGCTGTGTATAAACCCAAAACATGTTAAAAAAAGGTTACAGCATACATGTACATGTACATATATTTTTATGTCCGATTCTTGTGTTATTAGTACAGGAAACATTACATCTATAGTTTATACCGGTAGTGGTTATTCTTCAACTCATTTTGACTTGTACTGTACATGGACAAAACATTATTAGTATAAACACGACACTGCTACTAGCAGACGATTTTCATTCACATTTTAGGGACCACGCCCCCCCCCCTCTCCACCCCAATCTCTTTCAGCTGGAACATCTGTGTATTATGCTTGAAAATATTTGTATGAGTTGATTGTTTGGATACACAGGGTTTTACGGCAGCGCAGAACCGCCACATCATAGTATATTTTCAGGGATTCCTAATCTGTTTAAACAGATTACTAATCTGTTTTTACAGATTACTAATCTGTTTTTACAGATTACTAATCTGTTTTTACAGATTAACTAATCTGTTTTTTACAGATTACTAATCTGTTTTTACAGATTACTAATCTGTTTTTACAGATTACTAATCTGCTTTTACAGATTACTAATCTGTTTAAAGAGATTACGAATCTATTTTTACAGATTAAGTAATCTGTATTTACAGATTACTAATCCGTTTAAACAGATTACTAATCTGTTTTTACAGTTTAAACAGATTAACTAATCTGTTTAAACAGATTAACTAATCTGTATTTACAGATTACTAATCTGTTTAAACAGATTACTAATCTGTTTTTACAGATTAACTAATCTGTTTTTACAGATTATTTCTTTATGACTAAATCCCATCGAGAAATATAATTTCGCCATACTTTCTGTGCCTGCCATTTTAATTGAAATAGTTTGGATATTGTAGCACTAGCCAATCACAGAGGTCGTATTATAAGAACTTGTCTGTGATTGGTCAAACAGTAATCTGTTTAAACAGAATAGTAATCTGTAAATATAGATTAGTACTCTGTAAATACAGATTAGTTAATCTGTAAAATCCCTGGAAATATACGGTGTGGCGGTTCTACGCTGCCATAAGCGAAACATTTTGGTTGTTTCTATCGCATGAATGACAGTCTTGACAGACAGTCTGATCGAAGTGTTTACCCGAAGCTACCTCTGGCCTTGCATATCATTAACGTCAAAGATGGCAAATCGGCAATGGGCTTATTGAATAACGTTGGCAAAACTGCGATCACACTAAACGAAAAAGTCTACCGCGTAATTGTGTGTCATAATAAGCCAATTTCGAAACTGCCATCTTTGGACTTTAATCTATGCAAGGTCACAGGTCGCGAGGTGTAAACAGTGCGATTTCATTGCTAACAAAGCGTTTTCGTGGAATGTTTATACCTCGCGACCTGTGACCTTGCATAGATTAAAAGCCAAGATGGCAGTTTCGAAATTGGCTTATTACAGTGCAGTCACCGTGGACTGGTCGTAATTCACGCGTGGGCAGTGATGTCCACGCATGCGTTTACCAGGTAATAAAAATGACCACCTGCAAAGTTCTAATTAATGAAGCACCGGGTTGTACCCAATGCTTCATTAATTAAATTTGTGATGATTATTCCATAATTAGTGTTTGGAATCTAATATTACTGCGTCTTGGAAATACTGCCCATTCCGCGGTAAATGACCGTACCGCGTAACGACAAAGTTTTTAACGGTCATGTCATTGATTTGTGTGATGTGCAGTATACGATCCAATGTTGATTGTGATGTCATATTGATTGCCATTCACATTTTTCCCAGGGGAGAAACACCTCGGGACCCCCCTCCACCAAACCATTCCCGACCACAGTCATTCGGCATATTTTGAGATTTTATCAATTTTAATAAAACATATATTATATTATCAATACTAAAAAAAAAATATTATATTATCAATACTAAAAAAAGACTTTTTAGTATTGATAATATAATATCTATTTTATTAAAACTGATAAAATCCCATAATACTTCGAGTGCCTGTGTCCATGACTGGAGTGATTTGATGTAGGGGGTCCCAAGGTATTCCGTTGTATTCGCCCTTAGGGGAAATTTGTCAATGTGCTAATCAGTGCTATCAGTTCGAATCGTAATGTTCAGAATGCCGCAAATAACAACCGGTGGTAGTTAGTGCAAGAATGGCAACTCGCTTTCCGCTAAACGCTATAGGCGAGAGATTTTTTTCAATATGAGAACAATACACGTGTTTGGCAATGATCTTGGCCATACACAAGACGTATTAGAATACCGTAAACATTAAGAACGCAGAACGCCAGTTTCGTACAAACTAGCATTTTCCAGTGAAGTAAAATTTCTGACAGAACACGGGAGGAGCTTTTATTTAGCAATACTGTGCAACAGATATCAAAACTTCCCATGCACTAAACTCCATCTGTGACTTTCAGCTTGATGGATCGGTCTCTTGAATTTTGTACTGGACACGCTAACTAGTGGTGGTCCATATGTTGTGCAAGTTCCATTGTGACATCTGTCCCGAACACGAAAATGTCGATGAGTATGCGAATTCCAGGTTTTGTTCTATTTATGTGGCCTTGACATTGGTGGAACAGTCATTAACTTTGATCCTAAAAAGCCACTTGCAGATTTTTCCCTTTTATGAGGAACCTATACCACCCCCATCCCCACCCCGGTGAAACATTTTCTGCTCACCGAAACGTCAAAGAAATAACGTTAGAATGCTTTGTTGATAAGCCACCAAAGGTACCAGCTATAAATGTTTTCCGAATTGAGCTTGTAGATTACATAGACCATTGAGTGCGTTCAGCGATGTAGTTGGGGGTATACCCCCCCCCCCCCCCCACCACCACCACCACCAAAAACAACAAAAAAAACTCACGGCCCCCCAAAAATCCTGAATTCTGCAATCTGCATGGGATGTTACTCCTGAAATTATAAATAAATACCACGCCAGGTGAAAGGAGTTCCCTCAAGCTGCGAGGTGTGTTCTCTACTAATAGCGTCATTTAGCAGCATTTAGGACTTATTTTTAAAAACATTCTCCAAAGGATTCTCTTGACCTGAGACCCGACCTTGACTTTTTTGATCTGACCTTGACCTTTTAACCTAGCCACGACCTTTTGATATGTCATTCTCCCGATTCTGATCTAACCATGACGTCTTTGTTAGTGAATGAAGTGAGTACGAGTGAGTTAAATGAGTATGAGTGGAATGTTGTGTAATATGATAAAATGAGATGGATTGAGGTGGGGTTGATGTGATGGGATATGCTGTATGTGGTGGAATGTTTGCTGTTGACATGGTAGGCAGCATTGTGGCATGGGGCTCTGGAATGTATTGGGTTGTGGAGTAGACGAGGAGTGTTGGTAGAATGATTGGGGAGTGTTTGTGTCATGGTTGGTTGTGTTTGGTGATAGATAACAGCAAATTCACAAACTTTATTGTCACATTTCAGGAAGTTATGCATGGGCAAGGGAGCAATCCCATGCCGACCTTTAACAGTTACAAACACGATATTTCAATTATTTTTTCTCTTTCTATGAGTATTTGTTGTTTTATTCACAGGATATTTCTGCATTTTTATCATCATCGCTTTGTCACTGTCAACTCCAGTTCCAACAGTGTGGACAGAACTGACATACTCGGATTCTTTCTTGATTCATGTTATTAATTCATGTTATTAAAATTTTACCGGGGGGGGGGGGGGGGCATGTGAGTGGAGCCCTGGGAATAACACATTTTTAATCTCAAATTGAATTCGGGGTGGAGGGGGGGGGGGGGGGGTCCTGTAAACCCTATTGTCCCGATAGTGATGGCTCAGGTCCCGACTGATAAAATATTCCAGCTTCATCACCAAGGCATGGTTTCCCGGAAGACATACATTGATGTTGTAGTTGAAATATTACGAGGGAAAGGGTGCAAAACTTGAATCTTACCAGCACTAAGCACTCCTCAGAACTTGCTGCTAGCACTCATCCTCAACATTAACTTTAACTTTGTTTTCAAGAGTGGCAGAAACTAGTGAGACTGGAATTAGCACCGGAGGAGGCATGGGTCTGGTGCTATTTATGTTAATATAGATGAAATTACACTCTGTCTTTATTGTCAGCATTATTTACGTACAAATTCCATCTGAACTATCCATTTTGTGACAATGACAATGACTGATACCAAGCTATATTCTCGTGTAAAGATTCGAAAGGAAACGAATCGGGCAGCTGATTTCGAATCGAATATCAACTCAAGATTCGAAATCGAATCGAATCTCGAAGCTTCACATACCCCTACTCCCGAATGTCGTGGCATGAAATAACCCTGGCTTGCATTGTGAACGCACGAATGTGACTTCATTGTTTCTTGGGTGCATACGGGTCCACTCAGTTTGTGATATGCGGATGCTGTGATAACTTTGATACGATTTGAAACAGGGACCGACCTGCGCATTTAAAAATAAGAGCCAGATTTCGAGCCTACCTTTGAAATCTAGAAGCCAAATTTACTTCTTAACCAACAAAGTACTAACCTATTGTTGACTGTCAAAATGTGTTCATGCGATTTGCCATGTTAAAATTTATGGGAGAGTGCTTACAGGCATGGAGTTAGTGCGTGCCTATAGGCACTCTCCCATGCATTTTCACAAGGCAAATCCACATAGATGATATGATTTTTCTTCAAAGATAACATGAAGTACATTAACAGAACATGAAGCCTTTAAGTTGCAGCGCCCTAATACCAACATAAAGTCCAAATATGTGCTTCAAGCACTCTACTAGTAAACCGTAGTTATATTACTTTTTGATAACGATCTTCTTCATACATTTGTGCAGTTAATTACATTTTCGGGAGCGCGGTAGCTCAGTGATAGATTATTGGACTTCTATGCTAGAGGTCCCAAATTCGATCCCCGTCCTTGGGCAAGGCACTTTATCTCGGTTGCCTACACGGGGGCACGATGACGCCGTGTTCTGAGGCGTATTGCACGTCGATGGTGCATATGCCTTCAACCGAGGTAACCCTGATTCAGCGGAGCTTGAACAGAGTTAGAATGTTGATGTGCTGACAGTTGCTCGTCGATGCTCGGTGGTTCACTCCGGCTTCCTCCACCCGTAAAACTGTCACGGTCACGGTCACGATCACGATCAGCCATCAAACTAAGTGGGAAAAAATTTAAAAAAATGTAAAAAGCCAGCTTCTGCATTTTTATACTTCTCTACAAAAAAAAAATATCCTGAAATTTGTGAAATGATGCGCACATCTTCGATACAACATTTCAAAATTCCAATTTATATATGAACTTCCCATACTCTTCATGTAAAATTTAAAGATAACTTTAGAAAATTAAGGCTTAACTTTCCTGTAAATCTCTTCCAATGACGAAAATTGTCAGCCATGTAGTCTCCCGGTCTCTGCTTTCCTTAATTCCAGAAAGTTGGAAGCTGCTCCATCACATATTATTTGACCAGTTGCATATACGCAACAGCACCCTTAATCTTCTTGTGTTTCGGAACAACAGTCGAAAATGCATTCGAGTATGACGTACGATCAGGATCCTAAATCAGTGAATTAAGCATGAAGCTCAAATAATTAAGCATCATGCTAACATAATATAGCATGATGCCTGAATAATACAGAATGATGCTAAAATAAGTCGGCATCATGCTTAATTATTTAGGCATGATGCTTAAATATTTATGCAGCATTCATGAAATCATACCAAACAATATATATCACCATGCTTTATTGGAGGATCATGCTAAAATAAAATGTATGACCCTCCAGTACGCGGATCTGACTTGAGCATCGTGCTATATTATTTATGCAGTATTCATGAAATCATACCAAATAATACAGCATGATGCTTAAATAATTAGGCATCATGCTCAATTAAAATGCATGACCCTCTCGTAAGTCAGCATCACGATAAACTAACTCTGCATCATGCCATATTATTTATGCAGCATTCGTTAAATCGCGCAAAGTAATATAGCATGATGCTTAAATAATTAAGCTGATGCTTAATTAATTAAGCACCATGCTATATTATTTAACCCTTTACCCAACGTAACGACAAAAACTTCCAAGCGCTATTCCCAAAAATCGCCAATTAATTTTCATTATATTTTCATTTTGTCTTAAAAACATTGGTTATGACCACTCTTCGGAACGAGCTCATCCAGCTCGTTCCAAATAGGTATCATAACCAATGTTTTTGAGACAAAAAATAAATAAAATAGTTATTCAAGAATTGTGTTTACTAGTGTCGTCTGCTTTTCATGTTAGGTAATGGTTTATATTATTCTAGCATCATGTTATATTATTTTAGCATCATGTTATATTATTTTAGCAACATGCTTAATTCACGGATTCATGATCCTGTTCGTACCTCAGATTCGAGTCATATTTTGTATTCCATAATAGATTGGTAAATCCATAGAATATTCTCTACACTGTATGGTGAATCGCTTCAGATCCAGGGGCACTTCGTATCAACCGGGCAGACGACCATGGTGATACGAACCGTTTTGGAGAAACGAGGTCAGGAAGGACGGTATTAAGGTTTTTATGAGTCCTTCCAAGATTTCAGATTGGCAAATGAGGGTTTGGGAAGGGCGTATACAATGAAATTTATGAACTCTTAAAACATTTGAATTGATCAAGATGAAATTGAGTGGGGTGTATCAAATGCCGCTGGTTGGTGGGTGGGTGTAACTTGAATGATTAAAATAATCAAGCAGATGTCGAGAGATGCTAGTATGCCCATACACGAGTGTCTAAGGAAAAAACAAATAATAGAAAGTGGAAAATAAACACTGTAGACGGATGCACTAGATTTCGGAAAAAATACAAGAGTTTATGGTTTCCAGTTGGCGTTTCGATTATTTTGGAAAAATGTTCTTGCGGATGTACGGACTCATGGGCTGATGTAGGCGTCTACTATATATCCCGTATTATTGGCAATAATGTCACGCGCTTATCAACGATTTGGCTAGTCTGTAAATAACGGAGGTTGGGTTCTCGGTGAGAATCCATGGCGGTGGAACAGTGTTTGTATACTGAGTGAAATAAATTTACTGCTAAAATGGGATCGGTTAAGCAATGCTTGCTGCTGGGGAGAAGGCCTGTTAAACGGACATAAAAGGTACATATTTATGTCAATTAGGTACCCCAAGCCCCCGCCCCCCCCCCCCCCCCCCCAGTTCTTCGCAGTACCATAATTTATGACTATTATGCACGCAGAGGGTGGGAAACTAACTCAATTTTGTGAACACATGGACATACTTAAACTCCCACAGTTACTGTTGTTAAAACACTATAGTGTATCCCCGCACTTGCATCCTTGACTTTGTATGAATGCTTGATACAAAGATGAAATGCATTATATGACACACTAAAATCATATTGAGTGGCACAGGTGACACAGCTTCGTGGGCTCTACAGATTCCACTGCAACATTTGAGCATGGTTTTAGCGTTTAGAATTACATACATGTACCCTGGGAGCCTTTCACCGGAAAACATGAAAGTGGCAACGGTGGCACAGCCGCGTGGCATCACAAAAATCCTAAACCTTCGTGCACATCTACAGACCCCACTGCAACATTTGAGCATGGTTTTAGCGTTTCGAATTACATACCCTAGGAGCCTTTTGCCGGAAAGGGTCTAAGAAAACACGAAAGTGGCAACGGTGGCACAGCCACGTGGCAGCTGAAAAATCAGAAACCTTCGTGCACATTTACAGACCCCACTGCAACATTTGAGCATGGTTTTAGCATTTCGAATTACATACCCTAGGAGCCTTTCGCCGGAAACGGTCTAAGAAAACATAAAAGTGGCAACGGTGGTACAGCCACGTGGCACCCAGAAAATCCGAAGCCTTCGTGCGCATCTACAGACCCTACTGCAACATCTGAGTATGCTTTTAGCATTTCGAATTACATCCTCTATGAGCCTTTCACCGGAAACGGTCTAAGAAAACACGAAAGTGGCAACGGGGGCGCAGCCACGCGGCAGCTGAAAAATCCGAAACCTTCGTGCGCATCTACAGACACTACTGCAACATTTGAGCATGGTTTTAGCGTTTCGAATTACATACCCTAGGAGCCTTTCGCCGGAAACGGTCTAAGAAAACACGAAAGTGGCAACGGTGGCACAGCCACATGGCACCTGGAAAATCTGAAACCTTCGTGCACATCTACAGATCATTTAGCAACACCCTAGTGCAGTTATAGAACTCTAAATTACATAGGATAGGATTATTCGAAAGAAAAGTGAAACATTAGCGCATTTTTCAAGTGGCTCCACAGAAGCCACCTGGTGGCGCAAAACTTTAAAAGTGGTATTTTTGGATTGCACAGACCCTATTGAACAACTGTAGAAAGTTGCAGCGTTTCGAATTACAAAACCGGACGTACGGACGTACGGACGGAGATCACGACAATATCCACGCATTTTTCAAAATGCGGGTATAATTATGGAAAATGTCCGATAGAATTGTTGTGCGCATCTTGTGACGTCATGCAATTTTTTCATTAAATGAGTTGAAGTTTGGAGTCAAGACCGGGCAAATACAACTGCTGCTGTGTCCTTCTAAATCACAGCAAGCTGAATCATCTCATTATAGGAATGTACCATTCAAGCACATAGTGGGACATTATGACCCTATATTGAGACATTCTATATGCTTGACGCCCCACCCCTTCCCCGTCCACACAAAAAAAAAATCCTAACAAAAATTGCTTTCGTTTGAAAGATATAATCAAATCCATTGTTTTCTACATTTTCGTATTTTTTCATCAATTGGTCAACTCACATCACCACCCCCCCCCCCCCACCCCCCATCCCTTTTCGCTCGCCACTTCCTTTGAAGACTGTATTACTACTTTACATTGAAAGGAGTCATCGAAGTATACATGGATCGGTTTGTATGCAAGGTTTAGTTAAAAACCTGGATCATGACCATATAAGCCTACTACCTGCCGTCTAAAAAAAACCCTCCTCTGTCGGGGGGGGGGGGGGGGGGACTGGTTGGTACTGTTGTCAGATTTCCATAAAACACCCAATCTATGCTGATCATATCTCTGGAATGCATATATTATACCAAAGAGGTAATCATTTTGGTCATGACAACTGGAGGCTCGTGCTTGTACGTGTAGCGTATTCCTCAAGTCTTAGCTAAAAGTATATTGACCAGGGTTGCCTTTAACCATAAATATCACTTTGGCTCCAAGTTCAACCATCTGCAACTCGAGTTATCGAATGTCCTCTACATATTGTGGGGACGTGGCATTCTATATATACATACCCAAAAGAAGCTCGTACTTTTGTTGATCGATTGTCACAAGATGCCCCCCGAAAACCTGGTTTTCGTCGAGATGGTGCGTGCGAAAGCAATGATGGTACCGTGTCTATCACATTGCTGTAGGCATATAATTTAGCCACTGGATGTAGCTTTCGTGAAACTTTTAATGACATTCTACTCTTATGACGCTTCTAAATGGCCGAGAACCCACCCCAGTTAGGCCACGACTTCATACCAAATATAGCAGGGCCATCCAGCACAACATCGGTTAATGACTTTTAAATAACGAGTATCTGGCCCATCTACCGAGATGAATCTCGTAACATGTTTCCGCACCATGCAACTGCTTTCATGGATATCCCTATCTCATCTTAAGCATCTGTGTCTTCCACTGTAGGTCCCCAGGAAAATATCTGTATCTACTTCTATGGGTATCGCTTCGTCAACTGCAGCGTTTAAATATACAGAAACACCATCATCACTGCAAATAATGAGTCTATCCAATCTCAAAACCGTTCCCCGTGAACAAACTGGGTCGAAACTCCCGAATTACCTGTTAGGGTCCCTTCAAGTCGCACACCAGTATTGAGGCTGTATTGCTATCCCCAAAGACGCAGCAAGCCACCGTCACGAGTCTGAAAAAGCTGACATTATCAAGAGCAACACGCACGAGTGCACGATCCACGATCGGAGTTGAGATCTGCAAGACGTCTGCTACGCCTCATGCGAAATTGCAACGCCCCGACATCTGTCAAAAAACAAGAGCCACCTACAGCGTCTCACAAAGGGTAAGTGCGGTGTTAAGTCTGTTATCAACGAGACAGCACTCGGTGGTAGCGCCAGGACTTCAAACTCACAATATAGGAGATCGTTTCCTCGACCGGGTGTGGAGTGGGGTCTGGACTTTACTGGCAGCGTGGGGATGTTGGGGTTAGAGCCCCCATGCACCCCCGACCTTTAATGTCATGGAATGCTCGAGGATGCCGTGGCATGGAGAGAGTGGAACCAGCGTTGCCAAGCAATGGTGATCAACTGCCAGACACCCGACCCAACTACTCAACACATGCATTCATTGCAAACGATTGCAGCATTGACGTGCGGTAAGCCTTTATATAAGTACAAAGTCACCGAACCCCCACGTGGGCAATCGGGATTAAATGCACCGCCTATGGACACAACTCAATTACCTTTGGCGGGGAACGAACCGTCGACCTCTCAAGTTTGAAGTTCAATGCCGCAACCACTGATCCACCGCGCTCCCAATAGTAATAGAATTCATTGGGTGTATAATTTGGGAGTGGGATAGGAGAATGAAGGGCATGTGGTTAGTGGGCGACACCTAAGAGATGGTTGGTATGCTTATCAGGCCCATAATAATCAGGGAGATTGGTAAAATGTGGTATGGGGGTGTCTTCAATCACTTCGTTCATTCCGCATTCCATGCAGGCGTGACTGTTCTTACCAATTCGACCAGGCACCTCTACAAAATGGATCGACTTTCTTTCAATTACAAGGTCTGAAAGGTAGCCTGTTGCTCTAGAATCACTCTCGGAAGATCAGATTTTAAAAATATTATCTGGGGAGGGTGCCCCTAGACCCCACCAGTATAGGAGAGGACAGACTGTCCAAAATACACCCCACCTCAAGGCTATACGCACCTAGCTGATGCCCGTGTGTCATCATTTCTCGTGCAAAATCCACACCTCCCCCCCCCCCCCTCCTATAAAAATTTGACCCGTTAGTTTACGCCAGTGTTGGGCATAATCAGATAATTCGAAATATGATTAATATTATATAAATTTTCCAATCAATTTTGTCGAGTGATTTCTTCCTCAGTAGGTATATCAGGTGCATTGCTAAGGGGGAGCCCCCCCCCCCCGCCCCCCCCCCCAAAAAAAAATTCTTGTGGTGACGTATTCGTTGGGATTTAATTCTGACTTGTGTTAATATTCTAGCTATCTCGAGGGACGTCTTTTGCAAAGGTTTGCTGTGATGATGTGGCTGGAATATTAGTCAGTCCGGATCCGAGCCATCAAAGGCTGAGCGAATCAGACCCCCCCCCCCCACCCCCACCTCTAATCGGTTGACTTCGCGACGCATGAATTTGAAATGGGACGCAACTCCAATTTCGAAATATCCATCTGGAATTTGAACCACACGAGTATTTTCGATTTCCAGACGTGACTGAAAATTGGAGATACCTATCATCTGACCGTCGAGTGTTCTTGGGACATTAATATTACCAGTGTGCGCGATTAAGCTTCTGGAGCCTCGTGTAAAAAATTATCGAATTTATAAATAAGTGTTCATTCCAACTGGAAAGGCGGGGGACTGTCGTTTCACATGTAATAGAAGCAATCGATATCTTGGGTTTTCGGTCACTTCGTCTTGATGAACGATTACAAAAAATATAAACTACATCACGCAGGACGCTAATGTTAATTGTATTTCCGGAAGCCTACCAGTAGTAGACCATGTACCCGACCGGCCCCACCCGGTCCGAACCCAGAAGTGACGTCATGCCACGTGACCCAGTGGCGCCATGTTGTGCTGTTATGGTAACCCGCGTGAGCGGCCATTTTGTGATGTCATCCCCATAGTGATGCGTGGTGTTAGTGCGCATGCGCAGCGCGTGTTGTTGGAATGATACGTGTTTCCATCGTCCATTTTGTATATTGGAGGCCGCCATCTTGGCTTCTATGGAAGCACGTGGTTGCTGTGTGACCCAAAGGCTTATAATAGGACAGGGGTATGTTCGGAGTGTGTGTTCCTTTGTACAAGAGTAATTTCCCGATTCGTAGAATTACAACAAACAACCCGACAATCCCACCAAATCACCAAAAAAACTACTTTATTTTGATACGGATTCCCCATTTTATCGGCTTAGCACGTAGTGCTATAGTACCGAAGCCCCCCCCCCCCCCCCCGAGATGAGGTCGATTCAATGGAAACATATCTAATTACCGCAAACAACCCGATAATCCCTCCAACCCCAACGTGCACTTTTATTTGATATGAAACCTCATTTGGGGCATATAAGAATAGCACGTAATACTATAGTACAGAGATATCTCCTGGGGGGGGGGGGGGGGGGGGTATATTCCATTTAATAGGAGTACTGTTTCCTACAATCCCATTTTATGCCTGTTACAGATACCACTCTAACACTAACAGTCTATCTAGTCCCAACTATCTCCGGTTCCCTCGTCCAAGTCTTATAATCGCCAGTGCTTGGTTTCCCATAACCTGCATGCAGAGTTATCTCCCTTGTGTACAACGAAAGCCTATATGATTCCTAAAACTAAGAATCTATCGAGTAGTTATGGTAAGTGATTGCTCGGGCGACTCGAAGCCCATCGAGCAAATGAGCTATCGAGTAATTGCTCGTTCGGGTGACTCGCACAAGCAACTCTTCGTCTCATTTCAGAAAAAGGGTGCCGAAGGCCAGACGTTTGTTTTTTTTTAATAAAAGGGGGATTCCATAAGTAGGATACCAAGAAACAGGGTTGATGGCTTTCTCTAATAAGGTAAAGAGGATCGAGCAATTGCTCGAACGACTGGAATCCCATCGAGCAAATGAGCTATAGAGCAATTGCTCGATCGAGTGACTCCACATACTGCTCGAACGACTCGAATCCCAGCGAGCAAATGAGCTATCGAGCAACTGCTCGTTCGAGTGATTCGCACATATGACTCTTAGCCTCATTTTAAATGTTAAAACACGGAATCCATCTTTACGGAATCGGATCATGAGAATCCAACTTACGGAATTTTCCTTATATAGCCTGTCGATGGATGGATGGATGGATGGATGGATGTGGATGGATGGATGGATGGATGGTTATTTATTTGGCCGCATATTTAACAAATACAAATACAATCATAAAAAACAAGAGATCAGTAAAAATATGCTGCTCGGGAATGACATAGCATATCTGGCTGTCTTCCTGTCATTCCCTTAAGTTATACTATTATACTTGGCAGAGGGGGAACTGTTATTTACGCGAAGTGCTATTCGAAATGCCCAGCAGAGTGCCATCCTTCAATGATGGCCCCAGATAGTAGTTTTAAGTCATGAAATTGTAATAATCAACGTATACCCGTTGATTGTAGCCTGTTGAAATATTAGCTTATTGAGTTGAACCTGTCTGTGTTCGCCCTTCTCTGTCTTAGACGTCGCCATTGTATCGAAGCTGCAATAAGCCTCGACCTCGGGCGAAAAGAGTAAAAATAATAAGTCCACCCTGAGCCCTCTGCCCCTTTAAAAGTAGTGTTACCAACAACAGCAACGTGATTCTCATCAGTGGCAACAGCAACTCGAACTGGGTATACAAGAGATTTTTTATTAACATGAACGGTACCAAATTTAAACCACGCTTGTTAATTACTTTCTTTTTCAGCGAAAAAAGACCACGCTGCCTCCCGTTGGAGGGGGCTGGACTCGTTCCAATGGCGCCATGTTAATCTGGTCTCTCTGATGAATGTTTTAAAGATTTTTATTTTTCACTCTTATTTATTTATTTATTTATTTATTTATTTATTTATTTGTGTTTAATTAGCGCACAATGGCTAATAGTGACTACAACATGAGGATACAGTGAAGGTAAGTCAATGGTTTATTCTCGTGTTGTCCACTTCAAAGGACTTCCACCCCAAGCCCTAGGTGACTGGGTCCTATTTTACCAGTACAACGTAGCTTGTCTACCACAGTAAACAAGCAGTGCCTCACTTCCAGGGGTTCCCACAGTGGTCTTATGTTTGTCAATTGGTTCTTATTTTGTTAGGAAAGCGGTCAATAGTAGCGAGAAGGACCACACAGGCAACTTAACTTGCTTAGTCAAATGGTTATAGGATGAGATCGAGAACATTTAGTAGATCAGGTTAACATTTAAGAAGCTGCTTAATACTGTTCTGTACAGTCTGAACATTGTGGATTATCACATTCTGCATGAGATGAGTACTGATTAAAATACCTGTCTAACATTGTTTTTTTTTCAGCTGAAAATGTTGTTCTTGGTGTTCGGGTCTGGATTTGTCCACACTGTCTGGTGTTCATACCAGAAGGATTTTGATATACATCAAAACAGTTGTTAAAACTTTTAGGTAATTTGTTGTTTGACCAGTCATGCATAAATAAGAGAACATGGAGATAATAAAGATCCCTAAATTTTAAAATACGGTGCTGCTTGAATAGGGGGTCCGCATGGGAATTGGGTTTTTTATTACTTATAATGCGAAAGGCCTTTTTTGTAATTTGAAGATTAAATTGCTTGAGGGAGCATGACCCCAGGCCTGGATACCATAGAGCAGAGGACCGTACACAGGTGAAAAATAAAGGGTTTTTAAGGCTTTTAGCGGGAGGTATTTTTTTACTCTGTTGATTGAATAAATGGCATGTGGCATTTTAGCACATACAGCTGAGATGTGGGTTTTCAAACTGAGGTTTTTGTCTATATGAATGCCTAAAAATTTAACACTTGCGTTTTCATGATCATTTCCAATGGCCCATCTGAAAATCAGCGGCCAGCCAAACTGTTATTTATAGTATATAGACCTACGTATATAGTGTCAAAGTCTCATCCATCTATAGGGTTCGATCCTAAATACCATGGACACACAGGACTAACATTTCAAGTATTTACTCGCGCTGAGTCCTAAGAATCTTATAAAACTTGTTTTATTACAGTTGATTGATACTTGACGAGATTGTTCGAACACATTCAGCCAGGAACCTCTGGAAAAAAGTTGGCCCGTTGGCCTGCATACCCATATGTTGGGTATGATCAGAGAGTTCGAAATACATGTATGATTAATATTATATAAATTCTCTGATCAACTTTGTCGAGTGATTTCTTCGTCAGAAGATTTACCAGATGCTTCAGGATGCTTTCGGAGGGAGGGTGAGTGACAGCCTGATCACGTACTGACGTATTCGTCACCCCCCCCCCCCCCACCCCCTAAAATTGTTCAATAAACTTTCTGGTGATTATATTTTCGTCAGGATTTGATTCAAAGCTATCAATTCTCTCCTGCTATTAGTTATATACTTTCTTAAAAGTAGATTTGATACTTTGACTTGTTGTGTCAGATTATCGCGAAAACGGCACCTGTAGTAAATGGCATCAAGTGAGCAAAAACGACACCAACTGCTGGTGGCGAGAACCGCGACAATTACGCTGGCAAAAACGGCACCATGGGTTGGCGAAAACGGCACCAGTTCGGATGGCGAAAATGGCATCAGTATTTAATTAATTTCGTTGTGCATTTTTCTGTGTTTTGTTTTGAAACTGAGTATTTTGCCTAAGCTTGTGGATGCATTTTAGGTTCTCTAATAATTTTTTTGAAAATTGAGCAGTTAAAAATGAGAGGATATATCTCCCCTCCCAACTTTCTTAAATGGATTTCTTGTTGTTTAGCAGTGACTTCTGAACATTAAAAGCAAGAACATCCCTCCCGAATCCAGGCCCCACCCTCTCCCCGGCCCTGGAATCTATCCAACCCGGATTCACGATACATCTCCCTTCTTTATTATTGGCGCAGAAACCAGAATCTTGGTGGGGGAGTCTGAATTCAAAGGACGTGCCAAGGCAAAACATTAAAAAACGGTCATTTGGGCCGTGTTTGGGCAGGGGCAGTCCAAACCCAAGAAATTCGGACTCCTAGGCCAAACCCAAAGTAACGGATTGGGGTTACTCTTAACCAATTGCTACCTCCACACGTACTTTCATCATGCTTGCGCCGACTCTGTATATATATATATGTGTGTGTGTGTGTGTGAATGTTGTAAGTGTATATTATATTGACGAGAATAACTTGTGGCCAAATGTTTAATATCTTACGTGCATTGTGTTAATGTTCGATTCTATTGTATATATGTGAGAAAAGATAAAAAAAAAAAAAACTTGTAAAAGGGAGACAAAATAAAAACGACGATCTAAGGAAAATTGAATATTTGACCATGTTACAAAGCGTTGTTCTTCTTTCGCCAAGTTTTCGTATGGTTTCGTTTTCGCCAGGCGCAAGTTTGGAATCGTTTTCGCCAGTTGGTACCGTTTTCACACGGTGCTATATTCACCTGTACCCATGTCACACAAACAATCATAGTATATCAGTATATGGAGGGTTGTAGCACCCGATTTCTGAAGGCTGATGTCGACATGACATGACAAATGTGGAATACTGGTACGGCACGTATTATTACTATTATAAATAATTTGCGTCACAACTACAATACATGTTTATTTATTCACTAATTCACTAACGCGTCTTGAACAAGACTTGAGTTTTATTTTGAACCATCATCACGACTAACCATAGATATCTAATAATAGTCTTTTTTCAGATTTCTCTGCGACTAACTGATAATCCAACTTCGACAAAACACGCCTTCTGCAAAGGCAAGCCGTGCAAATTCAAATTTTACCCGTTCTCAAATGGACCGCCCGTTTAAATATGAATTGAGGACTCGGACTCGGACTCAAAACACATACTGAATCAAGGACTCGGACTCAAGTTAAGTGCTTAGTTTTTTGTTGAATTACCAGTGATTTACCGCGTTATAGCGATCTTTATTAATCATTGTGCCGAAAATAAAAATTAACCATCCCTGTGAGGTCAGTCCAGACTGTTTAACACGTCAAACTGCCGTACCATTTTGCCGGTGGTTGCCGCACTTG
This sequence comes from Pictodentalium vernedei, assembly GCA_031216915.1. Lineage (NCBI taxonomy): Eukaryota > Metazoa > Mollusca > Scaphopoda > Dentaliida > Dentaliidae > Pictodentalium > Pictodentalium vernedei. The sequence goes on along the minus strand of CM062293.1, from coordinate 77,646,710 downwards.
GGGGAGTGCCCTAGAGTTTGTTAAGTAATTATTAAGTTAGAATTAATAGATTCCATAAGAACTATCTATCGATGCCTTTATCCACGTTGTTTCATTTAACCATTTGCGCGTGGTATCTGTTAAACGTCCATCCACTGTCCACACCATGTATATCTGTCAATTCGACAATCTGCGCGACCACTATTTCCTCAAGCGTTTCGCTTTCCGTACAAAATACCGAAGTATGAACTCCCTAACTCCGTTAATAATAATAATAACACTTTGGCCAGCCGCTGATTTGTCGCGGTTCTCGGACGAGAAGGCCATGGTTACCCCTGTACTCCCAACTGCCTCCCTATTCCCACGCTTCTCCTCTCCTCCCAACACTCAGAGACGAACTGCTTGATGATATCCCTTGTCCCATTCTTCCCAATCTCTCCGATTAGCATATTAACCCTCTCCTTTGAGTCTCCCCCTAACCACATGTCCTTCATTCTCCCATCCCACTTCCCCATTATACTCCCAGTGAATCTCATTCTTTTAGGCTGATACTTTGGGCATTCAAGAAGAAAGTGTTCCAGGGTCTCCACCATGTCCAAGTTACACATCTGGCATTCCCTTTCACCGTCTTTCCCAATTTTTCCTCTCAGCTCCAGGGATCGCGACCTCAGCTTGAACAACAGTGACCCCCCAAAGGTGCCATCAAGGTACTCTTCAAAACCTGGCTTCTCTTTATCACGCAGGCCACCCAAAGACCTCTTTGATTTGACCCCCTCTCGCCAATTACGGTTACAATCTTCCATGACCCTTTCTCTGACGATTTTTTTACCCTGGTTTGCCCCAACGTCCAGGTCCGAGATCTCCAATGAGTAGTTCTCTACTAGCTCCCTCATTTGGACCATCCACCCCGTTTTGATATTTGAGTTGACAATTCTCAGGAACATTACTTTACACCATCGGCTGTCGGGGAGATTTACCAAATAATTAAGATAACCGAGCTTCAACAGGTCTATCCTGTCCTTGATCCTCATCCACCCAAGCTCACCCCTGATTGCTTCTAGCGCTGCGGCATTACTCGACCCCGTTATCCATCGGCCTGCATCGTTCTGCAGGATTTCCAAGCTCTTTACGGCCGTCTGGTTTAGGGGTACCACTTCCGTACCGTATGTTATACTTGGCAGCCCCACCATTTCCCAAATGGTTTTCCCCACGAAAACCTTATTGAAACTGTTTCTCCCTATAAGTTTCATTTGGTTAAGGATTCGCTTCCCCTTCAAAATCAATTTATTTGTGTGGTTCCGGTAGATGCCTCTTCCTGTAATGTTTATATTTACCCCCAAATACTCGTAATCACCCGTCTCTCCCACATTGAGAAGTTTGCTGCTCCCTTCCGGAATGCAGAACTCACCCACTCTCCACCTTCGAGTGGGGTCCACTTTGCGGCCCACAGGTATAACTTTGCTCTTGCTTTCATTAAGTTCTAGTCTCCATTTGCTCCCATATTTCCCAACAATTCCCAGCATTTTCGTTAGCCCCTCTTCGCTCTCTGACACTAAAACCATATCGTCTGCAAAAAATAGCCCTGGGATCTTCACGTCACCAACTGCTACCCCCTCCTCGCTACGCAGGAGTTCATCTCCTAAGCCTTTGATGTACAATGCAAACAGGATCGGCGAAAGGATACACCCCTGTTTTAGGCCTATCTCCATAGGCACACGTTTCGTTGTAATGTTTCCCAGGCTAAGTTCACTCTGTACATCTTGATATAATGCTTTCATAATTCCAACAAACTCGCCTCCTAAGCCCATAGCCTCCAGCTTGCGCCACATACCTTCCCTCCGTACTCTATCGTATGCCTTCTTGATATCCAAAAAGGCCATAAACATCTTTTTCTTTTTTGCTTTCGCGGATTCTATCATTTGGGATAGTGTGAAAAGATGGTCAGTAACTCTCCTTCCCTTCCTGAAGCCATTCTGGATTTCTCCCAAAAAACCCTTCTCCTCAATTACCTCCTCTAGTCTCCCATAAAGGACTTTACAGAAAACCTTTCCAATGTTGCTACTGACAGAGATCCCTCGATAGTTATCCAAAACGTCTTTTTCCCCCTTTTTGTGAATAAATGTCACTTTGCTTTCCCTCCACTCCTTTGGGACCTCTTGTTTTTCTATGGCTAAATTGAATAGGGCAGTTAGGCTTTCCAAGAGTTCCTCTCCCCCTTTTTTGATAAACTCGTTAGGAATTTCGTCCACCCCTCCCGCTTTTCCATTCCTCAATTTTGAGATCACCCTTCGCACCTCCTCAGTTTTGATTTCGCTGCACACGAAGTCCGAGAGATTTTCCTCGACCTGGTTCGGACACTCCGGTGGGTTCCCCATGCCCCATCGCTTATCGTTTACCTTTTCCCAGTGCTTGACTAGTTCTAATGCGATTTGATCTCGCTCTTCTGTAACTCTGCCATCTACTTTAATGCTCTGTTGGTTATTCCCTTTGTTACGTTTGTTAACCCATTTCCAAAATACGCTCGAACTCGACCCCTCTGTCGTTCTTATCGTCCTAATAAGACTGCTATTTCGCACTCTCCGGTTGTCGTCTTTTATCTTGTTTACTTTATTTCGTGCTTATTGGTATTCTTCCTTTGCTACCATGGCCTCATTGCTTTCCACCCCCTTAAGTTTTCTACTTCTCCTGTATGCAGCACATTTAGCTTTTCTATCCTTTATGGCCCTTTTCAGTTCTTCGTTCACTCTGTACCCAAGTTCCCGTGTTGGCACCCTAATCTTTCCTACGCTTTCCTTCCCTGCCTCCACTAGGCTCGCAACTATGGCGTCGGCCATCTTCTGGACGCTAACCCCCTTGTGTACGGCTGCAAGCTTTGGTTTCAGTTTTTCTTCGAACTTCACCCAGTCGGCATCCTTTTTGAGTTCCCAAATATCCCTAACTCCGTTACTGATGTGTACATTACGTATCACTATAAATAAATTTACCAAATCCCAAAAAATTATATTGCGGACTTTGGGCCCAAGTTTGGACTAACTGTGAGGGTAATTAGCGCGCCTCCTTTAAACAATCCTGGATCCGCCTCTGCTTTATGAAGTTGACAGTTTCTTAACGCTAGGTTCGACGACAGCACCGATTATTCCGAATGCTACACCTCCCTCCCCCCCCCCCATCCCATAAACTCTGGCAGACGCATTTGCCGCCTTGACAGATTGGCGACCAGGCTGACTGATCAGCCTGGTCAGAGGCTGATTACCAGGCCTGGGCTGATAGGCCTGGTGAAAATGCAAGGCCTGCCTCAGTACGTTTTCATATAATATATTTCTCAGTACGTACCCACGCCTTCAGTACGTTTTCATATAATATATTTCTGGTCCATTCACCTGTGTGTGTGTTTGTGTGTCGGGTGTGGGGGGAGGGGGGATGTAGAAAACAAATGTAGCCAGTTTACAAATAGTTTATTCAGTTGTTAATAAACGGTTAAATTGCCAAGCACTTGGGGCCTCCGATTTCTATTTTTGTAGCAGGTTAAGGTATCTTGTTTAGTTAGTCAATAAATAGCGTTTATATTTTATGCAAGGAGAAAATAAATTGTTTTTAGACTGAATTTTGGATATTGAATACCACATGAATGCCGAAACGCAAGAAAATCGGTTGCCGAGATATGTCAGTAAAGTGGGAGTGGCCTATTCCATGCAATTATTTCATTGGTTAAACGCAAAAAGCTTGAACCATTCAGTAAGAAAAACTCAACTGATAATTTATTTCAGAGAGAAATTAATAAAATACACCCTTTAATATGTATCAAATCGGGGCCCTGGTCCTAACCAATACGTACAAAAGCAATATTGCCAAACTCCAGAGAGTCCAGAACCACGCACTAAGAATAGCCCTCCAAGCCCCATTCGACACCCCAATTAAGATCCTCCACCAAAGGGCCAAAATCCCAACCGTCAAAGAACGCCTCGCCACACTAGCTGCCAAAAACCTAGAACGGTTCGAAGGCAGCACGCTGATACCCCAACTCAAGGCAATATGCGATAGCAGACAAAAACCCAAGAACATGCCAAAAAGCGACTAAACCAGCCAAAGCAACAAACTGCTCAGCCCACTCAAAACGCTCGCGATCCCCGGCACCTCAAAACTAAATAATAAATAGGGAATGACCGCGAGAGTATGTTACTGCCCTTACGAATGTAAAGATTCGTGCATCTCATACTCTCCCCCATAGTGACAGGCAAATTCACTCGCATACTAGGAAGCTCAGCCCACCCAAAAACGCTCGCGATCCCCGGCACCTTAAAACTAAATATTAAATAGGGAATGATTGGGGTTCCCTGCGCGAGAGAATGTTACTGCTCTTACGAATGTAAAAATTCGTGCATCTCATACTCTCCCCCATAGTGACAAGCAAATACACAGCGCAATACAACACGAGAGTATGTTACTGCCCTTACGAATGTAAAAATTCGTGCATTTCATACTCGCTGTTGTTTTCGTCCAAAGGGCACAACCAACCAGAGACAGTCTTGTGGGCCAGACTAGTTAACCCTCCCGCTACAAAAAGCCAATGGCAGCCTCGCTCAGCCCCGGAAGCTCTGTCACTCGGGTAAGAATCGCAGTACGACCACGGGAGGACCCAACCAGGCAAGGGTGGGGGGGGGGGGGGGGCTTACTAATCTCTCATCTTTTCTATTTCAGCAGCTCCAAGAGCCACAGCATAGACACCCCGACAAAAGAAGCAGACACTCGTTCAACCAAAAGCACTAAGACCCAGCCATCAACCACCAACAGAAGAGCTTGAGGCAGACTATACTTGCCAGTGATAGCTCCAACACTCACCCAAGTGGCAGACTATACTTGCCCGAAGAAACACACAAGACACGAGAGACAATCAACCACGACAACATCCGACAGAACAGCCACACAGCCAAACCACTACAACACGGGAACAGAAGACAGGGGGGGGGGGGGACTTTAATGATCTTATATTTTTTAATTTCAGCCACGGCAGAGACTGAAATGCAAACACCCAAAACACACCAGACCAGACCAGACACCACTGCAAGAAAGACCCCCCCCCCCCCCCCCCCCCACAGACCACACAGCAAAGTCACAACAGCTAGAATAACAACTACAGCAACAACACGGCAGAGACATGGAATCTAGCATCATTAACGCACAAGACCAATACATCGCCGTAAGAAAGACTCCCCGCCAGCACAATCAACTACGACACAACAGCCCGAACAACAACAACAACAACAACAGAAGAGCTTGAGGCAGACAATACTTGCCAGTGATAGCTCCAACACTCACTTAAGCGGCAGACTATATAATAGGTCTAAGTGAGACGTGGATACGACGGGATGAGCGGGTTGATCAGATGAAGGGTTGCGTGTGGATAGGAGCTGGGCGAACTGAGGGTCAGAAACGGGGTGGGGGTGTTGGCATCTACGCTAAAGAGGAATTACAGCCCTCATTGATTACAGATCTCACAGAAGCAAGGACTCAGATTCCAGTATCCAACGAAATAGTCTGGGCAAAAATCAAGTTAGGAAGCAGGAGTGTTGCCGTTGGTGTTGTATACTTAGCAGTGGAGGGAAGTAAGCCCGAGTGGAATGATTCAATATATACAACTCTTAGATCGAATATCACAGAGCTTGAAAGCAGAGGGTTCAGTATTGTCTTAATGGGGGACTTCAATGGGCACATCGGGGATAAGGAGGAGGGCATACAGGGAGGTGATAGGAAAATTAACACGAATGGGAGGAAGATGTTGGACCTATCAAAAGAGCTTGGTTTAAAGATCCTGAACAGGGATGCGAAATGTAAGGGTAAATGGACCTGGGAGAGGAACGATAAGAAAACAATAATTGATTATATACTCACTGACGTTAGCGTATGGAGGGAGGTTATAGATGTAGAAATAGATGACGAGGGAAAAAATGACTTGGGTAGTGATCACAACCTGATAACAGTTAAGATTATGGGCAAAAAGACGAATAGAGACAGAAATACCTTCAAGGAAGTTTGGGGACTAAAACAAGGAGCCGACTGGAAGCAGTTTCGGGAAAAACTAAAACCAAGTCTTGAATGTATACCTAGGGATGCAAATGTCCAGAGTATTTCAGATGGCATAGTAAATAGCCTAACAGAGGCAGGGAAGGATTGTATAGGAAGGGTGAGGGTCCCAACGAGAGAGCTCGGATACAGGGTTAACGAGGGACTGAAAAAGGTTATAAAAGAAAGGAAGGTAAAATGCGCTGCTTACAGAAGAAGTAGGAAGCTTAAAGGGGTGGATAACAATGACACGAGACTAATGAAAGGAGAATATGAACTGGCACGGAAAAAGGTGAATGAGATAAAGAATAATAATAGGAAGGAGCGCAATTGCAGTCTTGCTAGAACAATAAAGAAAACGGGGGGTTCGAGCTCAAACGTATTTTGGAACTGGGTAAATAAACGGGGGAAAAGTAGTGTGCAGAGTATCAAAGTGGATGGGGAAAGTACAGAAGATAAAGGCCGTATCGCTTCAGAGTTAGTCAAGCACTGGGAAAAGATAAACGATAGGCGATGGGGCAGTGGGTCCCCACCAAAAAGAAATACACTGGCGGAGGAGAACCTATCCAATCGTGTATGTAGCGAAATAACGGCAGAAGAAGTGCGGAACGTGGTCTCGAAATTAAAAAATGGTAAAGCGGGAGGGACTGATGAAATTCCGAACGAATTCCTCAAAAATGGAGGGGAGGCACTTATTGAAGTCCTGACAAACCTTTTCAACCTGGCTCTGCGAAAGCAAAAGGTCCCCAGAGAGTGGAGGGAAAGTAAGGTGTCGTTCATACACAAAAAGGGGGATAAGGAAGTTCTAGATAACTATAGGGGGATATCAGTTAGTAGTAACATCGGAAAAGTATTCTGTAAGGTCATATACGGTAGACTTGAGGAAGTTATTGAAGAGAAAGGTTTTTTAGGAGAAATTCAAAATGGTTTCAGGAAAGGTCGAAGAGTCACTGATCACCTATTTACACTCACCCAACTGATAGAATCAACAAAGGCTGAAAAGAAAAAGATGTTTCTGGCATTTCTAGATGTGAAAAAAGCGTACGACCGAGTGTGGAGGGAAGGTATGTGGCGAAAGCTCGAGGGCATCGGACTGGGGGGTGACTTTGTGGGAATCATGAAAGCACTGTATACAGATGTGCAAAGCCAACTCAGTCTAGGGAGTATCACTACAAAACGAGTCCCTATGGATATAGGCCTCAAGCAGGGGTGTATCTTTTCACCGATTTTGTTTGCATTGTATGTTAAAAAGATTTAGGGGACGAACTAATTCAGAGGGCGGAGGGGGTAAATGTTGGAGACATAAAGGTACCAGGCTTATTCTTTGCGGACGACATGGTGTTAATGTCTAGAACTGAACAGGGGCTAGAGAAATTGCTGGAAATTGTTGGTAGATATGGGAACACTTGGCGGCTCGAACTAAATGAAAATAAAAGCAAGGTAATACCCGTTGGACGCAAGGTAGATATGACGAAGAGATGGAGAGTGGGGGAGTTCTCAATCCCCGAAGGGGAAAGCAAACAAATCACTGTAGGAGAAACGGGAGAGTATGAGTATCTAGGGGTAAGCATAAATATAACGGGAAGAGGGGTGTACAGAAATTACTCAGCCAAACTGATTCTGAAGGGGAAAAGAATTCTGAACCAACTAAAACTTTTAGGGAAAAATAGTTTCAACAAGGTCTTTGTGGGGAAAACACTGTGGGAGAGGGTGGGTTTACCAAGTATAACGTATGGCACGGACGTGATTCCATTAAACCAAACCGTTATTAAGAAGTTGGAAAGTATTCAGAATGATGCCGGCAGATGGATAACAGGGTCGAGTAATGCTGCAGCTTTGGAAGCAGTAAGGGGGGAGCTTGGGTGGATGAAAATCAAGGACAGGGTAGATTTGGGAAAACTGTGTTACTTTAACTACTTGAGAAATCTGCCTGACAACCGGTGGTGCAAACTGGTGCTCGATACCATTTGGAATTCTAATATAGATACGGGGTGGTCAAAACATGTGAGGGAACTAATGGACAATTACTCTATAGAGGTCACAAACATAGAAGTAGGAATGAAAGAAGGCAAAAGGTTTGTCAAAGAGAGAGTTATGGAACATTGCAATCGAAACTGGCGAGCAGGGGTTAGCGTGAAAAGATCACTGCAGGGGTTACAATATAAAGAAAAGCCAGCTTTTGAGAAGTACCTAGATGGCACCTTTGGAGGGTCACTGCTGTTCAAACTGAGATCAAGATCACTGGAGCTTCGGGGGAAAATTGGGAGAGATGGAGAAAAGGGATGCCAAATGTGCCACTCTGGAGTAGTGGAGACCCTGGAACATTTTCTCTTGGAATGCCCACAGTATATACCTCATAGAATAAAATTTACTGGAAGAATAATGCAGAAGTGGGGTGAAGAAACAAAGGATAGATGGCTGAAGGGGGACACGAGGGAGAGGGTAGGAATGCTTATTGAAGAAATTGAAAAAGAGGAAGTGAGGGACACTATTAAGCAGTTTATATCTGAATGCTGGGAGGAGAGGAGGGGAAGAGGGGGTGGGGTGCAGGGGGAATGATGGCCTTCTCTTATGAGGACCGCGACAAATCAGCGGCTGGCCAAAGAGTTATTATTATTATTATTATACTTGCCTGAAAATCACACTCAACAGAAACACACCCAGAAAAAGACCTTGCAAATGCACGCACAAGACCAATACACCGCCGTAAGAAAGACTCCCCGCCAGCAAAATGAACAACGAAACAACAGCCCGAACAACAACAACAACCAGAAAAAGACCTTGCAATTGCACGCACAAGACCAATACACCGCCGTAAGAAAGACTCCCCGCCAGCAAAATCAACAACGAAACAACAGCCCGAACAACAATAACAACAACAACAACAGAAGAGCTTGAGGCAGATTATACTTGCCAGTGATAGCTCCAACACTCATTTAAACGGCAGACTATACTTGCCTGAAAATCACACTCAACAGAAATACATCCAGAAAAAGACCTTGCAAATGCACACACTTCTTCACTAATAATAATAACTCTTTGGCCAGCCGCTGATTTGTCGCGGTCCTCATGAGAGAAGGCCATCATTCCCCCTGCACCCCACCCCCTCTTCCCCTCCTCTCCTCCCAGCATTCAGATATAAACTGCTTAATAGTGTCCCTCACTTCATCTTTTTCAATTTCTTCAATAAGCATTCCTATGTGGCATAGCAGGGTTAAGTACCCCGGGAAAAATGATCGTCTAGTGGTTTTTCGTTCGGACTATAATCGTGGCAAAAATGGCCACAGGACAATTTAAGTGTTCAGTCTTAATAGGCAACCAGTTTCTGTAGAGTCTGCAACAATTCTTGATACTGCAGCCGCAGCGAAAGGGTGAATTCAAAAACACATAAAATGTACTTACAGTTTTCTACACTTTTATTAAAACCCTAAGTATAGTTCCTACAAGTTAAACTTTAAACAAATTCTCTCTCTGGTAAAAGTTTGAAAATATCAGATACGAAATGAGACTAAGTCGAAATTATCGCATCGCTCTCATCGCGTCCTGTGTCTGGAAATGTTGTCTGGCCTGGCAGCGTTCGGCGGCGTCCTTCCACGAGAATAGGAGAGTGACTTCTTGTACATACGGAACACCAGAGAGAAGTTCCGTCTCGGGTGATTCCGTTGGCTTAAATACGATTTCAATCGTGTCTACTCGGCAGAATTTACGTCATAAAACACCACAAAACACCACATATACCCCAAGATGGCGGAGAGGTAATTCTTAACCCCCTACTTCCATCCTGGAATAGTAGGGCATCGGGTGGGTATCCTATGCTAAGAGTATGCATTCTCGCTTTTAAAAGGATGCTGGCAATTAATAGGTGTATAACCGCAAAACCAGTCGGCCATCTTGTGAACGTGCAAGTTTGCACAATTCTCAGAGCTGAAACTGATACTGGGTGTGTTGAGGTTAGGTCGGGTCAGTATACAATGCTAAAACCTGTCAAAAGCATTCTGATGGGGTTATTATAGGTTAGGCTTTTACTAGCTCATATGCCAGTCATAATTGCAAATACTGTCAAAAACACCTTTTTACAACAAGTGCATAAAGTACTTCTGTAGGTCAGTTGCACTGCTATTATGCAATGCAAATATACGAGGAATTGATTAAAATTACATAACTTGGGCTTGAAAACAGCGTTTACTTATTAAAGTTTATACAACAGAGAATTATTACCAAGTAGGACTTGGCCACTCTGATTAACACATTAACACTTCGGGAACCAAGATTCTCGAGTGCAATTATAAGACTCCGACGCACCCCATGGAGGTTAACCCGACGTGCTCTGTGGAGGGGCCCCGTGGAGGGCATTTCGTTACAATCCTCCCAACCAAGACGCGAGGTCCGGTAAACTTTTAGCGGAGCTCGAGTCTGGATCAGATGAATTGCAAAATTGTCAATAGTGATCAGGATAGTGACCAGGATCACCAGGATCACCAGCTGACCGGATCCAGGGAAACAGGATGACCAATCACCCGTGGTGACCAGGATGCTGTCAGCATCACGGTCAACACGGTGTCGGGAATCCATGACTAGGATCAGTCACTACCGGTTTTTAGGGAGAAGAAATGCACTACAGGGATTATTTATTACGGACTAATAGTATCGGAACGCCACCAGACAACAGGAATCACCTTTTCTCCTAAGGTATTACATTCTTACATTCTGAATTCCTGAAAGTATTAAAGATAACAATAAATTCTACCTGATTCTGTTAGCGGGGAAAAACTGATAATTACGGATCGTAAAATCGAAGCTATGCTTCTTCAAAGGAGTTCCCCATAGAAGGTCAAATCGACACAGAGGACAGCTTTGTTTTTGCTGCATCCAAGTTAACCCACAGTAGAGATGTACTAGCTGAGTACATTGAGGACAACGATATGCTTCACGGAGCCCAACAATGTCCAACAAGCATATCGCACATTGTCTCCCATCTCCATCAACTATATTTTGTCTGGCTTGAAAGATTCGAAGGCTTGCATACATTTCAAGCGAGTATTGCAAGACTTGATGTCTGTATTGTGCATTTTCCCATTCATAGGTATGTTCCACCTGCACATGATGGAACGTTTCACCAATTATCATGCGATATTCGCGGGGTAAATCGGGTATGGAGATTTGACTATATTCACTTGGGCGAAATGGACGGACCGGAGTCGATGTGATGAATAGATCGATCCCATTCTCCGATTGATAAGGAATTCGTTGATCATAATAAGTTCCGTCCCACCGTGGGTCATTCCAATAGCGAATAACACTTACACGGCTTGATCGTGCTGCCTCCCAAGGGGTTGCTAATCGAGCCTCATGTTCGATTACCACTATGTGAGGCATCACCAGTTCGCGTCCTACTTCCGTTGTATGAAGACAATACCGGTATAAAACTTGAGTTCGAATCAATTCTAAGTGACCGGTGACTTCGTTTAACTGGACCATATCCCACACACGGATTTTACGCTGAAAAGCGGAAACTCCGTTGTGAAAGATCATAGGTACAGGTATACGAAATCTCTGTGTCCAATACTCTAGTTGCTCCGGAAGAAAATCTTCCGAAGTTGGGTTAACTTTACGGTAGGCATATGCCGTGGCCATTTGTCACGGATTCAATATTACTTATAAACTAACTAAAAACGTGTTTCAACTTATCTTAAGATAAAAGAAACTGACTACAACAATTAAATATCAAGTGCAATAACCAAATTATCAAATTAAATGTGACTGACTATACTCTAAAACTGGAAAATAAGAAATAATTTCAAACCTTAAAAACTATTTTACACTATGCTACAGCTGTGCCGTATGAACAATTCTACTTTCCCCGTTAACGGTTCTTCGTTAGTTTTTAATCTGTTGTCGATAGTGACGAGACTAGGAGTCACGTCTAGAATGTCACTCTATAATTTTGATTGAAAAGAACTTTTTCGTTTATTTTACTTAGATACTTTGTTGTTTGCGCAAGAAAAATATTATACAATAACGTCCAAAGATGACAACAGTGCCCGACGGCACGCAGCTGTAGAGGTCGCCTTTTTAACTTCTGTCATGTCATACGCGACTCAAAACTGATATGGATCCATTTCAGCTGGTACTGGAAGCTTCGGCTCGTTACCGATACCCCACCTCATGGGTGTACGGCAGTGCGGGCAAGAAGCTGGCTCAGGAGCACCGGCTTTTGATCTGGCCCATGCAATACCACAAGAGTAGTGGATTTGTTGTTTACATTGGCCACATTCAAATAAATCCTGCCAAGTTTTTGAAATTTCTGCTAAGCAGATGCAGCAAGGGTCCCCAAGACCCTTATAATGAGTTTGTACCTCCTGCGTCTCATTATATTTAATAATTTGGCTGCGTAAACTAAAACGTTGTAATCGTCTTCCCTCGTGTCGGATTAAAGCTTCACGAAGGAGCCGATACTGCTTTTGCTGTTTCTCCAATTCATAAGTTTTCTGTACATTGCCAGGAGGAAAGAATCGTGCAGGGTGCATTTGGTGCTGATAAAATCCATATGAATCATCAGCATCTTCACTGGCGGGATATGTACTACCAGGGAAGACCTCATGACTCCTGAATGGACGGACCAAGCCAGGATTGGCTATTAGGTCCAGTTCAGCATCCAATTGATTTCGCCCATGGTCATAATATCGGCCATTCCAACAGGGGTCAGTGACACAATGAATGACCTCGTCAGGACCGGGACCAGTGACGTCATGGGGTTCACCTTCGACGGAAAACTCTGGAAGATACAAGAGATGGGGAAATATTACTTTTCTTTCCTCAGAGAGATAAAAACGATAACCAAGTTGGTGTTGCATTATCTCTGTCTGGCCATTGGCAGGATTATAATGTCTCGTGTTCCAAATACAAATAAACCTTAAACGGCGACGTTGCCATAAATCTTTTGGAAAATATAGAGAATGACCATGACAGGGAGCCGCTGCTTTATGAAAGGCTGCGCGTTTATGTTCTTCAAATCTTGCCCGTTCCTCATAAGTATGGCAAGGAGTTACAGCATGTTGGTAGGCTTCGCGTTGATGTAAATCGTACATGGCCTGTTCTTCGGCGAATTCTTCGAATTCCAAAGTAGTTGCTGAAGCCATACCAACAAGAAAATTTAATCAAATATAAAATAGAATATAACTATATTTAAAAGAAACCACTATGTTACCAATAGTATTATGTTTATACACTAAAATTTACACTGATAATTCGCTCCCCTGGGTTCGTCTGTAACTTGGTGCACTCAATCAACACTCTTTCCACCAACTTTCAAATTTGTTTGCCTTGATACTGGAGTCCTGTGTGTAACTTATCTAATACACTCCAGGAACTCCGATTTTATAAAAATTGTTACACTGCAGTGCAGAATTACTAACTTTGGGAAATTTTTCACTAGTAAACAAGACAAACACAGACGACCCGTTATCGTCATGGATCAGGTTTCCAATGAAGGATTATACATAAATTGGGAAACCAGATTCATGAAAATCTTAAATATATGTAGTAGTCTACGTAGACTTTTCTGTTTGTTGTTACTTATTAAAGTTTACATTGCTCAATCTTCACTCTGAAGGTTTTCATTTTGTGTTGGCAACTGATAATGCCGATAAACAGTATTGGGGCCTGTTCGGTAATCAAACGTTGACCCTGTGAAATGTCCAATATAATCTGGGTGGTATTGACGATAGACAACAAAGGGTTGAAAACTCCTTGGTTGGCCATCTGAGTGATATCGTGCTCGTCTGCGGCGACTAAAGTCACGATATCTTGCACAGAAGGGAGTAAACTCTGCTACATTTCTTCGCATGTGAAATCTATGATGTACACTACTGGTAGTAGCCACCCGGTGACTATAATACCGTAGAGGTTCACTTACCTCACCCTGCTCGTTGATTTTTGGATATTGTAAATCAGGGCAATTATATATCACTAAATATCTAGACCTATTTGCAAAAGTTAAATGAGTATTAACAGCACTGTCATAATAATATATCAACTCTCGCTCAACCTCTATATATACTATTTTCAAATCCATATCAAAATATTGACATCCAAATACATCCTCAATGTCTAAGAGATCTGTATCTTTCATAAAGTCTTGTTCATATGTATTGGGTCGTATGATATCTCGATCAAATTCATGAGGAGAGGCCAACGGGCGAGGTGTTCTGAAAAACTCGCTCCTTGCCCACTCCCACGGCCTCGGTCGAATATCGATTATAGGTTCTGGGACAATATTAGTAGATAATGGAGCAATTTGTCTTGCTTCTACATCACTTAAAGGAGGGGTGTGTACGTCTAATCCAAGATCAGCTCGTGCAAGTTCATTTTGTATCACACTGATACCTGACTCTGCAACATCAGTGTCCAGAACAGTGGTAGAATCACTAGACAAAGAATCACTTGTAGGTGTGGTCATACTGGAAGAAGTATGTGATCTCATTGTTATATCATAAACAAATCCACCGAGTCCATCTTGGCTCTCGGGGTCCCGATGAATAATTGCATCATGGGTTCTAACAGGTAATCTTGGAGGAAGGACTAACGTTTCCACTGTATCCGTAGGTGAATAAGGTGGAAGTCGTTGAAGTCGTTCCGGTGTAGATAGTAAAATGGAGTCAGTAGGAGTTTGAACACTACTTGGAGGAGTCGACAAAAGGTCGGAAGATGCTATAGAAGGTGATGGTGATTCTTCTATTGATGCCAATACAGATACACTATTATCAGATGAATTGCTATTTATATTTACGTTTATACTAGATGAATTAGTGTCTTGAAAAAGTTCTCGTGAAACAGTACTATTACTGTCAGTTCCAGTACTAACTGTACTTGAAGTTTCATCATCATATAAAGTGTCACGATCATTATAATAACTCTGGTAATCAGGGAAATCATCGAGCCCACTGTCAACACTAGAATCAGATTCTGCCATTTGTACACTGGTCACTGAAACAAAAACACACAGTGTGTGAACTACTGTTTTTCAGTTTCTTTGTCTATATCAAACATAGTTATGTGGACATTGGCAGAATCCACGTCATGTTGTACACGGGGATATATTGATTTCCTATTAGGTTGAGGAGAAGGTCTAAAGTTTTGAACAGCTTTTCTCATCATGTCTCTAATACTCTTAGGAGGTTGTTGTTGTTGTGCTCCAGTTGGATCAGCAGGAGCTGAAGGCTGTGGTCTAGGTACCATACTAGTATAGATTTCATCATCGGCAAGTGCAAAATTAGACATTTCACTATCATCAACAGCAGAAAAAGTCGGTTTACTTTTACGGTTTCTTAACCACTTGTATATCTGTTTGTGTCTATCGGCTCGATAGCACTTCCAAAGCAGATATAATCCTATTATTAATGCAACGGTCGCGAGAGCATAAGCCCACTTAGGGACTTCAAATGAGTCCGTCATTTGTAAATTTAGCGAGTCAAGTTCATGAATTAAGTCATCCATGGGTAAGTCATCCAAGTGATCTATTCCTTTCGGTATCGTAAACGTCGATATGTTCACCCTCTCTATGACAGGTTTCCACATCTGTCATTGTAACAACGAGAAATTTGGTAACACTGTCTTGGTAACTATCCGGAAAGTAGAATTATCCCTTTTATGGAAATAACTCGGTAACATTAATTGACCGCTCGATGCCATACATAACGGTTTTAATTCCAAAATTCCAATTGGCGGAAGAATCCGTTTCGGTTTCGGATTTCTTCGTTTCGGACACGTAATTGAGAATCGTAGTGGGACATCTGTCGTGATGTACCACATTCCTTCATCGATTCTAGTACTGAACGGGAGGTCGATATTCAATCGAACTTCCGTTTGACATAAGTTCGGAATTTCTAATTTCATGTTTAAAAACAAAGCTAACATACAACTTGTCGTTGTATGTATCGTTCGTACGGCACCTACTAAAGGACAAAACAACTTATTGTTATCTACACATTGGTCATGTCCTATTTCTGGGACATACCTCGTCCTTTCTTTATTAATAATTAACATGTCAGATTCAAGAGTATATATTGCTACTAATTTATTTGCAACTCGCGAC
The DNA here is from genome assembly GCA_031216915.1 of Pictodentalium vernedei. Taxonomy (NCBI): domain Eukaryota; kingdom Metazoa; phylum Mollusca; class Scaphopoda; order Dentaliida; family Dentaliidae; genus Pictodentalium; species Pictodentalium vernedei. The sequence continues at coordinate 77,630,578 of CM062293.1, read as the reverse complement.
GCATTCTTAGTTACATTGACAAAGGGTACAGGCAAAGCCTGCACCTTGAACATTTCAAATTGCAAGTTCGAATTACGTAAGGGGATCTTCATAAAGATCACCAATTTATCGTCATCATAAATGGCAGCCGTCGTAAGCAAATGATAATATTGCCATAACTCTGTTGTCAGATCTAGTGGCAACATGGACTTATCATCTAATTGAACTTTAATACTCATTAATATCGAGGTCAATAGTGAAGGATCCACTATTTTCGGTGATAACTTCCTATCGGCTAGGATATCCATTTGATCATGTAATCCCCGCAGAGTGGTTTCTGCGGCGATTATCATTGATTCTAATCGACTCATTACAAACTCAAGCTGATGATAAGCATGAGTGAAATGTTCAATATATAATATTCGATCTTCATGATTCTGAACTACTTTATTTACTCGACCTTGAAATAACATCAATTCGCGCAACATATTTAACATAAATTCTCTATTTTTCAGAATCGCTTCATGATTCATCCTAATGAAGGTTAAACTTTGTTTCTGAATATGTTGAATCATTGCTTGATTAGTACTGACACGTCTTAAATTTTCTGTTATCCCATCTAAATCTGACTGGGATACAGTTCCAAAGAGAAAACTCAATCCTTCACCTACAAAGTCGAACAAACCTCGTTTCTTCCGAGACGAGTTTATTGTGTGGCCATGTAATCTGCGGTAATCGTTCAGATCCTCTTTTATTCATTTAACACGATTATTTAGGTATCTGATCTCCTGGTGTATATCCGTTATGATCGATTGTATCGCAACGGCAAGAGTAGAGTTTTCACCATTTACTTCGACAAAAGTTCGTCGAAAAGTTATGGTTGTAGCATTATACAAACCAGCAGTATATTTCATACTTCGATCAAGTCTGCGCACATATTGTATAAAAGGTTGGAGCTCATACACAAACATTGTACTCCAATCACTAGTTACCATATTTACTTCTTTCACTTTCTTAAAAATCACATTGTTTCTAATAATAGTATGTCCATCTATTATTGTAGTCATAGTCAAAAGACCAACTAATAACATCCAACGCAACATCTTGCTCCTACAATGAGAAAGGAAGCAAGAGTTAGCGTAATGAGTAATACGCGATTCAATTACTTTTACTCTGACGCTTTGTTTCCGGATGTAAAAGGTCAGAAAGTTAATCCAACTACAAGAGAGTCATAGTCAGTTCGCGAGGCTGACAAGAGTTCACTCATAGTTTCGTTCCAAACAAATCATAAGTCAATACAATTTTGTTACTCATTTTACACTTTCTCTCGTCTCTCTCAAACTTAAGGAGTGGCACCATAGGTGTTACGTTTTAGGTATCAGTAGTCCTGTGGTAAAATTTAATCACTAGTACTCCAGGCAGAGGGTACCATAATTGCTCCTAATTCTAATTTCTCACCTGGTTCTTTAATCTTATCATGATCTCGTAACACAGCTTGTATACAAGAGATCATCTCAGTTATATCTTTACTTGACTGTTTTGGTTGAGGCTCACTACTTTGGCCTTTTTCTTCAGTTATTTGCAATTGGTCAACTTCCATCGTTGAATCATTTACTCGATCATTTCGATCGCCAGCAATGAACCGTGATGGCAGTTGATCAGCGGAAGGAGCTTGTAGCTCCTTCATTCGTCTCTTGTAATCTCGTACCTGTTGTACTTGTTGTCTTAATTCTGCTAATGGAACACCATCTTCTTCTGAAGAAGAATGTTCTCGTCTTTGTCTTTTATTCTTAATGATTGACGTTAAGGGGTGTTTTTCTTGAATCCCTTGCATATCGTCACTTTCATTACTGTCACTACTGCTACTGTATTCAGTAGTCGATTGTTCTGATGGGGCAGCGTAACGTTGTATTCGTCGCGCTCTAACAGGTTGGACAGGTGGAGGCACCTCCCATTCTTGAGGCGCTTTACTAAGTCTTTCTCCATGACATTTAATTATTCTGCGAGTTAATTGATCTTGTATCTTGTAACTCACTGGACCTGTTCTCTCAATGACTCGAAATGGGTAGTCCCATTTCGATTCTAATTTTCCTTTAGATTTTCCTGAGGAGTATAAAACAGGATCACCTACTTCAAAGGTGATATCCTTTGCTGTAATATCATGTAATCTTTGTTGTTTTAATACTCGTTTCTTTTGTGCAGCTTGTTGTTTTCGAAATGCTTTATGTTGTTCCTGAATGGCTATCTTACGAGGTTCTTCACCTACATATTTTTCTCGAGGTTTAAGTATATTGTCGAGTGGTAAAACCACATCTCTGCCATACACCAGATAAAATGGCAAGAATCCAGAGGATTCACTACCATTAAACCTGATGGCTGCCATAGCTTGGTTTAGGAATAAATCCCAAGTTTCTAATTCTTCTCGAGCTAGTTTTGCTAAGATGTCATTCAGGGTTCTATGTAGCCTCTCCACCTTCCCATTAGATTGTGGATGGAAGTAGGAAGTGGTCACATGATGTATCTTGAAATAATCAGTTAAATATTTCATCACTGCATTTACATTTTCAGATCCATTGTCTGTTAATATTTCTAAAGGACATCCAAATCTTGGAAAAATTTGATCTATTATCAAATTAGCAATTGTTTCCGCCTTTTTATCAGGCACTGGAAACGCTTCAGGCCACCCAGAATAAATATCTATGAAGGTCACAATGTATTTGTTTCCTGATAAAGTCTCAGGGTGTGGACCACTCATATCCAATGCTATTTTAGCAAAGGGATATGGAGGTCTGTCAGTCTCTTGCAATGGCAAAGTGTGAGCTCTGGTGTTACGAGCTCGACACACAAGACAGTTTTCTACATGTTTATAAATATGTTTATATAAATCTTTCCAATAATATTTTCTACTGATATTATTGTACACTTTGTCTATGCCAAGGTGACCTAATTCGTCATGGTATTGTTTCAACACATCTGCATGTAATTGTTCTGGTATGCACAAGCGTACCCGTGGGTTATCGTCAACTGTACTGATGTAATATACTACTCCCTTAATCATGAGGTATCTACTACTAATGTGTGCAGGGGTATTGTTACCTTGATACTTCTTAATGATTTCTACAATCTTTTCATCTTTCTGTTGCTCTACCTTCATGTCCAAATCTTTGTAATTAATTGCTTGTGGTTCGGGCGGAACCTGAGGTTCATCTGTGATGACATGTACATATCTTTGAGGATCAAATTTGTTACTATTTATAATTCCAATTTGTAATGCTTTCTGATTTTCCACATTATCCATCTCGTACCCGGGGTCAGCGTTTGCAATTCCTTCAGGTAAACGAGAGAGTAGGTCAGCACATGTATTCTTTCTACCTGGTAAATATTCAATCTTACAATTGTAGCTAGCTATCTTTAATGCCCAGCGTTGTACTTTGGCATTGTTTTGCGGACTTTTCAACAAGTACTGCAAGGGGGCGTGGTCTGTTTTAATAACAAACTCTGCTCCCTGCAGGTAGTTATTGAATTTATCCAATGCGTATGAGATAGCGAAAGCTTCTTTCTCAAATGTCGACCATTTCTGTTGGGTTTCACCCAATTTATGAGAGAGGAAGACAATGGGTTTTTCATCAGGTACTCCAGGTAGTTGACCTGTTTCATCATCACATGGTTGTGCCAAAACCGCTCCGACACAGCGGCCACTGGCATCAGTGTAAAGCACATAAGGCTTTCTTGGATTTGGATATGACAAATGAGCAACTTGAGTTAAACGATCCTTCAATTCTTGAAAAGCTTTTTGATGTGTGTCACGCCAATGAAATCTTGCATATTTCTTTGTCAGTTCTAAGAGTGGTTGAGCAATTTCGCTGAACCGAGGAATAAATCTACGGTAGTATGAGGTCATGCCCATGAAAGATCTCACTTCCGTTACCGTTTTCGGCGGATTTAATTTTCGAATGACCTCGACCTTCGAAGTCTCAGGTTTAATTCCATCTTTACTAATTACAAAACCAAGATAAGATGTTTCAGATTGAAAGAAGGAACACTTCTTAGCTTTTAGCTTCAGTTTATGTTTTCTTAGGCGACCAAACACTTGTTTAATGTGGTCGATATGAGATTTTATGTCACGGCTGAAAATCAAAATATCGTCAAGGTAGGCCAGAGAAAAATCCTCTAGGCCCTCCAAGACGCTTGTCATGAGGGATTGATACACCGAGGGCGCGTTCACGAGTCCGAAAGCCATTACATTGAACTCATAAAGGCCCTTATGACAAACAAAGGCCGTTTTTGGTCTGTCTTCTTCATCCATCTTGACTTGCCAGTAACCCGACTTCATGTCAAGAGTGGTGAAGTATTGACATCCATTCAATAAAGTAAAGATGTCGTCAATCAATGGAAGCGGCCAGTTCGTAACTTTCGTGACTTCATTGAGCTTGCGGAAATCAACGCAGAAGCGTTTCGAGCCGTCTTTCTTGTCCACGAGTAGGCACGGAAAACTCCATGCACTATTTGACCTTCGGATAATTCCGGATTGAAGCATTTCTTCAAGTGCCTCATCCATAATTTTTCTCTTCAGTAATGGAACTCTATATGCTCTACTTTTGATTGGTGGCGCATCACCTGTGTCGATGCGCATCTTCACTGTATCTGTCTGAGTTAATTCTTTATCAGTTTTTGCAAACAAGTCTTTATTGTTATTGATGACTGGCATCAACAGGTGCCGTTTGTCTTCAGGCACCTGTATGTCAGCATCTGTGATTTGTTCTTCAGGTGTATTTTGAGTTAAGATCTGATTAATTTCTAAGACTTTTTCTTCCTGTTCTATTGGTTCAAGTTTTCCAATCAAACAACCCCTTTTTAAGGTGTAGTGTTTGTTGGTACTGTTCACCAACAGTACAGGTATGGTTTCATTTCCATTAGTGACTATACTGTTACTAACTAAGAGGCCAGGCTGTTCAGCCACATGACCTTTAGTCAGTCCATGATGTTCTAAGTATTTTGTGTCGAAGACAGATTTTACACCAGAAGCTTTTGCTGTACACAAACAAGTGGATTGTGGTTTAAGTTCCACCTGATTGATCAGTCGAGTAAGACAACTCACCTGTATGTCTTGAACAATGGGTATATAGTGACCATCTAATCTCAATTTATGAAATTCCCAATATAAATTAACTCGATTGCCCCTAATCCAATCCATTCCTAACAACATACTTCGATTCAATTCATTTATTACTAAGAACTCATGCACCTGATAAATTCCTTGAATATAAAATTCAAGTCTAACTTTTCCTCGAGGGAGAGTGTCATTCCCAGTAATACCTGCAATGCGAGGCAAAGAATTTTTATCACCAACTAATTTCGGTCGGTGTTTAAGATTTTTCCAAAATTTTGTACTAATGCAACTAGTCTGTGCCCCTGTATCTAATAAGGCACGTACTCGTTGTCCTTTGATGTTCACTAAGACACTATTCAAAGAAGCAGCCCCATAATTTATGGTTACTGTTTCCGGTTGAGAATGTCTAAGTTTTTGTTGCTGTTGTTCCTCATTTGGGTAATCATCATTGTTGACTAAGTTATTTCCCTTGGTTTCCATAGAGTGTTTCACTTCCTGTTGACATGGGTTTTTCCAATTACTTCCCCTTGGGTTTTTCCTGTTTTGTTGTTTTGGGTTTTTCCCAAGTGATTTCTCTTGGCTCCTTATTCTTGGATTCCTATTTCCTGATTCACTTACTGTCTGTTTCTGTTGATTTATTTCAACACAACCCTGCTTACCTGGTTGATTTATAATTTGATTTTCATAAGCATTTTTCATATAAATCATAATATCAGGGTCTACATCTACAATGTGTATCTCTTTTAATTGTTTAGGAGTAAAGTTTTGTAGAACTCTCACATAAACATCTGCACACTTCTGTTTAGGTACACCATATATCCCGCTACTGATGAGTGGGATAGCTATGCTTACAAAATTTTCCTTGTCACATACCTGTAATACTTTTTGTACAGTACTGTATAAAACATTGAGACATTTATTTTTATCACTGTAATCATTCCAGCGTGGTCCCACAGCATGTATCACTTTTAAACATGGCAACATTCCACAAGTGGTAGTCATATTCTCACCTACTGGAAGATTTCCATGCTGTTGAATATATCGTTGACATTCTTGTTCAAGGGCTGGACCAGCTCCAAGAGCTATAGCTCTAGCAACACCTCCGCCATGGGTTAATTGGCTATTAGCCGCATTCACCATAGCGTCAGTAGCTACCCGAGTTATTCCAGTCCTGTATACTTTTATTTCCAGACCACTGGTGGTCCGATAGCTGAAACAATTTTGTGAAGTAAATTTTTCTTGCTGACTGTCCCTTGCAGGGCAGCCATTTTGTGAGTTGGCCTTAGGTTTCTTAGGCCTAGGCCTACCAGTCAGAGGAATGGTTGTGAATTTTACTGTAAAATTTTTCCTATTATGTGTGGTCTGACCACACTTTGTGCATTGAATGGTTTTACTTTTCACTGGAGGAGAACCATTTTCGGTTCTCCTTATTTGAGACTGAATACTTGGCTTTATATTACATGTTTTATTACCCGTATGTCCACCTGTCTTATTATTTACAATTTTATTTTTACAATTATTCATGCATTTATTTGGTACATTATTTACATTAATTAACACTTCTCCCTGGTGATTTCCAGTTTCACTTCTGTTGGGAGCATGTGACTTCTCATTAACTCTGCTCATTGCCCCATATGGGCAGAGTTCCCTTCGTTTAAATTGACTCGGCAATCGCGAGCGAAGTGGTTTGGCTTCCCACAGCGAAAGCAGCAAAAGGTCGCCCCTGGTGACCTTTCACCTGCTGGCTGAATATCCAGTGTTCTTACCTGCTTGGTCAAGTTAACGCGGCAATCGCGTTTCACGTGGCCAACGCGGTTACAACGATTGCAAACCGGTCGTGAAAATCGTGTCAGTTTCTGATATCTGTTGTAATTTTGTCCTCCCCTATTTCTGTATTGACTATTGTACTGATTTTTATTCTGATTCTGATATGGAGGTCGCGCATAACCTCCAGTGTAATTTTTCGTTAAAATATTCACCTTATGGCGTCGGCGTGCCACGCCTACGTCCATGGGAGTCTCGTCCCTTGTCTCCAGAGGGAGATCTACATGTTCTTCCTGTTCGTCGATGGAGTCACGAAATACAGGGTCCCGATAGCGCTCATATTCTTCATATTGTCGGTCAAATGCCTTCCCAAAGGGCGCTTTTCCTTTAGCGGCTTCAGAGCGGGTGCGAAATTTGATTTTCGCGGCATTTTTAAATAATGCCTGACTAACAGCATTTTCTAGCGTCTTGGGCATTCGTCGGATCAGTTTCATCCGAACATCGTTGTCATACAACCCGTCACAAAAGTAATCTGAGAGATTTTTCTGAATGGTGGGGTTATCTATTTCCTGATCAAAGGCATCTTTCGCTAGATCAAGCAGTTGCTCAGCATATGAGACAAGAGTTTGATTTTTCCCTTGTCGCATATGGCGCAACTGATTGGTGGCCATGGAGTTATCCATTGTGGCGCTATAGCGACTTTTTAGTTCGCCATACAGTTCGGACCAGGGCATTTCAGGATTTTTCTTCATTGATCGTAAAATAAAATCAGCAACTACGAAGTCACTGGTTTGGGCGGCGATTTTAGGTCGTCGTTTCTCTTCCACATCATTTGTCTCACAAAAAAGGTCAAGAGATTTTATCCAACCCCGAAAATTCAGGGGGTTCCCGTCAAATTTTTTAATATGGGAATGAATGGATTGCGCCTGAGTGGCGTTAGCTGTCTTTGCATTACTCTTTTCACTTTGGCGCACGGTTTTATGCAGGTCAATTATGGCAGAAGATGTGGGGTCTTTGGCTTTCCTTTCAGCTTCTGCCAATTTTTGTTGTACTCTTAGTAATTTTGCTTCGGCACCGACTTTGTCAGTAGCTAACTGTAGTTCCAAATCAGCTTTCTGCTGTACGAATTCTGCTTTAACCTGGTCGAGGGCTGCCTGCATATGGTGAAGGGTTTGTTGTGAGGCAGCATGCTGCTGCGTCAAGCTCTGAGCTTGAGAGCTCAGTTCAGTAATTTGCCGTTCATATTGACCCACAAGACCTTCCCTTTCCTGTTTTAGTTGAGTAATTTCATCAATGAACCGTTGCTCTCTTTCTGGCGTGGTCATTTTTAATGATTTTTATGAAATAATTTACAATTGGATTTTTCTGCTGTTAATGAACGTAAAATGAAGAAAATTGCACCTACCTTGCTAGCACTATAACTGTTGAAACACACGCGGCTGTCGTTTCAGAATTTCCTGGAATTCCTCGAGATTTTTCACAGTTTCCTGAGTTTCCGTTTTTCTCTGATGTTCAGTCAAAAGTTCAATATATCTGATGAGCAACGCTCGGTGCGACCAGTCGAGCGTAGTTTGGATGTGATAGCAATTGGCGGTCGGCGTCAGTGTAAATAATGGCACGTTGGACATGCAACCAGTTCCACCATGGAGTTGTACCAATTTTAGATTCAGAGGGCGCTGTCTGCGTCTGCTGCCTTACAAATTTTAGCTGCCAGGCGTTCAATTTACCAGTAAAATTAAGGGATGTCTGTCCCTCATAAATAGTTAGCAAAAAGTTCTCACAAGTTCACTGTGCTCCCCAGCGGCAACGTTTTAAGTCAATTTCGGCTTCACTGGGTCTGTTAGGGTTAATAAATGTTTCTAGAATGTTCACCCGATCGTTTCAAGAGAGTTAAAAGTCAGAGTCTACATCCTGACGAGCGGCACCATATAAACTGGCCTGTGGCATAGCAGGGTTAAGTACCCCGGGAAAAATGATCATCTAGTGGTTTTTCGTTCGGACTATAATCGTGGCAAAAATGGCCACAGGACAATTTAAGTGTTCAGTCTTAATAGGCAACCAGTTTCTGTAGAGTCTGCAACAATTCTTGATACTGCAGCCGCAGCGAAAGGGTGAATTCAAAAACACATAAAAGGTACTTACAGTTTTCTACACTTTTATTAAAACCCTAAGTATAGTTCCTACAAGTTAAACTTTAAACAAATTCTCTCTCTGGTAAAAGTTTGAAAATATCAGATACGAAATGAGACTAAGTCGAAATTATCGCATCGCTCTCATCGCGTCCTGTGTCTGGAAATGTTGTCTGGCCTGGCAGCGTTCGGCGGCGTCCTTCCACGAGAATAGGAGAGTGACTTCTTGTACATACGGAAGACCAGAGAGAAGTTCCGTCTCGGGTGATTCCGTTGGCTTAAATACGATTTCAATCGTGTCTACTCGGCAGAATTTACGTCATAAAACACCACAAAACACCACATATACCCCAAGATGGCGGAGAGGTATTTCTTAACCCCCTACTTCCATCCTGGAATAGTAGGGCATCCGGTGGGTATCCTATGCTAAGAGTATGCATTCTCGCTTTTAAAAGGATGCTGGCAATTAATAGGTGTATAACCGCAAAACCAGTCGGCCATCTTGTGAACGTGCAAGTTTGCACAATTCTCAGAGCTGAAACTGATACTGGGTGTGTTGAGGTTAGGTCGGGTCAGTATACAATGCTAAAACCTGTCAAAAGCATTCTGATGGGGTTATTATAGGTTAGGCTTTTACTAGCTCATATGCCAGTCATAATTGCAAATACTGTCAAAAACACCTTTTTACAACAAGTGCATAAAGTACTTCTGTAGGTCAGTTGCACTGCTATTATGCAATGCAAATATACGAGGAATTGATTAAAATTACATAACTTGGGCTTGAAAACAGAGTTTACTTATTAAAGTTTATACAACAGAGAATTATTACCAAGTAGGACTTGGCCACTCTGATTAACACATTAACACTTCGGGAACCAAGATTCTCGAGTGCAATTATAAGACTCCGACGCACCCCATGGAGGTTAACCCGACGTGCTCTGTGGAGGGGCCCCGTGGAGGGCATTTCGTTACACCTACCCTCTCCCTCGTGTCCCCCTTCAGCCATCTATCCTTTGTTTCTTCACCCCACTTCTGCATTATTCTTCTAGTAAATTTTATTCTATGAGGTATATACTGTGGGCATTCCAAGAGAAAATGTTCCAGGGTCTCCACTACTCCAGAGTGGCACATTTGGCATCCCTTTTCCCCATCTCTCCCAATTTTTCCCCGAAGCTCCAGTGATCTTGATCTCAGTTTGAACAGCAGTGACCCTCCAAAGGTGCCATCTAGGTACTTCTCAAAAGCTGGCTTTTCTTTATATTGTAACCCCTGCAGTGATCTTTTCACGCTAACCCCTGCTCGCCAGTTTCGATTGCAATCTTCCATGACTCTCTCTTTGACAAACCTTTTGCCTTCTTTCATTCCTACTTCTATGTTTGTGACCTCTATAGAGTAATTGTCCGTTAGTTCCCTCACATGTTTTGACCACCCCGTTTCTATATTAGAATTCCAAATGGTATCGAGCATCAATTTGCACCACCGGTTGTCAGGCAGGTTTCTCAAGTAGTTAAAGTAACACAGTTTTCCCAAATCTACCCTGTCCTTGATTTTCATCCACCCAAGCTCCCCCCTTACTGCTTCCAAAGCTGCAGCATTACTCGACCCTGTTATCCATCTGCCGGCATCATTTTGAGTATTTTCCAACTTCTTAATAACGGTTTGGTTTAATGGAATCACGTCCGTGCCATACGTTATACTTGGTAAACCCACCCTCTCCCACAGTGTTTTCCCCACAAAGACCTTGTTGAAACTATTTTTCCCTAAAAGTTTTAGTTGGTTCAGAATTCTTTTCCCTTTCAGAATCAGTTTGGCTGAGTAATTTCTGTACACCCCTCTTCCCGTTATATTTATGCTTACCCCTAGATACTCATACTCTCCCGTTTCTCCTACAGTGATTTGTTTGCTTTTCCCTTCGGGGATTGAGAACTCCCCCACTCTCCATCTCTTCGTCATATCTACCTTGCGTCCAACGGGTATTACCTTGCTTTTATTTTCATTTAGTTCGAGCCGCCAAGTGTTCCCATATCTACCAACAATTTCCAGCAGTTTCTCTAGCCCCTGTTCAGTTCTAGACATTAACACCATGTCGTCCGCAAAGAATAAGCCTGGTATCTTTATGTCTCCAACATTTACCCCCTCCGCACTCTGAATTAGTTCGTCCCCTAAATCTTTAACATACAATGCAAACAAAATCGGTGAAAAGATACACCCCTGCTTGAGGCCTATATCCATAGGGACTCGTTTTGTAGTGATACTCCCTAGACTGAGCTGGCTTTGCACATCTGTATACAGTGCTTTCATGATTCCCACAAAGTCACCCCCCAGTCCGATGCCCTCGATCTTTCGCCACATACCTTCCCTCCACACTCGGTCGTACGCTTTTTTCACATCTAGAAATGCCAGAAACATCTTTTTCTTTTCAGCCTTTGTTGATTCTATCAGTTGGGTGAGTGTAAATAGGTGATCAGTGACTCTTCGTCCTTTCCTGAAACCATTTTGAATTTCTCCTAAAAAACCTTTCTCTTCAATAACTTCCTCTAGTCTACCGTATATGACCTTACAGAATACTTTTCCGATGTTACTACTAACTGATATCCCCCTATAGTTATCTAGAACTTCCTTATCCCCCTTTTTGTGTATGAACGACACCTTACTTTCCCTCCACTCTCTGGGGACCTCTTGCTTTCGCAGAGCCAGGTTGAAAAGGTTTGTCAGGACTTCAATAAGTGCCTCCCCTCCATTTTTGAGGAATTCGTTCGGAATTTCATCAGTCCCTCCCGCTTTACCATTTTTTAATTTCGAGACCACGTTCCGCACTTCTTCTGCCGTTATTTCGCTACATACACGATTGGATAGTTTCTCCTCCACCAGTGTATTTCTTTTTGGTGGGGACCCACTGCCCCATCGCCTATCGTTTATCTTTTCCCAGTGCTTGACTAACTCTGAAGCGATACGGCCTTTATCTTCTGTACTTTCCCCGTCCACTTTGATACTCTGCACACTACTTTTCCCCCGTTTATTTACCCAGTTCCAAAATACGTTTGAGCTCGAACCCCCCGTTTTCTTTATTGTTCTGGCAAGACTGCAATTGCGCTCCTTCCTATTATTATTCTTTATCTCATTCACCCTTTTCCGTGCCAGTTCATATTCTCCTTTCATTAGTCTCGTGTCATTGTTATCCACCCCTTTAAGCTTCCTACTTCTTCTGTAAGCAGCGCATTTTACCTTCCTTTCTTTTATAGCCTTTTTCAGTCCCTCGTTAACCCTGTATCCTGTTAACACTGTATTCTACCTTTTGCCGCTTTTAGTCTAAGTTTTTTTTACTATCTTTCATATTCTATCTTTTCCCCAATAACCACTATGGATATCAATAACCGCTACGGATATCAATAACCGCTATGGCAACACAATAACCGTTATGGCTTCAGCACATCCTTCACTCCATCCTTGGAGGTGGGCATCCACCCCCAGGGAGGCGAGCGTTGGTCCTGCGCCCCAATCTCCTAGCCCCTTTTTTGTAAAGCGCTCCTCTAGCGCACAATCTGTCCCGACCCCATGATAATCGCAGGCCTGTTACCTGAACCAGGAATGTTCAGGTTGGGTGGCACCTTGTTAAGGTCCGTTTTGTTTCTTTCAAATTGTCTATCGCCGAAACCATACACGCCAACGAAAGAGCCCAAGGCAGACTATACTTGCCGATGAAGGCCCATCTTCAACTCCAAATCACAAGCGGCAGACTATACTTGCCTGAAGAACAACAACCAGAAACATCAACTCCAATCCTCTTCCTCCTTTACACCGACCAGACATGATGCGGGTGATGATGACTCAAAAATTATCGAAACTTTAATATACAGTAATTGAGGGTCGAAAGGGCATGCCCCATATCGTCCCAGCGCGCCTTCGGCGCGCGAAACTATTCTTTAGACTTTAGACTTATCAAATCAATTATTAAGAACATCAGACAAATTAACTTCGCAACACTTCATGTTTCTACAAAGTATTCTAATTATTCTAATTCTTTGATTTTGCGTATTTTGAATATTTTATTAAAACATGAAATATGTTGCAAATTTCTTTTGTCTGATGTCCTGGCTTTGTTTTGGGACATCCAACACATCTTTAGCCGCAGAGAGTTTTTATATAACTTCTCAACATGTCCAGTAAAGAACTTATGATGGAAGCACAGTAGCCGATTTTCAGGAACCACTGGAACCCGTTTCTGCCAGTGTAGTCGTGATATACATTTATTCATGTTCTATGCAACACAACCTTAATTTTGATGTACGGTATGCCTATGTTCAGATACCAGTCGAATTTTTATGACAAGACGTTTTGCCAAAAATATACTGGATATAGCAGCTGGGTGTAGCCTTAAGTGAAGTCGCAAGTGTTTCAGGTGGACGACCGACCATTTGCTAGTCTTTTAAACTATTAATTGTGTGAGTACTATGGTCTAAATGTTTATACATTTTTGATAAAAATCACTTGCCGTCTGTTTGCGTCCAGTGGTCTGGGGTGGGGGGGGGGGTGGTGGGTGGGGTGGGGGGGAGCTGAAAGATTTTGCTCGAAAAGTGATTCCGCGGGCATCATCGAGGCACGTAATATCGCGGTGGGCGTGGGAGAATGTGACGCCCCCCCCCCGCACTGGTGGGGAAAGTTTGAAAAAAATTATGATCAATCTATATAGAGTCCCACACGCCAGCTGCCTTTCCAACCTTGTAACTGAGGAGGAAATTGGTTCGCGTTTCGGGTGTACCTGGCTGGATGGGCGCGTTTGTGACAGGGAGGAGGCAAAGTCTACGCTTATGGGGAAAATCTGCCACCCGTGGATCACGGAATACCGTACCGCCGTACCGATCACACCAGGATATACACGTTTTAAATTGGAAACACATTTTCAACACTAAATCCATGTGGCTTGTATTGGGCCCACAGGATATACCACACCAAAATAATATTAGGCCTACGGCCTTTGGTTCCAAGTTTGGAGAAGCATTGAACGGATATTTTGAGTATTGACTTGGTCGAGTTTGGTAGTAAGTCGCAGAAAAATGGTTAAATGAAGCCATGGAGATGGAAGGGAGTCGATCGATAGTTCACAAAAAGTCAGCTTATCCCAACTAAATAAATGAATGATAGTCTTTATATAAAAATATAGGAGCATTCCCCAAAGTACGATGGCTATTGGGAATATGTTACGGCAGTTTAACAGTTAAACGATTTTTGCTGATCATCACAACGACAAGATCGCTGTTACGTGTGGTTAATCACTGGTAATTCAACACAAAATCTGAACACTAAACTTGAGTCCGAGTCCGAGTCCTCGATTCAGTATGCGTTTTGAGTCCGAGTCCGAGTCCTCAATTCAGTGTCCATCGGACCGCCCAAGGTACGTCACTTGTGCATTGTTGCAAAATGTACGCTCTTCCGAAAATACACACAAATTCCCATACAGAATTAAAAGATTCGTTCATTTAATTTTCGAGTGAGCTAAAATCACAGAAACGTAACGACGGTGAAGTCTAATCGGGAGCTGAAAACTAAAAGATATTTTCTTGATATTGTATTATTCCAATTTCCAGAGTTTATTTATAATTTACCCCTGGGGGTAATGGAAAAGATAAATGAATAATTTGCGTCACAACTACAGTACATGCATATTTATTTATTCATTAATTCACTAACGAGTTTTGAACAAGACTTGAGTTTTATTTCGAGCCATAGTCACGACTAACTGATATTCCAACTTCCTCAAAATACGCCTTCTGCAAAGGCAAGCCGTGAATATTTAAATTTTACCTGTTCTCAAATGGGTTTCTAGACGTTTCGTAGAAAAAACATTTCGAAGACAAGACGTTTCGTAGACAAGTCATTTCGTAGAATGACCATTTCGTACGAAAGAAATGATTTCGCGCGCCGAAGGCGCGCAGGGACCGAATGGGGGACAAGCCCCTTTCGACCCTCTGTAGCTGTTTATGATGGCTGTCACATGTCTAGGCGTGTTGAAGGAGGAAAAGGATCCGGTACTCAGCAGGTGTCTTCAGTTGTGGGTAGGCGGTTTCGTTGACTGATGTCGGTTGGACCCTCGGGTGAGGACCAGTGTGGGAGGTTGGGTCCTCTCACAAAGGTACTACCTCTCCCCGAGGGTGCAGTCGATCTGGATTTTCGGGCAAGTATAGTCTGCCGCTTCGAGGATGATATTGAGTGATGGCCATCACTGGCAAGTATAATCTGCCTCAGGCTGTCTCTGTTATAGTTGGACTCTTTGAAGGAAAACAACAACGACCCCTTTCGGGGACCACCAAGAAGAAGACCCGAACTTCCCTGGTTCGGGGGTAGGCATGCATTGTAATCCTATTGGGTTGGGACAAAAGGATGTGCAATGCGCTTACAAAAAGGGGCAGAGGCGGGACGCAGGACCAACGCTCGCCTCCCTTAAAGTGGTTGACCACTTTTAGGGATGGAGCGGAGGAACCATTTCGTAGACATGTTCTGGTCGTTTCGTAGAAAAACAATGGACATTTCACAGAATATTTTATTTCAATTTAATTAGTTGTTTGTGTCTCCGCCCATTCATTCAGTGTTTGTTGCTTTGGAGCAACACCGTATTCATCAAGTCTGATAATTAATTGTGAGTACGGTAATTATTAAACGACATTGTGTATACAGTCATGATATGGTATCATCAATTATCGGGACAGTTCAATAACTTTTGTCTATACAAATTAAAGTTAATTATTACAAAATCGTCATATGTTTATATACTTATCAAAATATTTCTTTGATGATAGTTTGTGTGTGGCTTGATGGTTTGAATGTACTTTTTGGTGTCTTTGACGTGAGTGTTATTCACGCCTCCGAAATAGAATATACACACATTCGCACCTTGGACTCCGAGGTGCTAACAACTGATCAATGGAGCTCCCACTGGTAATCCAAGAGACACTTGTCAGA
This sequence comes from Pictodentalium vernedei, assembly GCA_031216915.1. Classification (NCBI taxonomy): domain Eukaryota; kingdom Metazoa; phylum Mollusca; class Scaphopoda; order Dentaliida; family Dentaliidae; genus Pictodentalium; species Pictodentalium vernedei. The sequence goes on along the minus strand of CM062293.1, from coordinate 77,614,639 downwards.
GTGAAGGCTACCCTTGCCACCACCTGGAGTATCCAGGTGCTCAAGGGTAAAATTCACCTGACAGTGGATTTTGATAAAGAATCGGAACCGCCGTCCTCGGAGAGGTGTAGCACCTTTCGTGAGGGGATTTCCCCTCACACTGGTCACCCTCCTAGTGACACGGAAAAGCTGGATAAAGGCAGCCGGAGTAGTACAGCCACAGCCACCATCAAGAAGAAGAGAATAAGAAAGAAGGACCCTTCGCCAGACGACTAGATGCCCGCCGAATGACGGAGTTCTTGGAGAAGAAGAAGAAGGAAAAGGAAGAGAAGGAGGCAAGTGAGGGCGTCAAGGGGACAACGCCTGTCACCCCTGAACAACCAGCCCGGCACTCCTCTCCCAGGAGGAGGGTCCGGAGGACCATGGGTCGTCAGGTGACAGTTCATTCTCCAGCTCATCAGACTCTTCATCTGAAGAGGAGATGGAGGAGGATGCTCCGTCAGTGGTGCAGGAAGCTGTCTCTGATGACGCACCTTTCACCCCTCCAGCTCTTGCTTCTCCAGCTTCTTTGGACTCAATTGTTTGAGTGTTGGGAATTGTATTTATCTGGTGATTTGTCATCCTCTGACATGTTACGTAAATGTGGTGATATATTTGGTCCTTAAATTTCAAAACATTTGTAATGTGAATTGTTACAAAATAGTTATGCAACTGGTCATTGGACTACATCTGAGATAGTTCAGCGATCTGAACGTAGTGGCTACCCCTCTACGTTCAGATTCTTCCCATTCTTCCCATTCAATCCTATTGAAAAAGTTCCCATCAAGTTTTTATGGGAACTCAAAACTCGAAATTAGGAATATATATCAAGCTTTCGCCCTTATTACCGGCTGCAGTCGATAGTACACGTATTTCCTTACATTTGGGAAGAGTTTATTAATCCAAACTAGGTTTTATACTTTAATTGTCGTCATTTCGATCGCAATTGTGCAGAATGGGTTTGATAATCTGCTCTGTGCGAAAGCGACCGAGTTTGATGGCCTCCTCTGCGCGAATGAGATCGAATTTCCTATTCCGCATCGATGAAATGGTCTATTCGTTTCGGCGCCATTACCGGGTTATCGTTTTTACTGTTTTATATTTAAACAACAACATGTAACACATCCTCGTAACACATTCCCCCAGATCTGCTAGGGTTCTATGGTATCATGAAGTTTGTGTGGCGCTATCCAACGGGACAACGTTAATATCATTGGTGACCTGTCTCGTCGATCGTACTTTTCCACTAGACCAGAGACTAAGTGCTTCTAATAAATATTTTAATGGCGAGATAACGTAAAATCTTTGACGACAGGATCCTAAAGCAACATTGACGCTTGCCCCCTCCGAATATCCTCGCAGCACATGTCTCCAGATCTGTAACAGCCGGAATGGTAGTTATTACCAAAGTGCTTATTTTAGTTCATCTTCTATTTTATCACTTCATTTCACTTTCACTTCGCTCCAGATTACTAATCCATTTTATCTAATGATTACTTCACCATCCGGTACATGCACCTACCACCGGTAGCGGGAATCTAATATTCTTATCTAGTTCGCGGCAATGTCCCTACCTCAAAATTATACACAGTTGCATTATATTTGCGCGAGACATCTTACAACTAGTGGGATGTCCCTTTCTCCTCATTGCAGACAACTTTATTAGAACTACATATACAGCTCGGACGTAAACAATTATTATTATTATTAGTTTTATAACTATTATTACTATTATTATTATTACTATTTCTATTGTTATTAGTATTGGCCATAGTCTCTATTTGTTGCAAGGTGGATGAGTATAACGGATAAGTCCCACTTGCCTCTATACCCTTGGGACACAGCTGGAAGTCCTTTCTGGCAACTTTCGACTTTTCGTGCCGGAAGGATTTCTTTTTTCCTACTGTACCTACTAGTTGAAAATTGGGGTTTAGACAGAGTCACTGTTTCGTTCTGGATCAGTACTCCACTATCAAGTACATACTCATTCTGCTGGTTGCTACTATCTAATCGCTCATTAGATATAATTGGTAAGTGCTAAGCCTTACCCTGATTGCCCTTGCTAGTAATATCTACCCCAAAGTGTTATGTCTTACGACTTCGAATAAGTAATTTAACCCCATATAAACACTCAAGTTATTTTGTAAATATTTTATTACTCTCACCTCTTTTTTATTGTCTTTTGTAACTTTTACTTTCAGGTCGAAAACTCTAACACTCTTTACTCTAGATTACATTACTTCTTTTCACCCCCAGCTTGAATACATTTTGCCTCCAATACCACAATTATATTCCATGTGCTCACTTGAACAATACCGTGCTCGGATAGGAAATTACAACCTTGCAGTTTATTCGAGAAGCTTAAGGCATTGCCTGCCTAAAGATAGATTTATATGCATCTTAATTTATTTGCTCTTGCGTCTCAGTGGTGCTGAGCTGCATGAAAGCTTCACTGCCTTGTTTGCTCTGTTCATTGGCCAATCAAATGGGCTTATTACCCCACAATCTCAAAATTCGAATGAAGCAATTCCATATCACTACGGTTGTTTGAATGCCTCGAGGGCTACGTCATCAATGCAAGTGTTAACTACATCTCTCCTATTAACGTCGTGTTTCTTTTTTTGGGTCACAAGCTTATTATTGTCAGGGGATATTGAAACCAACCCTGGTCCAAATTCTCTTAACTCAGACCACAATCAGAAAACACTAAAAATTGTTAATCTTAACATTCAAAGCCTCAAACCTAAACTGGATATTGTACAATGTGAATTTGTCCCTTTTGATATTGTGGCTTTGAGCGAGACATGGCTTCATAACAATGATACCTCATCCGATGTCCAACTTCCTGGTTTTCATGAACCATTGCGATTTGATCGCTCGTCAAGGGGAGGCGGGGTTGCCATTTATATTAAAGAGGGTATCTCGTTTCGACACAGACCGGATCTTGATACACCGAATACGGAGTGCCTATGGGCTGAAGTATTCACGAAACAAAGTAGATCGTTATTGTTAGGAGTATTTTACCGTCCACCCAACAGTCCTCCAGACATATGGGATGCCATATCAGCATCAATCGAAAAAGCTAGAGACACGTCAGTCGGTAACTTATTTATCACGGGTGATTTCAACGATAACCAATTGGCTTCCTCAAGAGGTGGCTTCTCTGAAATAATCAATTACTTTAACCTCAGACAGCTTGTGAGTGAACCAACATGCTTTACTGAGACATCCGCTTCATTGTTAGATCTCTTTGCTGTCACTGACACAATCAACGTGAAAACATGTGAAGTTCTCGAACCAATTATTCCAGACATGACCCGCTATCACTGCCCAATTTCAATTGAAATCGAATTTTTGAAACCAAACCCTTCTTCTTTCAGGAGGAGGATATGGCTTTACTCCCATGGTAATTATGACGTATTGAACGAGGCTTTCTCTAACACTGACTGGAACTCCGTCTTTGATGTTTCATGTCTCGATACCATAGTTACGAATCTCACTGACAAAATACTCGATACTGCATCCAAACATATACCCAACAAATTTATTACTTCGAGAATGGATCAACCGAAATGGATGCATAATGAAATCAGACTATTAATGAGACAGAGAAAACGTCTGTATCGCATTGCCAAACGTACCAATTTCGCATACGCCTGGGCCAAATACAAACTTAAACGGAATGAGGTTGTATTAGCCACCAGGAAGGCCAAAGCCCAGCATTTTTAAAAAATCCAGTCCACATTGAGCAGCAACAAAACCCCAGCATCACTGTGGTGGAAAACCCTAAAAACACTAATCGGTAGCGGTAACGCAACAGGAATCCCCACCCTGATTCATCGAAACAAAATTTATTCCTCAAGTGTCGAGAAAGCTGAAGTGTTCAATGAATACTTCTGTTCCATCTCTACAGTTAATGATTCGCATGCTTCCTTACCAGATCCACCGGCCCATGCTTCTCAACACATTGATAGTATCACCCTACATTGCAGTGAAGTGTATGCCGCAATGAAGTCGTTAAAGGTGTCCAAGGCGTCTGGTCCCGATCAAATAAGTCCGCGTCTTCTAAAAGAATGTAAATCCTCTCTCTGCGAACCACTCTCAATCTTATTCAATATATTACTGAATAATTCATACTTTCCCTCATTGTGGAAAAAAGCAAATGTCTCCCCAATTCTAAAGAAACAACCCTCAGATACAGTCACTAATTATCGCCCGATATCGTTGATCAGTTGTGTTGGTAAATTATTTGAAAAATGTGTATTCAAACGCTTGTGGCAGTTTTTGAGCGAAAATAACGTCCTTAGCCAATTTCAGTCAGGTTTTACCCCTAGAGATTCAACCGTCCTCCAACTGACTGACATTTATGATGAATTCTGTCGCGCGCTTGATGAAGGCAAAGAGGTTAGGGTGGTTTTCTGTGATGTCAGTAAGGCGTTTGACAAGGTTTGGCATGCTGGTCTTATCCACAAGCTGGAGAGTATTGGTATTTCAGGAGAACTTCTCCTATTTCTAAAATCGTATCTTGCGGATAGGTCGCAGCGAGTTGTGATAGCCTCGGAGTCATCTTCATGGAGACCCATTAATGCCGGTGTACCCCAGGGGTCTATACTTGGACCGTTACTGTTTTTGATATACATAAACGACATAACCAGCGACTTATTCAGCAGTATTCGCCTTTTCGCAGATGATACGTCCTTATATCTAATTATTGAAAATCCAGAGCAAGCCGCGGTCATAATCAATAACGATTTGGCTACAATTGAGCATTGGGCCAAAACATGGCTGGTCGAGTTCAATCCCAACAAAACTGAAAGTATGTGTATATCACGTAAAAGCAACCCCAACTCTCATCGACCTTTATATTTAGGTAACTCGCAGATATCGGAAGTGCGTGACCATAAACACTTAGGACTCATACTAAACAGTACATGCACATGGAACAACCACATTGACCACATATGCTCCAAAGCCTGGTCTCGCTTAGACTTGCTGAGGAGGCATAAATTTAACCTTGATCGTAGTGTTCTGGAAAAAATATATTTTGCCTTTATTAGGCCACTTCTTGAATACGCGGACACTGTCTGGGATAATTGTTCTGCGACCAACGTCGTGGAACTCGAAAAAATACAAATAGCAGCGGCAAGAATTATCACCGGAGCAACAGTTAGTGCCAGTAAGTCTTTGTTATATTCTGAAACACGGTGGGAATCCCTGCAAGAAAGACGCCAAAAACATAAACTAATTCAGTTCTTCAAAATGTATCATCACATGTCACCCCCATATATTTCCAACAAAGTTCCCCCACTTATCTCCTGGATGAATTCATCACGTAGTCTCCGATCTAGTCAAAACCACCGAGTTCCTTTATGCCGAACGCAATTGTATCGGTCTTCTTTTATCCCCAGTGTTACTGACCAGTGGAATAAGTTGCCAGTACCTGTCCGCGAGAACTCATCTTTGATTAACTTTTAAAACATTTCTCAGTAATGGTAACCAAAGACCACCAAGGTTCTATAGTAACGCGAAATCTCGTAGGGCTCAAATATATCATTGTAGGCTGCGGTTGCATTGTAGTAGTCTTAATTACCACCTTTTCGTTAATCACTTATCAACCAGTCCCTCTTGTCAGTGTGGTGAACTTGAAACTATTGATCACTTTTTCTTTCATTGTCCTTTGTTTTCAAACGCTCGTAATTATACGATTAATTTACTCCCATATGTAGCTGATACATCCACACTTCTATTTGGCTCTGAATTCTTGAATAACGATGACAACCGCCTTATTTTCGAAGTTGTCCATGACTTCATTTTATCAAGCAAGCGATTTCATTAAGTTGAAACACAATTTTACGCCCCATCCCCACTCTACGTGGGAAAGTCAACACTGAAATAGTGATTATTCACTGCATCAAACGGGTATTGTTTAGCTGGCATAATAGGACCCATTCGACGAATGCCTGCTGTGGAATACCCCCTCACGCCTTCAATCTTTTAACACCTCGAGGTTTGCTTCCGCCTATTTGATTGGCCTAATTCGCTATCAAATGAACCAAAAGTAAATAAGTTGCCTATTCTCTTGATCTATTTAACATATATTTAACATGTATCTCGTCTGTATTAACTCTGATTTATTCCCAAGATATTGTTGTGTAAACACACTATTACCATCTGTGTATATGTGAAGGGTGTGTGTCTGAGTCTTGCTCTGGTTTCTGGAGATAGATCGTGGCTTGTTTTAGACTCGTCGTGAGCTGTCCTTGGAGGCCCGATTGTGACTTCGATACGTGCTCTTTCGAATCCGCATAATGGTGATAGTGTCTATGTATCAAGAATTCAAGCTGTTTTCAACATATTAGTTTCTTTTCTTTTTCCTTTTATCTTTTGTTCTTATTAGTACTTCTTTCTTCTCTCTTCGTTCTTCCTTTCTTTTCACGTTGTAGTTTAAACATTTCCACAAAGTCGTTGCCTGGCGGTCGAGATGCTTCCCTCTGCCTCGCATCTACGCCGATGTGACGCTCAAACTATCCTCCACTTGACCTCCGATCGAAGCAATTAATTTGTAACTTAATTTATAATAGTGGGAGGGTCTCGGCTATCTTGCGGCGGCGTGTGGGCTATTGATCGATCCGCAAGTATACAGAAGAAGTCTCCTTGGTTACGAATCGAAATTAAGTATTTTTATTGTTTACTAATCATATATATTTCATTTTCAGGTTATTTTATTCATCTTTGTGGGGAGTTAGTTTAGTATAGTAACTGGGACAAAGTTAGGAGGCCTTAAATAAAACTGTGAGCGCTAAGTTGTCGAACGGTTCGTCGTGTTGCCTTTTGTCGTGTGTTTACAATTTTCCCTGTCCGATCGCGTAATTTTGTCTTGATGATGGCGAGCAGGTCTGTTCAGACGGAGGTAAGTATGGAGGTAAATACGTGTAATATCGCGGTCCAGGTCAACGGTGCCAACGGAGTAAGTATTGGTGTGCAGACAGAGGTCACTGGGGGTGTCGGTCAGAGCCGGGTTGGTGGGGCCACCGATGGCGATATTGGGCTTGAAGTTTGTAAACAGTGTTCTATGATGTATGGGGACTGTCGCTCGATGGGCTATGGAGAGGTATGTGCAAACTGTCAGGAAATCCTCCGCCTACTTGAGACAATTGTTAAGTTTGAGGGGGAGATTGCTGAGCTGAAGGGAAAACTTGGTAGGGCGGGGCTGTCTAGAGTTACGCCTGTGAAAGTGGCTTTCCGAGAAGGATGGAAGGTTGTCGGTGGTTCCAAGAGGAAACATGGGGGTAGAACCTTTGATGTGAATGAGGTAGGTGATGAGGTGGGGGCTGCTAGAAAAGTGCGTAGGACAGATGAGGGGGGCCCAGGCCGGAGCAATGCTGTAAAGCGTTTGGCGTGGACTACCAAAAGTGGTAGGAAAGGGGGGCCAGAGAAGCAGGTAGATAGGGGTGTAAAGTCCAAAGGCAGTGGGGAGTGCAGCACCAGAAACAGATTTGATGTGCTCGATTCGGAAGAGACAGAGGAGGAGATGGAGGTAGTTGCAACAGATAGTAGCTTGGGGTCTAGGCCAGGAAAAAGGAGGAGGGATCCGGGGGAAGACCAGGGGAGTAGTCCAGGTAGCTCAGGGCCTGGAAAGAGACGGAGGGACAAGGATAGGAGTAATCCTAGGTCAAAGATACCGATACCGATATTGAGTCCGAGTGGGGCTGTTGGAGAGGAAGAGGACGCTGTAAACAATAGGAGACTAAAGGAGATAAATAGGACGAGGTCCAAAAGTAAGTTGGTGGTTGCGGGAAGTAGCATAGTTCGGGGGATCGACAAGGTTGTCTGTGGTCCGGACAGTAAAAATAGAACAGTTCTGTGCCTTCCGGGGGCTAAAGTGGAGGACCTGAGGGATAGAGTGGACGGTATTGTAGCTGGGTCGGGGCCTGATCCGGTAGTGGTATTACATGTGGGGTCCAATAACATCAGGGAGAGGAAATCAGTTCGTTTGGTGGACACATACAAGGACCTAATTAGTAAGCTACTTAGCAGGAATGCTCGGATCATCGTTTCAGGGGTGCTCCCCGTTATGGGTGGTGGGAATGAGAGGAACTCGCGGATTATGGCACTAAACGAGGAGCTGGAAGAGCACTGCAAAGACTTGGGAGTACATTTCATTGACCACTGGGATTCATTCTGGGGACAAGGAGAGTTGTACGGGCGACACGGATTGCATTTAAGTAGGATGGGTACAGACCTGTTGGGCCAAAAAATCTTACAGGTGGCTGGGCCTTTTTTGGAGAAAAGGGGGGTAGGGGACCACAGCCGGTAACCCAGAGTGGCACAAATGCTGGGAACATGGGAAGAACAACAAACATGCACAATACAGGGACATACCAGGGTTATAATAATGTGCCAGTGATGACAAAAAACAAAGATTCATTAAGTTTGGGTACTGCAACATCCAGGGTCTGCACAAGAAAGTAAGCGAAATATCAACAATGATGGACGAAGGAGACTTCGATATAATGGGTCTAAGTGAGACGTGGATACGACGGGATGAGCGGGTTGATCAGATGAAGGGTTGCGTGTGGATAGGAGCTGGGCGAACTGAGGGTCAGAAACGGGGTGGGGGTATTGGCATCTACGCTAAAGAGGAATTACAGCCCTCATTGATTACAGATCTCACAGAAGCAAGGACTCAGATTCCAGTATCCAACGAAATAGTCTGGGCAAAAATCAAGTTAGGAAACAGGAGTGTTGCCGTTGGTGTTGTATACTTAGCAGTGGAGGGAAGTAAGCCCGAGTGGAATGATTCAATATATACAACTCTTAGATCGAATATCACAGAGCTTGGGAGCAGAGGGTTCAGTATTGTCCTAATGGGGGACTTCAATGGGCACATCGGGGATAAGGAGGAGGGCATACAGGGAGGTGATAGGAAAATTAACACGAATGGGAGGAAGATGTTGGACCTATCAAAAGAGCTTGGTTTAAAGATCCTGAACAGGGATGCGAAATGTAAGGGTAAATGGACCTGGGAGAGGAACGATAAGAAAACAATAATTGATTATATACTCACTGACATTAGCGTATGGAGGGAGGTTATAGATGTAGAAATAGATGACGAGGGAAAAAATGACTTGGGTAGTGATCACAACCCGATAACAGTTAAGATTATGGGCAAAAAGACGAATAGAGACAGAAATACCTTCAAGGAAGTTTGGGGACTAAAACAAGGAGCCGACTGGAAGCAGTTTCGGGAAAAACTAAAACCAAATCTTGAATGTATACCTAGGGATGCAAATGTCCAGAGTATTTCAGATGGCATAGTAAATAGCCTAACAGAGGTAGGGAAGGAGTGTATAGGAAGGGTGAGGGTCCCAACGAGAGAGCTTGGATACAGGGTTAACGAGGGACTGAAAAAGGCTATAAAAGAAAGGAAGGTAAAATGCGCTGCTTACAGAAGAAGTAGGAAGCTTAAAGGGGTGGATAACAATGACACGAGACTAATGAAAGGAGAATATGAACTGGCACGGAAAAAGGTGAATGAGATAAAGAATAATAATAGGAAGGAGCGCAATTGCAGTCTTGCCAGAACAATAAAGAAAACGGGGGGTTCGAGCTCAAACGTATTTTGGAACTGGGTAAATAAACGGGGGAAAAGTAGTGTGCAGAGTATCAAAGTGGATGGGGAAAGTACAGAAGATAAAGGCCGTATCGCTCCAGAGTTAGTCAAGCACTGGGAAAAGATAAACGATAGGCGATGGGGCAGTGGGTCCCCACCAAAAAGAAATACACTGGTGGAGGAGAACCTATCCAATCGTGTATGTAGCGAAATAACGGCAGAAGAAGTGCGGAACGTGGTCTCGAAATTAAAAAATGGTAAAGCGGGAGGGACTGATGAAATTCCGAACGAATTCCTCAAAAATGGAGGGGAGGCACTTATTGAAGTCCTGACAAACCTTTTCAACCTGGCTCTGCGAAAGCAAGAGGTCCCCAGAGAGTGGAGGGAAAGTAAGGTGTCGTTCATACACAAAAAGGGGGATAAGGAAGTTCTAGATAACTATAGGGGGATATCAGTTAGTAGTAACATCGGAAAAGTATTCTGTAAGGTCATATACGGTAGACTAGAGGAAGTTATTGAAGAGAAAGGTTTTTTAGGAGAAATTCAAAATGGTTTCAGGAAAGGACGAAGAGTCACTGATCACCTATTTACACTCACCCAACTGATAGAATCAACAAAGGCTGAAAAGAAAAAGATGTTTCTGGCATTTCTAGATGTGAAAAATGCGTACGACCGAGTGTGGAGGGAAGGTATGTGGCGAAAGATCGAGGGCATCGGACTGGGGGGTGACTTTGTGGGAATCATGAAAGCACTGTATACAGATGTGCAAAGCCAACTCAGTCTAGGGAGTATCACTACAAAACGAGTCCCTATGGATATAGGCCTCAAGCAGGGGTGTATCTTTTCACCGATTTTGTTTGCATTGTATGTTAAAGATTTAGGGGACGAACTAATTCAGAGTGCGGAGGGGGTAAATGTTGGAGACATAAAGATACCAGGCTTATTCTTTGCGGACGACATGGTGTTAATGTCTAGAACTGAACAGGAGCTAGAGAAACTGCTGGAAATTGTTGGTAGATATGGGAACACTTGGCGGCTCGAACTAAATGAAAATAAAAGCAAGGTAATACCCGTTGGACGCAAGGTAGATATGACGAAGAGATGGAGAGTGGGGGAGTTCTCAATCCCCGAAGGGGAAAGCAAACAAATCACTGTAGGAGAAACGGGAGAGTATGAGTATCTAGGGGTAAGCATAAATATAACGGGAAGAGGGGTGTACAGAAATTACTCAGCCAAATTGATTCTGAAGGGGAAAAGAATTCTGAACCAACTAAAACTTTTAGGGAAAAATAGTTTCAACAAGGTCTTTGTGGGGAAAACACTGTGGGAGAGGGTGGGTTTACCAAGTATAACGTATGGCACGGACGTGATTCCATTAAACCAAACCGTTATTAAGAAGTTGGAAAATACTCAAAATGATGCCGGCAGATGGATAACAGGGTCGAGTAATGCTGCAGCTTTGGAAGCAGTAAGGGGGGAGCTTGGGTGGATGAAAATCAAGGACAGGGTAGATTTGGGAAAACTGTGTTACTTTAACTACTTGAGAAACCTGCCTGACAACCGGTGGTGCAAATTGATGCTCGATACCATTTGGAATTCTAATATAGAAACGGGGTGGTCAAAACATGTGAGGGAACTAATGGACAATTACTCTATAGAGGTCACAAACATAGAAGTAGGAATGAAAGAAGGCAAAAGGTTTGTCAAAGAGAGAGTCATGGAAGATTGCAATCGAAACTGGCGAGCAGGGGTTAGCGTGAAAAGATCACTGCAGGGGTTACAATATAAAGAAAAGCCAGATTTTGAGAAGTACCTAGATGGCACCTTTGGAGGGTCACTGCTGTTCAAACTGAGATCAAGATCACTGGAGCTTCGGGGAAAAATTGGGAGAGATGGGGAAAAGGGATGCCAAATGTGCCACTCTGGAGTAGTGGAGACCCTGGAACATTTTCTCTTGGAATGCCCACAGTATATACCTCATAGAATAAAATTTACTGGAAGAATAATGCAGAAGTGGGGTGAAGAAACAAAGGATAGATGGCTGAAGGGGGACACGAGGGAGAGGGTAGGAATGCTTATTGAAGAAATTGAAAAAGAGGAAGTGAGGGACACTATTAAGCAGTTTATATCTGAATGCTGGGAGGAGAGGAGGGGAAGAGGGGGTGGGGTGCAGGGGGAATGATGGCCTTCTCTTATGAGGACCGCGACAAATCAGCGGCTGGCCAAAGAGTTATTATTATTATTCTGCTGATCTCTACCACCTACAGGAGTAAGTCATAATTTGTCAGGGAGACGACTTACATAAGCTTCAGCTTTCTGTCGAATCCCTTCCCTACGTAGTAATCTGCTTTCCTTTTCTTTGTGTATACTATTGTATCTAGTGCTGTTCAGAATTTTTTTGTTATTCTTTTGTTATTGTGATATGTATACACATGTCAATTATTGAATAAATATTGTTTAAACTAAACAACAACAGGGCCGATTTTGAAATCTCCGTCGCCGCCTCACGAGTACACAAATGACGACAATTAAAGGATAAAACCTAGTTTGGATTAATAAACTCTTCCCAAATGTAAGGAAATACGTGTACTATCGATTGCAGCCGGTAATAAGGGCGAAAGCTTGATATATATTCCTAATTTCGAGTTTTGAGTTCCCATAAAAACTTGATGGGAACTTTTTCTATAGGATTGAATGGGAAGAATCTGAACGTAGAGGGGTAGCCACTACGTTCAGATCGCTGAACTACATCTGAGAGTAAATTCGACAATTCCGTAATGTGCCGCTGTGCGGTAAAGGTTAAATTGTAAATGGTAAAGGCGTAGAATAGGGGACTTTTCGTTTTTTTTTAAAAAAATAATGCCTTTCTCGCTATTTTTTCTCTGTTTTCTTAAAGTAAACTATATTTTGAACAAAATCACATTCTTTTATCGTTTTTTTCAAGAAATATTAACGATTTTATTGCGACAGCGCAGTCAAACTCACTGCAATCGGTCCGTTCCATTATCGCTATCATATGGGGAGAGTTTAGTAATTGAAATGTCGGCTGACAAACCCTGCCCCCTCACTAAACTGACCCTAGATCAAATTTTAGGGTCAGTCTAGTGAGGGCCAGGGTTAGCTTACCGATGAACTCACCCTGGTCCTAACTGAACTGACCTTAAATCGAGGAACACGCACACAAGCGAAGCGCACCTGCTGACTCGCACACAAGCGAAGCGCACCTGCTATCATACAAAATGATTTCGAATGCTGGACGATTCGGCACCAAGACGATTCGGCACCTAGGTTTTTGGACGATTCGGCACCAGGGTCTGGACGATTCGACACCGGAGTCTGGACGACTCGGCACCAGTGTTGAACGACTCGGCACCCGGGTTTAATTTTTTCTGATATTTAAAAAACAAACTAAAAACGTGTTTTGTTTTATTTCCTTTTATTATTAGTTTGTTATTTTAATGAATTGTGTCGGTTCTTTTAATAATGAGGAAGCATCAGTGCTCTTTGGTGATGATTGTTATGATTACGATTATCAAAACTGTCGGCCAATCAAGGTGAGTATGTTTGTATATTTCTTTCAGTGGCTGAAATTTGTTAATAAGTTTTTATATCGGCCTCTGTGATCAATCATGACCAATCATCACCAACAGGTGTTTTAATGTGGCTTCAGTAAACTAAAATTTGTATAAAAGAACATGGTTCCCAGAGTCAAGTCATCATTTCCATAATGTCTTCAGATCTGTGCAAACACTGTGAATTACCAGTTCGCCCAAGACAAGAGGGGTTGCGATACGATGGTTGTGAGAGATGGCAACATAGGACCTGTGACACTGGCATCACTCGCCAAGAATATAGAGAGGCGATTCGGCAAAATAGAGACATCGAATGGTCGTGTACAGATTGTCGCAATTCAACTCAGGTAAGTAAATAAGCTATATTATCAAACCAAAAGTGGCGTCGCAACAAATTTATGCATGAGTGAGGGAGGGACGGAGAGAGAGAGATGGAGGGATGTAGAAAGTGGGAGAGGGAAAGAGGGAGAGGGTGAAAGAGGGGAGAGACAGGGAGAGAGAGGGTGGAATTCACTTTATGCGGTACATATGCGAATTATTAATATCAGGTCTTCTTTTTATTTTCAGAACACAACATCAGCATCTCAGCTGCCACCGAACCGAACATTTGTTATTGAGCATTCCTTCGGGACAGTTACTGAATCAACAAATCAAACAACGGAAGCAACCTTTAACATAGAACAATCTTTTCAAATTCCCGAAGAAGTTGCAGAGGAATCGATTGCAGAAGACAACACTGTGTCAGAGGAGAGTGATGCTGTAGCAGAATACCATATAGTAAATAATGGATCCGAGCGCGGAAAGAGGATGTTAGTACACGATGACGGATTCATCTTTACGGTCAAAAAACAGAAAAATGACCACACGCTCTGGAGATGCACAAAGCGCAGCAAAAATTGCTATTGTCCAGCGACAGTCATCCAGGATGGGGACTCCTTCACAGAGGGCAAAAAGAGCCACATCCATGCTGGCGAACCAGGGAGACTATTATCTGTCAAAACTACAACACAGGTAATTATTGTTTATTTTTTATTCATAAATGCGTGAATAACTGTAAAAACTGTAAAAATAAAAAAAAATTATTAACATCAAGTGCATAAAAACCACGACACGTGTAATTGTTTATTTTTTATTCATAAATGCGTGAATAACTGTAAAAATAAAAAAAAAATAATAGTATGTATTCATATTAATCGGGAAAAAATATAGTACATAAAAAGATACAACACAGGTAATAATTGTCTATTTTTTATTCATAAATGCGTAAAAAAATAATTAATACATATTTATATACTGTTTTCCAGGCAAAACAGATGGCACACCAGTCACTGTTTGAGAAGGCTGCTGCACGAGTGGTAGAGGAGGCAATAGCAGAGAATGTGGATGCACAGGCACCGAAACCCAGTCGACCGAATCCGGATAACTTAGTAAGAGCTGTAAATAGATTAAGACAGACACTGAGGCCACACGACCCTGAGCAGTTACACTCTGAGGTGAGAATCATTATATTAATAACTGAAATAAGTCACAAACTAAATTAATCACGATTAAGCAGTATGAATTTTTTTATTGAGAGAGAGAGAGAGAGAGAGAGAGAGAGAGAGAGAGAGAGAGATGAACGAGACAGTTGTTTTAATGTCATCATATAATTTAATTCGTTTGATTCGTTTCAGCTTGCATTAGATTTCCTCGAAGAGAATTCGCCTCGTTTTTTCAAGAAAGACATCACCGTAGACGACAGACGGCATTTGTTATTTTATACCAACAGGCAACTTGAACTCTTAGCAACCGCAAAGACATGGTATATGGACGGTACATTTCGAGTAGTCAACAAACCATGGCTCCAACTTTTTACAATACACGCATTTGTAAAATCGCCTGGAAACATCAAGCAACTGCCTCTGGTTTTTTGCATTATGTCAGGAAAAAGAAAGGACGATTACTATGCTGTACTACGTGCCATCGACCGTCGATTACCGTCGAGAATTTCCTTGGAAAGAATAGTAGTGGACTTAGAGTGTGGACTCTGGCAAGCCATTCGTTCAAGATTTCCAGAGATGCCCATCCAGGGATGTGTCTTCCACTGGGCTCAAGCCGTCTTTAGGAAGGTTCAAGAGATTGGTTTACAGGTAAGAAATGTTATTCCTTCATAGAACCATCTAAAATAAATTAATATATAAATCAAATTAATATTATATTATGTCGTAAGCCCCAAATTTAGCATACACTTTCGGGTCAGGGAGTAACCCCACGATTAATAAAAAAAACCGCCCAACTCTAGTCAACAGTATCTTATTTAAAACAAAATGCATTAATCTATTCTATTTGTTTTATTTTAAGGCTGAGTACAATCAGAAAGATGATGTATATAAATACATTCGAAGAATCATGGCACTTCCCTTCTTGCCAACTGAACATATCCTTCCAGCATTTGTAAAATTGGAAGACAAAGCTGGAACGCCGAAACTGAGAACGTTGGTAGAATATGTTAGATCAACATGGATAGAGAGTACCACCTTTAACATAGACAACTGGAGTATATTCATGTCAAGTGTCAGGACTAACAACGATGTTGAAGGCTGGCACAATAGATTGAACAGTCGAATGAACAACAGAGGACGGATGCCATTTTATCTTTTGATAGCAGAGTTATACAAAGAGGCAACATCGATCCCAGTCACTTTGAAGATGATTTCAGAGGGCAAACTTCAGAGGCGTCAGAGGAAGACAGCAGGAGAGGTTCAGGCCAAGTTATTTGAGATCTGGAAACAGTACTCGGATGGGGAGTTATCATCTAGTCAATTGCTACGAAAGTGTGCCGGTATCTATGGTCCCTGAACAATGACTTTGTTTATTAAAAGTGCTACTTTTTCTGTTTTTGTATGTGTGGCTTTGTATGTATTATCTCGTTCTGTATGTTTTTAACCATGGTTGTACAAATATTATATTTTTATACCAGAATTCGATGACTAAATAAATATGAATAGAAAAAAAGCGTTATTTTTTCATACATAGATACCCACTCTTGAGGTCCTCAACTTTCCAGTTCTGAAACTTCTGGGGTCGTTTCCCTGGAATATAATCCTCTCCTAATGTCATTTCTTTTGTTTTAGAAACCATCCCATGAGTGACAAGTTGCTCAGAAGCATGTGTCAAATCGACCAAATCCAAGTGCCGAATCGTCCAAACCCAAGTGCCGAATCGTCCAAACCCAAGTGCCGATCGAGTCGTCCAGCGCTGGTGCCGAATCGTCCCGGAGCCGAATCGTCTGCATCCCATGATTTCTCCCCTGTACGGCAAGCCGGAAGGGAAATCAACTTACGACTTACGAGTTACGACTTACGAGTTATGACTTACGAGTTACAAGCCGGAAGGGAAATCAACTTACGACTTACGAGTTATGACTTATGACTTACGACATTTTGATGTATAATTTGCGTATATTTAATTTGAAGCTTAGGAATATGAGAGGTGAAAACTTCAAAATAAA
This sequence comes from Pictodentalium vernedei, assembly GCA_031216915.1. Lineage (NCBI taxonomy): Eukaryota > Metazoa > Mollusca > Scaphopoda > Dentaliida > Dentaliidae > Pictodentalium > Pictodentalium vernedei. The sequence continues at coordinate 77,597,946 of CM062293.1, read as the reverse complement.
CAAAATTCCATTTCTTATATAACCTTTTAATACAGTAAACTGTGTTGGTGCAGATATGTAGAATGCTAGATTAGGACTTCCTTGGAATTAAAGAGAGGTATAGAAGGAAAAGAGGTCAGAGGATTAGGGAAAGGAGTCGGGAGTATAGCAGAAGTATTTTGAGTATTACTAAGGGACATCTTGGAAAAATTGCTTCCCTGCGGCTTCCAGTCTCGGTCCTTTTTTTGCTCCTGGTGGATACTCTTTGATGGGTACCATCAATAGAGCTGGGAGGTTATGAAATTTTGCTTCGGTTTTGTTTGCAACTCGGTTTTGATTAAAGGATTCCGATTCGGTTTACGGTTACGGTTTCGGTTATCATGTAGGAAAAAATCAATATTCTGATTCTGTTTGAACAACCTCTCACATGTATAAGCCTTCTCTGTATCGTTATATAGTTACTATTCAGATTTTAATTAGCATCGATCATTATATAGTTACTACTCAGATTTTAATTAAAACATACAAATATGGATATCGTTAGAACCAGCTCAGTGAGCTGGTTCTAATGATGTGCATATGTGTATGAGTTTTTTAGAAAATATTTAAATTAGTTGGTAAAGATGTGAAATTCTAGTATTTTTTTTAGTGTTTCGTGAAGAAAAAACATGTCAGATGGAAAAACAAATTCTTCAGTTCTCAAGTTTTTCCATGTACTAGTACTTGATTGATTCGCTTCCACATGTTGTCTGCACATCCACATTAATAACCTGAAATTTCGGTTATTGAAATAGTATTCGGTTCGGTTTCGGTTTCTAGTTTTAATAACATAAAACAACTCGGTTTTCGGTTAACCTCCCAGGTCTAACCCTAATTTTTTAATGTGTCTGGTTTAAGGACTCTCGTCTTTTGACATGATTCTATCTGGAGCCTTCGTTCCCACAAAACTCATAATGAGTGCGCAATAAGTGCCTAATGTGTGGTACGTATGAGTAAATAGGTTTCAGCATTGGAGTCGTACGAGAATATACTGTACCCAACATGCAACGCGTTATGTCGTCACGCCGAAGTGTACAGATGACGATGACCACTATGCCCACCAGCTGAAAATCCAAACGCCCCCCCCCCCCCCTCAGTATACTACTGGGGTAATCAGGTAGGTTGCGAAATAATGGAATGTACATTTTGTTTTACAGATCTTGCCTCAATTAAAGAACGCCTTCAAGTTTTGAGAAAGAAGAGGAATATCCAGTTAAAATCCTCCGTAAGTGATCATAACCCCTACCCCCACACATAACACCTCACACGAGTAACTTCTCTTGCGCTCTTTGCTCCGACTGCAAAATGATTTCTTACCGATTGTAAAGATAAAACTCAGGAACGATTTCTGAATGCATCGTGATATTCTAGAGGCCAGCGTGGTAATTTTATTGGAGCAAACGGATTTCCCAGTATGGTGTGATTTACAAAGTTGAGGGAGGCTGGGTGGGGGGGGGGGGGGGGGGGGGGCAAAGAGCTCTTCAAGTTCATGGTCTTTTGTATTGAGTCACTATATCACAGGAAGAGAATAAGCGTCAACAAATCGTTCGACTTGGAGGCTTTTTTTTATCGATTTGGACAGTGTTGTGGGGGTGTGAATCTTTGACGTTTCGTACACATGACGTTTCGTACACGCGACGATTCGTACACAAATAGGACGCTTCGTACACAAAATTTGAACGTTTCCTACACAAGGTGATCGTTTCGTACACAATTTAAATATAAGTTTGTTTTATAAAATTATTCATTATTTTATTTAAAATTATTTTTTAGTTTCATTATATAAAATTTTTCCTGTTTTGTACATGATGTTGATTTTTGATCACATATTAAATAGATTCATTTCCTTGATCTCTTTGATTTTTTGTTTGATTCACTATTTGATTTTTAAGATAAGTCGCATGTAAGTTAGTGAGGACACAGCATCCAATCTCCCTCGTTAGGCTGACGGATGACCTCCAGCCTTCAAAAAACCACATATTGGTGGCATGTTTTTCCTTTTTGTAACCGCTGCGGCGCGACAATGCTGTAGCTGCTTCCAAACCAGCGTTACTGTTTGGATTTCTCTTCTTCTGATATACAGTAGGTTGTGATAAACAAAATATTAGATACTAATTGTAATATCAGGTGCTGAGTAACACCTTCCCCAATCAGTTATCAAGTCCACATACCCCAAATTGCAAACTGGCTTTTCATGTTGCGCAGTCTAAAACAAACGAACAAGGACAAAATAGCTAATTGGGTCATAAGGGATTCCAAGAATCCTTCATCGTCCCTTTGCACCTTCGGTGTAAGGATTATAATGGTTAATTTGCCGGATGCATATTGCTGCTATGTTATTACAATGGTCACTCGAAAAACAGGTAACAATTGAACCTAATTGCTAATCAAAATAGGACTAGTCTGTGATTTCATTTCGGAGAAATCTTTTTAGGCTCCTTTGAAATGAAACCACAGAGTAGTACTATTGTTAAGGGCAAAGAAAAAAAAACAAGACAAAAATTTGCTGTGAATACAAAGTAAATAAAAATCGTGTTGGAATAAAATCAGAGAAATACAAAAACAACATGTCATTTTTGTGTTTTGCATGTATCACATTTTGTTTAAGATAAACATGGATTTATTTAAAATAAATCAATTTTATTCAAAGAAGAGTGATAAAAAGATGTGTGTACGAAACATCCTGGCACTTTGTGTACGAAACGTCCAAAAATTGTCGTGTACGAAATGCCCGTGTACGAAACGTCCTGCTCCCGTGGGGTGGGTGTAACTCTTTGTTGTTGATGAATATAAAGCTCGCGGGGCTAAGTTTGGTGCGCCAAAAGCATAGAGCAGAGTATTCGTCGCTGACTGATGTTATCCCTTGTATGTTTTTTGATGTATTCCATTGTATAGTAATAAGCAAAAATTCGGTTTAGTTTTTGTTATGCCTCTTCTTGCATACAAGTTCTTATACTAACATGAATGTATAATCTTTTCCTGTCGTTCCATATGTTATGCTATCTGTAGGTCAATGTTACAGAATGTAAATGTTGGCGTCTAAGTGGGGTGAGAGAAGGATTTGCGGGGTTAGTACAACCCCCGGCCTGTAACGATATAGCACTCCGTCTATACAACTTTCTTCTCGTGTCACCTACCCTGTAAAAATATACCGTATTTTTTATGGTAAAAGTATACCGGCAATCCAGTTGCCAGTATTTGTACCGTTGAAATTACGGTATACTGTAAACTGTCATACCGTAAAGATACAACAATACCGTCAAAATACGGTATACCCTAAACTATTATACCATAAACAATACTGTAAAATTGATGTAAACCGCAAATTGTTATACCGTGAAAAAGATCTCAACACCATAGAAATTACGCTATACCATAATTTTTCTAACGGTAAAACAAAAAATAGACAATGTGTAAATTACGATATACTGAATTTGTTTTACTTCGTAAAACGACCACAATACTGTAAATGACAATGTGAAGATGAAGGTATACCATAATTTTACGAATAGAATGTAAAACTAAGGTAACACCAGAAAATTGACGACTTATTCAAATAAAAATTACTGCAACTCCAATATCACTTTTAAAGAAAAGCATACTATATGTAAAAATATACTTGCAGGGATTTTTTGTTCTTTTGCCCAAAATGATGACACTGAGAAAAAATTAATTTTCGGAAAGGTTGAAAACAAAATGACTTGAATACTGACAATCAAAATTCACAGTCTGAAAGACCATAAATTAGGGACTAAGGACTAGACCTAAATAACATAAACAATCAGAAGAAGAGTTATTATATTTGATATAGAATCTTTATTACCGTAAGATGACCAATTACATAACTTCAATACTTTGATATAAATTGTAACAAAATCAACAAAAAATGTATATTCAACAATATAAAACAATAAAAAAAAAATCAATGGTTTAACTGTGGAGTTGAAGGTTCTGGTCACCATGTGGATGCTGATGCTGCAACACACATATTCTCCCACCCAATGATACAGTAACATGCTAGATATATTGGTATTATTATGGGAAGGTAGAAAGGTAAAGGATATTTCCGTAAATACAGATCATTTATACGGGCAAAACTACCCCTGGGGTTTGTGCATATAGTAAATGGTTTTGTGTTTTAAAATTATATGCAAAAGACTCCAAAGGATAATCTCTGGGCCATCAACAACATACCCTGCAAGTCCCGTGGAAGTCAGCTCATTCAGCATGGAGAATATAGAAGGTATAATATGGTAAATGGTTTTGTGTTTTAAAATTGCATGGAAAAACCCTCAAAGGCAATTCCGGTTTCAACCTACATACATCCTGCAAGTTTAGTGAAGATCCACCCAGGGACCTAGGCGAATCGAGGAACAAACAGACAAAAATACTAAATGGTTTTGTGCTTTAAAATTATATGCAAAAAACTACAAACGGTAGTCTTGAGGCCATCAACAACATACACTCATTCAGCATTATTATTTAATATTATTTATTGGTGTTTAACGACACATTAACAGCCAAGGTCATATCGTGTCGGTGGCAGGTTTATTGGTGGAGAAAGCCGGAGTACCCGGAAAGAACCACCGAGCAACGACGACTCATTCAGCATGGAGAATATTGAAAGTGTAGAATGATAAAGGATTTTGTGTTTCAAAATTTTATGCAGAAGCCCCTCAAGGACAATTACTACATGGGTCAACCTATATACACCCTGCAAGTTTGGTGAAGATCCGCCCAAGGACCTCGGAGGGATAGAGGAACAAACAGACAAACAGAAATTCCAACTCGTAAGTCATAAGTCATAAGTCGTAAGTCATAACTCGTAAGTCGTAAGTTGAAATTCCAACTCGTAAGTCATAAGTCGTAAGTCATAACTCGTAAGTCGTAAGTTGAAATTCCCTTCCGGCTTGCCGTACCCCTGTGAGGTCACCGTAACAACGAATGAAAACAACAGACGCTGCGAAATTTTCAGCGTATGAAACAAATGGCAATTGAGAAACTCGCAATTCAACGGGATTTAAAATCTATTCTCTTACATGTTAAAACATGATAGAGGTACCTAATTTTGTGTCATTTTGTTCAAAATATAGTTTAGTTTAAGAAAACGGAGAAAAAAATAGCGAGAAAATCGTTATTTTTAAAAAAAAAATGAGAAGTCCCCTATTCTACAGACTACACCCTTTACCATTTTTTCTTCAGTGTGTTGTCTCGAAACATAGTTCATGCTATCTCAATGAAGCGAACTCAATTGATGTCGTTCCAGTGATGAATCAAGAGCTATGTTCCACGCATCACCCCCCCCCCCCCCACCCACTCCTCCCACCCCCGCAAAAAAAAGAAATAATTTATCCAGCAATTGTACATGTAGATTGGAGCTGTGAAACTTCCTAATTAAAATTTTTTACACATGAGCTACAATTTTGTTAATTTTATGGATACTTGATTTTTTAAGTCTGAAATAAATTTGGTGCTTCTCAATGCGTTTTGTTTTTCTATTTTTATTCCCCAAAATACATATGCCACGGCACACTGTGGCTGCCCACTACGTTCAAATTCCAGTTGTGCAAACAAGTTGGAATATTTCCCGGGGGATTTGACTGGGAGATAGGCCAATGTCCAAATTGAATCTGAATGTTATGAGCAGGGCTCGATTTAACTGGATTAGCATAGCACTTTGCTCTCCAATTTCTGAATTTTGCTATTCAAGATTTATTACTTTCAAGTGCTTTTGGATCAACTGCTAATCAATTTTCCAGGGTAAATAGTAAATTGCTATTCAAAATTTTCAGATTAAATCAAGCCCTGGTTATGAGGAAGGTGCTAGCCAAACTGCCCAAAAAACTGTCCAAGAGAAAGCCTGTTCTCGTTCCTTCTCTGATTGGAACCCAAAGCAATTGCCCTCTCCCCACCCCGCCAGAAGATGTCTACGAAACGTCCATTGTTTTTCTACGAAACGACCAATAAATTTCTACGAAACGGTCATTCTACGGAATGACTTGTCTTCGAAACGTCTTCTACGAAATGGTTTTTCTATGGAACGTCTTGATACCCTCAAATGGACCGTCCCAGTAACATCATTTGTGCATTGCTGCAAAATGGACGCTCTTCCGAAAATACACACAAATTCCCACAGAGAATTAAAAAATCCGTTCATATAATTTTCAAGTGAGCTACAATCACAGAAACGTAACAACGGTGAAGTTAAATATATTACAAGTAATTGGGATCTTAAAACTAAAAGATATATTCTTGATTTTGTATTATTCCCGTGTTTATTTACCCCTGTTATTGTTATTGTCAATTTATGAAAGTGAAACAGTTGTTCAAACAGACAATTGGTACGCCACTAATTCTATGGAAGACATAAATGCCTGTATTGGATGTAGTGAGGACATATATGTCAGTATGCAAGGGGAATCCAATGATAATTTCTCGACATATTACAAGATATTTTGGTCAGTTTACTGGAGCTTACTCAAAAGCCCATTTGCACTGAAGGTATGGTATTGGTAAAAGTTAAACGATTTTGAGCCTGGGAGATATATTCATTTTACAGATTTATTCGGTTAATATACTGTATTATTGCCCCTGGAAATAATCCCGATATCAATATCATTATCATCACACACGCAGAATCGGGGGACTCGAACCAAAGATGAATTAGTAGGAAAAGTGTTTCGTTGTGCTGGTATTTTTGAGGCAACATCTTTATACAGGAAATCGACTCAGCCGCAGGATTCTGGAACTTGTCATACAGGCAATATAATATCGTATATATATACTATATATACTACCGTCAGTACCGAGCGAAGCGAGGAAGGACTGTAACGGATGGAGTGCAACGGACCCTGGGCTGGTCATATCACATTCACCTCGTATTACGATTCAAATCAACTTACCTCTTGTTTTTCTCTTCACACTTACCACAGGAGTCTGGAACTTGTCATACAGGCAATATAATATCATGTATATAAAGTATATACCACCGAGCGAAGCGAGGAAGGAGTGTAACAGGCCCTGGACTGGTCATATCACATTCACACCTCGCATTACGATTCGGTTTACTGACATTTCGTACACAAGACGTTTCGTGCACGAAGTGAGCATTTCGTATGCGTGTTTAATTATCGGTTTTAGACCTTGTATTATAAAATTATTTATTATTTTTGTTACATTAAATTAATATTTTTACATTTATGAATATCTCCCGTGAATATTTATGTAAAATTATTATCCCCGCATTTGAAAAAATGCGGGGATTATATTGGCTGTCTCTGTCCGTCCGTCCATCCTTACGTCCGTACGTCCGGGAATGGTTTCCGGCGAAAAACTGCTAGGGGTTTCAATTCAAAACATTGAAAGTGTGTTCATGTTCATTCATAGGGTCTGTAGATGTGCATAAAGGTTTTGGATTTTTGATTCGGCCCTCGTGTGCGTAAGGGGCACTACTTTTGTCGTTAGAGGAATGGTTTCCGGCGAAAAACTCCTAGGGGTTTCAATTCAAAACATTGAAAGTGTGTTCATGTTCATTCATAGTGTCTGTAGATGTGCATAAAGGTTTTGGATTTTTGATTTGGCCCCGAGGGGCGCCATTTTTGTCGTTAGAAGAATGGTTTCCGGAGAAAAACTCCTAGGGGTTTCAATTCGAAACACTAAAAGTGTGTTCATGTTAATCAATAGGGTCTGTAGATGTGCATAAAGGTTTTGGATTTTTGCTTCGGCCCTCGGGGGCATAAGGGGCACCACTTTTGTCATTAGAGGAATGGTTTCTGGCAAAAAACTCCTAGGGCTTTCAATTCGAAACATTGAAAGTGTGTTCATGTTCATTAGTAGGGTCTGTAGATGTGTATAAAGGTTTTGGATTTTTGATTCGGCCCCAGAGGGGCGCAAGGGGCACCATTTTTGTCGTTAGAAGAATGGTTTCCGGCGAAAAACTGCTAGGAGTTTCAATTCAAAACACTGAAAGTGTGTTCATGTTCATTAGTAGGGTCTGTAGATGTGCATAAAGGTTTTGGATTTTTGATTCGGCCCCCGAGGGGAGCAAGGGGCACCATTTTTGTCGTTAGAGGAATGGTTTCCAGAGAAAAGCTCCTAGGGGTTTCAATTCAAAACACTAAAAGTGTTTTCATGTTAACAGGCCCGTCGGAACTGGGGTGGCTGGGGGGGCTGCAGCCCCCCCCCAATAATTTGCTCATATTTCGTCGTTAGTTTATCCATGATGGGAGCAACCGATGTAATCTGAATAAAACTGGACATTACATTATTGAACTCAGATTAGAACAGTGGCGTAGGAACCGGTGGGGGGTGGGGGGTTAAGGGAGATATTTCCCCCACCCCCACACATTTGTCAAAAGTAGGCTTTACTGGGCTGGGTTGGTGGTTTCTCCACACGGGATGCCCACTGGTTACCACATTCCGACATTACTGTTAATGATTACGGGACTGAGTGGGTTCCATGTGGGCTTTCTTCCACCAATAAAACTGACAGTCGTGTTTTCGCCTAATTGTGGAAAGCGATGTTAAACCCCAACCAAACACAGGGTAATTCATTGCATGTTCACTATTCCTGTCATTCTGCTTGGAAATCACGCTGAATTGATCAGAGAGTTGACGTATTTCCTTATTGACGATGTATTTGCTCAGAATCACTCAGAATGCATATTTGTACATCTTAAATTGAAAAAATTTCCTGGGGGAGGCCCCCCCGGACACCCACCAACGAGACGGGGAGGTACCCCCTCTCGTGCTCATCCCCACTCGCCTTTTCGCGGTTCGGATGACGCTTCGCGTCATAGGAATATACAATTTATTTGCTCAGAATCAACTAGAATTCATGTTTTTACATCTTAAATTCGAAAATTATCCCGGAGGAGGCCCCCAGATCCCCCCCCCCCCCCCCCCCCACCAATGAGACGGGGGATATCCCCTCTCGTGTTCACCCCCACTCGCCGCTCGGATGACGCGTTGCGTCATGGGAATATAGGTCCTACCCCTCCCCCCCAATAAAATTAGCTTACTACGCCCCTGGATTAGTGGATTAGAATTGTGAACGTATCACTGAATGTATAACATGCACCTGCATATGTTGATGTGCAAACGTTTTGAGCAATTCCTTTGGCAGCTCAGAAGACCACGACAACCGTTGGCGTAATGATAAAACTAATGAACCCACCCTAAGGCCTGACTGTTTTTTAGCATGACGGAATACGGCCACGGCCTGCAGGTGAGCCCGGTGTGAGAACCGTCCCCAAATGTTATGAGGTTCTATTAGGATTTTTGAAACATTTTGTTAAAAAACAACTTTTGCCTTTTAAAAAAATCAAGAGGTTTTTGCTTCAAAAGCTACCAGAATGCTTCCTTTGATTGCCCTTTTCAAAAATTTTCTGGGGGAGTAACCCCCCTCCTCTCCCCCCTCAAAAAGCTTGTGCCTTCAGGCATTTGGATACCCCATACCCATTTAGTATCAGCCAGTTCACCCAAATTAGCAATATCAGCCCCCCCAATATAAATTTCGTTCCGACGGGCCTGGTTAATCAATAGGGTCTGTAGATGTGCATAAAGGTTTTGGATTTTTGATTTGGCCCCGAGGGGCGCAAGGGGCACCACTTTCGTTGTTAGAGGAATGGTTTCTGGCGAAAACCTCCTAGGGGTTTCAATTCGAAACATTGAAAGTGTGTTCATGTTCATTCATAGGTTCTGTAGATGTGCATAAAGGTTTTGGATTTTTGATTCGGCCCCGACAATAATCACAAATGCGAATGCGGGGATATACTATAGTGTGCTATGCACACAAATGACACCCCTCCAGTTCCTGTTTTTATAGATACTGTTGGTGTTTAATTGCATGTTGAATAGGTTAATATTTTTATACTGTACCAATGACACAGACTTAGCTGGTGCTAACTCTAACAAAACCAGGGCCAAACACAAATTTTGCCCCCCAATCCCCAAAATTTGCATCCAAAACAAAAAGAAATCATGTCCTAAAGGACCTCCATACTACGCCTCTACTGCGCATGCGCAGTGACGCAGACGTCCCGAAATTGGCGCCAATTATCATTCCCTGTTTGGCCCTTCATCAGTCAACATCTCACTGATCTTTGTGCTTGTAAATCTCAGTTTAAAGGATGCCAGACACGTAATTTTTGGAGAAAATGTGATTCTAAGGAGGATAGAAGGAGGAGAGGAAAAAGAAGTGACAAAAAATAATCAGGGCTGTACTTAAAATTTTTTGATGAAATTATGTTAAGTTGCCTATTTTCGAGGCATGGGCCTCTTGTTGTCATTCTTGCTAAATGTTGCACTGCTTATTCAGTGTTTCCTCTCCCCTAGCCTTCTAAAGTCCCCCCTTGCAATTCTCCCATGCTTTTGGCATATTTTTGAGAAATTTCATTTCTAAAATTTCCTGGGAGAGTTGCTTGGTTACAGAATGTTTTCTGTTATTTTCCCCATAGTTACGTTTTCACCCATGGGTGTATAACGTTTGTGTTCTGCATCTTCCATCTGATGTTCTGCAGATTCTCCCCTGGAAGTCTCTGTTTTGCATCAGATAGAGTGTAATTTGATGACTGATTCCGGGCCAGTTTTTTCAGTGCCTGGAGTCATGTTTTCTGGTGTTTTTACACTGTTTGTTTACATTGGCAACAGCCTTTTTTGAGGGGGGCTGTTTGCCTTTGCTGTAGTTTATCTCACTATAAGATACATTTATATTATCCGTAAGTGTCTCATTAATTATTTAATATAAATTTAAAATTTTTGACCCCACTTTGCCATCGGATCCATCGGGGCTCAACGTTACTTTTCAGCAACTTGGGCTTCGCTGAAAAAATATTTTTTCAAAATTATTTTGATTTGCAATTGTTTTTTCATTTATTAATGGATCATGTTATTATGTATCTTTGTGTCAGGGGTTTTTGCGAGTAACTAGGACTTATTGTAGTTCTTTCACAATGAAGGGACGTTGTTCAAATTGTAATAGGAAGAAATCTTCCTCTGACTTTCATGATCATTGTATTAATTGTAGTCAGTGTTCTCGCATTAATCCCTGTCCTATATGTGAATATTGGGATGAGAAACATTGGAAACGTGTGTCACGATATGTTGTTTCTGGAGAAAGGGCGATGCCGGCTCTTTCTCCGCAAGGTCACTCTACTCTCTCAGTTTCTATTTCAGAGGAACCAGAACAGGGTGATGTTTCCATGTTATCTTCTACAAGTGTGCGACCGTCATCACAAATGAATTCAGAGCTAGCGGCAAAAGTGCTCATGGAGATTAGACAAATGTCGTCCGTTAGCTCGCCCGGTGTAGCGTCCATTCACCGAATGGTTCGGCAGCCGGGTTCGTCCGATGCGGTCCAAGAGGAAGTTTTGGGTGATGCGAGCACTATAAACATAATAGATGCACACCCAGTGACGGCGGATAGTAAGCGAGAACGGAGGAAGCCTTTGAGTCCGGTTCCTAGCTCGTCCAGGTCCAGCCGGGCCGCGAGCGAGAGAGGCCCCTCTCTCGTACAACAACATCTGGGACCAGATGTTGTGGTACAAAATGTGTCTTTAGCGGAGCATACGTCCGTCGCTCGGGACGCTCCGTTGTATAAGCAGTCTGCAGAGACTGTTAAGGCTTCCTCTTCTCGTCAGCGCACACGACCGCACCTTGGCTGCGTGACCGCCGATATATTACCAGCTTCGCCGATCAAGGATTCTTCGGCGACCAGGTCACACCATCCGGCAGCCAGGGATTCGAGACCGATGGACTCCAGACGTTCGCATAGGAAAAGTATGCGGGAGCCATCTGATGCGGAGCTGCCCTCGGCGAAGCAGCGAAAGACTGCGCCTCCTCAGGTCTCGACGCCGGACATTCTTGTGCAGATAGCACAGCTTATCGCAGCATCCCAGCAGCCGACAGAAACGGTGTCGGATCGAGAATTATCCGACGGCGCTGGGTTGGTACGCTCCGCCGAAGCATCGGGGGCGGACGACCGGGAACATCATGTGGTCCGACCGGATGGTGAAAGGGATACGGATGACTTGGAGCTATCCCTTTCGGAACAACATAAAGCTGCCATGGACTTCATTCGGCACTTTCTCCCTCAAGTTGTTCCGTCGGGCCAGACTGCTGCGGTTCCGGACAAGAGAATTATAGCGTCATTGGACTCTGAATTTTTTGAGCGGTTCAGGGACATCGCTCCCGAGTTTCCGTCGCAGTCCAATAATGTTGCAAGAACATTTGAATTATTGAACGACGCTATATTTAAACTTGCTTCCAGGACGGGGAAAGCAGGTTTCTTGTCCGCTAATACTCTCAACCTGCCTTTCATTAATGCAAGGAATAAATTTGATACGGCAGGACAGGGTATACCGAGAGTTCCTCTGCGTATGGACGACGAGGCGGAAGACTTAGAGCTATCATTACCGTCGTCAGCTTCTATTCCAACCGCGGTGTTGGAAACAGCTATTGCGTCTAACAGAGCCAATTTAGATGCCTTATCTTACGCAGATCACCTTACTAAGGCGTTATCACTGCGCCTTCAGGGGAAAGAGTTTCAGGATATACAATATTCTTTAAGACTTCTTTCAAGGGCAGTAGCTTATTCCACGTGTAACTCCGCCCTTTCAGTGGCAAATCTGGAGTTGGTTAGACGTGACGCAGCCCTAGCTACATCCACACTAGTGGATTCTAAGGTGAAGAACTCTCTTAGAGTCGCTTCGGTCTCAGGAGAACTTCTCTTTGACGGCAAGCTTTCCGCTATTTATGATAAAATTACAAAGAAAGCTAAGGATTCTCTGTTGTTCAAATCTGCTCCTAAGAAGTCGGATACAGCAGACACGAATAAGACAGGCACTTCTGGGTCTAATGCGCCCAAGAGAGGTCCCTATAGAGGTTCCGGTGCGTCCTCTTGGTCTTATTCGAGAGACCGTCAGGATAGCGACTCTCGTTCGGGACGTCCTTCAGGCCGGGACAATCGGTCGGACGCCCCGAGGTTGACGGGGCGAGGTGCGGGCCGTGGAAGATGTGGTTTCTCCTACCGCAGGCCTCGCAGGTCCAGGAGGTGATGGCTTAAACCTCTATCGCGTTCCGGTTGGCGGAAGGTTGTCGAGCTTTTCACAAGAATGGGCGTCGATTACGGACGACCCTTGGGTGAGAGGAGTGACTTCAGAAGGTCTAAAGATATCCTTCAAACGAAAGCCTCCATTAACTCGAAGTCCAAAGTGGACTCATCTTCCGTCAAATCCGCAGAAAAGAGACGCTCTGTTATCAGAGGTGCAGTCTCTTTTAATGAAGAACGCGGTAGAGGTCGTAGAAAACCAGGAATCTCCGGGATTCTACAGCCATCTGTTTCTGGTTCCGAAACCAGACGGCTCGTTCCGTCCAGTCATAGATTTGAGCTGGATAAACAAGCTGATCGTCGCTCCGAAGTTTTATATGGAGACGATTCGATCGGTCAGAGCGAGTATTCGGGTGAACGATTATGCAACGAGCATAGATCTCAAAGATGCGTACTTTCACGTCATGGTACATCCGACATTCCGAAAGTATCTACGCTTCGCAGTCCTAGGAGTGGTGTATCAATTCCGGGCGATGTGCTTCGGATTGAATCTAGCACCCTGGGCTTTCACTCGGGTAATGAACCCGGTAATGATCTACTTCCGAGCTCATTCGTCTGCGGTAACGTCGGCCTACCTGGATAACATTCTTCAGAGGTACGGCAACGAGGTAACGCTTCAGAACGATGTTCAGAATCTTCTTCTATTGCTCCGACGTCTCGGTTTTATAGTAAACGAGGAGAAGTCGGATCTGGTGCCGTCCAAGTCATTCACTCATCTGGGAATGAGCTTCGAGACACACAACAATCTCGTTCGTCTGTCGTTAATCAGAGCGAAATTAGTCAGTTGTTACACTCGCTATTGTCTGCACGCAGACAAAGTCACGGCGCGAGAACTTATGAGACTGATAGGTCTGTGCGGAGCCGCTGCGGATCTCATTCCGATGGGGCGGTTACGCACACGTCCTCTTCAAATTTTCTTGACTCAGAATTGGAGTGTGAAAATTCATTCGCTCGATGTAGACGTTCTCTTGTCAGATCAAGTGAAACAAGAGATTCAGACTTGGGCAAACATTCAGTGGTTAACTCAGGGAGTTCCGCTGCAGTTGCCGGATCCGAGTTTTACCGTTATGACGGATGCCAGTCAAACAGGTTGGGGTGCATCATTAATCCCAACGGATTCGAGATGCCAGGGTCTTTGGGATCCGCAATTCCTGTGCAAGCACATAAACATCAAGGAAATGATGTCAATTTGGCTTGCATTACGTCACTGGATGGACATTATTCACGATGCTCATGTCCAAATCCTATCCGACAATACGACAGTAGTGGCGTATATACGGAATCAGGGAGGCACTCATTCAGTTCCGTTGTTCAATCTAACGGAAAGAATCCTTCTGTTTGCGCTAGAACATCACATTCTTCTTTCGGTCCGTCACATACCGGGTCGTCTGAATGTGCTAGCAGACTCCCTTTCACGAAAGGGTCGCTTGTTGCCGTCGGAGTGGACTCTCAACAAACAAGTATTCAATCAGATCTGCTACCAATGGGAACGGCCAATGATAGACTTATTTGCGACACATCTCAACAATCAGTTGCAGACGTATGTGTCTCCGTGTCCGGATCCAAGAGCATTTGCAGTAGACGCTCTGTCGATCCCTTGGGACGGAATGATAGGATATGCGTATCCTCCAGCGCCGTTAATTCAACAAGTATTGCTAAAGATAAAACAATCTCAATGCAAGATTCTGTTGGTAGCATCTCTGTCGCCACAGAGACTGTGGATAAATCTACTCAGGTGTCTGTTGTGGGACCTACCGCGAAAGCTTCCTCCACGTGAGGATCTTCTTTCGCAGGGGAAATCGTGCCAACTCCATCACAACCCGCAAGGTCTCAACCTTCACGTTTTTCCGTTGTGCGGTCCTTCTTGCATGGCAAACACTTTACAGGACGAGCAGTGGACGCGATTTCTAACTGTAGGAGGACCTCCTCTTCGCTAAACTATGCGGCTAAGTGGAAGGTTTTTCGTCGTTGGTGTAGGGATCATTCGGTAGATATATTCGATCCCTCTATACCAGACATTGCAAACTTTCTAGTATACTTGTTTGACGAAATCAAACTGCAGCCTGTTACTATAAAGGGTTATAGATCTATGTTATCTGATACCTATGCACATCATGATAGTTTACAAATTGGATCTAATGTCTCTTTATCTAAGTTGGTTAGAAACTTTTCGATAAATAGACCCAGAACTCTTAGATTAATTCCTAAGTGGAATTTAGCTTGGGTTCTTCTTAAATTGAAGGAAAAGCCATTTGAACCTCTTGGGACAGTAGATTTCAAATTCTTATCTTATAAGACAGCTTTTCTCTTAGCTTTCTCTTCTGCTAGAAGAGTCAGTGAGCTTCATGCACTGTCGGTGGATGATTCTCACTATCGTAGTGTTGGGAACACTATCACCTTCACTACTAATGTGGGTTTTTTAGCTAAGAATCAGGCTCCTAATAAATATCCGGAACCTATTGTTATTAAGGCTCTTCCGTCTTCAGACGGGCGTAGGCCTTTACTCTGTCCTGTTAGAGCATTACGTATCTATAAACAGAGATCTCAGTTTATCAGAAAGGGACGGAAACGTTTCTTTCTGTCTTTGATGCCTAATAGAAAGGACATTTCGGTCCATTCTATTGCTAGATGGATTCAATTAACTATCCGTACTGCTTATGAAGATTTATCTTCTTCTCAGCAGTCTGTGCTTAAGATTTCTGCTCATGAAGTAAGAGCTCTTTCTACTTCCTGGGCTTATGCTAATAGTGTTGCTATTACAGATTTAATGAAGGCTGCTTATTGGTCTCAGCCATCCACATTTACGAATTTTTATCTCAGAAATATTGAGTCCACTTCTGGAGACCTGCATTGTTTAGATCTGTTATCTGTTGCTCAGAATGTCGTCCACTAAACAGTTGCAACTATAGTTATGCAGGCTTTCTGTTCCGGCAGTGACTCCGTCCGGCTGCCCTCTTCGCTCTGGGCTATTTGACCCAGGGCAAGGGGAAGGGGGGGGGGGGGCAGGTGTTCTCTGGACTACTTTATTTATTGGCTTGCTTTAAAAATAATTAGTGTAAGGGATATACTGGATGTTAATAGAGAACATGAATGTTATTGTGCTCAATTATTAAGGGTAGTGTATCTTTCTAAATTTAATATTAAATAAGAAAGATACATGTAAAGCCTAATACTCCTTTTCTCCTTAAGGGGTTACCTGTTTACTATGTACTTGAGCTTATTGGATTTTCCTCTATGTCCTAGGCCCTCCAGCCTGTTTACTATTCAGCTAAGTCTGGGTCATTGGTACAGTATAAAAATGTTAAAAAATTTATAGTAATTTATATATTTTTTATACTTACCAATGACCCAGACGGGGATGGCCCTCCCTGGAGTTGGGAACTCTTGCCTCCCCGCTGAGTACATAGCGCTGACCAGGCACTGCCAGTAAGAATGATAATTGGCGCCAATTTCGGGAGGTCTGCGTCACTGCGCATGCGCAGTAGAGGCGTAGTATGGAGGTCCTTTAGGACATGATTTCTTTTTGTTTTGGATGCAAATTTTGGGGATTGGGGGGCAAAATTTGTGTTTGGCCCTGGTTTTGTTAGAGTTAGCACCAGCTAAGTCTGGGTCATTGGTAAGTATAAAAAATATATAAATTACTATAAATTTTTTAACTTTCCTTGATTTCTTTGATTTATTGTTTGATTTACTGTTTGATTTTACCGTTGAGTGACTTGTTCGAATATTGCCGGGATGTTTTTAGGTTATTTTGTTTGTCAGTACATGCGATGACTAATCTAGTCAGCGGTAAATTGCAAGGAGTCTGACAAGCTTTCACTGGAGTCTACAAGTGACCTTTGACACCAAAACAGCAAGCGCGGTGTCCTGTCAAATCTGAATTTCAAAAAACTGATCGGCTATATATTGGGTAGGTAAAACAGTTTAGCATAATGTTGGGAACAAAGATGTGCTTCTCAAGCTCTAAAAACATTTATACGTCCGGTACTAGAATGCGGTGCCATAATAACAAGTGACCTGAGCAAAACCAACATTCAGAAGCTACAGAGGGTTCAAAATTTTGGATTCAGCCCCGACCCCTGCCACTATGCAAACCCAAATGGACACCGATAAAGGAACTTCAGGAGCTAGCAAAACTAGAAACTATTGATGCGCGATTAAAAGACCTACAAAACCAAACCCTCAACAGACTCCAAGATAGTGAATTAATGGTTGAGCTGGGGGGGGGGGGGGGGGGGGGGGGGGGGAAGAGGTGGATGGGGGGCGGGGGGTCATTTAGAATTCCCAAAGGATAACCAGATACCTCATAATCACATACGGCATCCTATCTCCCAGAAGGCTTGATGGATGACTCCCGGTTTTTCAAACTAAACTGTTGGAGCTTTCGCCACTCCTTTTTTGTAACCGCTATGGTCATATACCAGGGCCGCTACCAAACCGCTACCAAACCGACGTTGCTGTTTGGTTTTCTTTTCTCTTCTTCCCTTAAATTTGCCATCGCACAACATTATATTCTGGCTCGCCACCATGGTGGGACTCAAACCTCTACCATCGCCGAGCTGGAACAGAATGTGATCCAAGTGAAATAAAATAAGGTTAACCGGGTCGCAAGGGATTTGTAAATTCCACATCGTCCGTGAGCGCCTGTGGCGCACTAAACCCTTTCATTCATTCACATCTTTAGCATAATGCAATGAGGTGATTCGCCGAAAATGTACAGTATCACTGGAGATAAGTTGTCATAAAAACACAATAAAATTTTATCGACATTTGCCCTTCAAAGATAGTACTAGTCTCTGGTTCCATTTCATGGGAATCCCTTGGACTTTCCATTAAATGACACCAAATACTGTTGCTATCAATAAAGGGCAAATGTCGATAAAACAAAATCAGTTTAGCATAATGCAATGAGGTGATTCGCCGAAAATGTACAGTATCACTGGAGATAAATTGTCATAAAAACTAAAATCACCACGTATTTATTGGAAAATTAAATTATTTCATGCAAGAAAATAGTCTTCTTTCTTTCTTTTAAACCCAAAATCTGAAATTAGAAGGAAAAAAAGTGAGATATAAAGAGAAAATGCGAAATTGAAATCTGTGTACGAAACGTCCAGGCTTTTTGTGTACGAAACGTCCTAAATTGGCCGTGTATGAAATGCCCGTGTACGAAACGTCCAGCACCTTTACGATTCAACTTACCTCTTGTTTTTCTCTTCACACTTACTCACAAATGATTTATCTATCCAACGGCTGAAAGGTTGGATTCACAGTTCTCGATTACATACTTTATTACACGATTTTCTTCCAAAAACAACAGAATTTAAATCTGCCGCGACACCATGTCACCCTACTAGTACGCGAAAACGAAAGTAAACCTGTCAACAGTTTTACTTCAACAAAGCGAAACAAAGCGATTTTACCGTATGACGAAACCCCCACAAAATTTGAATCGCTTTAATGTGTCTTATGCGAGTGTAGGGCTGGGCGATATGGGAATCTGAATACCGGTAACGATATCAGAAAAAATATCGCGATATACTGGTATATCGTGCAGCAGTGTGTGAAACACATATTAAATGCAAGGGATATCATGAATAAAAAAGATATTTTGGAGCAAAAGATAGAAGTATCACTTACTGCTCAGGGAAAATGAGTGATTTGAAAGAAAGACCATAATAATCCATGTCTACAGAGTTATTGAACGTATTGTTTAATACGAAAATAAGCCATAAAATTATCATGGGTTTACTGGCTTTCATCTGAATCTGGGATACAAGTAAATTAGTCTTTGTCAATTTAATTCCTGTAAAAACATGGCCAGCCTCTCTTGACTGATAAGCGTTTAATTACTGAGCCAGTCAATTGTCACATTGTGTTAATTGCATATGTGTGGCTTCATGAAAACAGTGGCAAACAAAACTTTTCATCAAAACAACGGGTGTCCAATTGATGGAATTCTGAAGGCCTGGTTTCACAAAGAACCAGTAGTAGTTCCTCCCCTTCTCCTATCTTCCCGCAGTGAACTTCCTCAGATGACAATGTCAAATGTCATCCGTCACATGTCAGGCCAGTCGGTATGTTGATATTAAGCACGCCTCCAAGACGTGATCACCCTTCACTTTCATGATAGTATGCAGGTGTCAATCACCAGCCGACAATGTTTTCTCCCACTGATGGCATCACACCTCTGTCATATTTGACAAAAATTGTTGCACATTTCGCAATTGTGAATATGTGTGATTTGAAACATTTTTGTGTCAGATTGCTGACAATGAATTAAGCGATAAGTATGGCTTGCTGATTACAGTTCAAACAAATGCGACCAACAGCAGGTTACCGTGTTTTTACAGCGTGACAGTCGGGTGTGTTTTCCGTGTAACAACAAACTATTTGTGTGATGTATGCTACTTTAATTATTCACTAATTAAAAATAAACAAATTTAGCAAACAAGTATTAAATTTTTATTTCATAATTTCTCCATGAGTGCTTGCATGTTGGTGACGATAAACGAGATAGAACGTTACTCTCGTCATCTCTCGCTGTTTATCATTTGTTCACGAAATGAGGAAAGATAAACTTCCTGTATTTTTAAAGCAACTTTCTGTGCGATTTTACGAAAAAACACATGTTGAAATTTTATTATCATGTGACCCAAACCAATATCGTTACAGACGATATACCGGTATTGCCAAAAAATAGACGATATTTAACCGGTACTGATTTCAATACCGGTATTTACCGGTATATCGAAATATCGCCCAGCCCTATGCGAGTGCAGTTTTCAAATTATTATTGAACGCCCCCTACTACCTATATTTGACTGCGAGAGCCGATAAAGTGTTCATTAGCTCTTATGAATCACAGAGAACTGCAGCATGTCAGGTTTGCAAGACGTTAACCTTCTGCTGACGGAATGGTAAGTAATAATAGAATATTGATACTTTTCGGAACGTAATTGAAATTCTGTGTACCTTTCACATTTTACAGTTCCGTCAGCAGAAGGTTAACGTCTTGCAAACCTGACATGCTGCAGTTCTCTGCGATTCATAAGAGCTAATGAACACTTTATCAGCTCCCGCAGTCAAATGTAGTTCAATAATAATTTGAAAACTGCACTCGCATTTGACACGTTAAAGCGATTCAAATTTCGCGGGGATTTCGTCACATGGTAATCCCGCTTGTTTTGCTTTGTTGTGAAGTAAAACTGTTGACAGGTTTACTTTCGCGTAGGGTGACATGGTGTTGCGGCAGATTTAAATTCCGAAATTTTTGTGGAGGAAAATCGTTCCATATCCGAAACAACAGGGAGTATTTTCGATTCAGTTGTCAAAAAGTTAGCTCAATTATCTATATTTTTCTTTCAGGTGTTACTGTAGTTATATATATATTGTTTTAGTGCTGTATAGATGTGATTTTTAATAAAAGATAGTTATATTAGTGTTTAGTTTAGTTTCTTTATCAGATATCAGTGGCGTGTTCCCTATCTTCACGCGGGTCACTTTCGGTTTTTTGTTTTGTTTACGATTTCGACTTGTTTTTCAAAATTCAAGCTTCTCATTCTAATTTTAGCTATGGTTGCTATGGATGGTAAGTGTTTCTTGACGCGAGAGGTTCAGACCAGCAGGGTAGAGACGTACAGGTAGTATAGGTGTACAGGTGGGGGTGGGGATGGTTGAGGCCAGCACAGGGGGTGCTAGTGAGTTACCAACGGACGGCCAGCGGTCGGATGTGTGTAGGCACTGTGATATGGTGTATGTGGATGGGCGTGAGCTGGAGGAGTTGGGGACGTGCGCCATCTGCGTAGAGTTAATGCAGCTGCTAGAGGCATATGTAAAATTGGAGGAAGAGGTGCAGGTGGTGAGGGGGAAACTGGGGAAGGCAGGAAAGTCTGGTGTTACCCCAGTTAGGTTGGCATTAGATGGGGATGGAAGGTGGTGGGTAGTATGAAGCAGACTTTTGACGTGGATAGTGGGTCTTTTGGGAAGAGGAAGGTGCGTCGGTTTGAGGGTAGGGGAGAAGTAGGGGCTAGAGTGTCAAATTCAGTTGACAAATTCCCAGGCTAGTAGTGTTAGTGTGAGTCGGGGGGTCAAAAGGCATATTCATTTAGAATCGGATAGGGAGGGAGATAGCGATGACCATGTGGAGTCTGTCAGGACAGGAGTGAGAGGGAAACGAGGACAAGGTGGCTTGTAGTGGGAGTAGGCAAAAGGTGGAGTGCAGTGTCAATATTCTATTATTACATACCATTTCGTCAGCAGAAGGTTAACGTCTTGCAAACCTGACATGCTGCAGTTCTCTGCGATTCATAAGAGCTAATGAACACTTTATCAGCTCCCGCAGTCAAATGTAGTTAATAGGGGGCGTTCAATAATAATTTGAAAACTGCACTCCCTTTTGACATGTTAAAGCGATTCAGATTTCGCGGGGATTTCGTCACATGGTAATCCCGTTTGTTTCGCTTTGTTGATCCCGTGAAGTAAAACTGTCGACAGGTTTACTTTCGTTTTCGCGTAGGGTGACATGGTGTCGCGGCAGATTTAAATTCCGTAATTTTTGTTGAGGAAAATCGTTCCATATCCGAAACAACAGGGAGTATTTTCGATTCAGTTGTCAAAAAGTTCGCTCAATTATCTATATATTTTTATACTGTACCAATGACCCAGACATAGCTGGTGCTAACTCTTAAAATATAGGGCCAAACACAAATTTTGCCCCCCAATCCCCAAAATTTGCATCTAAAACCAAAGAAAACATGTCCTGAAAGGCCCTCCACACTTCGCCCCTACTGCGCATGCGCAGTGTCAAGGACGTTCCGAAATTGGCGCCATTAATCATTCTAAGTTTGGCCCTTCATCAGTTAACATCTGACTGATCTTTGTGCTTATAAATCTCAGTTTAAATGATGCCAGACACATAAATATTAGTGAAATGGTGATTCTAAGGAGGATAGAGAAGGAGGAGAGGAAAAAATTGTGTGACAGAATATTATCAGGGCTGTAACTTAAAATTTTTTAATGAAATTATGTTAAGTTACCTATTTTCGAGGCAGCAGCCATTTTGTTGTCATTCTGATTATTTAGTTACACTGTTTTTTAAGTGTTTTCCTCTCTCCCTGTCCTTTAAGTCCCCCCTTGCTATTCTCCCATGCTTTTGGCATAGTTTTTGTAATTATTGTTACTAAATTTTCTTGGGAGTTTTAGCTGAATAACAGAATGAATTCTGTTCTTTTCCCCATGTTTACGTCTTCACCTACGGGTGGTTAGGCGTTGTGTTCTGCATCTACCATCTGATGTTCTGCAGTTTCTTCCCTGGAAGTCTCTGTTTTGCATCAGATAGTGTATTTTTGGTAACTGATTTCGGGCCTGGGTGCCTGGAGTCTTATTTTAGTGTTTTTACACTCATTGTTTACATTTACAACAGCCCTCTGTGTGAGGGGGGGATTTCTGGAAAATAATATCTTGATGTTATTTTAATCATAACTAGATACATTATTATTGTTCGTAAGTGTTGAATAAATTGTTTAAATTATTTTTAAAATTTTTGTCCACACTTAGGCTTGGGATCCATTGGGGCTCAACGTTACTTTTCAGAAACTTGGGCTGTTCTGAAAAAATATTTTTTCAAAATATTTTGATTTCAATTATTTTTTCTATATTAATGGATCATATTATTATTATGTATTTTGATTGCCAGGGGTTAGTGCGAGTACCAGGACTTGTTTTCTTTTCACATTGAAAGGATATTGATCATTTGTATTAAGAGGAAGTCTTCCTCTGACTTTATAATCATTCTATATGTGGTCAGTGTACTCGCATTAACTCCTGTTCTGTATCGTATGATTTCGATGACAATATGGGAAGCGTATGTCACGGTATGTTATTGGGGAATTGGACACTCCGGTCCTTTCCCCACAGGGTCACTCTACTTTATCAATTTCTATTTCAGACGATCAAGATTAGGGTGATGTATCTGTGATGTCTTCCAACAGTGTGCCTCCGTCGTCACAATTAATGAAGGGCTAGCGGAAAAGTGCTCATGTAAATACGCCAATTGCCTAAGAGGACCCTAGTAGGTTCGACGGCCTTTGACGTCCGCTAGCTCGCCCGGTGTAGCGTCCATTCACCGAATGGTTCGGCAGCCGGGTTCGTCCGTTGCGGTCTAGAAGGAATTTTGGGGTGATGCGCGCACTATAAATTAACCTAATGCACACCCAGTGACGGCGGATCGGAGGGAGAACGGAGGAAGCCTTTTAGTCCGGTTCATAGCTCGTTCCGGTCCATGCGGACGGCAAGCGAGAGAGGCCCCTCTCTCGTTCAACAACATCTGGCCCCAGATGTTGTGGTACAAAATGTGTCGCAAGCGGAGCATACGTCCGTCGCTCGGGACGCTCCGTTGTATAGGCAGTCTGCGGAGACTGCTAAGGCTTCCTCTTCTCGTCAGTGCACACGACCGCACCTTGGCTGCGTGACCGCCGATATATTACCAGCTTCGCCGATCAAGGATTCTTCGGCGACCAGGTCACACCATCCGGTAGCCAGGGACACGAGGCCTGCAGACTCCGGACGTTCGCATAGGAAGTGTGCGGGACTCAACGTACACGGAGCTTCCGGCGGCAATGCATCGTAAGACCGCTACTGCACAGGCCTCGGGAACGGACGTGCTTTCCTTAATAGCACAGTTTATCGCAGCATCCCAGCATCAACTGAATCTGTCGCATATATTTTATCCGACGATGCTGGGTCGGGACGCTCCGCGGAAGCGGGTACGCACGTCCGAAAGTTTCATCCGGTCCGACGGGATACCGAAAGGGATTTGGAGGATTTCGAGCTTTTCCTTTCGGAACAACATATGCTGTTGTGTATGTCATCTGACTTGGTCTTCTACAGCTTCTTTCGTCGGACCAGAATGCTGCGATGCCGGATAAGAAACTGATAGCGTCGGTGGACTTAGAAATTTTTGGTTTGGTTCAGGGACATCGTCCCTCAGTTCCGACATAGTCCAATAATGTCACACAAACTTTCGAATTATTGAACGACGCTATATATATTATTATTTTATGCTTGCTATAACCAAGGATTTCTGGTTTCTTGTTCGCAGAGTTACGGAGATGTCTTTCAAAAGTGTGCCTCTGTCGTCATAGTTAATGAAGAGCTAGCGGCAATAAGTGCTCATGGAATATGTCTATCGCCTACGGAGTGACATTCGCTAGCTCACCCGGTGTAGCGTACATTCATCGAATGGTTCGGCTGCCGGGTTCGTCCGTTGCGGTCTAGGAAGGAGATTTGGGTGATGCGAGCACTTTAATTACTTTAGTACTCACCCAGTGACGGCAGATTGAGGACAGATCGGAGGAAGCCTGTTAGTCCGGTTCCTGGCTTGTCCAGGTCCGTCCGGGCTGTGAGCGAGAGAGGTCCCTCTCTCGTCCAACAACATAGGGGACCGCATGTTGTGGTTCAGATATTTTACATTCGGAGCATATGTCCGTCGGTTGGGACGCTCCGTTATATTGACAGTCCGAGAGACTGTCCTTAATGCTTCCTCATCCTCACAGCAGGGCACACGACTGCACATTGGCTACGTGACCTCGAGTATCCGATCAGTTTCGTCATTCAGTGATTCCACGGCGAATAGGTCGCGCCATCCGGTAGCCAAGGGACACGAGGCCTATACACTCCGTTCGCTCGCATATTGGTAGTATGCACGGGGTAACGATCACGGAGCTTCCAGCGGCAATGCATCATAAGACCGCTTCTCCTCAGGCCTCAGTGACGGACGTGCTATCCGAGTTAGCACAGTTGTTTCGCAGCATCCCAGCAATTGACAGTTTCTCGGTCGAATCAGGAATTATCCGACGGTGCTGGGTCGGTGCGGTCCGCGGTTGCATCAGGTACGGACGACCGAACGCTTTATAGGGTCCGACAGGATGGCGAAAGGGATTCGAAAGATTTCGAGTTTTCCCTTTAGTAGTATCGGAAGCTGCCTTTCATATCTTCTGGCATTATCTTCCAGTGATTGTTATTTCGGACTTCATTGCTGCGATCTTGGATAAGAGACTTATAGCGTCATTGGACTCGGATTTTTCGATCGGTTCAGGGACATTGTCCCTGACTTACCGATGCAGTCCAATATTGTCATTACAACATGTGTTTTATTTTTCGACGCTATATATATATATATACAAGCCTGCTACCAAGCATGATAGTTTAGTTTCTTGTCCGCGTTGCTCATTTCTGCCTTTTTATCATTTATACGAATAGTTTATTTTGGCAGAGCAGGGCATACCGAGAGTTCATATGCGTCTAGACGGTGTGGTTAAAGACTGGATATATTCTTTTTCGCCGTTTATGTCTTTTCCAATTTCAATGTTGGAAACGACATGATGTATAGTAGACTTAACTTAGACGCTTTATCATACGTAATCCGCCTTACTGAGGCGTTATCATTACGTCTTCAAGAAAAGATTTACGGGATATTATTCTCAATGTAATTTCTTTTGAGGGCAGTAGTTTGTTCACGTATAACTCCGCCCTTCAGTGGCTGATTGGAGTTGGTTAGACGTGACGCAGCCCTAGCTACATCCACTCGCGTGGATAGTAAGGTTAAGAACTCTCTCAGAGTCGCTTCGTTCTCGGAGGAGCTTCTCTTCGACGGCAACTTTTCGGCAATCCATGAATTGCTCGATTTACACGTTCTCTTGTCTATCTAGTGTTACAAGAGATTCAGACTGGGGCAAACATTCGGTGGTTGACTCAGAGAGTGCCACCACAGTTGCCGGACCCGAGTGTGGCTGTTATGGCGGTTGCCAGTCAAACAGATTGGGATATAATACTGATCCCTACGGATTCGAAGTGCCAGGGTCTTTGGGTTCCGCAGTCTCTTAGCAATCAGTTTTCTTCCGCGGAATAATGTTTTTTAGGCTTGCTTTATGTCATTGCATGAACATTATTCAGAAACGCATGCCCAAATCCTGTCCTTTAATTCGACAGTAGTGGCGTATCTCTGGAACCAGGGAGGCACTCTTTTGTTTCCGTTATTCAATTTAATGGAAAGAATCCGTCTGTTGGTTATAGTGCACCAAGTTCTGTTTTGGTCCGTCATATTCCGGGTCGTCTGATTGTTTTACCGGACTCCCGTTCTCTTACGGGTCGCTTGTTGCTGTCAGAATGGACTCTCAACAAACAAGTATTCAATCAGATTTGCTATCTATGGGAGCGCCCAATGATGATTTATTTATGACACAGCTTGCTAATCAATTGCAGACGTATGTGTTGGCTTGTCCAGATCTCTGAGCTAATGTTGTTAACGCTCTAGGACGGAATGATAGGATACGCGTATCCTCCGGCGCTGTTGTTTCAGCAGGTATTGCTAAGATAAACAACCACAATACATTTCTGTTGATAGCATCTCTATCTTCACAGAGATCATGGGTAATTTACTCTCTTGTCTACTGTGGGTCTTAACGTGAAATCTTCCTCTATGTGAGGATCTTTTTTCACTGGGTAAATCATGTCATCTTTATCACAACCCGCAAGGTCGCAACCTTCATGTATTCCGTTGTGTGGTCCGTATTGCATTGTAAGCACTGTACTGGACGAGCTTTGGATGCGATTTCTTACTATAGGAGATCCTCTTCTTCGCTATTCTATGCGGCTAAAGTGGAGGCTCTTCCGTCGTTGGTGTAGGGATCATTATGTTCATATTGTTGATCCCTCCATACTACTCATTGCAATTTTTTAGTATACTTGTTTCACAAGATCTACTGCAGCCTGTTATTATTAAGGTTATAGGTTTATGTTACCTCATACCTATGCACTCTACGATAGTTTACAATTGAGTCTTTTGTCTCTTTATCTAAGTCAGTTAGTAACTTTTTGATAAATAGACTTAGAATCTTTAGATTAAATTCCTATATGGATTTTAACTTCGGTTCTTATTTAGCTAAGTAATCATTTGAGCCTCTGGAAACAGTAGTTTTCAAATTCTGACCTTTTAGACAGTAATTCTGTTGGTTTCTCTTTTACTGTAGAGTCAGTGAGTTTCATGCACTATCGATGGATGATTTTCACTTTCGTAGTTTCGGAATCACTACTTCCGTTACTATTTAGGTTGGATTTTTGCATAAGAGTTAGGCTCCTATTATCCGGAACCTATTATTTTTAAGGTCCTTCCGTCTTCGTATGGGCATAGGCCTTTACTCTTTCCGGGTACAGTTTATGTATTTATAAACAGATATCTGTTTATTACTATGGGCGTAAGCTTCTTCTGTCTTTGATGCCTAGTAGAAGGACGTTACGCTCCATTTTATTGTTAATGGATTCTATTAACTATCGGTACTGCTTATGGTATATCATTGACTTAGCAGTTGTGCTTAAGATTTCGGCTCATGAAGTAAGAGTTCTTCTACTTCTTGGGCTTACATTAATAGTGTCGCTATTATAGATTTTTGAAGGCCGCTCATTGCGCTCAGCCATCCACATTCATGAATTTTATCTCAGAAATATCGAGTCCATTTCTGGAGGCCTCTATTGTTAGGTCTATTATCTACTGCTCAGAATGTCATTCACTTAACAGTTGCTGCTATAGCTAGGTAGGCTGTCTGTTTCGGCAGTGTCTCCGTTCTGCTGCCCTCTTCGCTCTGGGCTATTTGACCCAGGGCAAGAAAAAGGGGGGTGGGGGGGGGTGGGTGTTCCCTTGGGTCACCTGTTTTACTATGAAAACAAGGGGATACCTCCCCCGGAGTTAGTAATTCTGAGCTGTTATTGGGATGGTTGTTTAGTGAGAAGTTTAGGTTTTTAAAATTCATTCAAGTCTTAGTTTTTAAAGTATAGCTTTTGAATATTGCATATGTCAACGGACATGATTATGCAATCCTCAGACACTTTTAGGAGTATAAGAGTCTCTATTCTCTAGACTTACTTTATTTATTGGCTTACTTTAAAAATTATTAGTATAAGGATTATATTGGATATTAATAGAGTACATGGATGTATGAAGCTCAATTTTGGAAGGTGTTGTATCTTTCTAATTTATCATAAATAAGAAAGATACATGTAAGGCCTATTACTTCCTTTTCCCTACGGGGGATGACTCTATTTTATTTTATTGAGTGTATTCCATTTTGCTCTATGTCGTTGGCCCTCCAGCCTTTTTACTATTCAGCTATGTCTGGGTCATTGGTACAGTATAAAAATGTTAAAAAATTTATAGTAATTTCTATATTTTTTATACTTACCAATGACCCAGACGGGGATGGCCCTCCCAGGAGTTGGGAACTCTTGCCTCCCCGCTGAGTACATAGCGCTTACCAGGCACTGGTTATTAGAATGATTAATGGCGCCAATTTCGGAACGTCCTTGACACTGCGCATGCGCAGTAGGGGCGAAGTGTGGAGGGCCTTTCAGGACATGTTTTCTTTGGTTTTAGATGCAAATTTTGGGGATTGGGGGGCAAAATTTGTGTTTGGCCCTATATTTTAAGAGTTAGCACCAGCTATGTCTGGG
Organism: Pictodentalium vernedei; assembly: GCA_031216915.1. Taxonomy (NCBI): domain Eukaryota; kingdom Metazoa; phylum Mollusca; class Scaphopoda; order Dentaliida; family Dentaliidae; genus Pictodentalium; species Pictodentalium vernedei. Next base: position 77,569,316 of record CM062293.1, on the reverse strand, counting down.
TCATTGGTAAGTATAAAAAATATAGAAATTACTATAAATTTTTTAACTTTTCTTTCAGGTGTTACTGTAGTTATATATATATTGTTTTAGTGCTGTATAGATGTGATTTTCAATAAAAGATAGTTATATTAGTGTTTAGTTTAGTTTCTTTATCGGATATCACTGGCGTGTTCCCTATCTTCGCGCGGGTCACTTTCGGTGTTTTGTTTTTTGTTTTGTTTACGATTTCGACCGGTTTTTCAAAATTCAAGCTTCTCATTCTAATTTTAGCTATGGTTGCTATGGATGGTAAGTGTTTCTTGACGCGAGAGGTTCAGACCAGCAGGGTAGAGACGTACAGGTAGTATAGGTGTACAGGTGGGGGTGAGGGGATGGTTGAGGCCAACACAGGGGGTGCTAGTGAGTTACCAATGGACGACCAACGGTCGGATGTGTGTAGGCACTGTGATATGGTGTATGTGGATGGGCGTGAGCTGGGGGAGTTGGGGACGTGAGCCATCTGCATAGAGTTAATGCAGCTGCTAGAGGCATATGTAAAGTTGGAGGAAGAGGTGCAGGTGGTGAGGGGGAAACTGGGGAAGGCAGGAAAGTCTGGTGTTACCCCAGTTAGGTTGGCATTAGATGGGGATGGAAGGTGGTGGGTAGTATGAAGCGGGCTTTTGACGTGGATAGTGGGTCCTTTGGGAAGAATAAGGTGCGTCGGTTTGAGGGTAGGGGAGAAGTAGGGGCTAGAGTGTCAAATTCCCAGGCTAGTAGTGTGAGTCGGGGGGTCAAAAGGCATATTCGTTTAGAATCGGATAGTGAGGGAGATAGCGATGACAATGTGGAGTCTGTCAGGGCAGGAGTCAGAGGGAAGGTTAGGAAGGTGGTAAACGAGGACAAGGTGGCTTGTAGTGGGAGTGGGCAAAAGGTGGAGTGCAGTGTCCAAAATAGATTCAGTGTGTAATTTCGAGAATTCTGAGGAGCAGGTTGGGTCTGAAGAGGTGGAGGTAGGCATGGAGGTTAGTGTGGTGGAGTGCAAGACTGCGAGCCGGTCCAGTGGGAACAGAGGTGGTATCAGGGTTAGTAGGACAGGAAAGAGGACAGGGAAGAGGCAGTTGGTGGTTGCAGGGAGTAGTATAGTACGGGGGTTAGATAGGGTTGTGTGTGGGCCCGACAGTGTCAACAGGACCAATTTGTGCTTTCCGGGGGCTAGGGTGGAGGACCTAAGGGACAGAGTGGGTGAATTAGTAAAGGGGTCAGGCCCAGACCCAGTGGTTGTTCTACACGTGGGGACCAACAACATCAGGGAGAGAAAATCAGTTCAGCTTATTGAGACTTACAAGGACTTAATAACTCAACTCAATGCCAAGAATGCACAGGTAGTGGTTTCAGGGCTTCTCCCAGTACTAGGTGGTGGGGGCGAGCGTAATTCGCAGATCATTGGGACCAACGAGGAATTGGGGGAGTATTGTAAGGAACTTGGGATACCCTTTGTAGACAATTGGGGATCATTTTGGGGCAGAAAGGACCTATATGGAAGGGATGGTCTCCATCTTAGCCCAAGGGATACAGAGGTTTTAGGAAGAAATATGTTACAGGTGGTGGAGCCTTTTTTGGTATAGGGAGGGGAGGGGGGACCAGTGAAGGGGGGAATGAACACAAGAAATGTGTCACGAACCATAGTTGTAAAAAATGGGACAAGGGGGATAAGGAAAAGGGACCAAAAATCCAAATCAGTAGGAATAGCTTCCCAAGGAAAGAACAGGTACACAAAATAGGATATACAAACATACAGGGACTAGATAAGAATGGGACCAGTAGGCGGAAGCCAATGAACCTTGATACCCTGAAAGTGGGTTATAGCAACATCCAGGGTCTCCACCGGAAAGTAAGTGAAATTGCTACATTGATCGAGGCAGAGGAGTTTGACGTCATGGGCTTAAGCGAAACGTGGGTAAGACACGAGGAATGGGTAGACCAAGTAAGGGTGTATGTATGGATAGGTGTAGGGCGAACGGAAGGCCAGAAAAAAGGGGGAGGGGTAGGCATGTACATTAAAGAGGATTTAAAACCGTCGCTGATCACAGACCTGGAAAACATCAGCACCCCGGCTGAGGTATCGAAAGAAATTGGATGGGTAAGGATCAGTCTGAAAAACAAAAGTATTGCCCTTGGGGTTGTTTATTGAGCAGTGGAGGGAAGCAAACCCGAATGGAATGGTTCGATATACTCAACACTAAGGTCCAGTATCACCGAACTACAAAACAAGGGGCTCGGTATAATTCTGATGTGTGACTTTAATGGCCACAAAGGTAATGATGAAGAAGGCATAGAGGGTGGGGACAATAAAGTCAACAGGAATGGAAGGAAGCTGTTGAACTTCACAAACAAGCTCGGTCTGAAGATTCTGAATAGGGACACGAGGTGTAAGGGGAAATGGACTTGGGAGAGGAACTACAGAAAATCAATAATCGACTACATCCTCACAGATATTAATTTATGGAGGGAGGTGATAGGGGTAGAAGTGGATGATGAGGGTAAAATGGAGGTGGATAGTGATCACAACTTGATTACAGTGACGATCAGGGCCAAAACTCTAGTAAAAAGCAAAGGAAGCTCTAAGGAGATTTGGGAACTCAAAAAGGATGCTGACTGGGCGAAGTTCAATGAAAAACTGAAACCAAAGCTTGCAACCGCCTCCAAAAGGGGCAGTGTCCAGAAGATGGCTGACGCCATAGTTGCGAGCCTGGTGGAGGCAGGAGAGGAAAGTGTGGGAAAGGTCAGGGTGCCAACACGGGAACATGGGTGGAGAGTGAATGAAGAACTGAAAAGGGCCATAAAGGGAAGAAAAGCTAAATGGGCTGCATACAGGAGTAGAAAACTTAAGGGGGCGGAAAGCAATGAGACCACAGTAGCAAAGGAAGAATACCACCAAGCACGAAATAAAGTAAATAAGATTAAAGACGATAATCAGAGAGTACAAAATAGCAGTCTTATTCGGGCGATAAGAATGACAGGGGGGTCGAGTTCGAACGTATTTTGGAAATGGGTGAATAAACATAACAAAGGAAGTAACCCACAGAGTATTAAAGTAGATGGCAGAGTTACAGATGAGCAAGATCAAGTCGCATCAGAACTAGTCAAGCACTGGGAAAAGGTAAACGATAAGCGATGGGGCATGGGGAACCCACCTGAGTGTCCAAATCAGGTCAAGGAAAACCTATCGAACTTCATGTGCAGCGAAATTAAAACAGAGGAGGTGCGAAAGGTGATCTCAAAATTAAGGATGGAAAAGCGGGAGGAGTGGATGAAATTCCTAACAAGTTTATCAAAAAAGGGGGAGAGGAATTCATGGAAAGCCTAACTGCATTATTCAATCTAGCTATAGAAAATCAAGAGGTCCCAAAAGAGTGGAAAGAAAGCAAAGTGACATTTATTCACAAAAAGGGGGAAAAAGACGTTTTGGATAACTATCGCGGGATCTCTGTCAGCAGCAACATTGGAAAGGTTTTCTGTAAAGTCCTTTATGGGAGACTAGAGGAGGTGATTGAAGAGAAGGGTTTTTTGGGAGAAATCCAGAATGGCTTCAGAAAGGGAAGGAGAGTAACTGACCATCTTTTCATGCTATCCCAAATGATAGAATCCACGAAAGCAAAAAAGAAAAAGATGTTTATGGCCTTTTTGGATGTCAAAAAGGCATACAATAGAGTATGAAGGGAGGGTATGTGGCGCAAGCTGGAGGCTCTGAAAGTATTATATAAACATGTACAGAGTGAACTAAGCTTGGGAAACATAACAACAAAACGTGTGCCTATGGAGATAGGCTTAAAACAGGGGTGTATCCTTTCGCCAATCCTGTTTGCATTGTACATCAAAGGTTTGGGAGATGAACTCCTGCGTAGCGACGAGGGGGTAGCAGTTGGCGACTTGAAGATCCCAGGGCTATTTTTTGCAGACGATATGGTTCTAGTGTCAGAAAGCGAAGAGGGGCTAACGAAAATGCTGGGAATTGTTGGGAAATATGGGAGCAAATGGAGACTCGAACTTAATGAAAGCAAGAGCAAAGTTATACCTGTGGGCCGCAAAGTGGACCCCACTCGAAGTGGAGAGTGGGTGAGTTCTGCATTCCGGAAGGGAGCAGCAAACTTCTCAGTGTAGGAGAGACAGGTGATTACGAGTATTTGGGAGTAAATATAAACATTACAGGAAGAGGCATCTACCGAAACCACACAAATAAATTGATTCTGAAGGGGAAGCGAATCCTTAACCAAATGAAACTTATAGGGAGAAACAGTTTCAATAAGGTTTTCATGGGGAAAACCATTTGGGAAATGGTGGGGCTGCCAAGTATAACATACTGTACGGAAGTGGTACCTCTAAACCAGACGGCCGTAAAGAGCTTGGAAATCCTGCAGAATGATGCAGGCCGATGGATAACGGGGTCGAGTAATGCCGCAGTGCTTGAAGCAATCAGGGATGAGCTTGGGTGGATCAGGAGAGGATAGACCTGTTGAAACTCGGTTATCTTAATTATTTGGTAAATCTCCCCGACAGCCGATGGTGTAAAGTAATGTTCCTGAGAATTTTCAACTCAAATATCAAAACGGGGTGGATAGTCCAGGTGAGGGAGCTAGTAGAGAACTACTCATTGGAGATCTCGGACTTAGACGTTGGGGCAAACGAGGGTAAAAAAATCGTCAGAAAGGGTCATGGAGGATTGTAACCGTAATTGGCGAGAAGGGGTCAAATCAAAGAGGTCTTTGGGTGGCCTGCGTGATAAAGAGAGGCCAGGTTTTGAAGAGTACCTTGATGGCACCTTTGGGGTGTCACTGTTGTTCAAGCTGAGGTCGCGATCCCTGGAGCTGAGGGGAAAAATTGGGAAAGACGGTGAAAGGGAGTGCCAGATGTGTAACTTGAGCATGGTGGAGACCCTGGAACACTTTCTTCTAGAATGCCCAAAGTATCAGTCTAAAGGAATGAGATTCACTGGGAGTATAATGGGGAAGTGGGAGGGAGAATGAAGGACATGTGGTTAGGAGGAGACTCAAAGGAGAGAGTTAATATGCTAATCGGAGAGATTGGGAAGAATGGGGCAAGGGATGTCATCAAGCAGTTCGTCTCCGAGTGTTGGGAGGAGAGGAGAAGCGAGAAAATTGGGATGCAGTTGGGAGTTCAGGGGTAACCAAGGCCTTCTCGTCCGAGAACCGCGACAAATCAGCGGCTGGCCAAAGTGTTATTATTATTATATTAGTATGCAATCGAGAATTGTGAACCCAACCTTTCAGCCGTTAGATAGATCAATCATTTGTGAGTAAGTGTGAAGAGAAAAACAAGAGGAAAGTTGATTTGAATCGTAATGCGAGGTGTGAATGTGATATGACCAGTCCAGGGCCCGTTGCACTCCTTCCTCGCTTCGCTCGGAAGTATATATATTATATGATATTATATTACCTGTGTGACAAGTTCCAGACTCCTGTGGTCCAGCTTTATGCATGCATAGTACGAATGCACCTATATCACGAATAAGTTGGGGTTTGGATGAATTCAGGAGACAGCCTTCTTTGTTGATAGGTTTTCCATTCACACGTTGATAATAATACAATTAAAGAGCTGATCTCCGAAAGGTCTTGAATCAGAGGTGGCGGAACCAGGGGGCACAGGGAACACATACCCCTCCACTTCTTCCCACAGACATGTAATGCGATTACACTGGGCTTAAAATGGGCGCAAGCAAACGTGTCAATATATAAGCATTCCTGTAATATATTTTTTGGCAAATCCAAAAAACATTTGACCAAAGAATCCCACGTTGTGTCGCTTCGGCCCATTTCTTCTACTTCAAGGTTCGTCTTCTGGTGGGAAGATAGTTGAAGTTTATCGAGCTTCCTCCACCCCCTGTCTTGGTTGGCAATTGAATTACACTGTATCGCTGTATCGGGACTTACGTCGAAGCAGGGACACCGGAGCGGGTGTATGTGTGTGGATGGTGGGGGCGTGATGGGGAGGAGGGGCAGGTCTGTCGCCCGGCCGTCCCTCAACGTCCGTCCCTCAAACGCCCGTCCGTCCGTTGTCAGTGAAATTTGAGGTGATTGTTATAACGTCACATTTTATTCACATAAAGTTGCCTCGCTCCAGTGGAAAGGGTGGGAAAATCTCCCCAAATATTGAAAAATTCTTATCATGAATCGATCGAACAATATCTTGATATTTGGTACTGACCTTTCGTTTGGAGTGTAGAATAAATTTGTTCAAATTAGGTTCGTAGGGCGATACTTACATTCGTAATAGGTGGGGCAAGATTTTTGGCTCCGCCTGAAAAAATTATTTCTGAACCAATCGGGCGATTTGAACCAAATTTGGTATGGCGTATTATTGAGTCATAATTACTTTATTCATGCCAAAAATGTTCCCGAATCCCCGTGGGAACCCTGGGAACTAAAACCAACATGTTTTCAGGTGCCTCTATTTCATGGAACTGTTATTTAATATGAAGCATCCTCAGGACAATTAGAATCAATTTGTAAAAAGAGATTGCAATTGTTTATTTCGTGGGTTTTTGTAGGGGAATCGAAAAAGCTGAGTCCACATACTTTCAAAAATTAAAAAAATCTTGCCAAGAACCACCGATCAGAACTTCTTGATATTTGGTATACAACATTCCCAGGCGTGTCAGTTCATGTTTGTTTAAATCAAGCCTCTCCATTTATATTTGGGCTCCATACAGGAACCCGATTTTTAACTTAGTGCAATATGAAGAATATTCTTTAAAAATCTTCTCCAGAACCAGCAGACAGAATTTTTATTGGAGCCCAAATTTGAACTTTGTTCAATATGCAGAATTATTTAATTATTTATTGGGGGTTAACAACACTTTCGACAGACAGGGTCACCCAGCGTCGGACAGTTTTACGGTTGTAGTAAGTCGAAGTACCCGGAGAGAACTACCGAGCAGCGGCGAGCAACTGTCATACTCCCCAACGTACTAACTCCTTACGTGCAGTGTTAGCATTGGTTGAGGCAAGCGCACCATGGACGTGCAGTATGCCTTAGTACACAGTGCCACAGTGCCCCCATGTTGGCAATCAGGATTACATGTCATGCCCAAGGACACGTGCAGGTATCCCTGGTTAAGATCGAACCATGGACCTCTCGGTTTGAAGTCCGCTTTGAAGTTTGCTTTAGATATATCGACTTAATTATCCCCGAGTTGCAGGGTTGGGTGTTTTAGATTATTTTATAAAGCTGAGGTTTTGATAAGTGTTAGTTAACTAATCCTTGTTTGAAATCGTTTTTCAATGGATTCCTATGGTGTTAACCCTTTACCTAACATGAAAAGCAGACGACACTTGCAAAAAAAATTCTTGAATAACTAATTTTTTTCATTTTTTGTCTTAAAAACATAGGTTATGCTCGTCGAGCTCGTTCCAACGAGGAGTCATAACCTATGTTTTTGAGACAAAAAATGAAAATATAATGAAAATTTATTGGCAATTTTTGAGAATAGCGCTGGCCGGTTTTGGCCGTTACGTTGGGTAAAGGGTTAAGTAGTTATCAGGTAGTTTCAGACCAGGGAAGTTTCGGTCTCGAGAAGTTTCGGTCCCGCTGAAGTGGGAAGTTTCGGTCCCTATTGTTGTCGTTGTCGGGACAACTCGCCGTCGGACTTCTGAAATTATTTTTATTTTATATCTGTGTATTCACATGAAAAATGTATTACTCTGTGAATTTAACGAATCCTGCTCAATTATAGTCACTATTGTGTGTGTTAAATTATTATTGTTTCATGTCTTTGTTGTGAAGAATAAAGATAATTAATCCTATATATGCCGCTAGTTAATTGTCACTTACAACCCCACGGCGACTTGTCCCGCGGCGACTTGTCCCGACGGCGACTCGTCCCACCTCGGCCACGGTGAGTTGTCCCGACCGCGAGTTGTCCCGTTCCCTGACTAAAGCTAGGGTGGCAGATGGGGGTTGATTTGAATCATTGATTAACAGATTAAAGCCAATTATATTACTTTGGAGACTTTATTATGAATATGGGACTTTAATTAACAGATTAAAACATAAAAGGACAACAAATTAACGACAGATTAAACATAAAACATAGGTAAGAACAATCAACGAGATTATTGATTTTCTAGAAGTTTACGACTGAAATTTGTGAAAGTGTTTTAAAGATTTAAAATTATGGAAAATTTCAATTCGATATCAGTTCAACATAGGTTAGTTATCTGCACATAAATTAATGTACCTCATCTAAAACCGGCTTTCAAGTGGAAACTTTCGGACCTCGGAAGTTTCTGTCCCAATCGGGAACGCAATTCCCCTATTTACGCGGGACCGAAACTTCCCAGGCTTGACATACCCTGACTCATTGAGTGTTTAAATGGTTCAGTGCACAGCTGGAGTTGGCTCCTCGTTAGTCCAACCATGGCTTGAAAGACCGTACCGGGTATTTTATTTTTTGTTTGTTTTGCATGTCCTTTTTGCATGTCCTTTCAATTCGATATCAGTTCAACATAGGTTAGTTATCTGCACATAAATTAATGTACCTCATCTAAAACCGGCTTTCAAGTGGAAACTTTCGGACCTGGGAAGTTTCTGTCCCAATCGGGAACGCAATTCCCCTACTTACGCGGGACCGAAACTTCCCAGGCTTGACATACCCTGACTCATTGAGTGTTTAAATGGTTCAGTGCACAGCTGGAGTTGGCTCCTCGTTAGTCCAACCATGGCTTGAAAGACCGTACCGGGTATTTTATTTTTGTTTGTTTTGCATGTCCTTTCAATGATACCTTGCATTGAATATGACAACTGTACAGACTCTATATAATCATAGTATACTGTATTAAGGCGATCTTTCTCATTATTTGATTTTAGACGGCATTGTATATCGATGCTTTTTGCATCCGATGACATTGACCACCACTGGTTCCTGGAAGTCTGCTATCATATTCGTACCAGAACTGATAATACAATAATATTTCACAAGAACTCGTGGCTGAATGTGCTTCAGATATTCATTAATTCAATAACAAAGCTAGGCATTCAAAACACTTTCGAGTGCAGTGATAGGACTGCATTTTGGAAAAGGAAAACACTGTCTGCATTTTTTATTGAAGATGGTTTCCATGCTCGACAGACATGCACAAATCACTCGATACCACGAATCTCCATCGAAAAATAAAATCGTAATTCTAAGAAATTTCAACAGGTATCATGATACCTGATCCTTGCATTGAATATGGCAACTGTGCAGTCTCCATTTAATAACAGTGTTCTGTATTGAGGCAATCTTTCTCATTATTTGATTTTAGACGGTCTTGTGTATAAATGTTTTTTCCTTCTGATGACATCGACCGGAAATCGAAAGTAAATGATATGTAAACAAAAGCAAAAGTTTGGGAATTTACCCCTATGCAGCTCTGTCGCTGTGTTTTGAAGAATTTTGGTACCCTAGCTTTGTTCTTGGATATGTAAAGTACATTTGGCCACAAGTTGTTCTCGTGAAATATTATTAAATTATCAGTTCTGGTACGAATACGGTAGCAGATTTCCAGGAACCTGTGGTGCCTATGGTCGACTCTATGTGTTTTGTGTTCTATACATCTCACCCTTCATTTTGATGTATAATTTGTCACGTATATTTATTTGAATTGAAGGAATATCGGAGGTGAGAATTTTAAAAATAAACAGAATTCCATTATCTATATAGCCCCTTTAACCCTTTACCCAACCAATCGGCCGCATCCGCCCGCGTAATATGAAAACTCAGCAGTTTGAAAAATATTATTTTTAAAAAAATTTCAACAAAACCATATCATGTGACCCCTCGTTGGAACGAGCTCGACAAGCTCGTTCCGACGAGGGGTCACATGATATGGTTTTGTTGAAATTTTTTGAAAAAATTATATTTAAAATAATAAATTTTGATATCGTCTGCGTTGGGTAAAGGGTTAAGGGGCTATATAAGTAATGGAATTCTGTTTATTTTGAAAATTCTCACCTCGGATATTCCTTCAATTCAAATAAATATACACAAATTATACATCAAAATGAAGGTTGGGATGTATAGAACACGAAACACATATGTAATCAACTCATAGAGTTGACAGCAGGCACCACTGGTTCCTGGAAGTCTGCTATTGTATTCGTACCAGAACTGATAATAAAATAATATTTCGCAAGAACAACTCGTGGCTGAATGTGCTTCAGATATTCAATAACAAAGCTAGGCATTCAAAACACGTTCGAGTGGTGCAGCGATAGGACTGCATTTTGGAAAAGGACAACACTGTCTGCATTTTTTTATTGAAGATGGTTTCTATGCTTGACAGACATGCGCAAATCACTCGATACCACGCATTTCCATCTAAAAACAAAATCGTAATTCTAAGAAATTTCAACAGGTATCATGACACCTTGCATTGTATATGGCAACTGTGCAGTCTCTAGCTAATAGCAGTATACTGTATTAAGGTGATCTTTCTCATTATTTGATTTTTGATGTCGTCGTAATTAAATGCTTTTTCCGTCCGATGACGTCGACCGGAAATCGAAAGTAAATTCATATGTAAACAAAAGCAAGGGTTTTTGAATTTACCCCCATGCAGCTCTGTCGTTGTGTTTTGAAGAATTTTGATACCCTAGCTTTGTTCTTGGATATGTAAAGCGCATTTGGCCACAAGTTCTCGTGAAATATTATTAAATTATCAGTTCTGATACGAATACGGTAGCAGACTTCCAGGAACCAGTGGTGCATACAGTCGACTCTATGAGTTGATTACACATGTGTTTCGTGTCCTATACATCTCAATCTTCATTTTGATGTATATTTTGTGTATATTTAATTTGAATTGAAGGAATATCAGAGGTGAGAATTTTAAAGTAAACAAAATTCCATTACTTATATCGCCCCTTAAGAAAGTATGTAATAATACCAAATGAAGGAAACTACGTATATAAGGACAGGATTCGGCAGGAAGCAGTGTATAAAATAAGCGTGCAGTGTTTCCAAAATGTACAATGATCAACTGAAATGTGCAGTGATCATACTCATTTTGTGCCGAAGTGAAATGACATTATTGACGAATACCAGCTGAAGCAGACCCTGGCTGATTTGGACCTCGGTCGATTCGGACCATCACTATGGCTGATTCGGACCCTCACTCTATATTGATTTATATGAAAACACGCTTGCTTGTCAGACAAAATTGATAAATTATGAATTCAAAGTTTTTAGAAGGCATTTTATGCTACTTGATTATAGTGTTCAACCGATGATCGGAACCGGCCACCACAATCGGCCGATTGTGGGCAATCGGATGACAACGGCAACGGCTCCTGGAACATCGGTTCAATCGATTGTTGGCAAGCATTTTGTGATGATTCATTAACAGCATTATATTATCTTCTGCAATTGTTTAATTGTAACATGATCTCAATGATCCCATTCAATAAAGTTGAGAAACAACCACAATGCGTAGTCTCTCTAGACGCCCCTTTACGGGATGTTCATGTTAAATGACACGTAAAGCTTACAATTGAGTGTACTTGCAGCAATCGCTAGTTCATACCAGAAAAGTGAACGTTACACTCCAATGAATCAGATCGCAGTAAAATTACCAGTCGTGCCTGGTCGCGCACATCTGGCTCTGAGAGCCACGTTTACCGCCCAGGTGTGCGCGGTTGGTAATTTTACTGCGACCCCAGTGAGCGAAGTGTAACACTGTGAAAAATGTTCAGTTTAATGTAGTTCTTTCAAGCTTCGACTTGTCTAGTAGTGCACGATGTTACAATCGGAATCGGCAGATTGCGAGCTCAAATAACTGGTAATCGGTCAGCGATCATTTTTGGTAATCGGTCAGCGATCATTTTTGGTAATCGGTTGAACACTACTTGATTATTGATGAAAGCACACTCGATTGTCAGACAATAATGATAAATTATGAATCTGATGTTTTAGAAGACTTAGCTACTTGATCTTAAGGGGTTGTCCAACGTAACTTTGGGCATTTTTTTAAAAATGTTCACAATGCCCAAAATACGAATTAAAGTGGTGAATAATGACATATTATATACCAAAATAATGACAAAAGTATAGAAAACCTGAATTTATCCACTTTTTGAAAATTTGTAAAAAAATTTTGCTTTCAATGACAAAGAAATTGCCAGCCGCATAAGTAACCGTCAGGATTAACAGGGAATAGATCGGTAATTGTCGGAGTTGTAAATAAAAGACTCCAAACTGCATACTCGGAGAAAGTATATTTATCATTTCATCACCAACGTGGTGAGTATACTTAGGGGAAAATGGATGACAACAAATGCTTGATTCTCTTCGGGTGACATTGTTATGATCACGTGGGTTTTGGGCTAAGTTACAAAATAATTTGATTTCCCACAATCTGAAATCTTCAAACATTTCACTGCTGTTTTTGAATCTGAGAGGCGATGTAATGTACAACTCACGACACATTAATAGGAAAATATTCAACTGACAATGTGATAATTGCGAGATTCAGTCTATAGTAGCACTGTTCAGGTCATAAACTGTACAATTTGACGCAAGTGTCAGCAAGGGATTACTACGCCACCGATTCAAACTACTATTATTTGGTTGTTGACGATGATCAAAACATAAAAGTGAAAAATTATATTTAAAAACAAAAATATATTCACATCAACACACATTACAGTCCTCACAATTGTATATTTACGAAAAAATAATTTTACTGTCGCCAAACTATACTCGCCCAAAAAGAAAGTGTGCATTGCAGAAAATGATCAAACTCCAAAAAAATAATTTTGTAGGTGTAAAGAGTGTTAACCTGTTCATGAATAAGTTATATTGAACACAAAAACAGCTTTCCCCGTTAAAATTGCATTAACGTTAAATGACGTGCTGCACGTTTGTGAAAAGGCATGTTTTGCACGTGGAGAGTCTGAAAATTCATGCAGCAGTGTGAATCCTTGGGTATTTAAACACTAAAGTAAGGCCTTCCTATCGTTCACATTCAAACTTGCGCTGCTGTTAAAACGACTCCACATTAGCATACCAAGATTGACATTGAATCAACGTCTCCTTGCCCTGGGTATGATTAGAGCTGGCAGAACACACAGAGAGGTTTCCCAGCATTTGAACTGCCACCGTAACACTGTAGACAGGCTAGTCCATCGACATGCACAACATGATGGCGTTCGAGACCGACCCCACTCCGGGAGACCCCGAGTTACCACCCCTGCACAAGATCGGTATATCCGTGTTGTCCGTCTCCGGAACCGGCAACAAATGGCAACGACCACAGCCAGGAACATCCCTAACCTGAGACGGATACATCCTCAAACAGTAATCAACTGGCTGAGAGAATATGGCTTACGTCCTCGAAGACCTGCAATTCGTCCGATTTTGACGTTACGTCATCGTCGTGCTCGACTGCAGTGGTGTGGACAACATCTCAGGCATCCCTTACACTGGTGGCGACATGTTTTATTCATAGATGAATGTCGTTTCCAGCTTTCATCATCAGATGGCCACCAGAGAGTGTACATACGTCGAAACAAACGCTACGCAGATCCATGTGTTGTGGAGCGAAACCGTTATGGGGGAGGGTCTCTCATGATGTGGGATGGCATCACTGCCCGTAACAGAACTGAGCTGGTCATTATTGATGGCAATCTCAATGCAGCCAGATATCGTGATGAAGTGGTTACACCTGCTGTTGTCCCATTTCTGCAACGTCACGGCCCCGGCGTCATTCAACAGCAGGACAACGCCCGACCCCACGCAGCTTGTGTTGTTCAACAGTATCTGCAGCAACAACAAGTGGATGTTCTTTCCTGGCCCGCAAATTCGCCCGATATCTCACCCATTGAGCACATATGGGACGAAATGAAATGTCAGCTACGCCGGCTTCCCCATGCACCGTCAACGCTTGTGGAACTCCAAAGACAGCTTATCAGAATATGGAACAACATCCCACAACACTTCCATGCTAACTTGTTCGCTTCCATGAGGCGTAGATGCACAGCAGTAGTCGATGCAGACGGAGGTCATACCAGATATTGAGTGTGTGACTTTTGTGTTTGACCCTTAGTGTCTTTGACTCTCCATGGCACCAAGAGTATTCGTCGTAGCGTAATGAAATTTATTGTGTTGATCACAAATTGATTCATCTGTGATTGAATAAAATTTCCATGAATGAAAATGATATATATCTTTTTTTAGTGTTATTTTTTAGCATGCACACTTTCTTTTTTGGGAGAGTATATATTTGTGATGTAAAAAAAGGCTTGATGATGTCTGCTACGAAAAAAGAAGACCAATGTCAAGGAGAATTATCAGAAAGGTTTCTTCCTGTTCACCAAATATAGCGAAATGTCGTACCATCGTGAATTTAAACATCTCCCTCACACAACTGCATTGTGTATAAGACGGATCAGCGTCGATTTTGAGCGCTGTTAGCACCAAAAGGTTGCGAAAATCTAGGTGTGTTGACACTTTGTGGACAGAAATAGAGAAATTCTGCAAGGTGGACAAAAATTCACACAAATTACCAAAATGAGAACACAACGTGTCATAAGTGTTTAGATAAATGAATTTAATAACCAACACAATTCTGATATTGTTCAGACTGGTAACCCTCCACCTATAAAATTAGTATTGGTAAGCAGATCAGTTATTAATGTTCTTAAATCTCACGAGAAAACAAGTCAAGCCTCCCCAAACAGCAACTACGGAATGCCGATAGTTCCAAAACAAATGAAGCATACCAAATCATGTACATAAATGAAATGGAAGCCAGGATTTCTAACTCAGTTTAGCCTATTGGTGTAAGTATTCTGTACGCAGGACAGGTCATTTTTGGTTGTTTTGGCCACACTTGAATATTCAAATGACACTTGGCAGCTGTCATTGCTCATGCAACCCCAGAAATGGACACATATAATACTAAATGAGGAAGTTTGGCAGTTTACCCTTTTTTGTGTATCAATCTCATCGTATTTTACCAATTTGATATAGATCTCATGCAAAATGGCACAGGATTGTGGAGGGTACGGTCAGAGCAGACTCACAAATGCCACATTGGACATTCTTAATTTTTCATTGATGCACTCTCGAAATGTGTCATAAGTGTTTAGATAAATGAATTTAATAACCAACACAATTCTGATATTGTTCAGACCGGTAACCCTCCGCCTATAAAATTAGTATTGGTAAGCAGATCAGTTATTAATGTTCTTAAATCTCACGAGAAAACAAGTCAAGCCTCCCCAAACAGCAACTACGGAAGGCCGATAGTTCCAAAACAAATGAAGCATACCAAATCATGTACATAAATGAAATGGAAGCCAGGAATTCTAACTGAATCTGCGAAAGCAAAAAAGAAAAAGATGTTTATGGCCTTTTTTGGATGTCAAAAAGGCATACGATAGAGTATGGAGGGAGGGTATGTGGCGCAAGCTGGAGGCTCTGCGCTTAGGAGGCGAGTTTGTTGGAATTATGAAAGCATTATATAAAGATGTACAGAGTGAACTTAGCCTGGGAAACATTACAACAAAACGTGTGCCTATGGAGATAGGCCTAAAACAGGGGTGTATCCTTTCGCCAATCCTGTTTGCATTGTACATCAGGGGTGGGGGGGGGGGGGTGGAGGTAGGATAAAACACATCAAAATAAAACGATAAGAACGATCGAAATAAAAGAATTATCGAAATAAAACATTGTTATAAATAAAAAACATCTTTTTTATTGAAGATCTCTAGCTGATGAAACATTTTGTCAGAGAAAATGTCAGTATTTCAGAAGCAAAAACAATGTTTCACATTGTTGAGACTGGTTTCGAGGGAGGAAAGTGTAAGTTAGTTTCAAGTGACGGCTACACATTTGTACACAAGAGAGTGCAGACAAATAGTATCACTGAACTAAATATTTGAATTAGAGTAACCCGCCTTGAAATGTTGAACTCGGAAATGATGCAGTCTCTAAAAATAAGCCGCATGGGGAAAATATATTGGTTTAATAACCTTTTGAAACATTCTTTTAACATCTTGCATTATTGTTGAATATTCCAGATAAAAAAGAGGGTGATTTGATGACTTTTGGCCCTAAAAAATCCAATTGACTTTTGGTGTGTTTTTGTTGGGAATTCCCTGAAAAATATGTGCACGTGACCGGTACTTCCCTTCCTGTCAGTTTTTTAGCTCATCTTGACAAAGTCAAGCTGAGCTAATCTCATCGCTCCCCGTCCGCCGTCCGTCGTCTGTCGTCTGCCGTCCGTCGTCCGACGGCCGTCAACACCATGTTTTGGTCTTCTCCTCCAAAGCCACTGGGCCAATTCAAGTGAAAGTTTGTGTGAGTGATGGTCCCAAAGGGACATTTCATTTTTGTTCAACTCAACATGCCCAGCCCAATAGGGAGGGAGTGGGGGAAAACGCTCCATGCTCCAAAATATTTTAAAAATCTTCTTCTCAAGAACCAGTGTGTACAATGACTTGATATTTGCTATGGAGCTTCCATATGAGGTGTAGAATCAAATTGTTCAAACGAAGTTCGTGAAGTAATATTTGGCTTTGTAATAGGAGGGGTAAGATTTTTGGCCCCGCCCAAAATTTCTATTTTCTGAACCGATGGTCCGGTATGAACCAAATTTGGTTTGTGGTAGTATTGGGTCATAAGTACTTGACCCATGCAAAAAAAATATATTCCCGCATCTCCATGGGAACCCTGGGAGCTAAAAATAGAAATATTTTCAAATGCCCATATTTCCCAAACCCCACGGAACAGAGAGCTGTTATTTGGTATGAAGTATCCTTAGGACCAGTAGAATTGAATGGTAAAATAAAATTGCCATCGGTTATGTTAGGGTGTTCTGTAATGGGCATCGAAAAAATGCTGAGTCAGCATATTTGCAAAAATTTAAAAAAACCTTTTCTCCAGAACCAATCATCAGAATCTTTTGATATTTGGTATACAGCATTCATAGGGAGGTCTGATAAAAATTTGTTGAAATAAAGCTCAGTGGTTCATATTTGGGCTGTCTACAGGAGCCCGAAGTTTTAACTTAGGGTAATATGGGGAATATTCTTTAAAAATCTTCTTCTTCAGAACCACCAGTCAGAATCTTTTAATGTTTGGTATACATCATTGTTATTAGGGTCAGATTCTAGATTATTCAAACCAAGTCCCTAGGTTAATATTTGGGCTTCCTACGGAAGCCCAAATTTTATCTTTGTTCAATATGGAGGGTAATTTAAAAAAATCTTCTTCTTCAGATCCACCAGTCAGAATGCTTTGATATTTGGTATGCAACATCTCTATGGGGGTCAGATTCAAGTTTGTTCAAATCAGATCCCTAGGTATATATTTGGGCTCACTATCGTAGCCCAAATTTTTACTTAGTGCAATATGAGGAAATTCCTTTAAAAATCTTCTTCTTCAGATCCACCAGTCGGAATGCTTTTATATTTGGTGTACAACATCTCTAGGGGGGTCAGATTCCAGGTTGTTCAATTTGCATGCCTAGGTTAACATTTGGGCTCCATATGGGAACACGAAATTTAACTTAGTACAATATGAGGGAATTTCTTCAAAAATCTTCTTCTTCAGATTCACTTTTCAGAATGCTTTAACATTTGGTATACAACATCTCTAGGAGGTCAGTTTCAAGTTTGTTCAAATCGGATCCATAGGTTAATATTTGGGCTCGCTATGGTAGCCTATATTTGAACTTAGTGCAATTCGAAGAAATTTCTTTACAATTTCTCTTCTTCAGATCCAACAGTCAGAATGCTTTCATATTCGGTACACATCATCTCTAGGGAAGTCAGATTTAACTGTGTTCAAATCAAGAGCCTGGGTTAATATTTGGGCTCTCTATGGGAGCCGGAATTGGTCATTTTGCTGAAGAATTGAAAATTTTGTATTCAGTACCCTCTAGAGGTACTAAGATTAATCCACATAGGTTGTATCAAGGAGCTTCATAGGGGAGCTCTACATTTTACTTTATGATCAACTAAAGAAAAGGCATGATGCCCAGATTATTTTTGTCACTCCTGAGGGACTCAAGGATTGACATTGTGGCCTATGGAGATGGCTTGCTTAATGTAGACTCATTCTTGGACTCTGTTTAAATTGTGTTCTGTTCAAGTTGAGAGCTTCAGGCCCCGTGGGGCCTCTTGTTTCTCTTATTTGTCGCATGGCCCCCTTCTTTTGGGTCAGAAAAAGTTGTCTGAAGGGCTATACTTGACAAAGGTATTTGAATGCCAAAATTAAAGTGATGCAATCATACTTGTTTGGCCTGAACGTTATAATGGCCGCCTATGTTATGTAAATAGTTTTGTTTGATGTATACATTTTATGCAATGATGTTGAATTTTAAGCTAGGCCTATGTGTGAGCTGAATGTATTTGATTTATTACATTATGATAAGACCCTGAGTCGTTATCTGTAAAACAAGTCTGAGGGTCTATAATAATATGAAGCCTCTAACTTTAGATACCTGCAGTTCTGAATAAAGCCCAAATATGGGCTGCTAGCACTCTACCAGTTAAGCAGCCTTTCTTGTGTCTTGATAGATTTTTAGACTTTTGCTGCGAGATGCTGTATATATGTCAGTTCCATGCAATATATGAATACTTGTTAATGATAAAAAAGCAGTTTCCCAAGAATTTTTAGATAGCCGAGCATTCGGTTAGCCATCTCTAGCCCACGTGAACGGTCAGTCGGTGAGAGTGATTTTTGAAATTTTGCACACTGCGTGAGGGTCCAAATCAGCCCAAGGGATGGTCTGAATCGACCAGAAAATAGGGTCTGAATCAGCCAAGGTCCGAATCAACTAAGGTCTAAATTGACCAAGGTCCAAGTCGACCAAGGTCAGATCAGCCTGATACCTTAATGACACTACCTTAGTATCTAGTATTACTGGTAGTAAAGCCATGAAATATGGAGACACTGCGCTCAAAAGTCGGAAGGTTGTAGAACTCAGCGGTAATATTTCTGTAAAATCTTCTTAACTGGGCAAACTAAATCAGGAACTTAGATACAACTGTTTGTTTTGCACCTGAAGAGTATTTATTTGTGTCATTTTAAGAAGTTTTTGAATTTTGATCAAAATTTCATAGCTCCAGTCAGTCCCTGTCGCTCGAATAACTAACCCTAATATTCTGTATATGAAATATATATTAATACTGGCTGGTTTGCAGAACCACTCCATTCCTGATACT
This sequence comes from Pictodentalium vernedei, assembly GCA_031216915.1. Classification (NCBI taxonomy): domain Eukaryota; kingdom Metazoa; phylum Mollusca; class Scaphopoda; order Dentaliida; family Dentaliidae; genus Pictodentalium; species Pictodentalium vernedei. Next base: position 77,550,110 of record CM062293.1, on the reverse strand, counting down.
TCACATACAAATGGCTGTTAGTTGTTTGGTCCATCATTTAGTATTTATTTATTGGTTTTCAAGGTCACATACTTATTCACAATGGCTAATCGTGACCGTGACAGTTTTACTGGTGGAGGCAGCCGGAGTACCTGGAGTTTGGTCCATCACAGAATGCCTTACTCTACCCACAGGAGTCTGGAACTTGTCATACAGGCCATATACTATCATATATGCATATACTACCGAGTGAAGCGAAGAAGGAGTGCAACAGACCCTCGACTGGTCATATCACATTCACACCTCGCATTACGATTCAAATCAACTTACCTCTTGTTTTTCTCTTCACACTTACTCACAAATGATTTATCTATCTGATGGCTGAAAAGTTGGATTCACAATTCTCGATTACATACTTTATTACATGATTTTCGTCCAAAAAATGACGGAATTTAAATCTGCCGTGACACCATGTCACCCCTACGCAAAAGCGAAAGTAAACTTGTCGACAGTTTTACTTCACAGGATCAACAAAGGGAAACGAAGCGGGTTTACCGTATGAGGAAATCCCCACGAAATTTGAATCGCTTTAACTTACAGACCTAATGCAAGTGCAGTTTCCAAATTATTATGGAATGCCCCCTATTAGTTATATTTGACAGCAGGAACCGATAAAGTGTACATTAGCTCTTATGAATCGCAAAGAACTGCAGTATGTCAAGTTTGCAAGACGTTAACCTTCTGCTGACGGAATGATCAGTAATAATAGAATATTGATACGTTCCGGAACGCAATTGAAAATCTGTTTACCTTTCATGTTTTACAAGGAATATTCGCATTTATCAACAAATACACCTCCCACAGTTTGAGGAATCTGGAGCTTGTTATGTGGGCCATATATAAGACCCTCTAGAGGATATTATATGGCTCATAGGACAAGTTCCTGACTCCTGTGGTCCTAATTGGAAAAAGATCGACCACATTTTTCCAGTAGTGTCTCATAAGCTATATTTTGACATGTTGATATTTTTGTAATTTGGCCCAAAACCGTAGCTCATGCCACGATATGACAACAGGTGTGTCAAACCTTTTGTTATAAAGACACATAGACTATAGATATTTTTGGGGCCAAATTACTGAAAATGTGTTCAAATCTTGTAGCATTGTGTCGTCTGTTATTCCATAACCATTTTTAGCTCACCTACTTCTATTAGAAGTGGTGAGCTATTGTCATGACCACGGGCGTCGGCGTCCGGCATGTCCAATATTGTAAGATTTAATGTTAAGGTTAATTTCTCAAAGATCAGTGGGCTCAGGCCTTTGATATTGCATATGTAGGTTGTAGGGGACTATCAGAACAGTATTTAACCCTGATACTACAACCTTTTTCCAAATTTCACCTAAACTTTTCTGCCAAAACTTGTTGTAAGAATTTGCATTTAGGTGTTGTAAGAATTTGCGTTGAAGTCAGCTTTTGTGCAGATTGTGCTGCTTTAATTTCTCATTACTGTTGATTTTCATATTTCAATAACAACTGTAGGTATTAACCCTACTCTATGCAGAAATTTAACGGAAATTTTCTTTTTTTTCAGTCAAAATTTTCATGTTTTTCTCGGACTTAGTAAATTTTAAGTTGTAAAACTTTGTAAACTTTGTGTTTAGGTGAGTTGTGTTTCCATGTGTCTTTCCAGGCGATTAATATTCTACACTTGGGTTACTGAACTCCATTGCAGTAATATTTAACCCTCATTACATGCATATTTGAGGAATTTGAGGCTGATTTTCTGCCAAAACATGTTGTAAGAAGCATACCATGCATGCTATTTGTAAAGTTGTTGCGGGGTTTTGGGGGTCCTGGCCTTGTCCTAGCTAGAACCCTCCCGCCGTTACTCCTCCTTCAACTTCCCTTCATGGAAGGGAAGTGGGAGGAGGGGGTAATGACCAGAAGGTCCTAATTGGGACAAGGAAGTGGGAGGAAGTGTGACGACCAGAGGGTCGTAGTTTGGAATAGGTCTCCCGAGAAAATTTTGCAAAATTTATTGCTCCAAGATCGAATCTGTGGCTATTGTAGTATGTGTAGCCCTATATTGGAGAGCATTTTTGGGCTCTTAAGTTGTTTGAAACTTGTATTGGATCAATGTTTTTTGTTTGGTTTCTTTTTTTTTGGAGGGAGGGGGACATGCAAAACTTTTGGGGGGGAGGTGGGCCAGGCCCCTCGTGGCTACGCCACTGCAACACACCAGTACATTCTATATTTATTGATATTTAACGTCATCGTCAGAATCTGGCCTATATCATGACATAAGTGTAAACGCATGTTTTGCCAGTCGTTTGTACTTATGTTGTCCCTTAGTCCCCAGCGATTCCACAAGTCATGATCGAGGCGTGTAATGCCAAGGTGGGTGTAGGTATGGGAGAATGCCCCCCCCCCCCCCCCCCCCCCCCACTGATCAGGTTTGAGGGGGCTGCCTGAGAAATATTGAAATATTCGATGGCTTCAGACCAATTCTAGGAGGTCTCCCCACCCATTTCCTCGCTCAGAAAAATTGAACCCTGTCGGGTAATTGAATTCCCCCACCCCCACCCCCCTACCCCCCACTGGGGATTTTCTGGGGCCTTCTGCCAGCTGCCTATCAGACGTTGTAATTGGAGGAAAACTGTCACTTCTATGTGGTAAAAGTCTAAAGTTGCATTGTGAAAATCAAATTCATCCCACAGTTCTTATTTTTTGCAAACCAAACTTCCCCAAAAGCATATGAAACTGACGGAAAAATCAGATGTTTTCCAAACTGGTTGGGGGAGGGGGGAGACCGGAGTTAAAATGTGTGCGTTGGAAAATTATTCCTGGCAATTAGTACACCGAAATTCAGTCGCTAAATGCACAACAACTCAATTCAGCCAATATTATTCACAAAAATATGGAGCTTAGAATCCATGCGAAAATGAGGATAATGATGCCCGCCCTCAAATCAGTGCTATAGCTGTTTGTACACCGAATATCGGAATAGTAATCTCTAGCCACCTTTGGGGAAAACAAATTTCACATAAAAATGTATTACATAATGTGAGAATTTGGCAATTGTCAGATTATCGCTAAATGTCAAATACATTCTTAAATTTTAAGTGGAAATCATCAGCAGCCAGTAAGCATTTCCTGAAGTAAACTTATATTTGGAAAAGATGTATGGTTACAATTCTTAGGCTGCATTATGATAACCTACTCTTGATGGATAATGGTACTGGTATACTTGTCTAAAACAAACTAACATCGGCAGTAAAATACATTTTCAGGACATGTTCTGTGAAAAATGAAGCAATCCAATGTCATTACTTCAGTGATGGTTGTATTGTTTTTGAAAATTGTTCAACTCAAAAAAGTGCTAGAAACTATAGCTTGGCGGTATACCGTGTATCCATACGGTATCGGTACATTCACTATGCGTTAAATCTGTAGGCCTTATCAGTGATCATGAAGACTTCGTGGGAAAAATAAAAGTTCTGCACCCCCGCTAAAAATATCCTACATACGCCACTGAGTCAAGTAGTGTGTTATTTATTTCTTCTTCATGGGAAAAATCACTTGAACGCCATATTGAGCGAAAAATTGTTTTGAGTTCGGTTTGGGTGAAAATTGTGCCAAAACGAATAGACCGTTTAATTTGTGCGGAATCAGAAGCTCGATTGCATTCGCACAGAGGAGGTTATCAAACTCAATCGCATTCTTGCAGAGGAGGATATCAACCTCCTCTGCGTGAATGCGATCGAGTTTCCGATTTTGCACCGATGAAACGGTATATTCGTTTTGGCGCCATTACCGGGTTATTGTTTTTACTGTTTTATATTTAGACAAAAACATGGACGATATCGAAACATTTGTTAACGCTTCGCGAGTCTTCAGATATCGATAATTGAAGGATAAAACGTAGTTTGGATCAATAAACTCTGCCCAAATGTAAGGAAATACATGTACTATCAAATACAGCCGGTAATAAGGGCGAAAGCTTGATATATATTCCTGTTTTCGAGTTTTGAGTTCCCATAAAAACTTGATGGGAACTTTTTCTACAGCATTGAATGGGAAGAATCTGAATGTAGAAGGGTAGCCACTACGTTCAGCTTGCTGAACTAAATGCGAGGCGTGAATGTGATATGACCAGTCGAAGGTCCGTTGCACTCCTTCCTCGCTTTGCTCAGTAGTATATGTATATATGATATTATATGGCCTGTATGACAAGTTTCAGGCTCCTGTGCTCAACCTGACCAGGTGGGGGGGGGGGGGGGGGGGAGGGGTAATACTATGTGACCTTTGTACCTGTGCTGGTTGGATTGTAGTTATTGTCTATCACTACACATCAAATGGTACTACATTAATGAAAATTACTCGCCTAAGATAAATCGTAAAACCGACAATTATCCAGATACTTCAATTCAAATAGGTATGAATGGAGGTGGTTCAGCAACATGCAGTTATTTATACCCATTTAATCAAAAACTCTTTTCTTCCATTTCTCCCCATCTTCTTCTTATCTTCATTGTTATCCCCACATTTGAAAAATTGCGGGGATATATTGGTTGTCTCCGTCCGTCCGTCTGTCCGTCCATCTGTCCGTCCGTCCATATGTCCGGGAATGGTTTCCAGCGAAAAACTTCTAGGGGTTTCAATTCAAAACATTGAAAGTGTGTTCATGTTCATTCAAGGGTCTGTAGATGTGCATAAAGGTTTTGGATTTTTGATTCGGCCCTCGGGGGCGTAAGGGGCACCACTTTTGTCGTTAGAGGAATGGTTTCCGGCGAAAAACTCCTAGGGGTTTCAATTCGAAACATTGAAAGTGTGTTCATGTTCATTCATAGGGTCTGTAGATGTGCATAAAGGTTTTTGATTTTTGATTCGGCCCTCGGGGGCGTAAGGGGCACCACTTTTGTCGTTAGAGGAATGGTTTCCGGTGAAAAACTCCTAGGGGTTTCAATTCGAAACATTGAAAGTGTGTTCATGTTCATTCATAGGGTCTGTAGATGTGCATAAAGGTTTTTGATTTTTGATTCGGCCCTCGGGGGCGTAAGGGGCACCACTTTTGTCGTTAGAGGAATGGTTTCCGGTGAAAAACTCCTAGGGGTTTCAATTCGAAACATTGAAAGTGTGTTCATGTTCATTCATAGGGTCTGTAGATGTGTATAAAGGTTTTGAATTTTTGATTCGGCCCTCGGGGGCGTAAGGGGCACCACTTTTGTCGTTAGAGGAATGGTTTCCGGCGAAAAAACTCCTAGGGGTTTCAATTCGAAACATTGAAAGTGTGTTCATGTTCATTCATAGGGTCTGTAGATGTGCATAAAGGTTTTGGATTTTTGATTCGGCCCTCGGGGGCGTAAGGGACACCACTTTTGTCGTTAGAGGAATGGTTTCCGGCGAAAAACTCCTAGGGGTTTCAGTTCTAAACATTGAAAGTGTGTTCATGTTCATTCATAGGGTCTGTAGATGTGCATAAAGGTTTTTGGATTTTTGATTTGGCCCTCGGGGGCGTAAGGGGCACCACTTTTGTCGTTAGAGGAATGGTTTCCAGCGAAAAACTCCTAGGGGTTTCAATTCGAAACATTGAAAGTGTGTTCATGTTCATTCATAGGGTCTGTAGATGTGCATAAAGGTTTTGGATTTTTGATTCGGCCCTCGGGGGCATAAGGGGCACCACTTTTGTCGTTAGAGGAATGGTTTCCGGTGAAAAACTCCTAGGGGTTTCAATTCAAAACATTGAAAGTGTGTTCATGTTCATTCATAGGGTCTGTAGATGTGCATAAAGGTTTTGGATTTTTGATTCGGCCCTCGGGGGCGTAAGAGGCACCACTTTTGTCGTTAGAGGAATGGTTTCTGCTGAAAAACTGCTAGGAGTTTCAATTCGAAACACTGAAAGTGTGTTCATGTTCATTAGTAGGGTCTGTAGATGTGCATAAAGGTTTCGGATTTTTGATTCGGTCCCGAGGGGCGCAAGGGGCACCATTTTTGTCGTTAGAGGAATGGTTTCCAGAGAAAAACTCCTAGGGGTTTCAATTCGAAACACTAAAAGTGTGTTCATGTTAATCAATAGGGTTTGTAGATGTGCATAAAGGTTTTGGATTTTTGATTCGGCCCTGAGGGGCGCAAGGGGCACCATTTTTGTCGTTAGAAGAATGGTTTTTGGCAAAAAACTGCTGGGAGTTTCAATTCGAAACACTGAAAGTGTGTTCATGTTCATTAGTAGGGTCTGTAGATGTGCATAAAGGTTTCGGATTTTTGATTCGGCCCCGAGGGGCGCAAGGGGCACCATTTTTGTCGTTAGAGGAATGGTTTCCAGAGAAAAACTCCTAGGGGTTTCAATTCGAAACACTAAAAGTGTGTTCATGTTAATCAATAGGGTTTGTAGATGTGCATAAAGGTTTTGGATTTTTGATTCGGCCCTCGGGGGCATAAGGGGCACCACTTTTGTCGTTAGAGGAATGGTTTCCGGCGAAAAACTCCTAGGGGTTTCAATTCAAAACATTGAAAGTGTGTTCATGTTCATTCATAGGGTCTTTAGATGTGCATAAAGGTTTTGGATTTTTGATTCGGCCCCGAGGGGCGCAAGGGGGTACCATTTTTGTCGTTAGAGGAATGATTTCCGGCGAAAAAATGCTAGGAGTTTCAATCCAAAACACTGAAATTCATGTTCATTAGTAGGGTCTGTAGATGTGTATAAAGGTTTTGGATTTTTGATTCGGCCCCGAGGGGCGCAAGGGGCACCATTTTTGTCTTTAGAGGAATGGTTTCCGGAGAAAAACTCCTAGGGGTTTCAATTCAAAACACTAAAAGTGTGTTCATGTTAATCAACAGGGTCTGTAGATGTGCATAAAGGTTTTGGATTTTTTTTTGATTCTGCCCCGAGGGGCACAAGGGGCACCACTTTTGTCGTTAGAGGAATGGTTTCCGGCGAAGAACTCCAAGGAGTTTCAATTCGAAACATTGAAAGTGTGTTCATGTTCATTCATAGGGTCTGTAGATGTGCATAAAGGTTTTGGATTTTTGATTCGGCCCCGAGGGACGCAAGGGTCACCATTTTTGTCGTTAGAGGAATGGCTTCCGGCAAAAAACTGCTAGGAGTTTCAATTCGAAACACTGAAAGTGTGTACATGTTCATTAGTAGGGTCTGTAGATGTGCATAAAGGTTTTGGATTTTTGATTCGACCCCGAGGGGCGCAAGGGGCTCCATTTTTGTCATTAGAGGAATGGTTTCCGGAGAAAAACTCCTAGGGGTTTCAATTCAAAACACTAAAAGTGTGTTCATGTTAATCAATAGGGTCTGTAGATGTGCATAAAGGTTTTGGATTTTTAATTCGGCCTCGAGGGGCGCAAGGGGCACCATTTTTGTTGTTAGAGGAATGGTTTCTGGAGAAAAACTCCTAGAGTTTTCAATCTGAAACACTGAAAGTGTGTTCATGTTAATCAATAGGGTCTGTAGATATGCATAAAGGTTTTGGATTTTTGATTCGGCTTTGAGAGGCGCAAGGGGCTCCATTTTTGTCGTCAGAGGAGTGGTTTCCGGCGAAAAACTCCTAGGAGTTTCAATTCAAAACACTGAAAGTTCATTCATCTTCATTAATAGGGTCTGTAGATGTGCATAAATGCTTTGGATTTTTTATTCGGCTTCGAGGGGCACAGGGGGCACCATTTTTGTTGTTAGAGGAATGGTTTCCGGCAAAAAACTCCTAGGGGTTTCAATTCGAAACATTGAAAGTGTGTTCATGTTATTTAATAGGGTCTGTAGATGTGCATAAAGGTTTTGGATTTTTTATTCGGCCCCAAGGGGCGCAAGGGGCACCATTTTTGTCGTTAGAGGAATGGTTTCCAGAGAAAAACTCCTAGGGGTTTCAATTCAAAACACTGAAAGTGTGTTCATGTTAATCAATAGGGCCTGTAGATGTGCATAAAGGTTTTGTATTTTTGATTCAGCTTCGGAGGGCGCAAGGAGCACCATTATTGTCATTAGAGGAATGGTTTCCGGAAAAAAAAACTCCCAGTGTTTCAATTCGAAACACTGGAAGTGTGTTCATGTTTATCAATTGGGTCTGTAGATGTGCATAAAGGTTTTGGATTTTTGATTCGGCCCTCGGGGGTGCAAGGGCCACCACTTTTGTCATTAGAGGAATAGTTTCCAGTGAAAAACTCCTAGGGGTTTCAATTCGAAACACTCTGTGTTCATGTTAATCAATAGGGTCTGTAGATGTGCATAAATTTTTGGATTTTTGATTTGGCCCCGAGGGGTGCAAGGGGCACCGTTTTTGTCGTTAGAGGAATGGTTTCCAGAGAAAAACTCCTAGGGGTTTCAATTCGAAACACTAAAAGTGTGTTCATGTTAATCAATAGCGTCTGTAGATGTGCATAAAGGTTTTGGATTTTTGATTCGGCCCCGACAATAATCACAAATGCAAATGCAGGGATATACTATAGTGTGCTTTGCACACAAATGACACCCCTCTACTTTAAGTTATCAACATATACAATTATCTCTTATTTCCCTCTGTACCAAATCTACTATCAAATCATAACTATAACTTGAAAGTGTGATGAATAATTCACCATTATAGGGTTTGGATGGTAATCTTGATTGTATGTGCACCTGTCTTCTCGACTGTATTATGCTCAAGTGTTCTATTGGTGGAAACAACCTTGTAAAAGCTTACAGCTTACTGTTGCATCCACACTTACCATAGCTGATATAATTTGTACATATTTGAGAACTGGAAATACATTTTTACACATTCAGAAATAATTTGTTTCCAATAATTTTTAAAAATAAATTATTGATTTGAAATATTGAAAAAAGTGTATCTTTCTGTCCGTTTCGTTTGTCCTGTTTCTTTTTATTCTACCCAAAAGTGTTTCTTTGTGTCCTGTTTCCTTCCATCTGATCACCGAAATAAATACTGTTTAAACTAAATATATAGCAATCTTGTTAACAGGTATGCATTTAATTACTTAGTAAGTTAGTATAGAATATACGAGTGAAAGTACTTGAGCTTTTACACCTATTATCTGAAAAAAATCTTCGCAATAATAATTACTTGGTGTAAGTTGCAGCTAACTTATTAATATTTTGGCCAAATGTCTATGAATTGTATTGACGTCTCGGATATTTGTGCTTTTTGCATGTCAAAATTATTTAGACCAAATAGTGAAATTTTCCTTTAACTTTCAACAATAGTTTTGTGCCTTAGATAACATCAACTTGTTGTCAGTCGCTTGAACGCTATACATATGAGTATTTTACTTAAAGCTAATAAGTAGTGTATATGTTACAGTGAGAATGTAGTGCAGCTACTAGTGCCCATCTATTCCACTGGCAGCTGATGGCAGTTTCATATAATATTCTATTTAAACAATTGCGTACCTCACAATACTTGGAATACATGTTTTTAGGCAGCCAAAACTTCACTAGACACCACTGCTATGATACTGTTATTTCCATAAGTCAGACCACCAAAAGCCTGCATGTCGCAACATGTGTTCTACATGCACATGTGTGAGAAACTCGACAAAATGGAAACTGGGTTCTTAAAGGGTAAACTCTCTTGAAAAACTCTGACATTTGCCTTTTACTATGGTATATGTACATGTTACCCTCACAGAGGTATAACGGTACTCTCAAATTCAAACTATTTAAGAATTGAAAATTGATTCTCGCAACAGGAGCTCACGAGAATCAAAACTGATTCTCGTGAATTGAGACAAATTTTAAGACCTGCTTTGTCTGAGGTGTTTTTATATCTACCTCTCTAGATACATAAATCAGCCTTGGCTGAAACCCACAAACTTGGTTGATTAAAGGTTACTTACTTATTTATTAGGGTTTAATGACACTTTAATAGCCAAGGTCATATCGTGTCGGTGACAGTTTTACGGGTGGAGGAAGCCAGAGTACCTGGAGAGAACCACCGAGCAATGACGAGCAGCTGCCAGCTCCCCAACATCTTAACTCTGCATTGCAGCACAGGCAGGGTTAGATTGCTTGAAGACATGGACATCATCGACGTGCAGTACGTCTTAGTACACGGCATCATTGTGCCCCCATGTGGACAATCGGGTGAAGTGCCTTGCCCAATGACACAATGCGGAAATCTGAATTGATCGCTCAGATGGTTATCCATCCAAGGACTAACCGGGCTCGACGTTGCTTAACCTCTTTGATCTGACGAGAATCGGTTACCACAATGCCTCCGTGCCCCCTGGTTGATTAAATTTTGAACTTTGCTGATCAATACCAATTACTTGAACAATATTATCAAGCATGTTTCTTTTTTTTACCGGGCACTACTGTAACATGCTGGGGGAGCATGTTAGGTTCAGGTTCAAATCCATTCCTTAGTGTTCTTCCATAAAATTGGCCTTTCATGACTTCATTCCTTTGTCGTGTTGATGAACCATGTCTAACTGAATTTGACCCCATATACTTCTTTTAACCACTTTGCAGGTGACCGATTAAGGCCCCTTGGGGCCTCTTGTTTAAAAGAAATTTGTTACGATTACAATTACTTTGAAAAAGTAATTGATTACATTACTGATTACTTTCTGCCTTTTACTTCGGTGGGATATAGTTTATTATCACACTAGACTTTGTGGGAACCATGGGAAGTAAAGCAGTGATTGATTACTATGGTAAATCAATTCTGTTTTACTTGTAAAATAGGACTGGTAATCAGTGCCTGGGATGCACATATTCTAAAATGGGCCTTAAGTTACCATAAATGCCAAAAAGAATTATTCCAATACTGGCGACTTCAAATTATAGGATAGTCACAAGACTTTTTTTTATTTTCACCCATTTCTTTTGTAGACAAGTCCATCTTCTGCAATCTTTTCTTGCAAAGTTCGTCAGAAAAGTTTTCTAAGAAAAGATTACAAGATCTGGAATTGTCATAAAAAGAATAATTTGGAAAAAGATGCCTTATGGTTATCCTACAGCTCTGCTGGTAATGTACTTCAAATTCATCATTAATGGCTGGTCAGTCATCTTGAAAAATTCAACAGATTCATGCCAAGATAAACATGTCTATGTTTACGCTGAAATAATGTGGGGGCAGGGTTGTGCTGTATACTAAGGCATACTGCATGTGATGGTGCATCTGTTTTCAACCAATGCTAACTCTGCTTGTGTGGAGTTAGTACGTTGGTCTGACAGTTGCTCGCTGTTGCTCAGTGGTTCTCTCTGGGTACTCCGGCTTCCTCCACACATAAAACTGTCTGACACAAGGTGACTCTGGCTGTTGAAAGTGACATTAAACCCCAATAAATAAACAAATAAATAACTAGGATAAGGATACATAAAAGATATGACAGGTCAAGCTGTGGAATCTGCCTCAATTTCACACTTTATGTGGTGTCTTCCCAGTAGACCAACTCCCACAAGGCCAATTCCCAAAAGACCAATTCTCCTCAGACCAACTATTTACTGCTATTGATTAAGGGTTGATTAAGGATAATTAGGAAAACATTTATTTACTGAAAAGCACTTGATTTTATAAAAAAGAAATATTTATATGCATAACATACAAAAAATATAGGTTTATAACATTTCAGCACAGCTCGCTACATAACATTTTACTTCAATTTCTCAACCCATTTACTTCATTTTCACAATTTCCCAAATACAAAAAATGTATATGTGTAACATTAATACATATGCCATTTTACTTCAACTTCTCAATTTTCTTCAATTTTTACTGTCAGACCAATTCCACTTAGACCAACTATTTATTGTTATTGATTAAGGATAATTAGGAAAACATATTTAAAACAAATTTATTTTTATACCCCCTGCAACGAGTTGTGGGGGGGGGGGGGGGGATATATTGGAATCACCTTGTCCGTCCGTCTGTCCGTCCATCTTAGCGTCCATCTGTCCGTCCGTCCATCCGTCTGTCCATCTGCACACACAGATGACTACTTATGTGGCTACGAGTTAGTAAAACAGGATACTTATGTGGTTAAAGTCTGTTACGTGGCTAGCCACATAACAGAATCTCTTATTGTTGGAGGGGGGGGGGGGGGGGGTTTGGATAAATGTAGAGTAGGGTTAGGGCATTTCAGGGTGGGGTTTAGGAGTGGGGTGGGGGTCAGTGAATGGGTGTTAGAGTTATGTGTCTAGGGTTAGGGTAGGGATGGGTAGGGTTAGGGTCAGGTTAGGGTAGGGTTAGGGTGGTTAGCTGACACCCCCCCCCCCCCCCCCCCCCCAAAAAAAAAAAAAAAATTTCCCCCAAAAAACTTGTTTTATTATGTTGGACATGTGCTTTAGGTTAGCCACCTAATATGTCCATAAAATAGCCACATAAGTAGTCATTTGTTAGAACGTCCGTAGACATAATTTTGTTTGGAGGTTTTCCCAGATGTTTATGGACCATTGTCATCAAAATGTGGTATGAATGTTCACCACCATGGGAACCTGTGCACCAGCGATTATAGTTCCGGTCAGATTATTTTTGCCAGAGTTATTCCCCTTCTTCACATGTCTTAGAATGCTAGAATTTTGTCCGGAGATTTTCTCAGATGTTTATGGATCGATTCCTTTGAAACTTGGTATAGCTGTTCACTACCATGGGAACCTGTGCACCAGCAATTATAGTTTTGATCGTTTTTTTTTTCCCCAGAGTTATGCCCCTTTTCGTCTTAGAATAATTAATTTTGTCCGGATATTTTTTTTGATGTTTATTGTTTGATTCCTTTGAAACTTTGATACCATGGGAACCTGCGCACCAGCGATTATAGTTTTGATCAGAATTTTTTTGCCACAGTTATGCCACTTTTCATCTTAGAATAGCTGTATTTGGTCCGGAGATTTTCTCGGATGTTTATTGATCAATTCTGTTGAACCTTGGTATGGATGTTCATTACCATGGGAACCTGTGCACCAGCGATTATAGTTTTGATCGGATTTTTTTTGCCAGAGTCTTAGAAGTTAGAATGCTTGAATTTTGTCCGGAGATCTTCTCGTTTGTATTTGGGAATTTCTCAATTTCCCAAATACAAAAAAATATAGATTTATAACATGACATTTCTTTGTTACACATGTCATGGGAAGATGTACCTGTACCATAACCCTTGAAACACCAAAATCAGTAAAGTACACTCAAAAATCAATTGGGTTAAAAATCAACCCTTATCAACTAGGTTGAGTGAATATGAACCCAAATGGGTTCATTTTCATCCAACCCACTTGATTTGTGTTGATTTTTAACCCAATTGATTTTAGAGTGTTTCTGCATACCTCCCCTCTCCCCCTCCCCCCCTTCCCCCCTCCCCTCCAACATCTACTAACTTTGCCTTCAATATATTCATAACATAAAATATAGCTTTATAACAACAGCAGTACATGTAACATTTATACTGAGCACAATTACTTGGCTTGGTCAAGAAATGATTCTGCATTGACCTCCCCATTTACTAGCTTTGCTTTCAGTTTCTGTAATTCACACACACCAGCCTTTGAAAGTGTGTGATTACTATAACAACTGTTATGAAAAATCAGCCCAACATCTATAAAATATCAATAACATTAAATACATTTATAAATATTTATAAATATATCAAATTATTGATATAAAATTATTTTAAAAGTAGAACATACCAGTTGGTCTAAGGGGAATTGGTCTAAGGGGAATTGTTCTTTTGGGAATTGGCCTAGTTGGAGTTGGTCTAAAGGGAACTGGTCTAGTGGGAATGAACCACTGAAATCTTTCAATGATCTCAAAGAGGAGTCATAAGCTGTTTTTAGAGCAAAAATGAAAAAATATGGCCATTTTTGTGTATAGTGCTGTTCGTTAACAAGGGGTTAAAATCACTCTCCTGAATTTTTCACTATCGCAAATTCAAATTGAGGAGAGGGATCATTCACTCACATGCATTTCCTTCCCGGCAGACACTGTATTAAAACCAGAAATAACAGTCTTAACTCTTATCTTGTTATGTTTTATTGCCATGCCTTTCTTTGTGTTTCTTTGGTCATATTATGATGGGAGTTATTCACAAATGCAGAAGGAGTTTAGTGACTTGGGATTTAGTGACTCAGAATAGGCAAAAATTGAGGTATTTGACCTCCCAAAGGGGTCAGATGGCTATGATATACTACTTTCCTGGAAAAGGTGACTACTAGAGTTGATAAACATACCTTATGGATAAAATAGCATGCCCCTTTCATTCCCATCATGGTTTAATTAGAGAGAAATCTTGCAAGATTATGATGCAGCTCAATAAATTACCCCAAATTGGTCATTTCCCTTACCTGACACCCTTAAGCTTGAAGCACGTGCATGCAAATCACCCTGGTAATGATGTCAGGATATTCAGAGTTACTAGGGCTACCTGAATGTATGTCACGTGGTGACCTGGTCCCCTCAAAATAACTCCCCCTGACGGGGGTCTTCCACTGGGGTTGCCCTCACCAGGCAAGAAACCCATCTCATATACTATATACATGTTTAAGATGGTAACTGGTGGCTAAGCAACTTCAAGTTCGAGTTAATCTGAAATAATGATGACCGGGCTGAGTATACATAAAGTTGAAACATTATTGGTTAATTTGTCTAACATTATGCATTGAAAAAATTGTCACAATATGGGTTGGTTTCTATAAACATTATGTGTTAGAAAAGGTTATAACATTCTGCAGAGTTCATAACATTATTGGTTGTTTACAACATTTTTTGTAAGATGCATTGGTGTAACATTATGCGGAGCTGTAACATTATCAGTTGTAACAGGCCCTATCAGCCTTCTTTAGGCACTATGCCAATTGCATGAATGTACATGTATGGAGAATGTTAAAAAAAAAAATCAGTATTCAACTTTTTTTTTCTTTTTTCTTTATTGTTGTTTAAGGTCACATATTTATGCACAATGGCAAATCACGATCTTGACAGTTTTATGGGTGGAGGAAGCCAGAGTACCCGGAGAGAACCACCGAGCAATGACGAGCAGCTGCCAGCTCCCCAACATCGTAACTCCACACTGCAGCACAGGCAGGGTTAGATTGGTTGAAGACATGCGTACTTTCAACGTGCAGTACGCCTTAGTACACGGCGTCATTGTGCCCCCACGCGGGCAATATTCAACCAATAATTTATCAATTAATCATCTCAAATATGAGGTCATGCTGAGCAGTGAGTACATTAATCTTGAAATGAACTCAATGAGTAAAAACCATTCTGTCTGTGTCACAACATGCGTGAGATATTAATTCAACATCATACAAATGCAAATCAAAATTTAAAAAAATAAAAAAATTTCCAACTATCATGATATTTGGACAAATATTGGGGGTGAGGCAACCCCATATACCCCCCCCTCCCACCCCTATAGCTACATCCCTGGTTATAGGGCCACTTTGTAACCCGCAAAGGGGTTAATGACCATGGATACTGTAATTACTACATGGTTCCATGAGACTGTTATAATACTTACTTGTAGTATACTGGTGCTCTTTATTCAGTTTGAATGTAAAATTTTAGTCTTTGTATGTTTCTTTCCTTCCAAAACAAATTTCCAATTGGAGCCCCAATGATGCAAATTTTCTCAATAGGGCATAGGCCACAGACCCTCCTCGAAAGTGGGTAGAAGAATGTCTGATTTCCTAAGCCAGAGCTTTTAAGAAACTGAAACATCGAATAATTTACCGATCTTGCTCAGATACCTGGCCGAATTGCATTCACTTTTAATCATGCAACTATTGCCATTTTGCGACCTAGTTTGGAAAAAAATTGATATTGATCCTCATTTTTCACCAATTTTTAAACTGCGATGTGGAGAAGTAATGTCAAGTGTTGATGATAATGATTTCCTGTTTATTCAAATATTTGTGGATTGAGTATGGCAATTAATCGACAAACTATCTCTTCTACATACTTAAACTTTCTGTTGTTTATTCAAAATCTTGTTTCTGTCTGCTAAATGTAATGCAAACAAAGAGAAAATAATTCACTCAAATCTAAAGTAGAAGACATTAATAGTTTAGTGATCGGTGACTAGGAATATTCAATATTCATTGGATGAATAAACTGATATGCAATCAACAACTTCTCGATGTAAAACTTGGAGAAAAAAGAACCCAATTGTCATTAAAATTTTATTATTTCCGCATTTTTGGAAATAATGTTTTAACCTCCCAATAGACTATGCATGGCCTACTTTTGTGTCATCGCATGCTATTTTCATTGAACTTTGTGGTGAAATATTTTCTTACTAGTATTGATAAACTTCAGGGAAACATTTTCTGGGTTGATTTGGGCCCCAACAATAAGCAAGCCCTTGGATCCTAAGGAATGTTTTTATGACTAACACAACACAGTTGCTCCATGCATAGCCTGGTACCTTGTCAAAGCATTTTAAAACTCAAATAAGGCTTAATAAAGTTGAGAATATGTTTCTCAAGCCCTCCTGCGTGGTCATAATTAAATGGTTTATGTCTGATATTTTACCCAAGTTAATAAAATTGATAAATTTGTACCTTGAGTGCAACAAGGCTTTGCAGTGCTTTAGCATTGCAAAGCCTTCCTGCACTATAGGGACAAAATACACTACCACCCATGCTATTCTGTAGATTATGAGGCCCAAAACATGAAACAAACCGAGAATATGAACTTTTGATGGTAAAGAAATGATTACAAAATAAAAAATAAAATAAAAAAATGCCCACCCACATGCAATTTTACCAAAAAATGGCCTGAGAAACTTTTCAGTCTTCCAGTATTTCCCTTTTTAAAAAGAAGATCTGAAATATATCTTTGTTACCATCTACTATTTTCCAGCACTTTCAGAAAATTAGTTACCCGGTATACTTTTCAACTTCTACTTGGAACATCTGTATTTTGCACCCACTGAGTTGGATATCCATGAGTTCATACTTACCCTTTTTCGCCCTGAACTATTATTTGCACATTTATTAATTTTTTATGTCTTTTTCTACCCTGCACTTTTGTTTTGGTCTGCTTGTTTATTTGGAACTCGAGGGTATACATTAACAATTCAGAAGTTGTGATTTAACCCATTACATTACAAAACATGCTTATCTTGTAGAGATGGGCAATATTCCGAAAAACCGAACCGATACCAATGTCATGGGGATACCTAAAATCCAAACCAAACCTATCATTGAATATCAAAACCTTCTGTATTTTCAAATTTTCCTACATTCACTATTTATAAGGCCTTGTGGAGACTTGATAAATAAAGTGCTCATTTTCATGAAAGATCTTGACTAATTTTTTCTTTTCAGTTTTGTTAACCCTTAAGGGCGTGAGCAGTCCTGAATTCCCACCAGGCTACAACCTGTACATCTCCATTGCTCAGAAGTGATTTCTAATCAGGTCTTGGCTGCCTGTTGTCAGTAGGAATGCCTAATGATGGCATGTTAAGGGCATATGCGTTGGGATAGCAAAAATTCGAAATAAGCCTTTAAAGTTAGGGTGTGTTTGGAACAAGTCACAAAATTTCTGTAGATATCTTCTGTGTTGGCACATGCAACAAGAAATATTGCCCTGAAAGTTCACATCCTAGCACAATATTTTACTCTGCTGCAGATTATTTTGAAGGCATTTGTTTAGATGATGGGACTCATGTAGAACAAATTGAAGTGGCCAGATAAAAAAAGTATTTCAGACAAAATACAAAACATGGCAGTTGATACTAACCAGACCTTCAACAGCAGCCTCAGCTTAACCATGATTCCTGCAGGCCCTTGGATTCAAGGAACAGCCTTGACTTTGACTAAGGATCAGGCCTGAAAATAAGCAGTCTGACATTTGTATAAGCAGTCTGACATTTTGATAACCCAGGGGGTTAATTTGATGATGCTGTCCCATACAATGGGCCAATTCATCCTCTGGGTACCTCTTTCTGTTTAGTTTTGAGACCCTGATTCAGATTGAGGTTCACAGAGGGTAAATATAGTGATACTTAGCATCACTAAATTCACCCTCTGGGGACCTCATTTTGCAGATGACAGTCAGCTTATTTTCTGGCTTGCTAAAGATCACTCAAGGCCTTGAAATCCTAGAAAATGTGTCAGGAGGCCTTGAAAGTCTTGAATATTCATGAAATACAAATGCTGATGAAGCACTTAATCATAAACTATATAGTTTTTTTGCCAGAGTTCGTGAAGGCCTTGTCTAACTTAAGGACTCAGGTCATTACTCCCCCTCCTTCCACTTCCCTTAATTGGAAGTAGGAGGATGGGGTAATGACTGGCGTTCCTACTTAGGACTTGTGAAGGCAGGGTCTTGAAAATCCTTGACTTTGGCTATTGTAGGATTTTAAAAAATGCTGGAACATGTCGAGAAATGGCCTTGAATTTCATCAGTCCTTGCCTGCAGGAACGTTAATCCTCTTAACTCTTTACTCATGATAAGGCCATAAATGCTGAATTTGACCCTGAAGACCAAGAAACAAAAACACAATCCTGGAAAATCATGGAATTTGTTTTTCAGAAAGATGTACAAGTCCCGTGAGATTGATATTCAGAAATAACTTCTCTCTCTTTCAGATATATACAGAACTGCAATGAAAAAGAAACATTTATATGGTGCTGCTGGCATTTTTGGGGTTGGTGTCGTCAGCTGGAAAACATTTTTTTCATGGATTGGTTATGATCTAGAGTATTTGAAAGCTACATTTCCATTTGCTATCGAAGTTTCAAAGTCATTAAAAGCTGAGGACTATTTGATAGATAAGTTTGAACGAAATGTCTTGAAGGATCCACAGAAAGTAATGCTTATTTATGAAGATACAGAATACACATTTGGATTCATAAATGATCAAGCCAATCGTGTTGCCAATGTGGTAAAATTGTGGAATGTTAAGTTTGGAGAAACTGTTGCCATGATGATTTATAATGAACCAGCATTTGTGTGGACATTCTTAGGTAGATATTTTGTAAATACTTTGTCAGTTGTTTATGTCTATTCAGAGATTCATCTGGATGTCTACGGGTGCTGTATATGGGATCTTTTCCCAATGGCATTTGGGCATGATTTTTCCGAATTCAAACCCAGCATTTCGCAACTCAGATTCCATTCAAACAAAAATTTAATTTGCAATAGGTATCCAGAACTGAGCGAGATCATTAGCCCTTAGAAAACCAATAATTACCAACTTAAGAAAGCATCTGAATCAAGGGCCAACAACAGGGTCTTCTTTAACCCTTGAAAGCTTAATTAAGAGTTTGATTTAATCATTACTCTTTACTTTTGAGTGCCTAATAATTATAAATGTATGATTTTTTTCTGAACAAAATTCCCACCTGCATGATCCTTATTTAGCCCTGTATGATTATAAATTTCCAGTGGTCTGATGCGTGGTCCTGCCTTTAGTCACATATCCCAAGAACAGTAAGTATGGTCAATTCATCTAGGACCTTGATCACATATGATGTCTATGAGAAGTTGACCAACAACATACTAGTAAGCAAGCCTGGAAATAAGAAATCTGTCATTTGCAGAATGAAGTCCCCAGAGGGTGAATTTGCTCATCCTATCCCATACAGTGGGCTGGAATCCCCCAATTTATCCTCTCTGTCTGAGAACCTTTTTCAGTTCAAGCCTGAGACCTTGATTGCGATTGAGGTTCACAGACAGGTTTGTAAAAATTGTACGAACGATCGTTTTGTTCGTGCAATGGTTAAGCAAAGCATGTCTGGCTTAACCGATTTTCCGTTCAAGCAAAATATTTTACCTTAAGTTGTCCTTAATGACAGTGAATGATGAAATCGTGGAATACACGGTTCGGAACGTCGGCTGTTTTCCAATAGCCCGCATGCATTTTGTTTCCGATAACGTAACCCGACATAGTCTGTAAAATTAATGTTGAGCATTTGAAAAAGTTATTCGGTGTAAGTCTGTAGCATTGTCAGTCCAATTTAGTATTGAAGCGTGTTCTCAAATATTTAACAAGTGAGTTGTTAGTCGAAAACAACAATGTCACATAACCCATAAGCTGCCAGCATTCTTAGTCAGCATCGTGTATGTAAACTGGAATGCTCCTGTTTCTACGACTGATAGTTTGAAGCAACATGACTGAAAGCGTTTCTGTAAAAACTTTCAAAAAATGGCCTTTTGCACAGCAGTTCGACGTTCAAGTGAATGAAGAGGGGAGACTGTATGAACTTAAATGTAAAATTTGTAGCGAAAAATGGGATGCCATTCAGAAAGAAGCAACAGTACGGAAACTCCGCGGGGCAATTCTCACAAACGTCAAAATGTATATAGATGGAGTTAGTTATATACACAGAGCCAATATTGAGCGCCATCTGAAACCAGGGTCGCTTCATGATTTTGCACTGCAGCTTATTAGAAAGGAAAAAAATTCCAATCTCAAGCCAGGTGTGCAAGGTGGTGGTGATATGGATCATTCAAAAACCGCTGCTGGGACATCACAGTCGCTGAGCAGCATTTTCATTACATCAAGCAGAGAATAATCCTACTCAAAAATGTTGAGAACTGCTCTGTTCATAGCTGAGGAAGAAATGACTTTCACGAAGTTCCCCTCCCTCATAGAGTTGCAGAGAAACAACAGAGTTAAGATTTTTCATGGAAAGAACTCGCGATTTGTTTGTACTGATCTCATAAACACAATTCCTACCACAATGAGGGGGGATATCAAAGATTTAGTTGCAAAAGCGCATTTCCTTTCCGGTCTCTGTGATGGAAGTGAAGCTCGGAAGACAAAGGAAGAAAAGGAGCTTGTTTATGTAAAGCTTGTGGTGGATGGAAGACCGGTGATTTTATATTTGGCATGCCAAAAGATGAAAGACTTTGGTGGAACTGATGCTCCTTCCGTTAACAGAGCCTTTCTTGACGCATTTTCCAAGTATGACGTTGATGTAGTGGGAGGTGATAGACTGCGCTTGATTTCAGTTTGTGCTGATGGTGCATCAGTTAATATGGGAAGCAAAAGTGGTGCTATGACAGTACTTAAAAATGGGAATAATTCGCTATTGGTGATTCACTGCTCTCTACACAAGCTTGAGTTGGCAGTTAAGGACTCTTTTAAATCATCAAAGGAGTTTGATGCTGTGGACGAATTTATGAAATCCATGTTCTATTTGTTTAAGAATAGCGGCAAGAACTGGCGCCTCATGCGGCTTATAGCTGAGAAACTGCAAGTAGGTTTACGAAAGCATCCAAAAATCCATGGCACTAGGTTTCAGAGCCACAAAGAACGCGGATTACGAGTGTTGCTATACAATTACTGTGTGCTTCTTTTGTTTGCTGAGAACGCTTTGGAAACAAATGGACTTTTAACGTCGCCGATGCAAGCAAAGGTTAGAGGTTACTATGAGAAGCTGCTTAGTTTTGAGTTTGTCGGATGTGCATCATTATATATGGAAGTTCTTAAAGAGACAGCCCATGTAATTTTACAGTTGGAGTCCAAAAGTACTCTAATTAGTGACATTTTTGATGCGCTTGAGGAATGTGCACAGAATCTGGAGGAAATCGGTGATCGTCCAGCTGACAATCTCCTGTTTGTAAAAGGGTGTTTCCAGTGTCGCAAGATTGACTCACCTAATGATGACAGAGCGGGAGGAAAGGTTTTCATGGTAGCGTCAAGTACATCATTGCCTTCAACATTGTCGATGAAGTCAATGTTGACAGACAAACAGAAAATTAATTTGGAGAAAAAACTGAAAAAAGAAGTGAAAGTCAACCAAGAATTTGAACTAAAAAATGTAACACTGGGAGAACAAAAAGTAAAGACGGTCTGTAAGAAGCTAGTGAAAAGTGTGAAGGACTGTATTGAGTCAAGGTTTTCTTCCCTGAAAAGTCAGCCTGTAATTAAGGCTATGTTGATTGTGGATCATACGAGATGGGACCTGGAAGGTAGCGACTATGGACAATCTGAAATTGAAACTATAAGTGTTCACTTTCAAGAAACCCTCGATGCGAATGAATACGATGCCAGAGAAGCTTTCTGTGAATTTAAAAAACTGAAGAGTCTGCACGTAAAAAAATATCCAAAAATAAAAGACAAACTTGTGTTCTGGGAGAAAATCTTCCTCTATCATTATGACACTTTTAAGAACATTTTGTTAATTATCGAGATCTGTCTGGCTACTGCATGGGCTCAAGGCTCGGTAGAAAGTGGTTTTAGTACCCTTAGAAGAATTCTTGCAGATCATCGATCAAAACTAGGAAATGAAATCATACAAGATCTTTTACTTATTCGGCTGAACATGAAGACTTTATCATCTCTTCACGCAGAGGGCGAGTACACAAACTCTTTAATAGATCATTCTGTAGAATCGTACATGTCTGCAACCAAATGGCGATGGAATCTCAAGCCTCAAAATAATGAAGCATCACCAAAACATGCACCAGGGGATTCTTTCACGGCCTGTGAATCACAGCCCAAGCGCAGAAAATTTGAGAGCGACGATGGCAACACTTACAGTGGATATAATTCCTCATCAGAAGGTGATTGTGGCAGCGATAGTGAGGGGGATGATCTTCCTAGCCTTCCATTTGTAGTCTCCGACTAAATTTTTGTGCTTGTCATGACAGTGCTGATTAATTTTCCAAAGTTCAAACGTTTATATACTTACCAGTTACTTTAGTATCTAAGCAAAAACAGATGCGAACCTACTGGATGCGTTCACTTTTTCTCATTTGTGTTGCAGTTTCGTGAAAATACAGCCAGAGTTGTCTTGAGATGATTTTTCTCCTTTTCTCCCTTTTCAATTTGTGTCATTTTCGTCAGCAAAGTGCACATGTAGGCCCTACCTTATCTTGGATATCGTAACCATCAAATTCCTTGAATACTATTACACTCAGATGTTGAGAACCCCAATGAAAAAGTATCTTGATAACTATGGTATGATCCTAAATACCCTGGTATTGCAATGGTAATATCGGGGTAGTCTGGAACGCACCATGGATAGTTATCATGATACTGTTATATCGAGGAACTAACAGGTCATAACATACACTTGAGAAAAATAAAAATGTGTTCATTTCTTCACCTTACACAACGTATATTAAAAACAAAATAAATTAATCCCCCCCTCCCCAAATATAAGGCCAAGGGCCGATCCAGAGGGGGCGCTCCCAGCGCGCACCCCTCTATTTTTAGCCGGAGTTCTGTTAAAACACCCATTCGATCACTTAAATTTAAGGCCGTGAAAAAAAACCACATTAATTAAAACCCACCTGCACGGGGAGATGGTCACAGCAGCCCTAGAATCGCAGACAGCACAAGTTTTGGTTCCCAGTTTTTTAAAAGTTTTTCGGGGAGTCCACACCAGCGACAGGGGAGTACCCCTCTCATACTCTCTTCCAAATGGCCGCTGCAATCCTCTGGTCAAGCTGTGCACCACACTGTGAGGTAGTTTTAACTTGGACCCAAAGTCCGCAAAATATTTTTTTGGTTTGGTACGTCCTATTCACGTACCATACCAAAAAATTATATTGCGGACTTTGGGTACAAGTTTGGACTAATTGTAAGGATAGTGAGCGCCCCCTCTTTCACAAAATCCTGGATCCGCCACTGAAGGCCGGGTGCACATTTGTTTTCAATAAAAACATACAAATGTGTGTATTATCAGAGCCGGACGGATGAGCCGGTTCTGAGAATGTTCATATTTGTATATTTTTATTGAGAAAAATCTTCGATATTTGTAGTTGAGTGTAGCTTGATTTGATATTCTCGCTGAAGATGTTTTACACTATGTTGGGTAAAGGGTTAGAGAGCTCATGACGGAGAAATGTCTTAGAGGTGGATAAACCTGGCAAACAGGAGATTCGTAGTATGAAAAATGTACACTGTATATTTTAGCTCTGTACCACTGAGTAAGCCACTCACTGATTTCGGATCTGAACATTAGTTCGAATTGGATTGGAAGCTCCCAATGATCAGCAATCCGCAAATCATTCCGTGTTTTTGTAGCTGGATAAGAGGATGAGTCAGTGACGTCACACAATTTTCATCACGTTTCATCAACATTGGAAATATTTGAATTTTAAACACAGGCTGTTTTTTCGGAATAGAGTGGAATGGAATTTTCTCGAATGAAAACGGCCACTTAAAAACGCCTCTGCACCCACTATCCAAACCAAACTCAAGGTATCAAGGTACGACAATGTTTTTTTAATGAGATTTTTTGTTGCAGTTCGCGTCAACGTAGACCCAATTTCGTGGCAAGAATAAATTTTGGTTAGCGATCAGAGCGTAGCAGTCAGATCTTATCGAGGCTCCGGCCACTATGTTCTGATTGCTGAACAAAATGAAATTTGCATGGATTTTGCCAGCCACTGTCAGCCAATGAGTCCAGAGTTGCCCGGCACCGTGCATAATCAAAGCTCAACGTTATTGAATGAAGGGCTCAGAAAACTGGTTCAAATGTACAGTACAGAACCTGCCAATGTACTCTTCCACCTTAAATTTATGGAATTTCCTTTTACATTCCTCCCTAGTTCAATGAACTGAACGTAGTAACACGTTCTGATAGCTGAACTATGTCCTTATACAATTTTGTGACCTGTGTTTCGAGCCCCCCCCCCCCCCCCCCCCACACACACACAGTGGGTTTCCTTCATTTAACCATTTTCCTTCATTTTCTCATTTTATGGGGGGTGAAATCATTCATTCCAAAAATCGGTTAAGCCAACTGAAAATGGTTAAGCAAAAAAAATTTGCTTAACCCTTTTTTGGGTTAAGCAAATTTTAAATTTTTACAAGCCTGACAGAGGATAAATTTAGTAATGCTACCCTGCTATGCAGGGTAGCATCACCAAATTCACCTTCTGAGGACCTCATTCTGCAGATGACCGCCTACTCATTTCCAGTCTTGCAAGTTAGGTACAAACAAACATTGGATGGAATCAAATTGTTAACGGGTAGAGTGCTAAATTATTTAGGGTACCGGGTAATCATTTTTGGTAAAAATTTGCTCACTTCTCTTTGCCATGTTACAATTTATGGGAGAGTGCGTAAAGTGGTGCAGTTTCGGTTTTGGACCACCACCGAAAAACCGCATCGCATTAATTTGAAAACACTGACTTTTTTAGTGGCAGGTAAAATCCCTTCTCCATTCTGCATTTTTATAGTTTCGATATTTAACAATGGCGGAAGAAGCTAATAGTCTGTGGGTTACTGTTTTGCATTGTTTCTAATAACTCCATGAAAACAATTTCACCAGATTTCCAACTTTGAAACGTTTGGATTTAAAGAGAGGCCAAAACATCCGCGAAACATTATTGATAACCTTTTTACCTTCTCCCGCCCCATATTTTTAATCGGGCAATGCATTGTGGGTGTTTTCAGTCCAAATTTAAAAATATATTTACTCAGGAGAAAAAACCCAGATTGTTTAAGAAATTCATTCCGTACACAGCAGAATACTTTTTCGTATAACTGACACTTTCCAAATTCACTTTGAATAATATTAAATTTGCCAGTGTTTTATAACTTCTTCCATTTTCCTGCAGCGGAAAGACATTCAAAGGAAAGTCCGCATATTTTTATACTGTACCAATGACCCAGACATAGCTGGTGCTAACTCTTAAAAATATAGGGCCAAACACAAATTTTGCCCCCCAATCACCAAAATTTGCATCTAAACCAAAAAAAACATGTCCTGAATGGCCCTCCATACTTCACCTCTACTGCGCATGCGCAGTGTCAAGGACGTCCCGAAATTGGCGCCATTAATCAGGGCTTGATTTAATCTGAAAATTTTGAATAGCAATTTACTATTCACCCTGGAAAATTGATTAGCAGTTGATCCAAAAGCACTTGAAACTAATAAATCTTGAATAGCAAAATTCAGAAATTGGAGAGCAAAGTGCTATGCTAATCCAGTTAAATCGAGCCCTGTTAATCATTCTTTGTTTGGCCCTTCATCAGTTAACATCTGACTGATCTTTGTGCTTGTAAATCTCAGTTTTAATGATGCCAGACACATAAATATTAGAGAAATGGTGATTCTAAGGAGGATATAGAAGGAGGAGAGGAAAAATGAGTGACAGAAAATTATCAGGGCTGTAACTTAAAATTTTTTAATGAAGTTATGTTAAGTTACCTATTTTCGAGGCAACAGCCTGTTGTGGTCATTCTTGTTATCAAGTTACACTGCTTGTTCAGTGTTTTCCTCTCTCCCTTTCCTTTAAGTCCCTTCTTGCTATTCTCCCATGCCTTTGGCATATTTTCTGTAATTTTATTACTAAAATTTCTTGGGAGTTTTAGCTAGATAACAGAATGAATTCTGTTCTTTTCCCCATGTTTACGTCTTCACCTATGGGTGGTTGGGCGTAGTTTTCTGCATCTACCATCTGATGTTCTGCAGTTTCTTCCCTGGAAGTCTCTGTTTTGCATCAGATAGTGTATTTTTGGTAACTGATTTCGGGCCAGGGTGCCTGGAGTCTTCTTCTGGTGTTTTTACACTTATTGTTTACATTTACAACAGCCCTCTGTGTGAGGGGGGATTTCTTGAAAATAATATCTTGATGTTTATTTAATCATAACTAGATACATTATTATTGTTCGTAAGTGTTGCATAAATTGTTTAAAATATTTTTAGAATTTTTGTCCCCACTTAGGCTTGGGATCCATTGGGGCTCAACGTTACTTTTCAGAAACTTGGGCTGTTCTGAAAAAATATTTTTTCAAAATTTTTTGATTTCAATTATTTTTTCTATGTTAATGGATCATGTTATTATGTATTTTGATTGTCAGGGGTTGGTGCTAGTACTAGGACTTTGTTTTCTTTTCACAATGAAAGGATATTGTTCATTTGTAATAAAAGGAAGTCTTTCTCTGACTTTCATAATCATTGTATATGTAGTCAGTGTACTCGCACTAACTCCTGTTCTGTATGTGTTAATTTCGATGACAACATGGGAAGCGTGTGTCACGGTATGTTAGTGGGGAATTGGCCATGCTGGTCCTTTCCCCGCAGGGTCACTCTAGTTTATCAATCTCTATTTCAGACGATCAAGAACAGGGTGATGTATCCGTGATGTCTTCCAAAAGTGTGCCTCCGTCGTCTCAATTAATGAAGAGCTAGCGGAAAAGTGCTCATGTAAATACGTCAGTTGCCTAAGAGGACCCTAGTAGGTTCGACGGCCTTTGATGTCCGCTAGCTCGCCCGGTGTAGCGTCCATTCATCGAATGGTTCGGCAGCCGGATTCGTCCGTTGCAGTCTAGAAGGAGTTTTGGGTGATGCGAGCACTATAAATCAACCAAATGCACACCCAGTGACGGCGGATTAGAGGAGAGAACGGAGGAAGCCTTTTAGTCTGGTTCCTAGCTCATCCAGGTCCATCCGGACTGCGAGCGAGAGAGGCCCCTCTCTCGTACAACAACATCTGGCCCCAGGTGTTGTGATACAAAATGTTTCGCATTCGGAGCTTACGTCCGCCGCTCGGGACGCTTCGATATATAGTCAGTCCGGAGAGACTGTCAATAAGGCTTCGTCATCCTCATGGTAGCGCACACGACCGCTCTTGGCTACGTGACCTCGGATATCCAGTCAGCTTCGCCAATCAGAGAATCATCGGCGACCAGGTCACACCATCTGGTAGCCAGGGACACGAGGCCTGCAGACTCCGGACGTTCGCATAAGAAAGTATGCGGGAGTCAACGTACACGGAGCTTCCAGCGGCAAAGCATCGTAAGACCGCTACTGCACAGGCCTCGGTGACGGACGTGCTATCCCAAATAGCACAGCTTATCGCAGCATCCCAGCAACGACAGAATCTCTGTCGCATTATGTATTATCCGACGATGCTGGGTCGGAACGCTCCGCGGAAGCAGGTACGGACGTCCGAAAACTTCATCCGGTCCGACGGGATGCCGAAAGGGATTCGGAGGATTTCGAGCTTTCCCTTTCGGAACAACATGAGCTGTTGTGTATGTCATCTGACTTTATCTTCTAGAGGTTCTTTCGTCGGACCAGAATGCTGCGATGCCGGATAAGAAACTGATAGCGTCGGTGGACACAGAAATTTTTGGTTCGGTTCAGGGACATCGTCCCTCAGTTCCGACACAGTCCAATAATGTCACACAAACTTTCGAATTATTGAACGACGCTATATATATTATTATATGCTTGCTATTAACAAGCATGTCTGGTTTCTTGTTCGCAAAGTTACTGAGATGTCTTTCAAGTGTGCCTCTGTCGTCATAGTTAATGAAGAGCTAGCGGCAATAAGTGCTCATGGAATACGTCAATTGCCTAAGAGGTCCCTAGTAGGATCGACGGAGTTAACATTCGCTAGCTCACCCGGTGTAGCGTCCATTCATTGAATGGTTCGGCAGTCGGGTTCGTCCGTTGCGGTCTAGGAAGGAGATTTGGGTGATGCGAGCACTATAATAGACTTTAGTACACACCCAGTGATGACGGATTAGAGGACTGATCGGAGGAAGCCTGTTAGTCCGGTTCCTAGCTCGTCCAGGTCCGTCCGGGCTGCGAGCGAGAGAGGTCCCTCTCTCGTACAACAACATATGGGACCGGATGTTGTGGTACAGATATTTCGCATTCGGAGCATATGTCTGTCACTTGGGACGCTCCGTTATATTGACAGTCCGAGAGACTGTCGATAATGCTTCCTCATCCTCACAGCAGCGCACACGACCGCACATTGGCTACGTGACCTCGAGTATCCGGCCAGCTTCGTCATTCAGTGATTCCACGGCGAACAGGTCACGCCATCCGGTAGCTAAGGGACACGAGGCCTATACACTCCGTTCGCTCGCATAATAGAAGTATGCACGGGGTAACGAACACGGAGCTTCCAGCGGCAATGCATCGTAAGACCGCTTCTCCACAGGCCTCAGTGACGGACGTGCTATCCAAAATTTCACAGTTTATCGCAGCATCCCAGCAAATGACAAATTCTCGGTCGGATCAGGAATAATCCGACGGCGCTGGGTCTGTGCGCTCTGCTGTTGCATCAGGTTCGGACGACCGAACACTTTATAGGGTCCGACAGGATGGCGAAAGGGATTTGGACGATTTCGAGCTTTCCCTTTCGGAACAACAGAAGCTGCCATACATTTCTTTCGGCATTATTTTCCAGAGGTTGTTCCGTTGGACTACATTGCTGCGATGCTGGATAAGAGACTAATAGCGTCATTGGACACGGAGTTTTGGATCGGTTCAGGGACATTGTCCCTGACTTACCGACACAGTCCAATAATGTCTTTAGAACATTCGAATTATTTAATGACGCTATATATAAGCTTGCTAACAAGCATGATAGTATAGTTTCTTGTCCGCAATGCTCTATTCTGCCTTTTTTCAATTCTAGGAAATAATTTATATTGGCAGAACAGGGCATACCGAGAGTTCATATGCGTGTAGATGGCGGTGCTGAAGACTGGGAATTATCTTTTTCATCGTCTATGTCAATTCCAACCACGATGTTGGAAACGACAATGATGTCTAATAGACTTAACTTAGACGCTTTATCATACATAGACTACCTTACTGAGGCGTTATCATTACGTCTTCAAGAGAAAGAATTCCAGGATATGATCCTCAATGTGATTTCTTTCAAGGGCAGTAGTTTTTCCACGTATAACTCCGCCCTTCAGTGGCAACCTGGAGTTGGTTAGACGTGACGCAGCCCTGGCTACATCCACGCGCGTGGATAGTAAGGTGAAGAACTCTCCCAGAGTCGCTTCGGTCTCGGAGAAGCTTCTCTTCGACGGCAACTTTTCAGCAATCTATGAATTGCTCGATATACACGGTCTCTTGTCTATCAAGTGTAGCAACAGATTCAGACTGGGGCAAACATTCGGTGGTTGACTCAGAGAGTGCCACTGCAGTTGCCGGATCCGAGTTTTATGATTATGACGGATGCCAGTCAAACAGGTTGGGCTACAATATTGATCCCAACGGATTTGAAGTGCCAGGGTCTTTGGGTTCCCCAGTTTCTGGGCAAGCACTTAACTTCCAGGAAATGATGTTATTTAGGCTTGCACTGTCATTGAATGAACATTATTCAGAAACGCATGTCCAAATCCTGTCCGTTAATACGACAGTAGTTGCGTATCTCCGGAACCAGGGAGGCACTCATTCGATTCCGTTATTCAATTTAACGGAAAGAATCCTTCTGTTTGTTATAGTTCACCAAGTTCTGCTTTGGTCCGTCATATTCCGGGTCGTCTGATTGTATCAGCAGACTCCCTTTCACGTAAGGGTCGCTTGTTGCCGTCAGAATGGACTCTCAACAAACAAGTATTCAATCAGATTTGCTATCAATGGGAGCGCCCAATGATAATTTATTTGCGACACAACTCACTATTGCAGACGTATGTGTTTCCATGTCCGGATCCCTGAGCTTATGTTGTTAACGCTCTATTGATCTAATAGAACGGAATGATAGGATACGCGTATCCTCCAGCACTGTTGAGATAAACATCCACAATACAATTCTGTTGATAGCATCTCTGTCTTCACAGAGACTGTGGGTAAATTTACTCAGGTGTCTACTGTGGGACTTACCGCGAAAACTTCCTCCATGAGAGGATCTTCTTTCGCTGGGGAAATCGTGTCAACTTCATCACAACCTGCAAGGTCTCAACCTTCACATATTCCATAGTGTGGTCCTTCTTGCACGGCAAGCATTGTACAGGACCAGCTATGGACGCGATTTCTTACTGTAGGAGAACCTCTTCTTCGCTATACTATACGGCTAAAGTGGAGGCGCTTCCGTCGTTGGTGTAGGGATCATTATGTTGATATTTTTGATCCCTCCATACTAGACATTGCAACTTTCTAGTATACTTGTTTGACAAGATCAACTGCAGCCTGTTAATTAACGTTATAGGTCTATGTTATCTCATACCTATGCACTCTATGATAGTTTACAATTGAGTCTTATGTCTCTTTATCTAAGTCAGTTAGAAACTTTTTGATAAATAGACCTAGAATCCTTAGATTAAATTCCTATACGGAATTTAGCTTCGGTTCTTATTTAGCTAAGTAATCATTTGAGCCTTTGGAAACAGTAGTTTTCAAATTCTGACCTTTTAAGACAGTAATTCTCTTAGTCTTCTCTTCTACTGAAGAGTCAGTGAGCTTCATGCACTATCGGTGGATGATTCTCACTTTCGTAGTATCGGAAACACTATTTCCTTTACTACTAATGTTGGATTTTTGGTTAAGAATCAGGCTTCTAATAAATATCCGGAACCTATTGTTATTAAGGTCCTTCCGTCTTCATACGGGCATAGGCCTTTACTCTGTCCAGTTAGAGTTTACGTATTTATAAACAGATATCAGTTTATTAGTAAGGACGTAAGCTTCTTCTGTCTTTGATGCCTAATAGAAGGACATTACGCTCCATTCTATTGCTAATAGATTCAATTAACTATCGGTACTGCTTATGGTATATCATTAACTCAGCAGTTTGTGCTTGAGATTTCGGCTCATGAAGTAAGAGCTCTTTCTACATCTTGGGCTTACATTAATAGTGTCGCTATTATAGATTTTATGTAGGCTGCACATTGGGCTCAGCCATCCACATTCATGAATTTTTATCTCAGAAATATTGAGTCCATTTCTGGAGGCCTCCATTGTTAGGTCTGTTATCTACTGCTCAGAATGTCATTCACTTAACAGTTGCTACTATAGCTAGGCAGGCTTTCTGTTCAGGCAGTGACTCTGTCCTGCTGCCCTCTTCGCTCTGGGCTATTTGACCCAGGGCAAGGAGAAGGGTGGGGGGGGGGGGGAGGATGTTCCCTTGGGTCACCTGTTTTATTATGAAAACAAGGGGATACCTCCTCCGGAGTTAGTAATTCTGAGCTGTTACTGGGATGGTTTTTAAGTGATAAGAGTATGTTTTAAAAATTCATTCAGGTCATAGTTTTTAAAGTATAGCTTTTGAATATATCACGTGTCAATGGGCATTATTATACAATCCTCAGACACTTTTAAGGAGTATAAAGAGTCTCTATTCTCTTGACTAACTTTATTTATTGGCTTACTTTAAAAATTATTAGTATAAGGATTATACTGGATATTAATATAGTACATGGATGTTATGATGCTCAATTATGGAAGGTGTTGTGTCTTTCTAATTTATCATGAATAAGAAAGATACATGTTAGGCCTAATACTCCTTTTCCCCTCGAGGGGATGACTCTATTTTATATAATTGAGCTTATTGGAATTTCCTCTATGTCCTAGGCCCTCCAGCCTTTTTACTATTCAGCTATGTCTGGGTCATTGGTACAGTATAAAATGTTAAAAATGTATAGTAATTTATATATTTTTTATACTTACCAATGACCCAGACGGGGATGGCCCTCCCAGGAGTTGGGAACTCATACCTCCCCGCTGAGTACATAGCGCTTACCAGGCACTGGTTATAAGAATGATTAATGGCGCCAATTTCGGGACGTCCTTGACACTGCGCATGCGCAGTAGAGGTGAAGTATGGAGGGCCATTCAGGACATGTTTTCTTTGGTTTTAGATGCAAATTTTGGGGATTGGGGGGCAAAATTTGTGTTTGGCCCTATATTTTTAAGAGTTAGCACCAGCTATGTCTGGGTCATTGGTAAGTATAAAAAATATATAAATTACTATAAATTTTTTAACTTTTGCCGAACGGAAAGTTAAAACTCAGCCTGAACTCTACAAAATTGTGCGTAATTTGAACTTTACAGTATACATCAATAAGCCAAACATTCTTTTCAGTTCAATTAATTTATCTTTGTCAAGGACTGATGATGTTTTGATGTTGTTTACACACTGTACTGGGTAAGCAAGTTTGCAAAAATAACCTTAATTCGATGAATGAACTTTGGCTGTTCCACTGCCGATAACTGCACCTCAACCGCAGTTTTACTTTTTAAAAAACACAGACACTGACACCAACTTGAAAATTCCCCACCGACCACCTCTGTTGCTCATATTTAGGTATCAATTCATGAATGAAGATGACATGGTAGAAGGAAAGTATTATGGTGGAATGGCTCCTATTACTTGAACAGTCACTTTGCCAGTGGAAATAAATCAGTTAAGAGGAGCATTCAATAAACAGGGATTTGATCATTTTTCTGCATTCTAGAGGTAAACTGAGCATCTATTTTATTATGACCCCCCTCCCTCCCCGACTCAGGTTGGGAGGCATATTGTGATTGAAGTGTGTGAGCGGGTGTGTGTGTGTGTGTGTGTGTCCGAGCCAATAATTTGAAAACTATTGGGGGCTACAGTCATAAAACTTCACACAAGTGTAAAGGACAATGGGAGGATGTGTCACAGGCCATAGCTGGGTCTGTAAAATCAAGATCAAGGTCACACTGTTAAGCTTAAAATGATTCAGTATTCGTGTATCAGCCATAACTCAGAAACAAATCAAACTGCAGTTATCAAACTTCACACAAATGTAATATAATAATTGCCATCAGGCCTGGCATTCTTTAGAAGTGCAGGAGTGCTGCACGCCTTAAAAAAATTGAGGAGGGCAATTTTTTGCACCCCTTGATTTTATGGAATGCCAGACCTGTTTAGGACTTCCTTTGAAATCTAATATCATTTGTCCATGTTGCATTGATTTGCTATAATTCATGACCCATTCTGTGTCGCATTTCGAAACATTTTAAGTGTAGAAGACAGTCACATAAGAATTGAATGCAACATTTTGAATAATGAGAAAATGTGTGTGCAAATTTTTCCACTATGTAGCTGAATGTAGTACAATTTTTCAGTCACAATATTAAGACCTTGAAGTGAATATAACCAAAATAGCATACAAATATATGCATTGAAAATTTCAGTTGCAGTTGCACTCCCAAGCAATCTGAAGAGGGCAATTGTTTTGCACGCCTTGATTTTTTTAGATTGCCAGGTAGTGCTGTGCGGTATATCAAATTTTCGGTACGGTTTCGGTATTATAGGTATACCAAAAACCATATCATAACCAAATCAAAATACTGCTTATTTCTGTATTTATATTTTTCTGCGAAATTTACAGAAAATCAACTCATCAAGGTGGATCGTAAATCTAAAAGCCTGTGGGCCACATATTTTGATCGAATTGATAAGAAAATGTGCAAATGTGAACTTTGTAAGCGACAGGTCGGCAGCAGATGCTGCGAATGCATCGGAGAAATAAATAAAAAAGTGTCGGCAGAAAAACAAAAAATGGCAAGTTGTTAACTTGGTACTTCCGTTTCTGAAGAAATACGGCCCAGTTTCAGTGTTTCCAATATTCTGGCTGACTCAATATATTTTCTGGAAAGGATTGACAGTGTAGCCTATGGAGATGGCTTGCTTAATGTAGACTCATTCTTGGACTCTGTTTAAATTGTGTTCTGTTCAAGATGAGCATTTCAGGCCTCATGGGGCCTCTTGTTTTTGTAGCACTTCTTTCAATTCAGCATTAATATTTTAAGTTGCAGATACTTTTAACAACTGATCATTTTTAGCTCAACTTTAGCAAAGCCAAATTTGAGCTTATGCCATGGGCAGTCGTCTGTCTGTCTGTCTGTCCGTCCGTCAACAATTCAATACGGCTCGGGCTAGAGGCCGTGTTTATGAACCGATCTTTACGAAACTTCTTGGGTACCTTTGTTATGACTGTGGGACGAGAACGTGTGTTTTGGGGTGCGGTCCAAAATTCAAGATGGCAGCCAGCCACCATTTTGTACCGATGATGCAGAAATCTGTTTTTTGCACAGAACTTCCATATGAAAGCGCTGATTTGAATAATTTTTTGTAAGTGAATGTTTAGTATCATGGGATACATCACATAATACAGGGTTTTTTCTCATACGTAAATTATGCGAATTAGACTAACTTTGATGTATTTAGTGTTACTTTCAGCACTGTCAGTGCAAATGCCAATATGGCTTGGGCTAGAGGTCGCATTTATGAACCGATCTTTACGAAACTTCTTGGGTACCTTTGGTATCACCGTGGGACGAGAACGAGTGTTTTTGGGTGCTGTCCAAAATTCAAGATGGCCGCTGGCAGCCATTTTGTTCAAAATTAGAGGCAATCAGATTTTTGCGCAGAACTTCCACATGAAAGCGCTGATTTGAATAATTTTTTGTGTGAATGTTTAGTACCATGGGATACATCACATATAATACAGGTTTTTTTCTCATGCAGAAATGATGCAAATTAGATGAACTTTGATTTTTTCAGTCTACTTACACACAGTAAGTACACATGTCAATACGGCTCAGGCTAGAGGCTATATTTATCAACCGATCTTCACGAAACGTCTTGGGTACCTTTGTTATCACCTTGGGACGAGAACAAGTGTTTCTGGGTGCGGTCCGAAATTCAAGATGGCAGCCAGTGGCCATTTTGTACCGAAATAGGTCTAATCAGTTTTTTGTACACAACTTCTATACGGCTCAGGCTAGAGGCCGTATTTATGAACCGATCTTTACGAAACTTCTTGAGTACCTTTGTTATCATCGTGGAATGAGAACGAGTTTTTTGGGTGTGGTCCGAAATTTAAGATGGCCACCAGCAGCCATTTTGTACC
Source organism: Pictodentalium vernedei (assembly GCA_031216915.1). Lineage (NCBI taxonomy): Eukaryota > Metazoa > Mollusca > Scaphopoda > Dentaliida > Dentaliidae > Pictodentalium > Pictodentalium vernedei. Next base: position 77,514,646 of record CM062293.1, on the reverse strand, counting down.
AAAATTAGTGCAATCAGTCTTTTGTACAGAACTTCTGTATGAAAGTTCTGATTTGAATAAATTTTTGTATGAATGTTTAGTAACATGGAATACATCACATATAGTACAGGTTTTTTATCTCGTGCAGAAATTATTCAAATTAGATGAACTTTGATTTATTCAGTGCTACTTATACACTGTAAGTGCACATGTCAATACGGCTCGGGCTAGAGGCTGTATTTATCAACCGATCTTCACGAAATTTCTTGGGTACCTTTGTTATCACCTTTGGATGAGAACGAGTGTTTCTGAGTGCGGTCCAAAATTCAAGCTGGCTGCCAGTGGCCATTTTTTAACGAAATTAGGTCCAATCAGTTTTTTGTCACAACTTCTATACAGCTCGTATTTATGATCTTCACAAAACTTCTTGGGTACCTTTGTTTTCACCTTGGGACAGGAATGAGTGTGTTTTGGGGTGCCTTTGTTATCACTGTGCTATGAGAACAAATATTTTGGGGTTCAGTCAGACCAACTCTGGGACTCAAAAGATTTCTTTTCTAGTTTAGCATCTGACTGTCAACCACCTTTACTATACTTTACCTATACATTTGTTACAGGCTACGGTCAGTATTTATGTACAGGCGGTTACAATATTTTATATGTACCTTTGTTATCAGGTCATTACCTAGATGTTTGTCATTGCTGTGTCACATACTATACATGTACATGTCTTGACAAGTTGAGCTACAGTGTCATTGGCACTTTCATATTAAACTACAAGCCCCAAAACTTTTAACACCCGATCATCTGCTTTATATTCTTTAGAATAAATAATTTGTACTGCACACCAGCGCACATGGGAAAGACGTGATTGACCTTAATTTTAAGACACATTAAAAAACAATGTACCGAAGCCAACAGGCGACATCAGATTTAGCTTTATTGAAGTTCAATTGGTACATCGAGGTGCAGCAAATGCTAAAAAAATGGTTTGGTGTTATTAGTAAATAATCAATTTTTGTACATTTTTTTCTCATGGAAAATGAAAATTTTTATACTGTACCAATGACCCAGACTTAGCTGGTGCTAACTCCATAAATTATAGGGCCAAACACAAATTTTGCCCCACAATCCCCCAAATTTGCATCAAAAACCAAAATTTCAATGTCCTATGTGGTCCTCCATACCTTTTATCCACTATGCATGCGCAGTGTCAAGGAGGTCATTCTTTGTTTGGCCCTAAAATCAGTAACATGTCACTGATATTTGTGCTTGTAAATCTCAGTTTAAATAATGCCAGACACATAATTATGAAAGAAATGGTGGATCTAAGGATGAAATAAAAGGATGAGAGGAAGAAACAGTGGCAGAATGTGTTCAGGGCTGTAACTTATAATTTTTTTACGAAATTATTTCATGTTCCCTAATTTCGGGGCATGAGCCTGATGTTGTCATTCTGGCTATGAATTTACCATTGTTTGTTCAATGTTTCCTCTCTCCCTTTCCTTAATACCCCCCTTGTTATTCTCCCATGCTTTTGGCATAATTTTTGTAATTTTTTTACTAAAATTTGTTGGGAGTTTTGGCTTGGTAACAGAATGATTATTCTGTTTTTCCCCATGCTTACTTCCTCACCCTTGGGTGGTTAGGCGTTGTGATCTGCATCTACCATCCAATGTACTGCAGTTTCTTCTCTGGAAGTCTCTGTTTTACATCGGATAGGGTTTAAACTGGTGACTGAATTTGGGCCATGTTTACAGTGCCTGGAGTCATGTTTCCGGTTTTTGTACACTTTTGTTTATGTTGTCAACGGTTACTTCTGATAGTGATTACTTGTCTTCTATTTAGTTCTGCTCATATCCAGATACATTAATATTGTCCGTAAGTGTTACATTAATTTTTAAAAATGTTTTAAAATTTTTGTCCACACTAGGGCTTTTTTGGGATCCATTTGGGCTCATTGTTCCCATTGGTAACTTGGGCTCTTCTGAAAAATTTTCAAAAAAATTTTTTTTTTTAAATTATTTTTTCGAAATGTTATAATGGATTATATTATATTATGTATCCTTGTTTCAAGGGTTAGTGCGAGTAATATAACTGTTTATATTTTTTTATGATGAAAGAATATTCTTTAAATTGTAATGCGAGGCAATTTCATGAGAGCGATTTTTTAGCTCTCCTTACTGCCCTCCTGAAACAATTAAGGAGAGTGAAAAATTGCCCTCCTAAATATCTTGGTCTGGAATGATTGAGATTACATGTATTATGCTCACATTAAATTTTTGTTGTAAAGCAAAAATGTAATTAACTTCGAAGTCACATAACATCATGTAATTTCATTTTGAAAGTGGTTTAGTGGTAAAAGGTAATGGCTGCAACCATACCCAAACACAGTTGCAATCATTTGAAGCAAAATGGGTCACAGCAATATTTTTTTTCTGTCAGTTTCAAGTTCAACAACTGACATCACAGTTTGAGGAGTAATTATTCAAGGAATATTGACACTATAATATACTAGCATTACTACTATCCTGTCACTTGAAGCACTTGCACCAGGATGTGACTGTAGATTCAAGCAGACCTGTTGTCCAAGAAAGTCATATGCCTACCACCACCACCTTCAACCCCCTTGGGGTGTTGAAGGTGGTAGTGGTAGGCATATGACTTTCTTGGACAACAGGTCTGGGTACACACACAGGTCTTGTCAAGTGTGTGTTTGGTTGTTGAGTGAGACATCTAGATGTCTAAGAGATTTCGCTTTACCTTAGTAAAGTTAATAAAATCACTGATGTAGTCTGTTGGTTTCAGTTTCAATGAGTTCGTTCAATTGGATACTTAAAATGCTGTGTAAAGCTAATTGCTCTCCTAAGCTGATTGAGGAGAGCGATTTTTTGCCCTCCTGCATTTTTCAGAATGCCAGGCCTGTCTCATGTTCATTGTGTTTCTTGTAGTCAATGTATTCGCACTAATTCTTGCTCAGAGTGTGCCAACTGGAATGACAAACGTTGGAGACATGTGTCACGGTATATTGTAGGCGGTGAGGGGTCCATGGTCACTCTAGTTTATCAGTCTCTTTTTCAGAGGAACAAGAACAGGGTGATGTTTCTGTGATGTCTTCAACAAGTGTGCCTCAGTCATTGCAGTTTAACGAAGAGCTAGCGGCAAAAGTGCTCATGGAAATACAACAATTACCTAAGAGGTTCCTAGTAGGATCAACGGCGTTGTTGTCCGCTAGCTCACCCAGTGTAGCGACCATTCATCAAATGGCTCGGCAGCCGGGTTCGTCCGTTGCGGTCCAGGGAAGCAGTTTGGGTGATGCGAGCACTATAAACATTGAACGTGCACACCCAGCGACGACGGATCCGAGGATAGTACAGAGGAAGCCTGTCAGTCCAGTAGCTAGCTCGTCCAGGTCTACCTGGGCCGCGAGCGAGAGAGGCCCCCTCTCTCTTACAACATCTGGGCCGCGATGTTGTTGTATGTACGTTCATTAGTCGGAGCATATGTCCACTCCTCCTGCTCGGGATGCTCCGTCGCATAGACAGTCCGATGCGGCTTGTCTATTGGCTTCCTCATCCTCACGTCAGCACACATGACCGCACCTTGGCTATGTGACCACGGATATCCAGCCTGCTTCACTGATCAGAGAATCTACGTCGACCAGGTCACGCCATCCGCTAGCCAAGGACACAAGGCCTTTCCAGTTGGGATGTTTGCATTTTATGTAAATGCAGGAATTAACGTCCCTGGATCTTCCAGCGGCTAATTACGTAAGACCACGGCTCCACAGGCCTCTGTGATGGACTTGCTATCGCAGATAGCTCAATTCATCGCAGCATCCCAGCAGCTATCAGAAACTTTTTCAGTAAAGAACTATATGAGTAAAGCTGGGTCGGTTCGTTCCCCTGCAGAGTCAGTAAGGGACGACCAAAATTATTATATGGTCCAGGCGGATGGTAAAAGGGAATCAGCACAGCTGAAATTTTCCCTTTCCGAACAACTTAAGGTGGCCGTAGATTTCATCTGGCATCACCTTTTAGAAGTTGTTTCTCTGGAAAAAAATGCTGCGTTACCTGATAAGAAACTGAAAGCGTCACTGGACACAGAATTTTTTTCGGCCGGATTAGGGACACCGTCCCTGAGTTTCCGACCCAGTCCAGAAATGTCACGGACATTTGAACTTTTGAATGACGCTATATTCAAGCTAGCCTCTAAGACTGGCAAATCAGGTTTCTTATCGCCTAGCGCTATACAGCTGCCTTTCATCAATGCTAGACATAATTTTGAAACGGCAGGACTAGGCGTGCCGAGAGCTCCTCTGCGTTTGAATGACTAGGATGAAGACCTGGAATTGTCATTGCCGGCGTCCATGTCTATTTACTCCAGTATACTAGAGACAACAATATCGTCTAATAGAATTTAGACGCATTATCTCACGCAGATCACCTTACCAGAGTGTTATCACTACATCTCGAAGCAAAAGAATTCTAGGATGTTCAAACTTCCTTAAGAGTTCTTTCGAGGGCTATAGCATATTCTACGTATTACTCCGCCCTTTCAGTGGCAGTATGGAGTTAGTCAGACGTGATGCTGCCCTGGCTGCATCCACAAGAGTGGATAGTAAGGTGGAAAAAACTCTCTTCCAGTCGCTCCGGTCTCAGGAGAGCTTCTCTTCGACGATTAAGCTTTCAACAATCTATAATCAGATTACTAAGAAAGCTCCGGATTCTCTGCTTTTATTCCACTTTGAAAAAGTCAGGCTCAGCAGGAAGGAGTAAGGCAGGTTCTTCGGGGGCGAATACGTCCAAAGGAAGTTCCTATAGAGGATCAAAGAAAGCCTCTACGTCTTACTCTGGAGACCGTCAGAGTAGCGACTCACATAGGGGTCGTAATGCTGGCCAAGATATCAGGTCAGACGCCCCTAGGTCGACTGGGTGAGGTGCGGGTCGTGGAGGATGTGTTTTCTCCTTCTGCAATCCTCGCAGGACCAGGAGGTGATAGTTCCACGTCGACCAGGTCATGCCATCCACTAGCCAAGGACACGAGGCCTTTCCAGTTGGGACGTTCGCATATTATATAAATGCAGGAATTAACGTCCCTGGAGCTTCCAGTGGCTAATTACGTAGGACCAAGGCTCCACAGGCCTCCGTGACAGACTTGCTATCGCAGATAGCTCAATTCATCACAGCATCCCAGCAGCTATCAGAAACTTTTTCAGTAAAGAACTATCTGAGCAAAGCTGGAGCTGGATCGGTTCGTTCCCCTGCAGAGTCAGTAAGGGACAACCGAAATTATTATGTGGTCCAGGCAGATGGTAAAAGGGAATCAGCACTGCTGAAATTTTTCCTTTCCGAACAACTTAAGGTGGCCGTAGATTTCATCCGGTATCACCTTTTAGAAGTTGTTTCCCTGGACAAAAATGCAGCGTTACCTGATAAGAAACTGAAAGCGTCATTGGACACAGACTTTTTCGGCCAGATTAGGGACACCGTCCCTGAGTTTCCGACCCAGTCCAGAAATGTCACAGACATTTGAACTTTTGAATGACGCTATATTCAATCTAGCCTCTAAGACTGGCAAATCAGGTTTCTTATCGCCTAGCTCTATACAGCTGCCTTTCATCAATGCTAGACATAATTTTGAAATGGCAGGACTTGGCGTGCCAAGAGTTGCTCTGCGTTTGGACAACTAGGCTGAAGACCTGGAATTGTCATTGCCGGCGTCCATGTCTATTTACTCCAGTATACTGGAGACGACAATATCGTCTAAGAAAATTTAGACGCATTATCTCACACAGATCACCTTACCAAAAGAAAGAATTTGGACGACATTCTTCAGGGTTACGGCAGCAAGTTAACTCTTCAGAACGATGTTCAGAGTCTGCTTCAATTGCTCTGACGTCTCGGTTTCATAGTAAAGTCGGATCTAGTGCCGCCCTAATCATTCACCCAAGTGGGAATGAGCTTAGAGACGCACAACAATCTCGTTCATATGCTGTTAACCAGAGTGATATTAGGCAGTTGTTATGCTTGCTTTTGCTTTCACTCAGATGAAGTAACAGCGAGAGAATTCATGAGACTGACAGGTTTGTGCGAACCAGATGTGGATCTTATTCCGATGGAGCGGCTATGCACTTGTCCACTCCACAGATATTTTATCTCAGAATTGGAGTGTGAAGACTCATTCGCTCGAATCGAACATCGTCTTGTCGTATCAAGTGAAACGAGATTCAGACTTGGGCAGATATTCAGTGGTTAACTCAAGGAGTACCACTGCAACTGCCGGATCCGAGTTTAACGATAATGACGGATGCGAGTCAAACAGGTTGGGGCGCAACTCTGAGCCTAACAGGTTCAGGGTGCCAGGTTCTTTAGGATCTGCAGTTCCTAACAAGTACATAAACATCAAAAGATGATGTCAATATGGCTTGCGCTACGTCAATGAATGAACATTCTTCAAAATTCGCATGTTCAAATTCTGTTCAACAATTCGACAGTAGTAGCGTATATTCGGAACCAGGGAGGCATTCATTCCATTCCGTTATCCAATTTAACGAAAGGAACCTTCTGTTTGTCCTAGAGCATCAAGTTCTTGTATCGGTCTGTCATATTCCGGGTCGTCTGAACGTTCTAGCGGACTCCCTTTCTCGGAAAAGGTTGTATGTTGTCGTCAGAATGGACTCTCAACAACGAGTATTCAATCAGATTTGCTACCAATGGGATCGTCCAATGGTAGACTTATTTGCGACGCATCTCAACTATCAGTTGCAGACGTATGTGTCGCTGTGTCCAGATCCTCGAGCGTTTGCAGTAGACGCTCTCTCGATTTCTTGGGGAGAAATGATAGGATATGTGTATCCTCCAGCATCATTGATTCAGCAGATATTGCTCAACATAAAGCAATCTCACTGCAAAATTCTGTTGGTAGCATCTCTGTCACCCCAGAGACCATAGATAAATCTACTCAGGTGTCTGCTGTGGGACATGCCGCGGAACCTTCCTCCACGAGAGGATCTTCTTTCGCAGGGGAAGTCGCGCACACTGCATCACAACCCGCAAGGTCTCAACCTTCACGTATTTCCGTTGTGCGGTTCTTCTTGCACGGCAAGCAATTTACAGGATGAACAGTGGACGCAATTTCTAACTGTAGGAGGACCCCCTCTTCGCTAAATTATGTTGCTAAGTGGAAGGTTTTCTCACGGTGATGTAGGGATCATTCTGTTGATACCTATGCACATCATGATAGTTTACAGATTGGATCGAATGTCTCTTTATCAAAGTTAATGAAAAACTTTTCGATAAATAGACCTAGAACCCTTAGATTAATTCCTAAGTGGAATTTAGCTTGGGTTCTTCTTAAGCTAAAAAAAGTGCCATTTGAGCCTCTTGATACAGTGAACTTCAAATTCTTATGTTATAAGACAGCTTTCTCTTAACCTTCTCTTCTGCTAGAAGAGTTAATGAGCTTCAGGCACTATCTGTTGATGATTCTCACTATCGTAGTGTAGGTAATACTATTACCTTGACTACTAATGTTGGATTTTGGGCTAAAATCAGGTTCTTAATAAGTATCCGGAACCTATTGTTATTAAGGCTCTTCCATCTTCAGACGGGCATAGGCCTTTACCCTGTCCTGTAAGAGCTATACGTTTTTACAAACGCAGATATGAGTTTATCACAAAGGGACGTAACGTCTCTTTCTGTCTCTGCTGCCTAATAAAAGGGACATTACCGTCCATTCTATTGCAAGGTGGATTCAATTAACTATCCGTACTGCTTATGAAAAATTATCTTCAACTCAGCAGTCTGTGCTTAAGATTTCGGTGCATGAAGTAAGAGCACTCTCTACATCTTGGGCTTATGCTATAGTGTTGCTATTAACGATTTGATAAAGGCTGCATATTGGTCTCAGCCTTCTACACTTTCTGTTCCTCTTCGCTCTGGGGTATTTGACCCAGGGCAAAGGGAAGGGGGGGGGGGGAGGGATGGTGTTCCCTTAGGTCACCTGCTTTATAGTGAAAAGCAGGGGAATACCTCCTCTGGAATCGGTAATTCCGAGTCGGTGCCGGGATGGTTTTAAAGTGTAAAGCTAATTCATGTAATATTTTTAAAGTGTAGCTCAGTGTGTAACATTTGTATATGTCACGGTTCATGCGAGCGCAAATATACAATCCTCGGACACTTTTAAATGAGTATAAAGAGTCTCATTATCTGGACTATCTTTATTTATTGGCTTTCCTTTAATTAGATTAGTATAATGGATTATACTGGATGTTAATAGAGATCATTGATGTTGTTGTGCTCAATTACGGAATGGTATTGTGTCTTTCTTTTTTGATACAAACAGGAAAGATACATGTAAAACCTGTTCTCCTCTTCTCCTTGAGGGGTTAATTCTGTTTACATGTAATTGAGTCTATTGGATTTTCCTTTATGTCCTAGGCCCTCCAGCCATTTTTCTATTCAGCTAAGTCTGGGTCATTGGTACAGTATAAATATGTTAAACAATTTATAGTAATTAGTCCCCTACGGGAATCGTAAGGGACTATAGGATTACACTCCGTCTGTCCGTCTGTCCATCCGACTGTCCGTCTGTCTGTCTGTCCGTCCATCTGTCTGTCCGTCTGTCTGTCTGCCTGTCTGTTTGTTTTTTATGTTACCACCTCTCCCTCCATCATGCTTTAAGCTACACCTTTCATATTTGGTACATGGATAAATGGTTCTGAGGGGATGATGCACACTCAAATTTTTTTTTTCAAAATCCAAGATGGCAGAATGGCGGCCATTTTTGTTGTGTTTTTTAAGCTTTTTTCCTCTATTTTCATGTTACCAGCCCTCCCACCAACATGGTTCAAGCTACACCTTTCATATTTGGTACATGGATAAACGGTTCTGAGGGAATGATGCACGCTCAAATTTTTTTTTTCGAAATCCAAGATGGCGGAATGGCGGCCATTTTTGTGTGTTTTTTAAGCTTTTTTTTTTCTCTATTTTCATGTTACCACCCCTCCCACCAACATGGTTCAAGCTACACTTTGCATATTTGGCACATGGATAGAGGGTTGGGAAGGGATGATGCACGTTCAATATTTTTTCTTCAAAATCCAAGATGGCGGCATGGCGGCCATTTTTGTTGTGTTTTTTAAGCTTTTTTCTCACTCCAACATGGTTCAAGCTACAAAAATAAATAAATGAATTTCTAGAATACTAGAAATCCTTTCTGTTCAGGCCGAGTGGTATTAGCGTTCTAAGTGTAAAAATCCACTTAATTTCAGCAGCATGTCTTTTCGTGTGGCTGTGTAGTGCCTCGGGATCGGTAGGGAGTACCTGAATAATCCGATATTTTACATCACGGATATTGTGGTCCGGTTGATTGAAGTGGAAAGCCACCGGAGTATCCCTTTTATGTGATATATCTGAAAAATGTTTCCTTATTCGGATTTGAAATGTCTTTTCGTTTCACCCACATATTGTTTGTGGCATGTGGCGCACGTAATGAGGTAAACACAATTCTTGCTAAGGCAATTGGCTCGGTTCGGCCCTTTATGTCTGTTCTTGGTGGTCGAGCCGGTGAACCATCTTTGTGTGGGTAGTGCCTTGTAAGTTGTGCAGTTCTTGTCGTGGCATGGTAGAAAGGGATTAGATATGGTGATTCCACTGATTTGTTTGAGAGGTGGTATTCTGGCTGTTAGTTTCAGGTGGCGAGTCAGTCCTCGGACGTTTAGAGGGATTGCTTGTATTATTCGGCTCTGTTTCCGACATGATGACCGTGCTAACAGAGCTGATCGATGATCCCAGGCTAATGTTGCTGCTGGAGCTTTCGGCTATATCTTTTGACATAGTGGTGTTGCAGGTCTTAAATGTGGTAAACCAAAAAATATTCTCTACTAAAGAGCAGGAATGACCTACACAACAACTATACCCTGTTGTTAAGCCTGACCGGTTTCGTTCTAATTTGAACTCATCAGAGGCGGAGAGAACTCTCGTGCCGGCTCCTATATATACCCTTTTGTTTGGCGGTACCGTTTTTCTCGATTCTCATTGGACGAGACCTTATGTCTGGCGGTGCCGTTTTGTTGGTTTGGCGGTACCGTTTTTCATTGTCTAATCTAAAAATAGTCTGGCGGTACCGTTTTGTTTGTTTGGCGGTACCGTTTATCATTGTCTAATCTAAATTTTTTTGGAGACACTGCTCACGACGCTACGTCACAATGCAGGCGACGTCACAATGGTATTAATCAGGAGAATACCAGTACGCTTTACCAATATGGCGCGCGAATGCAACACCTGTAAAAAAACATATGCCAGTCAACACAGTTAGCGCAGGCACTACAGGACTGAACACCTACACACAGGGAGAGTCACTTGCAGCACTTGCGGACTTACTTTTAGAAGAACTGAATACTTAAAGAAACACTTCAGACGAAAACACCAACGTGTGACTGATAACCCGCTAGCCATAGCATTAAACAAATTTTCGGGGAGTCAAGTTCCCCTTTTAATACCTCTCAGTGCAGAGAATCCGCCCATCACTAGGAACGACAATTGCCAGTCCACGGACCTGCTTGCTACAGCAATACAGGATATTTCACAAAGTCCGCGTATTACTATAATGCCGCTCCTGCTCTTTAGTAGAGAATATTTTATGGTTCAAGCTACACTTTTTATATCTGGCACATGGATAGAGGGTTGTAATGGGATGTTGCACGTTCAGTATTTTTTTTCCAAAATTCAAGATGGCGCCATGGCAACCATTTCCAACATGGTTCAAGCTGCACTTTTCATATATGGTACATGGATAAAGGGGTTGTGAGGGGATTATGCACGCTCAATATTTTTTTTTCAAAATCTAACATCTGTCTGTTTGTCCGTCTGTCTGTCTGTCTGTCTGTCTGTTTTTATGTTACCACCTCTCCCTCTAATATGCTTCAAGCTGCACCTTTCATATTTGGTACATGGATAAATGGTTCTGAGGGGATGATGCACAGTCAATATTTATTTTTCAAAATCTAAGATGGCAGAGTGGCGGCCATTTTTGTTGTGTTTTTTAAGCTTTTTTCTCTATTTTATGTTACCACCCCTCCCTCCAACATGGTTCAAGCTACGCCTTTCATATATGGTACATGGATAAAGGGTTCTGAGGGTATTATGCACGCTCAATATTTTTTTTTCAAAATCCAAGATGCTTATATACTCTAGTGTCTTCTGTGACAAAAACACCTTATGTCACAAAAGTGCCGTAGGGGACTAATACCACCTCGGTGGTCAAATAGTTGTTTATATATTTTTTTAATTACCAATGACCCAGACGGGGATGGCCCTCCCATGAGTTGGGAACTCATACCTCCCCGCTGATTACATAACGCTTACCAGACACTGCTTATAAGAATGGCTTTTGGGGCCAATTTCGAGACCTTGACACTGCGCATGCGCAGTGGATAAAAGGTATGGAGGACCACATAGGACATTGAAATTTTGGTTTTTGATGCAAATTTTGGGGATTGGGGGGCAAAATTTGTGTTTGGCTCTATAATTCAAGGAGTTAGCACCAGCTTAGTCTGGGTCATTGGTAAGTATAAAAAATATATAAATTACCATAAATTTTTTAACATTTACCCTAATTTGTCTAGAATTTTCAGAAACGTGTATGAGGCCAAGAACCAGAAGTGAAGTTAGTGAACACTGATAGAGTGATTCCATTCAAAACCCCCTATAATTGCAACTAGGTGAATGTCATAAAATATGTTATTTTATATGTTTATCAAGGATGAACCCAAACGATGAAAGGTGGCTGACACCATGTCATTGATGCATTGCATGATTGGCAGTGATTGCACAATGTTTTCACAACTGGGATTATCATAGAGAGATTAATTACAGTTGATTTACTTCAATTTACTTGCATATTTGTGTGGATGTTGGACACTGAATTCACTGGACAGTGGACATTAATCTGTGAGCAACTTTGAAAGATATGGGGGGGGGGGTGGGGCAGGGCCTGACCAAGAGTGTTACTACCAATGAAAACTTACTGAAAAGCCCTGAAGTTGAAGAACATATGTTTCTTCTACCCGCCGATTCAATGGGAGAGGGGCATGGTACATGTACAAAGGACAGGGAGGCCATCTGATTAGCTTGGCAAGTTATTTAATGAATCACTTGATGCAGTGTGATGATTCACAATGAATCAAGTGATTCATTAAATAACTTGCTAGACTTATCACTGTAACTTGTCAAGTTAATGAGATGTCAGCGCTGAACCTGTTAAGTTACTATGTTGTTGAATGTTGGGAAACTGGGTCAGTTTACGACTATTTTCAGTGTTCTTTGCACATACCGAAAACCATACCGAAACCAAGGTATTTACCCCAAAACACCGATACCAAACCTGAAATTTCAGTACCACACAGCTCTATTGCCAGGCCTGTGTAATGCATCTTCAATGACAGGATCATACTAGTACTGACCTCCATATGTTCAGGGTCATGAGTGATGCCTCAGGCATAACTCAGAAACTATTGGCATGATAATCATCAAACTCAACACAATCATGAAGGACAATGAGAGGATGTGTCACGCACAATAGTTAGGTTTGTAATTTCAAGGTCAAAGTCAGGTTTAAAGGTCACACTTAGAACCTGAATATTTGTTTCTTTTCAACCTACTCACAATTGTTTACAATTGGCTGTAACATAAGTGCAAGCCCTACTTCGGAACTAACTCAAGCTTTTAGAATCTTTTCCAAACGAGTTGGAAAAGTACTAGAGTGCAAAAGCACGAAAAAGATCGAAAAAAGGGTCGAGCGAGACCAGCACTCGAAATTACAGGTACTCTCTCTGCACACCTCTTGCGTTTACCGAGCGCATGCGCAACAACCGTGACGTCAATTCCTTTATTTTCCGCCATTGTTCATGGTCGGAAATTTTTGTGACTTGTGCTGTTTATGATATTAATTCTTCGTGAACAACTTATTAATCGTCTTTAGTGTGCTACTGGATTGTATCCTTTTTCAAGCTACCAAATTATTACTCTCATTTAATGTTAATTTGTATTATTATTGCTGTTCTTTTCACACTTTATCTTGCCTTTCCCCCACGTGTGAACACGACCTTCGTTCTGTTTTCCGTCGGCGGGAAGCTTGATTGTTGTATTTATATCATGCCTAAGACTATTCCTTGTACCTCTTGTTTGCAGGTGAAACATGTGGACGATTCCCATACCACATGTGTCACTTGCAACAATTGCACTCAGGCCCAATCATGTGGTATCTGTGGGGTTTGGTCCTCTAAATTTTGGGCTTCTGTTAACAAGGTGGTTCTTTCCAGAGCTAGAACCCCTCGTTCTCGGGGTAAGGGTAGCCGTGCCGTTGCAGACTTTTCTGCTGGTGCACGTGGTGACTCTGTCACACAGGATTCGGATCTGACTTCTGTGGCGAGCTCCTCTGCAACTGTTGACGGTGTTTGTTCTGTGATACCTGATGAGGAGACCGCGGTCTCTTTGTCTTCGGATGTCACTATTGAGGCGTCTGTTTTCGTTGAGAGCTTTTCCGAGGTCAGCTCGGTAACCCTCTCCGATATGCCTCCTACACCGTCGACCGTTGTTGAGGGGGTTGCTACTCCAGATCCTATTCTGTCTGATGGTGGCTCTTCCATCTCCTCTGGGGATGGTCTACAGTCTCGGGGGACCGAGGCTGTATCTGCTGGTGTCTCTGTGTGTTCTCAGCCTCCCCCAGCCTCGCGGCGAGGCTGTGCGGGTTTGCTGTCTGCTCCGTCTCATCTGGCTAGGTTTGCTCCTAGTCGGTTGAGCCGGCCGGTCGCTTCGGCAGCGATTCCTCGTCCCTCGAGTGAATCGTTTATTGTTCCACCTTCGCCTGCTAGTGTGCCGGCTAGCGGGATGGTGTTGGGACGTTGGCATCCAGGGCCTGCTGTTCGGCAGCGGTCAGTGACAGCCCCGGTTAGCTGTCACTCTCGGAACCTTCCTCCGGTGATTCCTCACTGTGTTCCGAGTCTGGGTGTCGATCGATGCTTGCCGTTGGTCTCAGAGGATAGGCAGTTGGGGCCGTCTGCTGCGCAGAGGTCAATGACAGGTTCCTGTCATTCTTGGGACAATCCTCCGGTGTCTTCTCACTGTGTCCTAGGTCCAGCTACCGATCGACGTGCGCCGTCGGTCCCTTTCGAGGATTTGCAGGCAGGGCCTTCTGTTTCGCAGAGGCCAGTGATGGCTCCTGGGCGTCACAATCGGGACTATCCTCCGGTGTCTTCTCACCGTGCTCCTATTCTGTCTGCCGATCGACGTTCGCCGTCGGTCTCTTCTGAGGATTTGGGTTCTTCTACCAGAAGGGTCCATTGGGAGGACACTCCGTCGGGCGATTCTGCTGCGACGGATTCTCAGGGTGACCTGCGCCAGGCCGTTTTGGCGCTCACCCGGTTGCTTTCTGGCAACCCTCAAGTTGGCCTCCCTGTGCCTCCTGAGGCACAACCTCCTTTGGTCGGTCGCCGAGATGTCTCGCCTGGCCCCTTGGATACTGCACAGTATTCACAGGAGGTTTCTGCTGGTCAGCCCGAGTTGGGCTACGTCTCCTCTGCTACGGAGGATGACGAGTTTCTTGAAGGTGATGGTCCCCCCTCGTCAGTCTTGGGGCAGGCTTTGGATTTCGTCTTTGGCTTATTGCCGGACGTTCTACCTTCCGACCAGCCTTCTGTGACCGTCCGGCCGCGGTCCACTGTGGAGCGCCGTAACCCTGTTGAGCCTTCTAGCTCCGGGGCTTTGCGTCCTCTGCAATCGGCTCAGGTGGTTGAGTCCTTCCAGGGCTTAGACGCCAAAATGCGTTCTAAGGCCCTCAAGGGTTCCTTCTTTTCTAGAGCTGATGCCTTTCTGCCTCCATCGCAGTTTCGTGTTTACGATTCCGTCTCTCCACCAGTCTTCCAAGGGATGACTACTGTGGATGAGGATTCTTCTTCCCTCGGGTTGACTAAGCCTAAGTCGGCAGTTCTCCCGATGTCGGTAGTTGAGTCTATGGTGGGCCTGTCCCGAGAGATGCTGGGTATGTTATCTCTCGCGGACCATGTCGTCGCTGCTCTGGCTGAATATTTTCCACCAGGGGAGTTTGATGACGCTCAGGCGCCTTTTCGCGTTTTGTCACAGGCTCTTATGAACTTGACTCACGCTCACGCCTGTAACACGGCCAATTTGGAGCTGGCACGCCGGGATGCGGTTTTGGATTCTTTACCATCCCTTCCTTCTGAGCAACGTGCTGTTCTGAGGTCTGCCTCTTTGGTAGGACCTCAGTTGTTCCATGGTTCCGTGGAAGCTGTTCGTGGCGAAGTTCTTCGTCATTCGAAGGACCAGCTTTTGCTGAGACAGCTTGACCCACCTGCTGCTGCGGGTGGGGGTCGTTCCAGGCCCGCCAAGCGTGCTGCTGCGTCTGCCTCGTCGGCGACGTCGGCTACGCCTTCGGCTCCGTCTGCTCCTTCTGCTCATAAGAAGCGCCGACGTGGCCAGACCCGCTGGCAGCCTCAGGCTGGAAAGTCTCAGGACTCTGTCACTTCCCGAGGTGGTTTCTCCTCTCGGGGACCTCGCCGAGGCCGCAAGTGAAGGTTCTCACCTCGATTCGCCTCCAGTCGGAGGAAGGCTGTCGCTGTTTTACGACCGTTGGACAGAGATAACGTCGGACTCTTGGGTCCTCGACGTCATTCATTCCGGTCTGCGACTGTCCTTCCATCGGCACCCCAGTTTATCTCGGGTGCCCCTTCCGACTCAGGTCCCTTCAGATTCTCTGCGTCGGGACCTTCTGGTGCAGGAGATCGACAATCTCCTCACCAAAGGGGCGATCAAGGTGGTCAGGAACACCCTTTCACCGGGGTTTTACTCGAGACTTTTCTTGGTGCCGAAGAAAAACGGCCAATTTCGTCCTGTCATCGATCTGAGTACCCTGAACGAGTACATAATTGCTCCTCGTTTCAGTATGGAGACTTTCCGGTCGGTTCGACGTTCAGTTCATCAGGGCGATTTTGCGGCCAGTATCGACCTGAAGGATGCCTACTTCCATGTACCCATTCATCTGGCGTCACGGAAATACCTTCGGTTCTCGTTTCGGGATCGAGTTTTTCAATTCAGAGCTCTCCCGTTCGGTTTGAACCTGGCTCCTTGGGCCTTCACCCGACTGATGTCACATGTGCTTGCTTTCCATCGCACTCAGTCGGCAGTGACTTCGTCCGCCTACCTAGACGACATCCTCCAACGGCACCACGATGCTGCTGTTTTGGAGTTCGATGTCCGGCAGTTTCTTTGCCTGCTAGCGTCGCTGGGTTTCAGAGTCAATCGCGAGAAGTCGGATCTTCTTCCTTCTCAGCGATTCCGTCATTTGGGGATGGATTTCGACACTCTTCACAATGTAGTGTCGGTTCCCCAGGCTCGGGCGACGATTCTTTCCGCCTTGACTCGGGACCTGCTTCAATCTTCCTCGGTCTCGGCCAGGACTTTCCTTCGGATGCTGGGCCTTTGCGGTTCGGTGACCGATCTCATTCCGCTCGGTCGCTTGTTTGTCCGACCTCTCCAACACTTCCTGTTGGATCATTGGCGTCCGAATGTAGATCCGCTGGACCTGGAACTCACTATTCCTCGGTCTCTGCTTTGTCACCTCCGCCCTTGGGCAGATATTCCCTGGCTGACACAGGGTGTTCCGTTGGATCTTCCTTTGGCCGATCGCATCCTTACTGCGGATGCCAGCGATCGGGGCTGGGGTGCGACGTTGGACCCTCTCGGTCTGTCTACTCACGGAGAGTGGGACAGCGAGCAGGTGGGCCTTCATATCAACCAGAAGGAGCTCCTTGCTCTTCTGTTGAGTTTTCGGCTTTGGATCCCTCATCTGTCGGACCATGTTGTCCTACTTCTTTCGGACAATTCGACAGTAGTGGCCTACATACGGAATCAGGGAGGCACTCATTCGATTCCTATGTATCGGCTGTCTCGGGATCTTCTTCTGTTGGCGCGGGATGTGAACGCTCGGGTGTCCATTCGACACATTCCCGGGCGTCTCAACGTCCTAGCAGACTCCCTGTCCCGACGCGACAGTGTCCTTCCAACCGAATGGATGCTACATCGGTCGGTGTTTCAGGCGATTTGCGAGCAGTGGGGTCGTCCTCAGGTCGACCTTTTCGCTACTCGCTGGAATCATCAGGTAGAGACTTTTGTCTCCCCTTGTCCAGATCCTCTGGCATTTGCAGTAGACGCTCTGTCTCTGGACTGGACAGGCTGGGTCGGCTATGCCTTTCCTCCTGCACCGATTCTTCCTCAAGTTTTAGCGAAGATTCGTGCTTGCAGTTGCAGGATCATTCTGATCACACCCCTGTCTCCACAGAGGGTGTGGATCAATCTGCTGCGGCCTCTATTGGCCGATCGACTGATTCGTCTACCTCTACGTCGCGATCTTCTTTCACAGGGTCGTCCCAGGAAGTATCACAACAACCTGGCGAGCCTGTCCCTTCACGCCTGTCTTTTATCAGGTCCAGTCTCCGACGTAGAGGTTTTTCGAGACGATCAGTGGAGTGCATTTCTGCATCGCGGCGACCTTCCACTGGAATGACTTATGCCGCCAAGTGGAAGGTTTTCTGCCGCTGGTGTTCAGATCACAATGTGAATTACCGTGATCCGTCTATCGCTCAAATTGCGGATTTTCTGGTTTTTCTTTTTGACTCCAAGGGCCTCCAGCCTATTACGATTAAGGGCTATCGGTCTATGCTGTCTGATACTTTCTCTTATGTGGGAAAGCGGTGTATCGGTCGTAATCTTTTCCTCTCCAAACTTATTCGGCACTTTTCTTTGAAGAGGCCTCGAGTTTTGCGTCTTACACCCAAGTGGAACTTGGCATGGGTGTTGCACTGTTTGGAGGGGGCGCCTTTCGAGCCTTTATCTGAGACCGACATGCGTTTTCTCACCTATAAGACGGCTTTTCTTCTAGCGTTTGCTTCTGCTCGTCGAGTCAGTGAGCTTCATGCGCTATCTGTTGATTCTGCCTTCTTCCGAAATGAGGCTAACAGTGTCACATTCACTACTGATTGCTCTTTTCTGGCTAAGAATCAACTCCCCGATTCGGTACCTCCTCCCATCTGCATTCGGGCTCTCCCTGCTGTAGATGGACGGAGGCCTCTTCTTTGTCCTGTTCGTGCGGTCAAGACTTACATTACTCGCACTCAGTTCATTAGGAGGGATCGGAAGAGATTCTTTCTGTCTCTCATTCCTAAGCGGCAGTCTATCTCTTCCCATTCTATTTCCAGGTGGATCTGTCTTGCAATCAAGCTGGCTTATTCTCGCTTGTCTGCATCGGATCTTGTTTCGAACCGGCTTAATGCTCACGAGGTTCGTGCCATTTCTACATCCTGGGCGTTCTCCAATTCTGTTTCGCTCCGTGATGTTATGAATGCGGCTTACTGGAGGAATGCTTCTACCTTCTCCTCCTTTTATCTCCGCCACCTTCAGCAGCAATCTGAGGACCTTTATTCTTTAGGCCCTCTCGTTGCTGCTCAGGCTGTTGTGCACCCTCGTTAAATTGTTTTTGTCGAGGTTGCGCTTCTCTCAGCCTTGTTCTTTTCAGGTGCCTTCTCTCTTTCTTCTTTACAGGTTTTAGTTTTTGTTCTCTGCCATCCTTGCTTTCGTTCTGCTACTCTTGTTGGTATTGGTTATGTGATTCACCTCCTCCTATTGTTTATTCAGCCAATTGTAAACAATTGTGAGTAGGTTGAAAAGAAATTAAAATTTTTTAGTAAATTTTGTTTCTTAACATACCTACCACAATTGTTTACCGGAGGCCCACCCTCCTTGGGGATATCTTTGATATCGATGCCTCCCCGCTAAATCACAAACTTCTCGTTGGCGGAAATACGGAATTGACGTCACGGTTGTTGCGCATGCGCTCGGTAAATGCAAGAGGTGTGCAGAGAGAGTACCTGTAATTTCGAGCGCTGGTCTCGCTCGACCCTTTTTTCGATCTTTTTCGTGCTTTTGTACTCTAGTACTTTTCCAACTCGTTTGGAAAAGATTCTAAAAGCTTGAGTTAGTTCCGAAGTAGGGCTTGCACTTATGTTACAGCCAATTGTAAACAATTGTGGTAGGTATGTTAAGAAACAAAATTTACTAAAAAATTTTAATTTCTTATCAACCTACTCACAATTGTTTACTACAGGCTTGCACTACAGTGGAAGTCCCTAACTCGGATAAAATACTCTCTATTTTTGTCTTTCCCAAGCAAGTTGGGAAAGAAAAGTGGTGCAAAAGCACCAATAAAAATAAGCCAAAACTGGGTCGAGTGCAACCGGCGCAGACCCAGTACGGGACGCTCTCTCCCAAGTACAACTCCACGACTTCCGTTGCCAGTGCGCATATACCGTCTCTAAAGACTCATTCTTTTTGAAATCCGCTTTGTGTCGAGATGTTTTTGCACGCTTATCAGTGTTCCACCAGCTCGATGTTTGATGATTCCTGATTCATTATACCACAGTGTATCCTTTGTATTCTCAGGAACAGTGTTTTATATTCTCTTTTTTCTATTATATGTCCATAATGTATCTTTATTTGCTCTCTCTCGGGTCGCGCGCGATTTTCGCGGGCCACGCGGTTCGGACTTAGATTTTCACAATTATTGTTCATGCTTTTTTTGCAAATTTTTCTAATTGTGTTAGAGTTAGGTGTCAGCGGGGTACCACTCCTGCGGTGTTTCTTCTTTCTGTTGAGAGTAGTCTTCCTGTTGGGTGGTTCCCGGTCGACCGTCTGGGGTCTTTGTTTCTGTCACCTTTCTCTCTTTGGGGGTGTTCTGTTTTCTGATCTCACCTTCTCTGCTCCTCTCACCTCTTTCATGCCTAGGACAATTCCTTGTGGGCAGTGTCTGCTGCCTAAGCATGTGGACGATGTACATTCGTCGTGTTCCTCCTGTAATGGGTGTTCGGCCGAGCGGCCGTGTGGTGTCTGTGGAACATGGTCTTCCACCTTTTGGGCGTCTGTAAATCGTGTCGTTCATTCTCGTGGCCGTGCCTCCCGCTCCCGCGGGAAAGGAGAACGTGGTCGTTCGGGGCCTCCCAAGCCGACTTTGTCTGGTGAGAGTTTTTCCTCCTCCGTGGGGGATGTGCAGTCTTTTCCTGTGGTGGATACTGCGGGAGCCGTTGAGTGTTCTGGTGTAGAGATGCCTGGTTCCGGGACTACGGTCCCCCTCCAGTCGACATCTGAGGCTGTCACTAGGGTTGTGACTCCTCCTTCGGAGCCGAGCCGGTGTGCTCTCTCCATTATTTCACCAGCCTCAACGACTCTCGACGTATCTACTACTGCTGCTGGTCCGTCTGCTTCGTTGTCTGTTTCAGCCGGCCTCGGCTTTTCGCTGCAGGGGACTGCAGAACTGTCCGATACTGTAGACGTGGGATATCGGCCCCAGCCTTCCCTGACTTCAACTCGGCGAAGTCGGAAGGGGCTGCCGGCCGAGCCCATCGCTGTGGTCTCGTCGCCGTCGAGTACCACAGTTGTGTCTTTGGATTCGGATGTTCGTAGTGGAAACACTATGAACTCCGTGGCGTTTCCGTCCACTCACTCTGGTCACACGACCAGTTTTGGGGGACCAACGCTTTTTGTGCAGCCTGGACCTTCTGCCCCGCAGAGGTCCGCAGTGACTCTCATGAGTTCTCGCAATATTGATCCTCGGGGTGCATCGTACCCCTATACACGTCTGCCTTCAGATGTTTCGGCTGCCGCCCGTCGTCCTGCGTCGGGTGTTTTGGAGGATCGTGACCCTTCGCTGGTTAAGAGGGTCAGAGGTGAAGCCACTTTGCCGGTTCGCTCCCCTGTCGAACCGGTCGGTACAGGCAGTGAGCTTAGGGAGGCCCTCTCCTTACTCACTCAGGTTCTCTCAAAGAGCCTTCCTGTTGCTTCCAGCGCGGCTATGGGTGGTTTCCAGGCGCCTCCTATGGCGCCGCCTCCCGGGATTGGAAACAGGCCGGTTTCCGATTCCTCTGGTGTCCCGACACCATGGGAGGCGTCGGCTGGTTTGCCCACGATGGGCTATGTGTCTTCCGACTCTGGGGAGGAGTCCGACATGCTTGAGGTCGAGGGCCAGCAGTCTTCGGACTTGGGGGCGGCTCTTGACTTTGTGTTTGGGTTTCTGCCTGAGCTCAAACCTGCTAACCAGCCGACAGTGTCAGCCTGGCCGCGATCATCGGTCGCGCGCCAACAGCCTATGGAGCAACCTGCTTCTGGGCGCCTTCGACCGTGCCAGTCGGTACAGGTGGTTGAAGCGTTTTCAGCATTGGATGCCAAGCTGAATTCCAAGGCTTTGAAGACTTCGTTCTTCACCAGGGTTGACACCTTTTTGCCTCCTGTGCGTTATCGTTCCTACGATTCCACCAATCCGTCAGTCTGCCAGACTTTGACGGTTCTGGATCAGGACTCCACTTCCCTCGGGCTTTCCAAGCCCAAGTCTGCCGTCATTCCAATGACGACTCTGGAGTCCACGTTGGGCTTATCTAGAGAGATGCTTGGCATGCTTTCTCTCTCAGATCACGTCGTCTCAGCTTTGGCTGCTTATCTGCCTCCAGATAAGTTTGACGAGGTACAGGCTCCTTTGCGTGTGCTGTCCAAGGCGCTTATGCACCTTACTCACACGCATGCCTGTAACACGGCCAATTTGGAATTAGTTCGAAGGGACGCTGTGCTGGACACAGGACGATCCCTTCCCGAGGAGCAGCGTGCTACTCTTCGATCTGCTTCTTTGGCAGGTCCGCAACTTTTCCATGGTTCCGTGTCGACGGTCCGGGATGACGTCCTACGTCATTCCAAAGATCAGCTGCTGTTTCGTCAGCTTGATCAGCCTTCTCGGGGAGGCAAGGGCCGTTCCAAGCCTAACAAGTACCCTTCTGCTTCCTCTGTGAAGCAAAAGGCTGGTCCTTCTGCCGCCGCCTCTGCTTCTTACTCACGGGGTAAAGGTAGGGGTCGGCAGAATCAAGGGAAGTCTCAGGATTCTTCATTTAGCAGAGGAGGTGGTTTCTCCTCTCGCGGGCCTCGTCGGGGCTCGAAATGAAGGTCCTCACCTCGACTCGTCCCAGGTTGGAGGAAGGATAGCAGAGTTTGCAGACCATTGGACCACCATCACATCCGATCCATGGGTGTTAGATGTTGTTCGGTCCGGGCTGCGCATATCCTTCCGACGGCACCCCACTCTGTCAAGGGTGCCTCTTCCAACCACAGTTCCTTCAGACGTTTTACGTCGGGAACTTTTGTCCACGGAGATTGCCAATCTCCTGGCAAAGGGGGCAATCGAGGTCGTCAAGAACGTTCAGTCAGTGGGTTTTTATTCCCACCTGTTCTTGGTGCCGAAGAAGGACGGCCGACTCCGACCGGTTATCGATCTGAGCATCCTGAACCAGTCTATCATTGCTCCCAAGTTCAGCATGGAGACTTTCAGGTCGGTCCGCCAATCAATTCACCAGGGAGATTTCGCAGCCAGCATCGACCTGCGAGACGCTTACTTCCACGTTCCGATGCATCGGGCGTCACGGAAGTATCTCAGGTTCGCTTTTCTGGGGCGAGTTTACCAGTTCAAGGCCATGCCTTTCGGCCTCAACCTGGCTCCTTGGGCATTCACCAGACTGATGTCGCATGTGATAGCGTTCCATCGCACACAGTCCAGGGTGACTACTTCGGCATATCTGGACGATATCCTCCAGAGGCATTCCAATGCTGCCTTACTGGAATCGGATGTCGCCACTCTGTTGAGCTTGCTCACGTCGCTAGGATTCAGAGTCAACGAGGAGAAGTCGGACCTGGTCCCTTCTCAGTCGTTTTGTCATCTGGGGATGTCTTTCCAAACCAAATTCAATTTGGTGGCTGTTCCCCAGGCCAAGGCTGTGATTCTCTCAGCTTTTGCTCTGACTCTGTCCCAGTCCAGGTCCGCGACCGCTCGGAGTTTTCTCCGGCTGATCGGTCTCTGCGGTTCGGTGACGGATCTCATTCCTCTAGGTCGGCTGCGTGTCAGACCTCTCCAACACTTTCTGCTCAGTCGTTGGAGACCGAATGTAGATTCTCTGGATCAGGTGCTTCCGTTTCCGGACTCTCTGTATCCTCACCTTCTTCCCTGGACAGATGTTCAGTGGATTACGCAGGGTGTTCCGCTGGACTTACCCACGTCCGATCGCGTTCTGACGGCAGATGCCAGCGATCTCGGATGGGGTGCGACGTTGGATCCTCTCGGTCTTTCCCTACACGGGATGTGGGACCAGGATCAAGCAGCTCTACACATCAACCAGAAGGAGCTTCTTGCTCTTCTTCTGAGTTTCAGGCAGTGGATCCCTCACTTGTCGAATCGCCAGGTCCTTCTACTATCCGACAATCCGACAGTGGTTGCTTACATTCGGAACCAGGGCGGCACGCACTCGCTTCCGATGTACGAGTTAGCTCGGGATCTTTTACTGCTCGCTCAGGAGGTTCACGCCGGGGTGGTTGTTCGTCACATTCCCAGTCGTCTGAACGTCCTAGCCGACTCCCTGTCCCGACAGGGCAGGGTTATTTCCACCGAGTGGATGCTTCACAGGGCAGTGTTCCAGTCGCTTTGCGATCTCTGGGGACGTCCCCACATCGATCTCTTTGCGACTCGTTGGAACCATCAGGTGGACACTTTCGTGTCCCCGTGTCCAGATCCTCTGGCTTTTGCCGTGGACACTCTGTCACTCGATTGGAACGGTCTAGTCGGCTACGCCTTCCCGCCGGTTCCGATTCTTCCTCAGGTTCTCGCCAAAATTCGAACCTGCAGTTGTCGAATCATTCTGATCGCTCCCCTGTCGCCTCAGCGGGTGTGGATCAATCAGCTCCGCTCGCTGATGGCGGCGGTTCTGGCACGTCTCCCGCTACGTCGCGACCTTCTTTGTCAAGGTCGCCCGAGGAGGTTTCACGTCGACCCGACTTCATTGTGCCTTCACGCATATCTTTTGTCAGGTCCTGTCTCCTCCGTAGAGGTTTTTCGAGACGAGCAGTGGAGTGCATTTCTTCTTCAAGGAGGCACTCCACTGGTTTAGCTTATGCAGCTAAATGGAAGGTCTTCTGTCGATGGTGTGCTGATCACTCTGTTGATTATGCCAATCCTTCGATTTCACAGATTGCGGAGTTTCTGGTATATCTGTTTGATTCTCGGGGTCTCCAGCCTGTTACCATCAAGGGTTACAGGTCTATGCTTTCAGAGACTTTTTCTTATGTGGGGAAGCGTCGTATCGGCACTAATCCTTACCTCTCCAAGCTTGTTCGGCACTTTTCTTTGAAAAGGCCTCGGACTTTGCAGCTTACTCCACGATGGAATCTTTCGTGGGTGCTGCTTTGCTTGGGGGGTGGGGGGGGGGGGGGTGCCGTTCGAACCTTTATCCCAGGTGGATATGCAATTTCTCACATACAAGACGGCTTTTCTGATGGCATTTGCTTCGGCCAGACGGGTTAGTGAGCTTCACGCCCTCTCGGTTGACCCGGCCTTTTTTAGGAGTTCTCCCAACAGTGTTACTTTTACCACTGATTGCTCCTTTTTGGCTAAGAATCAGTTACCAGATACTACTCCTCCTCCTATCTGTATCAGGGCTCTTCCCTCTGTTGAGGGTACTCGCCCTTTGCTCTGTCCGGTCCGTGCTATTCGCATTTATCTTGATCGGACACGCTTCATACGGAAGGGCAGAAAACGTTTTTTTCTGTCTCTCATTCCGGGTCGACAGAAGATCTCTCCTCAATCCATTTCTTGATGGATTTGTCTTGCTATTCGTACGGCTTATAGTCGTTTAGCAGCTGGCGATTGTATTACCAGTCGTATTTCTGCCCACGAGGTGCGGGCACTGTCTACCTCTTGGGCTTATTCTAACTCCGTCAAGTTGTCGGATGTTATGCAGGCAGCCTACTGGAGAAATGCTTCTACTTTCTCCACCTTTTATTTACGCCAGTTGCAGGAGCAGTCGGAGGACCTTTTTGCCTTGGGTCCTCTTTCTTCTGCTCAGGCTGTTGTCTGCCATAGCCATTAGGCTTCTTGAAGGTCAGTTTCAGCCTTGTGCTGTTACTGCCCTTTTTTCTGTCTGTGTGTCACACAGGCTCATATGTCTCTTTTCATTGTCCTTTACCAATGATTGCGACATTATGGTTGATAAGCCTCGGGACCTCTTCCTTCTGCTTCACGGTTCCAGTGCACTAGGGTTATGTGGGGGTTGGTTATGCGATTCCCTCCAGCCTTTTGTCTATTCAGCCTGTAGTAAACAATTGTGAGTAGGTTGATAAGAAATCTAAATTTTATAGTAAATTTCCTTTCTTATTATACCTACCACAATTGTTTACATGGAGGCCCTCCCGTCTTCTTTACGGGTAAAGAATCTTTCCTCCCTGCTGATCACATAACTCTAACGTTTACAGATTCAAAAAGAATGAGTCTTTAGAGACGGTATATGCGCACTGGCAACGGAAGTCGTGGAGCTGCACTTGGGAGAGAGCGTCCCGTATTGGGTCTGCGCCGGTTGCACTCGACCCAGTTTTGGCTTATTTTTATTGGTGCTTTTGCACCACTTTTCTTTCCCAACTTGCTTGGGAAAGACAAAAATAGAGAGTATTTTATCCGAGTTAGGGACTTCCACTGTAGTGTAAGCCTGTAGTAAACAATTGTGGTAGGTATAATAAGAAAGGAAATTTACTATAAAATTTAGATATCTCAGCTATAACTCAGAAACGAATCAAACTACAATTATCAATCTTCGTATACATATTAAGGACAGTCAGAAAGAGGCTTACATATAATAGTTGTTTGTGCATCTTCAAAATCAAGGTCATACTTGACTTCCATATATTCAATCACTAGTCCTGTCTCAGGTATAACTCAGAAACTATTAGGACAAGGCCTTTAAATTGCTTCATTTTGGGCACATCTTTTTCAGGGCTTTAAATGTAACCAAATTACAGAAAAGTCCATTTTCGAGGGATACTGTTGAATTTTAAATCTGAAAGTAATTTTACACAACATAAAAAGAGGAAAAAACTTTACCAGCTAAAAAGTGTTAACCCTTTACCCAATGAATCGCCCGCATCCGCCCACGTAATATGCAAATTCAGCAATTGAAAAAATATTAGTTTTCAAAAAATTTCAACAAAACCATATCATGTGACCCCTCGTTGGAACGAGCTCATCGAGCTCGTTCCAACGAGGGGTCACATGATATGGTTTTGTTGAAATTTTTTGAAAAATTTTTAAAAATTATATTTAAAATAATAAATTTTGATATCGTCTGCGTTGGGTAAAGGGTTAAATACATTTTACTCTTAACCCACTAGATATTTCTAAATATTTTTCATCAAATCTAGTCATGGCTGTTGTGAAGCAGCCATGACTAGACTGGATGGAAAATTCATCTAAAAATTTAACCCCAGGTATCATTGGTGAAAAACTCCATATAATTTACAGGGGTAAAATTTGATTAAATGTGCCCAAATTATACTTATTTCAGTGGGAAGAGAAATCCTATCCTTGGCAACATGCAAGGAGTTACTTGAGACAAATCAAGGACAGTATTTTAGCAGGTTTCATATTTAGGGCACAGTTTTTTCAACTTTTGAATTTGGTGGAATCTAAAGGCCTGATTAGGACTACAATCATCAAACGTCGCATCATTATAAAGGACTACTGGGGGTGGGGAGGGGACAGGGGAGGGGGCAGGGGAGGGGGGCATGGGGTCGAGATTCATGGTCACACTTACAATTGGTCAATATTCATGTTTCAGTCACAACTCAGAAAAAAATCAAACTACAATTATTAACCTTTATACAAATGTTAAGGACAGTCAGATGGTGTGCTGCATATAATAGTTGCTTGCATATCTTCAAAGTTAAGGGAATTTTTTGCTTCTCTCCAGCATTCCCATTTGGCTTGTTGGTATGATACCATTACTGCATCATATGATCATACGTATACAACCCAGCTCTATAAAAATCTTTTCTTCATTATTTACGCTACCTTTTAGAATATAATTTTCTTGCATATATGCCCACACAAAAGAGCTTATTTTGCCACAAAAAAAATCTTTTCTTCTTATTCTTTTGGTATAATAGATTATTTATACAACCTTTTTTGACTTGTAGTGTAGATAATGTCTTGGCTTTGTTTTTTAGGTCTTCAAAAACTTGGAATTGCTGCTGCTTGGATCAATTTTAATATCCAAAAAGAAGCATTAACACATGTAGTGCTAGTTAGTGATGCCAAGTATTTCATAGTGGGACAAGGTATTACATGTAGATTTTCTATTGATTACTGAACAATTTTTGGTATATCCGTAAATGTAGGTGAGTACTTCTGAAAAGTGTGTAGGCAGGGCACCCAACCCCCCCCCCCCCCCCCACCCTTCATCAAAATTACAATAATTAGAAACACAAAGCCCTAAATTGGAATAAGTTGGACATTTCAGACAGGGTGCTAGTGGAATTTTTCCAAACATGTCTGGAATTTGTCCAAAATATGGGGTTTTTTAGGCTGAAAAGTAGTGAAAGTCCTCCAAGTATTGTAGTAAAAATCCCCGCAAATATTGATTTGTACTTGGAATTTGTGACTACTGAGAGCCTCAGTTGGATAATTTACAGTCAAAAGGGGTCTTATAAATGGAATTTTGCATCCCATGATCTGAGACCCCTTATGTCCCTAATTGTGGGATGTCACTCTGCAGCGACATCTGGTTGAGTTAATCAAGCTATGATATAGTGGGGAGGTTATGCGATGACACCTATGAATCGGCATCAAAGATGACATCCATGCCCCAATTTTTTTTTTTAACCCTATGAGGCTGAGGATTTTCCTATGTTCCAATGAAGATTTAAATATAAAGAGTATTTACCTCTTGAAATTGTTTTTGCAATTCCTATAATATTTCAGGCCTTCAAAATTTGCACAACTGATCTTTTCAATCGTGTGGTTTTTAACACTTTACCCAGTGAACAGGATGTAAAAATTTATTATTTTTTCCAATTTTTCAAAAAATTCCAACAAACCCATATTATGTGACCCCGCATCTGCTCAATTTGTATATTATGCCTGTGCATGTAGCCGATTTAATAGGTGAGGATTAAGAAAACCTGATGCTTATTAACCAATTTTTCATTTGAGCAAAATTATGATTAGTTCACTCTTGATTTGACAGATTTGACTGTGAAACAAAATTTGGTTATTTTTGCAATTGTTTCCAATTTCACTTTCTTTAGATGACAATGATAAATAAATGAAAAAGAATCAAATAGTATATATTTACTCATTTTTTTCATTTTATTTATTCACTTGTGATATTGTTCAGTTTTAAAACTGAGTGAAAATGATAACCATTGAGATATTGCATCATAATTCCCATTACAAATTGGATCATCCCAGTAATTCACATTGATGCTGTAAGATTCCAACAAATTCCAATTAAAATTCAATATACAAGGGACATATTTTCTACATGCCAGGGATTCTTCCCTCTTTGGGAAAGGGTCTGGGGCCCATGCCATTGGGACAATTTGCGTCGTGGGAGCTCAAATTGAGAATTCGATTTGGACGGAAGAAACACACAAAAACTAATAAATTCTACACATTCTCATCATTGTGAAATAAGCAATTTAAATTTAATGCACAATCGGTGTCCTGAACTATGTGGTCAAAAGGCGAACCATAAAAGAAAGCTCTAGATGGTTGAACCAATTCTGGGCATCAGTTGTGCATTCAATTTGTGTTTGAGTGGGGACTGAGATTGGGAAATTTTTGATTTGGAATTGGGAAAAATCATGCCTAAATGCCATTGGGAAAGCTTTCCATATTTGACCCCTGCAGACACCCAAAAGAATCCCTACGTCCACAAGCATCCCCAATTTATACCAGTAATACTAAGAACCAATCTATCCCAATAATGTGTTAGAACTTACTTTGTTACCTTGCTGTGGTCAAATACTTTCAGTTTTATCCCCCCAAAATGTTGTTTCTGTTTGTATGTCCAACTGTAGATGGAGTTGCTTTACGCTCTCTATTTGAAGTTTTACTTGGCCAACTGAAACCAAATTTGACATGTGGGTTGGGTGTGATGGAGGAAGAACCCTATTTATTTTATGGGTCATTGTACCAAAAGTCAAGGTCACAGTCACCTTGAACATGAAAACTTTTCTGGAGTTGGTTTCTGCTCCCATATTAAAATTCTACTGGACCGATTGAAACCAAACTTGACATGTAGGTTGGGTATGATGAGAGGAAAAATGCTGTGTATTTTGGGATCAATGTGTTAAAGGTCAAGCCCACAGTGACCTTTCACTTCCAAATTTTCTCACTTTTTGTTCTCTAATTAAAGTTCTGATGGGCCATTTGAAACCAAACTTGACATGTTGATTATGTATGATGAGTGGAAGAACCTTATTTATTTGAGGATCATTCTGCCAAAGGTCACAATGGCCTTTGACTAATCAATTTTCATAGTTTCTGCTCAGTAATTGAAGTAATGCTGGACATGATTAAAACTAAACTTGACATGTTGATTGGGTATGATGAAAGGAAGAACCCTACTTATTTTGAGGTCTATGTGTAAAATGTCAAGGTCACAATGACCTATACAGAGGTAGGCAAATTGAACGAGCGAGCATTACGCTCGTCCCCGGGTTAAGCAAAATTAAATTGGACAAACGTTTTTTCGCTTGTGTACTGAAAGCTCCATTAGCAAACACTTACGACCTTGTGATTCCGAATATTCCGTAATTCGCGACAAGCACTCTTGCTTGGTCACTGAAAACTGACTGATGAAATTGAAAATTTTCAACATGCTGCTAAAAAAAGTCAGACATGCTCTTTAATCGCTAAGATTGCTATTACGGAATTACCAATGCAGGGACAACTAATTGGGTTATCTCACTACGGTATGTTGCACTTTCTAGGTCACCATCCATGTCCAGTCAATGTCACAGTTGTAATTTTGGACTCCATGATTCTTGAAGATATCAAGTAATAACTATATTAAATCCACTAATTTACTATAAATTTTTTAACTTTCACATCAAAAACATAGCAAATGAGCACATTTTAACGTGGGGCCACAAGCTATATTTTGGAGGCAAAAATGAAAATTTGTAATTGGTCAAGAAAATTTTTTGTCGGTGTTGTTTTCTATTGTCATTTTAGGTAAAGGAATAACAGAGCTTGGATGACTTCAGTTACTAGGTGACTGCTGATATATTTGAGTAAAATGATATCAAAATTGTATTTTGACTTCTCAGCTTTTGGTGAAAACACATGATCTGACATCACATCACATAGCCTCCCTCCCCCCCACCCCCCCCCCCCCCCCCCATCCCACACCAATTTTGAAATATATTTTGCAGAAAGAGTAAAATATGCATTGTTAAAAAAGTTGAGCAGTAGATACCCAGTATACCAAATCTTACCAGGTGCGCTACTGCCATATCACATGTAGATAGTACACATGCTTCACGCTTTCACTTAATGGTATTTAACCACTGATATCTATGCAACTGGACTGCGGGAACATCACCGAAAAACATCGCCACTCAACCTGCCCACCCCCAAAGTGGCATCATTACAATCAACATGTTTACCCCTCCCCAATCCATGATGTTTGATGGTGTGAAAGCTTTCACATCATCAAACATTCTGGCCTTTACCTTGCACAAAAACAAATAACATTGTATCAACTTTCGAATCTGGGCACTTGTTTTTTGTCTATAATAACTAAATTATTCAATTTGGATTGCCACGAAAAATGTGCACCTCATCAACATATTCGTTTCTCACAGACATCAAAATATATTCATTAAAAAGTGATCAGAGATTACGAGGCATTGGTTAGCTGAAAAACCTTCGTGAAATTTTTTTGTGGAGCATCGTTTGTTTTATAGCAGCTTCCACCCACCCTCTAAGATAGAGATGTGTACACACTTTTCTATATTTAACCAATGAGTTCTCCAGCAGTCCATTTGTATAGAGATCAGTGGCATTAAAACATTAGTTTTCAGCAAAAAAAACCTCTTGAAATAATTCTTTGGCATATGCTATTGAATCCCAAAAGAATGTGCCCACTTCTGTATTCACAGGTGCTTGGCACCTATCTATAAATAGAAAAATGATAATTGATAACATTTGTGATTAATTCCATCCAGAATCGATCACAATATTAATAAATATAATTTGTTGGTGTCTAAAGGGGGCGAATATGGATCCTTTCCCAATGGCATTTGGCCATATTTCACTTGCTCCTGGTGCCCTGATGAAATATTTCTTTGATATTTTTTTCACCTTGCAACTTCCTGGGAGTTCGGTTTGCACCCCCTTGTACTGTCGAGTGTGATTTTTGCATTTATAATTTAAAATATTAACACTGAACACACTGATGGTAGAGTTATGCCATGACTAAACGTCAACTAGCTGGATGCAGCTAATATTTTTTATTTGGCAAACTGTTTACGTTCATGCTTGACAATGTTTTGTGGTGAAGCATTTCGTTCATGTCATAGTGTCACTCGGATGCATAATAATCAATCAGATGCATTCTAAAATTATGTTCTGAATTACATCAGGGACCGACCTGGGCATGCGCCAGTGCGTATTTGGTTCTGAAACATCAGGACCTGGCTCTTAAATCTCAGAAATAGGCTTCTCAGTTGGCGCGTAACTTCTCAGATCATATTTTGATATTCTTTCGATGGATAATCGAGAGAGACACTCTTACATGTATTATATATATGATTATCATTTATCATTGTTGTAGAGTGCTTAAGTTAATACTTCAAGTCTTAATTACGAAGCATTAATCTTCACTGTGGTTTCTGATCAAGTCTTGGCTGCCTGAATAGGCAGCCAAGACTTGATCAGAAACCACAGTGAAGATTCATGTTTGCTATAGTGTACTAAATGAAAATGATGAGAGCTATTACATACTTGCAGTGTGTGGCACAAACAGCAGTGTGACTCTGTAAATTGAAATCTGGCGCATGAATTGAAAAAATAGGCTCCGAGGCTAGAGCGTATTTTAAATAGTCCTGATCGGTCCCTGTTACATGTAGTTAAGATTCCATGCATGGTGTACCTAGCATATTTCTCATTGTGTTGTATCGTGTCATGTTGAATACACGCAGCAATCATGGGATTAAGTGATAGGAAGGCCCGGGGACCATAGAATTCTTTTATCATGCAGAGCACCTGTATAATCCTCTTCCTAGCTCTACTAGAAGACATTTGCAAAAACATTTGTGAAAAGCCGAAAATATTCATTTTGTACCTAAAAGTCATAGCTGGTGACTCAATGCAATGAGGAGCCACAAGAAAATGTAATAAACATTGAATGACGATTTTTGTGAATAGTGCTGGTTGTATTAGGCTATTCTTTTGGATAAAGGGATAAGTAGTGGTGAAAAGAATTTGGAATTTTCCCTTACTATGTCTTCTGTGTATGATATTGAAATGTTTCAGACTAGATCTTTCCCCCGTGGAAAGCCTGTGAAGTGGAGCAGTGCTTATTTACTCTTGTAAACAACTTCCACATCACTGATAAAATAGAACCCAGTAACAAACACTTTCTGAGGGCAGTTCTTGAAGTGGGGATTAGTATACACAACTGGCTAAACTTTACTTTACACTTAGGTTGTGGATATAATATTGCGTAGATGCTGAAAGTGACCTTAAACTCAAGTCAAAAATGCCTTTGAAAAAAATTTCTTGTTTCTCAGGCAGTTTTGCTTCAGGTTTATGATGAGGGAGAGAGACTTTTTCTTTCTTTTTTTTCATTTAATGCACAACAGTCATATAACTTGTTGGAATTATGTTGATCAAACCCAATGTTTTCAGTGGTGGAAATTTCTCATAATGCAGATGCAAATTTAAATTTAACCAACTATATCTTGTTTGACAGAGCTCACAGAGCTCTGTCAAACAAGATATAGTTGGTTCATCGAAGAGATTTCCAGGTAAACAAATTAAGTGATGAGGCAGGTTTTCCTTGACGATGGGGGTGCCTGAGAAACAACCATTTTTTTTTTAATAGCCTAATTAATAAATACTGGGTCTCTTTCAGGTCAGGAACTTTTGGATGCCATTGAAGATATAAAAGCAGATTTAAAAATACCTATTTATGTTCAAGGATTTCATGAGATGCTGCCTGAAGGATATTTACTATTTGATCCATTAATGAACAGAGCTCTTCCAGTGCCAGTTAGAAAAGTTGTTCGTCAGGGAATAACACTGAATTCCCCTTTGTGTTACATTTACACATCTGGAACTACAGGTATTACTGAAGATTTCTTATGTACAGGGTTCACACTCAAATGAAAACTCCTTGAATTTCGACCCCTTCTTTCAGAAGTGATTACCCCTTAACCCTTTACCCAAAGTAATGGCCAAAACCGCCAGCGCTATTCTCAAAAATCACCAATTAATATTTTTCCACGATACCAATGGCCCAGACTAGCTGGTACAACCCAATTTATTACCAGGGCCAAACACAAATTTTGAATCCCCTAAACCCCCAAAATTTGCCAAAAAACTTAAAAACAAGAAGACCAGTATGGTCCTCCATACTTTTGCGCAATGCGCAACTTGTTGTCAAAGACAACAATAGGCTACCGCCATTTTGTCATTCTGTTGTTTGGCCCATGTCAGATCAACATGTATCCTGACTTTTGTGCTATAAAATCCTAAAGTATAATGTAGCCAGACACGATTTGAAGTGGAATGGTGGAATAATTGCAGCAGAATCTATCTGAATATGGACATTGAGTTTTTGAACCTTCAGGGCTATAACTTTATTGAAATTAAATGATATTTCTTGTTTTTCCCGTTTTCGGGATATGCACCTGATTTGTTCATTTTTTGTTTATCATTATGTGTGTGTTCAATGTTTACCTTTTCCCCCTTGAATCCTCTCATTAGATTTTTAAGAACTATTTGCCGTTTGCGAATTTGTTATTAATTAAAATTCTTCTTAAAATCTTAGATAATTTACGAAATGTGGATTATTCGTACCCCCTTTGTCGCGTACCGGTTATTTTTTACATAGTCGGACGTGTCTGTTTGCCATTACCCTTCTCTATGGGGAATCTTCTGGGGAAGTTTCTCTATTGTTAAGGGTATTCTTGGGATACCGGTTGTCTGACCTGGGCCTTTGTTGTGCCTGTTTTGGACTTGGTTACCGGCTCCTATTCAGTTTAAAATTTTTGCCTCGGACGTATGTGTATTATGAAGTCCTCATGTTCGAAATGTAAGAGGAAAAGTCCTCTCTTGATTATCATTTATCATGTTTGGCTTGCACTCGTTGCTTGAAAGATGGTACCTGTGCAACTTGCTGGTCTTGGGATTCCAAGCGATGGAATTCCCTCTCAACTTATGTATGTGTTGGCGAAGCACCGATTTCGGTGCTTTCGCCTAAGGTAACTAATCAAATTTAGTTTCCATTTCAGAGGAACAAGAACATGGTATTGGTTATGGTATAACATCAAGTTCTGTGCTGCCGTCGTCTTCAGATACAGAGCCTGTTGACTTACGAGGTATCGTAGAATACTCGGTACCTCGGGCAAGCAGACAGTCAACTAGCTCGACCGGTGTTACGGAGCCTTTAATTTAGTGCTTCCATACCGGGAAAATCCGTAGCGGTCCAGGATACGGAGGATGGAAGGTAGTCCTCCGTTAAGACGACGGAACGTAGGGGAAGAGGCCAGTCAAATTGAAAGGTGCATCAGTAGCGAAGCATTCTTCTGTTTTGGGGACAAAACAGAAAGATTTGACTTTCATTGCCAGTTCCGCTGGTAGTCCGGTAGAAAATGCTTCGGAACCAGTTGTTTCTGATGTACCTTTCTCTGCTAGTGCGGCTGGCAGTAATTTTGATATAAGAGCCTCTTCTTCGTCCGTTTCCAGGACTCAGCACAGTAGACCGCATGCTAGTCGGCAAGATCCAGAGGTAGAGAGTCAGAGCCAGGATCTGGCTCTCTCTAAGGCTAGCATTGAGAGGCAAATGTCTTTTTCTAAAAGATGGACACAGGGCTCTGTGTCAGATCACCTTCTGGAGCCAAAAGGCATAGACCGGGGGTGAACATAGCCTCGAATACGGAATTGCTGGAGCAAATTACCCAGCTAATTGCAGATTTCCAGCAGCATAATATGCGGCCGTCATCAATCTCCGATTTGGATGATTCGGACGGTGCTGGATCGGCAGAAAGAAGGGTTTCCTCAATAATCAGTATGCCGATAATAGACCAGACCAAGAACCTCAAGCAGGTAGTGTTAGGGAGTTTGATGAAGACGAGACTGACACTACATCTTTGGCTGAGCAACATACGGAAACTATGAGGTTCCTGCAGGATTTTTCACCTGAATTAATTCCTTCTGGTCGAGTTCTGCGCCTTCTCGAGCCAAGCGCCTGTCTTCTTTGGACAGGGAGGTCATTAAGTCGAAGGAAAGTATCCTTCTGTATCCGTCTCAATCAGTCCATGCGTTAGATGCGTTTGATTGTTGTGACAAAGCTATTGCTGACCTGGCTCAGGCTAGAAAAGTTCTTTCCTTTCGGAAAGGAAGCTTGACCTACCGTTTAGAGGCAATACCTTCTTAAATACGGTAGGCGAGAATAAGATTCCAAGAGCTCCTCTGCAATTGGATGGTGGAGCTAGGGACTTAGGTATGTCTCTTCCATCATCGTGTAGCGTTAGTTCTTTTGTTATAGTCACTTGCATTGAATCTAGCAGAAGTATTTTGGACGCTGTCATATGCAGATCATATTTGCAGGGCATTGGCCGGCAATTTGGAATCTGAGAGCTTACAGGAGTTGTTATCTCCTTTGAGAGTGCTCTCTCGCGCCATCATGTATACATCATCCCACTCTGCTCTTTCAGTAGCGAATTTAGAGTTTGTCAGGCGCGATGCTGCCCTTAAATCTATGTCATTTCTTGACGACAGTGTTAAGAACTCTCTAAGGGCCGCTCCCATTTCAGGCTCTTCATTATTTAAATGATCAGTTAAAGCTGTATGTGAAGATGCTTCTAAGAAAGCTACATGTCAGCTTTTGGTGCACTCAGCTTCGCAACTCAGCCTTCCACAAGTGGTACTAATTTTTCTCCAAGAGAGACTCGGCCCATGCTGCTTTTAAGCTAATCGTGGTCGCGGTGGCTCGAAACAGGGGAGCGATTTCAAGGGGATGACACAGTCGGAAAATAATGAAACGCGTAACCCCACACCGACATCACAGAGGGGTGCGCGAGCTTCACGTGGTTTCTCGTATACGCCTCATAAGTCCTACAATTGAAGATTCGAGCTCTGTTCTTCAGTTGGCGGAAGGCTTTCAATATTCGCAAGCAACTGGAACAAATAACTCAGGATTTTTGGTTTCGAGACATTGTAAAATGGTCTACATCTTTCGTTCCGGAGAAATCCTCCATTAACGCGGATTCCGCGTTTTGTGAACCTTTCACAAAATATAACAAGAAAGAGGCTTTGACTTCAGCAGTAGACTCTCTCCTACAAGGAGGCAGTAGAGGCCGTAGAGAATCCAAATTTGAGGGATTCTACAGGCATCTTTCTTCTTGGGCTGAAGCCAGACGGCTTGTACAGGCCAGTCATCGATCTCAGTTGGATAACAAGCTAATAATTGCTCCAATTGTAAATGAGTCAATTTGATCGGTGAGAGGCATCATCCGAGTGAACGATTACGCCGTAAGTATAGACTTCCGTTTCGCGGTTCAAGGAGAAGTATACCAGTTCAGAGCAATGTGTTTTGGCTTGAACCCTGCTCCGTGGGCGTTCACTCGCGTGGTGAATGCGGTGATGAGCCATTTTAGAGCTCACTCGCCTTCTATGACGTCGGCATATTTGAACGACATTCTTCAAAGGTACGAAAATTTTCATGCTCTTCAAAGCGATGTTCAGAGTCTGCTATCGCTTCTACGATGCCTACTAGTACTAGTAGGTTTTATATAATCATTGTCGACAAGTCGGATTTAATACCGACGAGGTCGTTTTGTTCATCTGGAATGAGTTTCGATACTCTCAACAATCGGGTCTGTTTACCGGTAGCAAGAGCAAAATTAGTTTCTATTTACGCAAATATTGCATAAACGCACAAGTCATTTCTGCAAGAGAGTTTATGTGGCTGCTTCGACTTTGCGGCGCAGCCGCGGAGTTAATTCTGCTAGGTCGCTTGCGCACTCGTCCACTTCAAATTTATCTAATTCAAAATTGGAGCATAAAACGTCAGTTGTTGGACAGTCCGATTATTTTAACACAGTCAGTAAAACATCTTCAAATTTGGGCGGATATCCAGTGGTTTTCCCAGGGAATACCGCTGCAGATTCAGGAGCCGTCATTCATATCATGACGGACGCCAGTCAGGAGGGTTGGGGTGCTTCTCTGATTTCGGGCGATCAAGTATGTTACGGCTTATGGGAGAGTCTGTTTCTTGGGTCCCATAAGGGCCATATTAACTACAAGAAATGAGGGCAATTTGGTTAGCTCTAAAATCATTGGCTCAGTCGAGTAATAAACTCACATGTTCAAATTCTGTTGGACCATTCAACAGTAGTAGCCTATATTCAGAATCAGGGAGGTACTCATTCCGTCCAGCTGTTGAATCTCACCGAAAAGATTCTTCTTTTCTTTCAAAAGAATCAGATTCTGATATCGATTCGTCATATTCCAGATCCTCTCAATGTAACAGCAGACTCTCTATCGAGAAAGGATCGTCTGCTACCTTCAGTATGGATGTTGAAAAAATCTGTCTTCAATCAGATTTGCTTCAGTGGGAACATCCAATGATCGATCTTTTTGCCACGAGTCTGAACAATCAGTTACAGACTTTTGTGTCTCCATGCCCGGACCCTCAAGCTTATGCAGTAGATGCTCTGTCAATTTCATGGAACGGGATAATAGGGTATGCTTACCCTCCAGCTCCCCTCATTCAACAGATCTTGCTAAAGACAAAAACACTCTTCTTGCAAGATTCTACTGGTTGCATGTCTGTCGGCTCACAGACAGTGGATAATTCTTCTCCAGGAACTTCTTTGGGACCTTCCACGGAAGTTACCACTTCTCCGGGATCTTCTGACACAGGGGAAACTCTGTCGGCTTCCTGCACGATAACAGTTTTCCAGACGAGCAATGGACGCAATTTCTAACTGTAGGAGGACCTACTCTTCGTTAATTATGAAGTGAAGTGGAAGGTTTTTGTTCGTTGGTGTGAATCACAATTGATTGATTTTTTTAACCCAACTATTCCTCAATTAGCTAACTTTTTTATTTATCTTTTTGATGAAGTTAAGCTACAGCCAGTCACTATTAAGGGCTATAGGTCTATGCTCTCTGACACCTATGCACACCAAGGGAAATTAAACATTGGGTCAGATGTATCTATAAATACTTAATGAGGAATTTTTCTGTGAATAGACCTCTGTGGAATTTAGCTGGGGTTCTTCTGAAACTTCAGAAAGCACCTTTTGAACCGTTAAATACTGTTGAGTTTTAATTTCTTACTTATTACACGGTTTTTCTTTTAGCGTTTTGCGTCAGCTAGAAGAGTTACTGAGCTTCATGCTTTGTCTGTTGAAGACTCTCATTGTCGTAGTCTTGGTAACTCTATTACTCACACTACGAAAGTGGGATTCTTAGCTAAGAATCAGGTTCCGTACAAACGGCCTAGCCCTATTCTTATCAAAGCATTACCGTCTTCAGATGGTCAGAGGCCTTTGTTGTGTCCAGTAAGAGCGCTTAAGATTTATAAGGAGCGTTCTAGTTTTATTAGAAGAGGTAGGAAAAGGTTATTTCTTTCTCTTCTTAACAGAAAAGATATTTCTGTTCATTCAATATCTAGATGGATTCAGTTAGCTATTCGATCAGCTTATAATGCTTTGTCTGTGAATCAGAGAATAGCTTATAAGATTTAGCTCACGAAGTTAGAGCTTTAGCTTCTTCTTGGGCTTATGCTAGTAGTACTTCTTTGAAGGTTTTGATGCAAGCTGCTTATTGGACACAACAGATGACTTCTACCAAATTTTATCTTCGAGATTTAGAATAAATTTCTGATGATCTCAGATTTTTAGGACTGTTATCGGTAGCTCAGAAGGTCGTCCATTCTAATTAGGACTTTCGTTCAATCTTCTGTTTGATCTGCTCTAGCACTGTCTCCAGTGTGCTCCCTTCTTCATTTGAAGTGTACATGTAGTTACTTTTCAAAATAAGGGGAAGGTGGGGGGGGGGGGGGTTATTTCCAAATAGTCATCTAGCTTTAAAGTGGAAACATGGACATACCTCCTTCAGTGATAGTATCCTGGGGTCGGGCTATGGTAGTTTTAATGTGTAGCTAGATATGAAGCAATTTTAAATGTATTATATGCTTTTAATGTGTAGCTCGATGTGAAGCGTTATTGTATATGTCATGTGTCAAGACAAGCTTTTCTATACAATACTCGGACATTTCTTTTCAACCTACTCACAATTGTTTACAATTGGCTGTAACATAAGTGCAAGCCCTACTTCGGAACTAACTCAAGCTTTTAGAATCTTTTCCAAATGAGTTGGAAAAGTACTAGAGTGCAAAAGCACGAAAAAGATCAAAAAAAGGGTCGAGCGAAACCAGCGCTCGAAATTACAGGTACTCTCTCTGCACACCTCTTGCATTTACCGAGCGCATG
Source organism: Pictodentalium vernedei (assembly GCA_031216915.1). Lineage (NCBI taxonomy): Eukaryota > Metazoa > Mollusca > Scaphopoda > Dentaliida > Dentaliidae > Pictodentalium > Pictodentalium vernedei. The sequence continues at coordinate 77,475,011 of CM062293.1, read as the reverse complement.
CGCAACAACCGTGACATCAATTCCTTTATTTTCCGCCATTGTACATGGTCGGAAATTTTTGTGACTCGTGCTAATTATGCTATGTATTCTTCGTGAACAACTTATTCTTCATATTTAGTGTGCTACTGGATTGTATCCTTTTATCAAGCTACCAAATTATTATTATAATTTAATGTTAATTTGTATTTTTATTGCTGTTCTCTTCACACTTTATCTTGTCTTTCCCCCACATGTGAACACGACCTTAGTACTGTTTTCCGTCGGTGGGAAGCTTGATTATTGTATTGATATCATGCCTAAGACTATTCCTTGTACCTCTTGTTTGCAGGTGAAACATGTGGACGATTCTCATACCACATGTGTCACTTGCAACAATTGCACTCAGGCCCAATCATGTGGTATCTGTGGGGTTTGGTCCTCTAAATTTTGGGCTTCTGTGAACAAGGTGGTTCTTTCCAGAGCTAGAACCCCTCGTTCTCGGGGTAAGGGTAGCCGTGCCGTAGCAGACATTTCTGCTGGTGCACGTGGTGACTCTGTCACACAGGATTCGGATCTGACTTCTGTGGCGAGTTCCTCTGCAACTGTTGGCGGTGTTAGTTCAGTGATACCTGACGAGGAGACCGTGGTCTCTTTGTCTTCTGATGTCACTATTGAGGCATTTCGTTGAGAGCTTTTCCATGGTCAGCTTGGTAACCCTCTCCGATCTGCCTCCTACACCGTCGACCGTTGTTGAGGAGGTTGCTACTCCAGATCCTATTCTGTCTGATGGTGGCTCTTCCATCTCCTCTGGGGATGGTCTACAGTCTCGGGGGACCGAGGCTGTATCTGCTGGTGTGTCTGTGTGTTCTCAGCCTCCCCCAGCCTCGCGGCGGGGCTGTGCGGGTTTGCTGTCTGCTCCGTCTCATCTGGCTAGGTTTGCTCCTAGTCGGTTGAGCCGGCCGGTCGCTTCGGCAGCGATTCCTCGTCCCTCGAGTGAATCGTTTATTGTTCCACCTTCGCCTGCTAGTGTGCCGACTAGCGGGATGGTGTTGGGACGTTGGCATCCAGGGCCTGCTGTTCGGCAGCGGTCAGTGACAGCCCCTGTTAGCTGTCAGTCTCGGAACCTTCCTCCGGTGATTCCTCACTGTGTTCCGAGTCTGGGTGTCGATCGATGCTTGCCGTCGGTCTCAGAGGATAGGCAGTTGGGGCCGTCTGCTGCGCAGAGGCCAATGACAGGTTCCTGTCATTATTGGGACAATCCTCCGGTGTCTTCTCACTGTGTCCTAGGTCCAGCTACCGATCGACGTGCGCCGTCGGTCTCTTTAGAGGATTTGCAGGCAGGGCCTTCTGTTTCGCAGAGGTCAGTGATGGCCCCTGGGCGTCACAATCGGGACTATCCTCCGGTGTCTTCTCACCGTGCTCCTATTCTGTCTGCCGATCGACAAGCGCCGTCGGTCTCTTCTGAGGATTTGGGTTCTTCTACCAGAAGGGTCCATTGGGAGGACACTCTGTCGGGCGATTCTGCTGTGACGGATTCTCAGGGTGACCTGCGCCAGGCCGTTTTGGCGCTCACCCCGGTTGCTTTCTGGCAACCCTCAAGTTGGCCTCCCTGTGCCTCCTGAGGCACAACCTCCTTTGGTCGGTCGCCGAGATGTCTCGCCTGGCCCCTTGGATACTGCACAGTATTCACAGGAGGTTTCTGCTGGTCAGCCCGAGTTGGGCTACGTCTCCTCTGCTATGGAGGATGACGAGTATCTTGAAGGTGATGGGCCCCCCTCGTCAGTCTTGGGGCAGGCTTTGGATTTCGTCTTTGGCTTATTGCCGGACGTTCAACCTTCCGACCAGCCTTCTGTGACCGTCCGGCCGCTGTCCACTCTGGAGCGCCGTAACCCTGTTGAGCCTTCTAGCTCCGGGGCTTTGCGTCCTCTGCAATCGGCTCAGGTGGTTGAGTCCTTCCAGTGCTTAGACGCCAAAATGCGTTTTAAGGCCCTCAAGGGTTCCTTCTTTTCTAGAGCTGATGCCTTTCTGCCTCCATCGTGGTTTCGTGTGTATGATTCCGTCTCTCCACCAGTCTTCCAAGGGATGACTACTGTGGATGAGGATTCTTCTTCCTTCGGGTTGACTAAGCCTAAGTCGGCAGTTCTCCCGATGTCGGTAGTTGAATCTATGGTGGGCCTGTCCCGAGAGATGCTGGGTATGTTATCTCTCGCGGACCATGTCGTCGCTGCTCTGGCCGAATATTTTCCACCAGGGGAGTTTGATGACGCTCAGGCGTTTTGTCACAGGCTCTTATGAACTTGACTCACGCTCACGCCTGTAACACGGCCAATTTGGAGCTGGCACGCCGGGATGCGGTTTTGGATTCTTTACCATCCCTTCCTTCTGAGCAACGTGCTGTTCTGAGGTCTGCCTCTTTGGTGGGACCTCAGTTGTTCCATGGTTCTGTGGAAGCTGTTCGTGGCGAAGTTCTTCGTCATTCGAAGGACCAGCTTTTGCTGAGACAGCTTGACCCACCTGCTGCTGCGGGTGGGGGTCGTTCCAGGCCCGCCAAGCGTGCTGCTGCGTCTGCCTCATCGGCGACGTCGGCTACGCCTTCGGCTCCGTCTGCTCCTTCTGCTCATAAGAAGCGCCGACGTAGCCAGACCCGCTGGCAGCCTCAGGCTGGAAAGTCTCAGGACTCTGTCACTTCCCAAGGTGGTTTCTCCTCTCGGGGGCCTCATCGAGGCCGCAAGTGAAGGTTCTCACCTCGATTCGCCTCCAGTCGGGGGAAGGCTGTCGCTGTTTTACGACCGTTGGACAGAGATAACGTCAGACTCTTGGGTCCTCGACGTCATTCATTCCGGTCTGCGACTGTCCTTCCATCGGCACCCCAGTTTATCTCGGGTGCCCCTTCCGACTCAGGTCCCTTCAGATTCTCTGCGTCGGGACCTTCTGGTGCAGGAGATCGACAATCTCCTCTCCAAAGGGGCGATCGAGGTGGTCAGGAACACCCTTTCACCGGGGTTTTACTCGAGACTTTTCTTGGTGCCGAAGAAAAACGGCCAATATCGTCCTGTCATCGATCTGAGTACCCTGAACGAGTACATAATTGCTCCTTGTTTCAGTATGGAGACTTTCCGGTCGGTTCGACGTTCAGTTCACCAGGGCGATTTTGCGGCCAGTATCGACCTGAAGGATGCCTACTTCCATGTACCCATTCATCTGGCGTCACGGAAATACCTTCGGTTCTCGTTTCGGGATCGAGTTTTTCAATTCAGAGCTCTCCCGTTCGGTTTGAACCTGGCTCCTTGGGCCTTCACCCGACTGATGTCACATGTGCTTGCTTTCCATCGCACTCTGTCGGCAGTGACTTCGTCAGCCTACCTAGACGACATCCTCCAACGGCACCACGATGCTGCTGTTCTGGAGTTCTATGTCCGGCAGTTTCTTTGCCTGCTAGCGTCGCTGGGTTTCAGAGTCAATCGCGAGAAGTCGGATCTTCTTCCTTCTCAGCGATTCCGTCATTTGGGGATGGATTTCGACACTCTTCACAATGTAGTGTCGGTCCCCCAGGCTTGGGCGACGATTTTTTCCGCCTTGACTCAGGACCTGCTTCAATCTTCCTCGGTCTCGGCCAGGACTTTCCTTCGGATGCTGGGCCTTTGCGGTTCGGTGACAGATCTCATTCCGCTCGGTCGCTTGTTTGTCCGACCTCTCCAACACTTCCTGTTGGATCATTGGCGTCCGAATGTAGATCCGCTGGACCTGGAACTCACTATTCCTCGGTCTCTGCTTTGTCACCTCCGCACTTGGGCAGATATTCCCTGGCTGACACAGGGTGTTCCGTTGGATCTTCCTTTGGCCGATCGCATCCTTACTGCGGATGCCAGCGATCGGGGCTGGGGTGCGACGTTGGATCCTCTCGGTCTGTCTACTCACGGAGAGTGGGACAGCGAGCAGGTGGGCCTTCATATCAACCAGAAGGAGCTCCTTGCTCTTCTGTTGAGTTTTTGGCTTTGGATCCCTCATCTGTCGGACCATGTTGTCCTACTTCTTTCGGACAATTCGACAGTAGTGGCCTACATACGGAATCAGGGAGGCACACATTCGATTCCCATGTATCGGCTGTCTCGGGATCTTCTTCTGTTGGCGCGGGATGTGAACGCTCGGGTGTCCATTCGACACATTTCCGGGCATCTCAACGTCCTAGCAGACTCCCTGTCCCGACGCGACAGTGTCCTTCCAACCGAATGGATGCTACATCGGTCGGTGTTTCAGGCGATTTGCGAGCAGTGGGGTCGTCCTCAGGTCGACCTTTTCGCTACTCGCTGGAATCATCAGGTAGAGACTTTTGTCTCCCCTTGTCCAGATCCTCTGGCATTTGCAGTAGACGCTCTGTCTCTGGACTGGACAGGTTGGGTCGGCTATGCCTTTCCTCCTGCACCGATTCTTCCTCAAGTTTTAGCGAAGATTCGTGCTTGCAGTTGCAGGATCATTCTGATCACACCCCTGTCTCCACAGAAGATGTGGATCAATCTGCTGCGGCCTCTATTGGCCGATCGACCGATTCGTCTACCTCTACGTCGCGATCTTCTTTCACAGGGTCGGCCTAGGAAGTATCACAACAACCTGGCGAGCCTGTCCCTTCACGCCTGTCTTTTATCAGGTCCAGTCTCCGACGTAGAGGTTTTTCGAGACGATCAGTGGAGTGCATTTCTGCATCGCGGCGACCTTCCACTGGAATGACTTATGCCGCCAAGTGGAAGGTTTTCTGCCGCTGGTGTTCAGATCACAATGTGAATTACCGTGATCTGTCAATCGCTCAAATTGCGGATTTTCTGGTTTTTCTTTTTGACTCCAAGGGCCTCCAGCCTATTACGATTAAGGGCTATCGGTCTATGCTGTCTGATACTTTCTCTTATGTGGGAAAGCGGTGTATCGGTCGTAATCTTTTCCTCTCCAAACTTATTCGGCACTTTTCTTTGAAGAGGCCTCGAGTTTTGCGTCTTACACCTAAGTGGAACTTGGCATGGGTGTTGCACTGTTTGGAGGGAGGCGCCATTCGAGCCTTTATCTGAGACCGACATGCGTTTTCTCACCTATAAGATGGCTTTTCTTCTAGCGTTTGCTTCTGCTCGTCGAGTCAGTGAGCTTCATGCGCTATCTGTTGATTCTGCCTTCTTCCAAAATGAGGCTAACAGTGTCACATTCACTACTGATGGCTCTTTTCTGGCTAAGAATCAACTCCCCGATTCGGTACCTCCTCCCATCTGCATTCGGGCTCTCCCTGCTGTAGATGGACGGAGGCCTCTTCTTTGTCCTGTTCGTGCGGTCAAGACTTACATTACTCGCACTCAGTTCATTAGGAGGGGTCGGAAGAGATTCTTTCTGTCTCTCATTCCTAAGAGGCAGTCTATCTCTTCCCATTCTATTTCCAGGTGGATCTGTCTTGCAATCAAGCTGGCTTATTCTCGCTTGTCTGCATCGGATCTTGTTTCGAACCGGCTTAATGCTCACAAGGTTCGTGCCATTTCTACATCCTGGGCGTTCTCCAATTCTGTTTCGCTCCGTGATGTTATGAATGCGGCTTACTGGAGGAATGCTTCTACCTTCTCCTTCTTTTATCTCCGCCACCTTCAGCAGCAATCTGAGGACCTTTATTCTTTAGGCCCTCTCGTTGCTGCTCAGGCTGTTGTGCACCCTCATTAAAATTGTTTTTGTCGAGGTTGCGCTTCACTCAGCCTTGTTCTTTTCAGGTGCCTTCTCTCTATCTTCATTACAGGTTTTCGTTTTTGTTCTCTGCCATCCTTGCTTTCGTTCTGCTACTCTTGTTGGTATTGGTTATGTGATTCACCTCCTCCTATTGTTTATTCAGCCAATTGTAAACAATTGTGAGTAGGTTGAAAAGAAATTAAAATTTTTTAGTAAATTTTGTTTCTTATACCTACCACAATTGTTTCCCGGAGGCCCACCCTCCTTGGGGATATCTTTGATATCGATGCCTCCCCGCTAAATCACAAACTTCTCGTTGGCGAAAATACGGAATTGATGTCACGGTTGTTGCGCATGCGCTCGGTAAACGCAAGAGGTGTGCAGAGAGAGTACCTGTAATTTCGAGCGCTGGTCTCGACCCTTTTTTCGATCTTTTTCGTGCTTTTGCACTCTAGTACTTTTCCAACTCGTTTGGAAAAGATTCTAAAAGCTTGAGTTAGTTCCGAAGTAGGGCTTGCACTTATGTTACAGCCAATTGTAAACAATTGTGGTAGGTATGTTAAGAAACAAAATTTACTAAAAAATTTTAATTTTTTAATGATTTATAAAGAGTCTCATTTCTCTGGACTTCTTTATATTTTGGCTTCCTTTATCAAATTAGCATAATGGGTTATGCTAGGCCTTAAATAGAGTTACATCTATATTTTCATTGTTTTCTGAAATAGGAGCAATGAATATTAAGTACTAGGCCCGCCTGCCTGTTTACTATTCTCAGCTAGTCTGGGCCATTGGTATAGTGGAAAAATATGAAAAATTTATACCAATTTTAATATTTTTAATACTTACCAATGGCCCAGACGGGGATGGCCCTCCCTGGAGTAGACACTCCTTCCTCCCCGTTGAGTTTTATTACAGTTCTTATTAACATTTAACAGGCACAACATTAAGAATGAGAAGATGGTGGTAGCCTATTGTTGTCTTTGACAACAAGTTGCACATTGCGCAAAAGTATGGAGGACCATACTGGTCTTCTCGTTTTTAAGTTTTTTGGCAAATTTTGGGGGTTTAGGGGACTCAAAATTTGTGTTTGGCCCTGGTAATAAATTGGGTTGCACCAGCTAGTCTGGGCCATTGGTAAATATTAAAATTGGTATAAATTTTTCATTTTCATTATTTTTTCATTTTTTGTCTCAAAAACATAGGTTATGACCCCTCGTTGGAACGAGCTCATCAAGCTCGTTCTAATGGGGGGTCATAACCTATGTTTTTGAGACAAAAAATGAAAAAAATTAGTTATTCAAGAATTGTTTTTGCAAGTGTCGTCTGCTTTTCATGTTAGGTAAAGGGTTAAGGGCCTAATTCCGACTTTATTAATATCATTTTACTACAAAAAACACAGGTACCCCAAAATGCAGTTTTGGGGTAAGCTTGCAAGTTACATTCGAAGTTTCATCGCAGTTGTTTCTAAGCAAGTCTTGGCTGCCTACCAAGAAACAACTGCAAAGTTATAGGATGTAGCTTGTTAAAGTAAAGCAAAAATGTATATAAAATCTCCAGGCCCTTAAGGGTTTAGTTTGTTTCTGTGCTTGAAAAGTATAAATGTTTTACATTAAATATCGGGTAAAATATTTTACACCCCAAAAGAATGCGAGAAAAACTCTTGCCTGGTGTGCCAATTGTCTCTCAAAACAATATTTCAAAAGCACCCAAACGAAATGCAGGTACATATTCATTGGAAAAATTGGCTGTCACAGCACAAACATCATTTACTTAATTACATACAAAGGTTGCGCAAAACAATATGTTGGCGAAACGAAAAGAGAATTTCACAAGAGAATCAAGGAACATTTGTCTGACATTAAAAACAACATAACAAACCAATATCAAACCACTTCAACTCTATAAATCATTCTGCAAATGATATATTGGTCCAAATTATTCAACATGCACATGGTGCCCTCAATCTGAGAGAGTTATAGCTATCAGGAAACAAAGAGAAAAGCACTGGATTTACCCACAAAGAATGCTCAAACCAGCAGGCCCAATTAGTTTAGACTAGGGCACCTTTCTCCGTAATCTGTGCTGAGAAGTAGTTGATTTTACACCACATCCTTTGAAAAGTACTTGAATTCATATAACCTTGGAGACAAGAAGTTTCATCATAACCCACCTCACCCTGGTGTGTAGATTCTAGGCATCTGCAGTTTATTTCATGTGTTTCAGTCAGTAATCCCATAATATGCTGTGATGTAATCCACTTTTCCAACTTTGTGTTACATGACAGCATTTCATCGTCATATAATCATAACAGCAGGTTTTATCATTATTACAAATTAGTTCATTGTTCTGAAAGAGTTAGCAGATGAATAAAATAGTAATCCCAGCAAAGATATTTCTTTAAGATCTAGTAATATATGTGAACAAATAATTGACCACACTATATCTTTATGCTGTCATGAAATTGCCAAAGATGCCGACAGTGACATTAAACACCAATAAATAAATAAATGACAAATTTGCTATTTTGTAAGTGTAGGTTATTATTTCATAACTCCAAATTATGAATTCGCAATTACAAGTTATTAATTATAATCTACCTGGCACTTCCAAGTTGTCATAAAATATAGACAGAGCTGTATTTTAGACAAAAGGCAAGATCAACACACCAGGGTTTCCGCTAGGGGAAAATTTGTGGGTCCGGTAGTTTAAAGAAAGTGAAACTCAGACCCCGAAGGCACGTGCATATAGAGGGGGGTCTGGTTTCTCCCCCCAGAAAAATTTTTGATTTTTAGGTGCTCTCTGGTGGCCTCTGTGACGCTTGACCTCAATTTTTTTTTTATAAACCCGATATTCGAAAAGAACCATGATGCGGACATGTGACGTCATGCACATGCCATTACATCATTTATCGCTCGAAATAAAAGCCAGAGATTTGGACCAAACACAACAATTTGAGTCTGAAATTTTATAGGCGACGTTTAGGATTTGAACTTTGTTTCCCCCTCTCCTCTGGGGTTATAAAGTATCAGGTTGTCGCTAGTAATAGTAGGCATAGTATACAATATAATTATGCCTATATTACGTGGAAACAAAGGATCCTGAGTTTCGTTACGATACAGCATTGTACTCGACATTTTAACCACAAGCTTTTCTGAGTATGATCGGCGGGGGAATGGGTCCGGTCGACGGACCCGCAGCCGGTCTAGTGGAAACCCTGACACACACTCAAATGATAATAAAACCTTGACTCAAAGAACAATATGTACAGTGGGACCCTGTTAAGTGAATAGCCACTTTGCCAATGAAGATTATTCAATTAACAAGAGTATTCAGTTTATAGGGATTTTGTCACTTTTCTCTATTCTGGAGATGATCTGAGCATTTATTCTATTGTATCTTGTTTGACAGAGCTCATAGAGCTCTGTCAAACAAGATATAATAGATTAAATGCCTGTATTGGATGTACTGAGACCACATTCTAGTAGGTCTTTAATTGAGAGGAATTATGGAGACTGTCTTGACATATTACAACATTTTTAGTCAAGTTTTAAAAACAAACTTGACTATTGGTATGGCGAGGGTCGGTCGCCAGGTGGGCTGGCGGCCCTTTTTGCTTATAATTTAGTTGTTTCTGGACAGATTTTTGATAATATTTGATATGTGACTTGATATGCATGTTCAACTCCTGATTATGCGAAATAGGACGTGACTATGTTTTTTCACAAGACTTATGGCCGTTTGTTAAAATTGACTAAATTTTTATACTTACCAATGACCCAGACTTAGCTGGTGCTAACTCTAACAAAACCAGGGCCAAACACAAATTTTGCCCCCCAATCCCCAAAATTTGCATCCAAAACAAAAAGAAATCATGTCCTAAAGGACCTCCATACTACGCCTCTACTGCGCATGCGCAGTGACGCAGACGTCCCGAAATTGGCGCCAATTATCATTCTCTGTTTGGCCCTTCATCAGTCAACATCTCACTGATCTTTGTGCTTGTAAATCTCAGTTTAAAGGATGCCAGACACGTAATTTTTGGAGAAAATGTGATTCTAAGGAGGATAGAAGGAGGAGAGGAAAAAGAAGTGACAAAAAATAATCAGGGCTGTACTTAAAATTTTTTGATGAAATTATGTTAAGTTGCCTATTTTCGAGGCATGGGCCTCTTGTTGTCATTCTTGCTAATTGTTGCACTGCTTATTCAGTGTTTCCTCTCCCCTAGCCTTCTAAAGTCCCCCCTTGCAATTCTCCCATGCTTTTGGCATATTTTTGAGAAATTTCATTTCTAAAATTTCCTGGGAGAGTTGCTTGGTTACAGAATGTTTTCTGTTATTTTCCCCATAGTTACGTTTTCACCCATGGGTGTATAACGTTTGTGTTCTGCATCTTCCATCTGATGTTCTGCAGATTCTCCCCTGGGAGTCTCTGTTTTGCATCAGATAGAGTGTATTTTGATGACTGATTCCGGGCCAGTTTTTTCAGTGCCTGGAGTCATGTTTTCTGGTGTTTTTACACTGTTTGTTTACATTGGCAACAGCCTTTTTTGAGGGGGGCTGTTTGCCTTTGCTGTAGTTTATCTCACTATAAGATACATTTATATTATCCGTAAGTGTCTCATTAATTATTTAATATAAATTTAAAATTTTTGACCACACTTTGCCATCGGATCCATCGGGGCTCAACGTTACTTTTCAGCAACTTGGGCTTCGCTGAAAAAATATTTTTTCAAAATTATTTTGATTTGCAATTGTTTTTTCATTTATTAATGGATCATGTTATTATGTATCTTTGTGTCAGGGGTTTTTGCGAGTAACTAGGACTTATTGTTGTTCTTTCACAATGAAGGGACATTGTTCAAATTGTAATAGGAAGAAATCTTCCTCTGACTTTCATGATCATTGTATTAATTGTAGTCAGTGTTCTCGCATTAATCCCTGTCCTATATGTGAATATTGGGATGAGAAACATTGGAAACGTGTGTCACGATATGTTGTTTCTGGAGAAAGGGCGATGCCGGCTCTTTCTCCGCAAGGTCACTCTACTCTCTCAGTTTCTATTTCAGAGGAACCAGAACAGGGTGATGTTTCTATGTTATCTTCTACAAGTTACAAGTGTGCGTCCGTTTTCACAAATGAATTCAGAGCTAGCGGCATAAGTGCTCATGGAGATTAGACAAATGTCGTCCGCTAGCTCGCCCGGTGTAGCGTCCATTCACCGAATGGTTCGGCAGCCGGGTTCGTCCGATGCAGTCCAAGAGGAAGTTTTGGGTGATGCGAGTACTATAAACATAATAGATGCACACCCAGTGACGGCGGATAGTAAGCGAGAACGGAGGAAGCCTTTGAGTCCGGTTCCTAGCTCATCCAGGTCCAGCCGGGCCGCGAGCGAGAGAGGCCCCTCTCTCGTACAACATCTGGGACCAGATGTTGTGGTACAAAATGTGTCTTTAGCGGAGCATACGTCCGTCGCTCGGGACGCTCCGTTGTATAAGCAGTCCGCAGAGACTGTTAAGGCTTCCTCTTCTTGTCAGCGCACACGACCGCACCTTGGCTGCGTGACCGCCGATATATTACCAGCTTCGCCGATCAAGGATTCTTCGGCGACCAGGTCACACCATCCGGTAGCCAGGGATTCAAGACCGATGGCCTCCGGACGTTCGCATAGGAAAAGTATGCGGGAGCCATCTGATGCGGAGCTGCCCTCGGCGAAGCAGCGAAAGACTGCGTCTCCGCAGGTCTCGACGCCGGACATTCTTGTGCAGATAGCACAGCTTATCGCAGCATCCCAGCAGCCGACAGAAACGGTGTCGGATCGAGAATTATCCGACGGCGCTGGGTCGGTACGCTCCGCCGAAGCATCGGGGGCGGACGACCGGGAACATCATGAGGTCCGACCGGATGGTGAAAGGGATACGGATGACTTGGAGCTATCCCTTTCGGAACAACATAAAGCTGCCGTGGACTTCATCCGGCACTTTCTCCCTCAAGTTGTTCCGTCGGGCCAGACTGCTGCGGTTCCGGACAAGAGAATTATAGCGTCATTGGACTTTGAATTTTTTGAGCGGTTCAGGGACATCGCTCCCGAGTTTCCGTCGCAGTCCAATAATGTTGCAAGAACATTTGAATTATTGAACGACGCTATATTTAAACTTGCTTCCAGGACGGGGAAAGCAGGTTTCTTGTCCGCTAATACTCTCAACCTGCCTTTCATTAATGCAAGGAATAAATTCGATACGGCAGGACAGGGTATACCGAGAGTTCCTCTGCGTATGGACGATGAGGCGGAAGACCTAGAGCTATCATTACCGTCGTCAGCTTCTATTCCAACCGCGGTGTTGGAAACAGCTATTGCGTCTAACAGAGCCAATTTAGATGCCTTATCTTACGCAGATCACCTTACTAAGGCGTTATCACTGCGCCTTCAGGGGAAAGAGTTTCAGGATATACAATCCTCTTTAAGACTTCTTTCAAGGGCAGTAGCTTATTCCACGTGTAACTCCGCCCTTTCAGTGGCAAATCTGGAGTTGGTTAGACGTGACGCAGCCCTAGCTACATCCACACTAGTGGATTCTAAGGTGAAGAACTCTCTTAGAGTCGCTTCGGTCTCAGGAGAACTTCTCTTTGACGGCAAGCTTTCCGCTATTTATGATAAAATTACAAAGAAAGCTAAGGATTCTCTGTTGTTCAAATCTGCTCCTAAGAAGTCGGATACAGCAGACACGAATAAGACAGGCACTTCTGGGTCTAATGCGCCCAAGAGAGGTTCCTATAGAGGTTCCGGTGCGTCCTCTTGGTCTTATTCGAGAGACCGTCAGGATAGCGACTCTCGTTCGGGACGTCCTTCAGGCCGGGACAATCGGTCGGATGCCCCGAGGTCGACGGGGCGAGGTGCGGGCCGTGGAAGACGTGGTTTCTCCTACCGCAGGCCTCGCAGGTCCAGGAGGTGATGGCTTAAACCTCTATCGCGTTCCGGTTGGCGGAAGGTTGTCGAGCTTTTCACAAGAATGGGCGTCGATTACGGACGACCCTTGGGTGAGAGGAGTGACTTCGGAAGGTCTAAAGATATCCTTCAAACGAAAGCCTCCATTAACTCGAAGTCCAAAGTGGACTCATCTTCCGTCAAATCCGCAGAAAAGAGACGCTCTGTTATCAGAGGTGCAGTCTCTTTTAATGAAGAACGCGGTAGAGGTCGTAGAAAACCAGGAATCTCCGGGATTCTACAGCCATCTGTTTCTGGTTCCGAAACCAGACGGCTCGTTCCGTCCAGTCATAGATTTGAGCTGGATAAACAAGCTGATCGTCGCTCCGAAGTTTTATATGGAGACGATTCGATCGGTCAGAGCGAGTATTCGGGTGAACGATTATGCAACGAGCATAGATCTCAAAGATGCGTACTTTCACGTCATGGTACATCCGACATTCCGAAAGTATCTACGCTTCGCAGTCCTAGGAGTGGTGTATCAATTCCGGACGATGTGCTTCAGATTGAATCTAGCACCCTGGGCTTTCACTCGGGTAATGAACTCGGTAATGATCTACTTCCGAGCTCATTCGTCTGCGGTACTGTCGGCCTACCTGGACGACATTCTTCAGAGGTACGGCAACGAGTTAACGCTTCAGAACGATGTTCAGAATCTTCTTCTATTGCTCCGACGTCTCGGTTTTATAGTAAACGTGGAGAAGTCGGATCTGGTGCCATCCAAGTCATTCACTCATCATGAGACGCACAACAATCTCGTTCGTCTGCTGTTAACCAGAGCGAAATTAGTCAGTTGTTATGCTCGCTATTGTCTGCACGCAGACAAAGTCACGGCGAGAGAATTTATGAGACTGATAGGTCTGTGCGGAGCCGCCGCGGATCTCATTCCGATGGGGTTTTTACGCACACGTCCTCTTCAAATTTTCTTGACTCAGAATTGGAGTGTGAAAATTCATTCGCTCGATGTAGACGTTCTCTTGTCAGATCAAGTGAAACAAGAGATTCAGACTTGGGCAAACATTCAGTGGTTAACTCAGGGAGCTCCACTGCAGTTGCCGGATCCGAGTTTTACCGTTATGATGGATGCCAGTCAAACAGGTTGGGGTGCATCATTAATCCCAACGGATTCGAGATGCCAGGGTCTTTGGGATCCGCAATTCCTGTGCAAGCACGTAAACATCAAGGAAATGATGTCAATTTGGCTTGCGTTACGTCACTGGATGGACATTATTCACGATGCTCATGTCCAAATCCTATCCGACAATACGACAGTAGTGGCGTATATACGGAATCAGGGAGGCACTCATTCAGTTCCGTTGTTCAATCTAACGGAAAGAATCCTTCTGTTTGCGCTAGAACATCACGTTCTTCTTTCGGTCCGTCACATACCGGGTCGTCTGAATGTGCTAGCAGACTCCCTTTCACGAAAGGGTCGCTTGTTGCCGTCGGAGTGGACTCTCAACAAACAAGTATTCAATCAGATTTGCTACCAATGGGAACGGCCAATGATAGACTTATTTGTGACACATCTCAACAATCAGTTGCAGACGTATGTGTCTCCGTGTCCGGATCCAAGAGCATTTGCAGTAGACGCTCTGTCGATCCCTTGGGACGGAATGATAGGATATGCGTATCCTCCAGCGCCGTTAATTCAACAAGTATTGCTAAAGATAAAACAATCTCAATGCAAGATTCTGTTGGTAGCATCTCTGTCGCCACAGAGACCGTGGATAAATCTACTCAGGTGTCTGTTGTGGGACCTACCGCGAAAGCTTCCTCCACGGGAGGATCTTCTTTCGCAGGGGAAATCGCGCCAACTCCATCACAACCCGCAAGGTCTCAACCTTCACGTTTTTCCGTTGTGCGGTCCTTCTTGCATGGCAAGCACTTTACAGGATGAGCAGTGGACGCGATTTCTAACTGTAGGAGGACCTCCTCTTCGCTAAACTATGCGGCTAAGTGGAAGGTTTTTCGTCGTTGGTGTAGGGATCATTCTGTAGATATATTCGATCCCTCTATACCGGACATTGCAAACTTTCTAGTATACTTGTTTGACAAAATCAAACTGCAGCCTGTTACTATAAAGGGTTATAGATCTATGTTATCTGATACCTATGCACATCATGATAGTTTACAAATTGGATCTAATGTCTCTTTATCTAAGTTGGTTAGAAACTTTTCGATAAATAGACCCAGAACTCTTAGATTAATTCCTAAGTGGAATTTAGCTTGGGTTCTTCTTAAATTGAAGGAAAAGCCATTTGAACCTCTTGGGACAGTAGATTTCAAATTCTTATCTTATAAGACAGCTTTTCTCTTAGCTTTCTCTTCTGCTAGAAGAGTCAGTGAGCTTCATGCACTATCGGTGGATGATTCTCATTATTGTAGTGTTGGGAACACTATCACCTTCACTACTAATGTGGGTTTTTTAGCTAAGAATCAGGCTCCTAATAAATATCCGGAACCTATTGTTATTAAGGCTCTTCCGTCTTCAGACGGGCGTAGGCCTTTACTCTGTCCTGTTAGAGCATTACGTATCTATAAACAGAGATCTCAGTTTATCAGAAAGGGACGGAAACGTTTCTTTCTGTCTTTGATGCCTAATAGAAAGGACATTTCAGTCCATTCTATTGCTAGATGGATTCAATTAACTATCCGTACTGCTTATGAAGATTTATCTTCTTCTCAGCAGTCTGTGCTTAAGATTTCTGCTCATGAAGTAAGAGCTCTTTCTACTTCCTGGGCTTATGCTAATAGTGTTGCTATTACAGATTTAATGAAGGCTGCTTATTGGTCTCAGCCATCCACATTTACAAATTTTTATCTCAGAAATATTGAGTCCATTTCTGGAGACCTGCATTGTTTAGGTCCGTTATCTGTTGCTCAGAATGTCGTCCACTAAACAGTTGCAACTATAGTTATGCAGGCTTTCTGTTCCGGCAGTGACTCCGTCCGGCTGCCCTCTTCGCTCTGGGCTATTTGACCCAGGGCAAGGGGAAGGGAGGGGGGGGGGGGCGGGTGTTCCCTTAGGTCACCTGCTTTATAGTGAAAAGCAAGGGGATGCCTCCTCCAAGTCAGTATTTCTGAGTCGCTTCCGGGATGGTTTTAAAGTGTAATATTAATGTTAAAATTCATTCATGTCTTATTTTTAAAGTGTAGCTCGGTGTGAAGCATTTGTATATGTCAAGTGTCAAACGGGCTTTAATATACAATACTCGGACACTTTTAAATGGCTATAAAGAGTCTCAATTCTCTGGACTACTTTATTTATTGGCTTGCTTTAAAAATAATTAGTATAAGGGTTATACTGGATGTTAATAGAGAACATGAATGTTATTGTGCTCAATTATTAAGGGTAGTGTATCTTTATAATTTAATATTAAATAAGAAAGATACATGTAAAGCCTAATACTCCTTTTCTCCTTAAGGGGTTACCTCTTTACTATATAGTTGAGCTTATTGGATTTTCCTCTATGTCCTAGGCCCTCCAGCCTGTTTACTATTCAGCTAAGTCTGGGTCATTGGTACAGTATAAAAATGTTAAAAAATTTATAGTAATTTATATATTTTTTATACTTACCAATGACCCAGACGGGGATGGCCCTCCCTGGAGTTGAGAACTCTTGCCTCCCCGCTGAGTACATAGCGCTGACCAGGCACTGCCAGTAAGAATGATAATTGGCGCCAATTTTGGGACGTCTGCGTCACTGCGCATGCGCAGTAGAGGCGTAGTATGGAGGTCCTTTAGGACATGATTTCTTTTTGTTTTGGATGCAAATTTTGGGGATTGGGGGGCAAAATTTGTGTTTGGCCCTGGTTTTGTTAGAGTTAGCACCAGCTAAGTCTGGGTCATTGGTAAGTATAAAAAATATATAAATTACTATAAATTTTTTAACTTTTGCACTTGATAGCGTGATAACTTCAACAACGTCAACCGATTTGATCGAGTTCGAAAACAGGTCGATGTACGGCAGCAGAATTATTGAGCTGACTTTGTGCTTGATAGCGTGATAACTTAAGCAAATGTCAACCGATTCGATTCATTTTTATACGCCCGTTTAAAAAACGGTTGTATTATGTTATCAGTCTGTCTGTCTGTCCGTCTGTCTGTCTGTCCGTCTGTCTGTCCGTAAACAATTTGGTTTCCGTTCATTTAAAGTCGAATGCCTTGACGGATCGACATCAGAGTTTCAGAAGTTGTTTTTAGCATTAAAATACAAGTCAAGTTCGATATTGGTGTTTCTCAGTCCATCTGCTGCAGAGATATATGGCCCTTTGAAAACACAATTTTTCTAAAAAAATTGGTTTCCATTCATTTAAAGCTGAACGCCTTGATGGATTGACACCAAATTTTTCAGATGTTGTTTTTAGCAATGAAATACAGGTCAGGTTCGATATTGGTGTTTCTCAGTCCATCCACTGCAGAGTTATGGCTCTTTGAAAACACAATCTTTCGAAAAAAATTAGTTTCCCTTCATTTAAAGTCGAACGCCTTGACGGATGGACATCAAACTTTCAGATGTTGTTTGTAGCAATAAAATACAGGTCAAGTTCGATATTGGTGTTTCTCAGTCCATCCGCTGCAGAGTTCCCCTCCTTTCAAAACACAATTTTTGAAAAAAAATTGGTTTCCGTTCATTTAAAGCCGAACGCCTTGACAGATTGACACCAAATTTTTCAGATGTTGATTTTATACACCCGTTTGAAAAACGGGACCTATTATGTGAATGGTCTCTCCACCCGTCTGTCTGTCTGTCTGTCCATGGACACATTTCGTTTCCGGACGATAACTTTAGTTGTAATGGATTGAGCTGAGTTAAATTTGGCATGTGGATTTAGTATGACAAAATGCAGGATGGGTTCGATTTCCATTTCTAGCGGCCCATTTGCAGTAGAGTTATGGCCCTTTATTTATGGGAATTTAGCCGAACTTTTCGTTTCCGGACGATAACTTTAGTTTGCCTTGACCGATTTATTTCAAATTTTCAGTTTTTTGTTTTTGACCACAAAATACAGATGAAGTTAACTTTTGACCACAATCGCATATACCTTTCTAGAGTTATTTCCCTTGAATGATTGCAAATTTGTGGATTTTGTGGTTTCTGGATGATAACTTTAGTTTGCCTAGGCCGATTTTTTTCAAATTCTCAGATTTTGTTTTTGACCACAAAGCACAGCTCAAGTTCACCTTTGGCAATAATCGCATGTACCGTTCCATAGTTATTCCCCTTGAATGATTGCAAATTTATGAATTTTGTGGTTCCCGGATGATAACTTTAGTTTGCCTTGACTAATTTGTTTCAAATTCTCAGATTTTGTTTATGACCACAAAGCACAGCTCAAGTTCACTTTTGGCCAAAATCACATGTACCTTTCCAGAGTTATTCCTCTTGAATTTGTGCATTTTATGTTTTCCGGATTATAACTTTAGTATGGCCTAACTGATTTTTTATACACCTGTTGAAAAACCGTTGAATTATGGAATCAGTCTGTCTGTCTGTCTATTTGTCCATCCATTTGCCCATCCGTCGGTCTATCCGTTCGTCAACATTTGGTTTCCAGATGATAACTTTAGTATATTTTTTTCGATTGACTCCTAAACTTGGTATGTGGTTTAATCAAAACAAAAGACAGGCCAAGTTCGAATATGGGGTCAGTTCGAACTTCGAAGTTTCCCTGAATTATGGACCTTGTTGGACATAGAATGCATCAAATATTTGGTTTCCGGATGATAACTTTTATTATTTGTTTTCCGATTGGTTCCAAACTTGGTATGTTGTTTAATCACAACAAAATACAGGTCAAGTTCGAATATGGGGTTGGTCCAAATAATTTTCACCCTCACCTCCATCCTTACCCCAACCCTTCAAAAATACAAAACGGGCGTATATTGTCCTGCTACACGGTGCTCTTGTTGTTGTATGGTTTTCTAAGAAGATTATCTCAATTGAGTTCCAAAACAGTCTCGGTCCAATACAGGACAGCAAAATAATTGGGCTGACTTGGTCATTTTTTGAAAATTTTGGCTCGATATAACTTGAACATAGTCAACCGATCCAATTCATTTTCATTATGTGGGTTTCCAGGAACATTTTCTTTGATCGAGTTCGAAAATGGGCTCGGTTCGATATACACAGCGGCAGAATTATTGGGCTGACTTTGTCATCTTTTGCAAATTTTGTGCTTGATAGTGCCATAATTTGAACAAATTTGATTCCTTTTTTATTATATTGGTTTCCAGAAAAATTGTCTTGATTGAGTTCAAAAATGGGCTTGGTCAGATATACGGCAGCAGAATTATTTGGCTGTCATTGTCATTTTTTGCAATTTAGTTATTCAGAAAAGGTACTCTGATGCTTTTTAGTTCATGGCCACAACTGTGTTAGCCACAAAAACTGTACCCCACCTCAGCGAATGAGACCCTACTTTATTTAACAGGAGTTTATTCTATAACCTAGTATGCAGTTAACAGGTCAAATTTGTGTTGAAGGTATGGCAAATGGTTTTGTGTTTGACAATTATATTCAGTTATCAGGGATATTCAATTAAGAGACGCCCAGTTAACTGGGCCTCGTTGTATAACTAACTTGTCAAATTAAGATATTGAGTAAAGTCAAATCACTAGGCTGTCTGTTTTGTTTTTATAATGTTCTCTTCTAACCAACCTGGAACTGTCTAATCCATACTTGGAAACGTGGGCATACTAATGGGTGTTGTGAACCCCCCCCCCCCCCCTCCTGAGGACCCCAGAGGGTTAATTTGGTGATGCTACCCTGCTCAGTGGTACCATCACTAAATTTACCCTCTGTGAACCTCAGTCTGAATCAAGGTCTCAAACCTAAACAGCATGAGGTACCCAGAGGATAAATTGGCACACTGTATTGGATAGCATCAGCAAATTCACCCTCTGGGGACCTCATTCTGCAAATGACAGATTGCTTATTTTCAGGCTTGACCATGCAGCATGACCAATTTGGAGAATGAGATGTGCTAAATGAAAAGTTGAGAAGCCCTTACATGACAGCCACTAACTAGAATATAGACGGACTAATATTCCCACTACACCATCCAGGCACAGGGCTTGATTTAATTTGAAAATATTGAATAGCGATTTGCTATACATTTGGGAAAATTGATTAGCTGTTGACAACAATTGATTAGCTATTTTACAGACAACAAGGGCATCCATTTATTGTTCTGTTTCCAATGTTGAAATGTTTTCTGAGGGCTCACAGGGCTGCAGCAGCTACATTTGTTTTTATATGTACCCATACTATGTATGGTACACATAATGCTGGCATCCGGGCGGGGTGACCATCCGTCGTTTGTCCATCCTTTGTCCGTCCGTCTGTCCGTCCGTCTGCCTGTCCGTCCGGCGTCCGTATCCATTTCTTTGGCATTCGATAACTTGAAAAATATTGCTTGGATTGTCAAGTTACTTTATATTTGTGTTCAGGTGCCGAGCTGTATAGTTTTTGGTGTAAATTGGATAATTTGATCCTGAGATATTCACCCTTTATCCTTCAAATAGAAAATTCCTCCAATCCCTTTGGCATTCGATAACTTGAAAAATATTGCTTGGATTGTCTAGTTACTTTATATTTGTGTTCAGGTTACTGATTTGCCAAGCTGTATAGTTTTTGGTGTAAATCTGATGATTTGATCTCGCGATATTAACCCTTTATCCTTGAAATTGAAAATTCCTCCAATCCCTTTGGCATTCGATAACTTGAAAAATATTGCTTGGATTGTCAAGTTACTTTATATTTGTGTTCAGGTTACGGATGTACCAAGCTGTATAGTTTTTGGTATAAAACTGTCATTTTGATGCTGAGATATTAACCCTTTATCCTTCAAATTGAAAATTTCTCCAATCCCTTTGGCATTCGATAACTTGGAAAATATTGCTTGGATTGTCAAGTTACTTTATATTTGTGTTCAGGTTACTGATGTGCCGAGCTGTATAGTTTTTGGTGTAAATGTGTTATTTTGATCCTGAGATATTGAAAATTCCTCCAGTCCCTTTGGTATTCGATAACTTGAAAAATATTGCTTGGATTGTTAAGTTACTTTATATTTGTGTTCAGGTTACTGATGTGCCGAGCTGTATAGTTTTTGGTGTAAATCTGATAATTTAATCCTGAGATATTGACCCTTTATCCTTCAAATTGAAAATTCCTCCAATCTCTTTGGCATTCGATAACTTGAAAAATATTGCTTGGATTGTCAAGTTACTTTATAATTGTGTTCAGGTTACTGATGTGCTGAGCTGTATATTTTTTTCTATAAATCTGATAATTTGATCCAGAGATTTTAACCCCCTTTATCCTTCAAATTGAAAATTCCTCCAATCCCTTTGGCATGAGATAACTCAAAAAACATCAATCCGATTGTCATGTTACTTTATATATTTATTCAGGTTACTGATGTGCTGTGCTGTATAGTTTTTTTTGTAAATCAGATAATTTACTCTGGGGAGATATTAACCCTTTATCCATCAAATTAGACACTCCTCCGATCCATTTCTATATGTACCCATACCTTGTATGGTGTACATAATGTCGGCATCCGTGGTGGCCCTTCGTCATACAGCTTTCTACTAGTTGCGCGTATGGGTACACATCTGATGATTTCATTGGCCTATTTTTCTTTGTTCATTTTTCAGGTTTAATTAATAAAACAAACTTTCACATTGTTCGAGTTCACTTATTTATTCCTGCTACAGGCCTACAGCTAGTACAAGGTTCCTGTTTCCTACTACTAGTCCAAACATACTTGGACCCAAAGTCTGTAATATAATTTTTGGATTTGGTAATTTTGGTACGTCCACAGGACAGGACGTACCAAACCAAAAAATTATGTTTAATAATAATATTGTGGACTGTGGGTTCAAGTTTGGACTAGGTTCCGACTGCACATTTAAAAATCAAATTAAAACACTGTTTTTGTCTAAGCACTTTTCAACTTCAAGGGCAGTGTCAACAATTCTCAAGGAATAGTGTTGCAATGACCCCGATGGCCCAGTTGCAAGTCGATTTAAACCATCAATTAACACTATTATTATAGGAAATACCCACTTCCGAATTGAAAAATAATTTTGATTCAGTGTAAAATTCTTTCAGCAACTAACTTTATAAAACACTAAACTCGTTCTTGTACATTTTCAGTTTTTCTTAATCCTTCCCATTTCCAGTGAACATGATCCATGATTTGTCTTAACAATTCAAACACCATCGGCACATTTTAATCTGTATTGTGGAAATTAAAGGGTCATCCAACAAACATTGTGCCTTGCGGAACATAAACTTTCACATTCTTATTCTGATTTATGGATAAAACAATACAAATTTTCAATTTTTTTCTCTTTCAACTCCTCCTTGGTCTTTCCCAAAGATATTGAAAAAAACCTTTAAAATTTGTATCCATGTTCACAGAATAAAGACGATTTTAAAATTGGGTATGTACCCAAAACAAGTTGTGTTGGGAGACCCCTTCATAGATGTAACAGCATAAACAGTGGTTTTTGTGACGTAATATCAAATTTTCATTGAGGATGATTCTGATTGGTCAACTTTTTCAGAGTCCGACCTTCAGACAGAGATATCTGATAGGCTCCGCAATACACTTGGCTTCAAGTAACGCAGCATTGGCCTACATTTTTCGAGAACCGCAAGGCTTAAAAGTTAAAAATAAATTTCAACCCGGTTATTGGGGAATTTGGGTCAGTATTATAACTTTGCCAAAAGAATTTCCACGTTTTATGTTGCTTAAACTGGCATAGACATTTGACTTAATGTGTTTGGAACTGGGTGATGTGTACTGCATGGACCACTGTGAAGTTTTTTGCAAAAGTTGAGAAAATTACTTGATTCGCAAATAACTTTGGACTGACATATTTATTGAGTCGCAAAATTCAGAAATTGGCTCGCAAAGTGCGATGCGAATCCGGTTAAATCAAGCCCTGTCCAGGCATGCCTTTATCAAAGGCATGCCTCTATTATGTAGTTTGGAATACTTTATCAATCTGGACTCATCTTAGTTGGGACAAATCAGGTTCACATCACCCCAACTGGTCATCTTCACGACAACCCTAAGTCTCCCATACCACCCAAAAACTACCTTATGACATTGCCATTCAAATTTGGAGTAGTGTGATTCACATCTTCAAGGTCAAGGTCATACTTGAGTGCCATATGCTGAAGGTCACAAGTCATGTCTCTGCTATGAGTCAAAAATTGTTGTGATTATACAATCATAAAATTTCACACAGTAAAAAAAAGGACCATGGGCGAATGAGTCACACTTCATGGCTGGGTTCGAAACTTTAAGGTTATGGTCATTGTCAGATTTTAAGGTCACACTTAAATGATATATTCATGTCTCAGCCATAACTAAAGGTCCGTGTCAAAGTTCAAGATCATACCTCAAATCTTTTGGTATTCCTCTCTTATCTGTACCTCAGAAATGAATCAAACTACAGTTATCCAGGCTTGGCAATTTCAGGAGAGCGATTTTTTAGCTCTCCTTACTGCCCTCCTGAAAGAATTAAGGAGCGCGAAAAATTGCCCTCCTAAATATTTTGGTCTGGGATGATTGAGATTACATGTATTATTCTCACATTAAATTTTTGTTGTAAAGCAAAAATGTAATTTAACTTCGAAGTCACATAACATCACGTAATTTCATTTTGAAAGTGGTTTAGTGGTAAAAGGTAATGGCTGCAACCATACACAAACACAGTTGCAATCATTTGAAGCAAAATGGGTCACAGCAATATTTTTTTTTCTGTCAGTTTCAAGTTCAACAACTGACATCACAGTTTGAGGGGTAATTATTCAAGGAATATTGACACCATAATATACTACCATTACTACTATCCTGTCACTTGAAGCACTTGCACCAGGATGTGACTGTAGATTCAAGCAGACCTGTTGTCCAAGAAAGTCATACGCCTACCACTACCACCTTCAACCCCCTTTGGGGGTTGAAGGTGGTAGTGGCAGGCATATGACTTTCTTGGACAACAGGTCTGGGTACACACACACAGGTCTTGTCAAGTGTGTGTTCGGTTGTTGAGAGAGACATCTAGATGTCTAAGAGATTTTGCTTTACCTTAGTAAAGTTAATAAAATCACTGATGTAATAGTCTGTTGGTTTCAGTTTTAATTAGTTCGTTCAACTGGATACTTAAAATGCTGTGTAAAGCTAATTGCTCTCCTAAGCTGATTGAGGAGAGTGATGTTTTGCCCTCCTGCATTTTTCAGAATGCCAGGCCTGGTTATCAAACTTCATACGAATGACGACAGTCAGAAGGTGTGGTGCATATAATAGTTCAGTGATAGAAATATGGCACAGGCATTTAATACTGCAGAAACATTTTTTGTGACCTAGTTTAACCAGTTTCGTCATCGACAATATCTTTGTCACTCCAACAGCTCCAATTTCAGAGGGTAAAACAAAAGTGGTATTAAGCCTGCCTTTGATCTTGAATGCTCAACAAAGTAAATTTACTGAGTCTGATCAGTCTAGGCAAGACAGGTCATTAATCATTCCTGTTGGAATCCAGGCAGAACTTCTTGCCCAGTTGCCCCATACTGAGGTAGTGGAGTTTGTTAAAAATGAACATGGGTTCAGCAGCAGTTTATTGGCATTGATTGGCTTGAACGCATTCCATGGAGAGCACACAATTTACGAGGCATTTGTGAAGCTTTACAATGAAAAAGAGTTCAAAAGAGCAATTTGCTTGTCTTAGTAGCTTCCAAGAGTGCTATTTTTGTCATCCTAATTTTTCAAAAATCCAAGCCTAGTAGTTACTTGTGCATGTTAAAATTCAAGGCCATAGTTGAATGCTGTATGTTGAAAGTCACAAATCATATCTCTGCCATAACTCAGAAACTGTTGTGACTACAATTATCAAACTTTGCTCAATTATAGAGAACAATTGGAGGATGTGTCACACATCGTGGCTGGGTTTGTAACTTCAAGGTCAAGGTAGATTGCACAGGCTTTGTACCGGTCCTTGAAGGTGCTTGAAAGTTTTTGAATTAAAAAATCGAAAATCCAGGGTCTGGAAAGTGCTTCAAAATCATATCTCCAGTAGTAAAGTCCTGGAAAGTGCTTGAAAAATATGTACAGGGATGAGATTTTTCAGTTTTTTATTAGACTTCAGTCTTTTCGAATTTTTTTTTTTATTTTTATTTCTTTGAATTCACATGAAAATGGTCTGAAAGACCATTTTCATGTGAATTCAATAGTGCTGAAACGATTAGCTATTTTCGAAAGTCGTCTAGTCGCCGATAGTAATCGACTTAAGTCGACTAATCGGCCCATTTGGCTACAAAAATACAAGATTACTTACCAAATGTTAAAAAAAATGCATAGTTTTTCAGTGAAACGCTACAACTTATTTCTACATGTACTGTAATTTGTAAATTGGCAAGTGATCTGATTTGAAGTTTTGTTGACATGTCATCCCCCACCCACCTCCGATCTGCACCCATGCTTGAATGTATGATAAATGCCAGGTATATTTCTTAGTTGTGGAGAATATTTATGAGATCAAAAACTTTTAAAACAAATACAGAAGGGGATATATTGATATTCATTTCTTAGAAAATTACCCCTATTATTTTGAAATCTTTCATTCACACGGGGCAGTCCAAGAGTTATTTTTAGGCTGTATGTCATTTTGTGCGAAGCGTCACAGTCGACGTGGTTCACCTCTGTCTCTCTTCAGAAATGAAATCCACATTGTGCATTTTGAGTTTCCTGTCACGTCGGTTTCAATTAAAAATAACTTTTCAAATACTTCACATATGTGATTAAAACTTAGGCTCCGTATGTAGATATGTCATAAATACATATCTGTGAAATACGGTGCCAAAACGCAGTCTAGTTTTGATATACCAATTCTTCAAATAAAAAAAGATTATAAATTTCACCGTATGACAGAGGATGTAGCAAGTGACTGAAGACTTCCATTCAGATGATGTGGATATAAATCATTTGGCGCCAGAATAAATTACACTATTTAATTGGCTGAATTCCTGTATTATTTTCACTCACATTGCCATATTAGGAAAAAGTTATGTTAAATAGGCTTGTTTAGGTAATTCATATTCATGAAGAGAGGTCATAAATAATTGGGTTTTTTTTACTTGATAGTAAGTTCTCGTAGCTATAACGGAAACCAAATAAATCTTTGGTGATACATTGGTAATTGAATGAATTTTGACAATATTTAACGTTATTCGCAAAATGCGATTCCAAATTATGAGCTAAACAGGTGATTTGTATCGCAAAATGTGATGCGAACCTGGTTATTTTAAGGCCTGGCCAATACGGGCATATAATGTAACAAATTGGATTGAACATGAGCGTGAAAGTGAAAGTAAACCTTTAAACAAATACAGAAGCAATTGTAAATTTTCGTGAGTTGGGTTAAAACGAACAACATATTTTGCCTCAGTTTTCCGAAAAATAGGGTTCTGCCAACTTTACTGTCAGTTGTGGCCAATCAGAGTATAGTATGTCTGACGCTTATACCTAACAATGATCTCCATAATGAAGGTGCCGACTAGTCGACTGGCGAATTTCAGCGTCAACTTTTTTAGTAATCGAGTCAAGGTCGACTAGTCAAACAATCATTTCAGCACTAGAATTCAAAGTAATGAAAGGTTGAATCACAGCTTTACAAATTGGTTATCATATAATTGGGAGCATAATGGATGATTTTGATACATTTCCCTTCATGCAAGCACAATTTCAGTTTATTTTCAAATTTTTGTAATAGACTGAAGTCTCATGCTTGTATGTAGTGTCAATAATGTAGAGTGTTTATGAAAAAAATTGCTGTAATAGCTTGCGTAATTGTGTAGATTGACAGTGCATAAAGTCGGTGTTTTTTCATAAAAAAAACACAGAGCATGCCTCCTTAATTGTGCATCGGGTATTCCCGTTATTATTCGGCCCATTACGTGACTGCTATTATGTTAGAAACAGGTACGCAAGTATGAAATAGAGTCAGCATTATGTTATCAGAAGGTCCTGGAAAATGCTTGGAAAAAGTCCTTGAAAGTCCGGGATTTTTATTTTCTCAAGGGTGTACAAACCTGCAGGGTCACACCTAAAATCTCTCTATTTGTGTTTCAGTTAGAACTGAGAAATGAGTCAAACTACAGTTATTAAACTTCATACAAATGTTAATGGCAGCCAGAAACTGTGTAGTGTATAATATTTTGCACATCTTCAAAGTCAAGAACTCAAGATCATACTGGAGTGCCAAATGTTGAAGGTCACAAGTCATGTCAGCCATAACACAGAAACTATTGTGGCTACAATCAGCAAACTTCACACAATCTTTAATGCCTGTTTCATTTGGTGGTTTTTAGGGGTGGTAGGTAGAGTGTATTACTAGAGTGACATTTCTTGTTTTGGTCCAGTCAAGGACGTTATGAAAATGACCTCTTGGGAAGATGTGATTTATCTCGACTGTGATGGCTCAAGTCCTGAGAGAAAAAATATTCCAACTACATTATCAAGTGAAGGCATGCCTTGATGATGTAGTTGGAATATTGGTCAGTCAGGATTATAGTTAAAATATTCAAGACATCCTGGAAATTTATTTGTGAAAAGACAAAATAAATATAATTATCACACACCTATTAATGTAAAACACAGGATTTCCACTGTTCTGCCTGTACAATAAAAATAAAGTTGTATCACACATCTGGTGATACAAAACACGTTCGATTTCATTTTCGACGTAAACAGACAAGGAACCCGTCTAAATAAATTACATCAATCATTTGTCAAATGCACCAGAGTCGAGATCGCTTGGAAAAAGTTCCCCATACCCGGGATATTTGAACAATCAGATTCGAGTAAAAAATTTACAAAATAAAAATAACTTTCTGACTGCTTGTTCCTTGACAAATACTTTCCACAACTGATCATCTAAGTGCCACCAATTGCTGAATCAGGTGTCACAGCAATCCTTTTATATGGCTGACAGTGTGTGTATAACAAAAGTCAAAGTATCAAATCTGGTGTTGTAAGAAAGTACAAGATTACCAGCATGTCGAATCCAGACACAAATGTCCCAACTCAAAAACATTGTTGAGGGAGGAAGTCAACCTCCCTCCCTCCCTCCCTCCCTCCCTCCCCACCACTACCACCACCACACCCAAACCCTCTTTGCTTTGTCCCTGGAACCAGTACTCTTTTTCCAACACTTATCTGCTGGAGTAATGATTTGAAAAACATTTTCTGACGAATATCAGGAATATCCTGACAAGAATAAATCATGTTGTAATTAAGTGATATCTATCATATTAGTTCCACCTCTGCAAGACATTCTTTTTTAAATGAAGGGAGGTTGGTGGGTATTAGTTGGCACTCTCCAATAAATTTGAGGAAACACGTATTGATGAAAGAAATGTGACTCCAAAACAATAATCTTACTCTTCCAGTTAGAATATTTTTAGCAGAAGTTTTCATTATGACATCCAGGGTAATGGTAGTTTTATAATCATGTCTCCCCTTCACCGAAGGGAGACATATTGTTTTACCTTGCTGTTGTTGTTGTTGTTGTTGTTGTTACCTTGCTGTTGTTGTTGTTGTTTTCTTCTTCTTCTTCTTCTTCTTCTTCTTCTTCTTCTTCTTCTTCTTCTTCTTCTTCTTCTTCTTCTCATACAACCGTGTCCGGGCCAGAACTTTTTTATCATGATATTTAGCATGTGAGTGTATCACCGTGAGACTATGCGTTGCGTACCATCATGACCTACATATGACCTTGACCTTTGACTCCAAGGTCAAATTATTGATTTTTTTTTAACTTTTCACCCAGGCTCATGATAGTTGGCATGTGAGTGTATCACCATGAGACGAAGTGTCGTGTACCAACATGACCTACATATGACCCACATATGACCTTGAAGAGTCTGGCTCACCGCTGCTCGGTGGTTCTCTCTGGGAACTCTGGCTTTCTCCACCCATAAATCTGCTCGACACGATGTGACTGTGGCTGTTGAAAATGTTGTAAAACCCAATAAATCAGTAAATAAATGAGTATACCAAATGGCATGTTTAGGAAATGAGTAGAAATTCCCCATTTAGTGGGAAGATAAAAAAAAAGAAAAGGCTTACAATCATTGAATGACATAACTATACCTCACTGGGCAATAGACATTGTTACAAACCTTGATTGTACTTGTAATCAGTGGAGATCACAGTAAACTTGCCATGACAATCACGGTTTACTCTCATGTAGAGTTTGGCTCTTTCATGCATTGGCTACAATTTTTGTTGAAAATCACTGTTTTTATGTAACTGAAATGTCTTTCTGATGAGTTAAGTTCAACAACTGTTTTAACACAAATAGAATAATTATATCCACTAAATGAACAGCAAGATCCCCAAAACCATCAAAAGAAATTTTTTGATATTTGCTAACTACCATTGGTTCGATCCCAATATCTTAATTTGCCTGCTTGAATTATATTTGGGCCACACAGGGAATCATAAAATAACACTGGGCTCTATGGAGATTTCAAAAACTTAGCGCCCTAGATTGATCTTAATGGTTTTTAACGTGCCAAATAATGATTTTTAGACAACTTATGAGTTAAGAAAATTGTTTGCAAAAAAATCTGATTTAACCCGCTTTGCAGGGGTCCACAAGGGAAGGAAGGGGCTAAAGAGTGCAAAAATATTTAACCCGATTTGCAGGAGTCCACAAGGGTAGGGGACAAAGAGTGCAAAAATATTTAACCCGATTTGCAGGAGTCCACAAGGGTAGGGGACAAAGAGTGCAAAAATGGTATGAAAAACACCAATTCTGATAACATTTTCTTATATGCTATGTAATGATATGATAGATTTCATGTTCTAATGAGTTAATCATGAGTTTTTCCCCCACAACTGTTTTAGGCATGTCATGGCCAATAGCCTCCACCTCCCGACTTCGAAGGAATCTATTTCAGGCAATGAAAGTTCACCTATAGCTATACCTATATGTAGTTCCATACTAACCAAAATGGTGCTAATTAGACTGGTGTACACTATAACAGACTCATTGCATGTAAATATCTTTTCAAAAAGCCTTCAAGACAAATTTTACATTTTCATGGATAAAATGCATTTTGTGGGGTTTGGACCACCCACCCACCCTGAAAAACTCCTGTGCTGTGTATGTAAATTTTGTCATACACAGGGCATTTTGAGGGGTCTGGACCACCCACCCACCCTGAAAAAGTCCAGCCCTGTGTATGTAAATTTTGTCATGACTCATGACCCCTCCCCCCCACCCCCCCCCCCCCCCGACAAGAATAAATCATGTTAATTAAGTGATATCTATCATATTAGTCCCACCTCAGCAAGACATTCTTTTTTAAATGAAGGGAGGTTGGTGGGTATTAGTTGGCACTCTCCAATAAATTTTAGGAAACACGTATTGATGAAAGAAATGTGACTCCAAAACAATAATCTTACTCTTCCAGTTGGAATATTTTTTAGCAGAAGTTTTCATTATGACATCCAGGGTAATGGTAGTTTTATAATCAATTCTCCCCTTTTTTTACCTTGCTGTTGATGTTGTTGTTGTTACCTTGCTGTTGTTGTTGTTGTTGTTGTTTTCTTCTTCTTCTTCTTCTTCTTCTTCTTCTTCTTCTTCTTCTTCTTCTTCTTCTTCTTCTCATACAACCGTGTCCAGGCCAGAACTTTTTTATCATGATATTTAGCATGTGAGTGTATCACCATGAGACGATGCGTTGCGTACCATCATGACCCACATATGACATTGACCTTTGACCTCAAGGTCAAATTACTGATTTTTGGCAAGTAAGCTTGTCCGGGCAAGAACTTGTTTACCTTTTCACCTTAGCTTATGATATTAGGCATGTGGATGTATCACCATGAGACGATGTGTCGCATACTCTCATGACCCACATATGACCTTCACCTTTGACCTCAAGATCAAATTATTGATTTTTGTTATCTTTTGACCTAGGCTTATGATATATGGCATGTGTGTGTATCACCATGATACGATGTACCTTCGTGACTCATATATGACAATGACCTCAAGGTCAAATTACTGATTTTTTGGGAAGTAAGCTTGTCCGGGCCAGAACGTTTTTATCTGTTCACCTCGGTTTATGATATTAGGCATGTGGGTGTATCACCATAAAACGATATGTCACATACAATCATGATCCACATATGACCTTGACCTTTGACCTCAAGGTCACATTATTGACTTTTTTTAAAATCTTTTGACCTACGAATTTGATTTTTGGCATGTGAGTGTATAACCAAAAGATGATGTGTCACGTACCATCATGACCTACATATGACCTTGACCTTTGACCTCAATGTCAAATTATTGATTTTTTTTTAACTTTTCACCCAGGCTCATGATATTTGGCATGTGAGTGTATCACCATGAGACGATGTGTCGTGTACCATCATGACCCACATATGACCTTGAAGAGTCTGGCTCGTCGCTGCTCGGTGGTTCTCTCTGGGAACTCTGGCTTCCTCCACCCATAAATCTGCTCGACACGACGTGACCGTGGCTGTTGAAAATGTTGTAAAACCCATTAACCCTTTACCCAACGTAACGGCCAAAACCGGCCAGCGCTATTCTAAAAAATCGCCAATTAATTTTCAAAATATTTTCATTTTTTGTCTCAAAAACATAGGTTATGACCCCTCATTAGAACGAGCTCGTCGAGCTCGTTCCAACGAGGGGTCATAACCTATGTTTTTGAGACAAAAAGTGAAAAAAATTAGTCATTCAAGAATTTTTTTTGCAAGTGTCGTCAGCTTTTCATGTTAGGTAAAGGGTTAAATCGATAAATAAATGAGTATACCAAATGGCATGATTAGGAAATAAGTAGAAATTCCCCATTTAATCAGACTCCCCCCCCCCCCCCCCCCCCACACACACACACACACACACACACCCCACCCTCCCCCACTGATTTAGTGGGGAAGATAAAAAAAAAGAAAAGGCTTACGATCGTTGAATGACATAACTATACCTCACTGGGCAATAGACATTGTTACAAACCTTGATTGTACTTGTAATCAGTGGAGATCACAGTAAACTTGCCATGACAATCACGGTTTACTCTCATGTAGAGTTTGGCTCTTTCATGCATTGGCTTCAATTTTTGTTGAAAATCCCTGTTTTTATGTAACTGAAATGTCTTTGTGATGAGTTAAGTTCAACAGCTATTTTAACACAAATAGAATAATTATATCCACTAAATGAACAGCAAGATCCCCAGAACCTTCAAAAGAAATCTTTTGATATTTGCTAACTACCATTGGTTCGATCCCAATATCTTAATTTGCCTGCTTGAATTATATTTGGGCCACACAGGGAATCATAAAATAACACTGGGCTCTATGGAGATTTCAAAAACTTAGCACCCTAGATTGATCTTAATGGTTTTTAACTTGCCAAATAATGATTTTTAAACAACTTATGAGTTAAGAAAATTGTTTGCAAAAAATCTGATTTAACCCGATTTGCAGGGGTCCACAAGGGAAGGAAGGGGTCAAAGAGTGCAAAAATATTTAACCCGATTTGCAGGAGTCCACAAGGGTAGGGGACAAAGAGTGCAAAAATGGTATGAAAAACACCAATTCTGATAACATTTTCTTATATGCTATGTAATGATATGATAGATTTCATGTTCTAATGAGTTAATCATGAGTTTTTCCCCCACAACTGTTTTAGGCATGTCATGGTTAATAGCCTCCACCTCCCGACTTCGAAGGAATCTATTTCAGGCAATGAAAGTTCACCTATAGCTATACCTATATGTAGTTCCATACTAACCAAAATGGTGCTAATTAGACTGGTGTACACTATAGCAGACTCATTGCATGTAAATATCTTTTCAAAAAGTCTTCAAGACAAATTTTACATTTTCATGGATAAAATGCATTTTGTGGGGTTTGGACCACCCACCCACCCTGAAAAACTCCTATGCTGTGTATGTAAATTTTGTCATACACAGGGCATTTTGGGGGGTCTGGACCACCCATCCACCCTGAAAAAGTCCAGCCCTGTGTATGTAAATTTTGTCATGACCCCCCCCCCCCCCCCCCACCTGCCCCCCCCCCCCCCCCCCCTGGTCCTCATGGACCTTCAGGACACACTTCAGCACATACAAGGTTCAAACACCTGTCATAGTGATGACCTTTCACCTCATGGTAAAATTACTGAATTTTTGGCAAGTAAGCTTGTTGGGGCAAGAACCTTTTTTTTATCGTTTCTCCTAGGCTTATGATAATTGGCATGTGGGTGTATCAACATGAGACAACATTGTATCATGTACTGTTGCGATGACAGATGACATCAAGGTCAAATTATTGAAATGTTCAGCTGGGTTTATGATATTTGGCATATGAATGCAACAGCCAGGCTGATGGGTCACATTCTATCTTGAACTTCCATGATCTTGACATTTGACCTTTAGTTTGATCTTTGTTAGTCGTAAGTTGGAAGCATGGAACTAATCAAAGGGGAGACATGTGTTTTAGTTCACTAAAACAGTTCCCTCTAGTTTGCTTTTGTTTTTTTCTTTAGGCTTACCAAAGGCTGCTATTATTAATCAACAAAAAGGCATTATGTTTTCAGTCTTTATGAAACTTTATGCAAATGAACCTGATGTCATATACACTGTGTTACCACTCTATCATATGTCTGGAGGTATTGGTGGACTATTTTCTGTTGTAGGCTCAGGTAAGTACATTCACGGTATTCTACAAGTACAATGGAGCCCATTTAATTGTATATCTCTTAATTGAATAACTCTGTTTTTTTATATATTATATGCTGGTCTGTGAATTATTGCAAATTATTGAACAGATAAATCTCAATATCCATGGACTTGATGGATAACAAGGAATATCCCTCAGTAGCTTCCTAAATGACATCACGCTTCGGCACATGACTTCGCCTTTCATACTATTACAAGCGATTTAGTGCCGGCTTTACCAGCCGTACCATAAGTTCATGCTATTCCAAGGCATTCTGGTGATTCTATGACTGAAAAATTAGATGTCTAATAATCGTAAAATAATAAGTAAAATAATTAAATGTATAGAAAGTGATCCCGAGAGTGATATTGAGCCTTAAACTGGGTAACTTTTCCGAAAAACCTTATTGAACGATTTGCCCAGGAAGTTTTTTTTGGATGAGTCAGTGCACTCAATTCCAAAGTCCTTGTTGTAAATTGTCATTTAAAATGTTCCACAAATTAACATTAATGAAAAATATGAGAATGTTCCCATTTGTAGTATTATAATCATTAAATTTCATCTGTGAGTTGAACAATTAGTTGATTAAATTATCATGTGAAAGTGGGACTATTTTTTTATGTTTGAGTTTGAGCTAATACAGGCTTGAAAGAATGGTCAGCTGATCTTTGTTATTGTTTTGAAATGAACATGTTTTCAGTCAAATTGGGTTGAATATTGCACTGTAAAATATCACATTGGGGGGGGGGGAGGGGGGGGGGGGGGTTGTTAGCATATAATAAATATATGCTATTTTAATGAATATCGGGAATTATCTCATTCATGTGGACCTGAAAATATTACACCAAACCATTCACTATACCTTCAATACAAATTTAATATGTTAATTGTAGATAGGTTTTAGAGTAAACTCCTGTTAATTAAATAAAAATCCTGTATTCTGTTGAAAGAATCACTTTGATATCCCCCAAATTTTCCACATTTTTCGACATTTTGGGCATCAACATCTGATGTAATAGGCATTTAATCTATTACATCTTGTTTGACAGAGCTCAGTATATAATTAGAAGATTGGAAAATGATCCAGTTTCTTTTCATTCAATACTGAATACTCCAGGCCTGTAGATCTAGGGAAAATGCTTATACTGGGAATTATGGCCTAAAATAAAAATAGTGAATCATGCCCACCATGTTAGAAAATACAGGGGGCCAAACAATTGCCTAGGAGTGTAATTGTTCCAGGAGTGTGAATTTGATCAGAATGTTTCTTCAACTCACACTGTCAGACAGCATGCTTTATATGATTGTAACTGGAAATTGGCAAGAGGGGAGGTCAAACAGGTCTTTGGATGGACTGCAAGATGAAGATAAGCCAGGTTTTGAAGATGGCACCTTTGAGGGTACACTCCTGTTTAAGCTGAGGTCGTGGTTATTGGAGCTTAAGCGAAACAATGGGAAAGACAGTGAAAAGGAGGGCCAAATATGTAGTTTATGAGTAGGGGAGACCCTGGAGCATTTTCTTCTAGACTGTCCAAAATATCAGTCTAACAGAATAAGATATTCACTGTGAGTATAATGGGGAAGTGGGAGGGTGCAATGAAGGATATTTGGGTTTGGGGTTATACAAAGGAGAGGTTTAGTATGCTTATCGGAGAGATTGGGAAGAATGGGGTCTCACTATGGGATGTAATCAAACAGTCTGTTTCCAGGTGTTGGGACGAGAGGAGAGGCACGGAGATAGTGAGACATTTGGGAGCACAGGATTAATCAAGGCCTTCTCACATGAGAACTTTGACAAAACAGTGGCCACTAAAGTATTATTATTATTATTATATGGGTGAAAAGCTTATTTATATAATGAAACAGATTGATTGTTTTTTCAATGCAGGACGACCATTTGTTGAAAGTGTACGATTTACAGATGCAACCGGTTAAGACTGTCAAGCACTACAGGGAACAAATACGCAAGCTTAGTTGGGGTTCCTGACCAATGGGATTGTCACATTGTGCCAGGACAAAAAATTAGCATACAGTTCCCTCTTCTTTTATCATTTGAAATATTTGGTTGCATCTATTTATCTGATGTCAAAATGGAAAAGCCAGAAAGTTTCCTGTTTTGTGTTGCAATGAACATCACAAATTACTTTGCACAAAGTAAATGAAAAAAATAACAGCTTTGAACATTTTTATGCCCTTTTGAATTTGTGTCTTGAATGGGTTTAAAAACTGGGATGGTTGGGCTGTACTGAGTGGAATTATGGCCCTTAATTAATTTTTGCCCATTTTCAGCCTGTTAGCACAATATCTTGAACACATATCAATGGATTTGCTTAATATTTGGTAGGTGAGACTTTCTTAACAATTTCTTGAATGACTTTGAAAACTGGTATGGATTGGTCATACTGAGTGAAGTTATGGCCCTTAATTAGTTACTTTTTGCCTGTGGCCCTTAATTAGTTACTTTTTGCCTGTTTTCAGCTCGTTTAGCTTGATAACTTGAACAAATATCAATGGATTTGGTCAACATTTGGCTTGTGACACTTTCTTAACCGAGTCATGAATGAGTTCAAAAGCTGGTACTGTGGATTTGATTTTTTGTATGACAAGAAGCCTCCCCCCCCTCCTCCTCCTCCTCTCTCCCTTCTGCTGTATAGGCAGTCAAGACATTATTAGACATCACTACTAAATCAAATTGTTACTTTATTATGAGGGAACAAGAAGTAAGTTGAATTCTCCAGACCTTTAGGGACACTTTCAGAATCTATCATGAGAATCAAATGAACATTTTGTGAGAATCAAAGTTGATTCTCAATACTTTCCTTGCGAGAAACATTTTCAGGAAGTGATTCTG
Source organism: Pictodentalium vernedei (assembly GCA_031216915.1). NCBI lineage: Eukaryota > Metazoa > Mollusca > Scaphopoda > Dentaliida > Dentaliidae > Pictodentalium > Pictodentalium vernedei. The sequence continues at coordinate 77,438,734 of CM062293.1, read as the reverse complement.
ATTCACACATGATTTTAAGCACTGACTAGGCAGAATATTTTAAAATTTTACAAATGTACTTATGATCATAGCCCGAAGGTCAAGTTTGATTTTAGAATTTTTGCATAAGGTGCTTCAGACTTATAGCCCATGATTACACAAAACCTTGCTGTTTTTGTTTCCGCATGACATCTCTACCACTCTTGGCAGCACAGTTTGAAATTTGATACTTTAACTTATAATTACAAAACTGAAAAACTAGTCATTGAATATAGAAACTATGTCTATTTTTAAATTTTCCTACATTGTCTTTTTTTAGGCCATGTTGAGGCTTGATACCAGTTGACGAATTCATTTTCAAGAAAGAAGTGACTGATTTTCTTTTCAGTTTTCCTAATCCTGTAAAATCATGCCCAATTGCTTAGCAGTGATTTCTGGCCAAGACTGGTCTAGAAATCACTGCCCAGGTGATTCGTCTATTATCAGCATGACCTCCTAATAATGGCATGTTAAGGGTACTCGCTCAGAATTCACAAAAGCCTGATATAGGCCTTTAAAGGGTAAGGTGTGTTTAGAACAAATCAGAAAATTACTGTAGATATGATGATTTGTGTTGGGAAAAAGAATCCAAGTGTTGAGCTCATTGGCAGTGGCGCTGTGGTAGAATTATACAAGAAGGACTTCTGTATTTTCTGGATGTAAATTCCCTTTGATACTATCGACACATCTCAGTCAAGTCATATACCAAATACCACACTGGTACTGCGGTATACCATCTTAAACATACCAAAACTGATACCAAACTCAAAATTCCAATACAGCCCATATCTAATGATTACAGGCATGTTAACCTTCCTAGAATAATCAGAATTTCCCTGAAAACTTTTAAATTATATGAGGCTTACATTGGTATAGGTGAGGTTTAACAGCAAAGAAAAACACTGAATGTATGAGATACTGAACATACAAGTCAAGTGTAACATGCCCACTCATTGTCTGGAGGGTGGATGGTATTTAAGACCTAAGGGGATTCTATGACTTGAAATTTTTTTCAAATGCCAACATCTGCGTATTACCAATCCTACTCTAGTGTTCCAAATAATCATACCAATGGCCATACAATTATTATTTTTTCAGAATTTTTCCACCCCCTATTTGAGCCAGTATTTTTTCTCATTTCCATACAGAAGTGAGCATAAATGAATATTTTTATACTAATAACCAACGGTCCAGACTTAGCTTGTGCAAACTCTTTAATTTCCAGAGCCAAACACAAATTTAACCCCACAGTCCCCCAAACTTTGCATACAAAAGCGAAAAAGAAAAGTCCTAACTGGTCCTCCATACTTTAGCTTACTGGGCGTATGCAGTAACCAGTATGTGACCCAACCTGGCACAAACATTCTTCTGTTTGGCCCAAAGTCAGCAACATCTGAACTGACATCTGTGCTTCAAATACTCTTTTCTGAAGATGCCAGACACAAATCAATCATGATTATGGTGGATTCAAGGAACTGAAAGGATGCTGGAAGTGAACTATGGAGGTTTTGGATGTTCAGGGCTGTAACTTATTAATAATTTTATAAAATTATTCATGTTTCCCATTTTCGGGACATGGGCCTGAATGTCATCATTCTTACTAATGATAAACCTACTGGTTGTTAAATGTTCCTTCCCTCTCTTCCCATGTACCCTCCTGTTAAACTCCCATGCTTATTGGCTTTTTTATTGAAATTTTTTTATTAAATTTCTTGGGAGTTTAACGAGATCTACGGAATGTTTATTCTGTTTATCCTCATGGTTACGTCCTCATCCTGAGGGTGTTAGGACGTATGTCGTCTTGCATCTTCTACCAGATGTTTTGTTTTTTCTTCTCAGGAAGATCTAGCTTTGCATCAGGTAGTAATTGACCGGTTTCTGACTTTGGGCTTATTGTATAGCCTGTTGTTTAGTTTCTGGTTTTTCCTGTTGACGTTGTTTTCTTTCACTTGGACAATGCTTTAAATTATTGTATTATTGGCTCACCAACGATAGTTGTGTGAGCCTATGGCATAGCCCTCATGTCGGCATCGGCGTCTGCATCCGGATTCATTCATTTTGAACTTTTGTGTGCATGTTTTGATTTTTTTTTTTTTTTTTGCTTTTTTTTTTAGCTCACCTGAGCGAAGCTCAAGGGGAGCTTTACTAATCACTTTCTGTCCGTCGTCCGTCGTCGTCCATCCGGCGTTAACTTTACATTATCGACTTCTCCTCCTAAACCACTAGCCCAATTTTATTCAAATGTTGGCTAAATGTTTATTACCTAATGCCTATTGAGATTTGTTCAAATGAAGTTGCCCCTCCTCCTGGGTGGTGCCACGCCCCCAAGGGGCACCAAAATCTTTGTAAATCTTCTCATGAACCAGCAGTAGCAGAGACTTGATATATGGTATGCACCTTCCTTTTGAGGTGTAGACTCAGATTTGTTCAAGAGAAGTTTGAGGGATAATATTTGGCGTTGTTATGGGAGGGGCAAAAATTTTGGCCCCGCCCCTAATTTCTATTTTCTGAACCGAGAAGCCGATTTCAACCAAATTTTATGTGAGGGCTTATTGGGTCATGAGTACTTGATTTATGCAAAAAAAAAAAAATTTCCCGCAGCCCCGTGGGAACCGCAGGAGCTAAAAATAGAAAAAATTTAAAACGCCCATATCTCCAAAACTGCACGGCACAGAGAATTTTTATTTGGTGTGCAGCTTCCTTAGGACCAACAGAAAGGATTGGTAAAAAAAAATTGCCATCGGTTTTATCATAGGGCGCAGTTTCGGGACTTTGAAAAAGTGCTGAGTCAGCACTTTTTAACACTGTAGGCAATGGGAAAAACATTAAAAAATCTTCTTCTCCAGATCCAGCAGGCAGAATCTTTTGATATTTGGTATGCAACATTGTAGGGTGGATCTGATTCAAGTTTGTTCAAATCGGCCCCCTGGGTTCATATTTGGGCTCAGTATAGGAGCCCGATTTCGAACTTAGTGCATTTCAGGCAAATTTCTTTGAAAATCTTCTTCTCCAGATCCAGCAGGCAGAATCTTTTGATATTTGGTATGCAACATTGTGGGGTGGATCTGATTCAAGTTTGTTCAAATCGGCCTCTTGGGTTTATATTTGGGATCAGTATAGGAGCCCAAATTTGAACTTAATGCATTTCAGGCAAATTTCTTTGAAAATCTTCTTCTCAAGATCCAGCAGGCAGAATCTTTTGATATTTGGTATGCAACATTGTGGGGTGGATCTGATTCAAGTTTGTTCAAATCGGCTCCCTGGGTTTATATTTGGGCTCAGTATAGGAGCCCAAATTTGAATTTAGTGCTTTTCAGGCAAATTTGTTAAAAAATCTTTTTCTCCAGATCCAGCAGGCAGAATCTTTTGATATTTGGTATGCAACATTGTGGGGTGGATCTGATTCTATTTTGTTCAAATCGGCTCCCTAGATTCATATTTGGGCTCACTATAGAAGCTCGAATTCGAACTTAGTGCATTTCAGGCAAATTTCTTAAAAAATCTTCTTCTCCAGATCCTGCAGGCAGAATCTTTTGATATTTGGTATGCAACATTGTGGGGTGGATCTGATTCCAGTTTGTTCAAATCGTCCACCTGGATTCATATTTGGGCTCACTATAGAAGCCCAAATTCAAACTTAGTGCATTTCAGGCAAATTTCTTCAAAAATCTTCTCCAGATCCAGCAGGCAGCATCTTGTGATATTTGGTATGCAACATTGTGGGGTGGATCTGATTCAAGTTTGTTCAAATCGGCCCTCTGGGTTTATATTTGGGCTCAGTATAGAAGCCCAAATTTGAACTTAGTGCATTTCAGGCAAATTTTTTTGAAAATCTTCTTCTCAAGATCCAGCAGGCAGAATCTTGTGATATTTAGTATGCAACATCCTTAGGGGGGTGAGATTCCAGTTTGTTCAAGCCATGTCCCTAGGTCCATATTTGGGCTCACTGTGGGAGCTTGAATTGTAACTTTGTTCGAAATGAGGAATTTTCTTAAAAAATCTTCTTCTTCAGATCCAGCAGCCGGAATGGTTTGATATGTGGTAAGTAGCATCCTTGGGGGGGTGGGGGGGGGGGGTGGGGGGGTGGGGGGGGGATTCAAGTGTGTTAAAGCCAAGTCCATGGGTCCATATTTGAGCCCAAATTATAACTTATTCAATATGAGGAATTTTTCTTTAAAAATCTTCTTCTTCAGATTCAGCAGTTGGAATGTTTTGATATTTGGCATGGAGCAACCTTAGGGGGCTGAGATTCAAGTTTGTTCAAGCCAAGTCCCTTGGTTCATATTTGGGCTCACTATGGGAGCCTGAATGACAACTTAGTTCAAAATGAGGAATTTTCTTTAAAAATCTTCAGATCCAGCAGATGAATGCTTTTGATATTTTTTATGCAGCATCCTTAGGGGGGTAAGATTCAAGTTTGTTCAAGCCATGTCCCTAGGTCCATATTTGGACTGATTGTGGGAGCTCGAATTGTAACTTGGTTCAAAATGAGGAATTTTCTTTAAAAATCTTCTTCTTCAGATCCAGCAGTCGGAATGTTTTGATATTTGGTGTGCGGAATCCTTAGGGGTGTGAGTTTCAGGTTTGTTAAAGCCAAGTCCCTGGGTTCATATATGGGCTCCCTGTGGGAGCCCGAATTATGACTTAGTTCAATATGAGGAATATTCTTTAAAAATCTTTTTTAAGATCCACTGGTCAGAATATTTGGATATTTGGTTTCAGCTTTTCTTAGGAGGAGCAGATGCAACTTGTGGAAATCAATTCTCTGGGTTGATATTTAGGCTACCATGTCAGTTGAGTGCCCTCAGGCCCCCTGGGGCCTCTTGTTTTATGTCAGCATGCTTTTCAGGGATAGTAATATTTTATTCAACCCTGTCCATGCTTAGTTACTTGAATTTTGGACTTTTTTTTTTACAGGTTTTTGACTTTTCTGTGCAGGTTTTTGACTTTTGAGTACAGGTTTTGAAATTTTGTCATCGAGTGGAGTTTTACCTTACTGGCATATTGCCATGGTGGTTACCTTAACATTTCAGGGTATTTTTCTCAATTTTAACCCTTTGAAACAAATGTGATACTTTTTTTACTTTTATGTGCAGGTTTTGAGGTTTGTCTTTCTTTTCTTCCAAGTGGATATTTTTCAAGTAGAGTTTCACCTTACTGGCATATTGCCATTGTGGTTACTGTGACATTTGCAGGGTATTTTTCTCAATTTTAACCCTTTGAAACAAATGTGATATTTGTTTTGACTTTTATGTGCAGGTTTTGAGATTTGTCTTTCTTTTCTTCCAAGTGGCGACTTACCTTGTAGCATATTGCCATGGTTCCTTTTTTATGTTAGGATGCTTCTTGGGGCTAATATTATATTATTTAACCCTTTAGCTGCTTATTTACCTTAATTTTGGACTTTTGTGTGTAGGTTCTTGACTTTTGTGTACAGGTTTTGATGTTTTTTTAAGTGGAGTTTTACCTCACTGGCATATTGCCATGGTGGTTACTGTAACATTTTCAGGGTACTTTCTTAATTTTAACCCTTTGAAACAAAATGTGATACTTTTTGGACTTTTATGTGCAGGTTTTGAGGTTTTTCTTTCTTTTCTTCCAAGTGGATATTTTTCAGGTAGTTTCACCTTACTGGTATATTGCGATGGTGGTTACTGTGACATTATCCAGGTATTTTTCTCAATTTTAACCCATTGAAACAAATGTGATACTTATTTTTACTGTTATGTGCAGGTTTTGAGGTTTGCCTTTCTTTTCTTCAAAGAGAAGACTTACCTGTAGCATATTGCCCTGGTTCCTAATTTATGTTAGCATGCTTCTTGGGGCTATTATTATATTATTTAACCCTTTAGCTGCTTATTTATTTTAATTTTGGACTTCTGTGTGCAGGTTTTGGATTTTTTTTTTTTTTTACTCCAGCCACCCCTTTACAATGATTAACGGGGTACTGATACCCCCCTCTAGTTATTTTATAGTGTAGCACATTTATCATATTAGTAGTAGGATACATGTATTTATTCCGGGTTTCCACTAGGGAAAAATTTGTGGGTCCGGTAGTTTAAAGAAAGTGAAACTCACACGCCGAAGGCGTGTGCCGCACGTGCCAAAGGCTTGTGTGTATAGAGGGGGGTCTGACGGGGTTCCCCCCCCCCAGGAACATTTTTAGGTGCTCTCTGGTGGCCTCTGGGGACATTCTGGTCGCTAAAATGCTGAATAATTGATGTGGAAAATATGTATTTTTTCCTCCTACAATTCTCTAACTTCCCACGGGACACACAATACTACATCTGGTCGGAGGTTTCATAAAAATACAAACCCAAAATCCACGAATCCTAACAGTGACTGAGCTTTGTTTACAACCGGTAATATTCGAAAAGAACCATGATGCGGATGTGTGACGTCATGTACGTGCAATTACTGTACTGACTTGTGTAGAAGCCCGGGGGGGGGGGGGGGGGGGGGGGGGGGGGTGTTCTTGTAGTGGATAAATTGCAAAGTGTGTGTGTGGGGGAGGGGCTTCAGGACGAGTAATAGTGCTTGCAAGTTGCATTGGGATGCGTCTGAAATTGGCGATGTAAGACAAGTAAATATCCACTGGGTATGTTACATGTCTTTGGAAACCGCCTACCAATATTTTTATACTGTACCAATGACCCAGACATAGCTGGTGCTAATTCTCAAAAATCTAGGGCCAAACCCAATTTTTGCCCCCCAATCCCCAAAATTTGCATCTAAAACCGAAAAAATCATGTCCTAAATGGTCCTCCATACTTTTCCTCCACTGCGCATGCGCAGTGTCAAGGAGGTCTCGAAATTGGCGCCAATTATCATTCTTTGTTTGGCCCTTCATCAGTTCACATCTGACTGATATTTGTGCTTGTAAATCTCAGTTTAAATGATGCCAGACACATGAATATTAGAGAAATGGTGGATCTAAAGAGGAAATAGAAGGAGGAGAGGAAAAATGAGTGGCAGGAAATAATCAGGGCTGTAACTTAAAATTTTTTACGAAATTATGTTATGCTGCCTAATTTCAAGGCATGGGCCTGTTGTTGTCATTCTTGCTATAAAGTTACACTGCTTGTTCAGTGTTTCCTCTCTCCCTTTCCTTTAAGTCCCCCCTTGCTATTCTCCCATGCTTTTGGCATATTTTCTGTAATATTATTACTAAAATTTCTTGGGAGTTTTAGCTGGATAACAGAATGAATTCTGTTCTTTTCCCCATGTTTACGTCCTCACCCATGGGTGTTTAGGCGTAGTGTTCTGCATCTACCATCTGATGTTCTGCAGTTTCTTCCCTGGAAGTCTGTTTTGCATCAGATAGTGTGTTATTGGTAACTGATTTCGGGCCATGGTTATCAGTGCCTGGAGTCATGTTTCTGGTGTTTATTCACTTCTTGTTTACATTGACAACGACATTGACAACGGTTTCTGTTGAGAGGGATTTTCTTGTCTTTGTATTAGCTTAATCATAACAGGATACATTATTATTATTATACGTAAGTGTTGCATTAATTTTTTTGTAATATTTTTAAAATTTTTGTCCACACTTAGGCTTTTTGGGATCCATTGGGGCTCAACGTTACTTTCAGAAACTTGGGCTTTTCTGAAAAAATATTTTTTTAAAAAATTTTTTTGATTTCAATTATTTTTTCTATATTAATGGATCATGTTATTATGTATCTTTGTTTTCAGGGGTTGGTGCGAGTACTAGGACTTTTTGTGTTCTTTTCACAATGAAAGGATATTGTTCAAATTGTAATAAGAGGAAATCTTCCTCTGACTTTCATAATCATTGTATTAATTGTAGTCAGTGTACTCGGTCTAACTCCTGTTCAGTATGTGTCAATTGGGATGACAAACATTGGAAACGTGTGTCTCGGTATGTTGTTAGCCGGGAAAAGGCCATGCCGGTCCTTTCTCCGCAGGGTCACTCTAGTTTATCAATCTCTATTTCAGAGGAACAAGAACAGGGTGATGTTTCCGTGATGTCTTCCAAAAGTGTGCCTCCGTCGTCACAGTTAAATGAAGAGCTAGCGGCAAAAGTGCTCATGGAAATACATCAATTGCCTAAGAGGTCCCTAGTAGGATCGACGGCATTGGCGTCCGCTAGCTCGCCCGGTGTAGCGACCATTCATCGAATGGCTCGGCAGCCGGGTTCGTCCGTTGCGGTCCAGGAAGGAGATTTGGGTGATGCGAGCACTATAATAAGACAAAGTGCACACCCAGTGACGACGGATCAGAGGAGAGAACGGAGGAAGCCTATTAGTCCGGTTCCTAGCTCGTCCAGGTCCATCCGGGCTGCGAGCGAGAGAGATCCCTCTCTCGTACAACAACATCTGGGACCAGATGTTGCTGAACAAAACGTTTCGCATTCGGATCATACGTCCGCCACTCGGGACGCTCTGTTATATAGACAGTCCGGAGAGACTGTCGATAAGGCTTCCTCATTCTCACGGCAGCGCACACGACCACACCTTGGCTACGTGACCATGGATATCCAGCCAGCTTCGCCGATCAGGGATTCCACGGCGACCAGGTCACGCCATCCGGTAGCCAGGGACACGAGGCCTGTAGACTCCGGACATTCGCATAAAAGAAGTATGCAGGAGTCAACATACACGGAGCTTCCAGCGGCAAAGCAACGTAAGACCGCTACTCCACAGGCCTCAGTGACGGATGTGCTATCCCAAATAGCACAACTTATCGCAGCTTCCCAGCAAACAACAGAATCTCTGTCGGATCAGCAATTATCCGACGACGCTGGGTCGGTATGCTCCGCCGAAGCATCGGGTACGGACGACCGAGAACTTCATAGGGTCCGACAGGATGGCGAAAGGGATTCAGAGGATTTGGAGCTTTCCCTTTCGGAACAACATAAAGCTGCCGTAGATTTTATCCGGCATTACCTTCCAGAGGTTGTTCCGTCGGACCAGAATGCTGCGATGCCGGATAAGAGACTGATAGCGTCATTGGACACAGAATTTTTTGATCGGTTCAGGGACATCATCCCGGAGTTTCCGACACACTCCAATAAGGTCGCAAGAACAATTGAATTATTGAACGACGCTATTTATAAGCTTGCTACCAAAACGGGCAAGTCTGGTTTCTTATCCGCAAATGCCCTAAATCTGCCTTTCATCAATTCAAGGAATAAATTCGAAACGGCAGGACAGGGCATACCGAGAGTTCCTCTGCGTCTAGACGACGAGGCTGAAGACTTGGAATTGTCTATACCGTCGTCTATGTCAATTCCAACCACGACGTTGGAAACGACAATAATGTCTAACAGAGTTAACTTAGACGCCTTATCATACGCAGATCACCTTACTAAGGCATTATCATTACGTCTTCAAGGGAAAGAATTCCAGGATATACAATCCTCATTAAGACTTCTTTCAAGGGCAGTAGCTTATTCCACGTATAACTCCGCCCTTTCAGTGGCAAACCTGGAGTTGGTTAGACGTGACGCAGCCCTAGCTACATCCACGTGCGTGGATGGTAAGGTGAAGAACTCTCTCAGAGTCGCTTCGGTCTCCGGAGAGCTTCTCTTTGACGGCAAGCTTTCAGCAATCTATGATAAGATAACTAAGAAAGCTTCGGATTCTCTGCTTTTCAAATCCGCTTCCAAAAAGCTGGATACAGCAGAAAAGAGTAAGACAGGCACTTTTGGGACAAGTACGCCCAAGAGAAGTTCCTATAGAGGTTCCTATGCATCCTCTAGGTCTTATTCTAGAGACCGTCAAGGCAGCGACTCTCGTGGGGGATGTTCTTCTGGCCGAGATTACCGGTCAGATGTCCCTAAGTCGACGGGGCGAGGTTTGGGTCGTGGAGGACGTAGTTTCTCCTTCCGCAAGCCTCGCAGGTCCAGGAGGTGATGGTTTGAACCTCTATCGTGTTCCGGTAGGTGGAAGATTGGGCCCTGCGAATCACAAATTTTCGTCGAATCGAATTTCGAATCGAATTTGTGAAATCGAATCGAAACGCGAATCGAATTTCATCGCTAAGAAATACGATGTCGGGCGGAATTTTTCTCCTCGGATAACTTCCTTTTTATATGCTCGCTGTACATGTTCGAACTGATCATAGAAAAAGGTCGAAGAATATAATAAACACCATAATTCACATTCCTGTAGTAGCCTAGGATGTTTATTTTTCGTGTAATACGAGAAGGTTATTCCCATTCGTTAACGCCTCGTGGGAATAATCCTCAGCATGTTACTCAGAAATAACCATCGTTACTAGCCTTCGCTGAAATAGCTTGTGCGTGCAACGCCGGGTGTTTCTTGAGAAGGTGGTTCCATAGGGGTGTCGTCGTGCCAGTTGAGTGTGCTTCATACACAACATTGCACTCAATACACATGTAAGTCTCTGCGAGTTTATCGTGCATAAAATATTTGTGGACCGCGGATTGAGGCTGGTTTGATGCCATATTGAAGAATGAAGTCACACAACGTTCTAAAGAGTATAATTCCACAGAACAGAATGACGCTCGATTCAGGCTAGCAAATGATCGAATCCTTACCTAAGTATTCACGTGCTTATTGGTGAACAACATAGTTCAGTGAGTTGTCGGCATCGCTTTGAAATTACCGTTTGAGTGACTTGCGCTCTTCTCTGCATAATCTACATTGCCACAATTTATTCGCAGACCAGTGTCGGTAAAAAACCTTTGATGTATTGTAACCGCCTGTCTACTCACAAAAAAAAAACGGAACACAGTGTTGATCGAAGTTATGCATTGATCTAGTGATTACTTGAGTGTACCAATGGGACATTTGCGACAAAATAATGTATAACATATGATGGTTCCAGATCGTGTTGTTATTAATATACGCACTTTAATTCATCAATTTCAATGGGTGATAAATATGGGAAATCTGAGGGTTTCCGAGCGAGTTTATGAAGTAGGCCCATTTCAAACAATTGTCAATTCGAACACAATCGAATTACTATGTTCGAATCTAATATTCGCAGCCCCCTAGCGGAAGATTATCGAGTTTTATAAATGAGTGGGCGTCAATTACAGACGACCCCTGGGTTCGAGGGGTAATTTCGGAAGGACTAAGAATATCCTTCAAATGAAAGCCTCCATTAACTCGAAGTCCAAAATGGACTCAGCTTCCGTCGAATCCGCAGAAAAGAGACGCTCTATTTTATCAGAAGTACAGTCTCTTCTGAAGAAGAACGCGGTAGAGGTCGTAGAAGACCAGGAATCACCGGGTTTCTACAGCCATCTGTTTCTGGTTCCGAAACCAGATGGCTCGTTCCGTCCAGTCATAGATCTGAGCTGGATAAACAAGCTGATCGTCGCTCTGAAGTTCTATATGGAGACAATTCGATCAGTCAGAGCGAGTATTCGGGTGAACGACTTTGCTACAAGCATAGATCTCAAGGATGCGTACTTTCACGTCATGGTACATCCGACATTCAGAAAGTATCTACGCTTCGCAGTCCAGTTGTATATCAGTTCCGAGCGATGTGCTTCGGTTTGAACCTAGCGCCCTGGGCTTTCACTCGAATAATGAACTCAGTAATGATATATTTCCGAGCTCATTCGTCTGCGGTAACGTCGGCCTACCTGGACGACATTCTTCAGAGGTACGGCAATGAGTTAACGCTTCAGAACGATGTGCAGAATCTGCTTCTATTACTCCAACGTCTCGGTTTTATAATAAATGAGGAGAAGTCGGATCTGGTGCCGTCCAAGTCATTCACTCATCTGGGAATGAGCTCGAGACGCACAACAATCTTGTTCGTCTGCCGTTAACCAGAGCGAAATTAATCAGTTGTTACGCTCGCTATTGTCTTCACTCAGACAAAGTCACAGCGAGAGAGTTCATGAGACTGATGGGTCTGTGCAGAGCCACTGCGGATCTCATTCCGATGGGGCGGTTACGCACTCGTCCTCTCCAAATTTTCTTGACTCAGAATTGGAGTGTAAAGATTCATTCGCTCGATATAGACGTTCTCTTGTCAAATCAAGTGAAACAAGAGATTCAGACTTGGGCAAACATTCAGTGGTTGACTCAGGGAGTCCCACTGCAGTTGCCGGATCCGAGTTTTACGATTATGACGGATGCCAGTCAAACAGGTTGGGGTGCAACATTGATCCCAACGGATTCGAAGTGCCAAGGTCTTTGGGATCCGCAGTTCCTAGGCAAGCACATAAACATCAAGGAAATGATGTCAATTTGGCTTGCGCTACGTCATTGGATGAACATTATTCAGAAAGCACATGTCCAAATCCTGTCCGGCAATACGACAGTAGTAGCGAATATTCGGAACCAGGGAGGCACTCATTCCGTTCCGTTATTCAATTTAACGGAAAGAATCCTTCTGTTTGTTCTAGAACACCAAGTTCTACTTTCAGTCCGTCATATTCCGGGTCGTCTGAATGTATTAGCAGACTCCCTTTCACGGAAGGGTCGCTTGTTGCCGTCAGAATGGACTCTCAACAAACAGGTATTCAATCAGATTTGCTACCAATGGGAGCGGCCAATGATAGACTTATTTGCGACACAACTCAACAATCAATTGCAGACGTATGTGTCTCCATGTCCGGATCCCCGAGCATATGCAGTAGACGCTCTATCGATCTCGTGGGACGAAATGATAGGATATGCATATCCTCCAGCGCCATTGATTCAGCAGATATTGCTAAAGATAAAACAATCTCAATGCAAAATTCTGTTGGTAGCATCTCTGTCTCCACAGAGACCGTGGATAAATCTACTCAGGTGTCTGCTGTGGGACTTACCGCGAAAACTTCCTCCACGAGAGGATCTTCTTTCGCAGGGGAAATCGCGTCAACTACATCACAACCCGCAAGGTCTCAACCTTCACGTATTTCCATTGTGCGATCCTTCTTGCACGGCAAGCATTTTACAGGATGAGCAGTGGACGCGATTTCTAACTGTAGGAGGACCTCCTCTTCGCTAAACTATGCGGCTAAGTGGAAGGTCTTTCGTCGTTGGTGTAGGGATCATTCTGTTGATATTTTTGATCCCTCCATACCAGACATTGCAAACTTTCTAGTATACTTGTTTGACGAGATCAAACTGCAGCCTGTTACTATTAAAGGTTATAGGTCTATGTTATCTGATACCTATGTACACTATGATACTTTACAAATTGGATCTAATGTCTCTTTATCTAAATTAGTTAGAAACTTCTCGATAAATAGACCTAGAACCCTTAGATTAATTCCTAAATGGAATTTAGCGTGGGTTCTTCTTAAACTAAAAGAAAAGCCATTTGAGCCTCTTGAGACAGTAGATTTCAAATTCTTGTCTTATAAGACAGCATTTCTCTTAGCTTTCTCTTCAACTAGAAGAGTCAGTGAGCTTCATGGACTATCTGTGGACAATTCTCATTATCGTAGTGTCGGGAACACTAGTACCTTTACTACTAATGTTGGATTTTTGGCTAAGAATCAGGCTCCTAATAAATATCCGGAACCTATTGTTATTAAGGCCCTTCTGTCTTCAGACGGGCATATGCCTTTGCTCTGTCCTGTTAGAGCTTTACGTATTTATAAACGAAGATCTCAGTTTATCAGAAAGGGACGAAAACGCTTCTTTCTGTCTCTGATGCCTAATAGAAAGGACATTACGGCTAGATGGATTCAATTAACTATCCGTACTGCTTATGATAATCTATCTTCAAATCAGCAGTCTGTGCTTAAGATTTCGGCTCATGAAGTAAGAGCTCTTTCTACATCTTGGGCTTATGCAAATAGTGTTGCTATTACAGATTTAATGAAGGCTGCATATTGGTCTCAGCCATCCACATTCACGAATTTTTATCTCAGAAATATTGAGTCCATTTCTGGAGACCTGCATTGTTTAGGTCCGTTATCTGTTGCTCAGAATGTCGTCCACTAAACAGTTGCAACTATAGTTATGCAGGCTTTCTGTTCCGGCAGTGACTCCGTCCTGCTGCCCTCTTCGCTCTTGGCTATTTGACCCAGGGCAAGGGGAAGGGGGGGGGGGGGGGTGTTCCCTTAGGTCACCTGCTTTGTAGTGAAAAGCAAGGGGATACCTCCTCCGGAGTCAGTAATTCTGAGTCGTTACCGAGATGGTTTTAAAGTGTAAAGTTAATGTTTAAAATTTATTCATGTCATATTTTTAAAGTGTAGCTCGGTGTGAAGCATTTGTATATGTCACATGTCAAACGGGCTTTAATATACAATCCTCGGACACTTTTAAAGAGTATAAAAAGTTTCAATTCTCTGGACTAACTTTATTTTTTGGCTTACTTTAAAAATAATTAGTATAAAGGGTTATACTGGATGTTAATAGAGAACATGAATGTTATTATGCTTAATTATGGAGGGTGTTGTGTCTTTCTAATTTATTATAAATAAGAAAGATACATGTAAAGCCTAATACTCCTTTTCTCCTCGAGGGGATGACTCTATTATAGAAAGTTGAGCTTATTGGATTTTCCTCTATGTCCTAGGCCCTCCAGCCTTTTTACTATTCAGCTATGTCTGGGTCATTGGTACAGTATAAAAATGTTAAAATTTTTTTAGTAATTTATATATTTTTTGGCTCATCAACGTTAGTTGTGTGAGCCTATGGCATAGCCCTCATGTCGGCGTCAGCGTCGGTGCCCGCTCTCAAATATTTTGAACTTTTGTGTACAGGTTTTGATTTTTTGGCTTTTCAAATTTTTTTTTAGTTTCAGCATATTGCTATAGTGGTTCACTATAACATTTAACTCTTTTCCAGGGTATTTTGTCGTAATTTTAACCCTTTGAATCAAATTTTAGACTTATTTTGATGTTTGCGTGCAGGTTTTGATGTTTTTTTTTTCCTTTCTTTCAAGTGGAGATTTACCTTGCAGCATATGTCCATGCTTTCTATTGTATGTAAACATGCATCTTAGGGCTATGTTTGTATTATTTAACCCTTTTCCTGCTGAATTACTTCAATTTTGGACTTTTATGTACAGCTTTTGGACTTAGGCTTACAGTTTCTTACTTTTATGTACAGGTTGTGATAAAAAAAAAAACAATTTCAAGTGAGGTTGACCTCACTGCATATTGCAGTGGTGGTTATTATAACATTGATATCTTTCCAGTGCATTTTTAAAAAAACCCTTTGAATAGATTTTTAGACTTATTTTGATGTTTGCATGCAGGTTTTCATGGATTTTTTTTTTCCTTTCTTCCACGTGTAGAGTTTCTGCATATTGCTATGGTGCTTCACTAATACATTTAACTCTTTTCCAGGGTATTTTGTCTTAATTTTAACCCTATGAATCAAATTTTAGACTTATTTTGATGTTTGCGTGCAGGTTTTGATGTTTTTTTTCCTTTCTTCCAAGTGGAGATTTACCTTGCAGCATATGTCCATGCTTTCTATTGTATGTAAACATGCATCTTACGGCTATGTTTGTATTATTTAACCCTTTTCCTGCTGAATTACTTCATTTTTGGACTTTTATGTACAGCTTTTGGACTTAGGCTTACAGTTTCTTACTTTTATGTACAGGTTGTGATAAAAACAACAATTTCAAGTGAGGTTGACCTCACTGCATATTGCAGTGGTGGTTATTATAACATTGATATCTTTCCAGTGCATTTTTAAAAAATTTTTAACACTTTGAATAGATTTTTAGACTTATTTTGACGTTTGCATGCAGGTTTTCATGGATTTTTTTTTTCCTTTCTTCCCAGTGTAGAGTTTCTGCATATTGCTATGGTGGTTCACTAATACATTTAACTCTTTTCCAGGGTATTTTGTCTTAATTTTAACCCTTTGAATCAAATTTTAGACTTATTTTGATGTTTGCGTGCAGGTTTTGATGGTTTTTTTTCCTTTCTTCCAAGTAGAGATTTACCTTGCAGCATATGTCCATGCTTTCTATTGTATGTAAACATGCATCTTAGGGCTATGTTTGTATTATTTAACCCTTTTCCTGCTGAATTACTTCATTTTTGGACTTTTATGTACAGCTTTTGGACTTAGGCTTACAGTTTCTTACTTTTATGTACAGGTTGTGATAAAAACAACAATTTCAAGTGAGGTTGACCTCACTGCATATTGCAGTGGTGGTTATTATAACATTGATATCTTTCCAGTGCATTTTTTAAATTTTTTTAACACTTTGAATAGATTTTTAGACTTATTTTGACGTTTGCGTGCAGGTTTTCATGGATTTTTTTTCCTTTCTTCCAAGTGTACATTTACCTTGTAGCATATGTCCATGCTTTCTATTGTATGTAAACATGCATCTTAGGGCTACGTTGTATTCTTTAACCCTTTTCCTGCTTAATTACTTCAATTTTGGACTTCTTTTGTTTACAGGTTTGGATTTTTGTGCTTTTAACAAAATTTTTTTCTTCTTTGCATATTGCTGTGGGGGTTCACGATAACATTTAACTCTTTTCCAGGGTATTTCGTCTTAATTTTAACCCTTTGAATCAAATTTTGGACTTATTTTGACGTTTGTGTGCAGGTTTTGATGTTTTTTTACTTTTATGTGCAGGTTTTGAAGTTTGTCTTTCTTCTCTTCCAAGTGGCGACTTACCTTGTAGCATATTGCCATGGTTCCTATTTTATGTTAGGATGCTTCTTGGGGCTATTATTATATTATTTAACCCTTTAGCTGCTTATTTACTTTAATTTTTGACTTTTGTGTGCAGGTTTTGATATTTTTTTTTAAGTGGAGTTTTACCTCACTGGCATATTGCCATGGTGGTTACTGTAACATTTTCAGGGTATTTTTCTAAATTTTAACCCTTTGAAACAAATGTGATACTTTTATGTGCAGGTTTTGAGGTTTGTCTTTCTTTTCTTCCAAGTGGATATTTTTCAAGTAGACTTTCACCTTACTGGCATATTGCCATTGTGGTTACTGTGACAGGGTATTTTTCTCAATTTTAACCCCTTGAAACAAATGTGATACTTTTTTTACTTTTATGTGCAGGTTTTGAGGTTTGTCTTTCTTTTCTTCTAAGTGGTGACTTACCTTGTAGCATATTGCCATGGTTCCCATTTTATGTTAGGATGCTTCTTGGGCTATTTTTATATTATTTAACCCTTTAGCTGCTTATTTACTTTAATTTTGGACTTTTCTGTGCAGGTTTTGTACTTTTGTGTGTAGGTTTTGATATTTTTTTTAAGTGGAGTTTTATCTCACTGGCATATTGCCACACTGGTTATTGTAATATTTTCAGGGTATTTTTCTAAATTTTAACCCTTTGAAACAAATGTGATACTTTTATGTGCAGGTTTTGAGGTTTGTCTTTCTTTTTTTCAAAGTGGAGACTTACCTTGTAGCATATTGCCATGGTTCCTACTTTATGTTAGCATGCTTCTTAGGGATTATTATTATATTATTTAACCCTTTAGCTGCTTATTTTCTTTAATTTTGGACTTTTGTGTGCAAGTTTTGAACTTTTTTTTTTTACTCCAGCCACCCCTTTACATTGGCCACCTGTTGGTGAGCCACGGGGTACTGATACCCCCTCTAGTTATACTTACCAATGACCCAGACGGGGGATGGCCCTCCCAGGAGTTGGGAACTCATACCTTCCCGCTGAGTACATAGCGCTGACCAGGCACTGCTTGTAAGAATGATAATTGGTGCCAATTTCGAGACCTCCTTGACACTGCGCATGCGCAGTGGAGGAAAAGTATGGAGGACCATTTAGGACATGATTTTTTCAGTTTTAGATGCAAATTTGGGGGATTGGGGGGCAAAATTTGTGTTTGGCCCTAGATTTTTGAGAATTAGCACCAGCTATGTCTGGGTCATTGGTAAGTATAAAAAATATATAAATTACTATAAATTTTTTAACTTTCTAGAATTTGCTTTAAAATTTCGTATAATTATCTTATACATATTTCATTTTCAGATTTTGGGTTTTAATCCTCAATTTAATGAATAAAACAAACAGAAAGCCATGCGGTGTTGTTTTCATTTTTTTGTACAGGTTACTCTCGAAAGTCGAAGCCAGAAATGGACGAAAGTATGTCAATCAGCACTGCAAACCACCCCCTTGAAAACAGACAAACATAGTCTGTTTAAAAATAGCTGTTTTTTTTAAATGTGTACATTTTTAAAAAGTTTTACGAATAAAACAAAATATAGCTTCACACAAACTCAATAAAAAAATCATAATATGAAGACCAGATAAAATTTACACAGTGAAATATGAATAACAAAATAGTTGCCTCCCTTGGCACCATTCGAAAAATTGATTTTACACTAAAAGTCATAACTTCACATGTTGCAGGGCATGATGAAATGATAAATGAGCATGTTTTATTAAACCAATAAGTCATAAATCATATCCATGGTTATATTGTTATATAATTCTCAAATACCAGAGTTGTAATTATTTTGTTTTTTTAATTACCACTTTCTCATTAATTTCTGAACACCCGTTTTTCACAATGAGTTGTGTACGCTCGAAAGTGGCAGTGTTCTTTCACAATGAGTTGTGCACCACTCGAAAGTGGCAGTGTTCAATCAGTATCTTTCTGATGATATTCAACCACTGTGAAAACTGTGAAAACTATATGTTGTGGGTGTGTTTCAGACAACTCCTGACAGCAGCCTGCACACTCATTTGAAACAAGTGACAGCTTCCAAAACGAGAACATCATTTGTCGCTCAAAATAAAAGCCAGTGATTTCAGACCAAGGTATCAGGTTGTCGCCAGTAATAGTAGGCATAGTGTACAACATAATTATGCCTATATTACGTGGAAACAAAGGATCCCGAGTGTCGTTACGATACAGCATTGTACTCGACATTTTAACCACCAGCTTTTCTGACTGATCATAGTATGATCGGCAGTGGGAATGGGTCCGGTCGATGGACCCGCTGCCAGTATAGTGGAAACCCTGATTTATTATGCCGGTAGTGTAGCTTAAATTTTTGGGTGTTTGTCCACACTTAGGCTCTATCAGGATGCCCTTGGGCTCATGAGGTTCCCTTTGGGAACTTAGGTGTTTTAAAAAAAAATTTTCAAATTTTTTTTTTCAATTTTGATTTTTTTTTCGAAACGATTTTGATTGCCGTATATTTTCAGTATTCTTAATATGGATAATTTATTGATTGTTTAGGAGTGCAGTGAACTTAGTCTTTGGCTCAATATTATTATGAAATTTTTTTGCACTAAGTGTAAGACGAGGAGGGGGCGCGGTGGCTCAGTTGGTAGAGGTGCAGGCTGCAAGCCGAGAGGTCCTCGGTTCGAATCCCACCTGCGGCAACCGCGTTGTGTCCTTGGGCAAGACACTTCACCCCGATTGCCTACATGGGGGCACGATGACGCTGTGTACTGTGGCGTACTGCACGTCGATGGTGCGCATGTCTTCAACCAATCTAACCCTGCCTGTGCTGCGGTGCAGAGTTCAGAGTTACGATGTTGGAGAGCTGACAGCTGCTCGTCGTTGCTCGGTGGTTCTCTCCGGGTACTCCGGCTTCCTCCACCCGTAAAACTGTCACGGTCACGATTAGCCATTGTGCATAAGTATGTGACCTTAAACACCAATAAATAAATAAATAAATAGTAAGACGAGGACATCTGCCTCGGATTTACACGCTTGCTGTCTTGCTTGTAGTCGGTGCACTCCTTCTGATATGTGTGCTACTTGTGTCGTTTGGAATGCCAAACATTGGATGAGGGTGTCGCGTTATGTACACAGCAAAGTTCTGATGCCGGAGCTGTCGCTGCACACTAATTCTAGTTTTTCAGTCTCTTTTTCAGAGGAACAAGAATATGGTGATGGTTCAGCGACACCCATCCAAAATGTGCTGCCGTCGTCGCACTCAGATGAGCAAACAGAGCTAGCTGCAAAGGTGCTCATGAATATAAAACAAGGAATAAGGCCTCTTATTCCATTAAAAGCAGCTAGCTCGACCGGTGAAGCGGTAACACTGCCAGCGGGGGCCGTATCACCAGATAAGTCTGTAGTGGTCAAGGAGAGTGTAGAATTGGGTAGAGTGAGCACCTTAAAATCAAAAGTTAACCCAGTGACAACAGCAAAATGAAAGAAGCCATCAAGTTTCTTAACCAGACTCTCAGCGAGATCTGAGGTCACATCGCGAGCAGTAGGGCCTTCTCCATCCTGTCAATAGTTGGGGCTGACTGTTGCGGTGGCACGAAACTTGACTGAGTCGGTGCTAACGTCCTCATTGGCCGATCGTGGTGCTCCGTTCACACTGCAGCTGGTGTCGGCAACAGTTATGGCTTCTTCCTCTCAGTACCAAGCACATTAGACCGCTCACGAGCTATCCGACTTTGGAAATTCAAGTTGTTCCGCGAAGACGCTCCCAGTCTTCCCCTCCAAAGTCGGGTCATCCGGTAGCTAGTACATTGAGGCATGAATATGCAGAGCATTCGGGATGTCTGGCGCAAAGATCTGGGGACAGATCGCTGTCCCGAGAACATCATGTGGCAAAGAAACATAAGACCGCAGCTCCGCATGCCTCTGTTATGGACTTGCTGTCACAGATAGTGCAGCTTTTTGCAGCTTCCCAGCCAGAGCAAGTGTGACAGTCAGCAGACTCTGAGAGTGAGCTGTCGGACGGTGCTGGGTCAGTAGGTCATCCGTTTACTCGGAGGGAGCTGACCGAATTTCACAGCCTGACCAAACGGATGATGATAGAGAGGTGGAGGATGATTCTCCAGCCTACACGGAACAACATATTGAAACGATGAATTTTATTCATCAGTTTTTTCCTGAATTAGTTCCCTCTGGTCAGCAAGCTGCATCTGCTAGGCAGAGATCGCTTTCATCCCTAGATAGGGATACCCTGCAGAGGAAAGAGGACATTCTTTCCTTCCCGGGTCAGTCAATCCATGTTTTGGAGGTTTTCAATCATGTTGACGACGCATTATTTAACCTAGCAAGTTCAAGAAAGAAATATCCTTTCTTAACAGCATCTTCCATTCACATACTGTTTTCTGGACCTAACAAATTAAAAACTATTGGAGAAGAGGTACAGAGAGCTCCTCTGCATTTGGATGATCGGGGTACAGATATGGACATATCTTTACGCGCATCATTCAATGTCTACTCAGATGTGATCGAATCTACAGTTGATTCTAGTCAGGCAGTTTTGGACGCTATGTCTTACGCAGATGATATCACCAGGGGTTTGGACCATCGTCTTGTGGGGAAAGAATTTGATGATATTAATGCATTGCTCAGAGTTCTTTCTAGGGCAGTTATATATGCCTCACATTATTCCGCCCTTACGGTGGCTAATATGGAATTTTTAAGATGTGATGGAGCCTTGGCATCGTCTTCTTTGGTTGACAATCGGGTGAAGAGCTCTCTTAGAGTTGCTCCGTTTTCAGGACATACGTTGTTTGATGACAAGTTGTCCTTGGTGTATGATGAAGCTACCAAGAAAGCTACCAGCACTCTTTTGCTGAGGTCAGTCACCCAGCATCACCCATATGCTGGACATGGTAGGCGAGGGGGCTCCAGTTCGCAGCCAGCGAAGAAAAGCTCCTCGCAGGGTTCTAGTAAACCTTCGTACAATTATTCTGGAAACCGGCAGTACTGCGACTCTGGAAAGGGGCATAAGTCTTACAGAGACTATAAATCAGATGCCGGCACAAGGTGGTTCTCAGGGAGGACGAGGTTTCTCCTCCCGAAGGCCTCGCATGTCTACAGGTGATGGTCAAAACCTCTATTGCTCTCCAGTTGGTGGAAGATTGTCAAACTTCGCAAAAACTGGACGGATATAACGGAAGATCAGTGGGTCAGAAATGTAGTCTGGACTCCGACTATCATTTAGATCAAAGCCCCCGCTTACAAGAAGTCCACGTTGGACAGTTGTTCCGGAAAATCCTTCAAAAAAGGAGTCTCTTCTTGCAGAAGTTCAGTCTCTCCTGCTAAAAGACGCAATAGAGGTTGTAGAAAATCCCAACTCCCTCGATTTTACAGTCACCTGTTCCTTGTGCCAAAACCAGATGGCTCGTTTCAACCGGTCATAGACTTGAGCTGGATAAACAAACTGATTATCGCTACAAAGTTGTATATGGAAACCATTTGGTCAGTAAGAGCAAGCATTCGAGTGAACAACTTTGCAGCAAGTATAGATCTAAAAGATGCGTACTTTCATGTCATGGTTCATCCGGCTTTCAGAAAGTACCTGTGCTTTGCTGTCCAAGGGAAGGTTTACCAGTTCAACCTTGCACCTTGGATGCTCACTCGGATAATGAACTCGGTAATGTGGTACTTGCGAGCTCATTCAGTCATGGTTACAGCTTATCTGGATGACATTCTTCAGAGATACGGCGACAAAGATGCACTTCACTTATTCCAACGTCTCGGTTTCATAGTAAACGAAAAGAAGTCGGATTTAGCTCCGTCCAAGTCATTCATTCACTTGGGAATGAGCTTCGAGACTCATTGTAATCTGGTTCGCCTTCCGATAGCCCAAGCGAGATTGGTCAATTACTATGCTTGCTTTTGTCAAAACTCTCTAACAGTATCAGTGAGAGAGTTCATGCGACTAATGGGTCTCTGCGGTGCAGTGGCAGACTTGATTCTGCTGGGGCGCTTATGCACGCATCCTCTCCAGATATTCTCTACTCAGAACTGGAGTGTCAAGATGCATTCGTTAGAACACCAGATTGTTTTAACAGTTAACTCAAGGAGTTCCGCTTCAAGTACTGGATCATGTCTTTACTATTATGACGGATGCGAGCCTGACAGGTTGGGGTGCGTCCCGGATTCCTACAGACCTGAAGTGCCAGGGTCTTTGGGACTGTTCGTTCCTGCAAAAGCACATAAACATCAAAGAGATGATGTCTATTTGGCTTGCACTGATGCACTGGATTACTCGCATAGCCAACGTCCATGTGCAGATTCTGTCGGACAATTCGACAGTAGTGGCATATATCTCAGGAACCAGGGTGGCACTCGTTCACTTCCTCTATGCGAATTGACGGAGAAAATTCTCCTGTTTGCTCTGACTCATCACGTTCATCTCTCAGTCCGTCATATTCCGGGTCATCTGAGCGTAGTAGCAGACTCGCTCTCAAGAAGGGTCGCCTGTTGCCATCAGAGTGGACTCTCAACAAATGAGTATTCCGGCAGATTTGCTACCAGTGGGATCGTCCCATGGTAGATCTCTTTGCTACGAACCTAAACAATCAGCTACCAACGTTCATGTCTCCTTGTCCGGATCATCGAGCGTGCACAGTAGACGCTCTATCAATCTCATGGACCGGAATAATAGGATATGCATATCCTACAACTCCACTTATTCAGCAGATTCTGTTAAAAATCAAACAGTCTCACTGCAAAATCTTGCTAGTAGCACCTCTGTCATCTCAGCATCACAACCCGGAAGGTCTCAACCTTCAAGTATTTCCGATGTGCGCTCCTTCTTGCACGGGAAGCAATTTACAGGACGAGCAGTGGACGCAATTTCTAACTGTAGTAGGACCTCCTCTTCGCTGAATTACGTAGTGAAATGGAGGGTTTTCTTTCGTTGGTGTACAGACCAGTCGGTGGATATCTATAATCCATCTATTCCTCAGGTTGCCAATTTTCTGGTCTACTTGTTTAACGTACTCAAACTGCAGCCAGTTACCATTAAGGGCTATAGGTCTATGTTATCAGACACATTTTCTCATCATGATAACTTGAGTATTGGATTAGATCCTTCCTTATCCAAACTAGTTAGAAATTTCTCTATCAGTAGACCTAGAACCCTCAGATTAATTCCTAAGTAGAATTTGGTTTGGGTTCTTTTGAAGCTTCAAGAAGCTCCTTTTGAGCCGTCAGATGATGTAGAATTTAAATTCTTCACTTATAAAATGGCTTTTCTCTTAGCCTTTGCTTCTGCTTAACGAGTTAGTGAACTCCATGCATTATCTGTCAAAGATTCCCATTACCGTAGTGTGGGTAATACTATTACTCTTACTATGGAAGTGGGATTCTTGGCGAAGAATCAGATTCTGGATAAGCGGCTGGAACCTATTGTCATCAAGGCCTTACCATCCTCGGACAACAGTAGACCACTGTTGTGTCCAGTGAGTGCTGTGCGTATATATAAATGTCGATCTAGCTTCATTCGAAAAGGAAGAAAGAGGTTTTTCCTTTCACTTATAACTAACAGAAAAGATATTTCTGTTCATTCAGTCACTAGATGGATTCAATTGGCAGTAAGAATCGCTTACGTGAAGCTATCGGCGGATCAACGTTCTGTCAATAAGATTTCAGTGCATGAGGTTAGAGCACTGTCTTCTTCTTGGGCTTATTCAAATAGTATTGCTATTAATGATTTAATGAAAGCAGCCTACTGGATGCAACAGTCTTCATTTACAATGTTCTATCTTAGAAATTTAGAGTCTGGTGGTCCTCTTTCTGTTGCACAGAATGTCGTCCATTAATAACACATCTCAGTGATGTCTTAGGCAGTCTCGAGCACTGACACCGTTCCACTGCCCTCTTCATTCTGAGGAATCTCCTTCAGAGCAAGGGGAAGGAGGGGGGGGGGGGGGGGGGGTCCCTTTATATCATCTGGCTTTATAGTGAAAAGCAAGGGAATACCTCCTCCAGTGTCAGTAGTCTAGCGTCAGTGCTGGGTGGTTTTAATGTGAAGCTCTTTATGAAGCAACAATTATGTCTCATTCATGTATTGCTTTTAAAGTGTAGCTCAGTGTGAAGCATTTGTATATGTTACGTGTCATACGAGCATTAATATACAATCCTCGGGCACTTTTAATGAGTATGAGGCATCTCATTCTCTGGACTTCGATATAATTGATTTCCTTCACCGAATTAGCATAAGGGTTATGCTGGCATTAAATGGAGAAATTATTATGTCTTACTCCAGTATATATTGGGTGTTGTGTCATTCTCTTTTTTTATTGGGAAAAAAAGATAGACATGAGTAATTCCTATGTCTTCTCCTATTCTCCTGTAGGAGCTATTCTTTGTTATGGAGTAATTGAGATACTACAGTCTTCTAACGTTCTTGGCCCTGCAGCCCCTTTACGATTCAGCTAAGTCTGGGCCATTGGTTATTAGTATAAAAATATGATAAATTTAAAGTAATTTGTATATTTTTTTTTATACGTACCAATGGCCCAGATGGGAATGGCCCTGCCATGAGTGGGCACTCATACCTCCCTGCTGATAGATATGTAGAACATTTAGCAGGCATAACTAGGAAGAATGATGTTGGTGCCAGTTTCGGTCACTTCCTGGTTACTGTGCATGTGCAGTAAGCTAAAGTATGGAGGACCAGTTAGGACTTTTTCTTCTTTTGGTTTTGTATGCAAATTTAGGGAATTGGGGGGTTCAAAATTTGTGTTTGGCCCTGGAAATTAAAGAGTTTGCACCAGCTAAGTCTGGGCCATTGGTAAGTATAAAAAATATACAAATTACTTTAAATTTATAATTTTTTAGAAGTTATGCCTCTTAAATAGTTCAATGGATTCATCCAACTGAAGTTTTCTGAACATCCTGGGCTAATATATTCAGTGTATGGCTGATTTCATGGGGTGGATATTCATAAATATCACACCTTGTAATACAATGTTCTACATCCTACTATTATTTATTTTGGTAATTATTTCCACCTCCTACTATTATTCTGCACCCTACCATTATTTGGAACACAAGAGTAATAAATTGCCCGCATCTGAACATGTAATATACAAATTGAGCATTTGAAAAAATAATTATTTTTGAAAAAATTACATCAAAACACCCATATCATGTGCCCCCTACTACCCCCCCCCCCTTCCCACCCCCCCCCCCCCCCCCCAATATTTAATTTGAAATTAACACCTGAATATGCCATCTCCTTGGTTGGATAGGTTATCCAAACCAAAATAGTTATGTAAAATTTGTAGAGCTGAAATGGTTAACCAATTAATCAATTAACTAATGATCAACATCTTGATTGATCAAAAACATAATTGATCGATTAACCATTAGTTTTGAATTTCTGTATTACGTGGATCAACAAAGGAACAAACTTGCTCCAAAACAGGCAAACATTGTCACGCTGACTCACTTTAATTATATGACACAGAGTGAAGTATGCAAGTTACGTGCTGACATACATGTTCACTTGCATGATCATTATACTGTATCAGTAGCTGAAAATGGTTATTCCTAACCCTTTACCCAATGTGGGTGAGACGGTACTTGCAAAATAAATTTTTGAATTAATAAAAAAAAATTCATTTTTGTCTCACAAATATAGCTTATGACCCCTCATTCCATTGAGGGGTCATAAGCTATGTATTTGAGACAAAAATTTTAAACATAATAAAATTTGAATGGAAATTTTTGAATATAGCGCTGGTCAGTTTTTCTGTTATGTTGAATAAAGGGTTAATGCTGTAAATCATCAACAGTATGGCAGTTATTAAGCTGCCTATTAGGGCAAGTGATTAATCAGTTAACCATGGTTAATTTATGTGATTAATCGATCAAGAAAACCCTTTCACCGTTTCAGCTCTAAAAACTTGTTAGCATAACTTGAAATAAGGCTATGCAAATTTCTAATTTTGCAACCCGGGAACCTATGAACATTAGTTAAACTAATAATAAAATTAACCATTAACTTGGCAACTTTTTGCAGGTGCAACTATGGTTTTGAAGAACAAGTTTTCAGCTCATCATTTTTTTGCTGATTGCAGAAGACATAATGTGACAGTAGTTCAATATATTGGAGAAATATTTCGTTATCTCCTTCTTCAACCAGAGGTATTTAAAACTATGATATGTTGATATTTAGATTGAAACTTGGAGATTCCAGATATCGGCTTGCATGGCAGCCTCCTTGCCTAAACCAACTTTTTCCCTATTATGTAGTTACATCTTATAACCAGACTGATTTTTAATTTAGCAGTGGCTATTGTTTTCTGGGGACGCTCAGAGAAATTGCAGAAGTATAAATATGTCTTCCCGAGGGCAATGTTTTGCTGCTACAAGACATTGTCTGTGGTAAGACATTAATACCTAGTGATTCTGTGAGAGAAAGCTCAAGATTTGCTGATATGGTAGCCTTGGAAGTTCACTGAGAGGTTATTTTATTCCATGAGAGCAGCTAACTGATACAAAATCTCAAGAATGATGAGGCCATCTGCTGGTACACAGTTTAAAAATGCACCTCATATGAGAGAACTGAATTATTCTGGGCACATTTCATAATAGTATTGTTTTGAATTACCCTCTGAATTAAATTATAAGAACTGAAATGAAGTAGCTGTCACTTTATGCATGTTGTATGGGTGTGTTAAGTTTTGTTCGAAGTGATCTGCCCATCCCATATTCAGATTAAGATAAAGCAACAAAATTCATTTCAATTCTTATATGAAAAGGGCTGGCTAAATATGGTCATTAGATAAAGGGTTAATCAGATGTTTTAAACAAGTGAGTATTAACCCTTAAGGGCCTAATTGTGACTTTAATCACATTTTTCTTCAACAAAAAAGGTGTCCCAACATGCAGTTTTGGGGTAAGCTTGCGAGTTACATTTGAAGTGCCATGGCAGTTGTTTCTAAGCAAGTTTTGCCAAGAAACAACTGCAAAGTCATAGGATGTGGATTGTCAAAGCAAAAATGTACAAAAAATCTCCATGACCTTCAGGGTTAAAACTTAAAAACTTCACAGGCCTGACCTTCGGCGATTGCTCCCGCTCCCTAATGCCTGGCTGAAATCAACGTAAGGCCAGTGGTAAATGCCTGTCTAACACGTAAACTTTCACCCACCTCAAATGCATGATCTCCCAAGTAGAGCCTGAGGAATCACCGGCTCAAGTACCAAAATTGTTGAGTAAATGTTAGATGTCTCTTACTGTAATGCATGCTACATGTCCAACATTATTATGTCCATCCGTCCATTCGTCCGTCTGTCCATACAAACATTTTGCATTGTAATTGCAAAGCAATCACTCGGATTTGGATCTCCTTTGGTATGCTGATAGACCTGCATGGGGGAACAGATATGCACAAGGAACGGATTCCATCCAGTAATTTTTCCCAGAGTTATGGCCCTTTTTTGACTTACAAAATTTTTCTGTTTTAACTCTTTCAACTTTAAAATATTTCTGTCCCACAATACCTTCAAGGCTACTCAAACTTGCATATGGGTCGGGGGCACTGGCCCACGCTTGCATTGCCCTTGTTTTGAAATGGACTTTAAATCTTTAATCTTGTCTATTTGTTTCCAACATCATCATTAACAGTTTTATGGATTGCACCTGATTGCCATTAGTTTAATTTCATTCACATGTTATGAGTACAGACCACTATTTTCAAAATAAATAAATCAAAATAGATCATATCAAATAAGGGAAGTAAGGTAAGCTGTCTATTTTGGAATAATGTAATTTTATAAGGTAAGTTATGAAAAATAGTTTTGCCTTGAGTGAAATAATTTTTTGAAAGTGGGTGTATCCTAAATTTGTGTAATAATTATAAATATGATTTAAAATCGACCTGGTGTGTCTGTCGGGCCAATAAAAAATGACTCCCCTAAAATGAAAATGGTTCACCTATGCAAAATTTAGAGGGGTGATTTATAGCTTGCCTGGGGTGATTTAAGGTTAGCGATTGTGGCTTACCTAGGATTTTGAAATTGTTGATCTTTCGCTGTGACCAAGTCTGAAATAAGCAGACTGTCATCTGTAGAACAACAGGGCAGCATCATTAAATTTACCCTTTGTGAACCTCAATCTGAATCAAGGTCTCAGACCTAAGCAGAAAGGGTAACCATAGGATAAATTTGCCTACTGTATGGACAGTATCAGCAAATTCACCCTCTGGGAGCCTCATTCTGCAAATGACAGATTGCTTATTTCCAGGCTTGGCTGTGACTGATGGGTGAACAGCTCCAAAAGTACTTGTGCTAGTTTATTAACTCATCTAACTGAAACATGGCCATCACTTGGCATCTTCCATCCATTTGCCATCTGTTGTCTATTAACTTTACATATCTGTCTTCTTCAGACCCACTGGACCAAACCCATTCAAACTTGGCACAAATTATCTTGAGGGAGGGAGGATACTCTTCCAGGTTTGTTCAACAAACGTAGCTAAGCCTGATGAACTGGAACCTTACCCAAAATTCTTCAAAAATATTCTTCTCTTAAACCACTAGTCACCAATGCTTTGAAATTTTGTATGCAACATCCTCACATGCTGAAGATTCAAATTTGCTCAAAGAAAGATTCTCAGGCAATATTTGGGTTCATGCTGGGAAGGGAAATATGTTTTTTTTTTTTACATCATCCTTTGGGGGGACAGATTCAGGTTTGTTCAAATCAAGACTCAGCTATTAATATGCTTTAACAAAATATGTCTTTGCTATATAGTCTTTAGAACCAACTTATTTGAGTTTGCTTAATCACACAGCTCATCTCTCCACATGTAAAAAGCAAAAACTATCATATTCATTTTGATTAGTTTATATAAAATGTAAACTTAACTAAAATCAACAAAAACATATTCAACCATGACTTGGTTAAGAAGTTAACTCGATGAAAAAATTAAGATATTTGTAAATCAAAAATGTTGTGATAAAATAAAACCTTGAATATAAAATAAAACATGGAAAAATAAACTGAATCTCTTCAAAATCAACAAAAATGAAACAATCGTATATCTCAAACAGTTTATATAGCATTGAGGGAACATGTGTCCTTATGAGTTTCATCAAATATCTAGTTTAAGTTAGTACGAGAGGGGAACATGAACAAATATATTCAGTTTAGATTACTTCCCTTGTATTAGTTTATGCAGAACAAACTAAAATTTGGGAATGCACAATAGCATAGAAAACGTACCATTGATAATTGGCCAGGTTTCAGCAGACCCCCCCCCCCCCCCCTCTCCCCCCCCCCCCCACCCTTTTAGAACTTTTTCAGTGTTGTTAAGGACCATTTTCTTGCATTTCTGGGCATTTCTTATGTGACCCTGAGATTTTACAGAGGTATTTTGACACAGGGAATGTCATGTGATTGGTTTTATAGAAACCATTTTTTAACACATGCCCTACATTGGCCCTTTAAGTTGTGACAGTTTTATCCGAATAGGACATGAAAGCTTTGTTTTAATTTTTCGTTAATTTTATTTTAACACTGGTTGGTGAAATTGTTATATGAACCATTTATTCTACTGTTGATTCTTGATGTATGTATGTTAAAAATAATTACATATACTTTAAGTCTTTATTTCTTAAGAGCCATGAGGAACCTAAAAGACCTTTGATTATCTGTGATTCAGGGACCAGCCTAGAGGGGAATTTTAGGGAGACTTCATGTCTCCCTCCAGAAAAAATAGGGAGACTGCAGAATCAAGTAGGGAGACTTCATAGGCAAGTGGAGAAAATTAAGAATATTTATGTACCACCTCCCTGCTGCTCCTTCATATTTTCGGCTCGTGGTCCTTCATTAACGCCTGATTAATCCAGGTCAAGTTGTCTATGATGCATCTATGCCAGGTTAACAAATCACAAAGTAATTATTGATTAAAAATCCCCCACTGCTACCCTCTCCTTCAAGAGATTTTTAGAGGGCGACTTGTAATCACCCCGACTATTTTTCTAGGCAACTTGGGGCTTAGAAGGGTGACATAATCACCCTTGTCGCCCTCACGGCTGGTCCCTGCTGTGATTATAAGAAATCTTTGAATCTGTTTAAATTCACAAATTGGATAT
The DNA here is from genome assembly GCA_031216915.1 of Pictodentalium vernedei. Classification (NCBI taxonomy): domain Eukaryota; kingdom Metazoa; phylum Mollusca; class Scaphopoda; order Dentaliida; family Dentaliidae; genus Pictodentalium; species Pictodentalium vernedei. Next base: position 77,408,051 of record CM062293.1, on the reverse strand, counting down.
GTAATTATAGAAATAGAAACATTCAAAGCCGAACAGACTGGTGGTTCAAAAATCATGCGCCCAACACTGAGCCCAGATGGGACAGATAGCTCAACATACTCATCAATACAACCCCCTGATAGGGCTACAATGTGTGTATATTGGTCTAAATCATTTTAAAGTGTTTAGTTTGGCATAAAATAGCACCACAAAAAAATTTGTAAGGAGATGGACAAAATGTGTTTTTGAGCACCAACCCACACCGGCATCATGTACTGCAAATTCCCCCCCTCCCCCCATAATGGAGGTAATAACATTCATTAAAAATTCAACATTGTTTAATTTTTTAAAGTCAGTCTTAGGGATTATCATGTTTTACTAAACATACTAACCATCATCACCAGAAACAGCTTTTTATATTTAATGTTGCCAATAATTGTGAAGAAATGTATTAACCCTTTACCCAATGCAGACGATATAAAAATTAATTATTTTAAAAATAATATTTTTATACTGTACCAATGACCCACACTTAGCTGGTGCTAACTCTAAAATATCTAGGGCCAAACGCAAATTTTACCCCCCAATCCCCAAAATTTGCATCTAAAACCTAAAATTACATGTCCTATATGGTTCTCCATACCTTTACTCCACTGCGCATGCGCAGTGTCAAGGAGGTCTCGAAATTGCCGCCAAAAGTCATTCTTTTTTCGGCTCTCAATACAGTTACACTTCAGTGTTATTTGTGCTTGTAAATCTCAGTTTTAAGATGCCAGGCGCATAATTATGAGAGAATTGGTGGATATATGGTGGAAATAGAAGGTGGAGAGGAAAAAACAGTGGATACAAATGTTCAGGGCTGTAACTTATAATTTTTTTTTTTACGAAATTATTCATGTTACCTATTTTCGAGGCATGGCCTTGTTGTGGTCATTCTTGCTATGAATGTTCCATTGTTTAATCAGTGTTTCCTCTCTCCCCTTTCCTTTATTCCCCCCTAGCTATTCTCCCATGCTTTTGGCTTATTTTTGTAATGTTTATTACTAAAATTTCTTGGGAGTTTTGGCCTGGTAACAGAATTATTTTCTGTTTTTTCCCCATGTTACGTCCTTACCCTAGGGGTGTTTAGGCGTTTTAGTCTGCATCTACCATCTGATATTCTACAGTTTCTTCTCTGGAAGCCTCTGTTTTGCATCAGATAGTGTTTTAATTCGTAACTGATTTCGGGCCATGTTTGTTTCAGTGCCTGGAGTCATGTTTCCGGTTTGTTGACACTTTTGCTTATGTTGACAACTGTTACTTCTGACAGTGATTACTTGTCTTCTGCTTAATTTAGTTCATAGTAAGATACATTAATATTGTCCGTAAGTGTTACATTAATTTTTCAAAATGATTTTAAATTTTTGTCCACACTTTGGTTTTTTGGGGATCCATTTGGGCTCAGGGTTCCCTTTGGGAACTTGGGCTGTTCGGAAAAAAAATTTTCAAAAATGTTTTCTTTTTGAATAATTTTTTCGCAATGTTATAATGGATTATTTTATTATGTATCTTTGTTTTCAGGGTTTGGTGCGAGTTCTTTGACTGTTTACTTTTTCACTTTGAAAAATTTATTGTTCAATTGTAATGGGAGGAAATCTTCCTCTGATTTCTGTATTAATTATAGTCAACGTACTTGCACTAACCCTTGTTCAATGTGTATTAATTGGGATGACAAACGTCGGAGGCGTGTGTCACGGTAGGTTTTTAGTGGGGAGAGGACCATGTGGCCCTCTCTCTGCTGGGTCACTGTAGTTTTTTACTCTCTTTTTCAGAGGAACAAGAACAGGGTGATGTTTCCGTGATGTCATCCAAGAGTGTGCTTCCGTCGTCGCAATGAAGAGCTAGTAGCAAAAGTGCTCATGGATATACGACAATTGCCTAAGAGGCCCCTAGTAGGGTCGACGACATTGACGTCAATGTCCGCTAGCTCAACCCGGTGTCGCCCCCATTCACCGAATGGGTCTGCATCTGCGTTCGTCCGTTGCGGTCCAGGAAGGAATTTCGGGTGTTGCGGGCACTATAAACATCCCATGTGCACACCCAGTGATGATGGAACAGAGGATAGTACGGAGGAAGCCTGTTAGTCCGGTTCCTAGCTCGTCCAGGTCCATCCGGACCACGAGCGAGAGAGGCCCCCTCTCTCTCACATCAACATCTGCACCGCGATGTTATTGTATGTTCATTTGATAGTCGGAGCATACGTCCACTCCTCCTGTTCGGGACGCTCCGTCGCATAGACAGTCCGACGCGGCTGTTCTATTGGCTTCCTCATCCTCACGTCAACACACACTACCACACCTTGGCTTTGTGACCACAGATTCCGGAGGATGTTCATGTATGATATAAGGCAGGAAGGAATGTTCTGGGATCTTCTGCTTCGCCGTGCAGGGATTCCACGTCAACCAGGTCACTACATCTGCTTGCCAAGGACACAAGGCCTTTTCAGTTGAGACGTTCGCATATTATATAAATGCAGGAATGAATGTCCCTGGAGTTTCCAGTGGCTATTTACGTAAGACCCCGGCTCCACAGGTCTCTTTGACGATCAAGAACAGAGTAATGTTTCTGTGATGTCTTCAAAGTGTGCTTCCGTCGTCACAATCAAATGAAGAGCTAGCGGCAAGAGTGCTCATGCAGATACGTCAATTGCCTAAGAGGTCCCAAGTAGGATCGACGGCTTTGGCATCCGCTAGCTCGTCCGGTGTAGCAACCATTCAGCGAATGGCTCGGCTCCCAGGTTAGTCCGTTGTGGTCCAGGAGGAGGTTTGGGTGATGCGAGCACTATAAATACACGTGCACACCCAGTGATGACGGATACGAGGATGGTACGGAGGAAGCCTATTAGTCTGTTTCCTAGCTCGTCCAGCTCCGCACGGGCTGCGAGCGAGAGAGGTCCCTCTCTCGTACAACAACATCTGGGTACAGATGTTGTCGTACAGAATGTTCCTCAGTCGGGGCTTACATCCACCGCTCGGGACGCTCCGTGATATAGACAGTCCGGAGAGACTGCTTTATTGGCTTCCTCATCCTCACGGCAGTGCACACGACCGCACCTTGGCTATGTGACCAGTGATATCCAGGCAATCTCGCCGACCAGGAATTCACGGCGACCAGGTCACACCATCTGGTAGCCAAGGATACGAGGCCTTCATACTTCTGACGTTCGCATTATAAAGTATGCAGGAGTCAACGTCTTAGGAGCTTCCAGCGGCTAAATATTGTAAGACCGCAGCTCCACAGGCCTCTGTTACGGACGTGCTACTGCAGTTAGCACAAATTGTCGCAGCATCCTAGCAACCGACAGAAACTTTGTCGGATCAGAAATTATCCGTAGTAGCTGGGTCGGTACGTTCCACTGCAGGTGCAGACATGGACGACCAAGTATTACAAGTGGTCCAACTGGATGGCGAAAGGGATACGGTATAGTTGAATTTTTCCCTTTGGGAACAACATATTTGCCGTGGAGTTCATCCGGCTTTAATTTTCTGACATTGTTCCTCCGGAGCAAAATGCTGCGTTGCCGAATAAAAGACTGATAGCGCCACTGGACACAGATTTCTTTAATCGGTTCAGGGACATCGTCCCTCAGTTTCCGTCTCAGTCCAGAAATGTCTCTGAGACATTTTAATTTTTATATGACGCTATATATATAACTTGCTATTAATAGAGCAAGTCCGGTCTCATATCGGCAAGTGCTCTTCATCTGCCTTTCATCAATTCATGGAATAATTTGAAACGGCAGGACAGGGCATCCCGAGAGTTCCTCTGCGTCTAGACGACCAGGTCTAAGTCCTAGAGTTGTCTATACTTTTGTCTATGTCTATTCCAACCATGTTGGAAACGTTAATATCGTCTAATACGGCAAGGTTAGACACATTATCGTACGCAGATCACCTTACCAGAGCGTTATCATTACGCCTCAAGGGAAAAGAATTCCAGGATGTATATCCTCCTATAAATTCTTTCAAGGGCCTCACGTAGAATTCCGCCCTTTAGTGGCAATATGGAGTTGGTTAGACGTGACGCGACCCTGGTTACATTCACACGTGTGGATAGTGAGGTGAAAAACTCTCTTAGAGTCGCTCCGGTCTCCGGAGAGTTTCTCTTCGACGGCAAGCTTTCCGCAATATATTATCAGATAACTAAGAAAGCTTAATCTCTCTGCTATTCAAATCTGCTTCCTATAGTCGGATTCAACGGAGAAAGTAGGACAGGCACTTCTGGGGCGAATACGCCCGAGGGAAGTTCCTATAGAGGTTTCTATGTGTCCTCTAGGTCTTACTCTAGAGACTGTCAGGGTAGTGACTCAGATAGGGGCCGTAATTCTGACCGAGACATCCTGTCAGACGCCCCTAGGTCGACGGGGTGAGGTGTGGGTCATGGAAGACATGGTTTATCCTTCCGCTAGCCTTGCAGGACCAGGAGGTATTGGTCTTATCCTCTATCGTGTGCAGTGAGTGGAAGACTGTCGAGTTTCTCAAACTTTTGGGAGTAGTTTACGGACGTCCTTGGTTTCGAAGGGTGATTTCGGTAGGACTATATTGTCCTTCAAACGTAACTTACGTTAACTCGAAGTCCAAGATGGACTCAGTTTCCGTCAAGTACACAGGAAAGAGGCTTGCTTCCACTAGAAGTCCAGTCTCTTTTGGTGGGATCGCGATGGAGATCAGAGAAATCTAGGAATTTCCAGGTTTCTACAACCATCCTTTCTGGTTCCAAACCAGACAGCTCGTTCTGTCCACTCATGATCTGAGCTGGATAACAAGCTGATTGTGGCTCCAAATATTTATATGGAGTCTATCCGATCGGTCAGAGCGAGTATTCGGGTGTACTACTATGCTACATGCATAGATTTCTAGTTGCATACTTTCACGTCATGGTACATCAGGCATTTAGAAAGTATCTTTGCTTCTTGATCATAGGAATTTTGTATCGGCACTGAGCAATCTGTTCCGGTATGAATCTATCCCCTGGGCTTTCACTCGATTATCGAACACGGTAATGCCGCATTTCTGAGCTCATTCGGCTGCGGTATCGTCGGCCTACCTGGACGACATTCTTCAGTGGTATGGCAATGAGTTAACGCTTCAGAACGATGTGCAGATTCTGCTTTTATTGATCCGACATCTCGGTTTCTTAAGTAAACGAGGAGAAGTCAGATCTGGTTTCGTCCAAGTCATTTACCCTCCGGGGGATGAGCTTCGAGACGCATTATATTCTTGTTCGTCTGCCGTTAACCAGAGCGAAATTAATCAGTTGATAATTCCCTATTGTCTTCAAAAGACAAGGTCTCAGCGAGAGATCTCATGAGACTGATACGCTTATGCAGAACTGCCACGATTTTATTCCGATGGGGCAGTTACGCATTGGTCCTCTTCAATTTCTTTTAATTCAGAATTAGAGGGTGAGGATTCTTTCGCTCGATGCAGACATCTTCTTGTCAAATCAAGTGAATAAGCGTTTCAGACTTGGGCAAGTTTTCAGTGCTTAACTCAGGTAGTTCCACTGCAATTGCCGAATCTGAGTTTTACAGTTTTGACGGATGCCACTCAAACACGTTGGGTCGTTTCATTGAGCCCAACAGATTTGAAGTGCCAGGGTCTTTTGATTCTGTAGTTCCTTATCAAGCCCTCAAACATCAAGGATGATGTCATTTTGGCTTGCGCTACATTATTGGATAACGTTATTCAGAATGCTCATATGCTAATTCTGTCCGACAACTCGACGGTATTAGCATATTTTCGGAATTATAGAAGCACTAATTCCATCCTGTTATTCATGTTAACGGAATGAATCTTTCGGTTGGTACTAGAACATCAAGTTCTCTTATTGGTCTGTCATTTTCCGGGTCGTCTGTATGTATTAGCGGACTCCCTTCACGGAGGGGCTGTTTGTTGCCGCCAGAATGGGCTTTCAGCAAACGAGTATTCAATCAGTTTGCTACCAAGGAGAGCGGTCTATGATCGACTTATTCATGACGCATCTCAACAATCAGTTGCAGACGTATGTGTCAATCTTTGGATCTTCGAGTGTTTGCCGTAAACGCACTATCGGTCTTGTGAGACGGAATATAAGATATGCATATCTTCCAGCGCCGTTGATTCAGCAGATATTGCTCTAGTGTAATTTTTTCAATGCAAATTCTGTTGGTAGCTTCTCTAGCTCCACAAAGACTGTGGACAAATTTATTTAGGCGTCTGTTGTGGGACATGCCGTGGTAGCTTCCTCCAAATTTCGGTCCATTCTATGGCCAGATGGATTCAATTTACTATCAGTACTGCTTATGATAATATCTTCAATCAGCAGTCTGTGCTTTAGTTTTATGCTCATGAAATAAGAGTTCTTCTACATCATGGGCTTAAGCTAATAATGTTGCCATTACAGATCTAATGAGGGCTGCATATTGGTCTTAGCCCTCCATTTTCACGATTTTGTATCTGAGAATATTGAGTCCTTTTCTGCAGATCTACATTGTTTAGGTCCGTTATTTTTTACTCAAATTGTCGTCTACTAAACAGTGGCAACTATGTGTGTATAGGCTTTCAGTTCCGACAGTGACTTTGTCCTGCTGCCCTCTTTGCTCTGGAGTATTTGATCCAGGGCAAGGGAAAGGGGGGGGGGGGGGGGGGGTTCCCTTAGGTCACCTGCTTTATAGTGTAAAGCAAGGGAATAACTCCCTTGGAGTCAGTCGGTTCCGAGATGCTTTTTAGGATAAAGCCTGTGTTTACTCATCGGTGTAATTTTTAAGTATTGATTGGTGTGAAACATTTGTATATATCACATGATTAATTGGACGTTAATATACAATCCTTGAATACTTTTAAATGAGTATATAGAGTCTCATTTATCTAGACTCCCGTATTTATTGGCTTTCCTTAAAAAATATTAGTATAAAGAGTCATACTGGATGTTTACAGAGATCATTGATGTTATTGTGCTCAATTACAGAATAGTGTTGTGTCTTTCTTTTTTGATACAAATAAGAAAGATACATGCAAACCTATCTCTCCTTTTCTCCTTTACGGGAATAGGTCTGTTTTGGGTAATTGAGTCTATTGGATTTTCCTTATGTCCTAGGCCCTCCAACGTTTTTACTATTCAGCTAAGTCTGGGTCATTGGTACAGTATAAAAATGTTAAAAAATTTATAGTAATTTATATATTTTTTATACTTACCAATGACCCAGACGGGGATGGCCCTCCCATGAGTTGGGAACTCATACCTCCCCGCTGAGTACATAACGCTTACCAGGCACTGGTTGTAAGAATGACTTTTGGCGGCAATTTCGAGACCTCCTTGACACTGTGGAGTAAAGGTATGGAGGACCATATAGGACATGTAATTTTCAGTTTTAGATGCAAATTTTGGGGATTGGGGGGTAAAATTTGCGTTTGGCCCTAGATATATTAGAGTTAGCACCAGCTAAGTCTGGGTCATTGGTAAGTATAAAAAATATATAAATTACTTTTTTAAATTTTTCAAAAAATTTCAACAAAACCATATCATGTGACCCCTCGGAACGAGCTCGACGAGCTCGTTCCAACGAGGGGTCTCATGATATGGTTTTATTGAAATTTTTTGAAAAATAATATTTTTTCAACTGCTAAATTTGCATATTACACAGACAGATGCGGGCAATTCGTTCGTTAGGTAAAGGGTTAATATGGTCTCACTGATCTGTGTAGTTATGGTTTAGCTCCCCTAATATAATAATAATAATACAAACCGGTTATCCGACTAACCATTTCAGCACTAATGGTAAGCCCACTTGATGGCGTATTCTGAGGATGATAAAAAGTCATCACTTGCTTCAGTTGGCATTCCTTACAGACAGATGATATTACCAGTCAATTCCAATCTGCACATTACCTAAAGTCAGAAATGCAGTTACTAAACTACTCAATGTTGACATTGTTCATAACATTGCTCTGTCAGCTAACCTTGTAAGATGTCAATGAGTGGTTGAAATGCTGGTGAATTGGACTCTGTTATAATTCCCATTCAGAACACGTGTGATCATCAGTACATGACTGCAAATTAAGACCAAGGATTTCCAGAACTCACTATGCAAAGGGATAAAACACTGAGATTGACTGTTGCCATTTGCCTTGCTTCTATTGCTGATCAGATGTAAACAAACACAAAAACAAGCATTTGGAGAGCCAAACATGTACCTGCTGATTGTGACCATAAAGCATTCTTTAAACAACTTTATCAGGTGAGTGATTTAGGCCCTTTTTTAAAATGAGTTTTGATCGATTTCATGTGTTTTTGTGAAAAAAAACATAGGGTGGAGGGGGATGTCTGTTGAATGAATTTTTGTGATTTTTAGCTGTGACAAGCAGCTCTATATGTGGCAATGTTTGTTGGTCCTTCTATCAGTCTGTGATCAATGAGTTTTTAAACTCTGTAACTTTTAAAGTACTTGGTGGAGTCTTATCATATTTGGTATGCAAGTGTATCCTATTAATGACTTGCCCTTTGTCAATGCATGTGTAATTTGGACGATTTTTGTCCCAAGTTATTACCCGTGATGCACTTAGAATTTGTTTTATTCTTACCATCTGTTGCAGCTTTTGTGCAACGTCACCATTTTTTTTTCATTTGCTTTAAAATGAATAACTTCCCATCCAAACTATTTACCGTACACTCAGTAGCAATTTAAACTGTTAATGGGTTATACTCATAGATTATACAGTAAATCCCTATTAATATAGTGAAAAATACTCAGATCACTCTCACGCGTCATCGCTTATGCAATTACAATTTGCGGGGAACAATCAATTGCGCACAAGGAAAAACTAAAAGCAATTACTTTTTAAGTTTACGTCAACGATGTCAGAGTTTCAGAAGCTGAGTCTGTAAACACTAGGGCTGTCGCAACTATTCGATTAAGCAACTAATCGTCGGAAGGTGTTTTGGTCGACTATTATTTTCAAAGTCTACTAACACAGTAATATTGGTCTGTAAGGGGCACGTAACGTTTCTGTTATCCTTCGTATTCATTTTTTACATCACGAAAATAGGCAGTAATTTTGACTTTACCCTCGCAAATTATCTCATGAAATGGATGTTGTCATAAACCCTGCTCTGCATCAAGCTATTGTGAACAAATTGTTGATGATCCATGTTAATTGTTGCAATTTTATTTTTTAAATTCAATAAATTGAATACTGAATTGGAATTTATTGACACTAAATTAGTACTGAATGAACTGCCATACTTTGAAGTGTTAGCATCACGTAACACAAAGTTGATTACGTCAGTGAAGAATTCCCGGTAAACCATAGTTTTTAGAAGATCCGATTGGCTTGAATAAACACAGCATGCTATATTCCTGGCAATTTTCATTAAGCGACAGTTTCTAGACACCAAAATGACCCCAATGAAAACTTCAGAATCCAGATGGTGCTTTCATTTTCACTTTTGTTGTCATGGTTTTGAACTTCACTTACCTGCACCTCGCTAAATATTCCACTGAATATTATGCTTAAAAGTTAGAAATTTAGTGGTAAGAAATTATTGTGTTTGTATCATTAAACAGATTTGCACTTTATTCCAGTGCTTTTTATATGGCCGCTGATATGAGCGGTCTGTATTATGGTATGGCAATGTTCATCTGTCCGTCTGTCTGTCCATCCATCCATCCATCCGTCCATTAGCTTTTGTTTGTCCACGCGATAACTTGAAAACAATACATCCAACAGATACTATTTTTTTTATGGTTGATTAGTCATGACTAGAGGATGGTTCCTTTCGATAACCAGCATTCTGGCACATCCAATATGGCCACCACGGCAGCCATCTTTGATTTTCAGGGACTTTTGATTGTCCACGCAATAACTTGAAAACTATAGATCCAACAGATGCTGCTTTTTTATGGTCGATGAATCATGACTAGAGGATGATTCCATTCGATAACCAGCATTCTGGCATATCCACGATGGCCACCATATGGCAGCCATCTTGGATTTTTAGGGACTTTTGATTGTTCATTTGATAATCTAACAGATACTGTTTTTTTTAAGGTTGATTAGTCATGACGAGAGGATGGTTCCTATCGATAACCAGCATCATTGTCCATCCGTCCATCCATTTGTCTGTATATCTGTCCATCCATCCGTCCATTAACTTTTGTTTGCCCTCGAAATAACTTGAAAACAATACATCCAACAGATACTGTTTTTTTATGGTTGATTAGTCATGACTAGAGGATGGTTCCTTTCAATAACCAGCATCAATGTCCATCCGTCCGTCCGTCCGTCTATCCATCCGTCCATCCGTTAACTTTTATTTGTCCTTGCTATAACTTGAAAACAATGCATCCAACAGATAGTGTTTTTTTTATGGTTGCTTAGTCATGACTAGAGGATGGTTCCTTAACCAGCATTCTGGCATGTCCAATATGGCTGCCATTGTAACCATCTGGGAGTTTTGGTGACTTTTGATTCTCCACGCAATAACTTGAAAACAATATATTCAACTTTAATGGGTCATAAGCCAGGAATATACAATTATTTTTGAAGGAATTATCAACCTTTTGTTCAACTAAAAATTTCTTCCCAAGCCCAATTTCTTCATAGGCAGCCATATATTGAACCACCGCCTGGCGGTGCACTTGTTATATTATTATTTCATAATTGACAAAAAGAAACCGCACGCCTTAGGGTCATCTTGGGCATGCATAGTGAGGTCTGAATACTATGGTGTATCTGACAGGTGGAATGTTTAATTATTTCCGGTTGCCAAATTTCTTTACATCTCTTTTACTTTGTTACAATTTATGGGAGAGTGCCTATAGGCACTCTCCCATAAATTGTAATAAGGCAAGTCCATACAGACTTCAAAAATAGTATGGGGCACATGCAGAGAATATCAATTCTTTAACCGTTAGGGGCCTAGTTCCGACTTTGATAACTTTTTAATGCAATGGAACAGGTGCTCCAACATGCATTGTTTGGGTAAACACAAAACTTGTTTTATTTTATCATGTCAGTTGTTTCTAGGCAAGTCTTGGCTGCCTCTGTATGTAGCCAAGACTTGACTAGAAACAACTATACAGCTACAGGAGGTAGACTTTTTTATGACATCTTGAAATTCTTGAAAAAGGGTTCCCACTCAAACGAGAAATCATTGAATTTTGGGCCCTTTCTTGAGAAGTGTGTGAATTTGTTTTTATACTTAAAAAGTACTTGATTTTCCACCAACTTCCTTGAAAAGTACTTAAATTCAGTTTACCTATATTCTCTAAGACAAGAAGTTTAATGTAGATTCCAGACCTAGTGAGTTTCTATCAGTAATCTGATAATAGGATGTGATCATGGACTGACCTAGTAAGGAGCCAGTGTGAATTTGATGCCTAAAATTCTGATCTGGCTCCCAAATCTTAAATATAGGCTACTAAGTTGGCTCATAACCGTAAGAACCCATTCCACCATTGCTCACTCAGGCAGACTTGGAACTATATGTGTAATAAAAATATTTTTCAATCATTTCAGAAACAACTTTAATTATGCCAAAAACGAATGTAATTAAATGAACAAATGTATGCCCTACACTGCTGAAAGCTTCAAACAAGAAGATCATTGTGGAAAAGTAATATAACTACAGTTAACTGATTGAGTGCTTGATGTCCATATTTGGGCTTTATGCTGGTGTGAAGGTTCTACAACATAAAGACTTCATGTTCTGTAAAAGTACTTATTATCTTTGAAGTAACATTATATCATCTGTGCGGATTTGCCTTGTTACAATTTATGGGAGAGTGCCTATGGCACTCTTCCATAAATTGTAACAAGGGAAAACGTATGCAACAAATTTTGACAATAAACAATAATTTAGCACTCTACCGGCTGAGAAGTAAATCTGGTTTCTAGATTTCAAAAGTTGGCTTCAAGTCTGGCTCTTATTTTTAAATGCTCAGGTCAGTCCCTGGATGTGATGTAAAACAGTTTTAGAAAGCCCTTCCAATATTGTGTTTCATCACACCATTTCATCGTTATGTCATCATAACAAAAAGTTTCATCCTCATCATGAAGTAGATCATGATTCTCGAAGAAAGAACATATGAATAAAATGGAAATTTGAGTAGAGATATTCGTCAAAGATCTAGTAATGTAGGCAAACAAAAAATCTGTCACTGTATTTCTTTGTATGCGAGTGCAGGCGGATAAACCAGTCATTTGCCCAATTTGATAGTCCTTGAAAATGGCCATCAAATTTCTTGAAGAGTGCATAAATAGTGCTTCAATTTGGTTCTCTGATGTCAGTGGGAACCATGGAAAAAGGTCTTGAATACTATGGAAAAAACTTCAGTTTCTCCATGAGGGTATTGAAAAAGTTTGGAAATTAATATTTTAAACAAATTTCAAATCATTTGAATAAAAAATTGTCAATAACATTTCCAGTAATTTAATAGATTTAGTCTACTTTGACAAGCAACTTTACACATGAAGATGTGACTTCCTTACAAAATTTTCATCTACAGAAATATTACCTTGTATCACTAACATTTCTTTTGTTCGAACCTTCTTCAATTTGATGTACACCGTAAGATATGGAAAATGGACTGTCATTTCTGGGAAAAGCACAGAATGTTTTTTCCTGGCACGTGTAAGAACTCTGTAAAGGGATCCCTGGGAATGGAGCAGTGCTTGTTTACAAGTACAGCAGATTGGATATCTCAATAATAGTATTAATTGAATATCATTTCCCAACACAAAACTATTTACTATACCTGCAGTACAAATTTGACCTGTTAATTGAATATAGGTTATAGAGTAAACTCCTGTTCATTGAATAAAAAAATCTTGTAATCTGTCGAGAAATTACCATGACTCAACCCAGTTTTCCTTTGTTAAAAGACCTATTTTGCCTCAGTACATCCAATACAGGCATTTAATCTAGTATATCTTCTGTCAAATAAGATATAATAGAATAAATGCCAAGTTTATCTCTAGAATACAAGAAAGTGACACAATCCCTGTTAATTGAATACTCCTATTAATTGTTTATATTTTTATACTGTACCAATGACCCAGACATAGCTGGTGCTAACTCTTAAAATATAGGGCCAAACACAAATTTTGCCCCCCAATCCCCAAAATTTGCATCTAAAACTAAAGAAAACATGTCCTGAGAGGCCCTCCACACTTCGCCCCTACTGCGCATGCGCAGTGTCAAGGACGTTCCGAAATTGGCGCCATTTATCATTCTAAGTTTGGCCCTTCATCAGTTAACATCTGACTGATCTTTGTGCTTTTAAATCTCAGTTTAAATGATGCCAGACACATAAATATTAGTGAAATGGTGATTCTAAGGAGGATAGAAAAGGAGGAGAGGAAAAGAATGTGTGACAGAATATTATCAGGGCTGTAACTTAAAATTTTTTAATGAAATTATGTTAAGTTACCTATTTTCAAGGCAGCAGCCATTTTGTTGTCATTCTGATTATTTAGTTACACTGTTTTTTCAAGTGTTTTTCCTCTCTCCCTGTCCTTTAAGTTCCCCCTTGCTATTCTCCCATGCTTTTGGCATAATTTCTGTAATTATTATTACTAAAATTTCTTGGGAGTTTAGCTGAATAACAGAATGAATTCTGTTTTTTCCCCATGTTTATGTCTTCACCTACGGGTGGTTAGGCGTTGTGTTCTGCATCTACCATCTGATGTTCTGCAGTTTCTTCCCTGGAAGTCTCTGTTTTGCATCAGATGGTGTATTTTTGATAACTGATTTCGGGCCTGGGTGCCTGGAGTCTTATTTTAGTGTTTTTACACTCATTGTTTACATTTACAACAGCCCTCTGTGTGAGGGGGGGATTTCTAAATAATAATATCTTTATGTTATTTCAATCATAACTAGATACATTATTATTGTTCGTAAGTGTTGAATAAATTGTTTAAAATATTTTTAAAATTTTTGTCCACACTTAGGCTTGGGATCCATTGGGGCTCAACGTTACTTTTCAGAAACTTGGGCTGTTCTGAAAAACTATTTTTTCAAAATATTTTGATTTCAATTATTTTTTCTATATTAATGGATCATATTATTATTATGTATTTTGATTGCCAGGGGTTAGTGCGAGTACCAGGACTTGTTTTCTTTTCACATTGAAAGGATATTGATCAATTGTTTTAAGAGGAAGTCTTCCTCTGACCTTATTATCATTCTATATGTGGTCAGTGTACTCGCATTAACTCCGGTTCTGTATCGTATGATTTCGATGACAATATGGGAAGCGTATGTCACGGTATGTTGTTGGGGATTTGGACACTCCGGTCCTTTCCCCGCAGGGTCACTCTACTTTATCAATTTCTATTTCAGACGATCAAGATTAGGGTGATGTATCTGTGATGTCTTCCAACAGTGTGCCTCCGTCGTCACAATTAATGAAGGGCTAGCGGAAAAGTGCTCATGTAATACGCCAATTGCCTAAGAGGACCCTAGTAGGTTCGACGGCCTTTGACGTCCGCTAGCTCGCCCGGTGTAGCGTCCATTCACCGAATGGTTCGGCAGCCGGGTTCGTCCGTTGCGGTCTAGAAGGAATTTTGGGGTGATGCGAGCACTATAAAATTAACTTAATGCACACCCAGTGACGGCGGATCGGAGGGAGAACGGAGGAAGCCTTTTAGTCCGGTTCATAGCTCGTTCCGGTCCATCCGGACGGCAAGCGAGAGAGGCCCCTCTCTCGTTCAACAACATCTGGCCCCAGATGTTGTGGTACAAATGTGTCGTTAGCGGAGCATACGTCCGTCGCTCGGGACGCTCCGTTGTATAGGCAGTCCGCTGAGACTGCTAAGGCTTCCTCTTCTCGTCAGCGCACACGACCGCACCTTGGCTGCATGACCGCCGATATATTACCAGCTTCGCCGATCAAGGATTCTTCGGCGACCAGGTCACACCATCCGGCAGCCAGGGATTCGAGACCGATGGACTCCGGACGTTCGCATAGGAAAAGTATGCGGGAGCCATCTGATGCGGAGCTGCTCTTGGCGAAGCAGCGATAGACTGCGCCTCCGCAGGTCTCGACGCCGGACATTCTTGTGCACATAGCACAGCTTATCGCAGCATCCCAGCAGCCGACAGAAACGGTGTCGGATCGAGAATTATCCGACAGCGCTGGGTCGGTAGCCGGGGACTCGAGGCCTGCAGACTCCGGACGTTCGCATAGGAAGTATGCGGGAGTCAACGTACACGGAGCTTCCAGCGGCAATGCATCGTAAGTCCGCTACTGCACAGGCCTCGGGAACGGACGTGCTTTCCTTAATAGCACAGTTTATCGCAGCATCCCAGCATCAACTGAATCTGTCGCATATATTTTATCCGACGATGCTGGGTCGGGACGCTCCGCGGAAGCGGGTACGGACGTCCGAAAGTTTCATCCGGTCCGACGGGATACCGAAAGGGATTCGGTGGATTTCAAGCTTTCCCTTTCGGAACAACATATGCTGCGATGTCGGATAAGAAACTGATAGCGTCGGTGGACTTAGAAATTTTTGGTTCGGTTCAGGGACATCGTCCCTCAGTTCCGACATAGTCCAATAATGTCACACAAACTTTCGAATTATTGAACGACGCTATATATTATTATTTTATGCTTGCTATCCAAGCATTTCTGGTTTCTTGTTCGAAGAGTTATGGAGATGTCTTTCAAAAGTGTGCCTCTGTCGTCATAGTTAATGAAGAGTTAGCGGCAATAAGTGCTCATGGAATATGTCTATCGCTTACGGAGTGACATTCGCTAGCTCACCCGGTGTAGCGTACATTCATCGAATGGTTCGGCTGCCGGGTTCGTCCGTTGCGGTCTAGGAAGGAGATTTGGGTGATGCGAGCACTTTAATTACTTTAGTACTCACCCAGTGACGGCAGATTGAGGACAGATCGGAGGAAGCCAACAACATAGGGGACCGCATGTTGTGGTTCAGATATTTTACATTCGGAGCATATGTCCGTTGCTCGGGACGCTCCGTTATATTGACAGTCCGAGAGACTGTCTTTAATGCTTCCTCATCCTCACAGCAGGGCACACGACCGCACATTGGCTACGTGACCTCGAGTATCCGATCAGTTTCGGCATTCAGTGATTCCACAGCGAATAGGTCGCGCCATCCGGTAGCCAAGGGACACGAGGCCTATACACTCCGTTCGCTCGCATATTGGAAGTATGCACGGGGTAACGATCTCGGAGCTTTCTGCGGCAATGCATCGTAAGACCGCTGCTCCTCAAGCCTCAGTGACGGACGTGCTATCCGAGTTAGCACAGTTGTTTCGCAGCATCCCAGCAATTGACGGTTTCTCGGTCGAATCAGGAATTATCCGACGGCGCTGGGTCGGTGCGGTCCGCGGTTGCATCAAGCTACGGACGACCGAACGCTTTATAGGGTCCGACAGGATGGCGAAAGGGATTCGAAAGATTTCGAGTTTTCCCTTTAGTAGTATCGGAAGATGCCTTTCATATCTTCTGGCATTTCTTCCAGTGATTATTTTTCGGACTTCATTGCTGCGATCTTGGATAAGAGACTTATAGCGTCATTGGACTCGGATTTTTCGATCGGTACAGGGACTTTGTCCCTGACTTACCGACGCAGTCCAATATTGTCATTACAACATGTGTTTTATTTTTCGATGCTATATATATTATATATATATACAAGCCTGCTACTAAGCATGATAGTTTAGTTTCTTGTCCGCGTGGCTCATTTCTGCCATTTTATCTTTTTTACATATAGTTTATTTTGGCAGAGCAGGGCATACCGAGAGTTCATATGCGTCTAGACGGTGTGATTAAAGACTGCATATATTCTTTTTCACCGTTTATGTCTTTTCCAATTTCAATGTTGGGAACGACATTATGTATAGTAGACTTAACTTAGACGCTTTATTATACGTAATCCGCCTTACTGAGGCGTTATCATTACGTCTTCAAGAAAAGATTTACGGGATATTATTCTCAATGTAATTTCTTTTGAGGGCAGTAGTTTGTTCACGTATAACTCCGCCCTTCAGTGGCTGATTGGAGTTGGTTAGACGTGATGCAGCCCTAGCTACATCCACGCGTGGATAGTAGGTTAAGAACTCTCTCAGAATCGCTTCGTTCTCGGAGGAGCTTCTCTTCGACGGCAACTTTCCGGCAATCCATGAATTGCTTGATTTATACATTCTCTTGTCTATCTAGTGTTACAAGAGATTCAGACTGGGGCAAACATTCGGTGGTTGACTCAGAGAGTGCCGCCGCAGTTGCCGGACCCGAGTGTGGCTGTTATGACGGTTGCCAGTCAAACAGATTGGGATATATACTGATCCCTACGGATTCGAAGTGCCAGGGTCTTTGGGTTCCGCAGTCTTTTAGCTATCAGTTAACTTCCGCGGAATAATGTTTTTTAGGCTTGCTTTATGTCATTGCATGAACATTATTCAGAAATGCATGCCCAAATTCCTGTCCTTTAATTCGACAGTAGTGGCGTATCTCCGGAACCAGGGAGGCACTCTTTCGTTTCCGTTATTCAATTTAATGGAAAGAATCCGTCTGTTGGTTATAGTACACCAAGTTCAGTTTTGGTCCGTCATATTCTGGGTCGTCTGATTGTTTTATCGCACTCCCGTTCTCTTACGGGTCGCTTGTTGCTGTCAGAATGGACTCTCAACAAACAAGTATTCAATCAGATTTGCTATCTATGGGAGCGCCCAATGATGTTTTATTTATGACACAGCTGGCTAATCAATTGCAGACGTATGTGTTGGCTTGTCCAGATCTCTGAGCTAATACTGTTAACGCTCTATTGATCTATAGGACGGAATGATAGGATACGCGTATCCTCCGGCGCTGTTGTTTTTAGCAGGTATTGCTAAGATAAACATCCACAATACATTTCTGTTGATAGCATCTCTATCTTCACAGAGATCATGAGTAATTTACTCTCTTGTCTACTGTGGATCTTAACGTGAAATCTTCCTCTATGTGAGGATCTTTTTTCACTGGGTAAATCGTGTCATCTTTATCACAACCAGCAAGGTCGCAACCTTCTTGTATTCCGTTGTGTGGTCCGTATTGCATTGTAAGCACTGTACTGGACGAGCTTTGGACGCGATTTCTTACTATAGGAGATCCTCTTCTTCGCTATTCTATGCGACTAAAGTGGAGGCTCTTCCGTCGTGGTGTAGGGATCATTATGTTCATATGGTTGATCCCTCCATACTACTCATTGCTATTTTTTAGTATACTTGTTTCACAAGATCTACTGCAGCCTGTTTAGGTTTATGTTACCTCATACCTATGCACTCTACGATAGTTTACAATTGAGTCTTTTGTCTCTTTATCTAAGTCAGTTAGTAACTTTTTGATAAATAGACTTAGAATCTTTAGATTAAATTCCTATACGGATTTTAACTTCAGGTTCTTATTTAGCTAAGTAATCATTTGA
Source organism: Pictodentalium vernedei (assembly GCA_031216915.1). Taxonomy (NCBI): domain Eukaryota; kingdom Metazoa; phylum Mollusca; class Scaphopoda; order Dentaliida; family Dentaliidae; genus Pictodentalium; species Pictodentalium vernedei. The sequence continues at coordinate 77,389,614 of CM062293.1, read as the reverse complement.
GCCTCTGGAAACAGTAGTTTTCAAATTCTGACCTTTTAGACAGTAATTCTGTTGGTTTCTCTTTTACTGTAGAGTCAGTGAGTTTCATGCACTATCGATGGATGATTTTCACTTTCATAGTTTCGGAATCAATACTTCCGTTACTATTTAGGTTGGATTGTTGCATAAGAGTTAGGCTCCTATTATCCGGAACCTATTATTTTAAGGTCCTTCCGTCTTCGTATGGGCATAGGCCTTTACTCTTTCCGGGTACAGTTTATGTATTTATAAACAGATATCTGTTTATTACAAGGGCGTAAGCTGCTTCTGTCTTTGATGTCTAGTAGAAGGACGTTACGCTCCATTTTATTGTTAATGGATTCTATTAACTAGCGTACTGCTTATGGTATATCATTGGCTTAGCAGTTGTGCTTAAGATTTCGGCTCATGAAGTAAGAGTTCTTCTACTTCTTGGGCTTACATTAATAGTGTTGCTATTATAGATTTTTTGAAGGCTGCTCATTGCGCTCAGCCATCCATTCATGAATTTTATCTCAGAAATATCGAGTCCATTTCTGGAGGCCTCTATTGTTAGGTCTATTATCTACTGCTCAGAATGTCATTCACTTAACAGTTGCTACTATAGCTAGGTAGGCTGTCTGTTTCGGCAGTGTCTCCGTTCGGCTGCCCTCTTCGCTCTGGGCTATTTGACCCAGGGCAAGAAAAGGGGGGGGGGGGGGGGGAGGGTGTTCCCTTGGGTCACCTGTTTTTACTATGAAAACAAGGGGATACCTCCTCCGGAGTTAGTAATTCTGAGCTGTTATTGGGATGGTTGTTTAGTGAGAAGTTTAAGTTTATAAAATTCATTCAAGTCTTAGTTTTTAAAGTATAGCTTTTGAATATTGCATATGTCAACGGACATGATTATGCAATTCTCACACACTTTTAGGAGTATAAGAGTCTCTATTCTCTAGACTTACTTTATTATTGGCTTACTTTAAAAATTATTAGTATAAGGATTATTGGATATTTATAGAGTACATGGATGTATGAAGCTCAATTTTTGGAAGGTGTTGTATCTTTCTAATTTATCATAAATAAGAAAGATACATGTAAGGCCTATTACTTCTTTTCCCTACAGGGGATGACTCTATTTTATTTTATTGAGCGTATTCCATTTTGCTCTATGTCCTTGGCCCTCCAGCCTTTTTACTATTCAGCTATGTCTGGGTCATTGGTACAGTATAAAAATGTTAAAAAATTTATAGTAATTTATATATTTTTTATACTTACCAATGACCCAGACGGGGATGGCCCTCCCAGGAGTTGGGAACTCTTGCCTCCCCGCTGAGTACATAGCGCTTACCAGGCACTGGTTATTAGAATGATAAATGGCGCCAATTTCGGAACGTCCTTGACACTGCGCATGCGCAGTAGGGGCGAAGTGTGGAGGGCCTCTCAGGACATGTTTTCTTTAGTTTTAGATGCAAATTTTGGGGATTGGGGGGCAAAATTTGTGTTTGGCCCTATACTTTAAGAGTTAGCACCAGCTATGTCTGGGTCATTGGTAAGTATAAAAAATATATAAATTACTATAAATTTTTTAACTTTTTATTGACAAAGTGGCTATTCATTTACAGGACTCCAATGAAGTGCTTTACTGGCAAAATTGGACCTGGGGTGGATGTTCTGTACAGTGAACAGCATAGGTATAAACGATTGAATAAACCTGACTTAATTCCTATGTTGCAATCATGAGATAGCCAAAGATGCTGAAAGTGACCTTGAACACCAATAAATCAAAAAATAAGTAAAAGAATAAATACTCAAAATTTCACCAAAATACAAGAAAATAATATTTTTTACACTATAACCCAATGGCCCAGACTTAGCTGGTGCAAACTCAAAGTTATCAAGGGCCAAACACAAATTTTGAACTCCCCAATCCCCCAAATTTGCTTGCAACACTGAAAAATGAAAGTCCTATCTGGTCCTCCATACTTTTATTCTGCGCATGCACAGTCGCCAGGAAGTGACCGAAATTAGAACCAATATCATTCTTTGTTTGGCCCTAAAGCCGATCAGCAACAATGAACTGACATCTGTGCTTTAAAATCTCTTTTTTTGAGGATGCCAGACACAAATCAATGCAAGAATTGTTGGATCCAAGGCTGTTATTGGATGATGGAAGTGTTCAACAGTGGTTTTAGACGTTAAGGGCTGTAACTTTATAATAATTATAAAATTATTTTATATTTCCCAATTTCGGGACATACGCCTGATGTCATCATTTTTGTTAATGATTATTCCACTGTTTGTTAAGTATTCCTTCCCTATCCTTCCATGAACCCTTCCTCTTAAACTCTTAAGCTTTTTTGCTATTTTTTATTGAAATTTTTTATTAAATTTCTTGGGAGTTTAACATGTATTACAGAATTACAGAATATTTTTCTGTTTTTTTCCCCATGGTTATGTCCTCACCCTACCTATGGGTGTTAGGTCGTTTAGTCTTGCATCTTCTATCCGATGTATCGTTTTTCCTTTGTATGAAGATCTAGCTTTGCATCTGGTAGCATTTAAATTGGTTCTGACTTTGAGCCTTTTTGTGTGCCTGATGTCTTGTTTACATTGACGTTGTTTACATTGACAACATCCTCATATATAGGTAGTTTTTTATATTCTATTACTGTAGAATTACTGTAGGATACATGGATTATTATTCCGGTAGTGTAGCTAAAAAATTTGGATTTTGTCCACACTTAGGCTCTATCGGGATGCCTTTGGGCTCTTAATGTTCCCTTTGGGAACTAAGGCATTTTTTTCAAATTTTTTTGTTTACAAAAAATATTTTGAATTTTATTTTGATTGCTATTATTCTTGTATCTTAATTATATGTATATTTTGTTGTGGAGTTTGGAGGACTGATATCGACTTTAGTTGATGCACTCCTGCAGACTCTTGACATTCTTGTATTCACTAGGATGACTGATGTTGGAGTTGGGTGTCACGGTACATTGTTGGTGGTGAGGTTCTGAGGCCAGGGCCTCTCACTGCGTTATAATTCATTTTGTCAGTTTCTATTTCAGAGGAACATGAACATGGTGATGATATTCTGACACCCATCCAAGTGTGCTACCGTTGTCGCGCTCTGTGGAGCATATAGAGCTAGCTGAGGTGCTCATTATTGCAAAAGCCTTTTGTTAAAGGTTTTAATCTCTTGCAAGCAGCTAACTCGATCTGTGAAGCGGTACTCCATCCGTGGGTGCCATGATGCCGGGTAAGCCTGTTGCAGTCGAAAGAAGTGGATTGGGTAGAGCGAGCACTTTAATAAAAATAGCTCACCCAGCGACGACGGAAATAGGGAGGAAGTCAGCAAGTTTCTTGTACTTGGCGAGGTCTATAGAGGGCGAGCGGGAGAGGCCCCTCTCGAACAGACATTAGGGGCCAAATGTTGTTATGAGAAACTTGCACGAGCCGGAGCATATGTCCGCCCTCCACTCGGGACGCTCTTGTTTAGTCTGCAGCCAGGATCGGCTTCAGTCATGGCTTCCTGCACTGCGTTGCACAAGCCAAAATTAAGTTTTCTGGTTGGAAACTTGCACAAGTCGGAGCATATGTCCGCTCACTGCTCGGGACGCTCCATCTAGTCTGCAGCCGGGGCCGGCTTCAATCACGGCTTCCTCCGCTGTGTTTTTTAAGCACACACGACTGCATCCTAGCTACACGACTTCCAGCCTGCTACACAAAGAAGGAACCACTCTTCGCCCGTGAAGTCGGACCATCTGGTAGGCCTCGATCATTAGGATGTTCGGAGAAGAGATCCACCTCCGCCACACAGTCCCGGGAGCAGCAACAGGCTATAAAATGGAAGACCACTGCTCCTCAGGCCTCGATGCTGGACTTGCTGACGCAGATTGCACAGCTGATCGCAGCATCCCAGCAAGTGCAGGTACAGCCTCCCTCAGACTCAGAACCTGAGCTGGCGGACGGTGTTGGGTCGGTACATACCGTTTCTTGGTCCATGTTCATTTAAAACGGTCAGGGAAGATGTTCAGAGTTCCTCTGTGTTTGGATGAGCAGGCCGGGGATCTAGAGGTATCCTTACCTACATCATTCACTATTCGCTCAGACACACTTGAGATGGCAATTTCTTCACTAGAGCGAATTTGGACGCTATGTCTTAATGCAGATCACCTTACAAGGACTATGGCACAACGTCTCAAAGGAAAGTACCTCTCTTAGAGTTCTTTCCAGGGCAGTTATGTATACCACGTATAACTCCGCCCTAACAGTGGCTAATCTGGAGTTAATCAGATGTGATGCTGCCCTTGCGTCGTCATCACTGATAGATGACAAGAAGAAAAGCTCTCTCCGAGTCACTCCGGTCTCAGGACATACTATTTTCGACGACAAGCTTTCGTTAGTCTATGAACAGGCTACCAAGAAAACGTCTAGTGCTCTGCTTTTGAAATCGGCGTCTCAACTACCCGCTTCGGCAGACAAGAGTAAAGGAGGGTGTTCCAGACAAAATTGTCGAAAGGAAACCCCTCACGAGGGTACAAGAATCCCTCTTATAATTACTCTGGAGGTCGTCAGTATAGCGACTCAGAAAAGAGGCGAAGGTCTGATCGGGACTATCGGTCAGATGCCCCTAGGCCGACGGGACAAGGTTCTTCGTGGGGAGGACATGGTTTCTTCTCCCGTAAGCCTCGCAGGTCATACAGGTGATGGTTAAGACCTCTATTGCTTGCCAGTTGGCAGAAAGTTATCAAGCCTTGCGAAAAACTGGATAACAGTCACAGAAGATCAGTGGGTGAGAAGTGTAGTCTCGGACGGCTACGGCTATCATTCCGAGTGAAACCCCCACTAACAGGATGGCCAGGTTGGACAAATCTTCCATCAGATCCTTGCAGAAGAGGGTCTTTCCTAGCGGAGGTACAGGCTCTCTTATCAAAGGAAGCAATAGAGGTTGTCGAGAATCGGGATTCTCAAGATTTTTACAGTCACCTGTTCCTCGTACCGAAGCCAGATGGCTCGTTCCGACCAGAACATAATTATTCAGTTGTTATACTCGCTTTTGTCTACACTCAGACGCTTTAACAGCGAGGGAATTAAAGCGACTGTTGGGCTGTGCGGAGCGGCTGCGGATCTTATTCCGATGGACTGCTGGCGCACACGTCCCCTCCTGATATTCTTTACTTGGAACTGGAGTGTGAAGACGCATTCGCTCGAAACCAGTACTATTTTTATCGGCCTAGTAAAACAAAGGGTTCTGATTTGGGCAGATATTCAGTGGTTAACTCAGAGAGTTCCGCTGCAACTGCCGGATTCAGCTTTCACGATTATGACGGATGCGAGTCAGACGGGTTGGGGCACGCCCCTTAGTCGCGCAGACTTGAAGTGTCAGGGTCTTTGGGACCCTCTGTTCCTAGAGATGCACATAAACATCAAGTGATGATGTCAATATGGCTAGCACTACAACATTGGATTCACATAATAGTGGACGTTCAGATTTTGTTGGACACTCGACAATAGTAGCATACATCAGGACAGGAACCAGGGCAGCACTCATTCAATTCCATTATGCGAACTATCGGAGAAGATTCTCCTATACGACATGAATCATGTTCAGCTTTCTATCCGTCTTATACCGGGTTGTCTGAACGTACTAGCAGACTCGCTCTCTCGGAAAGGTTGCCTGTTGCCATCGGAGTGGATGCTTAACAAGCGAGTATTCAGGCAGATTTGCTACCAGTGGGATCGCTCCATGATAGATCTGTTTGTGACACACCGGAACAATCAGTTACCGACGTTAGTGTCGCCATGCCCAGTTCATCGAGTATGCACAGTAGATGCTCTGTCGATCTCATGGTAATGAATGATAGGATATGAGTATCCTCCAACTCTGCAGATTCTGTTAAAGATCAAACAGTCTCGTTGTGAAATCCTGCTAGTAGCACCTCTGTTGTCACATAAACCTTGGATCAATCTTCCCAGGTGTCTGTTATGGGACGTTCCCCGGAAGCTTCCTCCACAAGAGGACCTTCTTTATCAGGGGAAGTATTGTTCTTCACGTTCTTCTCCGCCCTTAGTGGCATTATGGAGTCGGTTAGATGTGAGGGAGCCTTGCAGTTCCTATATTATTTGATGACTAACACAAGAACGATTAAAGTAATGCGGGTGAGGGGGGTTCAATATGACTTTGAATCTCCCCCACACCGCCAGTGTATTAAGAGGCGACTACTGGGCAAGACATAGTTTTCTTCCCGTAAGCCTTGTATGCATTTAAGTACATACATGCTTTTCATAACTTCTCGATTGGTGGCTGGGTCGTGTTCTATGGTGACCTCATGGGCACATCCACTTTCTAGTTGGTTGGTTTCCTGTGGTTGTTCGTCTATATGTCATATATGAGCATATGATTCATCATCAATAAATTGCTTGCCTTTGGGTACCTGGGAGGCTGTCTAGCCAGTTAACTGGTATTCAGATGATTACATGCAGGATTTCAATGCCACACGCATAATATTTGCATTATTAGGCAGATGCATTATTGTATGTTAAGGACCTTAGAAATAATGAATTATTTCGGGGGCAGTCCGTGACGAGCCTGTTTATCATTATTTGATCCATTTTTAGATCCAGGTTTCTATTAATTGCGGCACCCAATCGAATACATCTTGTCTTACACTTCCGTATATATTCGCATGTTTCTAGGAACATAGATATCGGATAGAACATGTCTGGGAGTGTTATTTACTGGAATTTATTGTACACCTGAATGGGGTCACCTGTAGGTTACCTTGGAAGTTTGTTTACTCTCCAAAGATTGTCCATTGTGATTCTATTGGACATGTGTATGTTATATATTATATCACCAGTTTTTGACCTATCTGCATATGCCGACTCTGGTATACGTTACAAGCGGGCGATATTAATTTCCGGGATCGCCGCTATAGCCTTAGCTTCTGAAGTGGCATTAAGCACCAGTTTGTTAATAATAATTAATACCTGGGTGTCTGTTTGACGAATATTTATATTGTTATTTGGTACCGCTTTTACTGATTCCATAGCGCTCCCCTCTTCTTTTTGAAAAAAAAAAGGAGGGGGGGGGGGATTTTTTACCTCTCCGGCTTGATAAGTATGTAACTTTGAGTGAAGCTGTTTTGTCTGTTGTCTGTAGCTATGTGTTTTATTGTATATGGCGTATGTTTGTGGGGGATGGGGGATAGCCTCTCATTCTCAAATACGCCATTCTAATTTCTGGGGCTTAGTCCGGACTAGCCTTAAAAATTGGGAGCTTGTTACACCCAATTAGCATAGTCTTCATGCTAAGAATACGGTATTACTTGAATTTGGCTCCTTATTGATGATATGTCCTCTCTATAACTGTATAGAGAGACATACATGTAATTCCTTTTAAATTTAATTTCCTTTCACCTTGGATTACAAGCTTGGAACTATGTTGGTCTATTAATTCTGAAATCCTAGTCCCTCCACCTTTTTACGATTCAGCTAAGTCTGTGCCATTGGGTTATAGGATAAAAATATTATAAATTTAAAGTAATTTGTATATTTTTTATACTTACAAATGGCCCAGACGGGTATGGCCCTCCCATCAGTGGCCACTCATACCTCCCCGCTGAGTTATTATGTAGTACTCTTTTCTACAAAGAATGATGTTGGCGCCAATTTCGGTCACTTCCTGGAGATTGTGCATGCGCAGAGAGTAAAAGTTTGTAGGACCAGATAGGACTTTTATTTTTCGGTTTTGCAAGCAAATTTGGGGGATTGGGGGGTTCAAAATTTGTGTTTGGCCCTTGATAACTTTGAGTTTGCACCAGCTAATTCTGGGCCACTGGTAAGTATAAAAAATGTACAAATTACTTTAAATTTATAATATTCTGCTCAGCTGAAGATTTCCAGTTAATTGAATATTTTTCAATTGCAAAATGGCTATTGATTAACATGGTATTAGTGTATACGGTAGGATATTAACCTTTTCAACACCGGTGGCATCTTCCATGTTGGTTCAATGGAAGCAATTGGAAGAGTCTGTATGTATTATTTCGGGGTAGACCAATCAATATTTTCAACATGCAGCCCCAAGTCTGCACATTGAAAATATTGATTGGTCTACCCCTCACTTTAACTTAGCAGCCAGTCTAATTGATGAAAGTACGTCCTAGCTTGTTTTGGGCCGGAAAAGCGGCCTCTCAGGTTCAAAGGGTTAAAAAGTGCACACGGATTGTGTGAGCTCACTATGGGAATTGAGAAAACAGAAATATGTCCTTTTTTCAAAATTTCAGTCACCTCTTGATAAGCAGCACAAAATTCGACTGGCTTATGGAAGTGGATTGAGAAAGGACATTTGGGAGGCTTTTCAGAAACGATTCAACATTCCTTTAATTATGGAATCATTTGGTGCAAGTGAAGGAACTGGACTTTATCTGAACCTAAACAATAAAATAGGAGCTGTGGGTAGGCACTCACCATTAGTGGTAAGTAAATGATAAATGTTTTTGTTTTGGGACTATGTTCTTTATTACCCGTTACAAATAATGGAGGGCTTGGAGTTGAATATGTCTAAATATGTCTGGTGGTCAACCACTTAAATTATATATGAATTATGTCTCGTGGTCCCGTCCATTCCTGACCTCCTGCTCCTGTCGAGTCAGTTACGTTCAATTACAACATGATTTTATTATGTACATTTTAATAAAACCAACGCTAGGAGATTAGGCAAAATTATTTGTGCATATCGCAAAATTCCTTATAAACATAATGCTTATTAATACATATCCTGATTAAATGTCATAGTCTTCTGCAATGCCTCATCATTATGATTTTAGGGGTGTCAGGTAAGCAGCCAATCTGGTTATGACACCTCCCTGCATTGTACGCTTTCAATATGTTTGTTTGTATATTTTAGTACCACATCATTGTATTGATTGACATGCATGTACACTGCAAAATAAATCATCATCATAAATAATGGTTCCAGAGGCATATGGACTATTCTTCCTCAAGGACCACTATTATAGCACAGTCAACAACCTGCCATGCAATAATTATCATATTATATCCAACAAACCAAGGAAGAATCTTACTACCCACCAGGCCTGAAAATAAGCAGTCTGACATTTGCAGAATGAGGTCCCCAGAGGGTGAGTTACAAGAAACAAGAGTGTTAGTGTTTAGAGATCAAAATGATGGAGACAAAAAGGAATCGCCACCTTGTTCATGTGTGCATATTGCCAAGTCCAGAAATAAGCAATCTGTCATTTTCAAAATGAGGTCCCCGGAGGGTGAATTTGCTGATTGCTATCCCATACAGTGGGCCAATTTATCCTCTGGGTATCGCTTTCTGTTTAGTTTGAGAACCTGATTCAGATTAAGGTTCACAGAGGGTATATTTAGTGATGCAACCCTGCTGTGCAGGATAGCATTACTAAATTCACCCTCTGGGGACCTCAACCTGCAGCTGACAGTCTGCTTATATTTTTACACTGTACACCAATGGCCCAGACTAGCTGCTGGTGCTTAACTCAAAGTTATTAAGGGCCAAACACAAATTTTGAACCCCCCAATCTCCAAAATTTGCTTGCAAAACCGAAAATTAAAAGTCCTATCTGGCCCTCCATATATTTACTCTCCGCGCATGCGCAGACGTCAGGAAGTGACCAGAATTGGTGCCAACATCATTCTTTGTTTGGCCCTAAAGTCTTCAACAATGAAATGACATCAGTGCTTTAAAATCTCCTTTTTTAGCTTAACTTGACAAAGGCAAGATAAGCTATTGCCATCACGCGTGCTGAAGTCTGTTAGTCTGTGAGTCTGTTCACATTTTTCTTTAGCATAGGCTACACCCCGCAGTTCTTGTCTGATCATCACGAAATTTCATATGCAGGTTTGGAGTTATGTCTAGATGAGAACGTCCCCTTTTGGTCGCGATTGGTCAACCGGTTTGGCTGCCCGAACCCCAAACCCCAAAACCATTAGCACAATCTACAGGTCGTATTTATGAAGGGATTTCATTGTAACTTGGTAGGATGCCTCTGTATAATGCCTAGATGAGAATGTCCCCTTTTGGGCATGATCTGTCAACCATGATGACTGCCCAAGCCCGAAACCCCAAAACTTTTAGCACAGTCTGCAGGTCATGTTTAATATGGAGGGATTTCGTTGTAACTTGGTAGGATGACTCCAGATGATGTCTAGATGAGAACATCCCCATTTGGTCACGATCTGTCAACCGTGACGACTGCCCGAGCCCAAAACCTGAAAACCTTTAGCACAGTCTATAGGTCATATTTATGGAGGGATTTCATTGTAACTTGGTGGGTTGACTTCATATAATGTCTAGATGAGAAAGTCCCCTTTTGGACGTGATTGGGCAACTGTGACGGCTACAGGGGTCCGAAGCCCGAAAACCTTTAGCACAGTCTACAGGTCATATTTATGAAGGGATTTCATTGTAACTTGATAGGATGACTACCACTCCACCTTCCACTCCTGACCCTCACTCCGATGTTAGGTGTTCTTGTAATTACGGTATCAATGTACCACACCCGTATGATGTACATAACCTTTTTGTTTTGTTTTAATTTTAACCCACCTAGATAGCCGACCATACCTGCTGCCATATAAGCGTGCATGCGATATAACTGCCCCCATTGCAATTTTATTTGGAAATCTTGTGTATAGAAAGTTCCATTTACATGATAAATTTCGAATGCAGCTCCCTCCCTCCCCATTACACAAACGTCCACAAAAGTCTCAGTATGGATCATGAGAAATCGACTTTAAAAGATGAGCATCTCATTTATCTTGGATGCTACAGGGTCACCCGAAAATGTTTCTGTTAATTCCATTGTTAATGTTATTTGTTTTTCAAAAATTTGTTAATAATTTTTTCAGATTTTTAGGTCTTTCCACGAACTGCTCTGTACAAATAAGTAAGCTTAGAAATAGAAAAATGACTGATTCACAACATTGTAGCTGCACATATATTCTCAACTTATCCATAGCTTACTTAAATGGCTAGCATAATAATAGAAAGCATGAACTGTCGTGGCCTATCTTCGGACTCTTATAAACGACGAGACATTTTTTCTCGATGCAGGGATAAATTTGATATAACTTTCCTGGTAGACACGCATTCGACCAAGAAAGTGGAAAATTGTTGGAGGAGCGAATGGGGTTATGAGGCTGTTTTTTGTTCTTACTCAAGTTCAAGCAGAGGCGTAGCTATACTTTTCAAAAACACTTTTGGTTTCACCATACATAAAAGTATTTCAGATGAGAATGGAAATTTTATAATTCTTGAATCTACTATAAAGGACCAAAGATTAACCCTATCAGTGGTCTATGGTCCTAATGATGATAGGCCACAATTCTACGATGACTTATTCTCCAAAATAGAAAGCATGGGTAATGATTCAAAAAATAATAGGAGGGGTTTGGAATGTTCCACAAGATTATGAAAAAGATACTATTAAATATGAGCAAAAAAACAACCAAAAGGCAAATAAAAAATTATTGATCTCAATGGAAACGTATGACTTATTCGATGGTTGGCGTCTCGAAAATACAGAGGAGAGGCGTTATACTTGGAGAGGGCCTGGAAACAAAATGGCAAGGTTAGACTACTTTTTATTATCATCAGACTTACAACCCTTTCTTACTAATGCTGAGATCCATACTAGATATCGCTCCGACCATAATCCAGTAAGCATAAAACTATCTTTTGATAACCAGCTTCGGGGAAAGGGTATTTGGAAGTTTAATAATAGCCTTCTCAGTGATCCGGACTATGTTACTACTATTAAACAAGTCATAGCGGAAACATTAGACCAATATACAAATGATAACACAGAAAGTTACACTATTAATAATCAGCTTCTTTAGGAAACATTAAAACTTATGATAAGAGGGAAAAGTATAGCATACACCTCTTCTGTAAAATGCAAAACCGACAAAAGGCAACAAGAAATAGAAGATCAGCTAAAAATTCTGAATTCTAAACTGGACAGGGGGGATGAGTCAGTGTCAGAAGAAATGAGCTCACTTGAGAATGAACTTGAAACCATCAGGGATAAAAAAATCCAGGGAATAATAATGAGAACAAAATCAAAATGGAAAATAGAGGGGGAAAAACCGCTCAAGTTCTTCTGCAACTTAGAGAAAAGACATTATATGGAAAAAAACTATCCCAAAGTTAATAGAGGATGATGGATCGGAAGTTACTGATATACACGACGAGTCACGAAATGGTTAACTGTGAGGTCACATTAACCCACCCCTCAGCTCTTTCGTACAGTGTACACCTCATATTATTTTTATTAAAAACATAGCATACAGGGAATAGAAATGAACATATTCCCAATTATCACAATTCTTGTCTTATTATACCCCCGCTTCGAAGAAGTGGGGGCTATATAGGAATCGCCCTGTACGTCCGTACATCCATCCGTCCGTCCGTCTGTCCGTCCGTCCGTCTGTCCGTCCATCCATACGTCCGTCCGTACGTCTTTCCGGACATGAAATTCTTGTGTGCGCAACTCCTCCTACATTTATCAATCAATTTGGACAAAACTTTTCAGACATCATCACTACTAAGTGAACATGCGCATATTCCAAGATTTTTGATCTGCGACAATTTTAACCAGGTTTTCTCCCTTTGACTTAGATTTATTGTGTCTTTCCATCCGAACAAATTCTTGTGTGCGCAACTCCTCCTACATTAATGAACCGATTTTGATGAAACCTTTCAAACATCATCTCTACTAAGTGAGCATGTGCATATTCCAAACTTTTTAATCTCCGACAATTTTAACCAGGTTATCTCTCTTGAACTTTGATTTAATATGGGTTTCTACATGAAATTCTTGTGTGCGCAACTCCTCCTACATTTATCAATCAATTTGGACAAAACTTTTCAGACATCATCACTACTAAGTGAACATGCGCATATTCCAAGATTTTTGATCTGCGACAATTTTAACCAGGTTATCTCCCTTTGATTATCTCCCTTTGACTTAGATTTATTATGTCTTTCCGTTCCAACAAATTCTTGTGTGCGCAACTCCTCCTACATTAATGAACCGATTTTGATGAAACCTTTCAAACATCATCTCTACTAAGTGAACATGTGCATATTCCAAACTTTTTGATCTGCGACAATTTTAACCAGGTTATCTCTCTTGAACTTTGATTTAATATGGGTTTCTGCATGAAATTCTTGTGTGCGCAACTCCTCCTACATTTATCAATCAATTTGGACGAAAGTTTACAGACATATCACTACTAAGTGAACATGTGCATATTCCAAAATTTTTGAGCTGTGGCAATTTTAACTAGGTTATCTCCCTTTAACTTAGATTTATTATGGGTTTCTACATGAAATTCTTGTGCGCGCAACTCCTCCTACATTTATCAATCAATTTGGACAAAACTTTTCAGACATCATCACTACTAAGTGAACATGCGCATATTCCAAGATTTTTGATCTGCGACAATTTTAACCAGGTTATCTCCCTTTGACTTAGATTTATTATGTCTTTCCGTTCCAACAAATTCTTGTGTGCGCAACTCCTCCTACATCAATGAACCGATTTTGATGAAACCTTTCAAACATCATCTCTACTAAGTGAACATGTGCATATTCCAAACTTTTTGATCTGCGACAATTTTAACCAGGTTATCTCTCTTGAACTTTGATTTAATATGGGTTTCTGCATGAAATTCTTGTGTGCGCAACTCCTACATTTATCAATCAATTTGGACAAAAGTTTACAGACATCATCACTACTAAGTAAACATGCGCATATTCCAAAATTTTTGAGCTGTGGCAATTTTAACTAGGTTATCTCCCTTTAACTTAGATTTATTATGGGTTTCTACATGAAATTCTTGTGCGTGCAACTCCTCCTACATTTATCAATCAATTTTGACGAAACCTTTCAAACATTATCACAACTAAGTGAACATACGCATATTCCCAAATTTTTGATCTGCGACAATTTTAACTAGGTTATCTCCCTTTAACTTGGATTTATTATGGGTTTTCAAATGGGATTCTTGTGTGTGCAACTCCTCCTACATTAATGAACCGATTTTGAATACATGTTGCACATTGTAAATGTGTTTTTCCAAATGTAAACCATATATGTATGGGCTCTTTTAAGTATTCAGTGCTGTTCTGTGGAAGGCCACATGCAAATACAAATTTCAACAACAAAAAATGATCTTCATGTATACATTTCCTTATGGCCTTCGCCTACATGATCAGAAGTGCATTCCTCTAAAAACCCAAAGCGGGGGTATTAATCACCTTCAGTGATAGTTCTAATTTCATAATACTTTCATTAACATTGAACATTATCCTTTTCATCAAACAACACACAAGCTACAATGTCCCCTTTTGGCTGCGATCATTCAACCATTATGGCTGCCCGAGCCCGAGGCCCGAATACCTTTAGAACAGTTTACAGGTCATATTTCTGAAGGGATTTTATTGTAACTTGGTAAGTTTGACTTCATATAATGTCTAGATAAGAACGTCCCCTTTTGGACACGATTAGGTAACTGTGACAGCTACAGGGGCCCAAAGCCCGAAAACCTTTAGAACAGTCTACAGGTCATAATTATGAAGGGATTTCATTGTAGCTTGGTAGGATGACTCCAAATAATGTCTAGATGAGAACCTCCCCTTTTGGTCGCGATCATTCAGCCTTGATAAGTGCCCGAGCCCAAAAACCTTTAGCATAGTCTATAGGTTGTATTTATGGAAGGATTTCATTGTAACTTGTTATGTTGACTCCATATAATGCCTAGATATGACATCCCCTTTTGGTCGTGATTGGTCAACTGTGATGGCTGCAGGTGACGGAAGCCCAAAAATCTTGAGCACAGTCTACAGGTCATATTTATGAAGGGACTTCATTGTAACTTTGTAGGATCACTCCAGATGATGTCCAGATGAGAATGTACCCTTTTGGATGTGATCATTCAACCATGATGGCTGCCTGAGCCCAAAGCCCGAAAACCTTTTTATTTTATTTATGAAGGGATTTCATTGTAACTTGGTAGGTTGACTTCATATAATGTCTAGATGAGAACAGCCCCTTTTGGACACCATTAGGCAACTGTGACGGCTACAGGGGCCTGGAGCCTGAAAACCTTTAGCACAGTCTACAGGTGATATTTATGAAGGGATTTCATTGTACCTTGGTAGGATGACTCCAAATAATGTCTAGATGAGAACGTCCCCTTTTGGTCGCGACCATTCAGCCTTGGTGGCTGCCGGAGCCCAAAACCTTTAGCATAGTCTATAGGTCATATTTATGGAAGGATTTCATTGTAACCTATAAGTTTGACTCCATATAATGCCTAGATGATAACATCCCCTTTTGGTCGTGATTGGTCAACTGTGACGGCTTCAGGGGCTCAAAGCCCCAAAACCTTGAGCACAGTCTACAGGTCATATTTATGAAGGGATTTCATTGTAACTTCGTAGGATCACTCCAGATGATGCCCTGATGAGAATGTCCCCTTTTGGTTGCGATCATTCAACCATGATGGCTGCCCGAGCCCAAAGCCCAAAAACCTTTAGCACAGTCTACAGGTCATATTTATGAAGGATTTCATTGTAACTTGGTAGGTTGACTTCATATAATGTCTAGATGAGAACGACCCATTTGGACGCAATTGGGAAACTGACGGCTACAGGGGCCCAAAGCCCGAAAACCTTTAGCACAGTCCACAGGTCATATTTATGAAGGGGTTTCAATGTAACTTGATAGGATGACTCATTTTGGAATAATTTCACTGTAACTTGGTAACTTTCGTTGATATACGTTAACTGTGAGGGCCACATACATTAACCCTTTCGTGACTCAGCCAAACCGACCCTCCAGACTTGGGATATTGGGGTTAATTTCGGGATCATCTCGTCCATTAGATAAAGGTATAAAACATTCCATTCATTTGGATTGTCAGGTAAGTCAGGATTTATCTTCCCAGCTTCAGATCATGGGATATATAGTGGAACAAAATCTGTGCCTTTTTCCCATTGAACAATTGGACCAATTCCACGACCACGCCAGCTCCCTCGTATTCTGCCATGTCCCTGACCAGCACTTCTTTTTCTGCCGCATCCCCTCCCACTGGCCAGTCCGATTCCACTCCGTCACTGGATTATTACTGGCAACATCATCTGAATGTCCAGCACTCATAGTAGTGTCATATGTGTCAGCTTGATTTGAGCCCGACTGTACCGCAGAATCCTTTTTCCACATTGCTATCAATTGTCATCTTCGTCCGTTGAATTACTGTGAGGTGCAATATGCGCTAAAACTGTAGCCTATCAACTAAAGGGAAACAACTCTAAATTCATTCGTGCATGAAATTACTTCTGTGGACTGATAGAGATAGCACACGTGGACTTAGGTGAGAGTACATGCATTACTATGCCATCGGCACGCAGCCTGCCAACGGGTTTGTAGTGTCAGTTTACCACTGGCATGGCACATGCCGACGAGTCACGAAATGGTTAACTGTGAGGTCACATTAACCCACCCCTCAGCTCTTTCGTACAGTGTACACCTCATATTATTTTTATTAAAAACATAGCATACAGGGAATAGAAATGAACATATTCCCAATTATCACAATTCTTGTCTTATTTCATAATACTTTCATTAACATTGAACATTATCCTTTTCATCAAACAACACACAAGCTACAGTGTCATTCACACTTTCATTGAGGATGATGTTGGCGGTGAGGTTCTGAGGATCAGAGCCTCTTACCACGTTTTAATTCATTCTGTCAGTTTCTATTTCTGAGGAACATGAACATGGTAATGATATTCTGACACCCATCCAAGTGTGCTACCGTCATTGCGCTCAGTGGAGCATATAGAGCTAGCTGCAGTGCTCATTATTGCAAGAGTTAGGGCCTTTTGTTAAAGGTTTTAATCTCTTGCAAGCAACTAGTTCGGCCGGTGAAGTGGTACTCTGCCCGTGGGTGCCGTGACTCCAGGTAAGTCCGTTGCAGTCTAGGAAGTTGATTGGGTAGCGCGAGCACTATAATATAAATAGCTCACGCAGCGACAACGAAAATAGGGAGGAAATAGGGAGGAAGTCAGTAAGTTCTTATACTCAGTGAGGTCTGATTAACCGCGAGTGGGAGAGGCCCCCTTCTCTAATCTAGCAACGTCTGGGGTCAGATGTTGTTTTGAGAAACTTGTACCAGCCGGAGCATATGTCCGCCCTCCACTCGGGACACTCTGTTTAGTCTGCAGCCGGGGTTGGCTTCAGTCAAGGCTTCCTCTGCTACATTTCACAAGGCCGAAATGAAGTTTTCTGGTTGGAAACTTTCACAAGACGGAGCATATGTCTGTCCGCTGCTCAGGATGCTCTGGCTAGTCTGCAGCCAGGGTCGGCTTCAGTCATGGCTTCCTCTGCTATGTTATTTAAGCATACACGACTGCATCCTAGCTACCCGACTTCGGATATCCAGCCTGCTACATGAAGAAGGAACCACTCTTCAGCCGTGAAGTCTGACCATCCAGTAGCTAGGGAGACGAGGCCTTGATCATCGGGACATTCAAGAAAGGATCCGTTTCCGACACACCGTCCCAGGAGCAGCATGCAGCTAAGGAACAGAAAAACGCTGCTCCTCAGGCCTTGATGACGGACTTGCTGTCGCAGATTGCGCAGCTGATTGCAGCATCCCAGCAAGTGCAGATACAGCCTCCCTCAGAATCTGAGCTGTCGGACTGTGCTGGGTCGGTCCAGTCATCTGTTCGCACAGATGCAATGGACCGAGATTCGTAACTGATTCTCTCGGATGGTGAAAGGGATAAGGAAGAGGATTACCCTTCCCTTTCGGAACAGTACATGGTTGCGATGGTTTTCTTCAGAATCAGAATGCTGCGACAAGAGAGAAACAAAAGAGAGGCGCAGACTTTATCCGGACAAAGGAGGAAGTCCTTTCTTTTCCGGTTCATTTTACGCACGTGTCGCATGCCTTCGGTCATATAGACGACGCCGTATTTATTCTCTTGAGTGCCAAGAAGAAAGCGGTTTCTTATCTTCATATTCTGTATACATACCGTTTTTTGGACTACGTTCATTTAAAAATGGTCAGGGTAGATGTTCAGAGAGTTCTTCTGCATTTGGATGAGCAGGCCGGGGATCTAGAGGAATCCTTACCTGTATCATTTACTATTCGCTCAGACACAATTGAGACAGCAATTTCTTCAGATAGAGTGAATTTGGACATTATGCCTTACACACATCACCTTACAAGAGCTATGTCGCAATGTCTCAAGGGAAAGGAATTTGAGGACGTTTGTACCTCTCTTAGAGTTCTTTCCAGGGCAATTATGTATACCACGTATAACTCCGGACTAACAGTGGCTAATCTGGAGTTAATCAGACGTGATGTTGCCGTTGCGTCGTCATCACTGATAAGATGACACGGTGAAAAGCTCTCTCCAAGTCGTTCCGGTTTCCGGACATTTTATTTTCAACGACTAGCTTCCGCTAGTCTATGAACAGGTTACTAAGAAAGCGTCTAGTGATCTGCTTTTGAAGTCTGCGTATCAACGACCCACTTCAGCAGATAAGAGTAAAGGAGGGTGTTCCAGACAAAATTGTCAAAAGGAAACTCCTCGCGAGGGTACAAGTAACCCTCTTATAATTACTCTGGAGGTCGTCAGTATAGCGACTCGGGGAAGGGGCGTAGATCTGATCGGGACTATAGGTCAGACGCCCCTAGGCCAACGAGACAAGGTTTTTCGTGGGGAGGACGTAGTTCCTCCTCCCGTAAGCCTCGCAGGTCATACAGGTGATGGTTTAGACCTCTATTGCTGGCCAGTTGGCAGAAGGTGATCAAGATCCGCAAAAAACTGTCTAATAATCACGGAAGATCAGTGGGTGAGAAGTGTAGTCTCAGACGGCTTACAGCTATCATTCCCAGCAAAAACCCCACTAACAAGTTGTCCGCTTTGGACAAATCTTCCATCAAATTCTTGCATAAGAGAGTTTCTCCTACCAGAGGTATAAGCTCTCTTATCAAAGGAAGCAATACAGGTCGTCGAGAATCAGGATTCTCAAGATTTTTACAGTCACCTGTTCCTCGTACCGAAGCCAGACGGCTCGTTCCGACCGGTAATAGACTTGAGCTGGATAACAAGCTTATCATGGCTCCAAAAGTTTATTTATGGAAATCATTCAGTCGGTAAAAGTGAGCGTTCGAGTGATCGACTATGCAGCTAGCATAGATCTAAGGATGCATACATTCATGTCCTGATACATCCGGCATTCTAAAAG
Organism: Pictodentalium vernedei; assembly: GCA_031216915.1. NCBI lineage: Eukaryota > Metazoa > Mollusca > Scaphopoda > Dentaliida > Dentaliidae > Pictodentalium > Pictodentalium vernedei. The sequence goes on along the minus strand of CM062293.1, from coordinate 77,370,292 downwards.
TACCTGCGGTTCGCCATACAAGGGAAAGTGTACTCAGTTCAGAACAATATGCTTTGGTCTGAATCTGGCCCCCTGGGCATTTCACTCGAATAATGGACTCGGTAATGTCTTACTTATGAGCTCATTCGTCTGCAGTAACGCCGGCTTACTTGGACGACCTTCTACAGGGTTACGGCAACAAAATTATTCTTAAGAACGATGTTCAGAGTCTGCTTCTATTACTCCGACGTCTTGGTTTCATCGTAAACGAGAAAAAGTCAGATCTAGCTCCGTACAAGTAGTCTATTCACTTGGGAATGAGCTTTGAGACTCACAACAATCTGGTTCGCCTGTCGTTACCCAGAGCGAAATTAGTCAGTTGTTATGTTCGCTTTTGTCTACACTCAGACACATTAATAGTGAGGGAATTCATGTGACTGTTGGAGCTGTGTGGAGCGGCTGTGGATCTCATTCCTATGGGCCACCTGCGCGCACGTCCCCTCCAGATATTATTTACTCAGAACTGGAGTGTGAAGACGCTTTCGCTTGAACCAGTATTGTTTTAATGGACCTAGTAAAACAAGGTCAGATTTGGGCAGATATTCAGTGGTTAACTCGGGGAATTCTGCTGCAACTGCCGGATCCGGCTTTCACGATTATGACGGATGTGAGTCAGACGGGTTGGGACCGACCCTAATTCCTGCAGTCTTCAAGTGTCAGGGTCTTTGGGACCCTCGGTTTCAGGAGAATCACATAAATATCAAGAGATGATGTCTAAAGCTAGCGCTACAAGATTGGATTCACATAATAACAGATGTCTATGTTTAATTTGGTCTGACAACTCGACAGTAGTAGCGTACATCGGGAACCAGGGCGGCACCCATTCATTTCCGTTATGCCAACTAATGGAGAAGATTTTCCTATACATCTTGAATCATCATGTTCATCTTTCTATCCGTCATATACCGTGTCGTCTGAACGTACTAGCAGACACGCTCTCTCAGAAAGGTCGCCTGTTGCAATTGGAGTTGACGCTCAACAAGCGAGTATTTGGGCAGATTTGCTACCAGAGGGATCGCCCTATGATAGATCTATTTGTGACACACCGGAACAATCGGTTACCGTCGTTTGTGTCGCCATGCCCAGACCATTGAGCGTGTGCAGTAGACGATCTGCCGATCTCATGGGGATGAATGATAGGATACGCGTATCCTCAATTCAGTTGATTCAGTAGATTGTGTTTAAGAGCAAACAGTCTCGTTGTGAATCCTACTAGCAGCACCTCTGTCGTTACAGAAACCTTGGATCAGTCTTCTCAAGTGTCTGTTATGGGATATTCCCCGGAAGCTTCCTCCATGAGAAGACCTTCTTTACCAGGGGAAGTTTTTGTTCTTCACACCCTTCTCTGCCCATAGTGGCATAAAGGAGTCGGTTAGACATGAGGGAACCATTGCGGTTCCTATATTATTTCATGACCAACACAAGAACGATTAAGTAATGTGGGTGAGGAGGGTTCGAATCCCCCCCCCCTCCCCACCACCAATGTGTTTAGAGGCAATTACCAGGCAAGACATAGTTTTCTTCCCGCAAGCCTCGTATGAGTTTAAATACATACATGCATTTCTTCATTTCTCGATTGGCGGCTGGGTCAGGTTCTATGGCGACCTCATTGGCACATCCACTTTTTAGTTGGTTGGTTTCCTGTGATTATTTGTCTATATGTCATATACGAGCGCATCATCTTCATCATAAATAACTGCTAGTCTTTGGGTACCTCAGAGGTTGCATAACCAGTTAACTGGTATTCAGATGATTACATACGGGATTTTAATGCTCACGCATAAGAATTACTAGGTTGACGCTTTATTGTATGTTATGGACCTTAGAAATTATGAATTTTTTTTTTTTGGGGGGGGGGGGGGGGAGGGGTGGGGTGGAGGGGGGGGGATCCGTGTCAGAGCCTGTTAATCATACCTACTTCCATTTCTAGATCCAGGTTTCTATTAATGTCGGTACTCAACTTGTACATTCGCACGTTTATAGTGTCATAGATATCGGATAGCACACATTGGAGAGTGTTGGTACTGGAATTTATTGTACACCTGAATGGGGTCGCCTGTGGGTTACCTCGGAAGTGTGTTTACTCTCCAGAGATCGTTCATTGTTGTTCGATTGGACATGTGTATGTTATATATTATATCACCGGTTTTCGACCTATCTGCGTATGCCGTCTCCGTGTACGTTATATAGCTGGCAATATTAATTACCGGGATCGTTGCTATAGCCTTAACTTCTGAAGTGGCATTAAGCACCAGTTATTAACAATAAATTAATACCTGAATGCCTGTTCGACGAATATTTATATATTGTTTTTTGGTACCCCGCTTTTACTGATTCCAGAGCGCTCCACTCTTTCTTTTTGAAGATTCCTTCAAAAGAAAAAGGTGGGGGGGATTTTTTACCTCTCCTCCGACTTAATAAGTATGTAACTATGAGTGAAGCTGTTTTATCTGTAATTATATCCTGCATACAGCTGGAGTTTTATTGTATATGACATATGTTTGTGGGGAATATTCTCTCATTCTCAAATATGCCACCTACTTTTTGGGGCTTAGTCCGGGCTAGCCTTAAAAATTGGGAACTCGTTACATCTAATTAGCATAGTCTTCATGTTAAGTTTACGGAATTACTTGAACTGGGCTCCTTCTTTATGAAACGCCTTCTCTGTTACTGTATAGAGAGACATACATGTAATTCCTAATAATGTTAATTTCCTTTCACCTTGGATTACAGGATTGGAACTATGTTGATCTACAAATTCTGAAGTCCTAGGCCCTCCACCTTTTTACGATTCAGCTAGTCTGGGCCATTGGTGTACAGTGTTAAAATATTATAAATTTAAAGTAATTTGTATTATTTTATACTTACCAATGGCCCAGACGGAGATGGCACCCCCCCCCCCCCCCCCCCCCCCCCCCCCCCCCCCCCATGAGTGGGCACTCATACATCCCCGCTGAATTTTTATGTAGTACTCTCTTCTACAAAGAATCATGTTGGTGCCAATTCCGGTCACTTCTTGACGCCTGCATATGCGCGGAGAGTAAATGTATGGTGGGCCAGATAGGACATTTAATTTTTGGTTTTGCAAGCACATTTTGGGGGTTGGGGGTTCAAAATTTGTGTTTAACCCTTACTAACTTTGAGTTAATCACCAGCAGCTAGTCTGGGACATTGGTAAGTATAAAAATATACAAATTACTTTAAATTTATAATTTTCTGGCTTGCTACCCACTAGGATTCCAATCTGAAGTACATTGCCTATTTCAACGACTCTGCCCATGACAAGAATGTGGGCAGAGTCGTTGAAATTGGTGTAAACTTGATTCAAAACAGCTGATCTGGCATGGAAATCAACATGAGTTCTTGAAAGTACTGGCAGACATTCCTGTTCCCATGTCTGACGCCAGAATATTCTTTGAGTGATAAACATTGCCTAAAATCCAGTTGTGAGAGCTTCTACTAGAGATTCCATGTTGATTTCACTGATAGTTTTTAGCTCACCAACTTTAGTTGTGTGTGCTTATGGCATGGCTTGATCGGTCGGCGTCAACGTCAGCATACGTGTCCAATAATGTTAAAGCTTCTGTTTAGGTCACTTACTCGCCCTATTTCCATATCATGGCCTTTATAATGCTGCTATATGATGATTATTATCATTCTGCCATGATTTAACTCCTCATACCCTGCATTTTAAACATTTTTCTTGACATTTTTAATTGCTTTTAGTTTTCTGTTTAGCCCAGAATTTCATGTTTAACTAAGTGTTTAGGTCAGCTGCTGTGCTCCTTCTCTTCCCATGGCACTTATATTCATCATACGTGTTCCTCAGTATCATTGTTCCATGATTAACCCCTCGCACCCTGCACTTTAAACATTTTTCTTGACATTTTTAGTTGCGTTTAGTTTTCTGTTTAGCTCGGAATTTCATGTTTAACTTAGTGTTTAGGTCAGCTGCTGTGCTCGTTCTCTTCCCATGGCACTTATATTCATCATACGTGTTCCTCAGTATCATTGTTCCATGATTAACCCCTCGCACCCTGCACTTTAAACATTTTTCTTGACATTTTTAGTTGCGTTTAGTTTTCTGTTTAGCTCGGAATTTCATGTTTAACTTAGTGTTTAGGTCAGCTGCTGTGCTCCTTCTCTTTCCCATGGCACTTATATTCATCATACATGTTCCTCAGTATCATTGTTCCATGATTAACCCCTCATACTCTGCTTTTTAAACATTTTTCTTGACAATTTTATTTGCGTTTAGTTTTCTGTTTTGCTCAGAATTTCATGTTTAACTAAGTGTTTAGGTCAGCTGCTGTGCTCCTTCTCTTCCCATGGCACTTATATTCATCATACATGTTCCTCAGTATCATTGTTCCATGATTAACCCCTCATACCCTGCATTTTAATCATTTTTCTTGACATTTTTAATTGCATTTAGTTTTCTGTTTAGCTCGGAATTTCATGTTTAACTTAGTTTTTAGGTCAGCTGCTGTGCTTCTTCTCTTCCCATGGCACTTATATTCATCATACATGTTCTTCAGTATCATTGTTCCATGATTAACCCCTCATACTCTGCATTTTAAACATTTTTCTTGACATTTTTAGTTGCATTTAGTTTTCTGTTTAGCTCAGAATTTCATGTTTAACTTAGTGTTTAGCTCACCTGCTGTGTCCCTTCTCTTCCCATGGTGCTTATATTCATCATGTATCTTCTTCATTATCATTCTACCATGGTTTAACCCTTGTCCAGTGAATTTCTTAAAATTTTTCTTTCAATTTTGAACATTTAGTTTTCTGTTTAGCTCACACTTCGACATTTTCAGTAGGTTAATTTTTTTGTTTATAGCGACTGCTGACACCCTTTTCATCCCATGGCCTTTATAATGCTTCCATATGGTGCTTATTATCATTCTACCATTATTTAACCCTCGTCCAATGTGTTTTAAACCTTTTTCTTACCATTTTTAGCTCACCTACTTCTATTAGAAGTGGTGAGCTATTGTCATGGCCTCGGGCGTCAGCGTCGGCATCGATGTCGGCGTCTGGCGTGTCCAGTATTGTAAGATTTAATGTTAAGGTTAATTTCTCAAAGATCAGTAGGCTCAGGCCTTTGATATTGCATATGTAGGTTGTAGGGGACTTTCAGAACAGTATTTAACCCTGATACTACGACTTTTTTCCAAATTTCTCCTAAAATTTTCTGCCAAAACTTGTAAGAATTTGCGTTTAGGTGTTGTAAGAATTTGCATTAAAGTCAGCTTTTGTGCAGCTTGTGCTGCTTTAACTTCTCATTACTGTTGATTTTCATATTTCAATAACAACTGTAGGTATTAACCCTACTGTATGCAGAAATTTAACGGAAATTTTCTTTTTTTTTCAGTCAAAATTTTCATGTTTTTCTCGGACTTAGTAAATTTTAAGTTGTAAAACTTTGTAAACTTTGTGTTTAGGTGAGTTGTGTTTCTATGTGTCTTTCCAGGTGATTAATATTCTACACTTGGGTTACTGAATTCCATTGCAGTAATATTTAACCCTCATTACATGCATATTTGAGGAATTTGAGGCTGATTTTCTGCCAAAACTTGTTGTAAGAATTAGCATTTAGGTGTTGTAAGAATTTGCGTTCAAGTCAGCTTTTGTGCAGATTGTGGTGCTTTCACCTCTCATTACTGTTTATTTTCTCATTTCAATAACTACTTTAGGTATTAACCCTACTGTATGCAGAAATTTAACTGATTTCTTCTCTTTTTTTTCAGTCACAATGTTCACGTTTTTCTCTGACTTACTCGATTTTAAGTTCTAAAAGTTTGTGTTAAGGTGAGTTCTGTTTCTATATGTCTTTCCAGGCAATTGATATTGTACACATGGGTTACTGAACTACATTGCGGTAACGTTGCGCCCTCATTACATGCGTATTTGAGGAATTTGAGGGGGATTTTTGGGACTTATATTCACTTTCTTTAAAAAATTTTTTTGTTAACTTTTTTTTTTATTTAATACTTTCTCATGCTTGTTACTAGTAACATTAAGGCTTATTTTAGTTGTTGATGTGATGTATTTTTGTTGGGACTTATAGTCACTTTCTTGAACAAATGTTTTTCCACAACTCCTCTTTAACCAATGAATGTACTTCAATTACATTTTCAGTGATTCTTCATTACATAATGCCATTTTGCACCTCCTATTTTATTTTTTTTTGATCTGATGTATTTTTATTTTGTAAAAAATAAATTTATGAAAGCCTTTCCTAATTCTTATTTATGATTTAATATCTGGCCTCACGATTCATATTCTTAATCATAAACATTTCTAAAAGAAAAAAATGCTTTTATATCCAATGATTCCATGTTGAATTGATATATAATAAATGCAGAAATATAGACTTTCCAAAACCATCACATAAACCACAGTAATCATTTGATGCCTAGTTAATTATTTATATTAACTAAATATTAGGCATGTTACATTGGAACGACATTATCAAGCGCGAATGTAGGTGAGCTTTGGGATGTAACATCCCTCTTGTTATTTATTTACTTACGTTTAGTTTTCTGTTTAGCTCAGAATTTCATGTTTAACTTAGTTTTTAGGTCAGCTGCTGTGCTCCTTCTCTTTCCCATGACATTTATATTCTTCATACATGTTCCTCAGTATCATTGTTTCATGATTTAACCCTTCTCCAGTGAATTTCTTTAAATTTTTCATCAAATTTCGAACGTTAACTCTTCTTTTTACTTCACACACATTTTCAGTGTGTTACAGTTTCTGTTTAGGTCAGCTGTCGACACCCTTTTCATCCCATGGCCTTTATATTGCTTCTATATTGTGCTTATTATCATTCTACCATTATTTAACCCTCGTCCAGTGTGTTTTAAACCTTTTTCTTACCATTTTTAGTTCCGTTTATTTTGCTGTTTACTTCAGAATTTCATGTTTAAATTTGTGTTTAGGTCAGCTGCTGTTTTCCTTCTCTTCCATGGTGTTTATATTTCATCATACATGTTCCTCATTATCATTCTAGCATCATTTAACCCTTGTCCAGTGAATTTCTTAAAAAATTTCATCCCATTTTTAATGTTAAGTTTCCTGTTTATCTCACACTTAGACATTTTCAGTGTGTTAAAGTTTGTGTTTAGGTCATCTGCCGACACCCTTTTCATCCCATGACCTTTATATTGCTTCCATATGGTGCTTATTATCATTATACCATTATTTCATTCTCACTCAGTGCATTTTAAACCTTTTTCTTAACATTTTTTACTTACGTTTACTTTTCTTAGCTCAGAATTTCATGTTTAACTTAGTGTTTAGGTCACCTGCTGTGTTCTTTCTCTTCCCATGGTGCTTATATTCCTCATATATGTTCTTCATTATCATTGTACCATGGTTTCACCCTTCTCCACTGAATTTCAATTCAAATTTTTATTCAACTTTTGAACGTTCAGTTTTCTGTTTAGCTCACACTAAGACATTTCCTGTGTGTTAACGTTTCTATTCAGGGCAACTGCCGACACCCTTTTCATCCCATGGTCTTTATATTGCTTCTGTATGGTGCTTATTATCATTCTACCACTATTTAACCCTCACCCTATGTGTTTTAAACCGTTCTCTTAACTTTTTTTATTTATTTACTTACGTTTAGTTTTCTGTTTAGCTCAGAATTTCATGTTTAACTTAGTGTTTATGTCAGTTTCTGTGTTCTTTCTCTTCCCATGGCCTTTATATAAATCATACATGTTCCTCATTATCATTCTACCATGATTTAACCCTCATCCAGTCAATATTTTTCAAATTTATTTCCAAATTTTTAACATTAAGTCTCTGTTTTGCTCACACCTAGACATTTTCAGTGTGCTAAAATTTCTGTTAAGGTCTGGCAACATCATTTCTAAAACATCATTTCCGAGGTTCCTCATATGATCAACAATTAATAATCTAATTGTGCCATGTTGATTTTCTTCCCCAGTAATTACAAATGATAGTGCACAGAAAAGGCAGTTTCCATCTCCATATATTTTTTTTAAAACAGAGGGTTCTTTCATTTCTCTATGTTGTGTACTATCAGGTATCTGATAAGTCACAGCTTTTTGAAAGTTTAAATCAAACATAGTACACTGAAGCATCTGCCAATGAAGACTGGTTGGTTCAAAGTAATACTTCTCCCTTAATAATGTGGCCATTAACCCTTCTGCTGTTAAAATTATTATTTTTTCAGTTTTACTTTTAAGAGGTTGTGTTTAGGTCATCTTTGTCGCATGCTATGAGCCTGTTTGATACAGTTCTTGTGTTTGCCAAAGTTACTATCAAAGTGGAATGTTGGTGATCTATTGGGCGTTGGCGTCCTTCTTGTTTATATTCTTTACTGTGGTATACTGTAGGATACATGGATTATTATTCCGGTAGTGTAGCTCAAAAATTTTTGGATTTTGTCCACACTTCGGCTCTATCGGGATGCCCTTGGGCTCTTATCCCTTTACCCAACGCAGACGATACCAAAATTTATTATTTTAAATATCATTTTTATAAATTTTTCAAAAAATTTCAACAAAAACGTATCATGTGACCCCTCGTTGGAACGAGCTCGTTCCAACAAGGGGTCATATGATATGGTTTTGTTGAAATTTTTTGAAAAATAATATTTTTTCAACTGATGAATTTGGATATTATGCGGGCAGATGCGGGCGATTCGTTGGGTAAAGGGTTAATGTTCCCTTGGGCGTTTTTCCAAAATTTTTCGTTTACAAAAAATATTTTGAATTTAATTATGATTGCTAGTATTCATGTATCACAGTTATATATATATATTGTTGTGGAGTTTGGAGGACTGATATCGACTTTAGTTGATACACTCCTGTGGACTCTTGTCATTCTTGTGTTGCACTGCGATGACTGATGTTGGAGTCGGGTGTCGTGGTACGTTGTTGCGGTGAGGTTTTGAGGATCAGAGCCTCTCATCACGTTTTAATTCATTCTGTAAGTTTCTGTTTCAGAGGAACATGAACATGGTGATGATTTTCTGACACCCATCCAAGTGTGCTACCGTTGTCGCACTACGTGAAGCATAAAGAGCTAGCTGAGGTGCTCATTATTGCAAGAGTTAGAGCCTTTGCAAGCAGCTAGCTCGACCGGTGAAACGGTACTCCATATGTGGTGGCCGTGACCCCGGGTAAGTCTGTTGCGGTCGAGGAGGTGGATTGGGTAGAGCGAGAACTATAATATAAATAGCTCACCCAGCAACGACGGAAATAGGGAGGAAGTCAGCAAGTTCTTGTACTTCGCGAGGTCAGATAGACCGTGAGCGGGAGAGGCCCCCTTCTCTAATCTAGCAACGTCTGGGGTCAGATGTTGTTTTGAGAAACTTCCACAAGCCAGGAGCATATGTCTGTTCTCCACTCGGGATGCTCTGTTTAGTTTGCAGCCCGCCTGGTCGGCTTCAGTCAAGGCTTCCTCCGCTATGTTTCACAAGACCGAAATGAAGTTTTCTGGTTGGAAACTTTCACGAGATGGAGCATATGTCTGCCCGCCGCTCGGGACACTCCATCTAGTCTGCAGCTGGGGTCGGCTTCAGTCACGGCTCCCTCCGCTACATTATTTAAGCACACACGACCGCATCCTAGCTACCCGACTCCAGATATCCAGCCTGCTGCACGAGGAAGGAACCACTCTTCGCCCATGAAGTCGGACCATCCAGTAGCTAGGGAGACAAGGCCTTGATCATCGGGACGTTCAGAGAAAGGATCCGTTTCCGACACACCGTCCCAGGAGCAGCATGCGGCTAAGGAACGGAAAAAACGCTGCTCCTCAGGCCTCGATGACGGACTTGCTGTCGCAGATTGTGCAGCTAATCTCAACACCCCAGCAAGTGCAGATGCAGCCTCCCTCAGTCTCAGAATCTGAGCTGTCAGACGGTGCTAGGTCGGTCCAGTCGTTCGCGCAGATGCAATGGATCGAGATTCGCTACTGATTCTCTCGGATGGTGAAAGGGATAAGGAAGAGGATTACCCATCCCTTTCAGAACAGTACATGGTTGCGATGGCTTTCATCCATCAATACTACCCTGATTTTGTTCCACCGAATCAGAATGCTGCAACGTCAAGAGAGAAACCGCTGGCGTCATTAGGCGCAGACTTTATCTGGACAAAGGAGGAAGTCCTTTCTTTTCCTGTTCAGTTTATGCAGGTGTCACAGGCCTTTGGCCATATAGACAACGCCGAATTTATCCTCTTGAGTGTGAGGAAGAAGGCGGTTTCTTATCTTCATCTTCCATATACATACCGTTTTTTGGACCACGTTCATTTAAAAATGGTCAGGGTAAGATGTTCAGAGAGTTCTTCTGCGTTTGAATAAGCAGGCCGGGGTTCTAGAGGAATCCTTACCTGTATCATTCACTATTCGCTCAGACACAATTGAGACGGCAATTTCTTCAGATAGAGCGAATTTGGACGTTATGCAGATCACCTTACGAGAACTATGGCGCAACATCCCAAGGGAAAGGAATTTGAGGATGTTCATACCTCTCTTAGAGTTCTTTCCAGGGCAATTATGTATACCATGTATAACTCCACCCTAACAGTGGCTAATCTGGAGTTAATCAGACATGATGTTGCCCTTGTGTCGTCATCACTGATAAGATGACATGGTGAAAAGCTCTCTCCAAGTCGTTCCAGTTTCTGGACATTTTATTTTCGACGACTAGCTTTTGTTAGTCTACTACTTAGTCTACTAAGAAAGCGTCTAGTGATCTGCTTTTGAAGTCTGCGTATCAATGACCCACTTCAGCAGACAAGAGTAAAGGAGGGTGTTCCAGACAAAATTGTCAAAAGGAAACTCCTCGCGAGGGTACAAGTAACCCTCTTATAATTACTCTGGAGGTTGTCAGTATAGCGACTCGGGGAAGGGGCGTAGATCTGATCGGGACTATAGGTCAGACGCCCCTAGGCCAACGAGACAAGGTTTTTTTGCGGGGAGGACATGGTTCCTCCTCCCGTAAGCCTTGCAGGTTTAGACCTCTATTGCTGGCCAGTTGGCAGAAGGTGATCAAGATCCACAAAAAACTGGATAATAATCACGGAAGATCAGTGGGTGAGAAGTGTAGTCTCGGACGGCTTATGGCTATCATTCCCAGCAAAAACCCCACTAACAAGTTGTCCGCTTTGGACAAATCTTCCATCAAATTCTTGCATAAGAGAGTTTCTCCTACCGGAGGTATAAGCTCTCTTATAAAGGAAGCAATACAGGTCGTCGAGAATCAGGATTCTCAAGATTTTTACAGTCACCTGTTCCTCGTACGAAGCCAGACGGCTCGTTCCAACCGGTAATAGACTTGAGCTGGTTAACAAGCTTATCATGGCTCCAAAAGTTTATTTACGGAAATCATTCAGTCGGTAAAAGCGAGCGTTCGAGTGATCGACTATGCAGCTAGCATAGATCTAAGGATGCGTACTTTCATGTCCTGGTACATCTGGCATTCTAAAAGTACCTGCGGTTCGCCATACAAGGGAAAGTGTATTCAGTTCAGAACAATATGCTTTGGTCTGAATCTGGCCCCCAGGGCGTGTCACTCGAATAATGGACTCGGTAATGTCTTACGACCTCATTCGTCTGTGGTAACGTTGGCTTACTTGGACGATCTTCTACAGGGATATGGCAACAGAATTATTCTTCAGAACAATGTTCAGAGTCTGCTTCTATTACTCCGATGTCTCGGTTTCATCGTAAATGAGAAAAAGTCGGATCTAGCTCCGTAAAGTAGCCTATTCACTTGGGAATGAGCTTTGAGACTCACAACAATCTGGTTCATCTGCCGTTACCCAGAGCGAAATTAGTCAGTTGTTACGCTCTCAGACGCATTAATAATGAGGGAATAATGCGACTGTTGGAGCTGTGCGGAGCGCTACCACTGCTCAGATTCATCCAATTTTATACAAATTTTGTAAATATCGTCCACTAAATTCATTTTGAGAATCATTTAACGAACCCAACTCACATCCCAATGGATGAACTGGGTTTAAAAATTACATTAAAATAAGAACTTGATCGAGAATCGCTATTTCATTCCAGAGAAAATTGGACCTATACCCTAAATGCCTAGTCAAATATGATCAAAACACATGCATGCCACTTAGAGATGAAAATGGAAGATGCATAGAAATTGGAACTGGTATGTGTAAATTACATTTGAAGCATCTGTTTAACTGGTTGAGTGCTAGAAGCCACTAACATGTCTCTATTGAACAATGATGAGAGCCTGTTTAGTGCCTTTACACTGTTTGCATTAGCTTGTTATTTTCTTGGCAACTGCAAATATTTTTGTATATAATTGTTTTGGTACAATTTATTGGAGAGTGTCAATTATAACAAAATAATTATTTATTAACAAAATCCTTCTACACTTAGGCTCCCCATGCTTGTAGCATTGTATCTTTGAAAAAAAAATCTGCATGTTACAAATCACCCTTGAAAAAATAATTCAGCTCCAGTGCTCTGGCAGTTAACAACACTGTTTACAGTTACCATCCAGCAGAGTTCGTCCAGGTCATGAAAAACCTGGAAAAGTCATGGAAATTGATATTTCACTTTCCAGGCCTGGAAAGTCAAGGAAAATGACGTAAGTTCCACCTGCCTACAACATTCCAACCTGCAGTCAACGAACAAATACTAACATACGGACAAAGAATTTACAACTTTTTAATGGGAAGAATTGCAGAGAATGACGTGGTAGATGTGTGTGGTTCTGTTGCGGTCATTAGTGTTCAGATAATTCGATGGTTTTTTTTTTTCGGATAAACAGTTGAGGCATCAATAAATCACTAAAATAAAAAGAAGTATGAAAAAATAAAGAAATCATGCTTGGAGAATGTAGATTTAACAATTCGTGGTTGTTAAATGAGGCATTTAGAGTTGATTGTTCCTGATAAGGATAAACACAAAGTGAAGTGCATTGCATGTGACAAAACATTCAACATCAGCAGTATGGGTGTAGTTGCGGTGTGATCGTACATGAAAGGCCCAAAACATCTGGAGAAAATGAACAAAAATCAATTAAAATTAAAAACGATGGCGTATTGTCTTATTTTGAGAGTCATGAGAAATTGTAATTTGGCCAAGGAAAAGTCATGGAATTTGATATTCAAAAATGTGTACAAACCCTGTCCAGCTTGGAAGACGGAGCAATAACAAAAGAAAATTAATTTTAGTCGTAATATATAGCCAGAATGCTGAAAGTGACTTTAAACATCAATTAATAAGTAAATAAACACTACTAGAGCTAGTGACACTGGTCATTCTAACTGGTTAGCCACTTTATGCATGGTCACAGTCCCTAAACCTGAAGTGGGGGGGGGGGGGGGGGGGTGGGGAGGGAACTGTTGTCTTGCACCAGTCAATGATACTTCTCAATAACTAATGTTTTTTCTGCAATTAATGTAAATCCATCATGTAAATTTGAATTAATTTCTCCTGAGAGATGACATGCTATGTTTGTCCAGGGTAATTTTCGCTACAAGTTAAGCAGTAGGAGGAGTGGCCTAACTGAAAGGATTTCCATTGTCTGTATTGTGTATTGCTTCTTTGAGTGGTCAGTTTATTCACCATTACCTGCTCATACTCAGTTTGACAGAATTCAGGCCGAACACTTAATTTTGAACCCCCAAAATTAAGCCAAATAACAAAAAATAAAGAGGCCTGTATGGTGCCTCATAAACTGATGCCTGTGCATGCACAAAAGTCCAAGAAGTGTCCTCCAATCCCACTAACCTTCATTTCTCTTGCTTGGCCTCTGTATCAACAGTTTTCTGTTTACTTGCAAAAAATTTCCAAGTTGAGAAGACAGACAAGATGTCTAGGAAGGATGACAGACGGAAAGAATTTGATCAGGACAGTGCTTTCTAAAAATTAATTAACTAAAATTTTAGAATCCTGTGTCATAAACTGGAAACTGGGCATGGTCATTGCTGGGAGAAATAGGGTCGCCCTGCATATTCAGCCTGGACTCGGAAACTGTCGTCTGAACTCGTGCGCAGACGTGTGTCTCTACGTCTTGTAACAGCCTGTTTCATTTTTGTTGGAGAGATTCTTATCCTGAAGGGGTCTGTGACTTTTCCTCAAAAAGCATAGTCAACAGGGCTTCACTGAAAATAACAATTTTAATACGTTTAGAAAAATATAGTAACTTGCAACTTGCATGGAATCCAATGAAAATAACACAAATGTCAATCTCACCCCACCCACACAGTTTTTGAGTCACTTTGTGGGCCTGCATTGGTCCTTCCTTGTTGCTGGTATTGCACTTCCCTCTGCTTGGCTTCCTGTAGTGTCTCTGGACTTTGTGTGCCTCCTCACAAATGTATAACTGAATGTCTGTCTACCAATACCGTTGCATGGCCACTAATGTATTGTCTCTTGACTGGATGCCTTTTACTCAATGAGGTTAAGTGCTTTCCCTCTAGTTACCTCAGAATAATGTTAATACAGACAATGCCTACTCTATCTAGATTGTCTCCCTTCTCTAAATCTCAGCAGTGTGACTCCCCTCACATTCCAGCGTGCCTTCCTTGCACCGGTGTGGTACCTAGCCTAATCTACAGCATGGAGAAACCCCTACCCTTGCCAACGACTCGCGGTTTACATGCCTTCAGACTGAACTGATTTTTCCAAAAATTCCCCCCCCCCAACTCTTATTTGCTTTGACGAAGTAATAAATCCTCACTTGATCAATTTCTTTAATCTGGCCACTACCGATTTGTCTTAAAATAATATTTGCTTTTGTATTTCTTTGAAAGTCTTGTTTTTTCAGAAAATGTTAACATTTGGTGACAGTCCAAATGTGTAATATGGGTGTGTGTCCAGAACATGTGCAATGTACTGTTTTTATGACAATTACCTATTAAATGGACATAATTACATAGATAATGACTGCATAAATCTTTTATCAGACAGCTCATTATGGCGTTCAGTATATGTGCAGTAATGGCCATAAAATTTCATGCTTAATCAGCAGCGCAGGAATTTTTGTGCTGGTCTGTTTAAGTGACAGATATGTTTTTCGGTGCTCATCATACAGACACAAATTCTTATGCATTTGACCCAAGCGTGAAAAATTTTCAAAAATATATATACACAACAAACAAAATCGTAAATTTGATCAATCACCTTGACATCCTGTGACATGAGTAATTGTCATTAAAGATCAGAAACAAGCATAATTTCCATGACCATTCCACCTGTAACATATTGACTATTTACATAACAAGACTTTCAGACAATGTGTAACAGGAACTGTCTTGGTCAGTATTAATGTGTTCAGATGTATGCAGGTCCACATTGATTTACATAATGATATGAATACAAATTACAAGTGAGATTTCCTAAATAGCCTCAAAGCAATGCAAGTGCTGATTACTACTTGGGCTACCCTCATGGGAACCCTGGGAAGTGGGGCAGTGCTTGTTTACTGTGATAAACAAGTTCTGCTTTACTAGGAAAATAACACCCGGAACCAACACATGGGGTATTGGTTCTGGGTGTTATTTTACCAGTAAAGTGGTCAACATTGGTATAAACTATTTTCTTAACATTACTTCATGTCTGTGTTGAGGTCATGATTAACCAAACATGCTGTAAGTGACCTTAAACACCAAAAAATAAATACTACTAGGGCTAGTGACATTGGTCATTAAACTGGTTAGCCATTTGATGCATTGTCACAAGGGATAAAACTCTTGTCTTTCACAAGCCAGTGAGACGTTACAATAACTAACAGACTTTCTGCAAATAATGTAAATCCGCCATGTAGAGAGATTACTTGCTCTGTTTGTCCAATTACTTGCTCTGTTTGTCCAGTCTATTATATTCAGTACCTTTGAGTGGTGCTTTTTTATTCCCTCGAGAAAATTTTGGGGGGATATAGCCGTGGCGCTGTGCATCCAACTGTCTGTCCATCTGTCTGTCTGTGGATGGAGTTGGTTTCCACTCTGCAACTAAACTTCTGCTCAGCCGACTGAAACCAAACTTGGCATGTGGGTTAGGCATGATGAGAGGAAGAACCCTATTCATTTGTGATCCTTGTGCCAAAGATCAAGATCATCGTGACCTTGAACCTCAATTTTTATCAGTGTTGGTTTTCGCTCTGTAATTAAAGTTATGTGCGGCCAACTGAAACTCAACTTGGCATGTTAGTTAGGCATGATGAGGCGAAGAACCCTATTTTTTTTTTAGGTCATTGTGCCAAAGGGTAAGGTCACAGTGACCTTGAACTTAAACCTTTACCAGAGTTGGCTTCTCTAATTGAAATTTCTTTGCTTGCTTGATCGATACTAAACTTGACTTATGGGTTGAGCATGATGAAAGGAAGAACCTTATTTATTTTTTAGGTCAATATGCCAAAGGTCAAGGTCACAGTGACCTTGAAATTGAAATTTTATTGGTCAAAGCTGCTTTCTGCTCTCTTAATTATTATACCCCCCGCAAACAAAGTTTGGGGGGTATATAGGAATCACCCTGTCCGTCCGTCTGTCCGCCTGTCCATCCTTATAAGCACAACTCCTCCTAAACCTTTTGAAGAATTTTCATGAAACTTTACACAATGGAAGAACTCCATATGGAGATGTGCATGAAGCAATATAATTCCATTCTGGCATTTCCAAGGGGAGATAATCTAACTTATACATTCGGAGGGTATCACTTTGTGAGCTTGCTCACAGTACCTCTAGTTAAAATTAAGCACACCAATTGAAATCCAACTTGGCATGTTGGTTGAGCATGATGAGATGAAGAACCCTACATATTTCTGGGCCATTGTGCCAAAGGTTAAGGTCACAGTGACCTTGAAATTAAAATTTGATCGGTCCCGATCAAAACCAAACTTGACATGTCATCAGCTACAGGTAATCTTATCTGTATTATCTGAGTAAATAATACCAATAGTGGCTGTGTTAATTTAATGTAATATATTACCAGGTTACTGTATCAGGGTGATTTTTAGCTCAACTTTGGCGAAGCCAAATTTGAGCGTATGCCATAGCCAGTCGTCCGTCTGTCTGTCAACAATTCAATACGGCTCGGGCTAGAGGCCGTATTTATGAACCGATCTTTACGAAACTTCTTGGGTACCTTTGTTATGACCGTGGGACGAGAACAAGTGTTTTTAGGTCTGATCCGAAATTCAAGTTGGCCGCTGACAGCCATTTTGTACAGACTTAGGTGCAATCAGATTTTTGCGCAGAACTTCCATATGATAGCGCTGATTTGAATAATTTTTTGTATGAATGTTTAGTACCATGGGATACATCACACATAATACAGGGTTTTTTCTCATACGTAAATTATGCAAATTAGACTAACTTTGATGTATTTTAGTGTTACTTTCAGCACTGCAAGTGCAAATGCCAATACGGCTCGGGCTAGAGGCCGTATTTATAAACCGATCTTTACGAAATGTCTTGGGTACCTTTGGTATCACCGTGGGATGAGAACGAGTGTTTTTGGGTGCGGTCCGAAATTCAAGATGGCCGATGGCAGCCATTTTGTACAAAAATGGGGCAAGCAGATTTTTGCACAGAACTTCCATATGAAAGCGCTGATTTGAAAATTTTTGTGTGTGAATGTTTAGTACTATGGGATACATCACATATAATACAGGTTTTTTTTCTCGTGCAGAAATTAAGCAAATTAGATGAACTTTGATTTTTTCAGTGCTACTTACACACAGTAAGTACACATGTCAATACGGCTCGGGCTAGAGGCTGTATTTATCAACCGATCTTCACGAAACTTCTTGAGTACCTCTGTTATCACCTTGGGATGAGAACGAGTGTTTCTGAGTGCGATCCAAAATTCAAGATAGCTGCCAGTGGCCATTTTGTACTGAAATTAGGTCCAATCAGTTTTTTGTACACAACTTCTATACGGCTCAGGCTAGAGGCCGTATTTATGAAACAATCTTTACGAAACTTCTTGAGTACCTTTGTTATCACCGTGGGATGAGAACGAGTGTTTTTGGGTGTGGTCCGAAATTCAAGATGGCCACCAGCAGCCATTTTGTACCAAAATTAGTGCAATCAGTCTTTTGTACAGAACTTCTGTATGAAAGTTCTGATTTTAATAAATTTTTGTATGAATGTTTAGTAAAACGGAATACATCACATACAGTACAGGTTTTTTTCTCGTGCAGAAATTATGCCAATTAGACTAACTTTGATCTATTTAATGTTACTTTCAGCACTGTAACTGCAAATGCCAATACGGCTCGGGCTAGAGGCCGTATTTATGAACCGATTTTTGTCACAACTTCTATACAGCTCGTATTTATGAACTGATCTTCACGAAACTTCTTGGGTAGCTTTGTTTTCACCTTGGGACAGGAATGAGTGTGTTTTGTGGTGCCTTTGTTATCACTGTGCTATGAGAACAAATATTTAGGGGTTCAGTCAGACCCACTCTGGGACTCAAAGATTTCTTTTCTACTTTAGCATCTGACTGTCACCCACCTTTACAATACTTTACCTATACATTTGTTACAGGCTGTGTCACATACTATACATGTACATGTCTTGACAAGTTGAGCTACAGTGTCATTGACACTTTCATTTTTTTTGGCGGGGGGGGGGGGGGGCACCCCTTGCATCTGTCTCTAGTTTACATGGCGGCTCATATGAGCAGGCTGTATTATGGTATGGCTACACTGTTCTGTCCGTCAGTTCATTGAGTTATCCATCTGTCTATCTCTTCATTAACTTTTACTTCTATATGCAACAACTTGAAAATTCTATGTCCAAGCAATCCCATTTTTGGGTGGATAGGGCATGACTTGTAGGAAGGTTCCTTTCAATAATCTGCTTTCTGGCATATCCAACATGGCTGTCATGACAGCCGTGTTTGACTTTGTTTTTGTTATTTTTGCAAGTCTGCACAATGACTTTTAAAGGGACTGACAATGAGTTACAAAAAAAAATAAAAATGTTAAACGAAATTGACAAGTCATTTCCCTGAGAAGAATAGATAATAAAAATCACTCCACCATGATTAGGATATCTTCTCAATCATTTCCATGCTGTTTCCATCTTTGAAATGTTCAAAACTGCCATTAAATTTGTCATTTGAAGAGCCATAACCAAATTACATTTAAACATAAGTAATTGAAACTTTCATCACATTTTTGGCAGGATATGGTCAAAGGGGTGTACACTGGTAGAGAGAAGAATGGGACATCAGGTTGTATGCCATGCATTCCCATCCTGATCGGTCCGGTTCTGACCATTCTTTGATCTTTTTCGATTTTTTCGTTTTCGCTCAAATGAATATTTTTCAAGAAGAGAGACTAAGGATCAAGGTATGTTGCATTGGTGTGGTAGGTATAGTAGAAATAAAATTTGGGAGAAAATTTTAATTTCTGGGATATTTACTTCAGATTGGTACGCATGAACAAAAAGGGGGTAAATCCTAATATCCAAGTATGTTTCAGTAAGACTAAAATCCTTGCCTTCTGATTGGACGAGAGCTTGCATAGTTTTTTTTGTGTTCAAGTAGCATATATTACCATTTGATGTCACCACACCAAATACTTGGAATGAGGTTGCCCGTTTTGCAGTTTTCATTAATTGAGTGACTTGCAAACTGCTTCATTTTTATAGATTTTTCACATATGCAGCAGATGATGTTCCAAATGAAGTAATATTTTAATTACAAATCAGTTTACGATTTGAACTAAGATGGAGTGACCTTGACCTTTATCTAATTTGTTGATCAGTTGTCCTTTGAAGTCGTGGGCTACATGAGAGGTTTATTTACTAAACTTGTTATTATTAAAAGATGTCTTGTTCATGATGTGGGTTTTGGGCTATGGGTAGAGTCTTATTTGAGCATATACATTATTGTGATGAATTGATTGTAACATGGTCTGAGGTTTGTGGCTTGCAGCGGAGTGTCTCGGTTGAACATAAACTCTGAGAAGCAAACCTCAGTCCATGTTACTGTCAATTTATCACAATAAATATAATGTTCTTTTCAGTAGTGTAATTGTTTCTTAACTTTCAGGTGATCGTGGTCTTCTAATAGGTGCTGTTCCACCTGAGACTGGTGAAGATTTTTACAAAGGCCAACAGGAGGAAAATGAGAAGAAATTAATTCGCAATGCATTTGTCGATGGAGATAAATACTTCAACTTTGGTGATGTCTTATATCTTGATAAGGACTACTTTGTTTACTTTGAAGACAGAATTGGGGATACCTTCAGGTATTCATGACAAAATCCTCATAACTTCAAACAAATTTTTTTTTTTCAAATAATGGCAACATTTAATTATCCAGAACATTGTTCACTAACTTTATTCTGATGAATTACAAATTTCATCAAATGTTCCTTTATAAGACAACAAGAGATAATAAGAAAGTTTTACCAATTTTATTACAGCTTGATTGTTGTCCCATGACATACTTTTTTTCTTTCTATTTGGAAAGTAAGGCCTTAAAATTTGTCCCACTTCCCGAGAATCAGTATTGATTCTCATGAACACCCTTTGTCAGATTCAATTTTGAGTTCTTGAATAATTTAGAATTTGAGTGTCCTGAATGTATAATTTATGTATGCAGTTGTACCCTTGTGAGTGTAATCGGTACATATTCTGTAGTAAGAAACAAACCTCAGATTTATATATTTTCTGGAGGTTGACCTATAACTGGTCATGGCTCTATTGAAAAGTGCTGGAAGCCACTTTAGTGGCTTTACACTGCATGCATTAGCTTGAGGTTTGATCATCATAACAAAATTTTTTTATATAAAATTGTTTGGTTACAGTTTATTGAAGAGTGCCTATTGTAACAAAACAATTATTTATGAACAAAATCTTGCTAAACTAATGTGACTTGTGCTCGAAGCAGGGTATCTTTGAAAAAAAATAACAACCATGTTTCAAATCACTGAAAAATAATTTAGCACTCAACCAATTAATGGATTAACTGGTGGAGTGCTGAATTATTTTTCAAAAGTGATTTGTAACATGAGTATTTTATTTTTAGGATACCATTTTACAAGGAAGAGGAGACATATATTAGCAACAGTTTTTTTTAAATGATCATTTTATCAAAATTTATTGTAGAGTGCCCAGGGCGCAGTGGCATTGCAGTAACCGGTTCTCGTCAGATCACCGAAGTTAAGCAATGTCTAGCCCAGTTAGTCCTTGGATGGGTGACCATCTCAGCGATCGATTCTGACTCAGGTGTTGTGTCCTTGGGCTAGGCACTTTACCCCGATTGTCTGCATGGGGGCAGGATGACGCCGTGTACTAAGGCGTACTGCACGTCGATGGTGCACATGTCTTCAACCAATCTAACCTTGCCTGTGCTGCAGTGTGGAGTTACTATGTTGGGGAGCTGGCAGCTGCTTGTCGTTGCTCAGTTATTCTCTCCTGGCACTCCAGCTTCCTCCACCTATAAAACTGTCACCGACACGATATGACTGTGGCCATAAATAAGATAAGGTCAACCGGGTCACAAGGGATTTGTAAATCCCACATCGTCCCTGCACACCTTCGGCGAGCTAACACCTTTCATTCATTCATGACTGTGGCTGTTAATGTGTTGTTAAACCCTAATAAAATAAAATAAATAAATTGGCACTCTCCAATAAATTATGATAAAACAAATTTTGTGTAAACATTTTTATTTCAACTGCTGAGCAAACAACAATTTAATGCATATAGTCTAAAGCCACTAAAATGCCTTTAGCCATTTTTGTTATACTAAAACCAATGGCCCAGACTTAGCTGGTGCAAACTCAATAATATCCAGTGCCAAACACAAATTTTGAACCCCCAAATCCCCAAAATTTGCATACAAATCCGAAAATTAAAAGTCCTATCTGGTCCTCCCTACTTTTCTGTACTGCACATGCGCTGTAACCAGGAAGGCTCCAAGCATCATTCTTTTGTTTGGCCGAAGTCAGTAAACATCTGAACTGACATCTGTGCTTTAAATCCCATTTTTGAAGATACCAGACACAAATCAATGATGGTTATGGTGGATTCAAGGCTGTAGCAGGATGCTGGAAGTGAACAATGGTGGTTTTGGACGTTCAGGGATGTAACTTTAAAATAATTTTGTAAAAGTTTTCATGTTTCCCAATTTCGGGATATGTGCCTAAACGTCATCATTCTTGCTAATGATTAAACCTACTGTTTGTTAAATGTTCCTTCCCTCTCCGCCAATGAGCCCTCCTGTTAAACTCCCAAGCTATTTTGGCTTTTTTATCAAAATTCTTTATTACATTTCTTGGGAGTTTAATGTGTTCTACGGAATGTTTATTCCATTTATCCCCATGGTTACGTCCTCATCCTAGGGGTGTTAGGACGTTTGTAGTCTTGCATCTTCTACCAGATGCATTGTCTTTTCATCCTATGAAGATCTTGCTTTGCATCAGGTAGTGGTTGATTGGTTACAGACTTTGGGTCTATTTTGTGCCTGTTGTTTAGTTTCCGGTTTTTCCTTTTGACATTGTTCTCAGTTTAACAAGGCTTTAAATATGCATTATTTTAGTATTTAGTATAGCACAGTTACTGTATTTATACCTCCACTTTCGAAGAAAATGGGAGGGTATACTGGATTACATGCGTCCGTCCATCTGTGTGTCCGTCCGTCCATCCATGTGTGACTCCGCACACACAAATGACTACTTATGTGGCTACGAGTTAGTAAAACAGGATACTTATGTGGTTAAAGTCTGTTACATGGCTAGCCACGTAACAGAATCTCTTATTGTGGGGGGGGGGGGGGGGTATTTGGATAAATCTAGAGTAGGGTTAGGGCATTCCGGGGTGGGGTGGGGTGGGGGTCAGTGAAGGGGGTGTTAGATTTATGTGGCTAGGATTAGGGTTAGTTTAGGGTTAGGGGTGGGTAGGGTTAGGGTCAGTAAAGGGTAGGGTTTGCTGACCCCCCAAAAATTTCCCCCCAAAAAACTTGTTTTATTATGTTGGACATGTGTTTTAGGTTAGCCACCTAACATGTCCATAAAATAGCCACATAGGTAGCCATTTGTAAGAACATCCATCCGAGAGTATTCATAAATTAAGTAAATTATTATGGAACTTGGTATGAAATTAAATTGTAACATTTCCCAAGACTAGAATGATTTTCGGTGTTGTCAGATTATTTTTTTTTTTTATTACTTGTTCATTTATGCTTCATCGGCCCAGCACTGCAGTGGGGTATGAATTGCCTTCAGCAGTAGCTCTTGTTATAGTAGGATACATTTCATTAAGTATTCCGGTTTTTTATAGCTTTGATAATTTAGTGTTTGTCCTCACTTAGGCTCTGTCATGATGCCCTTGGGCTCATGAAGTTCCCTTGGGGAACTTAGGTGTTTTTCAAAAAATTTTTTGAAAAAATATTTTTGATTTATTTCGAAATAATTTTGATTGCCTATTTATTGTATCCTTATTATGTATAAATTATATGTTATGTTTTAGGAGTGCAGTGGACTTTGATTTTGGCTTCAAATATTAATTATGAAAACTTTCTGCTCAAAGTGTAAGTCGAGGAAGTTTGCCTCGGATTTACATGTTTGTTGTCTTGATTGTAGCCGCTGCACTCCTGCTGATACATGTGATACTTGTGTAGTTTGGGATTCCAAATGTTGGAAGTGGGTGTCATGCTATGTGGTGAGTGGTGAAGTTCCGATGCCAGAACTGTCACCGCAGGCAAATCTAGCTTTTCAGTTTCTTTTTCAGAGGAACAAGAAGATGGTGATGGTATTTTGACACCCATCCATAATGTGCTGCCATCGTCGAGCTCTGATGAACAAACAGATCTAGCTGAAAAGGTGCTCATGAATATCAATCAAGGGATAAGGCCTCTTATCCTGTCAGCAGTCAGGGTCGACTGTTTCCGTAGCGAGAAACTTCACTGAGTCGGAGCTAACATCCTCGCTGGCGGTTTGGCACGCTCCTTCTACACTGCAACTGGGGTTGACTGCAATTACAGCTTCTTCCTCATCTCTGACAAAGCACATTAGACCGCTCGCTAGCTGTCCGACTTATGATGTTCAAGCTGTTTCGAAGATACTCCCAGTTTTCGGCACCAAAATCTATCTATCCGATAGCTAGTGGTTCGAGGCTTGATTATGCGGGGCATTCGTCGAAGAGATCTGGGGACAGAACTCCGTCCCACGAGCAGCATGCGGCGAAAAAACAGAAGACAGCTGCTCCGCAAGCCTAAGTTACGGACCTGATGTCACAGATTGTGCAGCAGGGGAAGCCTCAGTTACGGACCTGCTGTCACAGATTGCGCAAACCTCAGTTATGGACCTGCTGTCACAGATTGTGCAGCTTCTGAGCAAACAGAGGTTCGGCCATCAACAGACTCCGGTAGTGAGCTGTCAGACGGTGCTGGGCCGGTCCGGTCATCTGTTCATTCAGATGGAGTTGACCGTAATTCACAGTTGGACCAGTGGGATGGTGAAAGGGAGCTGGGGGAAGATTCTCCATCCCTTTCGGAACAACACATGGAAGCTATGAATAATATTCATCAGTTTTTTCCAAATCTTGTTCCATCTGGTCAACAAGCTCCGTCAGCTAGGCAGAAACTGCTATAATCCCTAGATAGGGATACCCTGCAGAGGAAACACGTTCTTTCCTTCCCAGGTCAGTCTATTCATGTGTCGGAGGCCTTCGGCCAGATTGACGATGCAATCTTTAGCCTAGCGAATTCAATAAAGAAAAGCAGTTTCTTATTTACATCTTCTCTCCATATACCGTTTCCTGGACCACGTTACTTAAAATGGTAGAAGATGTTCAGAGAGCTCCTCTGCGTCTGGATGAGCAGGCTTTGGATCTAGATATCTCACTACCCGCATCATTCAATGTCCGCTCCAAAGTGTTGGAATCTTCCATTGATTCTAGTTGAGCGATTCTGGATGCTAGGTCCTACGCAGACCATATCACCAGGGCTCTGGCTCAACGTCTTAGTGGAAAAGAATTCGACGATATTAATCCATCACTCAGAGTTCTTTCTAGGGCAGTTATGTATGCCACATATCATTGCGCCCTTTCAGTGGCTAATATGGAGTTGATAAGACGTGATGGAGCCTTAGCATCTTCCTCATTAATAGATGATCGAGTGAAAAGCTCTCTCAGAGTTGCTCCGGTTTCTGGTCATACCTTATTTGACAACAAGTTATCCTTTGTGTACTGAAAAAGCTACCAGCACTTTGTTGCTGAGGTCATTTTCCCAGCAGCAGTCATATGCTGGATGTGGTAGGTGAGGATGCTCCAATTTGCAGTCATCGAAAAGGGGGCTCCTCGCGGGGTTGTAAGAAACCCTCATACGGATACTCAGGGAACCATCAATATAATGTCTCTGGAGAGGGGCATAAGTCTTACAGACACTTTAAGGCAGATGCCCCTAAGCTGACGGCGCGAGGTGTTTCACAGGGAGGACGTAGTTTCTCTTCCCAAAAGCCTCGCAAATCGTACAGATGATGGTCTAGACCTCAATTGCTCTCCAGTTGGTGGAAGGTTATCAAACTTCGCGAGAAACTGGATGGAGATAACGGAAGATCAGTGGATAAGGAATGCAGTCAGAATAGGTCTTCGGGTATCATTCCGATCACAACCTCCACCTACAAGAAGTCTGCTTTGGACAAATCTTCCAGCGAATCCTTCAAAAAGGGAGTCTCTTCTTGCAGAAGTCCAATCTCTCTTAGTAAAGGAAGCAATAGAGGTCGTCGAAAATCCCAATTCTCTGGGATTTTACAGTCACCTGTTTCTTGTGCTGAAGCCATACGGCTTGTTCCGACCGGTGATAGACTTGAGCTGGATAAACAAATTGATAATAGCTCCAAAGTTTTATATGGAAACCATTCGGTTGGTAAAAGTGAGCATTCGAGTGAACGATTTTGCGGCAAGCATAGTCCTAAAGGATGCGTACTTTCACGTCTTGGTCCATCCGTCTTTCAGAAAGTATCTGCCATTCAAGGGAACGTTTACCTGTTCAGTGCGATGTGCTTTGGTCTGAACCTGGCCCCTTGGGCTTTCACTCGAATAATGAACTCGGACATGTCATACTTCCGGGCTCATTCGGCAATAGTAACATCGGCTTACCTGGACGACATTCTTCAGAGATATGGCGACAAAAACGCACTTCAGAATGATGTGCAGAGTCTGCTTCTGTTATTCCAACGTCTCGATTTCATTGTAAGCGAAAAGAAGTCGGATTTAGCTCTGTCCAAATCCTTCATTCACTTGGGAATGAGCTTTGAGACTCACAACAATCTGTTCGTCTACCGATAGTCAGAGCGAAGTTAGTCAGTTGTTATGCTCGCTTTTGTCTAAACTCTCTCACAGTATCAGCGAGGGAGTTTATGCGACTGATGGGACTGTGCGGAGCTGGAGTGTCAAAATGCATTCACTCGAAAGCCAGATTGTTTGAACCGATCTGGTAAAACAAAAGGTTCAGATTTGGGTGGATCTACAATGGCTGACACAGGGAGTTCCACTTCAAGTACTGGATCCTGTCTTCACTTATGACGGGTGCGAGTCTGACGGGTTGGGGCACATCCCTGAATCCCGCAGACCTGAAGTGTCAGGGTCTTTGGGACCCTTGGTTCCTAGAAAAGCACATAAACATCAAAGAGATGATGTCATTTGGCTAACACTAAAACATTGGATTGTTCACGTAGCGAATGTCCATGTTCAGATTCTGTCGGACAATTCCACAGTAGTGGCTTATTTCAGGAACCAGGGCGGCACTCATTCAGTTCCTCTATTCAAATTGACAGAGAAAATTCTCATATTTACTCTTCATCACATTCATCTCTCCATCCGTCATATTCCAGGTCGTCTGAACGTAGTAGCAGACTCTCTCTCAAGAAAAGGTTGCCTGTTACCATCGGAGTGGACTCTCAACAAATGAATATTCAGGCAGATTTGCTACCAGTGGGATCGTCCCATGATAGATCTCTTTGCCACAAACCTGAACAATCAGCTTCCGACATTCGTGTCGCTGTGTCCGGATCATCGGGTGTATACAGTAGATGCTCTCTCGATCTCATGGAACAGAATAGTAGGATAGGCAGTTCCTCCAACTCTGCTGATTCAGCAGATTCTGTTAAAAATCAAACAGTCTCACTGCAAAATTCTGCTGGTAGCACCTCTGTCAGCTCAGAAACCTTGGATCAGTCTTACCAGGTGTCTGTTATGGAACATTCCTCTGAAGCTTCCTCCTCCCAAGGACCTTCTGTATCAGGGGAAGTCTCACACACTGCAACACAACCTGGAAGATCTCAACTTTCACATATTTCCATTGTGTGGTCCTTCTTGCACAGAAAGCAGTTTACAGGACGAGCAGTGGACGCAATTTCTAACTGTAGGAGGACCTCCTCTTCATTGAATTACACAACAAAGTGAAGAGTTTTCATTCGTTGGTGTGCGGATCAATCGGTGGATATTTATAATCCATCTATTCCTCAAATTGAAAATTTTCTGGTCTACCTGTTTGATGTATTAAAACTGCAGCCTGTTACTGTGTTAACAGACACATATGCTCATCATGATAACTTGGCTATTGGATCAGATCCTTCTGTATGCAAACTAGTTAGAAATTTCTCTGTCAATAGACCTAGAACCCTCAGATTAATTCCGTAATGGAATTTGGCTTGGATGCTACTGAAGCTTCAAGAAGCTCCTTTTGAGCCGTTGGATGATGTAGAATTTAAATTTCTGACTTATAAAATGGCATTTCTCTTGGCCTTTGCTTTTGCCAGAAGAGTTAGCGAGCTCCATGCATTATCTGTTGATGATTCCCATTTCCATAGTGTGGGTAATATTTTTACTCTTACTACGGAAGTGGGATTCTTGGCTAAGAATCAGATTCCGGATAAGTGGCCGGAGCCCATTATTATTAAGGCTTTACCATCCTCAGACAGCTGTAGGCCAATGTTTTGTCCAGTGAGAGCGATGTGCATAAACGTTGATCTAGCTTATTAGAAAGGGAAGAAAGAGATTTTTTCTTTCTCTTATGCCTAACAGAAAGGATATTTCCATTTATTCAGTTGCTAGGTGGATTCAATTAGCAATACGAATTGCTTATGAGAATCTATCTTCAGATCAATGTTCTGTCAATAAGATTTCAGCGCATGAGGTTAGAGCACTGTCTTCTTGGGCTTATTCAAATAGTTTTGCCATTACTGACTTAATGAAGGCAGCCTACTGGATGCAACTGTCTTCATTTACTAAGTTTTACCATAGAAATTTAGAGTCTACCTCCGGTGACCTTAGATCCTTGGGTCCTCTTTCTGTTGCACAGAATGTTGTCCATTAATATTACATCTCCTAGATGTCTTTGGCAGTCTGCTCGAGCACTGATGCCATTCCGCTGCCCTCTTCTTTCTGAGCATTCTTCCTTCAGAACAAGGGGAAGGGGGGGGGGGGGGGGGACGATTTTTCCCTTAGTATCATCTGGCTTTATAGTGAAAAGCAAGGGAATACCTCCTCCAGGGACAGTAGTCCAGCATCGGGGTGCTGGGTAGTTTTAATGTGTAGCTCGGTGTGAAGCAACAATTATGTCTCATTTATGTATTGTTTTTAAAGTGTAGCTCATTGTGAACCATTACGTATATTTCACGTGTCATATGAGCGTTAATATACAATCCTCAGACACTTTTAAATGAGTATAAAGCGTCTCATTCTCTGGACTAGCTTTATAATTGGTTTCCTTCACCAAATTAGTATAATGGGTTATGCTGGCATTAAATGGAGAATTTATTATGTATTACTCCTGTATATTGTTGGCGCTATGATGTTCTCTTTTTTTTTATAAGAGAAAGACGTGTAATTCCTCTGTCATCTCCTATTCTCCTGTAGAAGTTATTCTTTTAAATTGGAGTAATACAGATATTGTATTTCCTCTAAGTCCTAGGCCCTCCAGCCTTTTTACTATTCAGCTAAGTCTGGGCCATTGGTTTTAGTATAAAAATATGATAAATTTAAAGTAATTTGTATATTTTTTATACTTACCAATGGTCAGACTTAGCTGGTGCAAACTCAATAATATCCAAGGCCAAATTTATGAAATTTATTGGCCTTATCCAGCTGTTTGCTTCAGCTTGTTTGCTCACTCAGAATTTGTTCTTATGGTCGGTTACATTTGATTGGAGAGTTGTGGGCACTTTCAGCTAGTTGACTGCTAGAAGCCGCTGTCATTACTCAACTGAAAAGAACCGAAAGCCACTTTATTGGCTTTATCCTGTATGTTTTAACTTGTTTGCTCAGCAGGGGCAGAATTTTGTGAAAATCAAAGAATCTCATTCTTGTAATGATTCTCCTAAATTTGTTTATCATACCATGAGTAGGGCTGCAACGATATGCTTCCCTAACGATACGATATGTATCGCGATTCAGTCTGCATGATATGATATGTATCATGATACACATGATCTCTCATGCCATGCAAGTACAACTATTAAATACTTTGAACAAAATGTATTCATTTCCAGTAGCTTCCTTTTATTACAAATTTTTGAATGCCCTCTTTAAACAATATGTAACTTCTCAAAGTGATGACCATTGGCATTCACTTATTTCAGGTTTTGATTTTATACCCTGTTTTTCGGTGTTTTTCCCTTCAGAAAATATGTTCAAACAATTTAATTCCTTATATCTTGTTTGACAGAGCTCTGGATTAATCAAATAACTATTTAGCAAATTAGAGGGAATTCACCAACCTTTGTTTAACTGAATAATCTTCATTCAAGAACATTTTTCGCAAGTATTGTGTGCTTATCATGCGAAGTAAAGTGTTAAATTAACTTCAGGGGTTAAAGTTGCTCCCTTTTCAGGTTTATCTTGGGGGATCTAACAATGTCTATTCCCCCCAAAAATTTCTGAAGAAACAACTTTTTAGCGGTAGTCCGAATGTTTTAAAATGATCAATTTTTCCGCAAAAACTAAGCCCACAACTCCCGTTTTTAAGAACGTCCATCTGTCCATCCATCCATCTATCCATTCATCCATCCATCCATCCATATCCATCCATCTGAACATCCATCCATCCATCCATCCATCCATCCATCCATCCATCCATCCATCCATCCATCCATCCATCCATTTGGCTGTCTGTCCATGCATCTGTACATCTGTCCATCCATCCATCCATCCAGATCCATAATTTCAGCAGTGAGTGAGTGGATTTTAATGACATTCTGTATGCAGCAAGGCAGTATGCAATGGTGTAGGTAAGCACCGTGCTGTGGCCCGGCTCTTGTTTTTATGTAATTGCATGAGAAACATTTTTGTTCCCAATTCTTATATTCTTGATCAATTCTGTAGGTGGAAAGGTGAGAATGTATCAACAACAGAAGTGGCCAATAGTTTGACCTGCATAGATTTCATAGAAGATGTCAATGTCTATGGAGTAGCAGTACCAGGTTTGTAGACAAGAGACAAGGCCAAATTCAAAAAATATATTTCGTTCTCAAGCAATTAATTTTTCAAATCAATGAGGGAGGGAGACTTTTATTTTTTTCACTTTTTTTCTGTTAATTGGTTGAGTGCAGGCAGCCCATATTTAGGCTGCATTCATAAGTGCAGGTACCACAACTTGAAGGTTTCATATTTTGTGGATGTATGGGGTTCACTTCATCTTTGAAATAAATTTTTTTCATCAGTATGTCTTTGCTGTGTTTCAATTTGTGGGAGGGTATTGAGTAGGCACGGTCCCATAAATTTTAACAAAGCATATTTTGACAACCCCTCAAAAAATTAGCACTCTACCATTAATAAAGAAATATGAAATACATTGGTGTTGAGTTAAAAATAAATGCTGTGAACATAATATTTGAGTTATTTTCTGCAGAAATTCAAACTGAATGTTTAGGCCCCACAAAGTAGATCATCTGTTTCTCAGGCCATTATTTGTAAAATTGCATGCGGGCGATCGGTTTTTTATTTTATTTTTTATTTCTATAATTATTTCTTTGCCATCAAAAGTTCATATCTTGGTTTATGTTTTAGGTCTCATAATCTACAGAATAGCATGGGAGGTGGTGTATTTTGTCCCTTGAGAGCAAGAAGGCTTTGCAATGCTAAAGCATTGCAAAGCCATCTTGCTCTCAAGGGACAAATTTATCAATTTTTTTTTAACTTTGGTAAAATATCAGACATAAACCATTTAATTTTGATTTTTTTAAAGTTTCCTTTTGTTATAAAAAGAGAGCATGCGGCAGCCAAAAGGACCATGCCGGAGGGCCTGAGAAACAGATTTTTAATTTTTTTAGGCCTTACAAAACAAACATAATTTGGGCTCCATTAATATTAAGTGCAGGTACCACAACATAAAAGTTTCATATTCTGTGAATGTGGTTCACATTTTTTTTTAACCCTTTACCCAACGTAATGGCCAAAACCGGCCAGCGCTATTCTCAAATATCGCCAGTTAATTTTCAGTATTTTTTCATTTTTTGTCTCAAAAACATAGGTTATGACCCCTCGTTGGAACGAGCTCGTTCCAACGAGGGGTCCTAACCTATGTTTTTGAGACAAAAAATGAAAAAAATTAGTTACTCAAGAATTTTTTTTGCAAGTGTCGTCTGCTTTTCATGTTAGGTAAAGGGTTCAGTGAATTTATTTCATTTGTATGCCTTGTTACAATTAATGCAAGAGTGTCTGTAGATTTCATATAAAATGTCAATGTCTATGGAGTAGCAGTACCAGGTTAGTCAAGAGATACAGCCAAATAAAATAATACATTTGGTTCTCAAGCAATTAATTTTTCAAGTCTCAGTGAGGGAGGGTGGTTTTTTATTTTTCTTTGTTGTCTGGTTGAGTGCTGGAAGCCCATATTTAAGCTCCATTTAGTGCAGGTACCATAACTTAAAGGTTTCATATTCTGTGGATGTGCTTCACATTATCTTTGAAGTGAATTTATTTCATCTGTATGGATGCCTTGTCATGGTTTATGGGTGAGTTCCTGTAGGAACTCTTCCATAAATTGTAATTAGGCAAATATGTGTGAATAAATTTTGGCAACCATCAAACTTATCAATCTACCAGTTATTAAAGAAATATAAAATACATTTGTGTTCGGTTATATTTGTGCCACTTTTTCGAAAGTTACTTCTGCTGGATGTTTACAAAACAATTATCAAAAATAGATACTGTATTTTGATCATGCTTTGCTTCAAAAAATGCAAGCAAACGAAGATATATCAATCTGAATCCAAAAAAGGTAAAATTTTAAAGTCTTGCCATTTCATACTTATTTTGAAAGGCATAGCAAGCCAGTAAATATATTTAACCCTTTTCCCAACTAATGTCAAAACTGGCCAGTGCTATTCACAAAAATCACTATTCACCTTTCATTATTTTTCATTTTTTGTCTCAAAAACATAGCTCTACCCAAAACATTGAGCTCTACCCAATGAGGGTCATAAGCTATGTTTTTGATGGACAAAATTGAGTTATTCAAGAATTTCATTTGCAAGTGTCATCTGCATTTCACGTTAGGTAAAGGGGTAACAAGGTTGTTTAATTTCAATGAGGTATTGCCAGAGAACCAAAACCTTTATTTTTGGCCTGACATCTTCAAAATTTCACAGTGCTGTTCTGTTAATAGAGTTTAAACAGTCCATACTCCATAGACTTTGGATTGTTTGTGTGTGTTGCCATGTGTGATGTTCTCTTGTCTCAACCATAACTCAAATTTTCATTTAGGCATAATCATCAGGGTTCATACAAATATTAAGGACAGTTTGACAATGATTGTCAAGCATAAAAATTGGTTCAAGAACAAAGTCATACATGAAGATCAAACTTTAAGTTTCTCATAAATCATGACTCAGCTTTTATATACCAAGAAACTAATGTGGTGACAACAGAATTCCTTAAAAAAATGGATACAAGTCGGGTCAAATATTTAAGGTTTACCATCTGCATATTGATGTTGAAAAATCAAAATTTCAAACTACAAATTTCTACCATAATGTAACAGAGAATTTAATATACCAATGCACAAGATATCAAAATTTATTATTTTAATTACTGTTTTTTCAATTTAAAAAAAAAATTCAACAAAACCATATCATTTAGCCCCTTATTAGAATGAGCTTATCAATCTCATTCCAGTTTGGAGTCACATGATAGATTTTTTTTAAATTTCATGAAAAATAGATTTTTTCAACTGCTTAATTTGTAAATAATGAGACACAGATGCAGTCAATTCATTAGGTAAAGGGTTAACCAATTGAGTTGAGCTCTGTCAAACAAGATTGAATTAGTTAACTTCCTAGTGATGGAGAAAATTTTCCTCTTGAAATTTCAGCATTTTGACATCAGTTTGACAAGGGTTAACATTGCACAAATGTTGAGGCCAATGAAATGGTCTGTTAGACTTATTGTATTGTCAGGTTTATTACTACAAAGTTAAGGATGTTCTTGGAATTCAGGAATTCTGAATATACATGACCAATTCGCAATAAAAGGGTCAAATAAGGATGTAGGAAATTAAAAAAAATGAAGTTACTCTTACGTGGGTGAATATAGCCTAGTGTTGATGACACAGATTATAACCAAGAAACGAATGGGTGCAATCATCACTTAACCAAAAGCTGTGCTATAGCTGTTCATATCCATAGAGTGGAAATCGCTTTTTTTTTTTTTTTTTTGAACATCCATCACCGCAGAGATTTCAGGTGATAACTCTTTACCTAACATGAAAAGCAGACGACACTTGCAAAAAAAATTCTTGAATAGCAAAATTTTTTCATTTTTTGTTTCAAAAACAAAGATTGTGACCCCTCGTTGGAATGAGCTTGATGAGCTCATTCCAATGAGGGGTCATAACCTATGTTTTTGAGACAAAAAAAATGAAAAATTAATGAAAATTTATTGGCGATTTTTTAGAATAGTGCTGGCCGGTTTTGGCCGTTACATTGTATAAAGGGTTAAATCATGAGCTGAATACAAATGTTTACCAATTTACTTTCATTCAGAAGCAGCAGATCGATTACGTGATTATTTTCCGTATTTCAAAAACACCACAGAGAATATGGGTGGACATGGGAGGACAAAATTGTCTAAAAATTCCTAATTCAGTGTTTGAAAATGCAGTAGATTTATTCCAGTTAATTCAAAGCAAAACGGTTGAAAGGATTTTTTTGTTGTTCTCACTCAGTAAATCAATGATTCAGGTAAGTTTCTCAGTGTCGATATGAAAAAGTAGGAGACTGAGTACAAAAACCAGCCTGGGTGAAATGTAATGGATGTTACAACAACGTCATGGAAGATTGATCTAAAATAATAAGAACAGCAAGAGTAACGATGTCAAATGTTTAAGGTTATATTTAGATATAAACTTTTAACCCGCTGAGTCAACTGAGTTTTTTTTAAATATTTCTCATCAAATTTAGTCATGGTTGCTGCAGCAAAGCAGTCATGACTTGATTTGATGAAAACCTCATGAAAATGTGAATCAAGAAATCATTGGTCAAAAGGTCTATACAATTTACTTGGAGAAAATTGGTGATATATCTTCAAATTTTACTTATTTTAATGGGAAGAGATTTCATGTCCTGGGCAGGAATATCTGCCAAAACAGCATGCAAGGAGGTAATCATTTATGAGCTATGTTTACATATTAATCGTTTATAAGTAGTTGCATGCCTGATCTGCCATTGAATACTTGTAAACATATAAGGCCACACAAAGTAGATCTTCTGTTTCTCAGGTCATTTTTTGTAAAATTGCATGTGGGCGGGTGGTTTTTTATTTTATTTTATTTTATTTTTTCTTTGTATAATGTAATGATGTATTTTGTTCCTAGAGTGCAGGAAGGCTTTGCAATGCTAAATCATTGCAAAGCCTTGTTGCATTCAAGGGACTAATTTATAAATTTTATTAACCCTTTACCTAACATGAAAAGCAGACGACACTTGCAAAAAAAATTCTTGAATAACTAAATTTTTTCATTTTTTGTCTCAAAAACATAGGTTATGACCCCTCTTTGGAACGAGCTCGACGAGCTCGTTCCAACGAGGGGTCATAACCTATGTTTTTGAGACAAAAAATGAAAATATTTTGAAAATTAATTGGCGATTTTTGAGAATAGCGCTGGCCGGTTTTGGCCGTTACGTTGGGTAAAGGGTTAACTTGGGTAAAACATCAGACATAAACCATTTAATTTTTATTTTTTTACGTGTGCATTGGTTATAAAAAGAGAGCATGCGGCAGACAAAAGGACCAAGTGGGAGGGCCTGAGAAACAGATTTTTAACTTTTTTAGGCCTAAACTATTTTTATTACATGCCTATTACTTTCCTTCCAGTTCCATATTTACAAATCTGTATGGAACACGTGTTCCATATGGATTTCCATTCAGCTAATTTTTCACCTGATGTCTTTGATCCATGAAAAGAACTAAACTTTGACCATTTTCACAATTGGCTAATCAGAATGTCGCATTCTAACCCAAATCCATTTTGAAGCTGTGGTGACAGCCGATAAATCGAATGTTGATTGTTTTTGTTCAAATCCACCAAAATCAATGAAGTTAAACTTATTCTATGGATGGGGCGTGATTTTATAACATTCAGTTTTGATTTTGAAGCAAATATCTCTCAGATAGCAGCAGATAATTTCTTAATAATACGAACAAATAACCAATTTGGACACAATTTTCATTTACATTTTTCTCTTTATATATCGAGTTGCCACACATGTTAGGCCATAAAAAAAAGAACCTCTGTTTCTCAGGCCCGTGCGCATGGTCATTTTGGTGCGCATGCAACCTTTTTATGACACCAAAATATCTTCAAAAAAAATTTGAGATATTATGCTCATTTCGGTAAATCGATATCGATGCGTTCGCAAATTTTAAATTAATACACTTCAAGCTTTTTCTACATCATACCTTAATAAAGTGGGTGGGTTTTATCAATATTCACAACAGAAAGTGTTTTATTCTGTAAAAGATAAGCCATAATGACAGCAAGAAGGAAGGTGTCTTTCAGTCTGACAACAAACAGTCACAAAGGGGAATGGTCGATTCGCACCATGTTTGATTCGCACCAACCCTCAGAAAGTCTGCAAAGGCAGGTGCTATGTTGAATGGAACACAGTCTCCTGGCATTTATTTTTAGTAACATTTGTATTGTAAATGGCGTCATTGGGAATTTGTGTACTTTAATTGAAACCGTTAAAAGTTTCCCAGTTAATTTAAATAAATGCATTTGAGATGCAGGATAATTGGATAACTAATAGTAACCGTTGCTTGATATAAAAGTAACAGTCATAGTTGAAAATAAATCGCATATAGGCAGGTATGTGCGGTCGAATTGGTTAATAAAAACACGAAACATTCGTTTTGTATTTCATTTTCAGATTTTAAAAAAATATGATTTATGGATGAACTGCCCGTTCAAATGGGTTGTGATAATTTTGAATATAATGGGGAAAAATTGCGATTCACGATTTTATTAGGCAGGTTGTGAAAAGATTTTTTTTTTTGGTGAAATAAATCTCTGAAAGTTGGCACTTCGACATTTGATTTGTCCCAGAGACGTTTCAACCCGAGACGTTTCACCCACGAGGCGTTTCGTGACTTTCGTCCTGTGTTATAATTTTCACGTTTCACTGAAAAAACAAACATTTAAACCCCACTTCATTTACGACCCAACACCCCTATGGTGATTAACCAATATATTTGCAATATTTTGCGTGGTCCACCAGGCATTTGGGTGGGGGTCAAATTACCACAAACAACCTCTCGGGGAGAAAATAAAAAGAAAAAAAAAAAATGCCCGCCCGCATGCTTTTTTCGGAAAAAATGGCCTGAGAAACAGACAATCAACTTTATATGGCCTTAGCCAATTTGTTTTTATTTCAAGCAGAACTGTCAAATTCTACAAATAAGTCTGAAATTTTCATGATGAAATTAGAAAATGATAAGTACAGCTTATAAAGGCATGTAATAAACCAGACATGTTAACTCTCCCGGAATGCCCGGGAAAATCCCGGAATTTCGGTGTAGTTCCCGGCCTCCCGGTCGGGACTCAGTTTTGGACCAAAAATCCCGGAAATCAACAGTCAAATATTTCGTTCCCGTTGTAACTTATGAAAAACGTTCGGATTCAAACTCTGGTAAAAACTCACGAAGCAGTAAAATATGGATTTAAGTTAAATTTATTTAAGAAAAGGCTATTTTATGATATATATTTCAACTGTGTTCATGTTTATTTCTGGGGGTTTTCTTCGGAGATTCGTGATCAATGTGCGAGTGTCGAAGTGAAAATAGGTGACTTACTTTAAAAAATTTGAAAACTCCACCTTCATTTAAATGCAGTTTTTGGAAATTAAAATATATCATAAGGAATTAAATAATATATATTTATTTATTCCTTCATAGAATAGCTTTAATTCTCATCCCTTTTCCAAAATCAAAACGTAAACAACAACTATTCAGCACAGCTTAAAAGTAGGTTAATGTCGCTTAGGATGCCGAAAAATTATAGCAGCATATTTAAACACAATGGACTTTTTTTCTAACACCACATTTATTCTGTTGTACTGACTACAGAACTGTTAACTGTTGGCCATCTGTAACCAGAAAACTTTGAATGAAATTAAACAAAAGTGCTTCAATGATGAAACGAAAAGTTTTGTGTAGGGCACAAGCATCCCACATGCATGGAGTTTGATAAAGATACTTTCTGAGTACTAATGTTCTTGAAGTAACTGAACATCAGGACATCTTTTCCTTTTAACATTTCCAGACTTGGGAAATTATTAGCTAAATAGACTTTGATAAGAGCAAACCACAGGTGGATGTGCTCTGTGGGACAGTGTGGGTGGGTGGGTGGGTGGGGAGAGGGGGGGTCTCATGAAGAAGAGGATCGGGGGGGGGGGGGGGGGGGTCAGATCAGCAGTTATTTTATGATTTTTTAAATTTTTAACATAGCATAAATGCATCAGCATAGTTGAGAACTAGTACTGGATATAACCTGGTGTTAATAGTGGTCTGTGAGCTGAAAATTCACAAGTTTTTTCTTTTATTTTGCCCCCGCGCGAACTTTTCCCTGAAATCCATCCCATTTCCCTGAAAATCACCCTCAGGTTCCCTGAAAAAGTATTCTGGAGGTTAACATGTCTGTAATAAACGCAGAATGCCATGATGTGTGAATGCGTTGATTAATAGGGCACTCATGCCATCGTGAAAGGATAGAACTCTAGGCTGTACCTCTTGTTCTATCCTTCTGCGCTGGCACTCATAACCTATTGACAAACTCATTCGCACATCATGACATTCTGTGTATATTCGTCATGAAGGGTGGCTACCCACTTAAAAAATGGAATCATCATACATGTTGTGAGGAGGAACATTGCATTGAAATAAATCCTTGTATTTTTAGCTCACCTGACTGAAAGTCAGGGTGAGCTATTCTGATCACTTTTTATCCATCGTCCATCGTCTGTCTTCCATCGTACATCGTGAAGGTGGTGTTTGGGTCCTTTTCTCCCAAGCCACTGGCTGCAGTTCAATGAAAATTCACATGAGTAGCGGTTATATAGGGGCATTTGGGTTTTTCTTCAAATTGGGTTTCTGATCATATTGTGGAGGGAAGTGGGGCCAAAATGCACACAATTTTTTAAAATCTTCTCACGAACCAGCCGTAGCAGAGACTTGATATTTGGTATGCAGCTTCCATTTGAGGTATAGACTCAAGTTTGTTCAAGAGAAGTTTGACGGGCAATATTTGCCTTTGTTCTGAGAGGGGCAAGAATTTTTGCCCCGCCCAGAATTTCTATTTTCTGAACTGAGAGGCCAATTTGAACC
Organism: Pictodentalium vernedei; assembly: GCA_031216915.1. Taxonomy (NCBI): domain Eukaryota; kingdom Metazoa; phylum Mollusca; class Scaphopoda; order Dentaliida; family Dentaliidae; genus Pictodentalium; species Pictodentalium vernedei. The sequence goes on along the minus strand of CM062293.1, from coordinate 77,331,449 downwards.
AAATTTAATATGAGGTATTATTGGGTTATAAGTACTTGATTTATGCCAAAAATTTTTTTTCTGCAGCCCCGTGGGAACCTCAGGAGCCAAAAATAGAAAAAAACGAAAATGTCCATATCTCCAAAACTGCACAGCACTGAGAATATTTTTATACTGTACCAATGACCCAGACTTAACTGGTGCTAACTCTAAAATATTTAGGGCCAAACACAAATTTTACCCCCCAATCCCCAAAATTTGCATCTAAAACCGAAAATTACATGTCCTATATGGTCCTCCATACTTTTACTCCACTGCACATGTGCAATGACAAGGAAGTCTCGAAATTGGCACAATTATCTTTTTTTGTTTGGCCCTCAATTCAGTTACATCTGGCTGATATTTGTGCATGTAAATCTCAGTTTAAATGATGCCAGACACATAATTATGAGAGAAATGGTGGATATAAGGAGGAAATAGAAGGAGGAGAGGAAGAAACAGTGGAAGGAAATGTTCAGGGCTGAAACTTATAATTTTTTACGAAATTATTTCATGTTACCTATTTTCGAGGCATGACCCTGTTGTGGTCATTCTTGCTATGAATGTTCCATTGTTTGATCAGTGTTTCCTCTCTCCCTTTCCTTTATTCCCCCCCAGCTATTCTCCCATGCTTTTGGCTTATTTTTTGTAATGTTTATTATTAAAATTTCTTGGGAGTTTTGGCTTGGAAACTTTCTGTTTTTTCCCCATGTTTACGTCCTCACCCTTGGGTGTTTAGGCATTTTGGTCTGCATCTACCATCTGATGTTCTGCAGTTTCTTCTCTGGAAGTTTCTGTTTTGCATCAGATAGTGTTTAAATTGGTAACTGATTTCAGGCCATGTTTACCAGTGCCTGGAGTAATGTTTCCGGTTTGTGTACACTTTTTGTTCATGTTGACAACGGTTATTTTGGATAGTGATTACTTGTCCTCTGCTTAGTTCAGTTCATAGCAAGATACATTAATATTGTCTGTAAGTGTTACATTAATTTTTGAAATGGTTTTAAAATTTTTGTCCACACTTAGGCTTTTGGGGGATCCATTCGGGCTCATTGTTCCCATTGGGAACTTGGGCTCTTCTGAAAATTTTAAAAAATTTTTTTTTTTTTTTCAAATTATTTTCTTTTGAAATGTTATAATGGGTTATATTATATTATGTATATTTGTTTCAAGGGTTAGTGCGAGTAATATGACTGTGTATATTTTTTCTTGATAAAAAATATTGTTCAAATTGTAATGTGAGGATATCTTCCTCTAATTCTCAGGTTCATTGTGTTTCTTATAGTCAATGTATTAGCACTAATTCTTGCTCTATGTGTGTTGATTGGAATGACAACGTTGGAGACGTGTGTCACGGTATTTTGTTAGCGGTGAGGGGTCCATTCCGGTCCTCTCTCTGCAGGGTCACTCTATTTTATCAGTTTCTTTTTCAGAATTCAGAGTGATGTTTCCGTGATGTCTTCAACAAGTGTGTCTCTGTCATTGCAATATTAGGGCTAGCGGAAAGTGCTCAAGGTATTACGACAATTGCCGGGAGTTCCCTAGTTGGATCGAAGGCATTGATCGTCCGCTAGTCCGCCCAGTGTCGAATGGATCGGCATCTGGGTTCGTCCGTTGCGGTCCAGGGAAGCAGATTGGGTGATGCGAGCACTATAAAATACAATGTGCACACCCAGTGACAACGGATCCGAGGATAGTACGGAGTGAGCCTGTTAGTAGCTAGCTCGTCCAGGTCCACCCGGACCGCGAGCGAGAGAGGCCCCCCTCTCTCTTGCATCAACATCTGCGCCGCGATGTTGTATGTTTGTTCGTTAGTCGGAGCTTACGTCCATTCTTCCTGCCCGGGACGCTCCGTCGCATAGACAGTCCGACGCGGCTGTTATTTTGGCTTCCTCATCCTCATGTCAACACACATGACCGCACCTTGGCTATGTGACCACAGATTTCCAGGGGACGTTTGCATATTATATAAATGCAGGATTGAATGTCCCTGGTGCTCCTGCTTCGCCAACCAAGGAATACACGTCGACCAGATCACTCCATCTGCTAGCCAAGGACATGAGGACTTTCCAGTTGGGACATTCGCATATTATATAAATGCAGGAATGAACGTCCCTGGAGCTTCCAGCGGATAATTACGTAGGACCGCGGCTCCACAGGTCTCATTGAGTAACATGAACAAGGTGATGTTACCGTGATGTCTTAGTAAAGTGTGCTTCCATCGTCACAGTCAAATGAGCTAGCGGTAAAAGTGCTCATGCAGATACGTCAATTGCCTAAGAGGTCCCAAGTAGGATCGACGGCGTTGGCGTCCGCTAGCTCGCCCGGTGTAGTGACCATTCATCGAATGGCTCAGCAGCCGGGTTCGTCCGTTGCGGTCCAGGAAGGAGATTTGGGTGATGCAAGCACTATAAAATACAATGTGCACACCCAGTGACGACGGATACGAGGATGGTACGGAGGAAGCATATTAATCCGGTTCCTAGCTTGTCCAGGTCCATCCGGGCTGCGAGCGAGAGAGGTCCCTCTCTCGTACTACAACATCTGGGCACAGATGTTGTGGTACAAAACGTTCCTCAGTCGGAGCATAAGTTCACCGCTTGGGATGCTCCATTATATAGACAGTCCGGAGAGACTGCTCTTTCGCCTTCCTCATCCTCACGGCAGCACACGCGACCGCACCTTGGCTATGTGACCAGTCATATTCAACCAACATTGCCGACCAGGGATTCTACGGCGACCAGGTCACACCATCCGGTAGCCAAGGATACGAGGCCTTCATACTCCGGACGTTCGCATACAAGAAATATGCAGGAGTTAATGTCCAAGGAGCTTCCAGCGGCTAAATCCTGTAAGACCGCAGCTCCACAGGCCTCTGTTACGAAATGCTATCGCAGATAGCACAAATTATCGCAGTATCCCAGCAACCGACAGTAACTCAAACGACCAAGAATTACGACAGGATGGCGAAAGGGATATGGAGGAGTTGTATTTTTCCCTTTCTGAACTCTAATTGCCATAGAGTGCATCCGGCATTATCATCTGACGTTGTTCCTCCGGACCAAAATGCTGCGTTGCCGGATAAGAGACTGATAGCGCCACTGGACACAGAATTCTTGTCGATTTAGGGACATCGTCCCTCAGTTTCCGACATAGTCCAGAAATGTCTCACAGACATTTGAACTATTGAATGACGCTATATATAACTTGCTACCTAAACGGGCAGGTCCGGTTTCTTATCAGCAAATGCTCTACATCTGCCTTTCATCAATTCAAGGAATATTTTTCGAAACGGCAGGACAGAGCATTCCGAGAGTTTCTCTGCGTCTAGACGACCAGGCCGAAGACCTAGTATTGTCTATACCATCGTCTATGTCAATTCCAACCACGATGTTGGAAACGACAATATCGTCTAGCAAGGTTAGCTCAGACGCATTATCGTACGCAGATCACCTTACCAGAGTGTTATCATTATGTCTCAAAGGAAAAAGAATTCCAGGAATGTACAACCTCCTTAAGAGTTCTTTCAAGGGCCTTAGCTTTCTCCACATATAACTCCGCCCTTTTAGTGGCGATATGGAGTTGGTTAGACGTGATGCGGCCCTGGCTACATCCACGCGTGTGGATAGTAAGGTGGAAAACATTCGCTCCGGCCTCCGGAGAGTTTCTCTTCGATGGCAAGCTTTCCACATTCTATGATCAGATAACTAAGAAAGCTTCAGACTCTCTGCTATTCAAATCTGCTTCCATACAGTCGGATTCAGCGGAGAAAAGTAGGACAGGCACTTCTGGGGCGAATACGTCCAAGGGAAGTTCCTATAGAGGCTCCTATTCGTCCTCTAGGTCTTACTCTAGAGACCGTCAAGGTAGCGACTCAGGTAGGGGCCGTAATACTGGCCGAGACATCTGGTCAGATGCCCCTAGGTCGACGGGGCGAGGTGTGGGCCGTGGAGGACATGGTTTCTCCTTCCACAAGCCTTGCAGGACCAGGAGGTAATGGCATTAACCTCTATCGTGTTCCACTGAGCAGAAGACGGTCGAGTTTCTCAATCAGTTGGGAGTAGATTACGGACGTCCTTTGGATTCGAGGGGTGATTTCAAAAGGACTAAATTGTCCTTCAAACGAAAGCCTCCGTTAACTCGAAGTCTAGATAGACTCGGCTTCCGTCATGTCCGCAAGAAGAGGCTCGCTTCCATCAGAAGTCCAGTCTCTTCTGGAATGATCGTGATAGAGATCGTAGAAATCCAGGAATTTCCAGGTTTCCACAACCATCCTTTTCTGGTCCCAAAACCAGACGGCTCATTCCGTCCACTCATAAATCTGAGCTGGATAAACAAGCTGATCGTGGCTCCAAGTTTCTATATGGAGACCATCCGATCGATCAGAGCTAGTATTCGGGTGTACGACTATGCTACATGCATAGATCTCAAGATGCGTACTTTCACGTCATGGTACAAGTATCTTCGCTTCCTCATCATAGGAGTCATATATCAGCTCCGAGCAATGTGCTTCGGTCTGAATCTAGCCACCTGGGCTTTCACTCGAATAATGAACTCGGTAATGACTCATTTCTGAGCTCATTCGTCTACGATAACGTTGGCCTACCTGGACGACATTCTTCAGAGGTACGGCAATGAGTTAACACTTCAGAACGATGTGCAGAATCTGCTTCTGTTGCTCCGACGTCTCGGTTTCATAAGTAAATGAGGAGAAGTCGGATCTGGTATCGTCCAAGTCATTCACCCACCGGGGGATGAGCTTTGAGACGCACAGCATTCTCGTTCATCTGCCGTTAACCAGAGCGAAATTAATCAGTTGTTATGCTCGCTATTGTCTTCACTCAGACAAGGTTTCAGCGAGAGATCTCATGAGACTGATAGGTTTGTGCGGAGCTGCCGCGATTTTATTCCGATGGGGCGGCTACGACCTTGTCCTCTCCAAATTTCTTCTGACCCAGAATTGGAGGGTGAAGATTCTTTCGCTCGATACGAACATCCTCTTGTCAAATCAAGTGAATAAGAGATTCAGACTTGGGCAGGTTTTCAGTGGTTAACTCAGAGAGTTCCACTGCAATTGCCGGATCCGAGTTTTACAGTTTTGATGGATGCCAGTCAAACAGGTTGGGACGCAACATTGAGCCCAACGGATTTGAAGTGCCAGGGTCTTTGGGATCCATAGTTCCTAATCAAGCACATAAACATCAAGAAATGATGTCATTTTGGCTTGCGCTACCTTATTGGATGAACGTTATTCAGAATGCTCACATGCAAATTCTGTCCGACAATTCGACGGTATTAGCGTATTTTCGGAACCAGGGAGGCACTCATTCCATTCTGTTATTCAAGTTAACGGAATGAATCCTTATGTTTGTACTAGAACATCAAGTTCTATCGGTCCATCATATTCCGGGTCGTCTGAACATATTAGCGGACTCCCTTTCACGGAGGGGCCTCTTGTTGCCGTCAGAATGAACTTTCAACAAACGAGTATTTCAATCAGATTTGCTACCAAGGAGAGCGGCCAATGATGGACTTATTTGCGACACATCTCAACAATCAGTTGCAGACCTATGTGTCACCATGTTCGGATCCTTGAGCGTTTACAGTAGACGCTCTATCGATCTCGTGAGACGGAATAATAGGATATGCGTATCTTCCAGCTCCGTTGATTCAGCAAATATTGCTCAAGTTAAATAATCTCAGTGCAAAATTCTGTTGGTAGCATCTCTATCTCCACAAAGACCGTGGATTAATCTACTCAGGTGTCTGTTGTGGGACATGCCGTGGAGGCTTCCTCCACAATTCGGTCCATTCTATGGCTAGATAGATTCAATTAACTATCAGTACTGCTTATGATAATATCTTCAATCAGCAGTCTGGGCTTAAGATTTCAGCTCATGAACTAAGAGTTCTTTCTACATCATGGGCTTATGCTAATGGTGTTGCTATTACAGATCTAATGAGGGCTGCATATTGGTTTCAGCCTTCCACGTTCACGAATTTGTACCTTAGAAATATCAAGTCCATTTCTGGGGATCTGCATTGTTTAGGTCCGTTATCTGTTGCTCAGAATGTCGTCCACTAAACAGTTGCAACTATAGTTATGTAGGCTTTCGGTTCCGGCAGTGACTCTGTCCTGCTGCCCTCTTCGCTCTGGAGTATTTGATCCAGGGCAAGAGGAAGGGTGGGGGGGGGGGGGGGGGGGGGGGGTTCCCTTAGGTCACCTGCTTTATAGTGAAAAGCAAGGGAATACCTACCCTGGAGTCAGTATTTCCAGTCGGTACCCGGGATGATTTTAAAGTGTAAAGCTAATGTTTACTCATCCATGTAATATTTTTAAGTGTAGCTTGGTGTGAAACATTTGTATATGTCACATGTCATACGGGCGTTAATATACAATCCTCGGACACTTTTAATGAGTATAAAGAGTCTCATTTCTCTGGACTTCCTTTATTTATTGGCTTTCCTTTGAAAATAAGTAACATAACGGGTTATACTGGAGGTTAATAGAGATCATTGGTGTTATTGTGCTCAATTACAGAATGGTGTTGTGTCTTTCTCGTTTTGATGCAAATAGATATATGTAAAGCCTATTTCTCCTTTCTCCTCGAGGGAATAATTCTGTTATATGTAGTTGAGTCTATTGGATTTTCTTTATGTCCTAGGCCCTCCAACCTTTTTACTATTCAGCTAAGTCTGGGTCATTGGTACAGTATAAAAATGTTAAAAAATGTATAGTAATTTATATTTTTTTTATACTTACCAATGACCCAGACGGGGATGGCCCTCCCATGAGTTGGGAACTCTTACCTCCCCGCTGAGTACATAACGCTTACCAGGCACCGGTTGTAAGAATGATAATTGCGCCAATTTCGAGACCTCCTTGTCACTGCGCATGTGCAGTGGAGTAAAAGTATGGAGGACCATATAGGACATGCAATTTTCGGTTTTAGATGCAAATTTTGAGGATTGGGGGGTAAAATTTGTGTTTGGCCCTAAATATTTTAGAGTCAGCACCAGCTAAGTCTGGGTCATTAGTAAGTATAAAAAATATATAAATTACTGTAAATTTTTTAACTTTTATTTGGTGTGAGGCTTCCTTGGGACCAACAGAAAGGAATGGTAAAAAAAAATTGCCATCGGTTTTGTCATAAGGTACTTTTTCTTTTCGGAACTTTGAAAAAATGCTGAGTCAGCATTTTTTAACACTGTGGGCAATGGGATCCTGGTCCGAACTTAGAAATTTTGGACCCAAATACGGAAATGAGTTTTTTGTTTTTTATGTGTACCCATACTATGTATGGTACACATAATGCCGGCATCCGGGGTGACCATCCGTCGTTCGTCCATCCTTTGTCCATCCGTCTGTCCGTCTGTCTGTCTGTCCGTCCATCCGTCCGTCCGTCCGTCCGTCCGTCCGTCTGTCCGTCCATCCGGTGTCCACATCCATTTCTTTGGCATTCGATAACTTGAAAAATATTGCTTGGATTGTCAAGTTACTTTATATTTGTGTTCAGGTTACTGATGTGCCGAGCTGTATAGTTTTTGGTGTAAATCGGATAATTTGATCCTGATATATTAACCCTTTATCCTTCAAATTGAAAATTCCTCCAATCCCTTTGGCATTCGATAACTTGAAAAATATTGCTTGGATTGTCAAGTTACTTTATATTTGTTTTGAGGTTACTGATGTACTGAGCTGTATAGTTTTTGGTGTAAATCTGTTATTTTGATCCTGAGATATTAACCCTTTATCCTTCAAATTGAAAATTCCTCCAATCCCTTTGGCATTCGATAACTTGAAAAATATTGCTTGGATTATCTAGTCACTTTATATTTGTGTTCAGGTTACTGATGTGCCAAGCTGTATAGTTTTTGGTGTAAATCTGATGATTTGATCCCCAGATATTAACCCTTTATCCTTCAAATTGAAAATTCCTCCAATCCCTTTGGCATTCGATAACTTGAAATTTATTATTGGATTGTCAAGTTACTTTATATTTGTGTTCAGGTTACTGATGTGGTGAGCTGTATAATTTTTGGTGTAAATCTGTTATTTTGATCCTGAGATATTAACCCTTTATCCTTCAAATTGCAAATTCCTCCGATCCCTTTGGCATTCGATAACTTGAAAAATATTGCTTGGATTGTCAAGTTACTTTATATTTGTGTTCAGGTTACTGATGTGCCGAGCTGTATAGTTTTTGGTGTTAATCTGATAATTTGATCCGGAGATTTTAACCCTTTATCCTTCAAATTGAAAATTCCTCCAATCCCTTTGGCATGAGATAACTCAAAAAAGATCGATCCGATTGTCATGTTTCTTTATATTTTTATTCAGGTTACTGATGTGCTGTGCTGTATAGTTTTTTATGTAAATCTGATAATTTGATCCGGAGATATTAACCCCTTATCATCAAATTAGACACTCCTCCAATCCATTTCTATATGTACCCATACCTTGTATGGTGTACATAATGTCAGCATCCGTGGTGGCCCTCCGTCATACAACTTTCTACTAGTTGCGCGTATGGGTACACATCTGACGATTTCATCGGCCTATTTTTTATGCGTTTCAGTCAATTTTAAGACAAAATTTTTTTTTTTTTTACACCGAAAATTTTGGGTCCGGATGGGACTTAGAAATTTGGGACCAAAAACCAGAAATGAGTTTTTTTGTTTTTATGCATTTTTGGTCAATTTTAAGACAAAACAAATTTTTTTTTTACACTTAGAATTTGGGGTCCGGGTCGGGTCGGGTGGGACTTAGAAAATTTTGGACCAAAATCCAGAAATTAGTTTTTTGGTTTTTTATGCATTTTGGTCAATTTTAAGAAAAAAAAACTTTTGGTCTGAAAATATTTTGTTTGGGACTTCGAAAATTTCCGAACAAAAATAAAAAAAAATCTGTTTTTTATGCGTATATCTCAATTTTGGGACGTAAAAGTGCAGGAACTGAAAATAGAAGGATAATCCTGTGTATTGTGTGGGCAGAATCGCTTCATCTAGTTGGTATATGCTTTTTTAGGAGGGGCGTATGCAGCTTATTCATGTCAAGTCCCTGGTTTGATATTTAGACTACCATGTCAGGTGAGCGCCGTCAGGCCCCCTGGGGCCTCTTGTTTATTATATAATGGTGGATATTTTAAAATTAAATACAGTACCTGAAATATAAACAAAAATGAAATTATTGAATGTTTATCCCAGGTGATCATCCTCCAGCATCTATAAACAAACTGGTTAATGGTGCCCCTTATTCCTTCTCTTTCAATTTTCTCGGAAAGCATATTATTTTTATGACACACAAATAGCTCCTCAATACCACTGTTGTTTGGTCATCATTTCTTGCTGGAATATGAGAGTCTGAACTTTTGTGGATCCACATTATGCCTGTCTCAAAAGAGGTTGATGGGATGTCACTGTTGAATGTAGATTTTCTAGGCAACAGTTTTTCAAAGGCAAAATAAAAACTTGAGTGCGTTGGCGCTGAACATCCTGGATAAACATTCCATAATTTCCTTTCTATGCCCCGACCCTCTCGGGGGCATTATGTTTTCACCATATCCGTTAACTTGTGGTTTCCATCCAATAACTAAAGAACTGCTTATTTGGTTAAATAATTTTAGGGGTTACTTGTGGATGACGAGACAATGCTTCCTTTTGATTTTGGTCCAGCCAATTCAATATGGCCACCATGGCATTATGACACCATCAGGGGCATTATGTCATACTTCATGTTGCTCTTGTTGTTTATATTTCAGGTGTTGTATTCAATTTGTAAATATCCACTGTCATATAATAAACAAATATAATATACAAATTATAACAACAGTCAATCAATCTGGGTAAACCATATTCCAGCCAGATCAAACAGGATACCGATGATGTCATGTTTCATCAGTCTGATCTGGTCTTGTCATCTCGATGGAAATTGACAACCCAAATAAACTGACTGTTGTAATACATGTAACCTGTATTCATTTCCTCCCTCCCTCCCTCCCTCCCTCCCTCCCTCATACCCATGCCCCAATCCTGAGCCACATTTTCTTAATTTTTCCTTTGTAAATTCATAATTACCCCTTTATGTAATCTAACAGCCCAAACTGGCCAATGCTTTTCATAAAAATTGACATACAAATTTTCTTTTCTTTAGCTCATCTGACTGAAAGTCGGATGAGCTATACTGACCACTTTGTTCATCTGTCAACCATCATAAAGATGATGTTCACGTCTTCTGAACCACTGTGCTGATTCCAATAAACATTCATGCAGACTTTTGATTTTGAGGCATGCAACTGCGCTTGCTTATGACATTGCAACCTGGATTTCAAAAGGAATGCACAAAAAGTGGAAACTCACGATATTTTCCAGGTAGATTTAATTTTAATGTGACAGATGGAAGCATAATTGGGCACAGGCAGGGTGAGTGGCTGGCCACCGGGATACTATTACATCAGAACCGACTGTGATGCGGCAACTTATTTTCGACTTGTCACCAAGAATAGTGTTCCAGATAACATGATAGATACCATATTGTCAAAGTTAGCTTTGTTATTTAATTGCATTGTCATGACTCCCCATGCACATATGACTCGCAGCAAAACCAAGTTATATAAGTAATACATGAAAAATCTAGCCCAGGAAGATTCAGTTGGGTACAATTGGCCTCCATTCAGGTGGATCTTCCTGATTTTTAGCTTAACTTTGGCGAAGCCAAATTTGAGCTTATGCCATGGCCCGTCGTCCGTCTGGCCGTCTGTCCGTCAACAATTGGATACGGCTCGGGCTAGAGGCCGTATTTATGAACCGATCTTTACAAAACTTCTTGGGTGCCTTTGTTATGACCGTGGGACGAGAACGAGTGTTTTTGGGTGCGGTCCAAAATTTAAGATGGCTGCCAGCCGCCATTTTGTACCGACGATGCAGAAATCTGTTTTTTGTACAGAACTTCCATATGAAAGCTCTGATTTGAATAATTTTTTGTATGAATGTTTAGTACCATGGGATACATCACATATAATACAGGTTTTTTTCTCGTGCTTAAATTATGCAAATTAGACTAACTTTGATGTTTTTTGGTGTTACTTTCAGCACTGTAAGTGCAAATGCCAATACGGCTCGGGCTAGAGGCCGTATTTATGAACCGATCTTTACGAAACTCCTTGGGTACCTTTGTTATCACCGTGGGATGAGAACGAGTGTTTTTGGGTCCGGTCTGAAATTCAAGATGGCCGATGTCAGCCATTTTGTACAAAATTTGGTGCAATCAGATTTTTGCACAGACCTTCCATATGAAAGCGCTGATTTGAATAATTTTTTGTGTGATTGTTTAGTAGCATGGGATACATCATATATAATACGGGTTTTTTTCTCGTGCAGAAATTATGCAAATTAGATGAACTTTGATTTTTTCAGTGCTACTTACACACAGAACTACACATGTCAATACGGCTCGGGCTAGAGTCTGTATTTATGAACCGATCTTCACGAAACGTCTTGGGTACCTTTGTTATCACCTTGGGACGAGAACGAGTGTTTCTGGGTGCGGTCCAAAATTCAAGATGGCTGCCAGTGGCCATTTTGTACCGAAATTAGGTCTAATCAGTTTTTTGTTCACAACTTCTATACGGCTCAGGCTAGAGGCCGTATTTATGAATCGATCTTTACGAAACTTCTTGGGTACCTTTGTTATCACTGTGGGATGAGAACGAGTGTTTTTGGTTGTGGTCCGAAATTCAAGATGGCCACCAGCAGCCATTTTGTACCAAAATTAGTGCAGTCAGTCTTTTGTACAGAACTTCTGTATGAAAGTTCTGATTTGAATAAATTTTTGTATGAATGTTTAGTAACATGGAATACATCACATATAGTACGGGTTTTTTTCTCGCGCAGAAATTATGCAAATTAGACTAACTTTGATGTTTTTTGGTGTTACTTTCAGCACTGTAAGTGCAAATGCCAATACGGCTCGGGCTAGAGGCCGTATTTATGAACCGATCTTTACGAAACTCCTTGGGTACCTTTGTTATCACCGTGGGATGAGAACAAGTGTTTTGGGGTCCAGTCCGAAATTCAAGATGGCCGATGGCAGCCATTTTGTCAAAATTTGGTGCAATCAGATTTTTGCATAGAACTTCCAAATGAAAGCGCTGATTTGAATAATTTTTTGTGTGAATGTTTAGTACCATGGGATACATCACATATAATACGGGTTTTTTTCTCGTGCAGAAATTATGCAAATTAGATGAACTTTGATTTTTTCAGTGCTACTTACACACAGTAAGTACACATGTCAATACGGCTCAGGCTAGAGTCTGTATTTATGAACCGATCTTCACAAAACTTCTTGGGTACCTTTGTTATCACCTTGGGACGAGAACGAGTGTTTCTGGGTGCGGTCCAAAATTCAAGATGGCTGCCAGTGGCCATTTTGTACCGAAATTAGGTCCAATCAGTTTTTTGTCACAACTTCTACACAGCTCATATTTGTGAACTGATCTTCACGAAACTTCTTGGGTACCTTTGTTTTCACCTTGGGACAGGAATGAGTGTGTTTTGGGGTGCCTTTGTTATCACTGTGCTATGAGAACAAATATTTTGGGGTTCAGTCAGACCCACTCTGGGACTCAAAAGATTTTTTTCTAGTTTAGCATCTGACTGTCACCCACCTTTACAATACTTTACCTATACATTTGTTACAGGCAATGGTCAGTATTTATGTACAGACCGTTACAATACTTTATATGTACCTTTGTTATCAGGTCATTACCTAGATGTTTGTCATTGCTGTGTCACATACTATACATGTACATGTCTTTGTCTTGACAAGTTGAGCTACAGTGTCATTGACACTTTCATTTGTGATTATAATTAATGTGATATCCAGCCACCAAGGCGATGTTTTTCTATTGCAAGCATGACTGAGTCAGACTCGCAATAGAAAGCATATCGTAGGTGGCTAGATACTTCAGTACAGCTGGAAATTTTGTGGGAAGAAAATTATCATTGAAGGCTAAGATACACAAGAAGATAAAACCGGTAGCCAATGCAAAACTCAGTTCCAAAAGCGACGTGATTTATTTTTATCACATACCCGTACATACAGATATGAGTTCAGTCAAATCCTGGTTGGTGCAAAAACATGAAACAGTGCACCAGGATTTGAACCACGTGGACATTTTGTTGTGTACCCGCATTTTTCAAAATGGAAAGTCTGGTTCATTTGGGTAATGACTGGGGTGTGACGTTTTAATTTTGTTAAAATAATTTGCTGCCTATTTCAGGAGGGGGTGGGGAAGAAACCATTCCATTTTCTAAAAACAAATCTCATGAATCTATGGATGCAATGACTTGATATAAGGTGTTGAGCTTCCTTTTGAGGGTAGATTGAATTTTGTTAAAGGGACGTTTGGGGCAATATTTGTTATAATGGGTGGGGCAGATATCTTGCCATCCCCCAAAGTTTACACATTTTAAATTTATCAGTGACTTTTCCAATTACCGCTGTACTAGCTAGGTACTGGAAATCAGTTTGCTCATAGAGCTCTGTCAAACAAGATTGAATTGGCTGAATCCCTTGTTGCATTATGGGAATAATTTGCTGCTTGAAATTTTCGTATTTTGACATCACTCAGAGTGCAGAGAGTTAATAATGGAACAATTTTATTTCTTTAAGGTTCAGAAGGTAAAGCTGGTATGGCTGCAATACTCAGAAAAAACAGAGATGGTCCAGTCACAGAAGAAATGTTGTGTATCATTTACAAAACATGCACAGAAAAACTTCCAAGCTATGCTCGGCCATTGTTCCTGCGGTTTGCAAAAAAAATGGTGTTCACTTCCACATACAAGCACAGAAAAGTTGAGTTCCAAAAAGAGGCTTATGATCCAAATGTTGTGAATGACCCACTGTATTTTAGAGATGATAAACTGAAGAAGTATATTTCTTTATCACCAGATGTATACAACATGTTGCAGATGGCTAAATCACGATTATAACAATATCACCTACTGCTGAGTTTGCATCAGACCAGAAAAATGAGTGTAGCTTTGTTCATTGGTTGTCAGAGTTTTAAAAAGGAACATAAGGGAGCATGGTGGCTCAGTGGTTACTGCATTGAACTTCAAATCAAAAGGTTCACAGTACGATCCCCGCCAGGGGTAACAGCTTGTGTCCTTGGGTAAGGCCTGATTGCCCATGTGGGGACATGGTGGTGTTGTATACTAAGACGTACTGCATGTCGAGTGTGTACTTGACTTCAACCAATGCTAATCCTGCATGTGTGAAGTTAGTACATTGGAGAGTCTGGCAGTTGCTTCCCATTGCTTGGTGGTTCTCCGGTTACTACCCATAAAACTGTCCGACATGAGGTGACTGTCGAATGTGTTGTTAAAACCTTAATAAATAATTGAGGACATTATTTCAAAATATCATAAACTCTTGCATTTCAATTTCTTATTATCCTGAAGAAGCGATACAAGTGCACAATAGAAATAACCCAATGGACATATAATCACTGTGGCATGGGCAGAGTTAATTCCATTGCGAGAGATCTATTTTAGTCCAATTACAGAAACTTTCGACATAATTACTAATTGACACACATCTAGTCTCTGTGTTATATCATACTTATTAAAATTGTGGCTTGTGGAACTAGGGTATCAAAAACAGGTGCCATAGCAAATCGCCAGGACACATGTTTTTGGTACCCTAGTTCCACAAGAGTCAAATTTTTTGTGTGTTTCATTTTGACTCTCTCAGAACCACTATAGTCACGAATATTGCAACTTTTTCCCAATTAAATAAACAATACTCCCACTGGGATGAACCAAGGTCAGCCTGGTAGGTCTTGGGGCTCTCTAGCCCCCCCCCCCCCCCCCATTGGGGATTATAGCCCCAGCATCGGGGAAGTCCTCGCACCACCCCTGATGCCTATTAAAAACAATTCTGGTTTCTTAGGCAGTTTTTCCTCAATTTTATGATGAGAGAGGGAGGCTTTTTTTTTTATTCTTTTTTGACTCTCTGCACACTGAAGCTGAAATGTCAAAATCTTAACCCTTTACCCAACGTAACGGCCAAAACCGGCCAGCGCTATTCTCAAAAATCGCCAATTAATTTTCATTATTTTTTTCATTTTTTTGTCTCAAAAACATAGGTTATGACCCCTCGTTGGAACGAGCTCGTCGAGCTCGTTCCAACGAGGGGTCATAACCTATGTTTTTGAGACAAAAAATGAAAAAAATTAGTTATTCAAGAATTATTTTTGCAAGTGTCGTCTGCTTTTCATGTTAGGTAAAGGGTTAAACTACAATTTCATCCCATAATGCAACTACTAATTTAACCAGTTCAGTTTCATTTCACAGAGCTCACTGAACTCTGTCATACGGGACTGAATTGGTTAAATTCATAGTTGTATTATGGGAAACATTTGCCGCTTAAAATTTTGCTCTTTTGACATCAGTGTTCAGAGGGTTAATCCACAAAACAGTCTTGAAAATATTTGGAATCATTTATTTAACTCCTATTACACCATTCTATGGAAAAACCAATATTTTCAGCAGTTACTGCAGTTGCACGGTCACAATTAGCCATTGTGCATAAGTATGTGACCTTAAACACCAATAAATAAATAAATAAATATACTGCAGTTGCAAATTAAACCAACAAGATCTTGTTTGATACAGCTCAGAGAGACACTAGAGTTTATTGTACGCTCCACTATAAATTATAGAAAACGTCACAAGAAAATAATAATCATATCACCCACAGTGAAGATTTAGAAATTTTTACTTTCAATCTTTGTGCCTCGATTTGAAACCTAATCATGGTCAATACTGCTGATTTATCGCTAGAAACTACCAACATCTGAAACACGTATAATAAGAAAATCTAGTGTTTTGGAGTGGATATGGAAAATTATTATCTCATTTGTAACTAAGACAAATGTTTATTTTTTAAACCTTTGTCTCAGAAAAACATAAGATATTTTCTTCTCTTAACTCTTGTGTGATAACAAGAAAATAAAAGGTTTTGTGAGCAGCTGAATGCAAATGAGATAATTTTAGTTCCTGCTAAAACAGAGGGTATTTTTTTTATTAACTTATCTGATTGAAATTAAAATACCCAAACATGCCTGGAAATAAAGAATCTGCAGAATGAGGTCCCTAGAGGGTAAATTTCACCCTTTGTGAATCTTAGTGTGAATGAGGGTCCCCGGTCTAAACAGAAAGCGGTATCCAGAGGATATTTCATCTTGAACCTCCATTGAGTGTTGACTCATTTGGTGTTAGTTCCAGGTCCATAGGTCATAGCATGATTGAGATATGAGAGTGACCTACTTTTAAAGTTTTGGCCCCACCCCTTTTATTCTCTAGTTTCTTTTTCTTTTTATTTTTTTTTTTTAATTTTGTCTGTTGCACTGCTCAAAAACGAGGTGTATGATTTCAACCAAATTTGGCATACTTATGTAATGTCATAAAATCTGGTGAAATGAGGTATCGTCACGTCTGTGAAAATGCCTATTTTCAAAATATTCTGCCCAAACCGTCAAAATTTCACCATTTTATAGCCAATTTTTTGTGTGTTCCTCTCATATTTCAGGTTTGGATTAGCAGATTTCAATGAAATTTGGAATGAAGATTGTTCATGAGAAAGGCTTTCAAATGAGTCATGTCCCTGCAGTAAAACAAAGAAAATACATGCATATCACCTCCCCACATGTGGCATTATGTCTTTGTTCTACATCTCTTATGTGGATGGTCCAATCGTCACTAGACTTAAGTAACAGGTGTTTCTGGCCTTCACAATTATCTTGCTGTAAAACAAAGACAATAATTTTGCTGTTTGTCTCATAAAATAGCCAATTTTTTGGCTGTTTTCCTCATATCTTGGGTATGGGGTTAGCAGCTTTAAGTGAAATTTGGAATGAAGATTGTTTATGGGAGTAGCTTTCACAGTATCATGGTTCATTTCTTCTCTTGTCATTGTTTGGCATGCCCCACCCCCCCTTGTTTGTTCAGCTATAATGGACTGACAATAAAAGAGTTGTTGGGACATTCCTCAATAATGTAGTGGAACTCTGTTAATTGACTAGCCATTCAGCTGAAACCTGTTACCGATGAACAGAAATATTCAATTATACAGAAATTGATTATTTTCAAAATTCTTTTTATAAAATAACTAGTCATTCTTTTATACCTTGTTTGACAAAGCTCATTAAAAAACAAAACCACCCGGTCATGGATGCCCCCAAACTATGGCCAAATTGCCTATACATGTAATACTGGAATGAACAGTTTTGTGTTAAATTTGTTCAGGATGAAAAACCTGATTCTGTGAGAGAATTAAGTTTTCACATTCCTGTGACCTTGACCTCTTTGTGTGATGTTTTGTGGAAATCCACCCATGCATTATGGAGTTATGGCTCTGGACAGACAAATACAGTCTGAGAGAATTAAGTTTTCACATTTCTATAATATTGATCTTTGTCACTCGAGCATGTTGTTGCTATACAACAGACCTTCCATTGGTCTTTACCTTTGTGCAAAGTTTTGTGGAAATCCACTCAAGCATTATAGAATTATGGCTCAGGACGGACAAATACAGTGTGTGAGAGAATTAAGTTTTCCCATTCATGTGACCTTGACTTTTGTCACTTGAGCATGGTGTTGCTGTGCAACAGACCTTCTATTGGTCTTTTCCCTTGTGTAAAGTTTCATGGAAATCCACCAAAGCTTTATAGAATTATGGCTCTGGATAGCCAAATAAAGTCTGACTGACAGACAGACAGACAACCCAGATTTAAGAAGTCTCCCTATCGGGGACATAAAAACTTTTATTGCCTAGAAACTTAAATATGTTTACAGGGTTCTTATGGTTCCTTAAAAGTGCTTCAAAATGAAATAAGACTTTCTTGATAAAGTCATGGCTCTAATATATTGGTCTAAATATGTGCTTTAAAATTATGACTTTCAAGTGTTTTTTAGCTCACCTGACTGAAAGTCAGGGTGAGCTTTTCTTATCACTCTTCGTCCGTCGTCCTGCGTGAAGGTGGTGTTTGAGCCTCTTTCTCCTAAACCACTGGCCACATTTTAATTAAATTTCATGTAAGTAGTGGTTATATAAGGGCATTTTGATTTTTATCCAAAATAGCTTTCGGCTCATATTGAGCAGAGGTGTGGGGGAAAAATGGCCAAATTTTTTGAAAATCTTCTAATGAACCACCAGTAGCAGAGACTTGATATGTGGTATACAGAGTCCTTTTGAGGTTTAGAATCAAGTTTGTTCAAGAGAAGTTTGTCGGGCATTATTTGCCTTCGTTATGGGAGGGGCAAAAATTTTGGCCACGCCTAAAATTTCTATTTTCAGAACCGTGAGGTCGATTTGAACCAAATTTGATATGAGATGATAATGGGTCATAAGTAGTTGATTGATGCAAAAAAAAAAATTCTCATTGCCCCGTGGGAACCTCGGGAGCTAAAAATAGGAAAAACCTTAAAACTGCCATATCTCCAAAACTACACGGCACAGAGAATTCTTATTTTGTATAAAGCTTACTTTTATCCAGTAGAATAGAATGGTTAAAAAAAATCCCTATCGGTTTGATCACAAGGTACTTTTTTCAGGACTTTTTAACACTGTAGGCAATGGGGAAAAGATTAAAAAATCTTCTTCTCCAGATCCAGCAGGCAGAATCTTTTGATATTTGGTATGCAACATTGTAGGGTGGATCTGATTCAAGTTTGTTCAAATTGGCCCCCTGGGTTCATATTTGGGCTCAGTATAGGAGCCCGATTTTGAACTTAGTGCATTTCGGGCAAATTTCTTAAAAAATCTTCTTCTCCAGATCCAGCAAGCAGAATCTTTTCATATTTGGCATACGACATTGTGGAGTGGATCTGATTCAAGTTTGTTTAAATCGGCCCCCTGGATTCATATTTGGGCTCACTATAGAAGCCTGAATTCGAACTTAGTGCATTTCAGGCAAATTTTTTAAAAAATCTTCTCCAGATCCAGCAGGCAGAATCTTTTCATATTTGGTATGTAACATTGTGGGGTGGATATGATTCAAGTTTGTTCAAATCGGCTCCCTAGATTCATATTTGGGCTCACTATAGAAGCTTGAATTCGAACTTAGTGCATTTCAGGCAAATTTCTTAAAAAATCTTCTCCAGATCCAGCAGGCAGAATCTTTTCATATTTGGCATGCAACATTGTGGTGTGGATCTGATTCAAATTTGTTCGAATCGGCTCCCTAGATTCATATTTGGGCTCTCTATAGAAGCTTGAATTCGAACTTAGTGCATTTCAGGCAAATTTCTTCAGAAATCTTCTTCTCCAGATCCAGCAGGCAGAATATTTTCATATTTGGTATGCAACATTGTGGGGTGGATCTGATTCAAGTTTGTTCAAATCGGCCCCCTGGATTCATATTTGGGCTCACTATAGAAGCCCGAATTCGAACTTAGTGCATTTCAGGCAAATTTCTTCAAAAATCTTCTTCTCCAGATCCAGCAGACAGAATCTTTTGATATTGGGTATGCACCATGCTTAGGGGGGTGAGATTCAAGTTTGTTCAAGCCATGTCCCTAGATCCATATTTGGACTCACTGTGGGAGCTCGAATTGTAACTTAGTTCAAAATGAGGAATTTTCTTTAAAAATCGTCTTCTTCAGATCCAGCAGTCGGAATGTTTTGATATTTGGTGTGCAGCATCCTTGGGGGGGGGGGGGGGGGGGGGGGGGGGGGGGGTGAGATTCAAGTTTGTTAAAGCCAAGTCCCTGAGTTCATATATCGGCTCCCTGTGGGAGCCTGAATTATAGCTTAGTTCAGTATGAGGAATATTCTTTAAAAATCTTTTTTTTTTAGATCCACTGGTCAGAATCTTTGGATATTTGGTATAAGCTTTTCTTAGGAGGAGCAGATGCAACTTGTTGAAATCAATTCTCTGGGTTGATATTTAGGCTACCATGTCAGGTGAGCGCCCTCAGGCCCCTTGGGGCCTCTTGTGTGGGGAAAAAATGGCCAAATTTTTTTAAAATCTTCTTCTAATGAACTTCCAGTAGCAGAGACTTGATATGTGGTATACTGAGTCCTTTTGAGGTTTAGAATCAAGTTTGTTCAAGAGAAGTTTGTCGGGCATTATTTGCCTTCGTTATTATGGGAGGGGCAAAAATTTTGGCCACGCCTAAAATTTCTATTTTCTGAACCGTGAGGTCGATTTGAACCAAATTTTGTTTTTGTTTCTGACCGATAACACCAGTTTGGATTATTTGATCTCAACCAGTATGAGTATTACCCAGCTACGAATACAGGCCAAGTTTGAATATGGGTTCCGTCCAATTGATTTTAAATGAGTTACAGCCCTTTTTCAACTTAGAATTTGACCGTCTATTAACATTTTTAGTTTCTGACCGATAACTCTACTTTGGATCATTTGATCCCAAAGTTCATACAATTCAAAATGTCTAATTGGCGTATTTAGCCTCGCATCGCAGTGCTCTTATCGCATTTAAAAGAAAAGCGTTCAAAATATTTTTCTCAAATTTAATATACAGTATAGCTTTTTTTTAGCTGACCTGACTGAAAGTCAGGGTAAGCTATAGTGATCACTCACTGTCCATCATACATTCTCTGTCATCCGTGAGCATGGTGTCCATGATGTCTCCAAAACCACCTGACCAAGTTCAGTTAAAGTTGAGGTGATTATTTGTTTCGACATCGCATTTTGATTTTGTTCAAATCAACTTGCCCTGCCCCCTAGGGAAGCTTTGAAGAATAATGCTCCCAAATTTTAAAAAAAAGATCTTCTTCTCATGAACCAATGAGTGCAAGGATTTGATATTTGACACTGAGCATCCTTTGAGATGCAGAATCAAATTCAAACAAAGTTCATAGTGCAATTTTTGCCTTTGTTATGAGAGGGATAATATTTTTGGCCCTGCTCAACATTTCTATTTTCCAAATTGATGAGCCAATTTGAAAAAATTTAGTATATGGTTTTATTGAGTCTCAAGTACTTTATTCAAGCAAAAAAAAAATGTTCCCGCATCCTTGTGGGAACCGTAGGTGCTAAAAATAGAAAACATTTCAAATACCTATTTTTCCAGAACAGAGAACTTATTTGGTATGAAGAAAGCTAAGTACCAGTAGAATGGAATGGTAAAAGAATGGCAAAAGAAAAAAAATTGCCATCGGTTGAGTCATTGTGTAATGTAGAGGGAATCGAAAAAATGCTGAGTCAGCATATTTGCAAAAATTAAAAAGAAAAACCCTCTTCCCCAGAACCACTGATCAGAATCTTTCAATATTTGATTATTTGTATACAGCATCCATAGGGGGAATGGGGTGTCGGATACAGGTTTGGTAAAATTAAGTTCCTTGGTTCATATTTGGCCTCAATGTAGGAGCCCAAATTTTAACTTGGTGCAGTATCAGAAGTACATCTTAAAGTAGTGTTCAACCGATTACAAAAAATGGTCGCTAACTGATTACCGGTTATTTGATCTCACAATTGCCTGATTCTGATGCCGATTCCGATTGTAATACTGTGCACTACTAGACAAGTTGAGGCTCAAAAGAACTACATTAAACTGAATATTTTTCACAGTGTTAACCTTCTTTGACTAGGGTCGATGTAAAATTACCGGTCGCACACTAGGGCGGTAAACGTGGCTCTCTGAGCCACGCGTACTGCCCAGGTGTGTGCGATGGGTAATTTTACTGTGACCTGAGTCAATGGAGTGCAACCATCACTTTTCCGGTATGAACTGGTGATTGTCGCAAGTACACTCAGTTGTAAGCTTTACATGTCATTTAACTTGTATATCCCGTAAAGGGGCATCTAAAGAGGTTAAGAATACACATTGTGGTTGTTTCTCAACGTTATTGAATGGTATCATTGACATCATTTTACATTTACAATTAAACAGTTGCAGACGATAATAAAATGCGGTTATTGAATCATCACGATATGCTTGCAACAATCAGTTGAACCGATGTTCCAAGAGCCGATGCTGTTGTCATCTGATTGTCCACAATCAGCCGATTGTGGTAGCCGGTTCCGTTAATCGGTTGAAAACTACCTTAAAGAATCTTCTGAACTGCCAATCAGAATCTTATGATATTTGGTTTACAACATTGTTACAGGGGTCAGATTCATGTTTGTTCAAATCAAGTCTCACAGTTAATATTGGGGCCAGAATATTAACCCCCTGCAAACTGATGTCAAAATATCAAAATTTTTATACTGTACCAATGACCCAGACTTAGCTGGTGCTAACTTCTTAAATTCTAGGGCCAAACACAAATTTTGCCACCCAATCCCCAAAATGTGCATCAAAATCCGAAATTTCAATATCCTATGTGGTCCTCCATACTTTTTATCCACTGCGCATGCGCAGTGTCAAGGAGGTCTCGAAATTGGCGCCAAATGTCATTCTTTGTTTGGCCCTAAATTCAGTATCATCTCACTGATATTTGTGCTTGTAAATGATGCCAGACACATAATTATGAAAGAAATGGTGGATCTTAGGAGGAAATAAAAGGATGAGAGAAAGAAACAGCGGCAGGATGTGTACAGGGCTGTAACTTATAATTTTTTTACGAAATTATTTCATGTTCCCTAATTTCGGGGCATGGGCCTGATGTCATTCTTGCTATGAATTTACCATTGTTTGTTCTGTGTTTCCTCTCTCCCTTTCCTTTATTCCCCCCTTGCTATTCTCCCATGCTTTTGACATAATTTTTGTAATTTTTTTTTTTTTACTAAAATTTCTTGGGAGTTTTGGCTTGGTAACAGAATAATTATTCTGTTTTTCCCCATGCTTACGTCCTCACCCTTGGTTGGTTAGGCATTTTGGTCTGCATCTACCATCCGATGTACTGCAGTTTCTTCTCTGGAAGTCTCTGTTTTACATTGGATAGTGTTTAAATTGGTAACTGATTTTGGGCCATGTTTACAGTGCCTGGAGTCATGTTTCCGGTTTTTGTACACTTTTGTTTACGTTGACAACGGTTACTTCTGATAGTGATTACTTGTCTTCTGTTTAGTTCTGCTCATAACCAGATACATTAATATTGTCCATAAGTGTTACATTAATTTTTAAATATGTTTTAAAATTTTTGTCCACACTTAGGCTTTTTTGGGATCCATTTGGGCTCATCGTTCCCATTGGGAACTTGGGCTCTCCTGAAATTTTTTCGAAAATTTTTTTTTCTTTTGAATTATATTTTCGAAATGTTATAATGGATTATATTATATTATGTATCTGTTTTCAAGGGTTAGTGCGAGTACTATGACTGTTTATATTTTTTCATGATGAAAGAATATTGTTCAAATTGTAATGCGAGGAAGTCTTCCTCTGATTCTCATGTTCATTGTGTTTCTGGTAGTCAATGTACTTGCACTAATTCTTGCTCAGTGTGTGTTAATTGGGATGACAAACGTTGGAGACGTGTGTCACGGTATATTGTTAGCGGTAAGAGGTCCATGCCGGTCCTCTCTCTGCAGAGTCACTCTAGTTTTTCAGTCTCTTTTTCAGAGGAACAAGAACAGAGTGATGTTTCTGTGATGTCTTCAAGAAGTGTGCCTCCATCGTCGCAGTCTAACAAAGAGCTAGCGGCTAAAGTGCTCATGGAAATACGACAGTTGCCTAAGAGGTTCCAAGTAGGATCGACGGCGTTGTCGTCCGCTAACTCGCCAGGTGAAGCAACCATTCATGGAATGGCTTGGTCCAGGGAAGGAGTTCGGGTGATGCAAGCACTATAAACATTGAACGTGCACACCCAGCGACGATGGATCCGAGGATAGTACGGAGGAAGCCTGTCAGTTCGGTAGCTAGCTCGTCCAGCTCTACCCGGACCGCAAGTGAGAGAGGCCCCTCTTTCTTACAGCAACATCTGGGCCCAGATGTTGTTGTACATAACGTTTGTCAGTCGGAGCATACGTCCACTCCACCTGCTCGGGACGCTCCGTTGCATAGACACTCCGGAGAGACTAGTCTTTCGGCTTCCTCATCCTCACGGTAGCACACACGACTGCACCTTGGCTACGTGACCGCTGATATCCAGCCAGCTTCGCCGACCAGGGTTTCCACGTCAACCAGGCCACGCCATCCGGTAGCCAGGGATACGAGACCTTTACAGTCAGGGCGTTCGCATAAAAGAAGTATGCAGGATTCAACGTCCCAGGAGCTTCCAGCGGCTAAATCACATAAGACCGTGGCTCCACAGGCCTCCGTAACGGACTTGCTATCGCAGATAGCTCATCTCATCGCAGCATCCCAGCAGCCGTCAGAAACTTTTTCGGACAGGAATTGTCTGAGGAAGCTGGGTCGGTTCGTTCCGCTGCAGAGTCAGGAAGGGACGACCAAGATTATCAAGTGGTCCGGCCGGATGGTGAAAGGGATTCAGCGGAGCTGGAATTTTCCCTTTCGGAGCAACATAAGGTAGCCGTAGATTTCATCCGGCAGTACCTTCCTGATGTTGTTCCTCCAGACCAGAATGCTGCGTTGCCGGATAAGAGACTGATAGCGTCACTGGACACAGATTTCTTCGGTCGGATTAAGGACATGGCGCCTGAGTTTCTGATCCAGTTCAGAAATGTCACACGGACATTTGAACTTTTGAATGACACTATATTCAAACTTGCCTCCATGATGGGCAAGTCCGGTTTCTTAGCAGTCAATACTCTACAGCTGCCTTTCATCAATTCAAGGAATAAATTTGAAACGGCAGGACAGGGCATTCCGAGAGTTGCTCTGCGTCTGGACGACCAGGCTGAAGACTTAGAATTGTCTTTCCCGTCGTCTATGTCTATTCCAGCCGCCACTACGTTGGAAACGACAATCTTGTCTAACAGGATTAGCTTATATGCAGTATCGTACGCAGATCACCTTACCAGAGCGTTATCATTACGTCTCGAAGGAAAAGAATTCCAGGATGTACAGACTTCCTTAAGAGTTCTTTCGAGGGCCATAGCATACTCTACGTATAACTCCACCCTTTCAGTGGCAAATCTGGAGTTAGTTAGACATGATGCTGCCCTGGCTGCATCCACTCGGGTGGATCGTAAGGTGAAAAACTCTCTTCGAGTCGTTCCGGTCTCCAGAGTGCTTCTCTTCGACGGCAAGCTTTCCATAATCTATGATCAGATTACTAAGAAAGCTTCAGACTCTCTGCTGTTCAAGTCCACTTCTAAAAAGTGGGATTCAGCGGAGAAAGTAAGGCAGGCACTTCTGGGGCGAGTACGTCCAAGGGAAGTTCCTATAGAGGTTCTTATAAGTCCTCTAGGTCTTACTCCAGAGACCGTCAAGGTAGCGACTCAGGTAGGGGTCGTAATACTGGCCGAGACTCCCGGTCAGATGCCCCTAGGTCGACGGGGCGAGGTGTGGGTCATGGAGGACGTGGTTTCTCCTCCTGCAAGCCTCGCAGATCCAGGAGGTGATGGGGCAAACTTCTGTTGTGTTCCAGTGGGTGGAAGGATATCAAGTTTCTTAACCAATTGGTTGTCGATTACGGACGACCCTTGGGTTCGAGGGGTGATTTCAGAAGGGCTAAAACTGTCCTTCAAAAGAAAACCCCCGTTAACTCTAAGTCCAAGATGGACTCAGCTTCCGTCAAATCCTCAGAAGAGAGGTTCGCTTCTATCAGAAGTCCAATCTCTTCTGGAGAAGAATGCTATAGAGGTCGCAGAAAACCAGGAATCTCCAGGTTTCTACAGCCATCTGTTTCAGGTTCCGAAACCAGGCGGCTTGTTTCGTCCAGTCATAGAGCTGAGCTGGATAAACAATCTGATCGTGGCTCAAAAATTTTATATGGAGACCATTCAATCGGGCAGAGCGAGCATTCGAGTGAACGACTATGCTGCGAGCATAGAGCTCAAGGATTCGTACTTTCATGTCATGGTACATCCGGCATTCAGAAAGTATCTTTGCTTCGCTGTCCTAGGAGTCGTTTATCAGTTCCGAGCAATGTGCTTCGGTCTGAATCTAGTGCCCTGGGCTTTCACTCGAATAATGAACTCTGTAATGACTCATTTCTGAGCTCATTCGTCTGCAGTAACGCCGGCCTACCAGGACGACATTCTTCAGAGGTATGGCAATGAGTTAACGCTTCAGAACGATGTTCAGAATCTGCTTCAACTGTTCCAACGTCTCGGTTTTATAGTAAACGAGAAGAAGTCGGATCTGGTGCCGTCCAAGTCATTCACCCACCTGGGAATGAGTTTCGAGACGCACAACAATCTTGTTTGTCTGCCGTTAACCAGAGCGGAATTCATCAGTTGTTACGCTCGCTTTTGTCTTCACTCCGACATAGTTACAGCGAGAGAATTCATGCGACTGATAGGTTTGTGCGGAGCCACCGCAGATCTTTTTCCGATGGGGCGGCTACGTACTTGGCCACTCCAAATCTTTCTGACTCAGAATTGGAGTGTGAAGATTCATTCGCTCGATATGAACATCGTCTTGTCAAATCAAGTGAAACAAGAGATTCAGACTTGGGCAGATATTCAGTGGTTAACTGAGGGAGTTCCACTGCAATCGCCGGATCCGAGTTTTACGATTATGACGGATGCCAGTCAAACAGGTTGGGGCGCAACATTGAGCCGAACAGATTCGAAGTGCCAGGGTCTTTGGGATCCACAGTTCCTAAACAAGCACATAAACATCAAAGAGATGATGTCAGTTTGGCTTGCGCTACGTCATTGGATGAACATTATTCAGAATTCACATGTGCAAATTCTGTCCGACAATTCGACGGTAGTAGCGTATATTCGGGACCAGGGAGGCACTCATTCCATTCCGTTATTCAACTTAACGGAAAGAATCCTGTTTGTCTTAGAGCATCTGGTTCTCCTTTCGGTCTGTCATATTCCGGGTCGTCTGAACGTTTTGGCAGACTCCCTTTCTCAGAGGGGTCGCATGTTGCTGTCAGAATGGACTCTCAACAAAAAAGTATTCAATCAGATTTGCTACCAATGGGAGCGTCCGATGATAGACTTATTTGCGATGCATCTCAACAATCAGTTGCAGACGTATGTGTCGCCAGATCCTTGAGCTTTTGCAGTAGACGCTCTCTCGATCTCGTGGGACAGAATGATAGGATACGCGTATCCTCCAGCGCCATTGATTCAGCAGATATTGCTCAAGATAAAGCAATCTCACTGCAAAATTCTGTTGGTAGCATCTCTGTCACCCCAGAGACCATGGATAAATCTACTCAGGTGTCTGTTGTGGGACATGCCGCGGAAGCTTCCTCCACAGGAGGATCTTCTTTCGCAGGGGAAATCGCGCACACTGCATCACAACCCACAAGGTCTCAGAAGGTCCTTCTTGCACGGCAAGCATTTTACAGGACGAGCAGTGCATCACAACCCGCAAGGTCTCAACCTTCACGTATTTCCGTTGTGCGGTCCTTCTTGCACGGCAAGCATTTTACAGGACGAGCAGTGGACGTAATTTCTAACTGTAGGAGGACCTCCTCTTCGCTAAATTATGCTGCTAAGTGGAAGGTTTTCTCAAGATGGTGTAGGGATCATTCTGTTGATATTTATGATCCCTCCATTCCAGACATTGCTAATTTTCTAGTCTACCTGTTGGATGAGATCAAACTGCAGCGTGTTACCATTAAGGGTTATAGGTCTATGCTATCTGATACCTATGCACATCATGATAGTTTACAGATTGGATCTAATGTCTCTTTATCTAAGTTAGTGAAAAACTTTTTGATAAATAGACCTAGAACCCTCAGATTAATTCCTAAGTGGAATTTAGCTTGGGTTCTTCTTAAGCTAAAAGAAGCGCCATTTGAGCCTCTTGATACAGTGGACTTCTAATTCTTATCTTATAAGACAGCTTTTCTCTTAGCCTTCTCTTCTGCTAGAAGAGTTAGTGAGCTTCATGCACTATATGTTGATGATTCTCACTATTGTAGTGTAGGTAATACTATTACCGTGACTACTGATGTTGGATTTTTGGCTAAGAATCAGGCACCTAATAAATATCCGGAACCTATTGTTATTAAGGCTCTTCCGTCTTCAGATGGGCATAGGCCTTTACTCTGTCCTCTTAGAGCTATATGTATTTACAAATGTAGATCTGAGTTTATCAGAAAGGGACGTAAACGTTTCTTTCTGTCTCTGCTGCCAAATAGAAGGGACATTACGGTCCATTCTATTGCTAGGTCGATTCACTGAACTATCCGTACTGCTTATGAAAAATTATCTTCAACTCAGAAGTCTGTGCTTAAGATTTTGGTGCATGAAGTAAGAGCTCTATCTACATCTTGGGTTTATGCTAATAGTGTTGCTATTACAGATTTGATGAAGGCTTCATATTGGCCTCAGCCTTCCACATTCACAAATTTTTATCTTAGAAATATTGAGTCCTTTTCTGGAGACCTGCATTGTTTAGGTCCGTTATCTGTTACTCAGAATGTTGTCCACTAAACAGTTGCAACTATAGTTATGCAGGCTTTCTGTTCCGGCAGTGACTCTGTCCTGCCCTCTTCGCTCTGGGGTATTTGACCCAGGGCAAGGAGAAGGGGGGGGGGGGGGGGGGGGTGGGGTGGTGTTCCCTTAGGTCACCTGCTTTATAGTGAAAAGCAAGGGAATACCTCCTCTGGAGTCAGTAATTCCGAGTCGGTGCCGGGATGGTTTTAAAGTGTAAAGCTAATGTTTAACTCATTCATATAATATTTTTAAAGTGTAGCTCGGTGTGAAGCATTTGTATATGTCACGTGTCATACGAGCGTTAATATACAATCCTCGGACACTTTTAATGAGTATAAAGAGACTCATTCTCTGGACTTTCTTTATTTATTGGCTTTCCTTTAAAAAATTAGTATAACGGGTTATACTGGATGTTAATAGAGATCATTGATGTTATTGTGCTCAATTACAGAATGGTATTGTGTCTTTCCTTTTTGATACAAATAAGAAAGATACATGTAAAGCCTGTTTCTCCTTGAGGGGATAATTCTGTTTACATGTAATTGAGTCTATTGGATTTTCCTTTATGTCCTATGCCCTCCAGCCTTTTTTCTATTCAGCTAAGTCTGGGTCATTGGTACAGTATAAAAATGTTAAAAAATTTATAGTAATTTATATATTTTTTATACTTATCAATGACCCAGATGGGGATGGCCCTCCCATGAGTTGGGAACTCATACCTCCCTGCTGATTACATAACGCTTACCAGGCACTGGTTGTAAGAATGACATTTGGCGCCAATTTCAAGACCTTCTTGACACTACGCATGCGCAGTGGATAAAAAGTATGGAGGACCACATAGGACATTGAAATTTCGGATTTTGATGCAAATTTTGGGGATTGGGGGGCAAAATTTGTGTTTGGCCCTAGAATTTAAGAAGTTAGCACCAGCTAAGTCTGGGTCATTGGTAAGTATAAAAAATATATAAATTACTATAAATTTCTTAACATTTCAAGTAGCCATTTTTCCCATAATGCAACTGGGAATTTAACCAAATCAATCTTGTTTGACAGAGCTCAATGAGCTCTGTCAAACAAGATTGAATTGGTTAAATTTCTAGTTGCATTATGGGAAAAATTTGCACTTTGAACTTTAGATATTTCAACATCAGTGTGCAGGGGGTTAAGAGTATTAATATTCAGATCCACTTGTCAGAATCTTTTACCATTGGGTATACAGCATCCTGAGAGAGATCAGATCTAAGTGTGTTCAAACCAAGTCCCTTGGTTAATTTTTGGGCACCCTATTGGAGTCCTGATTTTAAATTGGTCTAATATGAGGCATAATCTTTAAAACTCTTTATTCTCCAGAACCACTAGCCAGAATCTTTTGATATATGGTAAACAAAATCTTTACGAAGGTCACATTCAAACTTCTTCAAATCAAGAACCTTGGCTAATATTTGGGCTTCCTTTAGGAGCACAACCTTTAACTTAGTGTAATATCAGGGCTCAATATGGGAGCCTTTAATTTAATGCAGTGCAATAGGGGGAATTTTATTAAAACATTTTCTTCTCCAGAACCAACAGTCAGGATCTTTTGATATTTGGTACACAACAACCTTATGGGTGTCAGATTGAAATTTATCCAAATCAAATCCCTAGGTTAATATTTATGGCCCCTAAGGGAGCCCAAATTTCAATTGGTACAAAGTGAGGAATATTCTTGTAAAAGTTGTCTTCTCTAGAACCCCCAGCTGGAATCTTTTAATATATGATACACACCATCTTAAGAGAAGTCAGATTCAAGTTTGTTAAAATCAAGTCCCTGGGTTAATATTTGTGTTCCCTATTGGAACCTGAAGTCTAAGTTTGTCCAATATGAGAAACAACCTTTACAAAGAACTCCTTCAGATCCAGTTGTCAAAATCCTGATATGTGTGTGTGTGTGTGTGTCTGTGGGGTGGGGGGGGGGGGAGGGGGGCAGGGGGTCACTTCAAATTTGTTCAAGTTAAGTCCCTGGGTTGATATGTGGGCACCATAGTTTTGTATCACTGGAAATCTGGGCATTATTTGTGTGGCAGCATCTCAATACCAGAAAAAGTCATCTTACTTGGACAACAGAGTTATGAATAATTACATGACTTCATTCCTCTGTAGTATTAACTAGCCATATATACTACTTAACCCTTTACCCAATGCAGACGATATCAAAATTTATTATTTTAAATACCATTTTTTCAAATTTTTCAAAACATTTCAACAAAACCATATCATGTGACCCCTCGTTGGAACGAGCTCGACGAGCTCGTTCCAACGAGGGGTCACATGATATGGTTTTGTTGAAACTTTTTGAAAAATAATATTTTTTCAACTGCTGAATTTGCATATTACGCGGGCGGATGCGGCCGATTCGTTGGGTAAAGGGTTAAATCCTTCTTTAAACAACTTTGTCAGGGGTGTGCCTGAAACCCCCAAGGGGCCTTTTGTGGTGATAATATCATGAATGAGATGGAAACTATCTGTGTCCAAGTATTCCTTCAATAGTTATTACCCTTGTTGGATTAAATAATATTTCTTGTAATCACATTACTAATTCTTGTCTCCA
Source organism: Pictodentalium vernedei (assembly GCA_031216915.1). Taxonomy (NCBI): domain Eukaryota; kingdom Metazoa; phylum Mollusca; class Scaphopoda; order Dentaliida; family Dentaliidae; genus Pictodentalium; species Pictodentalium vernedei. The sequence continues at coordinate 77,300,396 of CM062293.1, read as the reverse complement.
CATTCACGGAAATTTCAAGATTTTTTTCTTCTCATTTAATGAATAGCTTTTTGGTGATAATATCATGAAGGGGATTGCAAACCAGCTGTGTCCAAGCAAGGGCGTAGCTCGGATTTCCTATTGGGGGGAGGTCATAATTTTTTTTATTTTTTATTTTATTATATTTTTTTTTTTTTGGGGGGGGGGGGCGGCAAATCGATATATGCCACAGGCATATCCAAAGGCTGTAGGCCTGTGGTGGGGTGGGTATGGCACTCCCATTGGAGGGCCATACCCACCCACCTCAGACTTATGGTATCTTACTCTCGTTGGTGTGGATTCGGTGGGGAATAGCAGTGAAGTCGACCCACGTTGAAGTCGACCCAAAGTGAAGTCGTCCCAAAAAAGTGATCTCGACCCAAAAAAGTGAATTCGACCCGAAGTGATTTCGTCCCGAAAAAAGTTATCTCGACCCACTTTTAAATTCATTGAAAGCCATCTCCATCCCTATCTAAAAGTGTCTTGGTTACTGTTAGAATTTTTTGTAACTCAATAGAAGTGGAATTTATCCTTTTAAGACCCTTGTCCGTGTTCGTTTATGTTTTACTGGCTAACTTATGAAAAAAAGACAGCTTGGAACATTCCGCTGTTTGTAGGAGTCAATGATATATGAAAAGCGGCTAATTACTTTAATGTTTCATTCGGCGGGCAAAAACCTTTCATTCATTCATAGGGGGCGAAGGCCTATTGATTGGATTTGCAATCACTGCATTGAACAGGTTGACAATAATATTCGTTCCTTCATTATTTATTTATTTATTGGTGTGAGGCGCTACTCATTCATTCGTTCATTCATTCTTCCATTCATTCATTCATTCATTCGTTCATTATTTATTTATTGGTGTGAAACGTTTAGTTGGGGAAAACACTTTTAATAATTGTTTATTGGTGTTAAACGCTGCTTAAATCATTCAATCGTTCGTTCATTTGTTCTTTCATTCGTCCGTCCATTATTTATTTATTTATTGGAGTGAAACGCTACTCATTCATTCGTCCATTCATTCTTCCATTTGCTCATTCATTCATTTGGATGGGAATAAATAGTGAGCATCTCTCTTAATAACCTTTTATACTGAATTCTAGTTCTATGAATCTGGCAATTTTTCGCACCCCACCTCTACTGAGTATTATTTTTTTCTGTTATTTAATCTGCTTTGTGTTTGTGTTGTTGTAACTTTAGGGTACTGTCAGGGTCAACTTAGTTGGCTGTCGGTTAAAATTATGCTTTCAAGCTAACTTCCTGAATTAGTAGATTATAATATCATAATATCATTCTGGAGTAATTAGCGCATTTACAGAAAAAGGGGAGGACTGAAAAAAAAAATGTTAAAAAAAAGCTGGAGGGGTTAAAAACAAAAAAATAGATTTGTTTGTTTGTTCATCTAGTTGGAATTTTAAACAGCCATTTAATTTGGGACTGATGGAGTCCCAAATTAAATGGCTGTTTAAAATTCCAATTAGATGAACAATCAAACAAATTCAAGGAGTGTTTTGGGATGTAACAGTTATGTGCTATCTATGTGCGTGATTAGTAGATTATAAGGTTATAACGCCATTCTGGAGTAATTAACGCACTTGCAGGTAAATGTGATTTCCAATGTTTGTTATTTAACCTGTTAAACCTATTCTCTTTCGGGTGATGCTTGATCAGATAGGGGCACAGCCAATTGATGCCGTTTCCAACCCAGCATATCTTGAAAGAACAGCTAATTACTTCAGGTCAAAGTTTCGCCCAAATGAACCAGATTCTCTAGATTTTGATTTATGTACTGAACATTTCCCTGAAATTTTTTTAGAGGAGACATAAAAATTGATGATAGGCGTCATATTTTGTTTGCAACCGATGAACAACTTTCACTACTATCCAATGCAAAACGGTGGTACATAGATACAATATGACGGTGTTATTATGGCCTGTGTAATGTACGTTATATTTTATGTTGTCACAAAATTTTGTTATATCTTTCTTTATGCTTGATGAAAATTAATATTATAACGGTGTTATTATGGCCTGAATAAATCGCTTTGAAATTTTTGTTGTTGTTTTTATGTTCCCCTTTCAAACGAGGTCTGCGATGGTCAATGTCCATAGTGAATCTAATGATGGTATCTTGTCATTTTCAAATGTGGGCGGAGATCACTTGTATCCCCCCTTGTCAAACGGGACCTGAGGCGGTCTCCAATCCGTTTCAAGTGGATCTGAGATGGTCTGAAGTGGATTTTAAAAGTGGGTCGACTTAACTTTTTTCGGGTCGAGATCACTTCAAGGATTTTAAAATTGGGTCGACTTAACTTTTTTCGGGTCGAGATCACCAAAAGTGGGTAGATTTAACTTTTTTGGGTCGACTTCACTCGGGTCGACTTCAACGTGGGTCGTCGATTTCACCGATTACCTCGGTGGGCACCCCGAGAAAATTTTGAAAATTCAATGCTCTGAGACTGAATATGGTACCCTCTGGTGCTTTAATATACCCGTTTTGAGGGCAGATCACACTGTAATTTTGAGTTGGACCATCGCCCCCTTAGGCCCGCCCCCTCCACGGCTGCACGACGGTGTATCATTTGAAAAATAACTTTTTGGTGATAACATCATGAAAGGGGAGCTGTCCGATAAAATCGCAAAGGACTATTCTGCATACTTCTCAGTTGGCTCTGCCTTTAAACCTGACGTTATAAACTATGTGTCATTGTGCTGATCCCCCCCCCCCCCCCCCCCCCCCCCACATTCAAATGTTTATGCTCCCGCTGCTGCGAATTCACTGAATTCAATAAACTGCGAATTCACATTTTGTCTAGAATGACAAAATACTGGTCAAGTTCGCATTTGACTGTATTCGCATTCTCCGTTCTCGAATTATTTGCCTTTGTTGTAGTGAAAAATAACACATTTTATACATCCCGTTACGGGTGGTAACTTGAATTTTGAACCTCCACATACTGTCAAGAGTGATAAAATGCAGGTCAAGTTCGCATATGGCAGTATTCACATTCTCCGTTCTGGGGTTATTCCCCTTAACTTATTCAAATTTTAGTTTGCCTTCATGAAGGTTTCTAATAAAGCACGGGCATAAGTGTCCTTTGGACACAGATAGTGAGCTACTGTCCTGGTGGGAGTAAATTTGAGGTGTGCCACGGGGCACAGCTATCCTTTTTTCAATTAAAGCCACCAAAAAAGCTTGTGCCCACCTCACTAGGAATAGCTCGTTGCCGAATGAGGATTCATTAGCTTTTGTTTCGGTGATTTACCACCACTCCTCACCCCCTTGCGGGAAAGTGAACAGTTACGGATTTTGATGGAACCTGAAATCATCACCGCTATTTTTGATAGCTTAATATTTTGGGCACCAAATTATATTTTCCCATACACAGGGCCGTCGCTCACTAACATGGAAATGATTTAAGATTTCTTCCGAAAACATGTTCCTTGCTCAAATGAAAAGTCGTTGAATTTTGGCCCCTTCCTTAAGAGGTGCTTAATTTGTTTCTGTTCTTGAAAAGTACTTTAGTTTCCATTTCCTTGAAAAGTACTTAATTCAGTTTACCTATAAAACCTTTAAGACAAGGAGTTTCATGATAACTCTACTGTCATTGTGTAGATTCCAGATCACTGCAGGTTATTTCACGACTTTCTGACATTAATCTAATAATATGCGGTGATGTAATACACTGTTGGAGAGATCTCAAAGAGCCCGTTACAACAGCGTGTTACACCACAGCATTTCATCATCATATCATAACGGTAGGTTTTATTATCAATACAATGTAGATCATGGCCCTGATCAAGAAAATCTAACAAATGAATAAAATGACAATTCGAGTCACGATATTTGTGAAACGGTCAAAGGTCCAGTGATGCAGGTGAATAAAAAATTCTTCTGTCACCTTATTTCTTTTTGGGCAAATGACAGGCGACTGAAATTATCATTCTCTCAATATTTATAGCCCTGATAGTCCTTGAAAAATCATCGTCAAAATTCCTTGAAAAGTGCTTAAATAGTGCTTGAATTGGATTTTATGATATTTGTGGGAACTCAAGAAAAAATATCCAACAAAAAGTGAAACCTGATGTCCAACAGCTCCAAATGAGATGGGGCTTATCGTGTGGGCAAAGAACTGTTGGGAAAGAGTACTCTGTTCGATAACTACTTCCTAACGAAGCAAAATGTTTTTTGGTGGGTATTTCGAAAAATATACGTCTCAGAATAACAAAATATCCTCACACACTCCTGTCAGATATAATGCTCCCTGGATAAACACAGGAATTTCGATGGATGATCTGTGAAAATGCAACTGCTTGAATTTAATTTTATCTCGCCTTTGTGAAGTGGGAATTCCACCATGCGGGCATTGTACTGGGTCCGAGCCACTGAACTGAAAACTGTAAAGTTTTTTCGAAAAGGTAGCCCCGACCTGAGTCGATCTCGCGTCTCTGGCACCCAATCACCTGGCCATAAATGCTCTACCACCTCTGAACGGCGGTTGAGGATGCAGTTACTCGGCCTGTATCTCGGATCATATTTTCAAACCGACCCCAGACCGATAATCGAAAACTGACAGTTACTGATTTTTTGGAATTGAGGTTAATTATTATATAAACAGGAAGTCTGTCATTCGTCCAGATATAAATTCAAGCTTTGATTATCTCCCTTCATATGCAGTGTAAATCGATTTTCCATTGTGCAGGCGAGGCTTTCTGTCCTGGGACGGGTGAGTCCGCTTGTTTTGCCTGCGAAGATGTGTATTTTTATGCTTGTTTTTATGTTCTTTGGGGGTTGAACAACAATAGGGCCTGGCGAATCACGATGTTTCTTTGGGAATCGAATCAAGTAAAAGGTTCGAAACCGAATCGAATCTCTAATCGAATCCACTTTTCGATTGTTACGATACCACGACCTACTTGTGTGGTGTCTATCTCCGTCGTGAACCCAATATTAAAAGGCATACCAGGCAATTAGAAAATTGACGTATTACGGAGGTGGGTCTAAGAAAAAGCCATTTATCGTCCTTTGAGTGCAACAAGGAAGATCTGCAATGCCAAAGCATTGCAGATGGCCCCTTGATGTACTTGACGGACGATATATTGTGCAAACGTGCTGTAACGCAATCTCCACTAGCGCTGTCATTTTTAATGCATTTCTGACTGAATTTGTGCTCTCTAGTTAGACTGTATACGTTCAGTCTTATTCGTCAGAAAATTGCAGGGTAAGTTATCTCCAGAAAGGCTACAATAAAGAATTGAATGAAACCCAAATCTCTCGAGGGTTCGATTCTTTTCGAAAAATTGAGATGGTTTCAAATTGAATCGAATCGGTGACAAGATTCAAAATCGAATCAAATCCCGGTCCCCCACGGGGAACCACAGGAAGTGAAGCAATGCCTGTTCACTGGGGGTAAACAGGCTCTGTTTACTGGTAAAATAGGACCCAGTCACCAATGCTTGGGAGATGCAAACCCTCTCTGGAATGGGCAACATGGCTTATTAACGCTCACCCCTGGTCTTGAGTTAATACTCATGTTGTGGTCATGATTAGCCATTGTGCAAAAATATGTGACCTTAAATACCAATAAATAAATATAAATCAAATCCCGAACGTTCGCCCGGACTCTAAACAACGGTTTCATCAACCTGTGTAATCTAGTGTCGGACAATTTGTCGGATGGAGGAAGTCGAAGTATCCATACAGAACCAACGAGCAATGCCGACTAACTGTCGGCTTCTCCAACTTACTACCCAACACACGCTAGGTTAGTACTGATTGAAGACAAGTGTAGCATGGACGTGCGGTTCATCTACAGTCGACGTCCTGGCTGCCTAGCATACACTTTCCTTCAACCAATGTTCATCATGGAAACGCTTCAGTTCAGGTCGTTAGAGAATTGGACCTTTAAACCGAAATGTTGACGGTTTCGACCCTATACAGAGGTAACTCCGTTGTATCCTTGGGGCAAGACACTTAATCCCGAGTGCCAACGTGGGGGCTCTGCCCTAAAGCGTACTGAAAATCCATAGTCACACCTGCATGCTTACAACTGGTGCTAACCCTGCTCATGCGAAGTTAGTAAACTGGAAGAAGCTGACACCTGCTTATGGTTCTCGCCGGGTAATCTCGTCTTCCTCCACCTGTAAAATTGTCCAACACGACCTGACCCTCGCGGTTTAAAGTGTCCGTTAAACCCCAATAAAACAACACACCGACAAACAAAATGTTTATCCTACTTGTGTGAGGATAGTGTACGGAGATTTACCGTTGCACAGAGATTTTCTGGGTAGTCCCGGCTACCTCTACCCGAGAAATTGTCCGCCACTATTGGACTGTTGAAAGTATCATTAAACCCCAATAAATAAAATAAAGACGTACACATTTACCATTTGTGTACAAATTGATATAAATGTCGATGAGTGGGGAGGGGGGGTCCCTTCTAAAAATGCGAGTAATATATCGTCTCCCAAAGTGCAACAAGGCGCCACCTATAATGCTGTAGCATAACCGGTGGCGCCTTGATGCACTCCGTAGACGATATAGATATATTTTGTCAGAAGGAACCATTTCATACCGAAATACTGACCTTATTAATTTATCACCGAAAGTCAAGCCAGGAATTCCGAAAGATCTCAGAATTTACTCTTTACCTAATGTAATACTCATCGGAAGATCAATTCACAAAAAAAAAACCCGCCATTCAATTTTCACTTTTTTGCGATTGTCTCTGTTCGTGGTGGGCAGGGGCGGCGGAGCCGGGGTGGGGTTATAGGGGACTTAAGCCCCCACTTTTTGGCCAATAACGCTAAATATATTTGGAAGTAATAAACAATAAGCTTAATTGTTTGGTATTTCACTTGACATCCATGATAACATCGAACTTACTTTTGAGTCTGCAATTGTCCGAGTATGGGGGGGGGGGGGGGGGGGGGGGGCGAAGAAGTGTCTAACCAAATAGCGTGTCCAGAGTACACAATTTCGGCCTGTTGAACGATCTGGGACATTTTAAGGATATATTGGACAACCGGTTCGGTGTCGGCAGTCCGTTAATCCTCTCAAATCACAAAGATTGCTTCTTTACTCGTGCATTTACTTGGTTTTGTCCCAGCTTACACATCACCCCGCCACCCCCCAACACACACACATTTTTCAAACTCGTTCCTAACCACCCAGGGTTAGTCAACAGGCCGCGTAACCAGGATATCAAAGTTGGGGGGGGGGGGGGGGGGGGGGGAGGTGCTTACAGAATATGATTCGCTGCATCAATCTAGCCCCACAGCGGCAGTATGGGGACGAGCACAAGAGGAGTGCCCCCTCTCGTTGGAGGGGGTCTGCCCTCCCGGTAAAATTGAAAACTGGAGATTAAAAATGCAATTCCTTTGAGTCCTGACTCCGTTTGGGGCCCATAATTTTTAAGTTGTGACCTAATTATTGATGCCTTTCCACAACTTATACATTATGGACACAAACAGACTCAGAATCGAGGAAAATGCTAGATATTAAAAAATCTCTTGACTGATGCTCCCTATTTGGGTTACCGGGGGGGGGGGGGCAGGCCTGGGGTCTTGTGCTCTCCCCAGCCACCCCTCCCTAGCTACGCCAATGTAAGTAAAGTGTTAAGGTGGGAATACACCAGAGGTGTGTGTTGGGCTTGCGAAGAGTGACCCCGGTTTGTGCCTGCTTTGTCACGGACCAGCTCTCTCTTTGGTCTTATGGGGAATTTGAATTGTTATCTGCAATCGGTGTGAACTTTTTACCCTTCACGCAACAATTATTGATAAAAAATACTTTGGCTCTAATTTCAGTGTTTAAAATAAAATTTAGTTTCCGAGATTTTTGACTTGATGAAAAACCTCCGACGCGAGCTGTTCGTTTAGGTTAAATACTGGACGCACACAGTGTAAAAGGCGACCTACATTTTCCTGTTTGCCAGAGTGCACTCTGAGTTCACGACGAATAAGGGTCATGTACTGCCTCGTTTCCACATTCCCGCTTTTTCAGAAAACTGAAAAATCTGAGAAATCCTCCAATAGAACTGAGTGGCGCAACAAGAGGACCAGCAAATTCGTACTACAGCTCGGGATATTACATAATTAATTTTACATCCTGACGTAAGTTGTAGATTCAGTAAGTTACTCAAACTGTGATGATTCACTGGGTTGTATCGACATGTTCCTTCGGAATTTGATTAATGCATTCTCCCGGTTATGTTTTAACAGGTACTGCAGATAACATTACAAATGACTTTATATTGTTTCATGTGAGGCTGAAGGGGCGGGGGGGGGGGGGGGGGGGGTATTGAGGGGTAGTGCAAAGCATCCCCTCTTTTATATTGTGGAGCGAATGGGGCCTCTTACATTTTACGTAAATGCCGCATTATTTTTGTCACGGTGGGCAAATAGCGATTTCAGTAACGGGCTATAGATTAAGTTTCGGATTGCGGTTAACACAACATTACGGGGCAGATTCGTCTAGTTTGGTCTTTAAGAAATGGGATGGTGGGGTGAGGCGATAGGGTGGTAAATAGCGATTTTTAAGGAATATTGTAGATTTGCCCTAGTACGGAGACAGGGGGTATCTGTTTGGGGTTACCACGAATGTCAAGTGGAGATTGCGAATAATGATAAAACCTCAAAAGGGGATGGCAAATAAAAATAATACTGAATGGGGAGTGGCAAATAACTATAAAAGTAGTAATAAAAAAGGGTAGCCAGTAATGATAACAGACAAAAGGAAGTTGCAAATAAAGACTATAGTCAAAACAGGATGACAAAGATGATAATGAAAAAGGGGTGGCAAATACCATTAATAATCAAAAGGGGTGGAAATAATCAAAAGTGGGTGGGGGAATAATGATAATAATCAAAGGGTGGTGGCAAATAAAGATAATACTGAAAAGGGGGTGACAAATAACTGCTAATCAAAAGGGCTTTGCAAATAATAAGAACCCAATGGAGGTGGCAAACAACTACAACAAAAAACTGTGGGGGAATAATGATAATCAAAGGGGATGGCAAATAAAGATAATACTGAAATGGGTGGTGAATAACTAATAATCAAAAGGGTGGCAAATAAAGTAGGTGGCAAATATAGATTAGCCAAACAGGGATGGCAATTTAGATAATAATGAAAAGGGGGTGCCAAATACCATTATTAATCAAGAAGGGAGTTGAATAACAGTAGTAATCAAAAGTGGTGGGGAATAATGATAATAATCAAAGGAGGTTGCAAATAAAGTAGATGGCAAATATAGATTAGCCAAACAGGGATGGCAATTTAGATAATAATGAAAAGGGGTGCCAAATACCATTATTAATCAAAAAGGGTGGTGAATAACAGTAGTAAGGGGGGGGGGGGCAAATGATGATAAAAAAGTGGGTGGGGAATGATGATAATCAAAGAGGTGGCAAATGATAACAATCAAAGGGTTGGCAAATAAAGATAGCACTGGAAAGGAGTTAGCAAATAACTATAATAATCAAAACGAGTGAAAAATCATGATAACAATCGGTAATGGGAGGCAAATAATGATTATATAAGTATAGTATAGTCAAATCACGGTCGGATATGAGTCCCACTTACGGAATCCCGTTTTAGGATATGTCTGTGGTTACAGAATCCCTTTTTTCGTCGTATGTGCCCATGTGCTGCATGTCATGTGCTCACACACTGTGCATAAGCACATGTCGGCACATCCAAGATGTACCTATAATGTAATGTGTTCGCATTGTGATGCATTGCGCACTAGCACACAAACACATTCCATCAACTACCAGAACCACGTTCCCCGCGGAAGCCCCGGGGAAGTGCCTGTTCACTGCGGTACACAGTCTCTGTTTTACTGGTAAAATAGGACCCAGTCATCAATGTTTGGGGTGTGGGGGGGGGGGGGGGGGGTGCAAACCCTCTGTAAAATGGGCAACATGACTTATTAACGCTCACCCCTGGTCTTTAGTTGATACTCATGTTGTGGTCATGATTAGCCATTGTGCAAAAATGTGACCCTAAACACCAATAAATAAATAATAACCAGAACCACGTTCCGTGGGATCCCTTTCTAGTATCCAACACTACTTCTAGAATCACTATATTTTAACACATGTGCTGCGTGTAATGCGCGTACATTGAGCATTAGCGCACAAGCCACATATCGGCACATCCAAGACGTTCCTATGTGCTACCTGTAATGTGTACACATTGTGAAACAATGTGTATAACATAAAAGCACATCTCGATACGATCAAAATACAATTTCTTATAGGTAAGGTACCCTAGCTTGCTCTAGGTCTAGGCATTGTATAGACTGGTATAGGCTTAGAAGAATGGACCAATCTGATTGCGTCTATTAACCCTTTACCCAACGATCGGCCACATCCGCCCGCGTAATATGCAAATTTAGCATCTGAAAAGATATTACTTTTAGAAAAATTTCAACAAAAACCATATCATATGACCCCTCTTTGGAACGAGCTCATTCCAATGAGGGGTCACTATGCTATGGTTTTGTTGAAATGTTTAAAAAAATTAAAAAAAAAAGATTTTTCAATTAATACATTTTGATATCATCTGCGTTGTTTAAAGGGTAAAAGACCTGACCGAGGGCAGAGTCGAGACAGTGTCAGGCACAGCTAAGAAAAAATGAAGCCGAGCTACAAGTCAGTGCTATTAATGGTACAGAGCTGTAAGGATGGCAGGAGACTATAGTATTGGATGACTACAATAGAGGCAAATCATAGGACAGATAGGTGAAGACAAGATGGAATCCGATGGTAAGACTACCTGGAGCTGTATAGGAGCTTGGAATCCCACCTACAAGGTAGTCTTACCAAGGCTTCCATTGGGTTATTGAATTGATCATAATTATGCTATATGTGTCTGTAGGTATAGGCACTTCCACCCCCCCCCCCCCCGAAAAAAATGCTCATGTGGGTTTTAAATCAATTACATGGAACAGATAAAGGGCAACATTTTACTTCTTTTCTTAATTAATACAAAACACTGTCTGTTTTCAATCAACGTGTGAGAGAACCAATTCTACCTTCTTTCAGTTTGTGTTTGAATCTGTATATCTGCTTTCTCAGCAAATTAATTATCACAAAAATACACAAAATACACGATAAATTATAAATTGACAGTTAAAACAATTTTAGAAAAGTAAAAAAGTAAAAAATTAAAAAGAAAAGAAAAAAACACCCCAAAACATACACAACAATGCGACAACATACTCCCCAAAAAGAGAGACCCCCCCCCCCCCCCCACCCCGGGTTTAACAATACCCATATTCGGCGGATTCGGATGGTACGGTCGCGGATAGGGGATTATCTAGTGGTGCAACTAGTTAAAAGTTGTCTCTTCACTGGACAACGCCGGATCAAAATGGTTACATTATTGCCGCAACTGACGTAAATATGTTACCTTTACCAACTGATGAAAATATACCGAGTCAAAAGAAGAAGGTATAACAAACATTGAGGACATTTGTTTAAAAATATTTTACTCCTGAGAATAAACCTCCATAAATTCTCTTTCTATATCGTTTTTGCATGATACATTAACCCTTTTCACGCAGAATTGAATTTACTGGATGCAGTAAATTCTGTTCTCTAGTTACTTTATAATTGCGTTTGGGGTGTGTCGTCTCTTTAAGATAAGTGTGCATTCCTAAATTATTATTTAATAAAAATATTTGTTATCCCCGCATTTTCAAAAATGCCAGGATATATTGATGATCGTAGTACGTACGTCCATCTGTCCGTCCATTTTCTAGCTAAAATTTTTAAACTTAACACACTTCTTAAGAATGGTACAGAGATGACAAAAATAGGTTTTGTTTGAATCTTTGTCACCAGGTGGTACCAATGACGCCACTTAAAGACTGAGCTAAAATACTGCTTTCCAGGGGAAGGCTCCTAGGATATGTAATTTTGATGGTTTGAAGTTTGTTCATATGTTCCGATAGGGTCTCTAGATGTGCATAAAGGTTTCTGATCTTTATTCGGCCCCATGCGACGCCCGTTGCTCCGCTTTTGTCGTTAGAGAATCGTTTCCTGTCAAAAGGCCCCTAAGGGTTTTAATTCGAAGCGTCGAAGGCGTATGTATATGTTCAGGTATGGTCGCTAGATGTGCATAAAGGTTTCTGATTTTTTATTCGGCACCATGTGGCGCTCGTAGCGCCTTTTTTTGTTGTTAGGGTCTCCAGATGTGCATAAAGGTTTCTGATTTTTATTCGGCCCCATGCGGCGCCTGTAGCTCCGCTTTTGTCGTTAGAGAATCGGTTCCGGCGAAAGGCTTCTAGAGGGTATTAATTCGAAACTGTGAAAGTGTGTTCATATGTTCAGGTAGAGTCTCTAAATGTGCATAATGGTTTCGGATTTTGATTCGACCCCCAGCGCCACTTTTGTTGTCATCGAATCGGTTTCCTGCGAGGCTCCAAGGGGTTTTAACTCGAAACGTTGAAAATGTGTTCATATGTTCGGATTTTTGATTCGGCACCAGGTGACACTCGTAGCGCCACTTTTGTTGTCAGAGAATCGGTTTCGATGAAATGCTCCAAGAGATTTTAACCCGAAACATCGAAAGTGTTTCCATATGTTCAGGTAGAGTCTCTAAATGTGCATTAAGGTTTCGGATTTTTTATTCGGCCGCCATGTGGCGACCATGGCGCCACTTTTGTCGTTAGAGAATCAGTTTCCAGCGATAGACTCCTGTGGGTTTCAATTCGAAACGTTTTAAGTGTGTCCATATGTCCAGGTATGGTCTCTAGATATGAAGGTTCTGGATTTTTTATTCGGCCCCACGTGGGGCACGTAGCGCCACTTTTGTTGTTAGAGAATTGGTTTCCGGCGAAAGGCCCCTAGCGGTATTAATTCGAAACTTCGAAAGTGTGTTCATATGTTCCGGTAGGGTGTTTAGATGTTTTAAGGTTTGGAATTTTTTTTTATCTGGCCCCCATGTGGCGCCCATAATGCCACTTTTGTCGTTAGAGAATTTGAATTGATTTGTGACCATCGTGATGGCAAAACTGAAAATGCGGGATACACCTTAGTAGTATAGCATGTACCCGGACGGGCCCGATTGTCCGGATCTCATGTGACGCCATAGTCACATGACGCAGTTACGTCATGTTTGGTTGTCATGGTAGCCTGCGTGAGCGGCCATCTTGTTGCGTCACCCCCTTAGTACGCATACGCACTTCGATAAGTATCGTATAAAAAGTATCCTCAAATAATACAATACTAGGCCACAGGTATCCTCAAATACCGAAATGAGTCGAAGAGCAGTATATGCGAGTCACTCGGACGAGCAATTGCTCTATAGCTCATTTACTCGATAGGATTCGAGTCGTTCGAGCAATATGTCCAGTCATTCGACCGAGCAATTGCTCTAAAGCTCATTTGCTCGATGGTCTTCGAGTCGTTCGAGCAATGACCTCAGTAACTGCTCGATAGCTTATTGGCTTTGGGAATAATATAGGCCTTTGTTATACTCAAGGGAGATAACTCTGAATACAGATTATGGGAAATCAAGCAATCTGATTGGTTAGTTACCTGCAGTAAAGTGAACCGATTGGATTATCTGGAAAACAAGAACAAGAGTACTCGGAATAGGGTCAGAACTAACAAGAACAGACCAGGAAAGCTAAAGCAATAAGCAAAGCTGTTCCGCCAGATAGGCTTTTCTACTCTACTGGAGTATACCCCCGATTCAATCGAACGCGCCCTATAGCACTACGTGCTACTATAATTAAATTCATTAAGTATGATAGCTGGTAAGTGAATGTGGGGAAGACCAATCAATATCTCAGGCTGCACGTTGGGAAAATTATTTGATCTGCCTACAAATAATGAATATGGCCTTTTCCACTTGCTGCCATTGAATTGATATGGAAGGCACCACCAGGGTTCTAAGGGTTAAATAAAAACAAAAGAAAATAAATACGCTGAGGTTAGTGTCTTAAATAGAGTGGGTTCAAGGGTGAGGGGTATGGCATATATAAAATTATATATTTTGCATGAATATACCGCCCCACCACCATTGACTCCCCCTCCACCCACCCGAAGAAAAAATAATTTCTATCCTACACCCTTGCGGTTCCCAGAAAGATGTGACTCCCCTCCCCCCACACACACACACTTTTTTGTACCGCCGTCTCTGACTGACCCTCTGACTGACCCCCATCAGTCATTATAAGGGTGGGGGTTGATGTAATATGCCGTTTATCGACCGAGTAGCGATGCAGTTTTCTCTGACTCTTTCCAGTAGTCATTGTCAAATTGGTGTTGATCTAGTCTGGCTTTGTCTTTTATTGATTTATCCGGTATTGTATATAGTTAACAACAGCTTGTAGAAATGTTTTGTATCACACGCCTGTTCTATGAAATTCCCATCTACAGCAATACTAAATCCTGCGGAAAATGAAAAACTGTTGGGCACCCGTGTGGATCGGAAATCGTTGACGGACTATTTTTAAATAGAAGCGCGAAATTTCACTGGAATTTTCTATAAATCGTGCAACGCAACTGCAATTTGAATCTCTAGCGATAGCTGAAAATCGCCCCCCCCCCCCCCCCCCTGAGTTCCAATGTGTTCTGGGACGAAACAGTAACACGGTGTTCTCACAATTTTGATTCGCGATAAAATGTGTTCTTTTTGATAGTTGTCAAATGAATTAGGATAGCCCTTCTAATCCCTATTTTTATAGACTTGAAGGCGTGTAATAAACACAGAACGACACACGCGTATGAATGGGTTAACTTGTGCCATCGCAGAGGAATGAAACTCGAGGCCTCTGCACTCGTGCCATGTCGATTAACCCATTCACACACACGTGTCGTTCTGTGAAAATTTAGTTTTAGATGGATGTGTATATTTGCTCCATTTCTTGGCCATTGAATCAGTATCAGATTATATTTATATTTATTTATTTATTGGTGTTTAAGGTCACATACTTATACACAATGGCTAATCGAGAACGTGACAGTTTTACGGATGGAGGAAGCCGGAGATAACCACTGAGCATCGACGAGCAACTGTCAGCTCCTCAACATTCTAACTCTGTTCAAGCTCCGCTCGAGCAGGGTTACAGCGGTTGAAGACATGTGCACCATCGACGGGCAGGACACCTTAGCACACGATGGCATCGTGCCCCCTTGCAGGCAACCGGGATAAAGTGCCTTGCCCATGGACACAACGCGGGTCGTCCAGACTTCTAAGATATGAGGACCAAGGTCGAGATGCCGAATTCATCTTCCGAACACCGCAGGCGTGAGCTAGAGGAGGAGGCAGTTCAGCGATTTGAACGTAGTGGGTACCCCCCCCCCCCCCTCTCCTGTAAGGGGGTAGCCACTACGTTCAGATTGCTGAATTAGAGAGGAGGGTATCCCCTCTCCCGTTTGAGGGGGTGGTGTGGGGTCATAACCTATGTTTTTGAGACAAAAAATTAGTTTTTCAAGAATTTTGTTTACATGTGTCGTCTGCTTTTCGTGTTAGGTAAAGGGTTAATACAAAAGTCTAGGAGCTGAGATTTGCTATTTTTAACTGGGAAGAATGAATACACAATCGGTAAAGTAGGAACCAAAGTGGACGTTTAGTGTTGGGATGTGTGACACAGGTAAATTTTAATACCGGGTTATCTATGAACCAGGTTGCTTCAAACTAGCTTGCCATAAAAGCCAAGCTTCCTTTTGTTTATTTTTATAAAAGGGGGCGCGGTGGCTCAGTAGGTAGAGGTGCAGTGGTGCACACTGCAATTTGAATCATACCTGCGGCAACCCCCAGGGGGGGGGGGGGGGGACATGATGGCGTTGCGTACTAAGGCGTACTGCACATCGATGGTGCACTTGTCTTCAACCAATGCTAACCCTGCTTGTGACAGTTGCTCGGTAGTTCTCTCCGGGTACTCCGGCTTCCTCCACCCGTAAAACTGTCCGACACGAAACGTAAACAACAGACAGGTTAGGAAGAGCAGTATAAAAATACAGAACTTGGCTTTTTACATTTTTGCCAATGAATTCGAACGTTTGACTCTCCGCTGAAACCCCTTTTGAAAATACGAAGACGGAGTTTTCTCCATTTCTGGGTGTTTGTAACATTTTTCTGTTAATTATATGAACAGGGGGCGCGTCGTGACTCATAATACAAACACTGTCCTTTCCATTAACCCTTTAAACTCTAGTGGTATCTTCCATGTCAGTTCAATGGCAGCAATTAGAAGAATCCATATGCATTATTTTGGGGGTAGACCAATCAATATTTGCAACGTGCAGCCTCGGGGCTGCACATTGAAAATATTGATGGGTCTACCCCACACATTTACTGAACAGCCATCCTATATAATGACGTTATGGTGTTTCATGTAACTGACGGGAAAAGCGGCCGCTAAGGTTCAAAGAGTTAATATAAATATCTGGGAGATGAGATATGCTATTTTGTCTTGAGAAGAATAAAAAAGAATAAAAACTTGCAAATTACTGCAAAAACACGTCCGCTAAACAAAGAGCCACCTAGTGTTGGGCGGGGGGGGGTGGGGGGTGGGGAGTGATACTGATAAATATTCTTAATGCCGGATTATATGTGAACTGGTTGCTTCCAATAAGTTTGCCATAAAAAGCCAAGTTTCCTTTTGTTACTTTTAATAAACGAAAACGACAGACAGCTCCCGGAGCTGTTTGTTGTTTTCGTTTATTAGAAGTAACAAAAGGAAACTTGGCTTTATATTCGTCTTAAGATATAGGACATAGGTCTTTTTTGATGATTACTGGCTTCTAAATTAGACCTTCCTCGCGCTTTTAATAATATCAAGGGAGACAACTTTATTGAAAGTCGAATTCCATGGCGAATAAATTCGGAAATGGAGTGGCTCAAACAGTAAAGTCTCTTAAAAACGTTATATTTACAGATCTCAGTAACATGAGTGCCATTTTACTATATGGAGCTGTTGGTGGTGCGATAGCTATTGGTATTGGCATTGTCAGCTGGCGATTGTTCTTCCGATGGATAAAATACGATTTAGTGTACATGAAAATGGGCGCAGAGTTCATGAAAGAGATGCAGCAGGCATTTGGAAGGAATGTGCTTATGATAGACCTCTTCGAAGAAAATGTCACGAAGTTGCCCGATAAACCTTTTCTCGTGTACGAAGATGTGGAATATAGTTTTAAGCATGTGGACGATCAAGCTAATCGTGTCTCTAATTGCATGAAGACTTTGGATATAAAGAAAGGGGATACAGTAGCCATCATGATTTACAACGAGCCAGAATTCGTGTGGACATATCTCGGTAAGTCATAAAGATGCTGGGATTTTATGTTCCGGAGGAGGGGGGGGGGGGGGGGGGGGGGGGGGGTATACTTCACTATCTTGGCTCAACAAATGAAAATGGCCAGAGACGTTACCATAGGGGGAGAAAACAATCGAGTGTAGGGCTAGCCAGACATAGCAATAATACAGATGAAACGAAATAAAGCCGGGGTGGGCAGAAAACGAGGATTCCGAAAGAATTAGATAAAATCATACAAATATAGATATCATTAGAGCCGGCTTGACGTATGGTTTTATTAAGAAACTGTCGGGATATTATAGACTGTTGTAGGCTTAAACTGGTTAATTTTCGGGCCGTTTTCTGTCGCAATGTTAGGTAAAGGGCTAACAACACGCGCTGCGCATTGACACCACGTATCACTATGGTAATGACGTCACAACATAGGCCTACTAACTCCTAATTACGTAACGGGGTCACGTGACTATAACGTCATTTTCGAGGTGCATCACCGAAGTCCCCAAATATTGCTCGTCTAGACCCTGACATACTACTACTGTCGATATGGACTTGAAGCCTAACTCACTGTACTTCTTTAAAACAAAAATGAAGGAATCGGGTCCGAATTGTTCATTTAATGTTATTATTATTTAAAAAAAATGCTTTTTTTTAACGAAAGTAATTCTTTACCCAACTTAACGGTCAAAACGGACAGCACTATTTAGAAAAATCACTATTCGAATTTCATTATTTTGTCATTTTTTTGTGTCAAAAACATAGCTTATGACTCCTCATTTGAACGAGCGCGTTAAGCTCGTTCCAATGAATGGTCCTAAGCTATGGTTTTGATACAATGAAAAAAAAATAATGAAAATTAAATGGTGATTTTTGTGAATAGCGCTGGCCGGTGCTAGCTGTTACGTTGAGTAAAGGGTTAACTAATAGCAGACATTGTTTCATATGTAATGAATCGTAGTATATACAATCGATAAAAACTGATCCGGGTTGAGATAATATGCGCGATCTGGCTGAGACTACGAAGACTTGAAATAAGGCAGAGGTAAAGATAGTTAGGGACAGCGAGCAGTCTTGTAATAATGTTATGGGTCAGTTGTCATGTTGGAAGACTCTAGCACATGGAAGATTTTGTAGCCATACTAGTAGGAGCTGTAGTAGTCGTCGGAGATAGTGTAGTGAAAGTAGAAAGTAGTGGCATTAGTAGAAAGCATTATACAACTTGCTAATGAGAGGGATAGAGGGGTAGTCAAGAAGCCACGGATCCACCGGCTATGTGGTAATGAGGCGCTATAGTGTGGCCTAGGACCTAACAGATAGCCACCAATAATCCCCGATCAGCCCATACCCCCCCCCCCCCCCAACAGTTCCCAAACTCTAGACTACAAACTATGGTCTTCAGTCCCTAAGGTCACCAGATATCCGTATGGGCTCATGCACTATATATTTCCGAGACACAATGCGACCTACCTCAGAAGGATAGCGATCTTTCACGTATACGTCTATGTACCACTGCTGTGCTGAATACACAGTCAGTAGGCAAAGGTTACAGAGGCGTCAGATTGTTCGAGGGACTGTATAGGCAGGTGTAGGCGATCGGACTGAATCTATTAGGTCAGGGGGACGGCACAAGTGATAGCTGGAAGTCAGAACAGGACAGAAGAGGTCAGAGTAGTTAAAAAACATATTCTCCAGGTTTTAGGCTCTTATCTATACCGGGGAACACTTCGGGCCAAGCAAACTACTCCTTGATCTTTCTTAACGGCCGTATGTTTACATCGGGTACCACGGGTAAGCTGTAAAAAAGTTTGGATTTACGTCATGGGGGTAGAACTTGTGCTGGGACGCAATAGGGCACGGTCAAAGAATAGTTCAGTGATCTGAACGTAACGGCTACCCCACTAGCGATCGCTGAAGTATATCATAAAAGGGCACCCACACAAGTACATCCGGGGTGGCCCTTGTGGCTCATTCCGCTTCAAAACTGAGCACTGACGAAGCCAGACCGGTTCTCGTTAGATCACTGAAATTAAGCAACATCGAGCCGGGTTAATCCTTGGGTGGGTGACCACTCAGCGATTGATTCGGTTGCTTCCCGTAGCAGTGCCAGGTGTGCGATCGGCGAAGTTTGAGTATGTGATTCTGCGACGTTGTATCACGTGCCAGCTGTGAACGTTGGGAATGTTCAGCACTACTACGCAATCCCCATCGTATCTAGGTGTAAAATAGGGACCTGTTGAGGCGCTTGCCTTGTGTGCCCGTCTGTTGAGCACCGGCAGTATGCTCCGTTGAGTTGAAATAAGAATGCCATAGAATGAACAAAGGGTGTGTACGCCTATCATACGTGGTAATGATGTAAGTCAGAGAGCACTGTGGTGGATTCTAAACGTTAACATTGCACAATTATTATTATATTATTATAGCACTATAAGTTCTACTCGAGATAGCGATCTCGAAATGTCAATATGATTATTTTGTGAAAATTGTCGATCAATTAGATACTCTCACACCATTCCAACACACCCCCACTTCACCCTTTCGCTTTCAGGGTCATACAAATCACGTGCCACCCTGCCAACCTAAGATGGCGGCCTCTGTCATACAAAAGGGAGACGAAAATACGGAATATGTGCCAACATACGCTGCGCATGCGCATTGATATCACGTTGCATTATGGCAACGACGTCCCAACATGTCTGCTCAGATGGCCTAAAGTTGTCCTAAATTCATTCTAAAACTGGCCGTAATGATTTTATTTAGGGGTTCCCTGTTAAATTAAAGAACTTTCAATTAACCTGTCGAACAACTTGGAATTTGGTATTGTTCTTCTTACAACTCACAAGTTAATGATACTTTTAATCAGTTTATCACATGACACTTTCGGATTAGAGATATTGCAGATGTACTGAACTCGAAATCTTTCTGTTCCAGGTCTTCTGAAAATGGGAATTATACCAGCAATGATTAATTTCAACATCAAGAAAGAAGGTTTGCTTCGATGTGTCCGAGATAGTGAAGCAAAAATATTGATAGTTGGAAAAGGTAGGTAACGGTGCAACACCTAGTCCTGCCTTCTAAAGTCAGCACGGAGAGTCTGTGGGTAGTCGCTAGACATGGTGTGTTTGTGGGGGGGGGGGGGGGGGAGGGGCTACTAGGAATGGAAGTTTCTACTAGAGGTGGACTGGCCGTATGGTACACCGGAAAATCCCCCCTATTGGATTTCCGCTAGCCCCCCCCCCCCCCCCCCCCAATATTGATATAGCCCAACTCATGTTTGAACCTGAAATTTCGTGAAAATGCCCAAAAGGCCAGGCGAAATGGATCTGATTGCGTAGACTGTCGGTATATCGAAATGTTCTCTATGTGGACTGCCAATGGCAGAACATTTCAATATACCTGCAGTCTAGTTTGCCATTGATCGCTCAGATGAAAAGAAACAGCGTTCCTTCAGTTTCCAAAATCAAAATAATTTTCTCTGATTAGGCCGAATTATGGTCATCCCTTCCCCCCCCCCCCCCCCCCTGTAGAACTATTTTTTGTCGAATAATCGAAGGTGATACAAAAATGCCATCGAAATCGTCCTGTATGTGGACCGCCATTGATCGCTCAGATGCAAGGAAGCCGCGTTCGTCCTGTTCGTAAAACCAAAATTTTCCCCGGGTCTGGGGCCCCCTTGTTGAATTCCCCGGTAACGTTTCTTGGCCCATACCGCCCCTGGTTTCTACAGGTTTGCCTTTCCTGGAAGAATTGTTTTGAAAACTGCCCATGCAGCGTATAGTGGCCTAAAGTTGTTTGTCGCTAGTTGATAAACTTGAAGGGAGTTACTTGTATATGTATAGGGCTATGCTATGAACGTTTGAAAAGTAACTTTAACCCTTTACCCAACGTAACGGCCAAAACCGGCCAGCGCTATTCACAAAAATCGCCAATTAATTTTCATTATTTTTTCATTTTTTGCCTCAAAAACATTGGTTATGACCCCTCATTGGAACGATCTCGACGAGCTCTTTCCAATGAGGGGTCATAACCTATGTTTTGAGACAAAAAATGAAAAAAAATTAGTTATTCGAGAATTTTGTTCGCAAGTGTCGTCTGCTTTTCAGGTCAGGCAAAGGGATAAGTTAATCCCGTAAATTTCTCGCATTTCGTCACTCTCAGTTCGTTTTTCCGCGCTCTCAGATGCTGTATTGCTGGCTGTTACACTACAAAATCGATTGTTTTAAAAATTAACCAAAACCAATTGGGTTGAATTAATATGAACCCAATGGAATCAAATTCACTCAATCCAATTGATTTGGGTTAAATTTTAACCCAACTGATTTTAGAGTGTACACACATGCCGCGATGTGACTGTTGTACACGACGTGATAAAAAAATGTGATTTGTCTTCTCAATTTGAAATCTCGGCACATTATGATACCCTTGATCAGACCCCCAAAGCCGTGAAATTTAGAATTCACGACTGGTTCGGCTATTTGGTAGCTGACTGAGCTTACAAAGCCATCGTGTTGATAATTAATTAGCCATCTTATTTGCCTGGCGATTAAGCCGGCTAGGTCAGGTTGAAGTTTTGTGCAATTCATATTTCCATTTCAAAACTGTCGTATATTTTTACCAACAGGGGCGTCGCTAAAGTGGTTTAGTGGGTCGAGTCGGATACGTGCAAAATCAGTAACTAATTGGAAGGTTCATGCAAATAAATTTCATAAAACTTGAAATTTTAAACTATAAGCCCGACTGACAAATTTTCAAACTCCATCACGATGTCATGCCTGCGTCGAAGGCATGCCATCATGGTGCAGCCGGATTATTTTTTTCGGTCCGGACATGAGCAGGGGCGGACTTGGCCAAAAACGTTGCCGGGAAATCTACCAAGGGGGCCACGGACCCCAACAAAATTCTGATTTTTCGAACCAACAGAACGCTGCTTCCTTGCATCTGATGGATCAATGACATATCTAGAGGACATTTTTGAAGGCATTTTTATGTCATCTTTGTCCCTCATTTGGCAAAGATGGTTGCACCAAACGGGCCCCGAATTCATCAGACCGACTATAGTTCGGCGCAGTGGGAGAAAATTTTGATTTTTCGAACTGAAAGAACGCTGTTTCGTAGCATCTGACCGATCAATGGCAGACTAGACTGCCGGTATATCGAAATATCCTCTGTGTGGACTGCCAATGGCAGTCCACATAGAGGGCATTTCGATAAACTGACAGTCTATGCAATCAGAGCCATTTCGCCTTTTGGTTGTTTTCACTAAATTTCATGCGCCAACAGATGTTGGGCAGCGTAAATTTTGTGGGCCCTGGTGGCTCCCAATGGGGGGTGGGGGAGGCCCGCCGGGAAATTTCCCAGTTCGCCTCTGGACAGGCGCCATCACAATCGGAGCAAATCAAGTCATCTTTGCAATGCCCTTACCTACATACCATGAGGGTTTACGTGTATGCTTTGTTACTGAGTTATGCACAAAGGGAGACTCGCATTCAGTTGGTCAAATCTAAAATATTCTCTTGGCTCGCTGGTTGAATATTTTCGCGGCTGACAAATTGAATTGCAACTTGCTGAAAGGAATTAGCGGCTGACTATGGCTTGGAGGGTTCGTCCCCGCGGCTTAGGCTCGTGGCGGCGGCACGTGGTGGTTGCTTCCGGTCAACCTCATGATTTCAGTCACGGTGTTGAACGAGGACAAGTAAACGAACTGAGTCCAATGTATAGGGCCATGCGAAGCTTCAAAATTCGATTAGAATCAAAATCGTCCCGATAATTCGATTCCTTTCGATTTGATTTGAGTGGATTTGGATATTTTGGAAATGTCGCGATGTTCTCTAAATCACATCAGTTTTCTCCCCTTGCTATCTTCTGTTACCAAGCCCCCTGCACAGGATAGCTGAGAGCGTGGTGGCTAAGTAGGTAGAGATGCAGGCTGCAAGCCGAGAGGTCCTCAGTTCGAATCCCGCCTGCCGCAACCGCGTTGTGTTCTTGGGCAAGACACTTAATTCCAATTGCCCACGCGTGGGCACGGTGGCGTTATGTACTAAGGCGTATGGCACGTTGAAGGAGCACTTATCTTCAACCATTGCTAACCCTGCTTGTGTACACGGAGTATGCTGGGGAGTCTGACAGTTGCTCGCCGTTGTTCTGTGGTTCTCTCCAGGTACTCCGGCTTTCTCTACCTGTAAAAGTGTCCAACACGAAGTGACCCTGGCTGTCGAAAGTGTCGTTAAACCCCAATAAATAAATAAATGCGCAGGAGACCTGATGATGGAAGACGAGTTCAAGGGGGCCCGCTTCCGAAACTATACTTCGATTCTGTCCTGGAAAATTCCGTTTTTTCATTGATTCTCCCAAACAGTTGAAGTTGCCGTTGAATATGTTATCGCTAGTTATACCGTGTTTCAAGGTATCTGAGCTTGCAACAAAGAGAGTTACAAAAATTGGGGGTGGGGGGGGGGTGGGGGGGGGATGCATCTCCCCCTGTATCCGCTCATGCAGGTTCGTTGAGACCAATGCTGAAACATATAATCAATTATTACTACTCACATTTTTCTAAGCATCACACCATTCTACGTTAAGGGCAAATGTGAACATTTTTCTGTTTGTTTATCTATTTGGGGTGTAATGACACCCCCAACAGCCTGTGTCATATCATGTCGCACAATTTTAACGGTGGAGGACACCGTAGAATCCAGAAGTAACCACTGAGCAATGATAAGTAATTGTTACCTCTCCAATTTACAATCTGCCACAAAGAAGGTTAGCATTGGTGAAAGGCAAGTGCTCCGCGGGCATACGACCGTAGACGTGCAGTGTGTCGACGCTCGACGCTTGCATTCCACAAATTCTTTCCATGCTCGAATCTCACCTTCCATTTTCCGAAATCTTCCTCGGGGAGATAACGAGAGCAGGATATCCCCCTCGCCACTATATTGGCGTTGGATGATGTTTTACATCATGATCCATGAGTGAAATATGGCTCACCGCCTCCTCCAACCTTTCCCACACTCCCTCTCTACCGAGAATTCTAGATTCGTCACAGTTCAGGATGCTATTGCAAAGAACTTGATATGCTGCATTACTTCTTCTTGCTCTTTTCTAATTATTGGGGGCACCGGCATTCTCCCGACAACGACAAGGGGGTTTGTGCTCCCCGACAGGGGAGGGGACTAGCATATTCCCAACTAGAGGTGGGCGGTGTACCGTAAATACCGTTCCGTATCGGTATCTAGTCAATACCGATTTACCGTACCAAGCGAATCCCAAACTACCGAAATTTCGGCATTGAAAATATTTCCGAATTTTTTTGAAAAGTAAAAGGACATACAACAGAACATTACGCGAAATTCTTGTCAAGAAGAACCCACAGACTGTATATTTCTAACGGCAGTCACCACCGGTTATTTGATACCCAGGGGTATTTGTGCACCCAACCCCAAACCCCCTCCACCCCTTCATCACCCTCACCTCTCCCACGACCATCGTCGACACATGTATTTGAAATTCTACGCATTTATGTATGCAAATGAATGCACCTCAGCGAACATACGTGCATCTGCACGAGTATGTAGGTGAATGGATCTATGTGTATACCGCCTTATGTGTGACTTATGAAGTTGGAAATCTTCCCATATACATGCCCAAATGAAACGATTGGTATCCCAATCCCATATCCTTAAATATCACCTCCCTTGAATATGCAAACGATCGCTGTACACATCGTGTTACAGTTTAAGGTGTGCTGCCTGTATTTAAAATTCCACACATTCATGTAATTAAATGAGCACATCCCTGTAAGCATGCGTGCATCTGCACGAATATGTGGGTAAAAGGATCTATGTGTATACACCCTTATGCAACCAAGTAAAGGCGAGTTGTTTTTGTGTTACATTGAAAACGTGCGTAACACGCAAATTGGATAACTAATTTGAAAGTGGACCAACATATCGTCGCGTCGGAACCTTAGGGTTCTTCTATCTTCCAGCGGAAAATAGAGTCGTTTGGTTCCCACGCGACAATGTGTTCCTACCCTTCACCTCCCCGACGATCATAGTCAGCAGATACACTGCAAGTCTTCTATCATCCTGCCCATCACAGGATTGATATTGCGTGATAACCCATTAGATGAATCCACCTGGATTGAGGCCGATGTGAGCGCAACATGCACGTTAGATAACTAATTTGAAAGTGGGCCAACATATCGTCGCATGGGAACCATAGGGTTCTATCTTCCAGTGGAAAATAGAGTCTTGTGGTTCCCACGCGACAATATGTACCTACCCTTCACCTCCCCACCCCATCCCTTTCCTCCATCTGACGACCATAGTCAAAATGTAAAATACATGCAATCTGACTACCTCGTCACACATTCAATATTGCAGAGCTACCCACTAAATGAATCCACATCATGGGTATGCGACTGCATGCCCATTGATATTCAGGCATATATATGCCCTCGGGCATTTGCTTCCAACCACCCTGTATTTGCTGGCAGGATGTACACTAAGTGCGTAGGTGTGTGCTTGCGTGCGTGTGTGATTACCCGCACTTGTGTGGGCACAAGTGAGCGTGTCTACACGAAGGAAGTTGAGTATGGTGTCTTTTAACATCTGGTTTCTCTACTTGTCTTATACGTTGGACCATATCTTTTAAGGGGTATTCCCGTCATTCTTTGACTTCTTGTCTCCGGACATACTTCTTTGGCATCAATGCGATCTCGCAAGTGCTCAACTTCTTTTGTAAATTTTACGTGATAGTGGACTATGGCTAATAATATTCCATTTGATGAGATTCAGAATTCTGACGCTTGTGACTTCATATTCAAGTTCAACACTTCACTGGGTATAGAGGGTAGTGACACTGACCCACCCTACACTATTGATAATTCGAGCTGTAAGTATTATATACCAGAAAATTTTAGCAACCAAATACCAGAAAAAACTGTCATTCTCACTTTTTAATTTGAACTGCCGAAGTTTGAATGCTATCTTTGAGAACATTCAAAATCTTTTATGGTACATGTACCCTAGGAAAAATATATTTGATGTTGTGGGACTTACTGAAATATTTGAAGTAAAAAAAGATATATGTTTTGAACTCGAAGGCTATCACCCTTTAATTCATCAAACACGACCAACAGATGATGATGGCAGAGGGGGGTGTTAGCTTGTTTATTAACGACAACATTAGCTTCAAACAACAAAGTGATTTGTCAATTTTCATACCTCACGTATTTGAATCTCTTTTCATCGAAACAACCTCTAAAAAGAAATGCATTATTGGAATCATTTATAGACCCAAAACCGCACCAAAAGCTGACCTTGACCTTTTCTTGTCCACAATGTCCGACTATTGAATAAAATCAACCTGGAGATATTGACCTACTCAACTTCGCTAGTCACAACAAAACTGAACTTTTTATTGACTCTATATTTAGCTCAGGCTTCTTGCCCCTCATCACTAAGCCGACGAGAGTTACCGAAACTTCTGCAACTCTTATTGATCATATCTTTAGTAATGATTCCACTACACACGTATCAGGGATTGTCATTTCGGATATCAGTGATCACTTTGCAACGTTCTGCATTGGTAACTTGGAAAAACAAAATGCACGCCCAACACAAAGTCATAACCGCTCCTTTAAGAACGAAAACATTGACCACTTCAAGAGGCTCCTATTAGGCAGTGATTTTTTCCGACGTTTTCGACACATCCGATGTCACCCTAGCATACGACTTGTTCATCGATACATTTTACAAAGCATTTAATGAAGCCTTCCCATTAGAAGTACCATCTGATTCAGTACATTCTAAATATATTAGACGCGAGCCCTGGATGACGGCCGGATTATTAGAGTCTTCCCTACACAAACAAAAGCTGTACAGGAAAAAATTGAAATCTCCAACAACCCAAAATATCGCGAACTACAAACAGTTCTGTCACATCTTCAATCGTGCCAAACGAGCAAGCAAGTCAGACTACTATCATAATATCTTGTTAGATAATAAACACGACCTCAAAAAAACATGGCAAATATTACGTAAAGCCATTAATAAATGGGATCGAAAAAGTGAGCCCCCAAATACCTTTGTCGATAACAATATCACTTTAAACGACCCTAAACAAATTGCTGACAAGTTCAATGCATTCTTTGCGAATATTGGGAAATCAGTAGGTGACCAAGTGCCCGACACAAATATTCACTTTTCACATTATATGAAGCACAATAATGAAAACTCTCTATTTGTAACGCCAACGAATACACAGGAGGTTATCTATAGTATTTCCAAATTGTCTTCAAACCATCAAGAGATCGAGATGAATTGTCTACAAAACTTTTGAAAGCCGTCGCTTGTGAGGTCGCCAGCCCATTAACACACATCATCAACACTTCATTTTCATCTGTGCCAACCAAAATGAAAATAGCCAAAGTCATACGGTAACTGGACGATTCGTCGTGACTGAAGATTCGTCGTAACGACGAATCGTCCAAATTATGATCACGACGAATCGTCTTTTAGGTTTTCGACGAAATGTCCAAGGCATGGATCTGTAACACTGAATTATTTTTAAATTTTTGGCAGGTTGATTTCATTGGAGTTTCAGGTACTTTCATGTGGGATCTTTTGAGGTAACATCAAAAAGTGTTAAAAAAAACAAGCTCTTGCTTATTGTTTTGATTAGAATAAGACATGTGTGCTGTTGAGGTTTTAATACCTCTTTGATGTGACGTCAAAGGTGTTTATAAAAACAAGATTTGTGAATATATACCTGCAAATTTCCACCGAACGTCATTTCAGTTATATCTTACAGTGGTAGAAACAATAATGAAACGACGACGCGACAATAATGGGTATGCATAATAGCAAATTCCTTCTTTTTTCTTGACATTTCTTGTTTCAGAAATATATTTTATGACCCCTCTGTGGGGCGTGATAAACTAGATTTTTCAGACCAGAAGTAAAAAAAATGAATAGAATAGAAATAAGACTTTTTTGAGTTTAATATCAGAGCTGCCGTTGTGTGACAAAGGGTGAAATATATAGTTTTTATGTACATTTCTTGTCTCAAAAAATATAATTTATGACCCCTCCTTGTGGCGTGACAAGATATTTTTCAGTTTCAGAAACTAGATATTTGTGACGTCCTATAACAGAGCTGTGCGGCAATTTGGTCGACAACCCTGAGGCACCACAAATTAGCATTAAAGACTCAAAATAGTAATCTTCGACGAATCGGTCAAAGAACAACGGAAATTACCGACGAATCGTCCATTGGACGATTCGTCGGCAATTTCCAGTCACGACGAAACGTCCAGATTCTACAACGAATGTGCAATCACGACGAATCGACCAGTAACCCGTCATACCAGTCTTCAAGTCTGGTAACTCTCAAATGTTTAATAATTATCACCCCATTAGTATTCTCCCGACGTTCTCAAAAATACTTGAAAAGTTAATGTATAAAAGGCTAGTAGATTTCACAGACAAACATAAAATCTTATATAAGTACCAGTTTGGGTTCAGAACAAAACATTCAACTGTCCACCCTATATTGCACCTACTGAATAGCGTGGTAACGGAAAATGACAAACCAACAAAGAATTGCACCCTTTCTATATTTCTAGACTTCTCCAAGGCATTCGACACCATTGACCACTCGATCCTACTCCAGAAACTGGGATACTATGGTATTAGAGGTATTGCCCATCAGTGGTTTCAAAGTTATTTATCTGAACGAAGCCAATTTGTTTCATTCTTGAATACCATTTCAGAAACGTTACCAATAAATACAGGAGTGCCACAGGGGTCCATTCTTGGCCCACTTTTATTTCTACTGTACATCAACGATATTAACGAATCTACAGAACTCAGTTTACTTTCCTTTGCTGACGACACAACGGCCTATAGGTCAAGTAACAATCTTGACACCCTTACAGAAAGTATAAATTCCGAACTAGTCAAAATAAACCATTGGTGTTCTGCCAACAAACTAGCCCTCAACCCTACTAAAACCAAATATATGCTACTTCATCCACAAAACGATTTGTATAAGGTAAACGATATTAAACTATTTCTAAACAATACAAATATTGAGCCAGTTGGTAACGAGCAAGAACAAACAACTATAAAATTTCTTGGCGTACATATGGATGAAAATATGAAATTTAAAGAGCATATATCTGTGGTGTGCTCAAGAATAGCAAGTGCAATTTTTGTACTAAATAGGACAAAGAAAGAAGGTAATGAAAACTTTATTCTTCTCACTGATTCAGTGTCATCTTATGTATGGTATCCAGGTCTGGGGCCATTCGACCTACACCAGTAGAATTCTAAAACTACAAAAAAGAGCTGTCCGGGTCATAACAAATAACAAAAAAAAATCATATCTCTCCCATACAGATCCCATACAGATTTCCATGCCATATAATAGCTTATGTTCCTGTTTGTTGTAATGTTATTTTGTAATCAATGTACTAGTATACTGCAAAATAAAGATCAATCTATCTTTCTCTCAACTTTTTTGTTACATCAAATCACCGATACCGACTGTCTGTCTTACTTCCAACATTTTGACGATTCGGTCACTTTATCTTCTGTAAAACGGCTATCTGCAGCTGGGAAGTATATCAAAAATAACTTTCGATATTAGTATTGATGTGAGTACTTGTATGATGTTGATACCGAATACGGGACCGATACCGGTGTAAAGCATTCTAAAAATACCGATACCAAAACCGAATTTGAAATTTCAATACCGCCCAGCTCTTTTCCCAACACGGGGACGTCTTTGCAGGAACATAGCAGGAAGGGTTGTAAAGAAGACTCTTTTCTCTTAAAACGTACCGAAAATGCCATTGTTTATAATTTGTTTTTTCTACAGCGTTTAAAGTGGGGAAAATGCATTGTTTCGACCCGGTAGGACATTTTTTTGAATGTGCAGCCAAAAACGTGCATTTGTCTCATTGAAGATGTGCGCTAGTCCCAAACGATGCTGTGTGCGTTGTATTCTTACCATATAATACAGGTTTATATACATCGGTGTGCGTGTCAAGCTTGCAAATAAACAGACTGTCATCTGCATAATGAGGTCCCCGGCGGGTGAATTTGGTGATGCTACCCTCTGGGAATCTCATTCTGAATCAATGTCACAGGCCTAAACAGAAAGAGGTACCCAGAGGATAAATCGGCCCACTGTGTGGGATAGCCTTAGCAAATTCACCCTCTGGGGACTTCATCTTGCACATGATTGCTTATTTCCAGGCTTGGTATGGGCGCCCTTCTATGACCGTGCCACTCCCAACCCACCCCGAAGTTCAAATGCTTCCTACGTCCCTACCGCGACAAACATACAATAAAGCAGGTAATTTTCCCGAAGGCACAAGGTGTGGGTGGCACCATCACTGTATTTTTGTGTTGGCTGTGGCTGGGCGAAACCTGTCGTTTTAGAAAATAAATGATGCTATTTTTAATTTCAGGTAAAGAGTTACTCGATTCAGTTAATGGTGTGAAGACAGAACTTGACATTCCAGTGTACATTCAAGGACCACCTGAACACATCCCTACTATGTTTTTTTCATTTGAAAAGTTGATGGTAGATTCTTTGCCCGTGTCACCCAGCAAAGAGACGAGAAATGGAATTACTTTAATGAATACGAGTAGTTATATATTTACATCGGGTACCACAGGTAAGCTGTAAAGAGTTTAGATTTACGTCATTTATATTTTCAGTAGTACTGAAATGGTTAACCGGATAACCGGTTTGAACCGGTTACCTACCGAACCGATTAAAAAAACGTCTACCGGTTATCCGAAATGCCCCCCCCCCCCCTCCCAAAAAAAAAAAAAAAAAAAAAATTCTAGCAATGTACCACACCATTCTCGAAACAAGGAACCTGCCAGTGCTGTAGAACAAAAACTATCAGAACTATTTTTTAGTGATGACCAAAACTGGTTATTATAATATATTTTTAATAATACCACAGGTCGGTTGTTTTGCTGTGACCTTCACAAAACAATGGACCTGCGGTATAATAAAACTATCACAAGCTACCGCAGGTCCCTTTTAGTTTTTCCCCTCATCTTCACTCTCTCCGTCATTTACTGCAGGTTAATACTGATAAATGTTTTGTTTCGCGGGGACTCTGGGGTGAGACCGGTCTACTCTGTAGTGGTATCCTGTACCACAGGTCACTAAATCCTTCGCATATTTATGTCTAATATACCGCAGGTCCCTCGTTTTGCTGTTACTTCCACAAATCGAGGGACCTGCGGTATATTAAAACTATCACAAGCTACCACAGTTCCCCTTTCAATTATTTCCCTGCTCCCTACTCCCACCCCTCAAAATGCTAGGCAATGCGGTCGACCATTCACAAAACAAGGGACCTGCGGTACAATAAAACTGTCAGAAACTATTGTATTACCATGAATGATGAATGAAAGGTCTTAAAAATCTCTTGCGACCCGGTATTCTTTGGTGTCAGAAGTATTACCATGAAAAAAAATAATGAAGCTATATTTTGGAACTTTGATATCTAATCAGTGACAAGGATATCTAATCAGTGACAACGAAACAATGAAACTTTTAAGGAGATAATGTATATTTTTTGCACGGCGTTTTATTTCATTTTTTAATATAGGCTACCTCGAATTGGGCATAGTTGATTCGTTGTTTATACAGTATCTAAATAAACCCGAGCTGATGTTTTTCAAACTGACCAGACAGATGGGGCTTTTGACAATCGGGGCCGACAGAGTGTTTGTACTGCATTTGCATCGTTTTAAAGGAACTCCGTCTTTGTCGGCACAGAATACTTAAAAGTAGCGCGTTTTTCAAGAACAAGGCCGACCTGCGGTTTGTACTACCATCAAAGGGACCCAAGCAAACTGTGTACACAAAAAGTGGTGTAAAGTATTTAAGACCAATGCTGGTATCACTGGCAAATCATTTTCAAATTTGGAGTCGATATGCGTCTCACAGAACCTTGTTTTCCTTGTGGCATTTGTAGCCTCATGTGTTTCAAAGATTGCATCGAATGTTCTGGTTGCAAATCATGGAATCATTTTCAATGTGTTCCAATGCCACGCAAGCTTTTTAATACGTGGTCTTCAGATCTTGGTTTGAAATACTTCTGTAAAAAATGTGCTATCAATGAGAAAGACCAATACAACATTACAGCAGCACTAAACAGGTTAGTTCGTTTTTTAAATATATGCAAAGTCGTTTAATATATTTCTTTGTCCCGCCTCTGGTAACTAAGGTTACCCACCCTAACGGACTAGCATTATAGACGAACGTTGTTACTTAAACCTTAGACCCCGAAGCCGTCGCCATGAGCTGCCGTCACCACCCGTATTTTATGTCAGCCGCCGTGAGCCACATTTTTCTTCAGCCAGCCGTATTATAAATCAGCCGCCACGAAATCTGCGCCGGCTTAAGCCGTGTAAATTGTCAACATTTCACTAACTACCCCTTTACCCAACACTAGTAGCAGACGACACTCGTAACAAAATGTCTCGTATAACTAAAAATTTTCCATATTTTGCTTCCAAAACATAGGTTGTGACCCCTCATTGGGACGAGCGGTAATAAACTATATTTAGGGAGCCAAATTTTTTTTTTTTAGATACACGAACATTTTGTAACGGAAGTCGTCTTTTCCAAATGTTAAGCCTAGGAATATTAGCCGATTAGGGAACTGTACATTCTCGATGTAAAACTTGATTGGGAATTGTCCGTCCTCGATGGGGAAATGTCCGCATGGGGAATTATCCGATGTTCAAATGTCCGATGGGAAAATGTCAGCGTGTCCATTTGTGAACGGGACTGATGTGTAATGGGGGCAAATATGCGTCGGATAATTTTACAAATGTCCCATTTTCAGAAGAAGGGTTAAGGAGCAAAAATTTAAAGGAGCAAATGTCCGAGATTCTCCATCGCAACAAGCCGATTCGAATATTAAATGGCTAGAAAACCAGTCTTGATGATTATTTTCCCCTGATCAAGTCTATGGTATTAATTACTTTCGCACCATCAGTAGAATAAGAGGATTAATACTTGTGTGTCAATTAATACTATACGTGTATTAGTATACAATAAAACGGTGTCATCCTGCTTCTCCCACTTTTATTTTCACACCTAAATCTAGTGTTGTTTTACGATTTGGAGTCCGTACCATTTTTGTTAGCTTTTTACTTGATATCCCGTTTCTCCCACTTTCTTATTTTCTCAAAGGCAGTGGTGAGTTTGAGTTTTCTTTTTTTTTTATTTATTTTTGTTTTTTATTTTCTGTCTTTGTTAAAAGGTAATCACTTGATACCATTTATTGAAAACTTGTTTTATTTTCTCATATGTATAGCGTTTAAGAGTTAAACAGCTCGTAAGTAAAGAGCTTGTTTTGTGGTTTGTAGCATTTGGTTGCTATCGTATGTCTCATTTCAATGGATAATGTTATTGATGTTTCAATGCTGGGGGAGTGGGGAATGATCACCTTCTCTTATTCCCCGTGGGAACCCCGGGAAGTGAGGCAGTGCTTGTTTACTGTGGTAAACAAGTTCTGCGTTACTGGTAAAATAGGACCCAGTCACCAGTGCTTGGGGTGGAAGTCCTCTAAAATGGGCAGCATGGGGTATAAACGATTGACTAAACTTGACTTTATCTCCATGTTGTGTCACGATTAGCCATTGTGCATAAATATGTGACGTTAAACACCAATAAATAAATATACCTTCTCTTATGAGAAACGTAACAAAGCAGCGGTATTATGCAGACAAAGCGTCTCAATTGTTACATTTAAATTGATGAAGCCTGCCTTTTATGCCCAATAAATGCAATAAATTACCAAAAAGCCGCAACCAAGAAATACGATATAGTAGTGTTAAAAAGTTGCAACGCTGAAATATTTTGAATCATGTTCCCGAGTGTGGCGGTGGGATGCCATCATGGGTAATTTTCCTGACACATGGCAAGCTCTGAAAGCCTGATGAATTGTATATCGGAATGTTATGTACAATAGAAGACAGTTTTTATATTAGTTAGTTTTATACGTCTGCACACGTTGTTTTGACACGAAGAGCTTGATAAGTTTATGTTGTTTATATAGAGTAAATGGAAAAATATGCTCCGTTATTATTGATTTTTGGTGTAAAATACCCCCAAATATCAACGAGACGACAGTTGCCTCGAACTATTAGTTAAAACAAAGATAATACCCCGCAAAACAAGGGACCTGCGGTAATTTTGAGGGACCTGCGGTAGCCTGTGGTAAAATCGGGGACCTGCGGTATAAAGGCGCACCCCTACGGAATAATTTCTGAGAATACTGCTTTCCAATTCCTATGGTTTTGATCCCAGATTCGGTGAAATAATGGCTACGGTTAACCTGATATTATCCGGTTACAGCTCTCGGTTAGTCAATTGTGAAAATGAGCCAACCATTTCAGCCCTAATTTTCAGGGGGGTAGAAAGCATTCTGCCCTTGTGCTGGGGCAAAATGGGGCACGCTCATACACAGGGACCCACGCACTGATGTATATCCGTGATGGCCCATGTGCCTCGTTGCCCCGGTAGAACGCAATACACAATGCTACGTTTGGGGCCGAGACATGGACAATTATAGTTCACTGCTCGGATTCGAGTACGATTTTTATCCTTGAGTGGAGTGTGCGGATGATTATTTCACGAGTCGTTAGCCGAGTGAAATAATCCACGCGGCCCACGAGAGGATAAAATCGTACTCGAATCCAAGCAGTGAACTTTTGTATTTATTATTTTATTTTATTTTTTCCTTATTTGTTTTCCCAAAACAACTCTTTATAATTGATTCAACTCATCCGATTTGTAAACAATAAAAAAATAGTCTGTCATCGCTGAGAGTGGTATACATACGATGCTGGGAGTGGAATACCATTTTCGGCGAGTCGGAGTAGGAATACCATTTGTTTTGGGGGAAGAAAAATGAATGAAAATAAAATAATCTTTATTATTCTCCCCGATCTCCGAATGAGGTTTCGGTGAGCGTATGGTCTAGGGCCCTGTCTGTACTTCCGAACGTTCGAACAAACATTTCGCTTTGTATAACTCGATTTTGATGTCCTTTGCTATGGTGGCAGATCAGCATGGGAGAAAGGATAGCCACATGTTGCGAGTTACTTTCATTCATACGCACCAGAATTATGGCTCTTGTTACATATTAAATATTTTGCATTATAACTCAATAATTATTTGTCAGATTTTGTTGTCCTTTGGTATAGTGTGTGGGAAGGATCTACGGGCAGTGCGCATAGTTGTGGTCCTTGTTACGCTTAGAAACTATTCTGTATGAATATTTGGTGGGGGAGGGGGGGGGGGGGGCTAAAAACAATTGCGTGAACATAGATGGGGGTGGGTGGGTGGGCGGGCGGTCAGGTACCCCCCAAAATGTGCGTAAACAGTATAAATGCATTTTTTCCTTTTTCATTGTTATGGCATCTTTTTGTGCCCCAAACAGTAACAAAATCCCTGCAATTGATCATAAATGCCCATTTAAAGTAACCCCCTTAATATGAAAAATATTGGAGAATTTCACCAAAAACTGACTTGAGGATGGGGATGGGGTTTCGATATTGAACGGAAAAAAAAATGTCCGGCAATGTTCTCCTAAAATCGACTAAAATATCAATTCACAGCATAATTCATTCACACTTGAGGTTTTTTTTATGGAGCATTCTTTAAAATGAAGTATAGTATATATAATACTGTATAATGAGTCAAAATAGCTGGGTGAGACTGATTTTCAAAATGAAAAATTTGAAAATATTAATTTTTTTTTCAACAAAAACAAAAAGTCTGATTTAACAACAACAAAAAAGTATCTTTGATAGCTATCCTGCCGTGCAGATGCTATAACAAGAACACAAGGTTTGGTCTTTTTGAGTCAGAACAAAAACAAGTTCCCATTTACTCAACCAATATTTGCAACATATACACGATCACGGTACAAGCAGTAGTAAATTAATTACGGGCACAGTAGGTACAGTGCTCACATATGTCTGCACATGCCATGATTTACAGAAACTAGACTGTTCGAAGTTCATATCACTGTACATCAGAAATAAAATTAGGAAAAGCTTATTTAAATTTGATTTAAAATCAAAGGTTTCTGGAAAAAAATAATCGAGTTTCATTTGCAAAGTAAATACCAAGAAACTAGATTTGAGAGAATATTAAACTATACATTTAGTTTGATCTGGTTTGATTGGGGTTTTACGTCGCTTTCAACAACTATGGGTATATGATGCCTATACCAATAGGTTGTTAGTTCCCAAGATGATGGTAGAATTACGCAAACAGATCCACTGGATGGCCTAAGGAATCCACCAACCACTGGGGAGGAACTAACAAGCTTATCTACTCAGAGACCTCAATGTTAAGGATGGGACAAAGTCCTCAGAATTTTGCTACATCAATATAGTGAAATGTCTATGTGAACAGCCAGATCATCGCTGCTGTGCATAAACAACCTGGCTACCAAATGTGGACCTATCATACCCGGGCCCACATGGGGTTCAAGCTTTACAGTAATGTGTCTTTGTGAACTGATGTTAATCTGGTAAGTCTTGAAAAAAAATGCATCTGATAGAGTAAATGGAAATATGTTTGAAGATATAAAAATATGCATTGAATCAGTGTGCATTACGCGTTTCGAGTTGGTGTTCGAGTGCTGAAGTTTTGTATATAAAATGTATGAGAAGGGGAAATGAAAAGTCATGGAAAAAATGTGCAAAAAGGGTGGGTTGGCCAAAAAATCTGCAAAATAAAAATGTCCACCTATGTTCACGCATTTTTTTCCTCCACCCCCTCCTCTAGAGATGGGTGATATTAGAATGGTTAGTTCAGAATCGGATTCGGTATTTTCAGAGGGATATACCGCGGTAGAGGCTCGGAATTCGGTATCTGACTTGACTGAGATTTGTTGATAGTACGAAAGGGAAATTCACATCAGAAAAATACAGAATAAGTTCTTGTACCATTCTACCATAACGCCAGAAATGCCACTGACAATGACCTCAAAACTGGCTTTCTTTTGACAACACAAATTATATCTATAGTAATTTTGTGACATGTTCTAAACCCACCTCAACCTTTAAAGGCCTTTTCAGGCTTTTGCTATCTTGGAGCATGTGCCCTTAACTTGCCACCATTATGAGGTCCTGCCGACCATAGACAAATCATACGAGCAGTGATTTGTAGTCAAGTCTTGGCTGCCTCACCAGGAAGCCAAGACTTGACTAGAAACTGCTGCTAAGCAGCTATATATGTACAGATGGCAGTTTAGTGGGAATTCGGGATGATTGCCCAGGCCTTTATTAATTAACAAAACTGAAAAGAAAATAAGTCACTTTCATAAAAATGAACAGTCCCTCTGCTATCAAGCCTCAACAAGGTTGAGAATTTGAAAATATAGATAGTTTTGGTATTTAATGATTGGTTCAGTTCGGTTTTTCGGTATATTGCCCATCTCTAATATCCACATATTGCTGGTTTCGACCATGCGTACGCATCAGAGTTATGGCCATTGTTACACACAAAAAAACTTTCCATGCGGACGTTTTTCATTGTAACACAAGCTCCTTGGGTATGCCGTTTACTACCATGGGGAAAAGGATATCCGCACATTGCAGGTTTCGTCCACGCACACTTACAACAATTATGCTCCTTGTTAGACTTAGGAACTTCTTGCATTGTTGTTTTTTGTCCATAATAATAAGTTTTAGTGAATGGGAGTAGAAAATAGGACTCTGCGAATCACATATTTTTTATTCAAATCAAAGCTCGAATCGAATCAAATCGAATCGAGTCTATTATTCGAAATCGAATCTAACCTCGAATCGAATACAGGCGTCTTGAAGTCTCAACTGATGAAATATTCGAACTACATCATCAAGGCATGCCTTCGTTGAAGACATGCCTCATTTATATACAGTTGGAATATTACCAGTAAAGATTTTTGTTCAAAAACGGGTGGGAGAATTCTGTACTGGGCATTGCATGGGGCTACCCGTTGGCTCATCGTCGATATTGCTTGGGAAATTTAAATTTGCTTTCAGCAGGGGTAGTGACCAGTGAAATTGGAATTAGCATGGATGGTGGCATGGTTACAGATGCTTTTTATGTTAAAAAGCGGAAATTACACTCAGTCTTTATTTTTAACATAATTTATGGACAATTTCTATCTCAGCTATACGTTTTGTGATACGACTATGATGACGGATACCAAGCGAAATTCAATTGAAAAGATTCGAAGGAAAACGAATAGGACAGCCGACTTCGAATCGGACCGAATACCAACTTAAGATTCGAAATCGAATCGAATCTCGAAGCTTCACAAGAAACTAAATAATGTTTAGACCATCCATGAATAAAAGGTATATACGGGGCAGTTTAATCGAGTGAATTTGTATACACGTGCGTTCGTTTGTTTTTTGGAAATGGCAGACATTTATGCCATCTTGAGAAATCTCACCACTCCAACGGGGCGGCGTATGCTATTCGTTGTATTGCTGAAGGTGGCATATGCATCGCTTCGCGTTGCTCTTTTTCTTGTTTATGAAATTGCACATTTGTTTGCTCCACATTTAACCCTTTATCTAACATGAAAAGCAGACGACACTTGCAAAAAAAAATTCTTGAATAACTATTATTTACGTTTTGTGTCTCAAAAACATAGGTTATGACCCCTCATTGGAACGTGCTCGTTCCAATGAGGGGTCATAACCTATACTTTTGAGACAAAAAATGAAAAAAATAATGAAAATTAATTGGCAATTTTTGAGAATAGCGCTGGCCGGTTTTGACCATTACGTTAGGTAAAGGGTTAAACAATACTTCGGCCCGGTGTGGAAATTCGTTGGATATAGAGTCGAAAATGTGCACTTTTTCTCGAACTTGCACTCACAGGGCCATAACAGTACTCTGAAATTCTAAATTATTGAACAACTGAAAATGATTCTTACAGAAGTTTGCGATAATCAAACCGATTCTTGCCTATCAAAACAATATAACGGTAATCTAAGTGCATGCGTGCGGCGAGGAAACACCTCAAAGGGAGAGAGAGAGAGAAGGGGTGCTTTTGAAAATTTGTAGTTGGGATAAATACCCCCTCCACTTCCAAGTTTTACGACACTGCTCCTGTGACAGTGGTCTGTTATCAGTTATGCGGACACAACTACTTAGAGTTTGAAGGTCACAGACTTCTAAAAGTCTCCTGAGCCGTATGTTTTATTCTTTTTTATCATTTGATACCACAAGGGTTGTCGGCATATTCTTCATAACCCCTTTTCATTTATCTTTTAGGCTTACCAAAAGCCGTTGGTATTGCGCATCTGAAAAGCGTGGGTACAGCCTGTATACAAAGTTTCGGAGGTGTGTCAGAAAACGATGTCATATACCTTGTTTTACCTCTCTATCACTCATCAGGAATAATTGGATTGTCCAGAGCAATGAAAGTCGGTAAGTATATCCAGGGGCACAGGAAGCACTTCATGGACTGGGGAGTCAGATACCGGGAAAGGGGTATTTACTCACACCGGCAGCCCCGCCATGACATGTTGAAGCATGCATGTCTCAAAAGCCAAAGGCCTGTGATAGGTGTTTGAGACGAGGTATCCCCCTCCTTCCAACCTTCCCCATTGAATTTTGAAAGCTCCAGGAACGGATTTCGGGTGTATTTTAGCTTTACTTCGAGAATAAATCATTGAAAACAAATTGAGTAACGAGCCTGGAAGGAAGGAAGGGAGGGACAGCTTCCCCCATGCTTCGGGTGGGAAAGCACGGTTGGTCTGTGTACTGAGATGTACTGCACGTCAATGGGGAACTTGCCTTCAACCGCTGTAGTCCAGCTGCCCGACCGTCGAGACAGGCCTCTACAAAGAGGCAAACCTCGATGGCCTGATAGCTGGACTACAATCGCTGCTAACACAGCTTGTGTTGAAATAGTATGTTGGGGAATCTGACATTTGCCCGCCGTGCTGGGTGGCTCTCTCGGGAGCTATGGCTCCACCACCCTTAAAACTGTCATTAAACCCCAATAAAACAAAATCAAAACCGACCATGCTATTATTCCAAAATGCTCAGTACACCATGAAAATAACAGGGTATTTTGGGAAATAACCATCGTCTTCAGTACAGTACTTTCTATGAAAATCTGAGGGGATCGACGGGGTCCAGCTGAGTGAGGGTGTTGGTGTCTGTTGATTCCAAAAACGAGTAAGAATTATTTGTAGAATATGTAATCAGTTTTAGTGTCATATTTTCAGGTTATGTATAATATATTAGAAGAATTTATAATCAGTTTTAGTTTCGTATTTTCAGGTTATATAATAATATATTAGAAAAGTTGAACAATTAATCCAGTGGCTATGCCTGGTGGAATTCCTGCTTGACATAGGCGATATATATACATTATCATGACCATGTGCATGTCCTGTAATTTGTATCAGATTCGAGGTCGTGTTTACAATCAGATCGCAATGAGTCCGTCAGGGCGAGTTGTGATCCGATTGTAAACATGACCGAGAATCTGATACAAATTACAGGACATGCATTTGGTCGTGATAATACATTTTTCTAACAATCCCGTTACATAAAGCCCATTTTTCAGTGTAAATTGGGTTGGAATTGGTCAAAATTTTGAATTTCATATTTTAATGTGTAATAACAATGCATATAATGTTATTATTTGTCATAGCGCGGTGTTTACTAGAAGTTGAATCTATGTGATACGGAATCAGAATGAGTCGTCTATATGATACAGTATCCGAACACATTATGTGATACGTACCGTTTCTCGTGGTTTTCATGTCAAAATCTATATGATTGTTATATGATTGTTAGATAAACATTAAATTCAAGCAGTTGCATCTTCACAGATCTTCCATTAATTGAGATTCCTGTGTCTAAATGCTGGGATCATAGACCATTATAACAGTAATTTGTTCCAGTTGCATTGGATGCTAAGGCAAACGATCCACGTGTAAATCTCACAATAAAACTACAGGCTACTTGCAGACAATTACGGATCAACGCAGAAAACAATTCCAGCTAGACTTTATGATTCTGGAGAATCATGACTTTTCTCGATTAGATTCCATGATTTTTCCTGACCCCTCTGTGTCTGATGAATTGTTTTTAACTGTCTCACTGAAGTTCCTTCATCGATGTTATGAGAAATGTAAGTATAGTAGTCTCAAATGACTCAGTTTGATAAAAAAATGTTTAGGTAAAATCCATCATTAATGGTGGAGAGGGTTAATATCAATATCGTCGTCCAACAAGTGACCGACAGAAGGAGTTATATTTGTTTGACACTTACCCAGTGAGTGCTGTGTCTAATTGAAAATGGTCTATTTTATCTCAAATGCATCCAAAATATTGATGTCCGGCAGCTTTTTGAGGGTTAACAAGTACTAACAGGAATATTTATTCATACAACTTGTAATGTCACACCAAGAACTGCGAATGGCCATTTTTTCTTTAAAATCTACAAGATGTTTTCAGAGAAATCCAGGGAGAACATGAATTTTAAGCTTTTGATGGGTATCATTGTTTATCCAACCAAAAGGGGTTAAGTGTTGTTTTTTGCTGGCTTCGGGTAGGTAAAAACCCGTACCACGTGATCAGACACGGGGTAACGAATTTATCTATTGACTTACCGTTTTAGAAGTACAATCTATTTCATGTGTGAACACACATAGCATGAGATCTTTTACCTTCCATTTTTGAGCCATAAAGGTTTCTGTGGAATTTTTGTGCAAAAGAGTTTTTTGTGAAAATTTGCCGATATGACTAGTATAAAAAAATTATTGAATTTCTTTTTTTCTTTTTTGTCTCAAAAACATAGCTTATGAACCCCACATTGGAGGGTACTCGACAAGCTCATTCCAATAAGGGGTCATGAGCTATATTTTGGAGAAAAAAAATTAAAATATAATACATGTACACTGTAAAACTGGAATGACGATTTTTTGCGAATAGTGCAGGCCGTGATCAGACATGGGATAACAAATTTACATGTATCTATTGACTTCTACGGGGTATGGACAATTTGCAGATTTCGGAACGAGGCTTCCACTGGGTATGGGAAATTTGTCAGTGGCTGGGCGGACGTATCGTGGGTTTCAATGAATATGGTCTCATACCACATATCTATCAACCAATCAAATCAAAAAATTCACTTTAGTCAATAGATAAATCTCCTTAACTAGTCAAAAATGGGTTAAGACCTCAATTTTTGAATACACTTACTACTTACAAAAATGTTTCCCTGTCAGTTTTGCGTCCGGTACAAAAAGTTATGTGTCTGTGTTGCATTCCCATTTGATGTTGTTGGTGTCCAAAAACAGATTATGTTTTCAAAATTTAGACATTTAGCAGACCATGGAGGGTTAACAAATGGTTACCGGAATAATTTATCTAATCAACTGGTAATGTGACACCAAGACCAATCAATGGCCATTTTCTCTTGAAAACTCTACCAGATGTATGTAAAGAAATCCAGGGAAAACAAATTTTTTTAAGCTTTTGATGGGTATCGCTATTAACAACCATAAAGGAGATTAACGCTTGGTTTTCTGAATACACTCATTACTTACAAAAATGGTCCTCGGTGAGTTCCACTTCCAACAGAG
Source organism: Pictodentalium vernedei (assembly GCA_031216915.1). Taxonomy (NCBI): domain Eukaryota; kingdom Metazoa; phylum Mollusca; class Scaphopoda; order Dentaliida; family Dentaliidae; genus Pictodentalium; species Pictodentalium vernedei. The sequence goes on along the minus strand of CM062293.1, from coordinate 77,257,440 downwards.
GAGATTATGTTTATTTTTCAGGTACATATTGGGTGCTGTGCATGTCCGAAAGAAGCCCATTTCAACAAAATTACGATGCTTAGCAGCCTGTAGAGGGTTAATAAACGCTCATGGAATATTTTGTCCATGCAACTTGTAAAGTCACTCTAAGACCTGCGAATGGTCAACTGTTCTTGAAAATTTTTTGTGGAAAAATCCACAGAAACTGGAATTTTAAGCTTTTAAGGGGTATATCTCCTTTTCCAGGCAAACACGGGTTAAGACCTCAATTTTTTATTACACTTACTATTTACAAAATGTTTCCCTATCAGTTTTGCACCCGGTAAAATAAGTTAACGTTTCTCTGTGGCATTCCCATTTGATGTTGTCCGTGTCCAAAAACAGACTATTTTTTTCGAAATTTTGACATTTAGCAGCCCATGGAGGGTTAACAACTGCTTACCTGGATATTTTATCCATGCACCTGGTTATGTGACTCCAAGACCTATCAATGGCCATTTTCTCTTGAAAACCTACGAGGCGTTTGTAAGGAAATTCAGGGAAAACATGATTTTTTAAAGCTTTTGATGGGTATTGATATTAACCATCCCAAATGGGGTTAATGCTTGGTTTTTTGAATACCCTTATTACTAACAAATTTGGTCCTTGGTGAATTCCACTTCCAACAAAGTAGATTATGTTTATCTCTCGGGTATGCATTGGGTGCTGTGCACGTCCGAAAACAGCCTATTTCAACAAAATTACGATGCTTAGCAGCCTGTAGAGGGTTAATAAATGCTCACAGGAATATTTTGTCCATGCAACTTGTAATGTCATACAAAGACCTGTGAGTAGTCAATTTCTCTTGAAAACCAACATGTTGCTTTTTCGAGAAAGCCACAGAAAATGGGAATTTTAAGCTTTTAAGGGGTATCTCTCTTTAACCAATCCAAAATGGGTTAAGACTTCGACTTTTGAATACCCTTACCACTTACAAAAATATTTCCCCATCAATTTTGCGTCTAATAAAAGAAGGTACCTTTCTCGGTGGTACACCCAGTGGGTGCTGTTGGTGTCCACATACAGCCCATTTTATCAGAATTTTTACGTTTACCAACCTGGGGAGGGTTAACTAATACTGACCGGAATATTTTGTCCATGCAACTTGTAAGGTCACAACAAAACTTGGGAGTGACCAATTATTCTTGCAAGTCTACAAGACTCGTTTAATGAAATCCACGGAAAACATGAATTTTTTAGCTTTTGGGGGTATTGCTGTTTTATCAGCCCAAAACGGGTTAACGCTTGGTTTTGTGAACACCCTGATTACTTACAAAAATGATCCTCGGTGAATTCCACTTCCAATAAAGGAAGTTATGTTTATCTCTCGTGTACCGTTTGGGTGCTGTGGGGGGCCCCAAAACAGCCCATTTTACCAATATTTCGATGTTTAGCCGCCTGTGGAGGGTTACCTAATATGCATCACCTAATATCTCTTGTGTATCAATGGTCGTGGCACAGGCAGGTCTAGCAGTGCTGAATGTTTAAAAAAAATCTACAAGACGTGTTTTGAGAAAGTGCCGATAAACTCCAATTTTGTCAGTTTTTTGCCAATTCTGACGAAATAAGGGTTAAATCGAAAATTCTGCTTCGGTACATTTTCAGATTATGTGCCCCTCTATGAGTGTGCAAAAGTTTGTGAAAATCGGTTCGAAAATGGCTTCTGAATCGTACGGACAAAAATGTGTGGAAAAAAAAAAAAAAAAAAAAATAACTAGACTTTATGATTCTGGAGAATCATGGCTTTTCCCGATGAGATTCCATGATTCTTCATGACCCCACAGTGTCTGATGAATTGTTTTTAACTGTCTCACTGAAGTTCCTTCATTGATGTTATGAGAAAGGTGAGTATAGTAGTCTCAAATGACTCAGTTTGATAAGAAAATTGTTTAGGTAAAAACCATCATTAACAGTGGAGTGGGTTAATATCAATATCATCGTCCGACAAGTTAATGACCCACAAAAGGAGTTATGTTTGTTTCACACATACCCACTGAGTGCTGTGTCTATTTGAAAATGGTCCATTTTATCTCAAATGTATCCAAAATATTGATGTCTGGCAGCTTGTAGAGGGTTAACAAGTGCTAACAGGAATATTTTTCCATGCAACTTGAAATGTCACACTAAGAACTGCAAATGGCCATTTTTTCTTTAAAATCTTCCAAGATGTTTTCAGAGAAATCCCTGCGCATACGCTCTTTTCCAATTCGACGTGACGAAATGCGAAATTCATCTCGCTTTTCATGGAAAGTGATGCCACAACTATTCATGATCAAGGAGTGAAAATTTCATGGAAATCTGCCTAGAATTGGCTGAGATATGGTGTTTTGAAGAGAGGAGGTAATTGTTTGAATTTGGTCCTTCCTTTTCAAGCCAGTTCGAAAAAAGACGTCGAGAATGGGCGCAGAATCCTTCAATGCCTCCTCGCTGGAGTAAGTCGACTTAAATGTTACAATTGTGTGTGACTGGTGGAGAGTTGACTGTAAATGGAAGTTGCTTCTTTAAGACAGCCACCCAGGGATTCCAACACAACCTTTAAACCTACGAGAATCTCAGAAGTTTAAAGTCAAGAGAAATTGGCGGTGATTGGGTTTCTGGCAGGCAGGAAAAGATTGACGAAGATTTGCATATTGGACATTAAAATAGCACTTCTGACATACACGAACGGTGTTCAGACCGCTGGAGGCAGCGACTTGAAATTTTCAGAACTTGTTCTACAAACCATGGCCGACATTTTGGGATCTATTTGGAGTGTCCGGACCGCGTGGAAAACACCACGCATTGCTTGGAATGTGAGAGTACTATTCGTCCCGACTCTATCAGTTTAGAATGGACACGGGCAGTGTTGTAGACGACTGTAGAGCTGCGATTGAGCATAACGTCCCAGGTTTCGGTGCCACATTGCCTAACCAGCTCCAAAAGAGCGGCGGGGGAGGGGTATCCTGACACTATCTTTAAACCTTAGATAATCGTCAGAAGTTGAAGTGAAAAGAAATCGGCGGTGAGTAGGTTTTTTGGCGGGAAACGATTAACGAAAATTTGCCAATTAGACATTAAAATTGCACTTCTCACAAACATGAACCGTGTCAAGACCGCTGAAGGCAGCGACTTCTAATTTTCAGAACTTGTTCTACGCACCCTGGCCGACATTTTGGCATCTGTTGCGAGTGTCGAGGCCGCGTGAAGAACACCACGCATCGCGTGGAAAGTGAGAGTACTATTCGTCCCGATTCTATCAGTTTGGAATGGACTTGGGGACTGTTGTAGACTACTGTAGAGCAGCGATTGAGCATAACGTTGGAGTTTTTTGTGCCAAATTGCCTAACCGGCTCCAAGGTATGATTTTTCGTCTGTACATCGCCCAGATCGCCTGTAGTTTATACCGTTACCATACATTGAAGTAGCCTTTTGTCATTTTCGCCACTTTCGACCCAGATTTGAGGGTACCTTCCTTCAACCCCATTTTATAGCAAAATCTAGCCATGCTCCCAACAACGCCTTCTCCCCGTCGGCCCGGGTGCTTCTAAAAATAGAAAGGTCAATGGGGAGGGGCCCGTTAGCAAACAAATGGGGACAGGGCAGGTGTACTTGGTGAAAAAACAGTTGTGTGAACATCCCCAGAAGTGAAAACCTATGCTCAGTGGCTGTAATCAAGATGTTAATTTATACTCCCATTACGGCCAAGATACTACAGAATGCAAATGGGTGGGTGGCGGGCATCACCACTGGATCTAATGTTGTATTTCATGTTTTCTTTTTTTCTTTATATTCTATTTATTTTTTTGATCTCTTCTCTCTCTCTCTCGCTCTCTCTCTCTCTCTCTAAGTTTAATTTGTGTTTGTCTATAATGTTTATAATATTTAGATTTTGCTAGATTCTGTTATTTATGGAATACGTTCTGCCATATTGTAAATTATTAGTCACTGTACAGGAACGGAGGGGCTTCTAAGTGGTAAGCACTTGTCCTCCAATCCTGATTTGCATTGTCAAATGGCAAATAAAATATGTTTAATCTAATCTAACAGTAGGGGGGGGGGTGCATGTGTCCTAGGTAAAAAAAAACAGCAGGGGGCAGGTGTCCTAGGTAAAATAAACAGCATGGGGGGGAGGGATGTCCCCGCTAATTAATTTTAATAGGAGGCAGTTGTTCATGGGGCAGGTGTCCTATCCCACTGCCCAGTATTCCAAATTTTCTATGGTACTTGGCCTTGACGGAAATAACATTTCAACAAGAAACAACGGGAAACCTATTTGCAATAAAGCTGCAAATATAAACTTGATTTTAGGACCATTCCATGGACATTTTAAAGCCTACTGCGACATCAGCGTTTCTAACTCTCGTCCTTTCACTACACCGCAGTATTTTACCCGAGTCGAGTTCTGACGTCATGCAAGTTTGACCGACATGCTTTCAATTTTGTTATTGACAACAACATGTTTATAATTTCGTGCTTACTGATCCGAATTTTGAAAACGACACACGCAATCGCGAAAGCGTTTTCTGAAAAACACGATTCTGCAAAAGGTTTTAGGGAAATTTGATTATTTTTTTATTTTCAATTTCGATGGCTCTTGTCGAAAAGGTGCTAATCACTGATCATCCCAAACGAGATCAAAGACACGCCACAGTTTAATAACAGACAGAGAATCTTCTAAGAATATACATGCGCAATCCTAAAATGCAATAATTTTTTTCACGTTTTATGAGAGAAATATGTCCAATTGTATCATTGAATCATTTTTAGGTACATGTGGGTGAGAAATTTTCTATACGGACAAAATACAGGCTAAATAAAATATTTGCCATTATTTTCCGCAGACGTATTTTTGTCTTTGCTTCTTGGGGAAATCCATGCTGCTAACTACAACGAAGGTGTGTTATTTGATGTGGTCAGAACCGTCAGGTGGTCGGGTCCGAAACCGCACCTCGCAGAAGATTTAGTGGGGGGTGTCGATTTTACAAGTAATGTAGGCAGCGTATACGGCATGGGCTGTCTGTCTTTAATCCGACAAAACAGGGTTAAGGCTTGGTTTTTTGAATACCCTTATTTATTTATTTATTTATTGGTGTTTAAGGTCACATACTTCTGCACAATGGCTAATCGTGACCGTGACAGTTTTAGAGGTGGAGGAAGCCGGAGTACCCGGAGAGAACCACCAAGCATCGACATGCAACTGTCAGCTCCTCAACATTTTAACTCTGTTCAGGCTCCGCTCAGGCAGGGTTACAGAGGTTGAAGACATGTGTACCATCGACGTGCAGTATGCCTTAGTACACGGGGACATCGTGCCCCCATGTCGGCAACCGGGCCAAAGTGCCTTGCCCAAGGACACAACGTGAGTCGTCCCGGACGGGGATCGAAGTCGGGACCTCTAGCATAGAAGTACAACAGTCTACCACTGAGCCACCGTGCTCCCTTGAATACCCTTAATACTATCATACATTATCCCTCAGGAATTCTAAGTCTGATAAAGAGGTCATGTTTATCTATTGCATACCCATTTGCTGCCCGAAAACAGCCGATTTTATTAAAATTTTGACGTTTAGCAGCCTGTAGAGGGATTAACAAATGACTAGCAGAATATTCTATCTATGCAATTTGTAAGACCCACCAATGTCAAATTGTTCTTGAAAATCCCCAACAAGCAGTTAGCGAAATCCACGGAAACTGTAAATTTTAAGCGTTTAAGGGGCATCTCTCCTTATCCAGTCCAAAATGGGTTAAGTTTCATTCTTTTAAATACCCTTACTACTTACAAACCTTAAACACCAATAAATAAATAATATCATGCAGTGCAGTGTGGAATATGAAGTGAGGCGGTCCAAAACATTTTAACAAGAAATACGGGAAACCTATTTGCAGTAACGCTGCAAACATGAACTTGATTTTAGGACCATTCCATGGACAGTTTGAAGCCTACTTCGATATCAGCGTCCCTTATTCTCAACCTTTCTGTGCATCACTGCAGTATTTCACCCAAATCGAGTTCTGACGTCATGCAAGTTTGGCCGACATGCTTTCAATTTTGTTATTGCTAACTACATATTTATAATTTCATTATTTCTGATCGGAATTTTGAAAATGACACACGCAATCACGACAGAGATTTCTGAAAAACTCGATTCTGCAAAAAGTTTTAGTGAAATTTCATTTTTTTTTTAATTTTGAATTTCGATGGCTCTTGTCGAAAAGGTGTTAATTACTGATCGTCCCAAACGAGATCAAAGACTGACGCCGAAGATTAAAAACAGACAGAGAATCTTCTAAAAATATACATGTGCAATCCTAAAATGCAATAAATCAAGTCTTTTTTTCACGTTTTATGCATGTTTTATGAGAGAAACATGTCCAATCGTATCATTGAATCATTTTTAGGTATATGTGGGTGAGAAATTTTGTATACAGACAAAATACACACTAAATAAAACAATTGGCATTATTTTCCGATGACGTATTTTTATCTTTGGTTCTTGGGGAAATCCATGCTGCTAAATATGACGAAGGAATGTTATCTAATGAGGTCAGGTGGTCGGGTCTGACACCCCACCTCGCAGTAGATTTAATGGGGGTGTCGATTTTACACATAATGTAGGCAGCATACATGGCATAAAAGACGATATGTTTTTCTATTACATACGCATTTGGAGCCCGATAACAGCCAATTTTATCAAAATTATGACATCTAGCAGTCTGTAGAGGGGTTAGCAAATTATTAGTGGAATATTCTATCCATGCAACTTGTAATACCAACCAACACCTGCAATGTCCAATTGTTCTTGAAAATCGCCAAAAGCAGTTGGCGAACTCCACGGAAAATGTAAATTTTATGCTTCTAAGGGGTATCTCTCCTTATCCAGTCCAAAATGCGTTAAGCTTCATTCTTTTAAATACCCTTACTACATACAAAACTGATCTTCTGTGAATTCTACGCACAGTAAAAGAAGTTTTGTTTAGCCTTTACATACCCATTGGGTGCTGTTGGTGTCTCAAAGCAGCCCATTTTATCAAACTTTTGATGTTCAGATGCTGGTGAAGAGCTAACAAATTCTGACCGGAATATTTTGTCCATGCAACATGTAATGGCACACTAAGACCTATGAATGACCATTTTTTCTTGAAATTTACAAGATGTTTTTAAAGAAATCCAGGGAAAACTTGAATTTGTAAGCCTTTGATGGGTATCGCTGTTTAACCAGCCCAAAACGGGTTAAGGCTTGGTTTTTTGAATACCCTTATTACTTACAAAAATTATCCTCGGTGATTTCCACTTCCAAGAGGGGAAGTTATGTTTATTTCCCAGCTACAGGTTGGGTGCTGTGGGGGGCTGAAAACAGCCTATTTTATCAAAGTGTTGATATTTGAGAGTCTGTGGAGGGTTAACAAATGCTTATCAGAATATTTTGTCCTTGCAGTTTATAATGTTACACCACGATCTGCGACGGACCAGTTTTTTCTTGAAAATCTACTTGACATTTTTAGAGAAATCCACATGAAGCATGGTTGTTTCAGCTTTTGGGGGAATCACTCTTAAACCATCCAAAACGGGTTAACACTTGGTTTTTTGAATACCCTTATTACTTACAAAAATAGTCCTCGGTGAATTCCACTCCCAACGAAGGAGATTATGTTTATTTCTCAGGTACACATTGGGTGCTGTGTGCGTCCGAAAAAAGCTTGGCAGCCTGTGGAGGGTTAATAAATGCTCACCGGAATATTTGTCCATGCCACTTGTAATGTCACACAAAGACCTGTGAGTAGTCAATGTTTCTTGAAAACTTACAAGATGTTTTTAGAGAAATCCACAGAAAATTCGAATTTTAAGATTTTAAGGGGTCTCTCTCTTTAGCCTGTCCAAAAAGGGTTAAGACTTCAACTTTTGAATATCCTTACTACTTACAAAAATGTTTCCGTATAGAGTGTGGGCTCAATAAAAGAACACACTTTTCTTTGTGGCGTACCCATTGGGTGCCATTGGCATCCAAAAACAGCCCATTTTATCACAATTTTGACTTTCAGCAGCCCATGGAGGGTTAACAAATGCTCCCCTTAGTATTTTGTCCATGCAGCCTCTATTGTCACACCAAGACCTGGGAGTAACAAATTTTTCTTGAAAATCTACAAGACACGTTTAGAGAAATCCACGGAAAACATGAATTTTTTAGCTTTATGGGGGTATTGCTGTTTAACCAGTCCAAAACGGGTTAATGCTTGGTTTTATGAACACCCTTATTACTGACAAAAATGATCCTCGGTGAATTCCACTTCCAATAAAGGAAGTTATGTTTATCTCTCATGTATTGTTTGGGTACAGTGGGGGCCTGAAACCGACCCATTTCATCAAAATTTCGATGTTTGGCAGCCTGTGGAGGGTTACCATATGCATTGCCGAATATCTCGTATGTATTAAAGGTCGTGTCACAGGCAGGTCTAGAAATGATGAATGTTTAAAAAAAATCTACAAGACGTGTTTCGAGAAAGTGCAAATAAACCTCAATTTTGACAGTTTTTTGCCCGTAGAAAAACAATAGTCTTTTCCAGAGGGAAAAGCCTAATAATCCGTAGAAAAATAATAGTCTTTTCCAGAGGGAAAAGCCTAATCATAGAAAAACAATAGTCTTTTCCAGAGGGAAAAGCCTAATAATCCGTAGAAAAACAATAGTCTTTTCCAGAGGGAAAAGCCTAATAATCCTTAGAAAAACAATAGTCTTTTCCAGAGGGAAAAGCCTAACAATTCAGTAATTGTCAATTCTCGAATATCGGTCTTGGGTCGGGTTGTAAATGTGAACTAACATACTGGCTGAGTCAGCTGTAACCTTTTTGGGTTGCCATTGGTTCAGTTGGTATGTTGGCAGAGCATTTATGGCAAGGCGGTCGACTCCCGGCGCAGTTATAAGACTATGCCTGGTGGAATAACTGCTTGACATCGGTAATATATTGAAAGAATATATAATCATTTTTAGTTTCGTATTTTCAGGTTGCACAATTGTTTTGAAGAAGAAATTTTCCGTGACCAATTTTTGGAATGACTGTAGAAAACATGGCGTAACAGTTGTCTCGTATGTAGGAGAAGTTCTTCGATATCTTCTAACGCCACCAGAGGTAGTTAAGTAAATATTAACCAAGGACCTTTAAATATATTTTTTTTCAGAAACGACTAGCACGTTATTTCTTCACCTAACAAAAACATGGCTGACATTTTTCGCCATTGCAAGAGGAGGTTTACAGGACTGTTAACTCTTAAGTTTTCTAAATGTAACAATGAGGGTATGGGAATTTCATAGAAAAATTGAAACGTCGAAATCTTAGCAAAGTTGTATCATCAATGTGCACATCATTTCACAAATGTCAGGCATTTTCCTGTAGAGTAGTATCAAAATACAGAAGCTAGCTTTTAACAAGTGTCACTATTATTAAACAAGTATGGACTTTATGGTGGTGAATATGATGTGATATGAACCTAAAAAACTTATAGTTTAGGTTCATATCACACCATTTTTACCGCCACAAAAGTCCATAACTGTTTTATTTTTTACACCTGAAAAAACTCCAATCTTCTATTTGTCAATTAAAAGTTCATTTATATCTACCAGAAATATACAATAAAATAGTTATCATCTGCAGAATAACATAAAAATAAACAATATTATAAAAATTACGTCGATTGAAATAGATGAAGAGAGAGGATTTCCAAAAGCTATATTTAGAAAGTTGATATCCACTGGATAACCGGTGTCCATGGATGTTCGAGTACCAGTCACGTGTATAAACCCATCAGTAGTATGTCTCGTACATTTTACCGCCAGGTTGCAGGACCCCGGAAGTGATGTCCTGTCACATGACCTAGTGGTGCCATGTTGTGTTGTCATGGTAACCTGTGTGAGTGGCCATCTTATGACGTCATCTCCATAGTGATACGTGGTGTGAGTGCACATGCGCAGTGCGTGTTGTTAGGGTGATTCGTGTTTCCGTTGTCCATTTTGTATACTGGAGGCCGCCATCTTGGTTTCTATGGTAGCACGTGATTGCTATGTTACCTAATTTTTCTGCAATAAGACGGGGTATGCTCAGAGGGTATGTTCGATTGTAGAAGAGTAAATCTGATTACCACAAACAACCCGACAATCTCTCCAAATCACCAAAATCCACCCAACTTTTACAGTTTCGAATTCTTTCAGAATTCTCTGCTTCTATCTATATATGCAATAGTTTTCCTCTACCTAGCCATGTTCCTTTGTTCTGGAGTATACCCCAGTAGTGTAGAATAGCCTATTAGTTGGAACAGTTTAACTTATTACTATATTTAGCAATTTCTGGTCTATTCTTGTTAGTACTGACCCTATTCCAAGTACTCTTGTTGTTTCATATATCTAGATCATTTATAACCAATCTGATTGGTTAATTTCCCATAATCTGTATGCAGAGTTATCTCCCCTTATTACAGTGAAGTTCTATCCGATTCTCATCACCTCTACATCCAGTGGCCATATCCCATGGAATCCCATTTTTGGGAAACATCTCTGGTTATGGAATCCCTTTTTTATCGTATGAGGCCATGAGGGCTATGTAAAAGCCCTCAAATGACTCCTCATTTATTATGCCTCATAGCCTCATTGAATTTTGAGGTTATGAGGACCATTAAAAATCCCTCAATGAGGTATAATTTACTACGACTCTTAGTCTCATTTCAGTATTTAACAGGTATATCCTATAGAATCCCATTTTGGGAAACACCCGTAGCTATGGAATCCCTTTTTTGTCGTATGAGGCCATGAGGGCTATGTAAAAGCCCTCAATGAGTCCTCATTTATTATCCCTCATACCCTCATTGAATTTTGAGGTTATGAGGATCATTAAAAATCCCTCAATGAGGTATAATTTACTACGACTCTTGGCCCCATTTCAGTATTTAACAGGTATATCCTATGGAATCCCATATTTTTATACTGTACCAATGACCCAGACTTAGCTGGTGCTAAACTCCTTAATTCAGGGCCAAACACAAATTTCCCCCCCCCCCCCCCCCCAATCCTAGTATATCTTCCCCCCCACCCTGAATATCTTCCCCCCCACACCACGAAAAATTTTTTTTGATTAATTTAACATTATTTGATGATGAAATTGTGCGAGAAAAATGTTTTTTTGGGCAGAATGTTTTTTTTTTTTCAGGTTCAACCTGGATATCTTGCTCTCATCCAGTTGAAAACCTGTGCCTGTGACAAAAATTCATTTCAATATTTTCTCAACTATTCTGGTTCATGTTGTCATGTGACATGAAGTGTAACTGTTTTGGGTAGAGAAATTGGTTTCGGACATAAACACTGAGTTAGGGTTGGTTGGAATGGGAGATGGGGAGGGGGAGAAGATATCCAGGCTTGGATATCTTCCCTCCACCATGACAAAAAATGATTTGTCAAACATTTGACACTAATTGATAATGAAATGGTAAGAGAAATAGATTTGGGACTTTAAAAATGGTTTCGGATAAACACTGAGTTAGGGTTGGTTGGAATGGGAGGTGGGGGGGGGGGGGGGGGGGGGGGGGGTAGGGGGAAGATATCCAGGCCTAGATATCTTCCCTCCACCATGACAAAAAATGATTTGTAAAACATTTGACACTAATTGATAATGAAATGGTGAGAGAAATAGATTTGGGACTTTAAAAATGGTTTCGGATAAACACTGAGTTAGGGTTGGTTGGAATGGGAGGTGGGGGGAAGATATCCAGGCCTGGATATCTTCCCCCCCACCATGACAAAAAAAATTTTGTCAAACATTTGACACTAATTGGTAATGAAATGGTGAGAGAAATAGATTTGGGACTTTAAAAATGGTTTCGAATAAACACTGAGTTAGGGTTGGTTGGAATGGGAGGTGAGGGGGAAGATATCCAGGCCTGGATATCTTCCCCCCACCATGACAAAAAATTTTTTGTCAAACATTTGAAAAATGGTTTCAGATAAACAAAGTTAGGGTTTGTTGGAATGGGAGGTGGGGGGGGCCTGGATATCTCCCCCCCCCCCCCCCACCATGACAAAAAAGAAAGAAGATATCCAGGCCATCTAACTCAGTGTTTATCCAAAACCATTTTTAAAGTCTCAAATCTATTTCTTTCACCATTTCATTATCAATTAGTGTCAAATGTTTGACAAAAAATTTTTTGTCATGGTGTGGGGGAAGATATCCAGGCCTGGATATCTTCCCCCTCACCTCCCATTCCAACCAACCCTAACTCAGTGTTTATTCAAAACCATTTTTAAAGTCCCAAATCTATTTCTCTCACCATTTCATTATCAATTAGTGTCAAATGTTTGACAAAAAGTTTTTTGTCATGGTGGGGAGGGGGGGGGGGGGGAAGATATCCAGGCCTGGATATCTCCCCCCCCCCACCTCCCATTCCAACCAACCCTAACTCTGTGTTTATCCAAAACCAATTTTAAAGTCCCAAATCTATTTCTCTCACCGTTTCAATATCAATTAGTGTCAAATGTTTGACAAAAATTTTTTTGTCATGGTGGGGGGAAGATATCCAGGCCAGGATCTGTTCTCACCATTTCATCATCAAATAATGTCAAATTAATCCAAAAAAATTTTTTATGGCTGGGGGGGGGGGGGGGGGGGAAGATATCCAGGGTGGGGGGAAGATATACTAGGATCCAGGGGGGGAAGATATCCAGGGGGGGAAGATATCCTGTTACACCGGTTCTCTCTCCGCAGAGTCACTCTAGTATTTCACTCTCTTTTTCAGAGGAACAAGAACAGGGTGATATTTCCGTGATGTCGTCCAGAAGTGTGCCTCCGTCGTCACATACAAGCGAAGAGCTAGCGGCAAAAGTGCTCATGGAGATTCGTCAATTACCCGAAAGGAACCTGAAGGGGTTGACGTCCGCTAGCTCGACCAGGGTTGCGTCCATTCACCGAATGGGGCAGCACCCGGGTTCATCCATTGCGGGCCAGCAGAGAGAGTCGTGTGTTGCGAGCACTATAAAACATCCACGTGCACACCCAGTGACGACGGAAAGGAGGATGGAACGGAGGAAGCCTGACAGTCCAGTGTTTAGCTTGTCCAGCTCGGCACGGGCTGCAAGCGAGAGAGGTCCATCTCTCAGACAGCAGCATCTGGGACCAGATGTTGTAGTCCGTAGCGTTACGCAGTCGGAGCATACGTCCGCCGCTCGGTACGCTCCGGTATATAGGCAGTCCGGCGAGGCTACCTATAAGGCTTCCGTATCCTCACAGCAGCACACTCGACTGCACCTTGGCTACGTGACCAGTGAATTACAGTCAGCTTCGCCGACCAGGGATTCCACGGTGACCAGGTCACGCCATCTGGTAGCCAGGGATATGAGGCCTTCTACTTCCGGACGTTCACATAAAAGATGTATGCAGGATGCAACATCCAGGGAGCTTCTGGCGGCTAAATCCAGTAAGACCGCGGCTCCCCAGGCCTCCGTAACGGATGTGCTATCACAGATAGCAAAGTTAATTGCAGCATCCCAGCAACCGGCAGAGCCTCTGTCGGAACATGAAATGTCCGACGATGCTGGGTCGGTAGGTTCCGCCGCTGAAACGGGTGCGGACGACCAAGATTTTCATGAGGTCCGGCTGGATGGCAAAAGGGATTCCGATGAATTAGATACTTCCCTTTCAGAACAACATAAAATAGCCGTAGAATTCATCCGGAATTATCTTCCAGAAGTTGTTACGTCAGACCAGAATGCTGCGCAGCCGGATAGGAGGGTGATAGCGCCACTGGACACCGATTTTTTTAATCGGTTTAGGGACATTGTCCCGGAATTTCTGTCACAATCCAAGAATGTCTCTCGGATTTTTGAATTATTGAATGACGCTATTGATAAACTTGCCAACAAGACGGGCAGGTCAGCCTTCCTACCGGCATCTGCTCTACAGCTGCAATTTATTAATCAAAGGAACAAGTTTGATACGGCAGGTCAGGGCATCCAGAGAGTTCCTCTGCGTTTAGACGATGAGGCTGAAGACCTTGATATATTCATGCCATCGTCTATGTCACTTCCATCGTCAACGATGGAAACAATGATATCATCAAACAGAGCTAGTTTAGACGCTCTTTCCTATGCAGATCACCTTACTAGAGCATTGTCATTACGCTTTGAAGGACCAGAATTTCAAGACGTACAAACATCATTAAGAGTTCTGTCCAGGGCCATAGCTTTTTCCACGTATAACTCCGCCCTTTCAGTGGCAAATCTGGAGTTAGCTAGACGTGACGCGGCCCTGGCTACTTCCACACGCGTGGACAGTAAGGTGAAAAACTCTCTTAGAGTCGCTCCGGTCTCTGGAGAGTTTCTCTTCAGTGGCAAGCTTCCTGATATATATGATAAATTAACAAAGAAAGCTTCGGACTCTCTGCTACTACCAGCAGAGTAGCGACTCGAGTAGGGGCCGTTACGCTGGCCGAGATAACTGGTCAGATGCCCCTAGGCCAACGGGGCGAGGTGCGGGTCGCAGAGGACTTAGTTTCTCCTTCCGCAAGCCTCGCGGATCCAGGAGGTAGAGGTCTAGACCTCTGTCGCGTTCCGGTGGGCGGAAGACTGTCGAGTTTCTCAAGCAATTGGGAATCAATTACGGAGGACCGTTGGGTTCGAGGGGTTATTTCGGAAGGACTAAAACTGTCCTTCAAAGGCAAACCTCCATTAACTCGAAGTCCAAGATGGACTCAGCTTCCGTCAAATTGTCAGAAAAGAACGGCACTTCTATCAGAAGTCCAGTCTCTTTTAATGAAGAATGCGATAGAGGTCGTAGAAAACCAGGAATCTCCAGGTTTCTACAGCCATCTCTTTCTGGTTCCGAAGCCAGACGGCTCGTTCCGTCCAGTGATCGACTTAAGCTGGATAAACAAGCTGATCGTGGCTTTTTAATGGTCCTCATAACTCAAAATTCAATGAGGGTATGCGGGATAATAAATGAGGACTCATTGAGGGCTTTTACATAGCCCTCATGGCCTCATACGACAAAAAAGGGATTCCATAGCTACGGGTGTTTCCCAAAATGGTATTCTATAGGATATACCTGTTAAATACTGAAATGAGACTAAGAGTCGTAGTAATTATACCTCATTGAGGGTTTTTAATGGTCCTCATAACCTCAAAATTCAATGAGCCTCTGAGGCATAATAAATGAGGACTCATTGAGGGCTTTTACATAGCCCTCATGGCCTCATACGACAAAAAAGGGATTCCATAACCAGAGACGTTTCCCAAAAATGGGATTCCATGGGATATGGCCATTGGATATAGAGGTGATGAGAATCGGATAGAACTTCACTGTAATAAGTGGAGATAACTCTGTATACAGATTTTGGGAAATTAACCAATCAGATTGGTTATAAATGATCTAGATATATGAAACAACAAGAGTACTTGGAATAGGGTCAGTACTAACAAGAATAGACCAGAAATTGCTGAATATAGTAATAATATGTAAAACTGTTCCAGCTGATAGGCTCTTCTACGCTACTGGAGTATACTCCAGAACAAAGGAACATGGCTAGGTAGAGGAAAACTATTGCATATATAGATAGAAGCAGAGAATTCTGAAAGAATTCGAAAAGTAAAAGTTGGGTGGATTTTGGTGATTTGGAGAGATTGTTGGGTTGTTTGTGGTAATTAGATTTACTCTTCTACAATCGAACATACCCTCTGAGCATACCCCGTCTTATTGCAGAAAAATTAGGTAACATAGCAATCACGTGCTACCATAGAAACCAAGATGGCGGCCTCCAGTATACAAAATGGACGGCGGAAACACATATCACCCTAACAACACGCGCTGTGCATGCGCACTCACACCACGTATCACTATGGAGATGATGTCACGAGATGGCCGCTCACGTGGGTTACCATGACAACACAACATGGCACCACTAGGTCACGTGACATGACATCACTTTCGGGGTCCTGCACCAGGGTCCTGCAACCTGGGGGTGAAACGTATGAGACATACTACTCCCATCTAAAATAACAAAACGGCGCTTTCATAATCTTTTAGTGTTCTGTAGAATTTTTTTCCTCTTTATGATATCAACAGTATGAACATTGTTACATATAATTCAGGCACTATCGACTATATCCTTTACATTAACCCTTTACCTAACATGAAAAGCAGACGACACATGCCAAAATAATTCTTGAATAACTCATTTTTTTCATTTTTTGTCTCAAAATCATAGATTATGGCCCGTCATTGGAACGACCTGTGTTTTTGAGACAAAAAATTAAAAAGTAATGAAAATTAATTGGCGATTTTTGAGAATAGCGCTGGTAGGTTTTGGACGTTATGTTGGGTAAAGGGTTAATATAAAGGTCTAGAAGCTTAGACTGTAGCGGAATTAATGTGAATGTCTATTGATCTACGGTCGTAAGCTAGGCCTAGTCGTTGTGTTAACCGATAGAACCGCGAAGTCCCACCAGCCCTTGGCATTTTTGGTTTTCCTTTCCAGACGATATTGGACACAGGTCCCAGATAAGTTTCAGCTTCCAGTAATTACACGAACCTTGTCGTGCATCAATAAGTTTAACGTAACGAACACTGGATTCTAGTTATCTGATATTTATTTAAATAAAACTTGACTCTACCGTCGTTATCTCTCGATATTTATACAAAGGATCAGCAAGTTCATACCTTACAGTAACAGTGGCGGCATCCATTTGAAGTCTTGTGTGTAGGTATACTGCGCGTGGTGAGTCAGGAAACAACCTGGCCCAACAACACCCAGAAAACGGTGCTTATATTCACCTATTTTCTGATGCAACACCTAATCACGCGACTACCAGTCAGCGGAAAAGTTAGAAAAAGTCCCCTGACGTGGCGATTGCCATTGTTGGACTTTTGTATTGCCAAGCAGACTGTCTGTCAGTCTGTATGCAATCTATGGAGTTGGCATTCTGCAAACGCATTCTACCAGGTTCCTGTTAACCGGGAGAACTGTGTGGTAGAATTTACAATTCTGCAACTTCAGCATCACAGGATGCCTTCACAATGTTACAATACTGGTTGATGGCAGTTCTACAGCTAAAATAATACCAATTCGGAAACTCCTCTGTGTTATATGATAACCTGTCATCAAATCTTTCAATATGGCTTCCACTGAGTGTGAATGGAGTACTCTCGTATTCTGACTGTTAGTTTGTTAATAATTTCAACTTAACTGAAAGCTGATATTAAACTCGAGTCCCATTTACCAAATAGAAAATATCTATTGATTCTATTACCCTACAATAATCGTAGAAGAGCTGAGCTCTTCTCCCGATTAACCTCTGTGGGCTAACTTTGCTACAAGGCTTGCTTCATTTTCTGAGAATAAAAACTAGCAGATTACTGTAAAAACACATTCGCTATACAATGAGCCGGAGTGGATATTACTTAGCTGCTTCTATTTAGCCTTTTTCATGAATAGCCAAATTTCCTTTTGTAACTTTTAATAAAAGAAAACAACAGCCAGCTCTTGGAGCTGTCTGTTGTCTTCGTTTATTAAAAGTATCAAAAGGAAACTTTGTTTTATTTTTTACTGATGACTGATGTCATATGTGATTTCTCAACAATTACACGCTTCTTAACTGGACCTTCCTCTCCCGTCTAATAATTTCAGGGGAAATAACTTTTATGAAAAGTCGATTTTCATGACGAGATAAGTCAGGTGTGTTTTCTCGAATTACTGAAAATTTCCACTTTTGCCTCGAAAACATAGCTTATGAGTCTTCATTGAAACGATCTCGGTGAGCTCGTTCCAATGAGAGGGCATAAGCTATGTTTTGGTGGCAAAGATGGGGAAAATACCCCCAAAAATTGAATTTCTCTTTTTGTGAACAACATTGGTCGGATATGGTTATTACTTTAAATAAAGGATTAACCCTTCACCATAACAGACGATGTCAAAATTTATTATTTTAAAAATCATTTTTTTTCAAAAATATTTCAACAAATCCATATTATGTGATCCCCTCATTGGATCGAGCGAGACGAGCTCGTTCCAATGAGGGGATCACATGATATGGTTTTGTTTAAATATTTTTTTTCAACTTCTAAATGTGTCTATCACGTGGGTGGGTGTGGCCGATTCGTCTGGTAAATGGTTTACACTTTTGACATTGTCATACAAATGCGACCTCTTGTTAATAAAATGGGAAATCCGTACTAAATAAAGTCAATTTATGGTTGGTGGTGGATTTTGGTGATTTGGAGGGATTGTCGGATTGTTTGTGGTAATTCTACGAATCGGAAAATTACTCCTGTACAATCAAACACACCCTCCGAACATATCCCTGCCCTACTAGAAGGTTTTAGGTCACATAGTAACCACATGCTACCATAGAAACCAAGATGGCGTCCTCCAATATACAAAATGGACGACGGAAACACGTATCATTCTAACAACACGCGCTGCGCATGTGCATTAACACCACATATCGCTATGGAGATGACGTCACAACATGGCCGCTCACGTGCATTACCATGACAACACAACATGGTGCCACTGGGTCACATGACATCACTTCCGAGGCCCCTACTGAGATCCCCCAAATATTGCCCCAAAAGCTCCTGACATATTACTTACATGTTAGAGAGGGCACGGCGGATTTGTGTACTAAGGCGTACTGCACGTCAATGGTACATTTGTCTTCAACCACGTGCTAACCCTGCTTGTGTGGAGTTAGTAAGTTGGGAAGTCTGACAGTTGCTCCTTGTTGCTGTATTGTTCTCTCTGGGTGCTCCAGCTTCCTCCAGCCGTAAAACTGTCCAACATGAGGTGACCCTGGCTGTTGAAAGTGTCTTTGAACCCCAATAATTGAAGCTAAGTTATTTAAGAACTCAAAATTGATTCTCGAAAAAGAGTTTGCGAGAATCAAAACTGATTCGAACTCTTTTTTTAAAGATGTTAAAGCCGATGACAGCTGAGTTGTACTTCATGCACCACCACCGCAGATGTACATCAATTGCTACAACATGACCAACTCGCGCATCATACTGTTTAAGTAACGTACTTGTTCGTGAATTCCATTGACCAAATATCCCTGCTACGAATGTAAGGTAGTAGCAGGAACGTGACGACGCGGGGGTGGGGGGGGTGTCACCCCTCAACCCTGACCAAACTTTCCTTCAGTTGGAAATTCGGAGTGTAAGTCATGAATAGTTGGAAATTCCATCTATCTGGATTTTAGAGCTTCTTTGGTGATGCTGATGTCTCCTTTACTTCCCAAATTTCCAGCTCGGTTTCAAATCGGCAAAAAGTCTAACTGTTACTATTTACAACTACAGTGTACACAATATCGAGCTTCATAAGTATGCATGATGTCAATCAGTACGAGATTTCTATAGTACGTTTACTTATCGTAATAAAAAAAATCCTTCAAGTGCACTTCAAGTAAAATCGTTATCCTCAGTTAATTCCATCATTCACAGTTACAAAATGATGAAACATCGAAAATTGATCTTTCCTGCATAAGATCTGATTCAATTTTAGGACAGTGGGAATTGTTCAAAGTTTTAAGCTTGAGCATTTGTTTTGCATATATTCAGTTCCCAGAATAATACCAAATAATAATAACCTGATAATTCTATCATAAATGCTTTGGCATTTCAGTTACTAGAATCAATTTTATGCCACCTTTCATGGCTTCATTTTCAAAGTCTTTCTCGAGAGTGAATTTCCAACTACGGGGAGGAACCCACCTCCTGGTCCCCCAGTCAGAAATTCTCTATCCCCCCCCTAATCGGAAACCCCTAGCCACGTCCCTGGGTAGTATATAAGTGCACTTCAAGCAGCAAGTAAAAATATTCTGGACCACACTTCCCTTTTAGCATTTAACATAATCAATGTGACGAACAAAAAAAAAAATAAAATAAAATAAAACAAAAAAAAAAATGAAAAACCCAAAATGGCCAACTCGTCAAGTACTTTCAAAAACATTCTCATTCAATGCTAGTTATGACTGATGTAAAAGTGTCAGTCTGAGGATCGGCGGAAGGCATTTCTGGCCCCAGGAGGAATTCGTAGTTTCTAGCTTATGGTGCCGAAGATATCGTGGGAGATTCGAAAGGGTGAGGGGAAAGTTGGAAGAGGGTAACCATGGATACGACTAGCATCTGATTTTTTTTCAGTCCAAATTTTGACGGTTTCCCGAGTTCGCCATATTTTATGATAACTATTAATTCTTGTTAAGAACACGTTAGCACCACTGTGCAATGTTTCGCTCAGTGAACTTCCATCTACGACTCGGATTCCCAATCGGCTTAAACATTTGGCCTATTTTCGTTGCTTTCGCTTTTTTCACTGAAAATGCATTTTTGTCTTGGATAGAAATGCATTCTCTGGAAGTTTTTATTCTCTATGTTCTCTAACAACCCACCACACCCACCCCAAGGAAAACTTCAGGACTCCAGTTCAAAACTCAACAGATGCCCGGGCATAGGGCCTTATGTAGATGAACAAATTAGTGAAAATTTATTTGGTACCAGAGAAGATATTTTGCCACCTTCTTTTAACCCTTTGAACACATGCGGCCCATTTTCCGGCCCAGGAACAATATACGTCATAATATTAAGTAGGATGTCTGCCAAGTGAATTTTGGGGGTAGACCAATCAATATTTTCAATGTGCAGCTCTTAAAATATTGGGTCTACCCCCAAATAATAAATATGGGCTTTTCCATTTGCTGTCCCTGAACCGGCATGGAAGATACCACTAGGGTTCAAAGGGTTAAATTTGATATCAAAATGGTGCGGACAGTTTAACAGCCTGATTTCAAACGCTGTTAATATTTCCCCTTTGACATGATCAACTCGTAAATATAGTCTTTGTTTTATAACAAACTCAACTAATATACAAACCATTTTTATATTTCACCAGCAACCCAACGACAAAGATCATAAGGTTCGATTGGCTTTCGGGAACGGCTTAAGAAAAGACATCTGGGAGGTCTTTCAGACCCGATTTGGAGTCAAGAAAATCGTAGAGTTCTATGGAGCAACAGAAAGCTCGGCCTTCTGCATCAATGTGAACAACAAACCCGGAGCAATGGGCCGTCATTCTCCATTGCTTGTGAGTTTTATTTCCATACAGATTTCCGTTGACGGACAATTTTCCACCTGAAGTCATGGATCCATTAAAAGAAGTAAACGCCACCCATTCTTATAATCGTCCAATCGAAACATCGCATTCTGGCCTTGATTAATTTGAAAGCTGTGATGACAGTCGATGAATTGAATATCAATTGGAAAATGTTTCTGTTGAAGTGTCAAAAGGGGCTTACCCTAAACATCCCTGCGCGCCCCCAGCACGCGAAACCATTCATTCATTCAAATGTTTCTGTTTAATTCTAACCAAATTAAAACTTATTCCATAAATGGGGAGTGATTTTATAACACTAAAGCTCTGACTTTGAAGCGAATATCTCTTGGATAACTGCAGCTAATTTTTTTAAATACGAATAAATAACGTATTTGGACACAATTTTCATTTATATATTTCTGTTTTCGTGTCGATCTATCACACTTGAGTTTTGTTTTTGTTTTTATTTCATGCACAGGTCAGAACTGTCAAATTCTGCATGCCATCGCGGAAAGATAGAACTCGAGGGTGCGCCTCTCGTTCTATTCTTCCACGCTGACACTCGTGCCGTATTGACGAGCGCATTCAGACATCATGACGTTCTGTGTATGTATCTCTTTCTACAGACCACATTGTTTTTACTGGTTACAGTAACTCAAATTTTTCGGCATGGTGTCGCCAAGAGGAAAATAGGTGAAAACACAGTTCCACAAGGTCAGCAGTAAGAACACTGAAACACAGTAGCGAATCCAGGATACTAGGTATTGCAGGAGGGGGGTACATTTAAATCATGGGTCATGATCACCCGACTCGCGTAATGGCGAGTTGAGAGCGAGCTGCAGAGGGGGTATCCTACGCCTGTCAGAGGAAAATGTTGGAAAATGGAAGGTCAGTGTGTCCCTCCATCGGCCTCTTTACACATTGCCGCAATGTTTTTTAGCCAAAATATTTCAGCAATTCTTTATAGGCGCATTGAAACTCTGAAAAATTAAAGCCAATGTATAACGGCCCATGGGAGACCCACAATGGAGCTATAACTGTACGTACGAGGTAAGTTATTTATACAATAACATGATATTTTTATACTGTACCAATGACCCAGACTTAGCTGGTGCTAACTCCAACAAAACCAGGGCCAAACACAAATTTTGCCCCCCAATCCCCAAAATTTGCATCCAAAACAAAAAGAAATCATTTCCTAAAGGACCTCCATAGTACGCCTCTACTGCGCATGCGCAGTGACGCAGTCGTCCCGAAATTGGCGCCAATTATCATTCTCTGTTTGGCCCTTCATCAGTCAACATCTCACTGATCTTTGTGCTTGTAAATCTCAGTTTAAAGGATGCCAGACACGTAATTTTTGGAGAAAATGTGATTCTAAGGAGGATAGAAGGAGGAGAGGAAAAAAGAAGTGGCAAAAAATAATCAGGGCTGTACTTAAAATTTTTTGTTGAAATTATGTTAAGTTGCCTATTTTCGAGGCATGGGCCTCTTGTTGTCATTCTTGCTAATTGTTGCACTGCTTATTCAGTGTTTCCTCTCCCCTAGCCTTCTAAAGTCCCCCCTTGCAATTCTCCCATGCTTTTGGCATATTTTTGAGAAGTTTCATTTCTAAAATTTCCTGGGAGAGTTGCTTGGTTACAGAATGTTTTCTGTTATTTTCCCCATAGTTACGTTTTCACCCATGGGTGTATAACGTTTGTGTTCTGCATCTTCCATCTGATGTTCTGCAGATTCTCCCCTGGGAGTCTCTGTTTTGCATCAGATAGAGTGTAATTGATGACTGATTCCGGGCCAGTTTTTTCAGTGCCTGGAGTCATGTTTTCTAGTGTGTTTACACTGTTTGTTTTCATTGGCAACAGCCTTTTTTGAGGGGGGCTGTTTGCCTTTGTGGTAGTTTATCTCATTATAAGATACATTTATATTATCCGAAAGTGTCTCATTAATTATTTTATATAAATTTAAAATTTTTGACCACACTTTGCCATCGGATCCATCGGGGCTCAACGTTACTTTTCAGCAACTTGGGCTTCTCTGAAAAAATATTTTTTCAAAATTATTTTGTTTTGCAATTGTTTTTTCATTTATTAATGGATCATGTTATTATGTATCTTTGTGTCAGGGGTTTTTGCGAGTAACTAGGACTTATTGTTGTTCTTTCACAATGAAGGGACATTGTTCAAATTGTAATAGGAAGAAATCTTCCTCTGACTTTCATGATCATTGTATTAATTGTAGTCAGTGTTCTCGCATTAATCCCTGTCCTATATGTGAACATTGGGATGAGAAACATTGGAAACGTGTGTCACGATATGTTGTTTCTGGAGAAAGAGCGATGCCGGCTCTTTCTCCACAAGGTCACTCTACTCTCTCAGTTTCTATTTCAGAGGAACCAGAACAGGGTGATGTTTCCATGTTATCTTCTTCAAGTGTGCGTCCGTCGTCACAAATGAATTCAGAGCTAGCGGCAAAAGTGCTCACGGAGATTAGACAAATGTCGTCCGCTAGCTCGCCCGGTGTAGCGTCCATTCACCGAATGGTTCGGCAGCCGGGTTCGTCCGATGCGGTCCAAGAGGAAATTTTGGGTGATGCGAGCACTATAAACATAATAGATGCACACCCAGTGACGGCGGATAGTAAACGAGAACGGAGGAAGCCTTTTAGTCCGGTTCCTAGCTCGTCCAGGTCCAGCCGGGCCGCGAGCGAGAGAGGCCCCTCTCTCGTACAACAACATCTGGGACCAGATGTTGTGGTACAAAATGTGTCTTTAGCGGAGCATACGTCCGTCGCTCGGGACGCTCCGTTGTATAAGCAGTCCGCAGAGACTGTTAAGGCTTCCTCTTCTCGTCGGCGCACTCGACCGCACCTTGGCTGCGTGACCTCCGATATTTTGCCAGCTTCGCCGATGAAGGATTCTTCGGCGACCAGGTCACACCATCCGGCAGCCAGGGATTCGAGACCGATGGACTCCGGACGTTCGCATAGGAAAAGTATGCGGGAGCCATCTGATGCGGAGCTGCCCTCGGCGAAGCAGCGAAAGACCGCGCCTCCGCAGGTCTCGACGTCGGACATTCTAGTGCAGATAGCACAGCTTATCGCAGCATCCCAGCAGCCGACAGAAACGGTGTCGGATCGAGAATTATCCGACGGCGCTGGGTCGGTACGCTCCGCCGAAGCATCGGGGGTGGACGACCGGGAACATCGGGAGGTCCGACCGGATGGTGAAAGGGATACGGATGAATTGGAGCTATCCCTTTCGGAACAACATAAAGCTGCCGTGGACTTCATCCGGCACTTTCTCCCTCAAGTTGTTCCGTCGGGCCAGACTGCTGCGCTTCCGGACAAGAGAATTATAGCGTCATTGGACTCTGAATTTTTTGAGCGGTTCAGGGACATTGCTCCCGAGTTTCCGTCGCAGTCCAATAATGTTGCAAGAACATTTGAATTATTGAACGACGCTATATTTAAACTTGCTTCCAGGACGGGGAAAGCAGGTTTCTTGTCCGCAAATACTCTCAACCTGCCTTTCATTAATGCAAGGAATAAATTCGACACGGCAGGACAGGGTATACCGAGAGTTCCTCTGCGTATGGACGACGAGGCGGAAGACTTAGAGCTATCATTACCGTCGTCAGCTTCTATTCCAACCGCGGTGTTGGAAACAGCTATTGCGTCTAACAGAGCCAATTTAGATGCCTTATCTTACGCAGATCACCTTACTAAGGCGTTATCACTGCGCCTTCAAGGGGAAGAGTTTCAGGATATACAATCCTCTTTAAGACTTCTTTCAAGGGCAGTAGCTTATTCCACGTGTAACTCCGCCCTTTCAGTGGCAAATCTGGAGTTGGTTAGACGTGACGCAGCCCTGGCTACATCCACACTAGTGGATTCTAAGGTGAAGAACTCTCTTAGAGTCGCTTCGGTCTCAGGAGAACTTCTCTTTGACGGCAAGCTTTCCGCTATTTATGATAATATTAAAAAGAAAGCTAATGATTCTCTGTTGTTCAGATCCGCTCCTAAAAGGTCGGATACAGCAGACACGAATAAGGCGGGCACTTCTGGGTCTAATGCGCCCAAGAGAGGTTCCTATAGAGGTTCCGGTGCGTCCTCTTGGTCTTATTCGAGAGACCGTCAGGATAGCGACTCTCGTTCGGGACGTCCTTCAGGCCGGGACAATCGGTCGGACGCCCCGAGGTCGACGAGGCGAGGTGCGGGTCGTGGAAGACGTGGTTTCTCCTACCGCAGGCCTCGCAGGTCCAGGAGGTGATGGCTTAAACCTCTATCGCGTTCCGGTTGGCGGAAGGTTGTCGAGTTTTTCACAAGAGTGGGCGTCGATTACGGACGACCCGTGGGTGAGAGGAGTGACTTCGGAAGGTCTAAAGATATCCTTCAAACGAAAGCCTCCATTAACTCGAAGTCCGAAGTGGACTCATCTTCCGTCAAATCCACAGAAAAGAGACGCTCTGTTATCAGAGGTGCAGTCTCTTTTAATGAAGAACGCGGTAGAGGTCGTAGAAAACCAGGAATCGCTGGGATTCTACAGCCATCTGTTTCTGGTTCCGAAACCAGACGGCTTGTTCCGTCCAGTCATAGATTTGAGCTGGATAAACAAGCTGATCGTCGCTCCGAAGTTTTATATGGAGACGATTCGATCGGTCAGAGCGAGTATTCGGGTGAACGATTATGCAACGAGCATAGATCTCAAAGATGCGTACTTTCACGTCATGGTACATCCGACATTCCGAAAGTACCTACGCTTCGCAGTCCTAGGAGTGGTGTATCAGTTCCGGGCCATGTGCTTTGGATTGAATCTAGCACCCTGGGCTTTCACTCGGGTAATGAACTCGGTAATGATCTACTTCCGAGCTCATTCGTCTGCGGTAACGTCGGCCTACCTGGACGACATTCTTCAGAGGTACGGCAACGAGTTAACGCTTCAGAACGATGTTCAGAATCTTCTTCTATTGCTCCGACGTCTCGGTTTCATAGTAAACGAGGAGAAGTCGGATCTGGTGCCGTCCAAGTCATTCACTCATCTGGGAATGAGCTTCGAGACGCACAACAATCTCGTTCGTCTGCCGTTAACCAGAGCGAAATTAGTCAGTTGTTATGCTCGCTATTGTCTGCATGCAGACAAAGTCACGGCGAGAGAATTTATGAGACTGATAGGTCTGTGCGGAGCCGCCGCGGATCTCATTCCGATGGGGCGGCTACGCACACGTCCTCTTCAAATTTTCCTGACTCAGAATTGGAGTGTGAAAATTCATTCGCTCGATGTAGACGTTCTCTTGTCAGATCAAGTGAAACAAGAGATTCAGACTTGGGCAAACATTCAGTGGTTAACTCAAGGAGTTCCGCTGCAGTTGCCGGATCCGAGTTTTACCATTATGACGGATGCCAGTCAAACAGGTTGGGGTGCATCATTAATCCCAACGGATTCAAGATGCCAGGGTCTTTGGGATCCGCAATTCCTGTGCAAGCACATAAACATCAAGGAAATGATGTCAATTTGGCTTGCGTTACGTCACTGGATGGACATTATTCACGATGCTCATGTCCAAATCCTATCCGACAATACGACAGTAGTGGCGTATATACGGAATCAGGGAGGCACTCATTCAGTTCCGTTGTTCAATCTAACGGAAAGAATCCTTCTGTTTGCGTTGGAACATCACGTTCTTCTTTCGGTCCGTCACATACCGGGTCGTCTGAATGTGCTAGCAGACTCCCTTTCACGAAAGGGTCGCTTGTTGCCGTCGGAGTGGACTCTCAACAAACAAGTATTCAATCAGATTTGCTACCAATGGGAACGGCCAATGAGAGACTTATTTGCGACACATCTCAACAATCAGTTGCAGACGTATGTGTCCCCGTGTCCGGATCCAAGAGCATTTGCAGTAGACGCTCTGTCGATCCCTTGGGACGGAATGATAGGATATGCGTATCCTCCAGCGCCGTTAATTCAACAAGTATTGCTAAAGATAAAACAATCTCAATGCAAGATTCTGTTGGTAGCATCTCTGTTGCCACAGAGACCGTGGATAAATCTACTCAGGTGTCTGTTGTGGGACCTACCGCGGAAGCTTCCTCCACGAGAGGATCTTCTTTCGCAGGGGAAATCGCGCCAACTCCATCACAACCCGCAAGGTCTCAACCTTCACGTTTTTCCGTTGTGCGGTCCTTCTTGCATGGCAAGCACTTTACAGGACGAGCAGTGGACGCGATTTCTAACTGTAGGAGGACCTCCTCTTCGCTAAACTATGCGGCTAAGTGGAAGGTTTTCCGTCGTTGGTGTAGGGATCATTCTGTAGATATATTTGATCCCTCTATACCAGACATTGCAAACTTTCTAGTATACTTGTTTGACGAAATCAAACTGCAGCCTGTTACTATAAAGGGTTATAGATCTATGTTATCTGATACCTATGCACATCATGATAGTTTACAAATTGGATCTAATGTCTCTTTATCGAAATTGGTTAGAAACTTTTCGATAAATAGACCCAGAACTCTTAGATTAATTCCTAAGTGGAATTTAGCTTGGGTTCTCCTTAAATTGAAGGAAAAGCCATTTGAACCTCTTGGGACAGTAGATTTCAAATTCTTATCTTATAAGACAGCTTTTCTCTTAGCTTTCTCTTCTGCCAGAAGAGTCAGTGAGCTTCATGCACTATCGGTGGATGATTCTCATTATCGTAGTGTTGGGAACACTATCACCTTCACTACTAATGTGGGTTTTTTAGCTAAGAATCAGGCTCCTAATAAATATCCGGAACCTATTGTTATTAAGGCTCTTCCGTCTTCAGACGGGCGTAGGCCTTTACTCTGTCCTGTTAGAGCACTACGTATCTATAAACAGAGATCTCAGTTCATCAGAAAGGGACGGAAACGTTTCTTTCTGTCTTTGATGCCTAATAGAAAGGACATTTCAGTCCATTCTATTGCTAGATGGATTCAGTTAACTATCCGTACTGCTTATGAAGATTTATCTTCTTCTCAGCAGTCTGTGCTTAAGATTTCTGCTCATGAAGTAAGAGCTCTTTCTACTTCCTGGGCTTATGCTAATAGTGTTGCTATTACAGATTTAATGAAGGCTGCTTATTGGTCTCAGCCATCCACATTTACTAATTTTTATCTCAGAAATATTGAGTCCATTTCTGGAGACCTGCATTGTTTAGGTCCGTTATCTGTTGCTCAGAATGTCGTCCACTAAACAGTTGCAACTATAGTTATGCAGGCTTTCTGTTCCGGCAGTGACTCCGTCCGGCTGCCCTCTTCGCTCTGGGCTATTTGACCCAGGGCAAGGGGAAGGGGGGGGGGGGGGGCGGGTGTTCCCTTAGGTCACCTGCTTTATAGTGAAAAGCAAGGGAATGCCTCCTCCAAGACAGTATTTCTGAGTCGCTTCCGGGATGGTTTTAAAGTGTAATATTAATGTTTAATTTCATTCATGTCTTATTTTTAAAGTGTAGCTCGGTGTGAAGCATTTGTATATGTCAAGTGTCAAACGGGCTTTAATATACAATACTCGGACACTTTTAAATGATTATAAAGAGTCTCAATTCTCTGGACTACTTTATTTATTGGCTTGCTTTAAAAATAATTAGTATAAGGGTTATACTGGATGTTAATAGAGAACATGAATGTTATTGTGCTCAATTATTAAGGGTAGTGTATCTTTCTAATTTAATATTAAATAAGAAAGATACATGTAAAGCCTAATACTCCTTTTCTCCTTAAAGGGTTACCTCTTTATTATATAATTGAGCTTATTGGATTTTCCTCTATGACCTAGGCCCTCCAGCCTGTTTACTATTCAGCTAAGTCTGGGTCATTGGTACAGTATAAAAATGTTAAAAAATTTATAGTAATTTATATATTTTTTATACTTACCAATGACCCAGACGGGGATGGCCCTCCCTGAGTTGGGAACTCTTGCCTCCCCGCTGAGTACATAGCGCTGACCAGGCACTGCCAGTAAGAATGATAATTGGCGCCAATTTCGGGACGACTGCGTCACTGCGCATGCGCAGTAGAGGCGTACTATGGAGGTCCTTTAGGACATGATTTCTTTTTGTTTTGGATGCAAATTTTGGGGATTGGGGGGCAAAATTTGTGTTTGGCCCTGGTTTTGTTGGAGTTAGCACCAGCTAAGTCTGGGTCATTGGTAAGTATAAAAAATATATAAATTACTATAAATTTTTTAACTTTCGAGGGAGTCGGGCTCCATTACTGGACCAAGATCTGTGATTAGCCACTCAGCAGTTATTAGCGCTAATAGGTGTGGGGATGCTAATCACAGATGGAGATCCAGTAATAGAGCCATACGACGCCTGAGAAAATCATATTATTATTATTATTATTATTATTATTATTATTATTATTATTATTATTATTATTATTATCATTATCAATACTTGGAAATTATAAGAACGATTTTCGGCCCTTTTGGATTTATATTATTTCGTGAACAGAATCAATGTGAAACACCATTCATTAAATTAAGCAATTTTAGGAAGAACACTTTATATTTTTCTCAATAACACCAATGAAATGTAAACAGATTTCCAGGAAGACGAAATGACGCAAAACGTCAATGCGTGATAGCCGGTCCGCAGGCGCTAATGACTAAAATAGCCATTAGCGACCTGCTACGATTTACAATCTTTGTTTCAAGTTATTATGCTCCCCTATAGGCTGTGTAAATTAGTATTATTACCATTTTTTGTGGGCGTTCCCTAGTATATTAACAGAGTTTAGCGCAGTGGCAAAACTCAGTAATTCATGACGTCATGCAACCGGAAGCGAGTGGCAGGTGTTAATGAAAACAAAAACCGGTCATGGTAATAATAGTAAGAACATGATTTTGTCAGGTGTCCCTATTTATTGACGGCCCTTGAGGCCAGAGTAACCGCCTTCTGGCTTATTAACGACCCTTCGTCTCGAGCCGGTAATAAACCCTCGGGCTGCTATTCATTCCTCTCGAGCTGTTAATAAATCGTAACGCCCTCCAAACTCATGTTATTGTTATATTATTACCACTTTAGCGGGCATTGGAGCTTAGCGGGGCGATAAAACTCAATAATTCACGACGTCATGTAAACGGAAGCAAGCAGCGGACGTTAATGAAAACAAATTTCATTAACAGCCCACCACCGCTTCCGGTCATGGCAATAGTAGTAATAACATGATTTTGTCAGGCATCCCAATTTATTAACAGCGCATGAGAACTGAATAACAGTCCACTGGCTTGTTAATGGCTCGAGACGAAGTTGAGGGCCAGTTATAAACCCTCGTACTGTAATTCATTCATCACATGCCATTAATAAACCATAGCGCCCTCCAAAGCGGTAGTTCTAAAATGAGTTCGCAGGTAGAAAAAGAGACAGTAAGAGTCCGTAAGTGTCCGCAAGTAAACTATGGGGGTTAATGTTCTGAAATGAAAAGTCATGTTATTGTTATATACTGAATCAAAAAAAAAGAAAGTATAATAGAAACAAATGTGAAAAATAGCATAAAGGATGAAATATAATAGTTCTAATGTTGCATGTTTGTGGACAAGAAGTTGTGCAAAGAGTTTAATGACATGTTGTTGTTGTCCACCCAACCGTATAAATTTTGCCACGGATTTCAAAATAGTATGTGCTACCCGAGAATGTCAAATTTAATGGGTGACCGACGATTTTCTTTGTGTTATGTTGTGCTAGAGAGCCTGGGTTATTGAGAAAACTCGCTAGTTTTTGTCTTCCGACATTTTAAAAAATGCCAAGGTTAACCGAAAATCAAAGATTGCGTGCCATTGGTATGCATGAGGTTGGGATACCTCCAGAAGAGCTCGCTGCTGATTTCAAAGTCACTGTGGCCACTATTTACCATCTCACTGGAAGGTATAGAACCACTGGATCTATTGCCGACTGACCGCGTTCAGGTCGACCAAGGGTTACGACCCTTGCACAAGAACGACACATCAGGACGTCTCACTTGCGGGATCGCTTCCTTCCGGCGACGAGGACAGCAGCAATTACTCCTGGTAGACCTAACAATAGAATCAGGGCACAAACTGTCCGCAACAGGCTCGCTGAACATGTCATCCGAAGTAGGCGTCCATACCACGGACCAATCCTTAACCAACGTCATCGTACCGTTAGAATGGAATAGGTACGTCAGCATGTTCGCTGGGCTCAGAAGCGTTGGAGCACAGTTCTTTTTAGTGATAAATCACGATTTTGTGTACGGGGCGTGATGGTATGGCAAGAGCATATCTCCAGCGAGGAGAACGGTTTGCTGATGCTTGCGTGCGGGAATGCTACCGTTTCGGCGGGGGTAGTGTAACGGTTTGGGCAGGAACTTCCTTGCACCATCAAGCGCAGTTGATCTTCATCGATGGTAATCTGAATGGACAGCAATATAGGGACGAAATTCTTAACGCTGTTGTTGTCCCATTGTTTACCACTAACGTCGGATTGCAGTTATTTCAGCAAGACAATGCCCGATGTCACGTGGCGCGTATCTGTCTTGACTTTCTTGAGGAGCAGAGCATCGAACTTCTTCTCTGGCCCCCACTTTCGCCAGCTTTGTCATCAATCGCGCATCTTTCAGATCAATTGAACCGTCGGGTACGACTTCATGATCTTCAGACGTTAGGCGATTTACGTAATGTTCTAAGGCAGGAGTGGAATGCAATACCACGTGGTGACATCCAGAGACTTATCAGGTCCATGTGTCGTCGATGTCTTGCCATCCAAGAGGCAAACGGTGGACATACACGCTTTTGACTGCATGTGTGAACTTTTAATTTCAGCCCATGTCTGAATTGCGATGTCCTAATGTGACGCTGGCAACAGTAAGAACATGGAATGATGCAAATTCATACAGCTAGACTCGAAATATGAATTTACAATAATTTGTTTGGGATTAAAATCGATAATACTAAAAAAATTGCTCTTCAAAGTTTGTTATACTTTCTTTTTTTGACTCAGTATATTAACATTTTATTTAACCTTATTTGTTTTACAAGGATTTGCGAACAAGTTATGCAAATTATATTAATGTCTCTCCTTGGTCCAATGGCGCAGGGTGTGGTATGGCCTTCATAGCGGCAGCTTTGTGGCCTCGCTCTACTCGAATACTACGAAGGGATCTTCAGCCTGCACGGAGTGTGTCTCTGTCCGCGCGGAGTGTGCCTCTCTCTTCATGCTACATTAACATGAAGGTAGAGCACAGTGAATTGATAAAAATTCAATGATAACACATGGACAAACACTACCTCCGGAACTGGATGTCCATGTGTTATATCTCAGATAATACTGAGTCCCCTGGTATTTGTGCTTGTAAAACAAAAATTGAGTTCTGTTCGTCCTTGTGGTAGAGATTCCCCATTGTTACTTCCCTATTAGGGCAGACATGGAACTTAACTTTAATAATGGACGAATGTTCAACATATGGAGTATGTTACAGTCATTATTGAAACCGGGGCGATATCAAATGTGCCCCCCAAGCATAGGCAGAGCCAGGGATGCCGGAAGCATGGGGGCAAAGGGGCAGCTGCCTTCCCTGCCTTCGGACCATGTGGGTGGGTGTGGGGGGGGGGGGAGGCTATGCCCTTCTCAGGTTCGTCACTCGAAGTAATGCTAAAATGCACTCCAAATTCGTTCTGGGAACTTTCAAAATTCTGTGAGGGGTTGGGGGAGTTTGGGAGGAGGTGTTAACCTCCCATCGTCAGTGGGGCACCTCCTCTCAAACTCCTTCATTTCGGGCCATCGACCCCCGAGACATGCAAACTTCATGGCGGGGCTTCTAGTGCTAATAAATGCCCCTTTTCCCGGGGTCTGCCCCCCCCCCCCCCCCCCCCCACCTCCTGCCCTGAAGTGCTTCTGTCACCCGTGGGCAGATCTATACACCTTTATTCTACACAATCATATATGCATATGCATGGCTGATAGTTTACCATTGAAAAGTGATTTAAGAAAACTTAGCTCCCTTTAATTTTCTAAAGTTGTCAGTAAATTTCACACTAAGGGTATGGGAATTTCATTTGAAAAATTGAAATTTCGATATGCCAGCGAAGTTGTATCGTCAATGCGCGCTTAATTTCACAAACTGCAGATAATTTTCTTCAAGGTTAGTTATAAAAATATAGAAACTGTTTTTTACAACTTTTTTCCCAATCAGTATGAACGTTTAACTATTATTCTCCGTTTAACCCCATTTAAAAATAAGAAAAAAGTGCTTTTGCCGAGCCCGAGAGCTCTATGAGGATTTTTGGCTTTACCCAACAAATCGGCCACATCCGTGCTCATAATATGCAAATTCAGCAGCTGAAAAAATATTTTTCAAAAAAATTTCAACAAAACCATATCAGTGACCCCTCTTTGGAACGAGCTCATCGAGCTCGTTCCAATGAGGGGGTCACATGATATGGTTTTCTTGCAATTTTTTTCATTTTTTTTTTAAAATGACATTTAAAATAATGAATTTTGATATCATTTGCGTTGGGTAAAGGGTTAAGCTACGCTTGTTATTTATTATTATTTTGCTGTTCTGTAACTTTTTATTCTGTCCTTTATATCCACAGTGTGTGCATCTTGGCATATAATACAGACACTGTCCTTTCCTTTAATATAATAGGGAAAGATTGCTCATTTTTTTCCCTGGATGGATGCATGAATTCACATGTGCATGTCCGCACGCATTTTCGAACAGACTGTTATGTAATTTTAATGACACTTTATAATTGTCAAGACTCGTGTGTTCAGTACCTTGCACCTTTACATAGACTATATTGTTTCAGAGAAGGATTGCAAAGTCGAAGCAGCATCTGGTAAAATATGACGTCACTACAGTCCAGCCAATCAGAGATGACAAAGGAAGATGTATCGAAATTAAATGTGGTGAGTAATAAGAATAAGACAGAATTATTTATTTATTTATTTATTAGGGTTTAACGACACATTAACAGCTGGGGTCATGTCGGTGACAGTTTTGCGGGTGCAGGAAGCCGGAGTACCCTGAGAGAACCACCGATCAACAATGAGCAGCTGTCAGCTCTCCAACATCGTAACTCTGAACTCTGCAATGCGGCACAGACAGGGCTAGATTGGTTGAAGACATGCGCATCATCGACATGCAGTACACCTTAGCACACAGCGTCATCATGCCCCCATGTAGGCAATCGAGGTTAAGTGCCTTGCCCAAGCACACAACGTGGGAGCACGAATCAGTCGCTGGAATGGTCACCCATCCAACTACTAACTGCGCTCGACGATGCTTAACTTCGGTGATCTGACGAGCCTGAGAACCGATTACCGCAATGTCACCGCACCCCCAATAAGACAGAAAACAGTTCTGGTAGGGAACAAGGATGAGAATCAACAACCCGAGTTCACCCTTTCCCCAACAGAATGTCCAAAAATGGCCAGCACTATTAAAAAAAAATCCCCATTCAATTTTCATTATTTTTTTCATTTTTTGTCTCAGAAACATATCTTATGACACGAGATCGTTCCAATGAGGGGTCAAAAGCTAAGTTTTTGACGGAAAAAAAATTAGTTATTCAAGAATTTTATATGCAAGTGTCGTTTGCCTTTCGTGTTAGGTAAAGGGTTAAGAGTTTCCCATATTTCAAAAGTGCCCAAAAGGGTCGTTGATTCCTGTCCGCAGTACTCCACCTGGGTGGTGTTCTGTATTTTCACTATGATTAAACTTGAATTAAGAAATATCACCTTTAACGCTCTTTTACATTCTTTCTTGACACTGTTTTTTGTCGAAACAATTCATTCACGTCACTTCGTGAGTCAGATGCTTAACAACCAATCAGATGAGTTCTTACATTACGTTCTCACATGTAGGCCGGACTTCACGCGTGATGTATCTAACACATTTATCAATGTCTGCTGGTTGGAGGGGGGGGCAGGGGTTGCCGTTGTGGTAACCGGTTCTCGTCAAAACACCGAAGTTAACATCAAGCCCGGTTAGTCCTTGGGTGGGTGACCGTCTGAGCGATCGATTCGGACTCCCGCGTTGTGTCCTTCGCCGAAATATGCCGTCCTCAAATTGCCCGAAAGTGACAAGAGTGACTCCATATACGACTCTTCGACCCATCTGAGTATTTTAGAGGATGCTTATGACATGGTGATGTCGTTCTGGAGGTTATATTTTTTGGGGGGGGGGGGGTAGTTATCTTTGAATAATTATACTCCCAGCTCCGATTTGGTTCCAGGGTGCTGCTAGACCATCCCGTTGATCCTACATCATCCTGACCCAACAAGGTTCCTCAGCTCCTTGTACTCGATGGTAACGGCCTGCTCCCATAGAAGTGAAACGACGGCCTTCCTTTATCAAAATGGACGACGGAAACGCACATTACCTTAATTACACATGTAGCACATGCGCACTAACACCATGCACGCATCGCAGCGGTAATGACAACGTCGACAAATGACAAACGATGTGACACCCATAATGCATCGCGATTTGATGTCAGTTCCCATCCTCCATTCCCTTCTATCCAAAAGGGTAGATCTTAACAAGCTATACTACACGGGGGTAGCTGGACTCCACTTTCTCATTATAAGTACAACGTATTTCTGCACAAAAGCATGGAAAAACAAATCAGACTCAATCACAAGCCCTCTACCCAACGTTACGAAAACTCTAGCCAAAAATATTCACAAAAATACTATTCTTTTCTTGTTCATATTGGGGTTTAATGGCACTTCGACAGTCAGGATCACCTGATGTTGGAAAATTTGCCATTCAAATGTTATTTAAAAAATAATTGTCTCAAAACATAGGTTATGACACTCATTGGGGCGAGTTTGTTGAGCTCGTTCCACTGAGGGGTTATAAGCTAAGTTTGAGATAATAATGAAACTTTTAAGTTATTCCATCATTTATTTGCACATGTCTGCTATTCGGGTTGAGTAGAGGGTTTTAACTGATTTAGCCCATCTTTAATCCTTCACTGAATATGAAAAGCAGATGACACCTGCAAACAACATTCTTGAATAACTATTTTTTAGCTCAACTTTGACGAAGTCAAATTTGAGCTATTGTCATGGTCCGTCGTCCGTCTGTCCGTCCGTCCGTCCGTCTGTCTGTCTGTCTGTCCGTACGTCAACAATTGGCTATGGCTCGGGCTAGAGGTCGTATTTATGAACCGATCTTTACGAAACTTCTTGTGTACCTTTGTTATGACCCTGGGACGGGAACGAGTGTTTTTAGGTGTGGTCCAAAATTCAAGATGGCTGCCAGCGGCCATTTTGTACCGATGATGCAAAAATCAGTTTTTTGTACAGAACTTGTGGATGAAAGTTCTGATTTGAATAAAGTTTTGTATAAATGTTTAGTACCATAGGATACATCACATATAATACAGGTTTTTTTCTCGTGCGTAATTTATGCAAATTAGACTAACTTTGATGTTTTTTGGTGTTACTTTCAGCACTGTAAGTGCAAATGCCAATACGGCTCGGGCTAGAGGCCGTATTTATGAACCGATCTTTACGAAACTTCTTGGGTACCTTTGTTATCACCGTGGGACGAGAACGAGAGTTTTGGGGTCTGGTCCGAAATTCAAGATGGCCGATGGCAGCCATTTTGTACGAAATTTGGTGCAATCAGATTTTTGCACAGAACTTCCATATGAAAGCGCTGATTTGAATAATTTTTTGTGTGAATGTTTAGTACCATGGGATACATCACATATAATACAGGTTTTTTTCTCGTGCAGAAATTATGCAAATTAGATGAACTTTGATTTTTTCAGTGCTGCTTACACACAGTAAGTACACATGTCAATACGGCTCGGGCTAGAGTCTGTATTTATGAACCGATCTTCACGAAACGTCTTGGGTACCTTTGTTATCACCTTGGGACGAGAACGAGTGTTTCTGGGTGCGGTCCAAAATTCAAGATGGCTGCCAGTGGCCATTTTGTATCAAAATTAGGTCTAATCAGTTTTTTGTACACAACTTCTGTACGGCTCAGGCTAGATGCCGTATTTATGAACCGATCTTTACGAAACTTCTTGGGTACCTTTGTTATTACCGTGGGATGAGAACGAGTGTTTTTGGGTGTGGTCCGAATTTCAAGATGGCCACCAACAGCCATTTTGTACCAAAATTAGTGCAATCAGTCTTTTGTACAGAACTTCTGTATGAAAGTTCTGATTTGAATAAATTTTTGTATGAATGTTTAGTAACATGGAATACATCACATATAGTACAGGTTTTTTTCTCGTGCAGAAATTATGCAAATTAGATGAACTTTGATTTATTCAGTGCAACTTATACACTGTAAGTGCACATGTCAATACGGCTCGGGCTAGAGGCTGTATTTATGAACCGATCTTCACAAAACTTCTTGGGTACCTTTATTATCACCTTGGGATGAGAACGAGTGTTTCTGGGTGCGGTCCAAAATTCAAGATGGCTGCCAGTGGCCATTTTGTACCGAAATTAGGTCCAATCAGTTTTTTGTCACAACTTCTACACAGCTCATATTTGTGAACTGATCTTCACGAAACTTCTTGGGTACCTTTGTTTTCACCTTGGGGCAGGAATGAGTGTGTTTTGGGGTGCCTTTGTTATCACTGTGCTATGAGAACAAATATTTTGGGGTTCAGTCAGACCCACTGTGGGACTCAAAGATTTTTTCTAGTTTAGCATCTGACTGTCACCCACCTTTACAATACTTTACCTATACATTTGTTACAGGCAACGCTCAGTATTTATGTACAGACCGTTACAATACTTTATATGTACCTTTGTTATCAGGTCATTACCTAGATGTTTGTCATTGCTGTGTCACATACTATACATGTACATGTCTTTGTCTCGACAAGTTGAGCTACAGTGTCATTGACACTTTCATTTTCATTTTTTGTCTCAAAAACATAGGTTATGAGCCTCATTGGAGCGAGCTCGATGAGCTCGTTCCAAAGAGGCATCATTACCTATGTTTTTGAGACAAAAAATGAAAAAATAATGAAAATTAATTGGCGATTTTTGTGAATAGCGCTGCTCGGTTTTGGCCGTTCCATTGGGTAAAGGGTTAAAGCAATCATTTGAAATATTAACACATTGTTTTGAATTTTGTATGGTTGATTCAGACTTTTAAATTTCGGTGATATGTTTGAATAATTAAAAATTGTAAAGTGCTCTTTTTAGCTCCGCCTGACAAAATAGCAGCGGAGCTTTTCTGATACTGAGTTGTTTATCGTCCATCCGTTTTTCCTCCCGTCCGTCGTCAATTACATTTTGTTTGTCCGGGTCATAATTTCTTAACCACTGAATATTTTAAAACAACAACTTTGTAACGGTATGTATTGTCACTAGACAATTTGTCAACAGTCATAATGAGGTCTGTACACTGGAGATGAAGGTCACTGGCCCCATAGATCAGGTAACAGTGAAGAAAACTTTGATATTTTAATATCATTTTTGTCCGGTCAGTATAATTTGATCTAATTGGCATACTCATACTTGGCACAACTGTTGCTCATGACTCAAAGGTGTGTTGATGCAAGGTCATTTCATCAAGGTCAAGGTCACAGACAGCAAACTTTGATATTGTTATACAGCCCTTGTCGATATAACTTGGTATAATTGACAGATCTTATTCACAGCTGGTACAATTATTGCTCATGACTCCAAGGTGTGTCACGACTTTGATCCAATGTCATATAAACAAGGTCAAGGTCACAGACCACAAAACGTGGATATTTTTGTACAGTCTTTGTCCGGTCCATTTTACTTGGTATGATTGACAGATCTTATTCATACTTGGTACACTTATTGCTCATGACTCAAATGTGTGTCATGACTATGATCCAATGCCCTATCATCAAGATCATCAAGATCAAAGTCACAGTCAGCAAAACTTTGATATTATTATACAGCCCCTGTCTTGTCTGTATAACGGAACCTCTGTGTCTGTTCTTGTTCATACTTCACACACTTGTTACCCATAACCTAACGTTGTGTCATTACCTTGACACATTGTCATATCATGAATGTTAAGATCACAAACAGTAACACTTGGATTTTTGTCTTGTAGTTAGCTTCCCTAAAAGCAGTTTACGTTGAATTAATCCCAAAGTTGTTTGACACCCCAAAGAGAGTACACTAGTTTACACTACATCTCAAAGGCGTTTTCAAGGGAGCATGGACTCCCAGAATGCTTATACATTCCGTTCAAGCTATTTTCATGGTTTAAACTGCTACTGAAACAGAAAGTGTTTCCTAATCGTGTTCTCATAGAGGTATCTGTGATACCTCAAACAAGCCAACACAATATAAGGAAAGATTGATGGGTACTAAGAAATGCTTGAGCAGTCAGGTGAGTAAATTGGGGAGGGAGGCATTCTCCTGATCATGGGTTTTGTCGGGCAAAGGTTGAGCAAGAAATTTTGAAATACCATGTTGGGCAGACGTCCTTGCTTGCCCGACGAAAATATACATACTTTGGAGTACTCAGTTGGGAAAAATCTCTTGCTTACCCGACAAAAATACACACAGATTACAAAGTGCAATAAATGCCGACTCAGTATACCCGTAGAATTTCACATCCAGGGAGAGAGTGACTGAAGATTTTTATGACCTGTTGAGAGCACCCAGATGGTTGGGCACCTCTACCTAGGAGTAGTGTAATTGTTGTCTGTTTGAAATACAGTATTTTATCAATGGAAAGAATATTTGTAGCGTATGAGACTTTAATAAAAGCAAACGATGTCCCACCCCTCGCCCCACCCCTCACCCCACCCCTTATTTTTAGCTTAACTTGACAATGCCAAGAATGAGCTAATGCGATGGGTTGTGCTCCGTCATCTGTCCAACTGTCCTTCCGTCCATCTGTCCGTCTGTCCGCAATATAATACGGGAGTTACAAGGTTTTTTTTTACCTGGACAGGCATTATGAGGTTATTTTCATATTATGAGCTAAAGTGCACATATTATGAGGTTATTGTCTGAAATATCAAACTTATGAGGCAAGTAGCGATTTTTCGGGTTTTATTTTAAGGTTTATGGTCAATTAACGGCTGGGGTTTATTGTGGGGGAATCTAATCATGTCTACTCTCCCCAAAAGATTTCCGAAGAAACGACTTTTTAGCGGTTGTCCGAACGTTTTAAAATGATAAATTTTTCCGCAACAAAATTAAGCTCACAACTCCCGTTTTTAAGAACATCCGTTCGTCCATCTGTCCTCCCGTTCGTCCATTCCTCTGTGAGTCCACAATTCATTCAGCACAACCTACAGGCCGCAGCTCTCACCCGATCAGTTCCAAATTTCAGTTTTGGCTTTGGGGTAATGGCAATGGGAGCTATCGATTTTTTTCCGAATTTTGTTGAAAAACATACCGCCAGCTGTCAGATTTGGCATATAAAGTGTCAACAATTCCATTGCACTGGCACACCCTGAAGGGCGTGTCTGTCAGCCAATCTGTTTCAAATTTCATATGTAGCTTTGGTGTGACGTATGGATGGGAACTATCAAAATTTTTCGAATTTCGATGAAACGTGGCCGCAAGTGGCCATCTTAGATTTGGCATATAAATTGTCAACTATTCCATTGGCACACCCTACAGGCTGTATCTCTCAACCGATCTTTTTCAAATTTCATATACAGTTTTGGTGTGTTGTCTCGATAGGAGCTATAGAATTTTTCGTAATTTCATTGAAAAACATGGCCGTCAGCAGCCATCTTGTATTTGGCACATACATTGTCAGGAATTCCATTCACACACCCTACAGGCCGCATCTCTCACCCGATCAGTTCCAAACTTCATACGTGGCTTTGGGGAAATGTCTAGATGGGAGCTATTGAATTTTTCTGAATTTCTTCAAAAAACTTTGCGGTAAGCGGCCACCTTAGATATGGCATTCAAATTATCAACTATTGCATTAGCACACCATACAGGCCACATTTCTCACCTGGCCTTTTTTTAATTTCATATGTAGCTTTGGTGTCATATCTTGATGAGAGCTATTGAATTGTTCTTATTTGCTCTGGAAAACATGGTCGCCAGCAGCCATCTTGGATTTGCATATCAATTGTCAACAATTCCATTAGCACACCTCACAGACCACATCTCTGACCCGATTTTTTTTAAATTTCATGTGCAGGTGGGAGCTATCGAATTTTTCTGAATTTCGTTGATAAAACATGGCGGCCAGCAGTCATCTTGGATTTGTCACATTAATTGTGAACAACTCCATTAGCACTCCCTACAGGCCAAATTTCTCCCCGATCTTTTACAACTTTTATATGCAGCTTTGGTGTCATATCTAGTGGGGAGCTATGAAATTTTTTGGATTTTCGTTGAAAAACATGGCCACCAGCAGCCATCTTGGATCTGGCATATAAATTGTCAACAATTCCATTAGTACACCTTACGGGTCGCATCCACCACCCGATCTTTCATATGGTGCATTGGTGTGATGTCTTTTCTGTAGAAACTTGATTGAATGACTTTGCATTACTGAAGCTTTCTAGGGGCGTGGTGGCGTTGCAGTAAACAGTTCTCATCAGATCACCGAAGTTAAGCAACGTCGAGCCCGGTTAGTCCCTGGATGGGTGACCGTCTGAGCGATCAATTCGGACTCCCGCGTTGTGTCCTTGGGCAAGGCACTTCGTCCCGATTGTCCACATGGGGACACGATGACGCCGCGTACTGAATGTCGATGGTGCGCATGTCTTCAACCAATCTAACCCTGTTTGTGCTGCAGTGCGGAGTTACGATGTTGGGGAGCTAGCAGCTGCTCGTCGTTGCTCGGTGGTTCTCTCCGGGTACTCCAGCTTCCTCCATCCGTAAAACTGTCACCCACATGATATGACCTTGGCTGTTAATGTGTCATTAAACCCTAATAAATAAATAAATACTGAAACTTTCTATTTAGTTCGGACCCTTCTTGGACATGTTGAGCTACAATGTCATTGACACTTCCTTTTGTTAGTTACGACTGCATTAGCGATGAAGAGCAGAGGTCATAGTGGGGCAGTCAAGGAAGAATTATTGGTAGAATTGTGCATTTTGGGTTAAAAGCATGAAACTTGGCACACAGATTAAATGGACCCTACTGATTATTTTGGGATGTGGATCCATGGCAGCAACCTCCCCTGGTGGCCGTTATGGCCATTTTTAGCTTAGCTTGACAAAGTCAAGATAAGATATTGCCATCACGTGTGCGGAAGTCTGTTAGTCTGAGTCTGTTCACATTTTCCTTTAGCACAGGCTACACCCCTCAGTTCTTGTCTGATCATCACGAAATTTCATATGCAGGTTTAGGGTCATGTCTAGATGAGAACGTCCCCTTTTGGTCGCGATCAGTCAACCGGTATGGCTGCCCGAGCCCAAAACCTGAAAACCATTAGCACAGTCTACAGGTCGTATGTATGAAGGGATTTCATTTTAACTTGGTAGG
Source organism: Pictodentalium vernedei (assembly GCA_031216915.1). Taxonomy (NCBI): domain Eukaryota; kingdom Metazoa; phylum Mollusca; class Scaphopoda; order Dentaliida; family Dentaliidae; genus Pictodentalium; species Pictodentalium vernedei. The sequence goes on along the minus strand of CM062293.1, from coordinate 77,214,893 downwards.
ATGCCTCTGTATAATGCCTAGATGAGAATGTCCCCTTTTGAGCATGATCTGTCTACCATGATGGCTGCCCAAGCCCGAAACCCAAAAACTTTTAGCACAGTCTACACGTCATGTTTAATATGGAGGGATTTCATTGTAACTTGGTAGGATGACTCCTTATGATGTCTAGATGAGAATTTCCCCATTTGGGCGTGATCTGCCGCCCTTGACAACTGCCCGATCCCAAAACCCGAAAACCTTTAGCACAGTCTACAGGTCATATTTATTGAGGAATTTCATTGTAACTTGGTGAGTTGACTTCATATAATGTCTAGATGAGAAAGTTCCCTTTTGGACGTGATTGGGCAACTGTGACGGCTTCAGGGGCCAGAAGCCCGAAAACCTTTAGCACAGTCTACAGGTCATATTTATGAAGGAATTTCATTGTAACTTGGTAGGTTGACTCCAAATAATGTCTAGATGAGAACGTCCCATTTTGATCGCGATCATTCAGCCTTGATGGGTGCCCGAGCCCAAAAACCTTTAGCATAGGCAAAAGGTCATATTTATGGAAGGATTTCATTGTAACCTGTTAGGTTGACTTCATATAATACCTAGATGATGACATCCCCTTTTGGTCGTGATTGGTCAACTGTGATGGCTACAGGTGCCCGAAGCCCGAAAACCTTGAGCACAGTCTACAGGTCATATTTATGAAGGGATTTCATTGTAACTTCGTAGGATCACTTCAGATGATGCCCAGATGAGATTGTCCCCTTTGGTTGCGATCATTCAACCATGATGGCTGCCCGAGACTGAAGCCCGAAAACCTTTAGCACAGTCTACAGGTCATATTTATGAAGGAATTTCATCTTGACTTGGTAGGTTGACTTCATATAATGTCCAGATCAAAACGTCCCCTTTGGACACGATTGGGCAACTGTGACGGCTACAGGGGCCCGAAGCCCGAAAACCTTTAGCACAGTCTACAGGCCATATTTATGAAGGGATTTCAATGTAACTTGATAGGATGACTCGTTTTGGAATAATTTCACTGTAACTTGGTAACTTTCGTTGATAAACGTTAACTGTGAGGGCCACATACATTAACTGTGAGGTCATAGTAACCCCCCACCCCCCCCCCCCCCCTCCCCCTCAGCTCTTTAGTACAGTGTACACCTCATATTATTTTTATCAAAAACTTAGCATACAGGGAACAGAAATGAACATATTCCCAATCAGGGACCAGCCTTGAAGGCAACTAGGGCGATTATGTTGCCCTTCTAAGCCCAGAGTCGCCTAGAAAAATTGTCGGAGCGATTACAAGTCACCCTCTAAAAATTGGCCAAAATGAGGAAAGGATGAACCGAGGTTTACACAAAAATGATTATTTTCAAGAATCGAATGTGCTTGAGTGTGATAAATGGGCATTTTCGATCGTCAAATAAACAACCATTTATTTGAAATCAATTGTTCATTGTCACTTTTGACGAATTTTTTATTTCTATTTCGTTCCGTTTCAGTCGGAGTTTCAAGTGTCGAATCGCGACTCGATAAAATAACCCAATTTGAAAGTAGGTTACGTCGCTTAGGATGCCAAAAATTCTCTGCTGAAAATGTATACACAACAGACGGGTTTTCTAACACTGTATTTTGATTGGTTAGAATGGTTGACACCAGAATGACACGAAATGACGCGGAAGGACACCAGAATGCTATAAAAATGATGCGGAATGACATTTATTTTACAAAATGCTTGACCCCAGAATGTATTTTATTTATTAACTAACAAAGTACCTTCCAAGCAACCTTCTTACATCTGGTCCTGTTCACACTTTCAGACTTAGGAAATTATTAGCTTTGTTGGACTTTGGTGAAAGGCAACCAGAGGAGGGTGCTGGGGGATTGGCATGAAGAAGAGGGGAGGGGTCATGAAGGAGAGGGTAGCAGTGAGGAATTTTCAGTCAATAATTACTTTAAGATTTTTTAACCTGGCATAGATGCCTCATAGAAAACTGGACCTGGATTAATCAGATGTGAATGGAGGACAACAAGCTGAAAATATGAAGGGTACGGCAGGAGGTGGTACATAAATATTCTTAATTTTCCCCACTTGCCTATGAAGTCTCCCTACTTGACTCTGCAGTCTCCCTATTTTTTCTGGAGGGAGACATGAAGTCTCCCTAAAATTCCCCCCTAGGCTGGTCCCTGTTCCCAATTATCACAATTCTTGTCTTATTTCATAATCCTTTCATAAACATTGAACATTATCCTTTTCATCAAACACAACACACAAGTTAAGCTACAGTGTCATTGACACTTTCATTTCAAAATGGCCGCCAATTTATTCAAATACATATAACTTTGGAACTATACACTCTAGAATCATTTTCTTGGTGTCTAAAAGTATAGTTTTGAGGTGAACAGTGTCAATGGATGCAACAAAGGTTAGATATATAAGCTCATTGTGGAGAAACAGTATTTATATCATTAAAAAATATACATAGCAATGCTTCTTTGAAGAGTTTAGAAAGTATGGTAGTCCTGGTTTTCTAAATGCCACTTAAACAGGCTATTTACAACATCATACCTAAGTAAAATAAAATATAGGGGATATCAATGTGCATTTAAGAAGATAGTGTATTACAACCACAAAATCATATGCTGGTACTACCGTAAGGATTTCCATATATGACATTTATGATTCATTCAAAAGTCCAGACACAAGACTCACAATCTAAGAGGAAGTATCATTTGATATGCAGATTTTCAGTCACTCTTGATAACAGTTGCCTTCACAACGGTAAAGAGTAGTGCACTGGAGGCTGGCCTTGTAGCACTTGCACAAACCCCTGCACGCCTTTCTGCAGCTGCAATGAATCAGTTCATAGCATTCATCTTGAGCTTGGCCAATGGTGGTCCACTTTGGTTTCCATGACCCATCACTCCTCTCCCATCCCCATTCTGTAGGACTTGGTAGTGTTGGCTCTTTTTGCAGAACTTGGCCCCAAACATGCCCTCCTTGGTAGGCTGCCCTTAGTGCATGCTGCTTGAGAGTTGCTTGTGTTGGAGGGATATTCTCCAAAGCTCGGGATCGTCTTGCAAAGAGATGCTGCCTTGCCTCATTCACCTTGGACAGTCCACATGTTCTGCCATACATGAGAACAACAAATTTCTCCAGCAGATCAAAGGTGTTGTCAGGGATACCTGATGGAGCATCAGAAAGTAGCAGGAATGCACCAGTGACATCTGCAAATACAGCCCAGGTGTCCTTTTGCCTTTGCCCACGAAGAAGGATGTCGTATCACTCCCTGTGAATGCATGAAACATTGCCATTGCTGGTGCTTTTGCTGGGCCAAGGGTAGCTGCAATATCATGTGATGCAATGTATCTGTGATGTTTCCCTACTCCAAATGATATCCACACCTCACTTACTGGAATGTTGTGCAGTTTGGACAGGATGAGTACCACCACATCAGTGTTTGATGTCCTCACCATAATATTCTCATGTCCCTTATGTGCAGCATCCTAAAGATGCAGTACCAATCGTGTATCTGCTTCCTCATGTGAGCATGGTTCTATTTGACCTTTGTTTTCTCTCTGAGGTGTTGATAGTACCTGGTTCCATGTGTGCTGTACATCTTGTTGCCTTGAAACTCTGTGCTTGTAACCTTTTCTGCCAGCAAGTGAAAGAGCTCTGTTTTGTTTTCATTGACATGATGAAAACTTTGCCAGTTACTTGGCACCTTTGATGAACATTCAACTTTTCTCCGAACTCCCTTTCCCCTCCTCACTCTGGTTGTGGCATTCAAACTGTCTGTGTTATAAACATCCCACACTATGTCAAGTCCTTCTGTTGCAGGTGGTGCTGGATATATGGCATGAACACAGTCTTGATGTAATCGTCAAAGGTCTGGGAGGTTCCTGGTGACAGCATTTGAACTATCACTGCTCCATCCAATACCAATACAGTCACTTGTGGTCTTGCTTCTGCTGGTTGTGCAAGTGACTCAAGCTGTGCGAGAAGATCTGCTTTGTTGTTTGATCTCAGGTCACCAGCTTTGGAAAGTGAAGGGGCCTTGGCTGATTCTCATGCTTGAGAAAGTCTTCGAGATTGCCTTTCCTGGACTGGCATGCAATGTATAGTCTGGAGAACAGGGTACAGTCTGTCTTCATTGTTGCCACTTAGGGCTTCTGAGGGCTATTCTTTCTGGAGAACAACTGGGGCTTATTCTTTTTGATTGGCTCTGTGATTGGTTTTGTTTGATCCACAAACCTTTCTTTCACATAAAGCTTGTACTGGTCCTGGCCCAATTTATAGACATTCCCAACAGTCTTCGTTACATTGGAGTCCATTATGAGCTTTGTGTCAATTGTAAGGAGATCACCACTGTCCTCTTTAAATGGATTCCCCATTTCCTCAAAGACCTCAATAAGAGCTGTCACTTCCTTGACAAACGCTGTTTGAACTGCTGAGGTTTGTTCATGGTGTTTTCTTGAATCACTTTTGCTGGTTGTGCAGTCTTCAAACTCTGCTATCATTCTTGATATTTCAGGCCCTGCCACCATCCAATGCTGCAGAGCATTTGCGTTGTCTGTCAAACCAACAGCCCCACCATCACCTTTCACAAGGGCATTTACTTGCTCATGGGCCTGATCTAGTGCCATGGCAGAGAATGGGCGCTTTGTCTTGCGTGCAACAAACCCTCCTGAGATGAATTCTTGGTAGACACTTGGATGCATTGTTGACAAAGAGCACATGTCTCCAATATGTACGGAGAGCCATCTGGCATAGTTGATATGATCAAGGCTGAAAACCCATGGAATGAACTGTACAAGTGATTCCACGTAAGTAGTATAGCATGTAACCGATCGTGCCAATTCAGCCGGACATCGTTCCGGACCCCGGAAGTGACGTCATGTCACGTGACTTGGTGGTGCCATGTTTGGTTGTCATGGTAAAAAAAAAACAAAAAAAGGGATTCCGTAGGATATGGCCATTGGATACAGAGGCGACAAAAATCGGATACAACTTTGTTGTAATAAGGGGAGATAACTCTGTATGATTAAGTAAAGGTTATGGGAAATCAAGCAATCTGATTGGTTAGTTATAATTTATATAAATGATCTAGATACAGGAAACTACAAGAGTACTCAGAATAGGGTCAGAATTAACAAGAATAGACCAGAGATTGCTAAATACAGTACCAAAAAGCTAAACTGTTCCAACTGAAGGGCTCTTCTATGCTACTGGAGTATACTCCAGGGCAAAGGAACATGGCCAGATAGATGAAAACTATTGTATATATAGATAGAAGTAGAGAATTCTCAAAGAATTCGAAATAGTAAAACTTCTTGGGTTGTGTGTGGTAAACCTGTGGATCGGAAAATTACTCCTGTACAAAGGAACATACCCTCCAAACAAACCCCTGTCTTGTTAGAAGGTTTTGGGTCACATAGCAACCATGTGCTACCATAGAAACCAAGATGGCGGCCTCCAGTATACAAAATGGATGATAGAAACACGTATCACCCTAACAACATGCGCTGCATATGCGCACTCACACCACGTATCACTATGGAGATGATGTCACAAGATGGCCGCTCATGTGGGTTACCATGACAACCAAACATGGTGCCACCAGGTCACGTGACATGACATCACTTCCGGGGTCCGGCTGAATTGGCACGATCGGGTACATGTCCTACTACTCACATACTTCTTGAAGTGTCCCTTCCTGAATAATTCACTGATTTGAAGAACCAAAAGCTCCAATTCAAGAACAAGTGCCCAATATTGAAACTGAGGTTGTTCAGTCGACATTCTGTCACTCCAAGCTCTGAAATCCAAAGGTTCCTCTCCAGCTGGCAGTGCCTTTGTGTATCTATCCTAGGCATGATGCAGCAGGATAAAGAGAGCAGCTGCCGTGACGTGGTGTGCATGTCTGGTCCTGGTTACATGTGTAGCCTTCAACAGGGAGTCAGCTACCCCACTTGTAGCGATTTCTGCATTGCAGATGGCAGTGGTCCAACCATTACGATCAAGCCAGTCATCAATGATTTTGAATGCCGCAATCTCAATATATAGTCCTCCAAACATGATCAGATATTTATCTTCTCCATGCGTGGCAGGGAAGTTCCATTGAATAGTGTTTGCAATAACAAAGAGTGGCTGATCCATGGCTAACACTGGAATCTGGCCTGTATTGAGGTATTCAACAGCTGCCTTGACAACATTCATTGAGTGCTGTATCATGGTGACTGAATGTGCACATTCCAGAAACAGAGGCATGAGGGCCCCTATTGTGGTAGGATCCGTTAAGGCCTGCAGTAATGAAGCATGGTAAGCAGCCCACGAGAGAAAGTCATCTTTGCCTTGCTCTGGTTTCTTCAACAGTTCCCTCACATGTTCCAACCAATCATTTTCCTTTGTCAGGCTAGGAGTTGGAGAAGGAATCACTGGTGTGACTGGTCCAGTTAGGCGAGGAACAACAGGATCAGGTTTGGTCAAGGCCACTGGTGGCACATTTGTGTAAGCTGCCGGAAGTGCCTGAATCCTCTGTCTCTTCTGTGAATTCTCATCCATCACAGGAATAGCATGTGCTATTCCCTCATTTTCCACTGAAGGCTGCTGCACCAAAGATATGCCTGTCCCATGAAAGGAATCCTTTGCTGTTGTGGAACTTGGATTGTGGTCAATATTATCAACTGCTGCCACTGTGAAGAGATTCCTTGTAAGCTTGGGGGACAAACCACTTCTTCCTCATCATACATTGCACAAACTTTGTTGGCTATGTACGAAGAAATTCCAAGGACACAGTCATAGGAGATGCACAACCCCATGTTGTGGAGAGTATCAGCCAGGCCTCTTTTTCTTGTCTCTCCATGGATCTTCAGGGCAAGATAAATGGATGCAGGTGTCTCTCTCTCTTTGTTGTGCCGATGAGTTGTGCTTGATGAAGCCTGATGTTTGGAACATTTCAAACTGTTACACACAATAAGTTGTGAGATAGTTTGGTTTGCAGAGGATGTGGGCTTATCTTGAAAAGATTGCTCTTTAATATTGAGCCCAGCAAGTATCATATTCACTAATGTAGTAAGAGTTAAAGGCACAGCTCTCCCCTGTCAGTCAGCTGGAAAGCGTCCATTGAAGACCTGCTTCAGTTTAAAGACATCACGACGTATGATCTTAGATGCCTTTGCTAGAGTCAGTGCCTCAGAATCAAAATCTTTATTGCATGCTTGTTTTTGAGCTGCTCCAATGTCTTGGTCATATGCAAGTAGAACCACCCTGCCATCAGTATGAGCTCTCAGGTCTGGAATGGCAGCCAAGATCCGATTCTTAAGTCCTGTGGTATGAACCTGGACATCATTCACACCAAGTTTCTGTAGCCTAGATATGTAAAGGTTCTTGATGTCTCCCATACTGAACACAGGCCTAGCTGCCATTGACTCCCTGTAGGTTTCTATATATGAGACCAGTTCAGCAAAACCTATGCCATGTAACAGACTTTCTGATGAACTTTCTGCCAAGTCCTTCCTTGAGAGTTGTGCCTTTTTGTACAGTTTTGCTAAGCATTTGGCATGATACTGGGCATCAATAGCCACCATGTCTCCAGCAGCTAACTTTGCCACCAGGTGTGTATCACAATGTTCTGTAGCACACTTTCTTACTTTGAAATCAACATCAAATGTACAAGCCTTGTGAAGGCCAGCAAGTCCGACAACTTTGTCACAGAATATGTTTGTCCTTTGTTTTTATCCTGACTGTTTACAGTAAGGGGTATAGTAATGACTTTTGTCGGTCCATCTGTCTGTCCATCTGTCCGTCTGTTAACATTTAGAGTTTTTGGTTAAAGTTTGTGGTTAAAGTTTTTTACTGAAGGTTCAAGTGTTTTTGTTTTTTTTTTTTTTTCTCTTTTCCTGTTAAGTTGACATTTGGAGTTTTGGTTAAAGTTTGTGGTTAAAGTTTTTTATTCAACCTTCAAGTACAGGCTATACCCGGTAGTTCTTGTCTGATCGTCACGATATTTCATATGCAGGTTTTAGGTCATGTCTTCATGAGAACGTCCCCTTTTGGTCGTGATCGGTCAACCGGTATGGCTGCCCAAGCCCAAAACCCGAAAACCATTAGCACAGTCTACAGGTCATATTTATGAAGGGATTTCATTGCAACTTCATAGAATGCCTCTGTATAATGCCTAGATGAGAACGTCCCTCTTTGGGCATGATCTGTCAACCGTGATGACTGCCCAAGCCCGAAACCCAAAAACTTTTAGCACAGTCTGCAGGTCATGTTTAATATGGATGCATTTCGTTGTAACTTGATACGATGACTCCGTATGATGTCTACATGAGAATTTCCCCATTTGGGCATGATCTATCAACCATCACAACTGCCCGAGCCCAAAACAAGAAAACCTTTAGCGCAGTCTACAGGTCATATTTATGGAAGGATTTCATTGTAACTTGATAGGTTGCCTTCATATCATGTCAACATGAGAAAGTCCCCTTTTGGATGTGATTGGGCAACTTTGACGGCTACAGGTGCCCGAAACCCAAAAACCTTCAGCACAGTCTACAGTCATATTTATGAAGGGATTTCATTGTAACTTCGTAGGATCAATCCACATGATGCCCAGATGAGAATGTCCCCTTTTGGTTGCGATCATTCAACCATGATGGCTGCCCAAGCCTGAAAACCTTTGGCACAGTCTACATGTCATATTTATGGAGGGATTTCATTGTAACGTGATGGGTTGACTTCATATAATGTCTAGATGAGAACGTCCCCTTTTGGGTAACTGTGACAGCAACAGAGGCCCGAAGCCCGAAAACCTTTAGAATATTCCACAGGCCATAATTATGAAGGGATTTCATTGTAGCTTGGTAGGGTGACTCCAAGTTTGTGGTTAAAAACCCAAACAAACACCACCACCCCCCTACCCCCCCCCCCCCCCCCTCCCCAATTAGGCTTTTTTTCCTTCTTTTCTCCAAATATGCATTTTGAACTATTTACAGTCACTACATGCAGAACCTTTTTTATGTGTACCCATACTATGTAACATATTGCTTGGATTGTCAAGTTACTTTATATTTGTGTTCAGGTTACTGATGTGCCAAGCTGTATAGTTTTTGGTGTAAATCTGATAATTTAATCCTGAGATATTAACCCTTTATCCTTCAAATTGAAAATTCTTCCAATCCCTTTGGCATTCGATAACTTGAAAAATATTGCTTTGATTGTCAAGTTACTTTATATTTGTGTTCAGGTTACTGATGTGCCGAGCTGTATAGTTTTTGGTGTAAATCTGATAATTTGATCCTGAGATATTAACCCTTTATCCTTTATCCTTCAAATTGAAAATTCCTCCAGTCCCTTTGGCATTCGATAACTCAAAAAATATCAATCCGATTGTCATGTTACTTTGTATATTTATTCAGGTTACTGATGTGCTGTATAGTTTTTTTAATGTAAATCTGATAATTTGATCCGGAGATATTAACCCTTTATCCATCAAATTAGACACTCCTCCAATCCATTTCTGTATGTACCCATATCATGTATGGTGTACATAATGTCGGCATCCGTGGTGGCCCTCCGTCATACAGCTTTCTACCAGGTGCACGTATGGGTACACATCTGACGATTTCATTGGCCTATTTTTTAAACTTATGTACCCCCCCCCCCCCCCAATCCATTTCTATATGTAACCATATCATGTATGGTGTACATAATGTCGGCATCCGTGGTGGCCCTCCGTCATACAGCTTTCTACTAGTTGCGTGTATGGGTACACATCTGACGATTTCATCGGCCTATTTTTTAAACTTATGTACCCCCCCCCCCCCCCCCCCCAAAAAAAAAACCCAGACAAGCACCAACAGCCCCCCACACCCCCCTCCCCACAATTAGGCATTTTATTTTTTTTTATTTCCTCCAATATGCATTTTGAACTATTTACAGTCACTACATGCGGAAGCTTTTTTTTCCTTTTGTCAAAAATGTTTTTTTTTTTTGTTAAAGTTTGGGATTAAAAATCCACAGAAATTATCCCCCCCCCCCCCCCCAATTAGGCATTTTTTTTTTCTTTCCTCGAATATGCATTTTGAACTATTTACAGTCACTACATGCGGAACCTTTTTTTAAACTCACATACCACCCACCCCCCACCCAGCCACCGGGAGGGCCAATTAGGCACTTTTTTTTTCTTTCGTCAAAAATGCAGTTTTACAGTTTTGGTTAAAGTTTGTGGTTAAAAACCCAGACAAACACCACCCCCCACCCCCACCCCCATGGTGCCAGTTAGGTATTTTTTTTTCTCTGCTCAAAATGCATTATGAAGGATTTATACTGACCACATGTGGAAAAACAATGGACTCCCCTAACACACCCCCACTCTCCCCCACCCCTCACCCCACCTCCTCCTCACCCAGTGCCATTCATGCAATATTTTTTCTTTGGTACAGAATGCATTTTTAGCCTGACAATAGTCAGGGCTATAGTCATGACTTTCGTCCGTCCATCTGTCTGCAAACAATTGGTTTCTAACTGATTACTCCAGTTTGAATTATTTTATTTGTTTGCAACCAAAGTTGACATGTGTATTTTCCAGCTAGTAATACAGGCCAGTTTCAATATAGGTTCCACAACTCCCCCCACCCCCCCCCCCCCCCTCCCACACACACACACACACACACACACACACAAACGTGTCACTTAGGCAATTATTCACAAAATGCATTTTAAAGGATTGGGAGTTATTACATGCAAAAAAGAAAATTGACTTATATAGCCCAACATTGCTTTATGTACTGCATCTTTAATCCTTTACCTAACACAAGTTGAAGCCAACAGTACAAATTATTTTTCTGAAACATCAGATTTTTTCATTTTTTATTTACTTCTAACCATGGCTTATTACTCCTTATTGGAACAAGCTCATCAAGTTTGTTCCATTGATATTAAGGTCATGAGGTATGTTTTGAAGTAGAGAAATGAAAAAATAAAATTTGAATAGCAAATTTTGTATATCACGAGTACAGATATGGCAGATTCTTTAGGTAAACTGTTAACAAAAAATGGCTCCGACTATTTTGCATCTAAGCATTGCCATTCCTGGGACAGTCGAGCTGCATGCGTGACATCACTCTAGTTTCTTGTTGCTGGTGCTTAGGACTGGGTCTTCTTGTTTTCACAGGACTTGGTTCCTGTGATTCCTCGCTCTTTCTCTTGCATGCTCTCAAGAGTTTGGCATTATTTACTTTATTTCTACAAGATTTGTGCCAAGACGCACCATTTTCATGTACTGTATCCTCCAGCCCTGAGCTTATATTTAGGTGCTGTATATTTATATCTGGAGGCATGGCATGAAGTTCATAAAATTTGAGAAGATTTTCAGCAACATATTTGTACCCGGCGCTAGGCCTGCACAGTATATTGATAAACCGATATATACCGGTATTCAAACCAATACCGATTAAATACCGGCGTAATTACAAAAATATCGGTTTATCGTCATTATTTATTTACCCACCCACAATTTAATTTTCAAGATGTCTTGAGTTTTTTAACTAGCTCTGAATGAATAATATTATCCCTTTATTCAAGGAATCGCCCGCATGTGCCCACGTAATACACAAATTCAGCCTTTGAAAAAATAATTTTCAAAAATTTCAACAAAATTAAATCATGTGCCTCCCCCCCTCATTGGAACGATGGAACGAGCTCGTTGAGCTCGTTCCAGTGAGGGGGCACATGATATTGTTTTGTTGAAATGTTTGGGAAAATTTGATAAACTAATATTTAAAATAATAAATTTTGATATCGTCTGTGTTGGGTAAAGGTTTTCTGAACCGCATCATCAAGGCATGCTGATTCATTCCGACGATGATGTCTCAAGTCTCTATTGTAGTACTTATGTTCAGATATTTGAACAGTTTTCAATCTACCGGTATATCGCGATATTTTTTTGAATACCGCTACCGGTATTCTGTTTTGAATATCGTGAGGCCCTATCCGGCTCCAACATCCTTTCTTGTTGAATTGATAGGACATTGAAGTGTCTTTGAAGTTTTTCTCTGGCAAAGTATGCATAATGTCCAGTCAGTGGGACTGCTAGTCTTGTAAGAACAGCCCTGTTCCACAGTATCTACAAGCTTATATTGCTTTGACAAAGTTAATTGTGTCTAGACCTCCAACACGACACTACGGTTTTGCTTTGATTTCTGTTTTCTTGGAGATACCTGTAACTTGAAAAATCGTGTTTTCTGCGTACAATGCTCTTTCTACAGCTAATTCACGAAAAAATGGTAGCGCTCTTTTTAATGAATGCAATCCAAACGGACCTCACATTGTAATTTAAAACTATTAATGATCGGGTAGTGATTTGCCACCTTCGGGGTGGACGAAACCTGGGATTTAGTGTTTTTGCATGACCTTGACCTTCTATATAGCCCGGACGAAGTCGGGCACCCCCATCTAGTCGTGTGTGTGATATTTTAAACAGGTAAGTATTCTTACGTACTAATGAGTACATATATCTGTTTGTTGTCTCCAGTGGCTTTGCAGACCTCAGAACTATATATTTTGATCTAAAGTTCATGATTCTACAATATATAGTTCCAAAGTTATATGCATTTGAAGAAATTGGCAACCATTTTGAAAAAAATGGCCATAACGGCCACCGGGGGAGGTTGCTGCCGTGGATCCACATCCCAAAATAATCAGTAGGGTCCATTTAATCTGTGTGCCAAGTTTCATGCTTTTAACCCAAAGTGCATGTTTTTTTGCTTAACCACACCACTATCAGTGGAAAAGGGGAATTATGTACTGCGCTGTACTCCATTAAACCTTTACCCAACGTAACGGCCAAAACCGGCCAGTGCTATTCTCAAAAATCTCCAACTAATCTTCATTATTTTTTAATTTTTGTCTCAAAAACAAGGTTATGGCCCCTCATTAGAACGAGGGGTCTTGACCTATGTTTTTGAGACAAAAAAATGAAAAAAATTAGTTATTCAAGAATTTGTTGTGTCGTCTGCTTTTCATGTTAGGTGAAGGGTTAAATATCAACACTATTCCACAGTTGCTGGTTTGTAACATTCTGAATTTGACTTACTTGTAATAGGCGAAGTGGGCCTCCTTCTGAATTCCATGCTTCAAGAAGTGCAACCATCGGATATGAGTGGATTTTATAAAGGCAGGGAGGATGAGAGCAACAAGAAACTGGTAAAGAATTGCTTTGCTGAAGGAGATACTTTCTACAATACAGGCGATACCATGTACATGGATGAAGACTATTTTCTTTATTTCCATGACAGATTAGGCGATACATTCAGGTAATTTATAATAAGTTCCAAAGGACGGCAATTTAATCCAATGGATTTCTTTTCTGGTTGCCGGGCGGTTGTTTGAGACCACGGGAGGGACAGACTGGGGCAGCAGACATGAGGATGAGTCAATGTAATATGCGAAAAAAACAGCAACCCAAACCATCGTCACATGCACCTTATGGATTTGCGTTGCTAATTTCTGTTGGAGAGTTTATCGCACCGTATTAAAAAGGTGTTCGGAGTCTTGTTGATTCGCGCGCTGGACTTGGGATTATAAGGTCATTGGTTGGATACTGACTGACATCCCCTGTGTTGTGTACATGGGGAAGGCACTTCATCGCTATTGTCCAAGTGGGAGGATGTTGGGGGCAGGTATTAACCTTTAATCTAATGTAACGGCAAAAATCGTCCCGACCTATTCACAAAAAATACCATGCAGTTTTCATTTTTTGTCTCAGAAACATAGCTTATGATTCCCTCATTGGAAAGATCTCACCGAGCTCGTTCCAATGATGAGCCATAAGCAATGTTTTTGACTCAAAAAATGAAATAAATTAGTTATTCAAGAATTTTGTTTGCAAGTGTCGTCTGCCTTCGTGTTAAGTAAAGGGTTAATCCGTACAGCACATTGATGGTAGACTTGCCTTCAACCACTTCAGCTAGTGTTGGTTTAACAAGTTGAAGAATTCGACGGTAACTGGCTGCTGCTAGTAGTAAGAGATGTGGAGATCGACTCCATTGAGGATCTCACGGGGGGACCCCGCAGGTACCGAGGAAGGGAAGTAGTAGGAAATGTGGATGACCTAAAATGAGGGATTTCATGGGGATGCCACGGGGACCGAGAAAGGGAAGTAGTAGTGGATCGACGACTATTGGGGGATTTAATGGGGGACCCCACAGGGGGTCGAGGGAGGGAAGTAGCAGGAGATGTGGAGATCTCATGGTGGTGACAAAGTGGGGTGATCATCTAGTGGATTTGGTAGAATAAGGTTAGGACTTCAAGGACGTCAATAGCCACAAATGTCTTTTAAAACTGCAAAAAGGTTCTTTCAAGGTTGGCCCCAGTTATCTGCATACCGTATTCGTATTTCAGCAATAAGGTCAATAGTGGAAGTTCATGCTAATGGACCGTTCAGCAAGCAAAAGTAAATAATAATGGAACATTCCAACTCTCAGCAAGTACTTTTCTTTGTATTTTTATTCTGTATTTTTTACACAAGCCTCAATAATACGCACCAACATAATTTATTACTGGAAAATCAACAAAGTTCATTTAACTGGAGTGACGGTAGTTATTTCTGAAGGCAGTCACCATCTGCCCAACCACAACTTTACAAACAGGATTCAGATAAGCAGTCTGATCTTGGCTTCTGCTCGCGCTTTTATACCGAGTGGTATGTGACTGGCCTTGATCGAAATTATGGAATCCTGCTGATCTAAATGCCGATCAAGCATCGTAGATCAGGTGATTATGAGGCACCCTATTCCAAAGAAGTCAATGAAGTGCCTCCACCAGTCCGTTCCCATATTTCTAACAGGAATCGCCAAGCTTCAGTAGTCGTCGGTCTGGATGATGTTCTGTTGATGTGAATGTGATAGATTTCCAGTTCTAGTAAAAACTGGTCAGAGCTGACTAAGTATCATATCACGTCACTGTTCCATTTCTGCAAATCAGGTATGACATGACAGAACAATTGAACAATTTTACAGTTAAATGTTAAGTTAAAATTCCTGTTAATCAATAGAGGAACAACATCTTATCAAACCTGACAACTCAACGTACCAAAACGTCCATGATTCATCAAACTCTCTGTACAGTTCCTCGCTTGAGTGATAGAATGTTCTATGTCCCGTGGGGACAAAGAACATTCTAGCACTCAGGTGACGAGTTTTGAGTTATCTGGGTATAATTGACATTAAAGGGGTCTTCTTTTCACCTTTCATCAATTGGCTTAACAATACTTTGACAGCATTATACCTATTGGTGTGCACACCTGCTTGCATATCTGGTGTTCGACTTAAAATAATGGGTATTGTGATCGAAAGGGCGGGGCGCGGTGACTTCACGGTAACCGGTTCTCGTCAGATAACCGAAGTTAAGCAACGTCGAGTGCAGTTAGTAGTTGAATGGGTGACCATTTCAGCGACTGATTCGTGCTCCTGCATTGTGTCCTTGGTCAAGCACTTAACCCCGATTGCCTACATTGGGGCATGTAGACAGTGCGCATGTCTTCAACCAATCTAACCCTTCCTGTGCCGCGGTGCAGAGTTCAGAGTTACGATTTGGATAGCTGACAGCTGCTCGTCGTTGCTCGGTGGTTCTCTCTGGGAACTTCGGCGTCCTCCACACGTAAAACTGTCACCCACATGATATGTTAAAGTGTCGTTAAACCCTAATAAATAAACAAATAAGATCGAAAGGTATTAATAACAAGGTTTGTGTTTTTATGGTTCGAATTTTAAATGTCTTTCCGTTGCACGACAAATGCAATATCATCACACCTAACTGATTTTTGTTACGCATCTTTCAGATGGAAGGGAGAAAATGTGTCAACAACAGAAGTTGCCAACAGTCTCAAAGGCGAAGATTGCATTGAAGATATTAATGTTTATGGCGTTAACATTCCAGGTATGCTGACATGATTTTGTTTATTACCTAACGAAACAATTACCTCACCTCGCACTCTTTCTTTGACCCAGTTGATTTATAATGATGGAAATTATCAATTAAACAGGCGTTAATTCGTGCAAGCCTTGGAAATAAATATGGATTAAGACTTACGGCTTAGCAAATGTTTCAAGTGAAGTGTTGTGTGCCTGCTAAGGCAGACGACGCTTGACTGTAGAAACAACTGCTTAGATTTTGATATTCCCTCTGCCCACTAATATCCGAGCCATCAGTTGCAGAGTGCATACTTATTTACGTCAGTCTCCTTTCGCTGACCACGAAAAAGTACAATGATGTTCTTTTTTCACATTATTTCTCTCTGTTTCAGACCATTAATATCACATTTTAAGGGCGGAAAAGCACGATTATTCAGTAACTATCCGGAAATAGACCAAGATGTACGTAGTTGTATTCTTCGGCGAATTAAAAATCATTGACAGTGAGTGACTCGGGGCCAGAAATTCTAAAAAAAGACTCCAGTGACCTCATTTAATGAGTTTTGCGTTTCAGTGTCAATTACATTTTATTACCGAATGCTTCACATTGTCTTCGTCATATATTTGAAACTCAGCCGAAGAACGCATCGATTTCAACGAGGGGAGGGGGGTGTATGTGGTGGGTTACATATGTATGAAGCGCTGTTTATTTCTCGCTCCAATCAGGCATACATATATGTCGTAGGGTTCTGGATCAAGTGATAAACAGAAATTTCAGCTTGTCTCCAGTTTGCAGTGAAATTTAAGAAATTCGTCAAATAAATTAGACTTGTACTTCACCAAGTGCTCAGTAGCGACCCAATTTACTGGATTCGATTGGAGACACCTCATCCCCTGAGTTCCAATGTGTTCTATGTGCCAGTAGGCACAGAGAACACATTTGATCTCAGGGGATGACCTTGCAGTCATCATATAATACAGGCTTAACTCCGTGGTGTTTCCCCTCTGGGACCATCTGGGAACGACACTCCCATACTTTGGTAAGGGAGGGGTGAGGGAACGCTGTTCCCCTACAATTTCAAGCCCTGCAATGGATTGGTATTGAAATATGTCCAAAACAGAGAGCACTCACTCGTTTTGCTAGCCATGCTAAACCCATTTCAGTTGTGTATAACTCATGTAGCCTACCTCGGACAACAATGCCCACTTTTGAAGAGTTTTGAGAACTAAATTTCAAAATCTCCCCGAAGATGGAATCATCCACTACGAGAGGGGGACACCCTCTCTCTCCTAGCGGCATGTCCTACATCGGCCATCACCACATGTTGAACACCCGTTCGGAATGGGCGTTAGTGTTTTGGTGTTTTGTCATGGCTATAGCAGCATAGTCTTTTGTCCACATGGTGTTTTATCTGGGCTTTAATAACGGGGTTTTGCCCGTATTGTGTTTTGTCCATATGGGTTTTTGTCCGCACACCTGGTGGGGGTAAGGTGCAGGGAGGCATTTCTTATCTAAAAACGACAATTCTGAGGGTAACATATAAATATAATTTTTAATTTCCGGACAGTTATGCTAGATCTCCACAACACCCAAACGCTATAGACACTTGCCTTCAAGAATAGAATGAGCAGGCTTGCTATTGGAGTCGGTGCATGGAGGTGGTGGTGATGGGGCGGGGGTGGATAGGAAGTAGACTCCCTCCTCCCACAGTTTTCCTAAAAATATCTACCTTAAATAAGTTCTTGCTGGAATCCCATTACTGGTCCAGGAAATCTAACCACGATGCTTCTGGGGACATTTTCTGCAGTTGTTTCTTTAATGTCTGGGCACTTGAGCCGTCAAAGGATATCCAGGGTGCTCCACTTGGCATGAACAGTTATTTTTCGACAGGAAAGACTCCAGGTCCTTTACTCATGTGGGATACACAAGCATGATCCAGCACAAGGTCAAATGGCAGCAAAGATATATTTAGCACCCCACTCATCCCTCTTCACGCTTCATTCAGTCAGACCACACACCTGGATTAGTGGTGAATATCACTCTCTAAATACATGCAGCATTCTGGAAAATTATAGCTTTAGTTTATTTAGTTTAGCCTTTATTTTTATTGCATCTATAATAGCTTCTTAACCCTTTATCCAACGTAGCGGCCAAAACCGGCCAATGCTATTCACAAAAATTGCCATTCAATTTTCATTATTTGTTCATTTTCCCCTTAAAAACATAGCTTAGGGCCCCTCATTGGAACGAGCTCATTGAGCTCGTCCCAAAGAGGGGTCACAAGCTATGTTTTTGACGCAAAAAATGAAAAAATATTAGGTATTCACTAATTTTGTATGCAAGTGTCGTCTTCTTTGCATGTAAGGTAAAGGGTTAAAGTAATATTTAGAACTAAATTAAGGCATTTTCCTTTTTGATAGGATGTGAAGGCCGAGCTGGGATGGCTACGGTTTTTCTGAAAGACAAAGAACAGCCAGTTAATGAAGACATACTTCGGCGTATCCAAGAATCATTTGAGAGAAATTTGCCAAGATACGCCAGGCCTGTGTTTTTGAGGTTCTCAAAAGAAATGCATTTAACTGCAACCTTTAAGCAACAGAAATGCGAGTTACAGAAAGAAGGATATGATCCCAGTATTGTGAAAGATCCCTTGTTTTACAAAGAAGAAGGTCGAGAGAAGTACGAACCACTGACGAAGGAACTGTTCAACAAAATAAACAATTAACAATATTAGTGTGATGCATGTCCCCTTTATTACAGACAATACCATGACATACGGCGTGAACAGGTCAGTCGTGTGTAAAAGGGAGTTCTCACTAACCTAATTTTGTCCAGACCTTAAAAAAAATTTCAATATTTTCTTGCGTTAGAAAATGTCTGTGGAACTTTCAGTGGTAATTGGAACTCATACTTTAACAAGAGGCCTCTCAGTCTAGACAGCTCCGCCCAGGATCAATGCTTTTTGGAGAAGCTAAATACAAGACAGGAATCCAAGTGAGTGTTACAGCTTGTGACCTTAACCTTCATGATATGACTAAAGGTCAAGGTCATGATAAAACGTTTGGTTATGGGTAACAGTCGTGTGAAGTATGAACAAGATCACTCACATAGATTCAATTATACAAATGAGACAAGGGCTGCTTAACAATATCAAAGTTTTGCTGTCTATGACCTTGATGATATGACCTTGGATCAAAGTTACGACACACCTTATAGTCACGAGCAATAATTGTACTACTATAAATAAGATCTGTCGATCATACCAAGTTATATGGGCTGGACAATGGCTTATAAAAATGTTAATGTTTGCTGCCTGTGACCTTGACCTTGATGTTATGACCTTGGATCAAAGTCACCACACACCTTTGAGTCATGAGCAATAGCTGAATCAAGTATAAATAAGATCTGTCAATCATACCAAGTTATGTGGATAGGATAAAGGCGGTATAAAAATATCAAAGTTTTGCTGTCTGATCTTGACCTTGACGATATGACCTTGGGTCATAGTCGCGACACACCTTGCAGTCATGAGCAATAATTTTACCAAAATCAACAAGATGTACTAATTAAATCAAATTATATGGACCGGACAAAACGATTGTAAAATTTTTCTTGACTGTTACCTGGTCTATGGGGCAAGTGACATTCACCTTGTGGGTACAGACCTCATCATAACGGATGACCCACTGTCTAGTGACAATACATACGGTTACAAAATTTTGTAATAAAATATTCAGTGGTTAAGAAATTATGACCCGGACAAACAAAATATTGGATGGACGACGGACAACTTTGCATCAGAAAAGCTCCGCTGACATTTTGTCAGGCTGAGCTAAAAATTCATATCCATTTTATAACTCAGCAAGGCAATAGCCAACCCCCAAAGTTTCTCAAAACTTGTACTTTCCTAGCTAAAATCCCATGTTAATGTCTAAATCCCCTAAAAAGAGTATGGGGTATGGGATTTTTCAGTATTACTTTTTGCACGTTTGTATTATTTGCATGCCCACAATTTACTATAGGAATCCCATAGACATTTTTTTTGATCACTTAAAAATACAGATCTGAGAATATTTTAAATAGATTTGGAAATTAACAATGAAATCTCTATAGGGAATTACAACATTTATTGTGTTGCCGCCCCACGAAGTGGGGAGCGACATATAGGGATTACTTTTGTCGTCTTGCGTCGTCCGCGCCGTCATCCGCATCACACTTTCTCTTATCCGCCACTCCTCTTTAACCTATGAATGGATTTTGATGAAACTTTCAGTGATTCTTTATCACATAATGGCATTGTGCACCTCCTATTTTATTTTTTGTTCCGCTGTATTTTTTTCCAGAGTTATGCCCCGTCGTCTTGCGTCGTCGTCCGCGTCACACTTTCCCTTATCCGCCACTCCTCTTTAACCTATGAATGGATTTTGATGAAACTTTCAGTGATTCTTTATCACATAATGGCATTGTGCACCTCCTATTTTATTTTTTGATCCGCTTTATTTTTTCCAGAGTTATGCCCCTTTTCCACTTAGAAATCTGTCTGAAATGCCAGGCGACACACGTCTTCCATGGAAGACTCACATCTAATTTTAAAAAAGGCCTGTATTTTGCGCGTCTGTGACCAAATTTATTTTTGTTTGTATTTCGAATTTATGCCCATTTGTGCCCATCCTTTTCTATAGGAATCCCATACACATTTTCTGGTTCACCTAAAAATGCAAGTCTGAACAGGTTTGGAAATTACATTTGTTAAAAAGACCTGTATTTTGTGCGGCCGTATTCAATTTTTGTTTTTGTGTGCAAATCAAATTTTCGATTTCTTTTCTGAAACTGTCGAAAAAATGAGTTGGAAAAAGAATGCATTTCGTCTCAATGTTTTTATTTCGTTATTTTATTTCGGAAAAAAATAATATTACAATCAATTTTTTTAAATTGAAATAGATAATTAAAAAAAGTGTGAAGTTTTTTTCTGAAATATTTCGAATTTTTATTTCTTTTAAATACTCGTAAGAACTAATACTAAAATTTAAAAAATGATTTGATGAAATCATTTCGATCTTGGAGTCAGTTTCGCTCGTTTAGACAGCACTATCAATTTCTGAATTAAATTGGCAGTTCTTGTGCCGGTTTCTGTCCTGATCTTGTTGCTGGCTTCCATCGCAGCTTTCTTACCGATGTCCATCGTGGTCATTTTTGTGACCTTCGCAACCGTCAAAGCCATCTGTCTTGCTTCATCAGCAGTGAAGAAAAACGAGAAGAATTGTATCACAGAGTCCATCCTGCCAGATCCGCCATAAACGTAAGATCCCTTTAATACCTAACATGAAAAGCAGACGATACTTGCCAAAACAATTCTTGAATAACTCATTTTATTTTTCATTTTTTGGCTCAAAAACATAGGTTATGGCCCCTCATTGGAACAGGCTCGACGAGCTCGTTCCAAAGAGGGGTCATAACCTATGTTTTTGAGACAAAAAATGAAAAAAATAATGAAAATTAATTGGCGATTTTTGTGAATAGCGCTGGCCGGTTTTGGCCGTTACGTTGGGTATTCTTTATGACTGGCAATTTTTTTCTTTCTTTTACTTTAATTTTTTTACTATTTTTTTAAACAAAGCACTCACGATGTTTTTATGCCAGTTTTTAGCTTAACTTGACAAAGTCAAGGTAAGCTATTGCCACTACGCGTACAGAAGTCTGTCAGTCTGTTCATATTTTCTTCAGCACAGGCTACAACCCATAGTTCTTGACCGAATATCACTAAATAGTCGAGGTCATGTCCAGATGAGAACGTCCCCCAATCAAATCAGCAATTTGGCCACTTATAACCCGTTCACTGTTATCACCTTAGACTTGATGGACTTCTTCTTGAAATCGACCAAGACCCTTTGCTGCTGTTCTCAATGATCGACTGGTCAGCCTTGGGATACGTGCATTTACTGTCGACCACTCGTCCCCTGAGTTCCAATGTCTTCTTCAGTTTAAACAATATTTATTCAAAGAATATGCTATATGTTACAAAAATGAACAACAGCAAAATATTAACAGCACAAGGCACCGTAGTTCACAATACAACATATATTTGACACTAAACAAATTGCTAATTAAAGGAGGGATTTGATAGGAAGCTTGGAGCCTATGTGAGTCATGCCATCGGTAGGGACTGAGAACACATTGGAACTCAGTGGATGCACTGTCAGATCACCTTTGTCGAATGTATCGCTTCCCTTTTCGCGAGATCACACACCTCGTTTGTCAGATCTGGTAACAGATTCACTTGCTTTTCAAATTTAATGACATCTGTTCACGGTCGTACTTCTCTCTCGGTATCATGTCCTCCATCCAAACGTTTTCAGATGGATATTATATGTGTGAAATTGAATCATATTGAATTTCTTGTAATGAATGACTCTCTTTACGCATAATGCTTCCCTTTTTATTATTGTCATTATTTTATTTTTTAATTTGTTATATATATTAATTTTAATTAATTTTATATTTTTTTTATATATTAATTTTAATTTTAAGGTTTTTTACACTTTATGTGTATATTAATTTTAATTAATTTTTGAAAAAATCAAACATTCAATTTACACAAAAAAACAAAAATCGAATGCAGACACAAAAAACAGGGGTTTTTTTTAACAAATACTGTAATACCTTATGGAAATTTCAATGTTAATTTCCAAACCTGTTCAAAAATATTTTCCGACTTGTATTTTCAAATGATCTATAAAATATCTATGGTCTCCCATAGTAAAGGATGGACATGCGAATAACACAAACGCTTTAAAAATAAACACTGAAAACTCTCGTACAACATACTCATTTTAGGGGATATGGACATTAACACGGGATTTTACATAAAGAATTACAAGTTTTGAGAAAATTTTGGGGATGGCATTTGGCATGCTGAGTCAAAAAATAGAAACAAATTTTTAATGTGTGAGTTACATTTCTCAAGAATTTTTTTTTGTTAAGGTCTGGACAATATTTGGTGAGTCAGAACTCTCTTTTACGCACTCCCCACGTTCTTGGACGAGCTCGAACTTTAAACCTTGAATTCCAGTGCCTTGAAAAATTCAAGGAAAGTCTCTGAAATAAGTATAATACAAATGCTAGGCTCATTTTAGTCTAAATTATATTTGTATTTATAATTAATTATATTTTCGTATTTTTGTTGTGTAAATTGTTTTTTACCCTTTGAAATAATACTGACACCGAGCAATGGTCAGTGATCCGCGAGCTTCCTAAAGATCGATGCCAGGGCAGGCAATTTGGGTTTACAAGGCAAGTATGAGAAATCAGCTAGTACGTACAGAAACATCAGAGGTACCTCATAAAAAATCAAGACAGATGCCCAGCAAGGTGCTTGAAAATGTCTTGAAAAGGCCATTGAAAGTCCTGTATTTTGCTTCCCTCAGGGGACTAAGATCCATGAGCATATGTGATAACGCAATCCATCTCCATATGAACTTCTGTGTATTTAGGTTTTACCATTATCATTTTCAATAGCTAGCCCAAGCTGGGGTGCAGTGGGGTGGGGGGGGGGGGCAGCCCCCTATCAGGGAGGTCAAGCGACCCTGTCGTGGAAGCTGCCTCCTTCATTGTGGGCTTGTCTGGGAATATCCTAGCCAACCCCATTCGGTGTGCACAAGGGCCATTGTCGGGGAAATCCTCGTGCCAACTTTTATCCCATTCTCTTCTATACTCAGTAACACCAATGTTGGGTACCACGCCAGTTTGAAAATGTTTATAGTAATTGTGGAAAATTACATTGCGCTCTTTCCGCTGTATAAACTGCATGACGCGCTATGTGATGTGGTTCTCGGCCACCTGTAGAGTGTACATCTGTAAAGGCATTTTTACTTGGTAATCCCATTTTAGAATATGTATGTGGTTACAGAATCCCTTTTTCCGAGATGAGGATAAAAGTCGAATGTAGAGTCACTCGTTCGAGCAATTCCTCGATGGCTTATTTGCTCGATTAGAGTCGAGTCGTTCGAGCTATCAGAGATAGTTAGCAAGCCTTTATTAAAGATACGAGTCAGTTGTAATCTTATACAAGGCTGTAAGGGTGCAGAAGACTAGTATTAGGTGAATACAAAGGGAGTTAAGCACAGGGTAGACAGCACAGGACATGGTGGAAGCCGATGGTAAGACTACCTGTATAGGAGCTGTATAAGAGTTGTGTAGGAGCTTGAAATCCCACTTATGGAATCCCTTTTGTAGATTCCCTATAGAATTCCTTTTTGAGAAACGTCGGTGGTTACAGAAAATGAGTCGTAGAGCAGTTTGTACAGCCACTCGATCGAGCAATTGCTCTATAGCTCATTTGCACAATGGGCTTCGAGTCATTCGAGCAGTATTTGGAGTCACTCGTTCGAGTAATGACTTTTCAATAACTGCACGATAGCTTATTAGGGGAAACTGGTAATAGGTATGTCTTGGGGTGGCCTAGAAGGCCGGGCCAACAGGTAATAGGAGCCCTAACTGTCTTCAAATATACACCCTCAGATAAGTATCCCAATAGCTATCCTCAACAAGTATCCTCAAATGATATATTGCCATGTCATAGGTAGCTTCAAATACCCAGATGAGTCGAAGAGCAGTATGTGGAGCCTCTCGAACAACGAGCAATTGCTCTATAGCTCATTTGCTCGATGGGATTCGAGTCTTTCGAGAAGTATGTGGAGTCACTCGATCGAGCAATGCTCTAAAGCTAATTTGCTCGATGAGATTTGAGTCGTTTGAGCAACACATGTTCCACTTACTCCTCGATTGTATTTTGGGCTTGAGAATCATAAAGAGCTTTGTTGTAGTATTCGAAGTATCCAAGGGGGGTCTTATAGCACTACGTGCTACTATTGCAAAACCAAAAATGGGGCTTTGCCAAGTTCGTTTCGGTGGTTTTGGGTAGTTTTCGGTGATTTGGAGGAACTGTCGACTTGTTGGTTGTAATTAGATTTACTCCTATTCAACCGAACATACCTTCCGAACATATCCCTTTTCTATTGTGGGGCCCATTGCAACCATGTGCTCCCATAGAAACCAATATGGCAGCCTCCAATATACAAGATGGACGATAGAAACATGAATTACGCCAACAACATGCGCTGTGTATGCGCATTAACACCACGTATCACTATAGTAATTACGTCACAAGAAGGCCGCTCACATGGGCTACCATGATAACATGGTGCCACTAGGTCACGTGAGTTTGACGTCACTCCCGTGGGCCCCCAGATTAGGGTACGTCCAGCCCCTGACATACTACTCATGATCAACATAAAGCAGGTGCAGATGCGCTTGACATAGTTTTGTGGCTCAGTTCTTAAAAACTTCATAAAGTTACTTCCCTTCGGCTTAGTGGCGTAGCCATGGAGTGGGTTGGGTAAATCCCTACTCACATTACAGACCAAGATACTATAGAATGCAAACGGGTGGGGGGTGGGGGGGGGGGGGGGTCATCATTCATCACTGGATCTATTGTTGTATTTCATGTTTTCTTTTTTCTTTTTTTTCTATTTTTACCTCTCCTCTCTCTCACTCTCTCTCTCTCTCCCTCTCCCCATCTCTTTCTCTCTCTCTCTCTCAGTTTAATTTGTGTTTGTCTATAATGTTTATAATATTTAGATTTTGTTAGATTCTGTTATTTATGGAATACGTTCTGTCATATGTTAAGCACTTGTCCTCCAATCCTGATTTGCATTGTCAAATGGCAAAAAAAAATATGTTTAATATAATCTAAATCCCTACCCCCACTAAAAATCCTGACTTCAACGAGCTTGCATTGAACGTCAACTAATGAACTTAAAGACAGAGATGACATGCTTCGACTTAAGGAAAACCAGGGTTAGTGTTAATCGAGTTAGTCAGTTATTAGCTTAACTTGACAGTTCTTGTCTGATCGTCACGAAATTTCATATGCAGGTTTGAGGTCATGTCTAGATGAGAACGTCCCCTTTTGGTCGCGATCGGGCAACCGGTATGGCTGCCCGAGCCCAAAACCCGAAAACCATTAGGACAGTCTACAGGTCGTATTTATGAAGGGATTTCATTGTAACTTGGTAGGATGCCTCTGTATAATGCCTAGATGAGAACGTCCCCTTTTGGGCATGATCTATCAACCGTGATGGCTGCCCAAGCCCAAAACCCAAAAACTTTTAGCACAGTCTGCAGGTCATGTTTAATGTGGAGGGATTTCATTGTAACTTGGTAGGATGACTCCTTATGATGTCTAGATGAGAATTTCCCCATTTGGGCATGATCTGCCAACCGTGACGACTGCCCGAGCCCAAAACCCGAAAACCTTTACCACAGTCTACAGGTCATATTTATTGAGGAATTTCATTGTAACTTGGTGGGTTGACTTCATACATTGATCATACTAGATGAGAAAGTCACCTTTTGGGCATGATTGGGCAACTGTGAGGGCTACAGGGGCCCAAAGCCCGAAAACTAGCACAGTCTAGAGGTCATATTTATGAAGGGATTTCATTGTAACTTGGTAGGATGACTCCAAATAATGTCTAGATGAGAACGTCCCATTTTGATCGCGATCAGGCAGCCTTGCTGGGTGCCCGAGCCCAAAAACCTTTAGCATAGGCAAAAGGTCATATTTATGGAAGGATTTCATTGTAACCTGTTAGGTTGACTCCATGTAATGCCTAGATGATGACATCCCCTTTTGTTCATGATTGGTCAGTTGTAATGGCTACTAGTGCCCGAAGCCCGAAAACCTTGAGCACAGTCTACAGGTCATATTTATGAAGGGATTTCATTGTAACTTCTTAGGATCACTCCAGATGATGCCCAGATGAGATTTCCCCTATGGTTGCGATCATTCAGCCATGATGGCTGCCCGAGCCCGAAGCCCGAAAACCTTTAGCACAGTCTACAGGTCATATTTATGAAGAGATTTCATTGTAACTTGGTAGGTTAACTTCATATAATGTCTAGATGAGAACGGCCCATTTTGGACATGATTGCACTACTGTGACGGCTAAAGGTGCCCGAAGCCCGAAAACCTTTAGCACAGTCTACAGGTCATATTTATGAGGGGATTTTATTGTAACTTGGTAGGATGACTCCAAATAATGTCTAGACGAGAACGTCCCATTTTGGCCATGATCATTCAGCCTTGATGGGTGCCCGAGCCCAAAAACCTTTAGCATAGGCAAAAGGTTATATTTATAGAAGGATTTCATTGTAACCTGTTAGGTTGACTCCATATAATGCCTAGATGATGACATCCCCTTTGGGTCATGATTGGTCAACTGTGATGGCTACAGGTGCCCGAAGCCCGAAAACCTTGAGCACAGTCTGCAGATCATATTTATGAAGGGATTTCATTGTAACTTCGCAGGATCACTCCACATAATGCCCAGATGAGATTGTCCCCTTTGGTTGCGATCATTCAACCATGATGGCTGCCCGAGCCCGAAGCCCGAAAACCTTTAGCACAGTCTACAGGTCATATTTATGAAGGGATTTCATTGTAACTTGGTAGGTTAACTTCATATAATGTCTAGATGAGAACGTCCCCTTTTGGACATGATTGGGCTACTGTGACGGCTAAAGGTGCCCAAAGCCCAAAAACCTTTAGCACAGTCTTCAGGTCATATTTATGAGGGAATTTCATTGTAACTTGGTAGGATGACTCCAAATAATGTCTAGATGAGAACGTCCCATTTTGGCCATGATCATTCAACCTTGATGGGTGCCCGAGCCCAAAAACCTTTAGCATAGGCAAAAGGTTATATTTATAGAAGAATTTCATTGTAACCTGTAAGGTTGACTCCATATAATGCCTAGATGATGACATCCCCTTTTGCTCGTGATTGGTCAGCTGTGATGGCTACAAGTGCCCGAAGCCCAAAAACCTTGAGCACAGTCTACAGGTCATATTTATCAAGGAATTTCATTGTAACTTCGTAGGATCACTCCAGATAATGCCCAGATGAGATTGTCCCCTTTGGTTGCGATCATTCTACCATGATGGCTGCCCGAAGCCCGAAGCCCGAAAACCTTAAGCACAGTCTACAGGTCATATTTATGAAGGAATTTCATTGTAACTTGGTAGGTTAACTTCATATAATGTCTAGATGAGAACGTCCCCTTTTGGACATGATTGGGCAACTTTGACGGCTAAAGGTGCCCAAAGCCCGAAAACCTTTTGCACTGTCTACAGGTCATATTTATGAAGGGATTTCATTGTAACTTGGTAGGATGACTCCAAATAATGTCTAGATGAGAACGTCCCATTTTGGCCGTGATCATTCAGCCTTGATGGGTGCCCGAGCCCAAAAACCTTTAGCATAGGCAAAAGGTTATATGTATAGAAGGATTTCATTGTAACCTGTTAGGTTGTCTCCATATAATGCCTAGATGATGACATCCCCTTTTGGTCGTGATTGGTCAGCTGTGATGGCTACAGGTGCCCGAAGCCCGAAAACCTTGAGTACAGTCTACAGGTCATATTTATGAAGGGATTTCATTGTAACTTTGCAGGATCACTCCAGATGATGCCCAGATGATATTGTCCCCTTTGGTTGCGATCATTCAACCATGATGGCTGCCCGAGCCCGAAGCCCAAAAAACTTTAGCACAGTCTCCGGGTCATATTTATGAAGGGATTTCATTGTAACTTGGTAGGTTGACTTCATATAATGTCTAGATGAGAACGTCCCCTTTTGGACACGATTGGGCAACTGTGACGGCTTCAGGGGCCCAAAGGGGGCGCGGTGGCTCAGTTGGTAGAGGTGCAGGCTGCAAGCCGAGGGGTCCTCGGTTCGAATCCCACCTGCGGCAACCGCGTTGTGTCCTTGGGCAAGACACTTCACCCCGATTGCCTACATGGGGGCACGATGACGCTGTGTACTGAGGCGTACTGCACGTCCATGGTGCGCATGTCTTCAACCAATCTAACCCTGCCTGTGCTGCGGTACAGAGTTCAGAGTTACGATGTTGGAGAGCTGACAGCTGCTCGTCGTTGCTCGGTGGTTCTCTCCGGGTACTCCGGCTTCCTCCACCCGTAAAACTGTCACGGTCACGATTAGCCATTGTGCATAAGTATGTGACCTTAAACACCAATAAATAAATAAATATTCAGGGGCCCAAAGCCCGAAAACCTTTAGAACAGTCTGCAGGTCATAATTATGAAGGGATTTCATTGTAACTTGGTAGGATGACTCCAAATAGTGTCCAGATGAGAATGTCCCCTTTTGGTTGCGATCATTCAACCATGATGGCTGCCAGAGCCCAAAGCCCAAAAACCTTTAGCACAGTCTACAGGTCATATTTATTAAGGGATTTCATTGTAACTTGGTAGATTGACTTCATATAATGTCTAGATGAGAACGTCCCCTTTGGACGCAATTGGGAAACTGACGGCTACAGGGGCCCGAAGCCTGAAAACCTTTAGCACAGTCTACAGGCCATATTTATGAGGGGATTTTAATGTAACTTGATAGGATGACTCGTTTTGGAATAATTTCACTGTAACTTGGTAACTTTTGTTGATATACGTTAACTGTGAGGGCCACATACATTAACTGTGAGGTCATATTAACCCACCCCTCAGCTCTTTAATACAGTGTACACCTCATATTATTTTTATCATAAACATAGCACACAGGGAACAGAAATGAACATATTCCCAATTATCACAATTCTTGTCTTATTTCATAATCGTTTCATAAACATTGAACATTATCCTTTTCATCAAACACAACACACAAGTTAAGCTACAGTGTCATTGACACTTTCATTTTCTATTTGTTGGTCATGGGTATATTTTAATTGACAAATGTATACTCTCATCATAGAGGTCTGGCAATACTACAAAACTTATCTCCGGATCAGACAGTGATCAGTGTAATGATGTGGCCCATTTAGCATTTACCGTTGCTATTTATTGATACACCCTTATGGCGAGTGCTTGACAATATTATTAGTGTAAAGGTGTGGCATGTCAGGCTTTATCTCGAAAAAGTTGTCTGCAACCGCCGCCGTCTCTCTCCATTTACCAAGCGTTTGTATTCGTTACGACACTGTTTGTCTGTCTGTCTGTCTGTCTGTCTGTCTGTCTGTCTGTCTGTCTGTCTGTCTGTCTGTCTGTCTGTCTGTCTGTCTGTGTCTTCCTTCCTCCTCTCTCTGTCTCCTATCCCCTCTGTTCGTCTCTCCCTCTCTCTCTCTCTCTCTCTGTGAGATATGACGTTCTGCTCTACTGTTTCGCACTGTTGTTCAGGGGGTAAGTCTGTAAATTGGAGACATATTTTTAGTATCAGATATATGATTACGTTAGACTATGTATTGGACAAGACAATTTGAAGGTTTGGTCCCAAAGCTGGAGTCTGATGCATAGGGGTAAATTACCAAATGATTATGGGAAACAGAGCTTCGAAAAATTTGCTATTTTTTAAAATGTCATTTTTACACGGGTTTGTTACCAGACAAGTAATTAAAAAATGAAATGGAAACATATAAATTTTTTTTTGCATTTTGGAAACAGGTGACGCTATGCTCTAGGGTAGGTAGGTGGGGGTGGTGGGAAAATACAGCTTTTGAGGCCGCTGGGTGGCTGAAAATGATTGTTTTTGGCATTTTTTCAATCAATTTTGTAAGTTGAAGTCCTGCCTTTGACTTTATTCCACCCATATTCAGATTGTTTATTTCTACTTAGTCAGATAGTGTTATATGTTTTTTGTGAATTTGGGAAATGTAATACATGTTATGGGTTAGATAACTAAAGTACAGAATATTTGCATTTTAAGAGAGTGTATAGCATGTCATTTTTGGAAATGCCTGGAAAACTGTGGTTCCGAATCTTGAAGAGTATTTTACCATCGGTGTTAACTCTCGAACCAGGGAGTTCTTTATTTGTGTCTGAGTTATAAATACACCATTTTTCAAAAAACTTTTCTTTATTTCTGGTTTGTGTGCAATTGTTAGTGAAAGTTAACATTTGTCAAGTGATATCTCAGCCCAACTGGAAGGAAATAAGTGGAAATTTTGAGAAATTTGTTGATGTAGCCTAATTTCGCAACTTTTGGAATTTACGTCAGATTTCGAAAACACATTAACCCTTTACCTAACATGAAAAGCAGACGACACTTGCAAAAAAAATTCTTGAATAACTAAATTTTTTCATTTTTTGTCTCAAAAACATAGGTTATGACCCCTCGTTGGAACGAGCTCCACAAGCTCGTTCCAACGAGGGGTCATAACCTATGTTTTTGAGACAAAAAATGAAAATATTTTGAAAATTAATTGGCGATTTTTGAGAATAGCGCTGGCCGGTTTTGGCCGTTACGTTGGGTAAAGGGTTAAGGAAGAACACTGCCTTTCCCAAACACCAAGCTTTGTATTAATGATAGATATGTGCAATTATGAACAGCCTGGTTATTATTATTCACCACACAATTTCAGTCATGGTATCTACTTTTATATTTTTGTCATTGGTGGCATGTCTGTGTGTCATCCGTCCGTTAAGCTATTTGCACTTTTATATCTAGAGAGCAACACCCCCCCACCCTCAAAGCAATGGTTGTTACAGCTTATTGTTTTACATTATGAAAAAAGTGTAACTAACAACTACTGCTGACAACCAATGCAGACAGTGCAACAAAACGTAAGATGTTAAAAAGTATTAAAATAATTAAATGTCAGAATAGGGTAGAATGATAAAATAAAACTAAAGGAAATACCTGATTGAATGACCACCCAATGCCCACCGACGTGACACCCAGTATTTTTTGGGGTGGGGGCTCCTTATTGGCCAGAACGGGCCATCCGGCCATCTGTCTACTCCCGAAATTGGGGCCAAAGCAGTATATTGGACATTATTTGAAAAATGGAGACCAGGGCCAAACAGGGTTTACGACCTGATCTCCATCTTGGAGATTGCCATTAACCCTAAACTGCCAGGATCCCTTCTTTCGGGGCCTTCAGAATGCACCTCACGGGAGAACAAGGTGCCTGCAAGATGGTATTAGCAGGATTGACCATTTTGGTCCGAGGCTGCGTATTTTTTATATTTTGCAGCAAACCAGCTCAATTGAGGAAACCTGCTAATTATTAACCAGAAAACTTGCCCAACTCAGCAGGCCTTCCTCTATCCGCCACCCGAGGACCCGCCTAGTAGGGGATGGTCCCCCCCCCCCCCCCCCCCCCTTAGGCTTCGCACATAGTAGTAACACGTAGAAAAGTATCTAAGGGTTAAATTAAACAAACGATTTCGTACGTAATAACACGTACAAAATTATCAAAGGGTTAAGGAAACCACCAGAACGATTTCGTGATTATGTTTGTAAATAAAACAATGAGTTGTTAGTTTAGAAGGGAAAAGTGTTGAATGTGGTACATGTTTATTGTACATATATGTAAGACACCCTGAAAGTGGGGACAAAAGGCCAGCAGTTGTGCAGAGCAGGAAGTGGTTAGAATAAAGAAGAGTCTTTTTTTTAAAGCTTATGATACATTTAGTTGACGTCTTTGATTACTTATACCTATGTTCAACTGTTTATACTTAAGGGTCAGAATATTTACGTCAGATTTCGAAAACACATTAAGGTAGTGCACTGCCTTTCCCAAACACCGAGCTTTGTATTCATGATAGATATATGCAATTATGAACAGCCTGGTTGTTATTATTCACCGCAGAATTGCTGTCATGATGTCTACTTTTTCATTTTGCTCATAGGTGTCATGTCTATGTGTCACCGTCCGATAAGCTCTTTTCCCTTTTATATCTTGAGAACAACACCCCTATCCCAAAGCAATGGTTGTTACTGCTTATTGTTTTACATTTTGATTGTATTTAACAGTGCTAGTGACATTACCTGGTAGTCAATGTGGCTGGTGGTAATAACAAAAAATGCTCTCATGGCTCAGGGAAATGTAAGGGTTCAGGAGGTGTTGTGTGCTTGTGAAAATCAGGCTAAAACTCGCCGCAATAGCTATTCGGCAGTAGGAAAGGCCATGCTGTATATTTTTACTGGTTGAAAATAGAGACTTGTGGGTTTTGTTCATTCAGCTCAGGATAGACTCCAGATTCTTTTGCCTGAGCGAAATCTAAGGGGGGGGGGGGGAGGGGGGGTCTCTATTGCACAGGGGTGAAATTCTAAACATAGGGCATGTGTTGAAACTAATGTCATGTAAATTGGAGATATATTTTTAGTATCAGATATATGATTACATTAGGCTATTTGTTGGACAAGAGAATTTGAAGTTTACGTCCCAAAGTTGGAATCTGATGCATTGGGGTAAATTACCAGATGAATTATGGGAAACAGTGGTTTCGAAAAATTGCCTATTTTTTAACCAGACATGTAACTAAAAAATGAAATGAAAACATATAAAAAATATTTAATTTTAGAATCGGGGTGCTATGCTCCAGGGGTAGGTAGATGGGGTGGTGGAAAAATTCTGCTTTTGGGGCTGCTGGATGGCTGAAAATGACTGGTTTCGGCATTTTTTTATGCAGTTTTGAAGGATGAAGTCTTGCCTTTGACAATAAATTATTCCATCCACATTCAGAATGTAGACTTTTACTCAGTCAGATGGAGTGTTATATGTTTTTTGTGGATTTGGTAAATGTAATACATGTTATGAGTTTGATAACTAAAGTACAGAATATTGCATTTGAAAAGAGTGTATGGCAGGTCATTTTTGGAAATGCCTGGAAAACTGTAGTGCGGAACCTGAGCGATACATTTTGAGAATCCTCACCAACAAACTGTCCGATCGGTGGAGTCAACTCGAAATTCTGGTCTGAAAGAATCGGCGAGTCAACCATTTTAATTATCTTTCAGCTGAATAAATTTAAGTTTCAGCTCGTCGGAGGCGCCCGGGGACGATGTGGGATTGAAATCCTTTGTGACCCGAGCAACTTAATTTATTAACGATAGACGGAAGTGAGGGCCAAACATCTTATTGGTTTCTGTATGCGAACTAATGGTAGGGTAATAGTGTCAAGACTCCCGATAACCTCGAATTGAAAGGTGACTAGGAATTGTGCATAACTGCAAGACATTTCCTCTGGTATTTTATTAAGAAACGCAGAGATATTTATGGCAATACTGAAACAGCAGTTTGGTGGTTTGTTGGTGGAGAGAAAAGAAAGAAACTCAAACAAGTCCCAGCATATTATCCGTAACCGTTATAAAAAAGGAAAGATTTCACCAGAGTGTGTTTTTGAAAGCTGGGTGCCATCAATCTGCCTTTAAGCCTTCAGGGTGTACAGATGAGAGAACAAAAAATTCTACACACTCGCAAAGGACTGTTATATTTTTATTCATATGTTTATTTATTTAAAATGTACACAGGTCCCAGCCAGATAAGCTTGTTTCAATCCTTGGGTGTTTGGTGATTTCCTATTGTCGGAAACCGGACTTTGTCACTTTACTCTATCGCCTCCCTCTAACAAGTGACGGAATATGACTCTACCACCGCCGTTGCACGGCCACTAGCTTATTGTCACTTTACTGGACGCTTTTCACTCAAGCAGTCGCCACCAATAGGGTTAAACGATCCCCTCCTTTTATCTCAGAATAATGTCCATACAGGCAAAGCCTACTCAGCCTACGTATGGCTTGCCTTCTACAACAGGTATGCCATCTTCCTAAATACCTGTAGCTCCCTGAGCTCGTTCTTCGTGTTTCTGCTCCTGTTCTCATATATGGCCACCGACTTGGCCCGCGGCCGCTCCTATTCTAATTATGAGCTCTGTGGCTCCCATACATTACAGCGTGCCTATACTTACGGGTCGATGCGGTACCTCCTCTAGCCTATAGCATGAGACATCCCCACATCCTCGTCTGGACCCACAGTCTTACACACCTTCAGACTGGAATGAATTTCTCGAGAAATTCACCGATTTTATTTCGATAGCCAGAACATCAATTCTCAGTTTGATCACTTCTCTTGAACTTGGCCGCTTAGATCTATCTTAATTTAATACTCGTTTTTAAGTCATTTTGAAAGCCTTGCATTTCGTTATATCCTGGTATTCGTGACAGACCAGATGCATAATATGGGTGTGTGTCCAGAGCATGTGCGATGTACTGTTTCTGCAACAGTTATCTATTAACTGGCCATAATTACACAGATAACGACTGCAGGAGAACAGGGGTCTCTCTTTCTTTTAATCTTTATCAGATAGCTCATTTGGTGTTGAATGACCGCGCACTCTATGGCCATTGAATTTTCTTGCTTAATTAGCAGCGCATGAACTATTGTTGGTCTGTTTAAATGACAAATCGGTCTTCGGGGTCCATTATATACCTATCTTTACGCTTTATATTTAGCCCAATGAGAAAGATTATCGAAAATATATACCCTTTTAAACAAAAAATCGCAACCATAACTCCTTGCATGCTGCTGGCGGATATTCCTGCCGAGGACAAGGAATAGTTGCCAGCGAAATAAGTATACTTGGAGCACCTTTATCCAAATTCTCCCTTGTATATTGGATTATATGTTTGATCAATGATTTCTTGAGTTAAATTTATATGAATTTTTCATCATATCTAGTCATGGCTGCTTCACAGCAGCCATGACTAGATGTGAGGAAAAATATTTGACAAATACTCAGCGGGTTAAGAGTTAAGCTATCACCTTGACACCTATTGTGTTGACAGGGAACTTGTTCCAATCCCTCCTGCGCTTCGTCTACTTTTCCGTGCTCCTTCGTTGTTGAAGTGTTTTAAGAAAATGTGAGAGTATTCAGTTATAGAATAGAGAACTTATAGGTAGAGAAAGATAGGAAATCGCTATTGTATATTGTGACTGTTGTGTGATTGTTGCTATTGATGGGACGAGGGGCGTTTCTTCAAAGACCACCCCCACCCGCAGAGCTGCGATGCAATCCTTGATCCTAGAGTTCTCAGTGAGAAGTGAGGCAATCCTCACTGACTCCATGCACATTGATTTTATTGTATACTTTTCTGAAACTTGAAAAGACGTAGTTGCCTTCTAAGTACACTGTTCCGTTGGTAACTGCAACTGCCACGTGGAGGGGCTGGCCGGTCACCCCTCCCCGAAACTGATACTCCAAGAATGGAAAACCCGACTGCAGGTGGAGATGTTTCCGCTGTTGATGATGATTGTTTATTCAGTAATATACAACGTGTTTACACATCTATTGTGGATAAATAAATACATTATAATATGTGAGTATATTGCTTTCAAATGGCATAGCCAATGTCTGTCTTCCCGCCATCCCCATAACACCCCCCCCCCCCCCCACACACACACAAAACACCCAAACAACAACAACAACAAAAAGAAAAAAAAGAAAAACAATTTATGATGGAAAGAGCATTGATACAATACTAATGGGCATGTAATATTCTTGCACAATAGTTTGCTGGCGTATAGTACATATTTCTATTCAAATAAGAGTGAATTATCAATGAATGTTAACAGGAGTTTTGTGGTGGATTAACATGATTTAGGAGCTCCAATACCAGAATGGTTGGCGACCCCACCCTTGTGGTCACTGTGAATCCCAGCCTCCACCAAGGCAGCATCCTGAGGAGGTCTGTCTATTAAGCTGACATATGCTACGCTTTGACCCCTGGAAAAAATGTACGATTATCACACCGCACACTTCCCTTCCCATGTCCAAAACGAAGCATATGTTAGAGGGTTGATGGATAATATTCAAGCATGAGCCCTATACGTGATCTAAGTGCCAAGGGTTGGGGAGGAAGCGGAGACCCAGTCCCTTAAGTGTATCAACAGTAACCCCCCCCCCCCCCCCCCCCCCCAGCGTTTCTATATCCATTGTATTTCCTAACAGGCTGAAGGTCAGCAATCCGGACATTCAATTTTAGAACAATGTATCGTTGACGCATACGATTCCAAATATCCTTTAACCCTTTACCCAACGCAGACGATTTCAGAATTTATTATTTTAAATATAATTTTTTAAATTTTTTCAAAAACTTTCAACAAAACCATATCATGTGACCCCCTCCTTTGGAACGAGCTCGTTCCAAAGAGGGGTCACACGATATGGTTTTGTTGAAATGTTTTGAAAAATATTTTTTCAGCTGCTGAATTTGCATATTACGCGGGGCGGATGCAGGCGATTCGTTGGGCAAAGGGTTAATTGTGCTATGAATTATTTCCTTGCAGTAAAACCATTGTTTCACTTAAGTGTTAACAATTGGACTGGTAAGTTGGAGGAGAAAGTTGTCCTCAGTTTGTTCGTGCGTAATTGGCCGTTTTGTCTCGTGTTTGTTTCAAGTCTGTTTGCGGCTCCCACTCGTAGCAGAGGCAAGCTTTCGTGCGTATAGTCACCTTGCCGCCGGTCCAGGTTATTTACATCGAGTATCCGACCCCTTCCTATGCGTTACGGTGACGTATAAAACGTTAAGCAGTGACAGTCCTCACTAACTCCGCCCTTAACCCCTTTACCTAACATGAAAAGCAGACGACACTTGCAAAAAAATTCTTGAATAACTAAATTTTTTCATTTTTTGTCTCAAAAACATAGGTTATGACCCCCTCGTTGGAACGAGCTCGACGAGCTCGTTCCAACGAGGGGTCATAACCTATGTTTTTGAGACAAAAAAAATGAAAATATTTTGAAAATTAATTGGCGATTTTTGAGAATAGCGCTGGCCGGTTTTGGCCGTTACGTTGGGTAAAGGGTTAAGGGTTGTTTAAGTGGCTATGTAAACCTCACTGACTCTTGTTTTGTAATCGTTTTGATAAATCCATAGATTCGTTTAGTCACGCGACTTTAATTATGATAATTTGCTATATCCTCGTCTTATGATCTTCAGCTCATTTAGTTTTTCTGTGTAGGGCTCGGTGCTCGTTTTGCTCTACTATTAATTCACTATCATGGAGTCTTTTCGGGGGTTTTGTATTGTAATTGTTTAAACGGGTTTCAGTAGTATCAATTTTTGATGGCTCGTGAAGTTCCTTTATCGGCGTCCCCATCGTCTTGCATCGTGCCACGCTCAGGGCATGGTCTTGAACTCTCTGAAGCTTTTTGAACGTTGGTTTTTGTTCATGCCCCCTTCTCCCCTAGATATTACTCTTCCCCAACCAAGGGCGAATCCAGGGAGCGCCCCCTATTTTTGCCAGAGCCATGTCATAATACAGCATTGAGCAAATTCTGAATTTACGAATTTAGATGATCGCACATGCTTTCGCAGTTATGTCGAATTGCTCGCACATTCAGTGTATTTAATAACCCCCACTGGAGGGCAGAAAGGGTGTCGGCCGAAGTATATGGCTGGTCAACTCAACATGTATGTATATTTGTGTGTATAATTACTATTTTTCTGGAAGCAATTTTACTATCCGAATGAGAGCTCAGAGTTGGGGAAAGGCGTGTTTCTGGGGCAGTCTTTGGGACGTTTTCCAAGGGGAGGCCCCCGGACCCGCACCAGCGAAAGTGGGAGACACCCCTTTCATGCACGGCCCCTACTCGCCGCCTTTGCGGCTCGGATAATGCTTCTCATTATATGGTCAATCCCCCCCCCCCCCCCCCCCCACCCATTCTAAATTACTGGATCCGCCACTGCTAACTTTGATATTCTGGATACGCGCCCTGGTGTTTGGAGTCTGTGGCTTCAAAATGCCTATTCAAAATATTTTGCCTGTTGACCGTTTAAACCTGGTGGTATCTTCCGTGTCATTTCGATAGCAGCAATTGGAAGAGTCCATATTTATTATTTGGGGGAAGACCAATTAATATTTTCAACATGCAGCCCTTCAGGATGCACGTTGAAAATATTGATTGTCTTCACAACACATTCACTTAAGAGGCATCCTACTTAATGAAATTAAGACGTATCAAGTTCATGAACCATGGGACACACGCCCTGTTAGTTTGTGTTGGTGGTAGGGGTGGGTGGAGAGTCGACACCATAAAAGTTCTTGCATGCGATGATCTGCATTGCGTGTGTTCCGACCCCCTCCCCAGCAAAAAATAACACTCGGGAGCGGGGGTTGACAAACATTTTCAGATTTAACTTTGTAAAAAGGTTAGCTGACCGTGGTGGTCTTTCGATGACGAGACACTCACCCAATGATTTAAATCATGTGGAAGAAAAGAGCACGGGGGAATTTCAGCTAATGGCTTCGGTTTGGAGTCCATTAACTGAAAGTGAAAACTCCGCTTGACCGATACGACTGAATCACGATACATTGCTCACGTTCAATACGTAGGCCTTTTTCGTTGTTCACTATGAATCACGATACAATAAATACACAGAACGACAACACGCGTGTGAATGGGTTAATCGATTTGGCACGAGTGCTAACGCGGGGGGGGGGGGGGTGGGGATAAAAACAGCCTCTAGTTTCATCTTTCCGCGATGGCGCAAGCGCCATATCAATCAACGCACCCACACGCGTGTGTCGTTCTGTGTTTATTAGACGCCTTCACGCCTATAAAAAACAATTATGAGAAAAACACTCCGCAATTCATTTGATAAACTATCAACAAAAAGAACACATTTTATCGCCAACCAAATTTGAGAGTGGAACCCGTGTTACTATTTCGTCCCTTGAGTTCCAATAAGTTCTATGTGCTCATAGAACACCTTGGAACTCAAGGGACGATTTTCAGCTATCGCGAGGATTCAAATTGTAATTGCGTTACACGATTTGTAGAAAATTCCAGTGAAATTTCATATGTGTGCGGAAA
Source organism: Pictodentalium vernedei (assembly GCA_031216915.1). Classification (NCBI taxonomy): domain Eukaryota; kingdom Metazoa; phylum Mollusca; class Scaphopoda; order Dentaliida; family Dentaliidae; genus Pictodentalium; species Pictodentalium vernedei. Next base: position 77,175,300 of record CM062293.1, on the reverse strand, counting down.
GGATTTTCATTTCCCGTAAGGTTTAGACCAGTGTTGCTGTGGGAGCGTGATTTCTCAGTGGTAAACTGTTGGATTTCTATGCTAGAGGCCCCGAGTTCAATCCCCGTCCGGGATGACCTGCGTTGTGTCCTTGGGCAAGGCACTTTTGCCCTACATGGGGGTACGATGACGCTGTGTACTAAGGCGTACTGCACGTCAGTGGTGCACATGTCTTTAACCGCTGTAACCCTGCTTGAGACGAGCTTGAACAGAGTTAGAATGCTGAGGAGCGGACAGTTGTTCGTCGATGCTCGGTGGTTTTCTCCGGGTACTCCGGCTTCCGCCACCCGTAAAACTGTCACGGTCACCTTAAACACCAATGAATAAATAAATAGTGTTGCTGTAGGTGGGGGTTTAATAGAACAGGCGTGTAATAAAAATATTTTACGTCTACCAAAATTTGATCTGAAGGCAGACCAGATGGCCAAGGCTCAGCATCCACTCTCCCTTGTTGGCTGATGGATGACTCCCAGCTTTAAAAAAAATACATATTGGTGATTTTTTTCCTTTTTATAACAGTTGTGTATAATATGCTGGGCCTGCTCCCAAACCAGCGTCTGTTTGAGTTTCTTTTTCTTTTTCTAAAAACAACCATCAAACTGAGGTTTCAGTATTATCATAAATATGCCCCGCGTTTCTGAATAAATAACAGAATCCTTGCAGTTATGCACAATTCCTAGTCACCTTCCAGTTCGAGGTTCTCGAGGGGTCTGACCTCAGTGCCATGCTGCCAGTGCGCCCACTCAAACCAAATAAGATTATTGGTAGTCGCTTCCGACTCTCGTGGATCCATAAGCAAATAAAGTTATTCGGGTCGAAACCAAATAAGATTATTGGTAGTCGCTTCCGACTCTCGTGGATCAATACGCAAATAAAGTTATTCGGGTCGAAAGGGATTTCAAATCCCACATCGTCCATGTGCGCCTTCGACGCGCTGAAACTTTTCATTCATTTAAGTCTTCACGTTATTTTGATATCTCAGCAAGGATACATTCTTATTATTATCAACGCCTTTCTGCAGTTATTTGGTTATTGAAGGGCCAGTCTCCGTTAGCCTGTTAATCATGGCATGCATTATTTCATTAGTTGTGTACAATACTCATTGTTGTTACTTCTTTCCAGTGCACAGTGGGATTCTATAGTAGTACGGTGTCTAGAAATTCTTTGGCGGCCCAGCATGATATGCGGAAGGACAATATGGAGGTTCGAGAAAATTTGGAAAAAATTCGATATTTAGGAGCGAATCTGAGGCCTTTATTTGGGGTTATATTAAAGATCATTTTGGGGCCAATATTTAATCAAACTTACGTTCAGTCAATATTCGAGTGACCTGAAGTACA